>OV651820.1:13234518-14535592 GCA_927349885.1 Psylliodes chrysocephalus | reverse complement strand
ATGCATTTGTGTCGACGAAAAAATCATCTTACTCCCACTTCTTAAGGGCGGCGTCTGGCCATATCTCGAAAACTGTTCATCTGGTCAATTTCGCAATTTTTTTACAAAATCTTTAAAAGAAAATACTTAAAAATTATTTAACCTATTTAACTTTTCGCGATGTCACGTGATATACCACACAATTGTGTTTTCATAAAAAAAATCTATGTAATTTTAAACCAAGCTTTCAAAAAAACTAAACAATATTTTGAAGTGTGATGTATTTCATTATTTTTCTGTGTTGGTTGTACGGGTTGTAACGGAAAGACAACATGTAAATATGTTTAGTTTTAAAGAAAATGCCTAAGTAAGTCAACGCGATTATATGTGGTTTAAATACCAAAAGTCAAATGCATTTTTTGAGTACTTTAGAACAACTTCGTTTCTTAAGAAGTCTTTACAACACCTAGACACACTTCATGAATGGTTTTCATATTTAAATTAATGCCAGGAAGTACATTTTTCTCGAAGTCGTCTGTACGTGCATATGTATGTATGTGCGTTGACATGAACGACAAAAACAAAAACTCTGATCGACTTTTCCCTACAAATATTATAAAAGGATTTGAAGCGACTGGAATTCACCCTTTTAATAGAGAAATATTTCCAGAAGATACTTTCTTGCCTTATTTCGTTACGGATCAATCAACTGAAAACCCTACTGTTGATGTCCTGTCATCTGAAGGTTCTATTATTGAAAGTATCAATGAAGTTCAGTCGACTACTGAATCTCAAGATATTGCTGATAGAAATATCCCACATGAAATTCTTAGTAAGGATCCTCCTAAACAACTCTGCAGTTGCATCTATTTATATTCATACTAATGCAGCTGATAGACCTTGAACATCTAGAGCCGTTACACCTTCAAAACCAACACTTAAGCTCTCTACTATTTACAATAATGTCGCTGATGTGCCCTTTACATTCAGAGATGTAGAAAACCAACAAGCAAAGGTAGAAGAAAGAGAAATACAGCAATATTAACTGACACCCCAGTGAAAGTGGAATTAAAAAGGATCTAAGCAGAAAAGGAAAATAAAAAAAGACAGCCCAAAAGGTTAAGAATATGAAAAAAAAAATTTCTTAATGATGGAGGAAAAAGTAAGAATGTTAGTAAATCCTTTATAGAAAAAAGTAAAAGAAATAAAATCAATGAAACCACTATCGAATTAGATGAAGAAAATGTATCTGTAACGTGTGGAGAGTGGGTTAATCCACGGCACTTAGGCCTCGATAGGCCCATTGTGTATCCTCCTAAGTAGATAGCACCTATTGTATTTGTAGTTGCTCAATAAACCTTACCTATTTATTTATTTAAACCTTATCTAAAAATAATTACTGTCACGAATGCAATGTTACTAAAATGGTTAAATTTTTGTCGCTCCTGTAAAATTACGAGGTTTTGCAGTTTTTCTTTCGGCCTTATAAACTTGTTTCGCGTACACCACTGATAATAATACGGCTTGGTTTGGAATAAAAATGAAAAATGAAGGGTTTCTAATTTTTTTAATAAATGTCAATTATCAAATATATTGAAGTATGTCGCTTTTCGGAACTGCCTACTTTTTAATAAAATAATCTATTACGAAAAAAAATTAATTGGAAAGAATCATTGGAGTGTGTTAGGTACACGTTTTCAGTAAATTATAGAGTGTATCGTTTTAGATGTACCGTGTATTGTTTTACTGACAATATTATTATTTTTTCGTCTAATTTTATTAAAATAATAATTATACTTTTTAAAAATGTAACAATTTTTTTTTATATTTACTAATATTATTATTGAATGTTGTTTTAAGCATTGAATAAGTTGACCATAAGATATTATTTCAAAAGCATATGATTATTGACAAAGGGTTATAGTAAAGAGTAAACATTAACGATCAATACAGTGATATATCCTGCATTATACGGTGCGCCTCAGAGAGCTATTCCAAGGCTCCTGTTGTTCTCACTACTCGTAAAGAGCTTGCTTAGTTTAATATCACCTAAAGAAATTATATGTTTTTCTGACGATACGGCCAAACCTGAGAAACTGTAAAGAAAAAGTTACAGAAGCTACAAAAAAAAAATTGAATGATTCAGTCATGGTTTATTAACAGTTAATTTTAAAACTCCTTTTTTATAATATCGTCATAGACTATTTATTTCATTTAAAAATTTAACAATTAAAATTAACAATAAGGACATTAACTTACAAAAAGCTAATTATATTAAATATCTTGGACTTACTATTGATGGTAATCTAAAGTGGGAAAAAACGTATTCAAAATATTACTAAGACATTAAAGTGCCTGTTATTTAAATTTAAATATTTAGGCTGAATTTTAAATTTCATAATCACATAATAGTATTTTCTGTAACAAGGTTGGAATGAAAAGTGGAAGATTCTGAACGCGAGCACCGGATTTTCATTCCAACAGAGTAACAGACTGTACTTTCTCCACGGTCACAGACACAGTAGGAGTCGAATATAATAAAATGGAACTTAGAACAAAATAAAATATTTAATTTTACTTATGTTAGGCAAGTTTTTATTTAAATTATTTGCATAATTTGTTAGTTCAGGAGGAATATTATCAAATTCCATATAAAAATCATTATATTCACCGATTGTTCTACTTAACAAACTAAATACTAATACGTTGCGTGTAACTGCCAGTCATGAAATTCATGATTATCTACGAGGCGGGCGTAGTATTCACAGTCATTGAGCAATTACTATTACATAATGAATATTCTTCCTCTACAGTTAGAATAAAATACATATGAGGCAAGTGTTTTAGAATTTCCTTTCAATCTCAAGAGCGAAAATATTTTCTTCTGTTATTATAAGTAGTTTTGGGAAGAATTACATTTAGTAGTGACCGTGGAGAAAAATAATTTATTACTCATTTGTTGAATAGGTACAGGTTTTAATAAAGCATATTGGCATAGGGCGGAATTTATCAAGGAATCCAAAAACTAGTATACCCACTACAAGTATCGAAATAAAATATTACACATGTCAGAAAACATGTCAACTTATTAAAATTGTATTATAAAAAACATATTTAGACAAAGAAACAGGACCGGCAAGAGGGGGGCTGGCTGGACAAATTCCCGGGGACCGGGCACAAGGGGACGCCCGGCAACGGTACAAGGGGGTCCGGCAGCTTTAGGTGAGGACATTTTACTTTGGAAATTGGCCTGGTTTATGAAAAATACAAGATGAGGACTTTTTTTTAGATTTCCCTAAAAAGGATCTAAGTTTTTGCTTGAATACCTTTTTTTAGAAATGTGATATCGAAAGGGCTTAATTCTTTTATAAAATTGTCTCAAGGTCCCACCTGGCTCTCGGCGGCCCTGCAAAGAAACATTACATTCCTAGCGCCAAGCATTTTCAATTTCCTGCGTGCGATGTCTATAAAACATATATAAAAAATGTACTTTATAATATTAAAAAAAAAATATATATTTAAAAAGTTCTTACTAGATAGTAAAAGGCATTAGAAAATTTATAAATAATTAACTAATAAATATATTAAATTCAGTAGGTATCATTCATAAAAAAAATCATTTAAAAATTCCTATTAGATAATGACTGGCATAATTCAAGAAGACTGGGTACACACTGAGGTAAGTAGTGAAAGGAAAACATTAGTATGTATTTTTTTTTATTAAAAATTATATTAAACGCTTTCGGCTTCACAAAGCCATTATCATAGTTATCCTAAAAGATTTAGGTATTAACAATCAAATGATAAACAGTAAAATTAAAACTTACATGTAATAGATACCACCACAAGAAGCATTAGGACGTTACGGGTGTTACGAAAATATTTTAAAAAGTTAGCTTTGGTTAACACTATATTAGTTAAATCATTAATATTATAATATTTAGATTATTGAAATTAACATTGATGTGTTAGAGATCGCCTGCGTCAGTGGTAGACACATGATATATTAATAACAGATTGACAGATGACGTTGACAGAATACAAAGAACGATCGTGAATGGTCTGGGGTAAATCGAACTGAACCGTAAAAAAATAATCAAAAATAAACCAACATATAGTTGGCTTGAAAAACTATTTACCAACTCAATTTGAAGAGTGAACGGCTTTGATTCTAGAGCCATACTAGGCCAAAAGCTGGAAGTTCAATAGACATGACTAGATTTATACATGCCACCTAGTCGAAAGAGCGAGGGCAAATTATAAAGAAAGAAAAGAATAGCGAATGAGTACTATTGGAAAGTGAAAGGGTACAGTAAACACAAATTACTACCTAGATCAATACTAGATAGCAACAGAGTTAAGAAAATTCACATGCATTCTCCTTTTACGACACAGCTGTGTGCTGATAAGCCTATTCACACTTGATAACTAAATCATGGATCAGAGTTAGTCTTTAAATTACGGAACTGAGTTTAGATCACTAATCTCTAATGGTTCGATTCCCGAAACAAAACTACTTTTATATAATATTGTATAGTATTTGTTTTAAATACATAACAGCATAACAGCAAATGGATTTCAATTCTTTTACTTTTTTTTTTAATTTGGTGTCATCGGCATCAACTACTAATGTTATTAGCCTCGTGTTCTGTGTAGGCTTTGTTACTGCCTCCCAGCGCCACTTTAGGAACAGCACTGTTAATTAGAACCCAACAGTGAATGGTCGAGTGGGGAATCCTACCAAGGCATCAGAATTATATTTAAATAATTAAATTAAATAAAAAAATCCCAGCCAACGGTGAGATTCGAACCTGAGACTCTTCGATCTGCAGGCAGATACTCTACCACTGAGCCACCCACCCCCTTATTTTTTTTTAATATAAATATTACATAAATATAAATGACACAATTGACATTTGATAGCTTATGCTGAAAATAGATTTTTATCAAAACATGGCAAAAAGGTAGATTCAGAGATGGATGAATAGTAGATTCATATTCACACACGTGTGATATAGGATATAAAAGACGAAACAATGCTATGTGTGAAAGTGACATAAAGTACACAAAATCAATATCAAAGAATAAGTTTATTCATAAAATGTCACGACTAGTTTCGCCTTGCATGGTCTTCTTCAGGTATATAATAGAAAATCTTATAATTCAAATCAATGAGTAAATAATAGTACAAGTTAAGGTGTAGAATTATTTTAAAAACTAAGGTTTAATGAACAGATTGAAAAAGTTACAAGAGAAAAATGATTTTTTTTTAAATTCTTCAGAATGCCTTAGAACTAAAACTGACCAAAAAGTGATCTACAGACCTAATAATGGGCTTTGGACTGTCAGTCCAATAGGTAGTTTCCTGGTTTCAAATCAAAATTCCCGAAAAAAAACACAATAACGTGTAAAATTCTGTTTTTGTAAAACATTACTGACAACTAGGCAACCAATATTACTTTCTTTTATTGTTAGTTGCATATGCATCATTTTATTGACAAATAAAATATTAATTATTTATTCTTAGCGACTTGTAGTATGTTTATATTGCTTATTGAAGTTAATTAGTTTTCAAAAAAGTGGGTTATTTTGTCGTGTGTTTTGTTTGAATTATTTTGTGCTGATTTAGAAAGGAAAATAGGGTCAAAACAACACTATTACTAGGTTGTAAGTTTAACAAAATTCTATTTTTATAAGTCAACCTGCTTTTCTTTGATTTTAAATTCCAATAATAATGTATATATTGATTATAAAAACAAAAAGGTTTATTTTTATTTGTTTTCTTTTCGCAAATGGTGACATAATGAATTTTTCGAAACCAGTTTCATAATGTTCAACATTATGTAACTGATTGACATTTGTTGTGATTACAAAAAATGTCACTTTATATGTCAAAATTGGATAGTTATTTATGCAATAAGTGTGTAAAGTTACTCTTTTTTTGATGAATGTGACAATCACATGAGTTAGAAAAGGAACTTTACCCACTAGTTGCATACAAAATGTTTTCTACTACCGTACACATTATCCACTATTATTAGAAATATAAAATTTATTTTTTTTATTAGTGCGTAAAATAACTATTGTTGCTATGTACAATTTTTGTCAAATATTACTTTTTTTCGTGGAGTGCGTAAAGTATGCATGGTAGTAGAAAAAAAATTATGTCTCAATTGGAAAAACATATACGATCGAAATTTCCATCTAAGTAGATGACATTAGAAAAATGAATGGACAAAATGTTGCGATTATTATTATCGAGAATCAAAAGCTCCAGAAAAGTGATTCCGTACCAAATGAGATCAGTAGGATCTCGCATTGATACAAAGAAATCTGGTGGTGACTTTAAGGTCATCAATACAGATGCAAGATAAAATCATTGAAAATTTGTTAATATAGGCATTAACACCGCTTACTCATGGATTTGGATTCTAAGATTTACTATATTTAATTTAAATGCCTGAAGGTGGCCATGTAGGCCGAAACTAGTCTTACATTTTATGAATAAACTTATGCTTTAGTATTGATTTTGTGCTTCATTTCCATTGTACCACTCACAATATTTAAGATAATGAATAATCTTTCATTCCTAATGCTATTTAAATGTGTTACTTTCCTTTGTAGTTGTAAGAAAAATATTTCACGTAGATATCTTTTAAATATAAAAATCACTTGTCTTTTTCGTATTAAGCTTCTTTGTCTGCATTGATGACTATTTATGTAATTTTATTGTCCACATTCCACCCTATATTAAACACCATGACTTCTGGATTCCATTATGATACATTTTCATTAACATCTAAGTAACTGAAATAATTACTTTTGTAAAAAAAGATCAAAGAACCGTTCTGCCTCTTCGAAATCCCGTATCTCTCGCTAAAAGTTATAATATTGGCCTAGGGCAGTAGATAACCGAAAACAAGTAAAGGGCCGTAGTCAGTGGCGGTGTAAAATATATTTTTTCTACAACCACATGGATATTAGCTTATCTACGCATATATTACAAAACGAAAAAGTATGCTATTGCCTTCAACTGAACGAATATATTTCATATCCATTTTAGGTAGTGAGAACACTGCAAAAAAATGAAATCCACCAATCACAGTTCATATTTTAATCAACCGACTGCTATTATTTTTAAAATTTTAAATAAGTGACAATTCTGTCAAACTAATTGTCAATATATTCTTGTGTAGAATCGATAAATAATAGAATTTCTATTTTATTTCGTCTATAATTATAAATAATTTGTTAATTTAAATAAAACTATATGAAGTCAATTTAATTTCGAGTATTAAAGCAGAAGAAAAATAAACGCGTAGATGGTCCTCCTGTGGTCAGCTTTTTTGCCTTCCATACGGAAGACTCGAGTTCAAATCTTAGATGAAGAAAAATTAAATGAATTTTTTTTCTTGTTTATTTTATTAAATTAATAAAAGTCATAAATTATTTTTAAATTAATATTTTATCTTAATAACCTAAAATATTTTTTAATACTTGTAGATTTTCGTTTGTAGATTGTAGAAAAAATATACTGTACAACTCGAGGATTGACCATATATCCACTTTTGTTGCACAAACTACTATTTCCAGTTAGGTTTTGACATTTTGACTTCACTGTTTTTGGTCCTATGGAAACTTCCTGTGTAGGAATAAATGCATTAAATGAGAGAGGTATAAATTGTATTCTTATTTAAGTGTGTACTTATATTTAAAAATTTATTTATAAATAAGTAATTTTTTAATAAAAATTACCAGCATTAAGTGAGGAATGATGAAAATAGAGGAAACTTGGATATTTGGTGATAGATATACTAAAACTAAAGTTGAACATAATTTGGAAAACTTTTCATGGCCTTTGATAAAATTAATATTTTAAATTAATTTTTATTAAATTTTATTAAAGAAAAAACGATAATTCACTGATTTGTAGCAAATTGTATCTGATAAAACAAAGTATTCATTTCCAAATTATTTTAATGTGTGCCTTGAAATGTGAAACATTAAATATATATTACATTCATATAAAAAGTATAGGCAATAGATGCTCATTTCCTATACTCGCATACTTGCGTGCGGCTGATGCGGTACCATTTCTTGCTCGTTAAATAATTTACTACCGGAGTTTCCACAAAGCACGTAATCTCTAGAGCAGTGATCGCCAACCTGTCGATCGCGAGCTACCGGTAGCTCGCGGATGCAATTCTGGTAGCTCTCACAACGATTTTAATTTAAAAAATACAAACTGCAAAAATCAGAGAAGCTTCCGAAAATTCCACAAAAAAATCTAATTGTCCTAATATTAAACATAAACAGCGGCAACGTTGCGGTGAGCGATCTGCCGCTGACGCCATCAAACTAGAATCGGCTAGAACCGACCAGCCGGACCAGCGCGTTAGTGTTCGAGAACGATCAGGATTGCTTTGAACGGGATAAATACGCACGGCGCGGCGACATTGCGCTTGGTTTAAAACTGAACGCGTAACCAATGTCCAGCGGTTGGGTTAGTAGAGAACAAAAAATAATATTATGGCAAGCAGTTGTAAGAAGGTAAAGACATACCACTTTCATTCGGAATGGGAAGAACAATACTTTTTTACAGAAGTTAAAGATAAAAATGTATGTTTGTTATGTAATACTTCGGTCTCCGTTGCTAAAAAAAGAAATATTGAGAGACATCATAAAACTGTACATTCTAATTTTGAAAAATCATTCACACTACATTCTGCCGCCAGAAAGGAGAAACTGAAACAGTTAAAAAAGCAGTTAATTGGACAACAATCAATATTTTTAAGAACAGTCGACAAAAATAAGGCTGCAACTGAATCATCGTACCGTGTGTCCCAGATAATTGCTTAAAAAAAGAAACCTTATGAAGACGGGGAAATGATAAAACAGGCGTTTTTAGAAGCTGCTGATTCGTTATTTGCCAACTTTAGAAATAAAGACGAGATAGTTTCAGCTATTAAATCTATGCAACCTTCTGCTAATACAGTGATGAGACGTGTAGAAGTAATGAGCAATGATATTTTTTTACAGTTAAGAGCTGACTTAGATAACTGTGTTTATTTTTCACTTCAACTGGGTGAATCAACAGATGTCGTTGACACTGCCCAAATGGCCGTGTTCGTGAGGATGGTTTTTAGTGATTTTACGATTAAAGAAGATCTTTTGAAGTTTATTCCACTGAAAGGACACACTACTGAACAGGAGTTGTTTTCTCATTTAAAAAATATTATTTCTTCCGAGAAAATTCCAATATCGAAAATGGTAGGCTTGACAACCGATGGCGCTCCAGCTATGGTGGGTTGTGATAAGGGTCTGGTGGCGTTATGTCATAAAGATGAAACTTTTCCGCAATTTCTCTGTTACCACTGCATTATCCATCAGCAAGCATTATGTGGAAATTTTCTGAAACTAAACACCGTTATGAAACTGGTGGTAAAAATTGTGAACAAGATTAGAGCTCAAGCGTTACAAAGAAGATTATTCAAAACCTTAGCCGATGAAGTTGACTTTCAATACGGGGACCTACTTCTTCACTCTGAAGTCCGATGGTTAAGTAGAGGACGGGTGCTGAAACGTTTTAATGATGTCCTATCTGACATAGTTCAATTTTTCAAACAACGCGATGAACGGACTCCGGAACTAGAAAATTCAATCTGGCTTAATTTGCAGCTTCAGGGGAGAGACAAAGAACTAGCGGAAATGATTTCTGATATAAAAGCATTTATCAAAAAGCTGGAGTTTTGGGAACAAAACCTAATTAACAGCGATGCCAAGCATTTTCCTATTCTTTCAGAAAAAATATCTCAACATCCATTAGAACCCTATGACAGCAAATATCATGTAGAAATAGTTTCTACCCTAAGAATAACTTCAAAAATTGTTTTAAGGATTTCAACGAAATGGCTTTAGTAGCGCAGTTTGTTGTTTCACCCTTTATGGAAATTGATATCCAACAGTTTGCAACTTGTGTTATGCAGAACTTTGGCGAAGACATCGCTGCAACAGAAATGGAAGTAATTGAGTTTCAAAATGATTTAGCCTTAAAATCGTTAGTCTCAAGTACCAAATGTATCTGGCCTATTGCAAGTAAAGACAAATATTCAGTTCTATGCTATGTTGCCTTGAAGTGAAAGCATTATTCAGTTCAACCTATTTGTGTGAATCTTCTTTTTCCAATATGAAGTTTATTAAGAACAAATATCGCAATCGACTTACAGATGAACATTTGGATAATTGTATTCGAATGGCTGTATCAAATTATACTGCAAACATTAAAAAGATTATCGATGAGTCTCATTGAACGTGCTTTTTTATTTTTCAATGTTTATGTTCATGATAGTGCGTTACTTTTTTGTTGTTATTATTAACTATTTTTAAATCTTACGTGACATGCCGTTGTGGCTGGATAAAAGTTTGTGTTTATTTTTCAAACACCTTCGTTTAGTAGGTAAAAATGTAGCTATAAACAAGTACGTACTAGTAATATTAGTTATTTTGTTATTAGTTTATTATTAGTACCTATGTATTATGTATTACCAGTTAAATAGTAAAATAAATACATACGTTGCGTTACGTGGCTTCCGTGTGGGTAGCTCGCTGTTTATTCCAAAATTAACAAAGTAACTCAACACATTGAGAGGTTGGCGACCACTGCTGTAAAACCTTGTGAAGTTTAAATCAATGTAATATATACAATACTCCACTATATGTGTATTAAGTCATCAAAAGTCTCATTCTAAATTCATGACAGTTAATAAATGTTTTATATTGTGTTTTTACTTATTTTATTGGTACTCTAGCACCCCAGCACCACTGAATACCAGTGATGACTGCACCGTGCATATAGAGTTGCCAAATGCCAGATATCCCCATCTAGGTGGGAGCCTCTAGTCTACCGATTGTTGATACTCCCGTCTGCCGCTTCAATCCTCAAAACTCCAGCAATTCGACATTTAACAAAACCTTTTTTTTCGAAGAAAATTTTCATAAAATCAACGTTTTAAAATTGGTTTTAAAGTGCTTTTAAAAAAACCGGGTGGTGACCCTAAGTGGGGTGTGTAGGGGGAGCCCCTATTTCCCGCATAAAGGCCGGGTACCCAAAGCAATTTTTGAGATCCGGCGCTTATGACTTTGTATCTAAAACATATTTTCCACTCTGTTTTCTTATCTCGAATTATTTTTATATAAAATACCTATCCACCCTTTCAGCAACACCACTGAACGACTTTAAAAATGTAGGGCAACATTGCAGTGTTTCCTGGAAAGTGAACATATGCGCGTCATTATGTGAAGGACTCCGAGACAAAAAAAAAGAGTAAAAAAGACCCAAAAACATCGACAGATCGACCGCCTAACGGGTGTTTCGCAATTCTTATGGCTGCGAAGATGGGGCAGGATAGGGCGTGCGGGAGGGTTAGGGAAAAGGGGCGAAGCGCAGTTATGTGTGTGTTGATGAAAGAAAGGATATAGAAGTTAAAATGTTGTCAGTAACTGAGGAAGGGAATGTAATCGGGTTTGCAGTAAGATTTTTTTGTGGCAAAAAATATTAGAAATATACTTTTTACTTTGTCTTTTTGATAAATTAGTGTGGAAATGTCTGTCAAATCTGTTATTTTGGAGGAAGTAAGTATTTAAGTGATGTTATTGGGTTATATCACTGATTACTCATATTATTTCAAAAATATTCGAAAAAAGTGACAAATCTATTGTACACTGTAAATTTTTGGACAAATAATTTGGTTACTATTTCTATTTCGTTAAGAATAAAAAAAAAATCAAATATGGTTCAAAAAAAAAATCGTGATCGTCTCAGTTTGAGTCTGGACTTTCGGATCCAAGGGTCCCGTATTCGAATTCTGCCGGTAATGGTATTTTTATTTAATTACTGAGGCCCTTCCTATGAGCCTCGGTATTACATTTGTGCAGACGAAAAAATGTTTTTATCCCCATTTTTTAAAACCTTTTTTTCAGGTTTCCTATTATTCCGAGTCGAAAAATGGAAAAAAAAATTCGTCTGGTCGTCTCTGTATATGTGTGCCGGCACAATAACTCTATAAAGAAAGATCCGATTGATTTTCTTAAATAATTACTCCTAACTTATTTATTTTCAGAATTTTTGGTTTAACCTAATAATCCAGGCAAAAGGGTAACTTTGTTTGGACTAGTTAGAAGGTGAACATATCAAAAGTCCTCGACCTTAGCCTTTGAGCCGGGGGGGAGGAGAGGGGTCTGAAGGTCCCATTTTCGATCTTTCGATGGTATCTCGGAAACTATGCATCCTAGCGACATAACCATATAAAATGAAAGCTCATTAAGTTTGCTAGAAGTTTTATTCAGTCAAGTTTTTCGATATTTTTTATAGTTTTCGATAGATCAGCTCTTGAAAGTTTGTAATTTTGGAAAAAAAGATTTTTGACTCACATATTTTGCTCTATTTGACCGGATAACTGTTCAACGATGCACCCAAAAAATAAATAACGACCATAGGAGTGTAAAGAATTAAATTACTTTCAATAATATATATTATTTACTATTTTATCTATTTCCTTCAAATTTCTCACCATTCCCAGTCAACGTATTGCCCGAAATATGCACCATTATGCACTTATAGTGAGTATTGGACGTCTAAACTAAATAGGACATAATATGCTCATTTAAGAATATATACTACGCCGCAGATGAAGTGGGACAGCCAAAAAATTGCCTAATTTTGACTAGCTGTAACTTCGACATTTCTTTGCCGATGATAGATTTTCAGCCAGAAGTGGAAAGCGCCATCCTTGCTGTTTGCGTCAGTGGCATTGAATATATTTTTTTTAATAGCTTCTTGTTGTACAGGGTGTGAATGTAAGGCAGCGAAAAATGTCCGTTTTTTGGCAAAGAATTTGGAAAATGTGGGGGGCCAAATCAAGTTCTTTCTGATGTTGAGTGGATCACTAGGTCGACACCTCGGGATGTCTTTGCCATTTTTTTGATACTTTGCGTTGCTATGGAAATATCGCCATTTTATGAAATTCCATATTTCTTTTAGATTTAGCCTTTTTTTAATTAAAGAATAACAGATACCGACTAAACTGCATTAAGGAATAACGTGTAAAGAAAATGGTCAACACCAGCGGCGTGCAAAAAGGGGTTTATAAAATTTAAAAAACGAAATTTTTAACACTTTTGGTAAGCGTTACAGTTTAAAAGGTGCCATAACTGTAATGAGTTTGATTTTGACTAATTCAGAGGAATACAAAAGTAAAGCTACTCACCCTGTAAGCGCTTACTGATAGTGTCAGTAAGCAATAATAGGTACTTACCATTTTTGCATTTGTAAGTCGGGACATTTTCTTTGACGAAACTTTATTTCTGCAATTTTATCAAGAAGGCGACAAAAATATTACCATAGAGATAAGATTTTGACGTTAGATTGCATAAGTCAAAACAAAAATAAATTGCTATTGTCCAAATGGCGCGACTTACGGCTGCAGATTTGGTGAATATTTTAAGATTGCGGCAGAGAAATCACACAATAAGAGAGATTTCTGATTTTCTTAATGTCAAGAAATCATCCGTTGGAAGAGCGTTGCAGAGAGAAGGTAACAATGGTACTGCTGCTTACCGACACGGGGGAGGATCTCGAAAAAGAACTAATCCTCGTCAGGATCGAGCAGTAGTACGGACTGCAATCAGAAACAGAGTTTGGACTGTGTAATAAACCTTGAACTTTTAGGCTTTATTTAACATTAAACTTTGACAATAACAAAATGTAAATAACTGAATGGATACGAGTTAGAACGTACTATAACTATAAGATAAAAATATACTATAAACTAATAAACAGGTACATTCCCAATATTCTTCGCAAGGAAGCAGTATCTTCTGGAGGTTTTAATTCCAAAAGGGGCTTTAATCTATCTGGATCTGGTCGAAGCGTTGTTTTTGATCATGAATATCTTGATTTTCGCCGCATATAGTTACATCATCTAAGTAACAAAAAACGCCCTCCAATTTTTCATTTGTGATTATTCCATGTATAACTCTTTGAAAGCACGCAACTCCATTAGTCACACCAAAGGGGATTCTGCGAAATTGGTATAATTTTCCACAAGCCTCAAATGCTGTGAAAGGCTGTTCTGAATTACTTATAGGTATTTGATGATAAGCGCTTTTTAGATCTATGGTGCTAAAAATTTCGTATTTAGATATATTGGCTACTAAATGTTCAATATTAGGTAGGGGTAAGCATCTAGTAGTGTAAATTTGTTTATGGTCTGAGAGTAATCAATGACCATTCTTTTCTTATGATTTTCACTTGAAACTACCAGTACTTGTGCTCTCCATGGTGATATGCTCTCTTCTATTATTTCTTCTACTAATAATTTCTCAACTTCATTTTTTATAAAAATTTCATCTTGATCAGAGTGGCGGCGTGATTTTGTTGCTATTGGTTTGCAATCTGGAGTTAGGTTTGTAAAAAGTAAAGGACACTCTACTTTAGCTTCCAATAAGCAGCAAATTGAAATAGGAGATTTAGGACCACCAAAATTGACATTTAAACTAGAATGTTGTTGAAGAATATCATGGCCAATAATTACATTAGAACATAGGTTCGATAACACTAAAATTCTCATATTTTGGTATTTATGACCTAGTAACTGTAGATGTATCACGCAATATCCTTGAATGTCCTGTGAAAAAGTTGTAGATGCCATAATTACTTTGTGTGAGCAAGGGATTATCTTCAAATTATGTTTAATTGCAAAATCATAGTCAAGGTAGCTGTCAGAACTCCCAGTATCTATTAAGGACGTGGCATTCGTATTATTTATTCTGCAATTAACAAGTGTTTTTGTTAAGCAGGGAAGACTTAATGAGCTAGAAGTAGCAAGGAAATAGGTAGAAGCTATTGTTGATTTTACAGCAGACTTGTCATTATTGGCTTTAGCCTTCAAACAGACTTTAACAAAATGACCAATTTTTTTACAGTAAGAACATACTGTATTTCTGGCAGGACAAACAGATCGAGGATGATTTGGTTTTCCACAAAAATAACAAGTTTTAAAAGTAAGTGCTTATGATGAAGCAGAATTATAGTCATATTCTGCGACTGTAGAAAAACTATTTGATGATTCTGGTGATGCATAAGCTGCCGTGTTTTTCTGTGCCTTTTCCAATGCCTGTGACTGGAAAATTGCTGCTTCAAGATCTAAAGTACTATTTTCTAATAGTCTTTGACGAATCTGTGACGATAGTAGTCCATTAATATAAGCATCACGTATGTAATCATTCTTATTTTTCTCAGCATCTACTGCTTTGAAACCGCAATCTTTACTAAGGTGTTGAAGTTCAAGTAAATACTGGTCAGTACTCTCACCTGGCTGTTGCTTTCGAGTAGCTAATAGGTGTCTGGCAAATATTTCATTTGGATTTTTTATATAGACCTTCTGTAATGTCCGGATACAGTCTGTATATGTTTTGCATTCACTTATTATGTCATAAACTGAATGGCTAATATAATTTGTAAGCAATCTTAGCTTTTCTTCTTCACCTATACCTGTCTCACTGTTAGGTAGTGAATGTAAAAAATTCTCGAATGTTTTAAACCAATGTGTCCATTCTTTGGTAGAGTTGAGGGAACTAGGTTCAGATTCAAACCGCTCCGGGCGTAAAAATTTGTCCATAATGTTAAATAAATTGTAATAAACCTTGAACTTTTAGGCTTTATTTAACATTAAACTTTGACAATAACAAAATGTAAATAACTGAATGGATACGAGTTAGAACGTACTATAACTATAAGATAAGAACATACTATAAACTAATAAACAGGTATATAGTACAGACTGCCAAGAGAATCCGAGCGCAACTGCAGTTAAACGTTTCAGCAGACACTATTAGAGGACGCCTACATGATCAGGGATTAAAAGCTCGCCGTCGGCCAAAATGCCCACTTTTAACTGGCATTCACCGGACCAACAGGAGAAGATGGGCCCAAGAACATATAAATTGGGATCGTAGGTGGAGAGACTGTCTTTTCGTTGATGAAAGCCGTTTCAACCTCTACAATTCCGACGGCCGATTGCTATCTTGGCGGAGACGGGGAGAACGTTATTTAGCAGAAAATATGCGTCCCTAAGTTGCATTTGGTGGTGGATTGACGGTTTGGGGCGGTATTCAACACAACGGAAGGACAGAACTCGTGGTATTTCGGGGTAATGTAAACGGCCAGGTTTACCTGAATGAATGTCTGATTCAGCTAGTTCTCCCGCATGCTCGAAATTATGGCGAGGATTTTGTTCTTGTGGACGATAATGCTCGTCCTCATCGAGCATTATTAGTAAACAGATATATACAAGAGCAAAACCTTAATCGTACTGAATTGCGTCCTAGATCTCCAGACTTGAATCCTATTGAGCACGTCTGGAGCTGGATGAAGTTGGAGTTTTCCCAAAGGGAACATCAGTCAGAAACTCTAGACGATCTCGAGGAGATGATTTTAGAGCCCTGGGAGGCAGTTCCTATGGAGCTAACTAATAACTTAATTTCGAGCATGCCAAGGCGGTGTCAGGCAGTTGTTCAGGTTAGAGGAGGTCCAACGCCTTACCAATTAATAATAAACAAATATTTATTAGGTTAGGTTTATTTTAATATTCTAATGAATTCCATGTACACACTTTATAAAATAAAAACCAATAAAATTTTTAATTACTGAACCCTTTTTGTACGCCTCTGAATTAGTCAAAATCAAACTCATTACAGTTATGACACCTTTTAAACTGTAACGCTTACCAAAAGTGTTAAAAATTTCAAATAAAATCAAGTTTTCGTTTTTTAAATTTCATAAACCCCTTTTTGCACGCCGCTGGTGTTGACCATTTTCTTTACACGTTATTCCTTGACGCAGTTTAGTCGGTATCTGTTATTCTTTAATTAAAAGAAATATGGAATTTCATAAAATGGCGATATTTCCATAGCAACGCAAAGTATCAAAAAAATGGCAAAGATATCCCGAGGTGTCGACCTAGTGATCCACTCAACATCAGAAAGAACTTGATTTGGCCCCCCACATTTTCCAAATTCTTTGCCAAAAAACGGACCTTTTTCGCTGCCTTACATTCACACCCTGTACAACAAGAAGCTATTGAAAAAAATATATTCAATGCCACTGACGCAAACAGCAAGGATAACGCTTTCCACCTCTGGCTGAAAATCTAACATCGGCAAAGAAATGTCGAAGTTACAGCTAGTCAAAATTAGGCAATTTTTTTGCTGTCCCACTTCATCTGCGGCGTAGTTTATATTTGTAGGCCCTCTGTCCAGGTAATTAAAGAATATCTAGACCATTTTATTGGGAAAATATATTGCTATAACCATGTTTCTGCAAGTATGAGTGTCTTTAAGACAGTGGGATTTTACATTAACTCGTGTTAATACAAATAAAGTATTTAATTAAATCCAGTTGGAACGTCTGCTAAGCTGTAGTGTCCCCATGGTAAGGTATTGTAAGACTCAGGAACTAAGTAGCGTTATCATCGTAACAAAATTGGTGTGGTTCTTTTATTTTCAATTATCCTAGCTACAAGCTATGGTGGTAATTTGGGACAGGTCTGTTGCTGTCCTTTTTAACTTAGTGCATTTTTCATGTCTCTTCTGTAGTTTTTGACGAAGTCTCTGATGATTGCATAATAGGCCGAAAGCGCTTAGACAAATTTTTACAGAGTTTTATTATTAAAACTCAATTTAAATACTCTCGATTCATTTCTTACTCATATTTTAGTATATATAGGGTTCTTCCTATGGATGAACAAGAGAGCTATATCAACCATGGGTGGTTATTCTCAGAAAGCTACAGAATGGAATTCTGTCTTGCCAATATGCTGGTCCGTTTTATTTACCCTGCGAAGCAGATATTTCCTTTTTATTTCAAACGTTCTTACGATGGTCCCGTGCCCCAAGCAGTCCTGTAACATGATGAGCTTCGGTGTGCAGTGTGTAGCCTAACAAAAGGCTCTTTCTAGTGTCGATGTCAGACCTAGGATTATATTTTGGTATTTATTATTTTTTCTTTAATAATAATATGTTCGCAATGTCTTTTTAGACACTTTACTTATATTTTGAAACGGGTGATTCTTTATTTTCTGTATAATTTAGTTTTAAGAATACTTTTTGTTTCTTTTATTTACAACCAGTCAACCAGTTTGTAAATATTATTTTGAGTACTCAAAACAATATACCTTAATTTTAACAAGACGTCTCGGATAGGTATAAATAAACCTTCTTATTTTATTATTCATATATTTCTCCAACTATTGGCGAATGAATTGAGAGGATATTCTTAATTACACCATTTCTATTGACTATAAATTTAACTGTTTAAAAATGAATTAAGTATTTTCAATTATATTGTTTCTACCAAATTTAAATGTTGATAAGTGGATTGAGAAAATACTTCCGATTTTATTACTTTTAGAGTTTGATTCATCAAATGAATTGGGAAAAAATTGTTAATATATCATTATTTCTCTTTTGAGCAAAGAACGTTTGTATAATTTAATGCTCATCGAACAAATAGAGAAAATATTGTTAATATATCACTTTCATTTATTTTTCTATTAAATTCAATTTAAATTATGTATGACTTTTATTTCACAGAATATCATGATCGTCTATTTGCAGATTCATGTATTTATGGTTTATTTAAATTTTATTTACTATGGTTTCTGAATTTACCTTTAGATTTTAAAAACTTCTTTATCAAATAATACCAAATTTTTTAATCTATAAAAAATTCAGTGGCGTCCATCTATGGTTTAAATACTCATTTTTGTATTTTATTTAGGTGTATCTAAAATCAATTTAAAATAATTAAATTTTAAGACAACAAATCCTTCCTTTATGCCACCGACGGTAGAGCTGCTGTGCTGTATATAACCTAAACTCTTTGTCAAAAGAAAAAAATAGGTTATAAAGTTGAATATTATTGTTGAACTTTTTAAATTGTTTATTTTACCTTAAACATTTTTTTCTACTCTTTATACAGTATTATGTGAAGAGTATTATAGGTTTACTTTGTCTGTCTGTCCGATGTCACGTTTTTTGTCTACACGATAAGTCAAAAACGAGAAATTATATGAACTTGAAAATATTAAGCAAAAATCAAGCTCTATAAGGGGACAAAGCCTATTGATTTTTAACAAATCTGATTAAAAATAGGGGGTTAAGATGGGTTAAAATTAAAAAAAAATCCTAAATTAAAAACGAAAAGCAATATCAATATGAAATTTTTAGTAAAAATGAAGCTTTATAAGAAGATAAAAACTATTGATACTGAAAAAAAAAATGAATATATTGGGGAGTTAAGGGGGGTTAAAATATAAAAACAAATCCTAACTGAAAAACTTGAAATTTCTAGCAAACATCAATCTCTAAAAGGAGAAGCCCTTTATTATAAAAAAAATCTGATTAAATATGGGGGATTTAAGGGGGTTGAAATAAAATTTCATATAAAATTGTTTACACAAAAATCAATGTCAAGCTTTCTACATAACCTGATATAAATTTAAAAATAATCTCAAATTATGAAGAAAAAGAATATTTATTTCGGATCAATTTCGTTAGTGTTGCCTTTTAAACTAAATTTAGTGATATTTTTTAAATAATCGAAGAAGGAAATTATGCGAATAATGTGATAATATTTAAATACGTATAACATTTCCTCTTTAAAGCGTGACGTACAACTAATTAGGTTACCGTTAAACGTGTTTTTCTACTACCGTGCGTAAAGTACGTACTTTACGCACTCTACGAACTGTGTAAAGTTGTACTTTTTTTCACTAGTGCGTAAAGTAAAACTCTTTACGCACTAGTTAAAAAAAGTAAAATTTGACAAAATTTGTACATAACAACAAAATATAACGTTTTATTTTATATTAACATTTTTTTGCTATCTCCTTCTAAGACAAATAAATAAATTATTTTTGCTTATATCTATTTAGTGTCCAACAAATTATCAACAGTTTATTTTAATTATAATTTTCTCTAAATGTCATCGATTTAATTAAAAGTAAACATACAGTGGATGTCGATTTTGGTAAAAGTAAGTTGGTCGTGGCTGTGTGGATTAGATGAACTGTCAATCTCTAAACTTTTAATTAGTACCTACCTTATAACAGAACACGACAAAGCTATACTTAAGTAAGATTAGATTCTAAAGCCAATTTAGCATTTTTTTAAACTCAATCAAGTTTGAGAAGGTAAAAAGTTTTACTTTTTAATGTTTGTTTACTTAAATTCAAATTTTATTTGCAGTTTATTATATCTGTCATAATCGATATGGATTCAAATTTATCTAGCAATAGCGAATTTGATAATACTCCCCCAGATATCTTATGCAGTGCACAAAAGGCCACTGAAAATTTATTGCCAGAAAAATCTGCATATATTTATCAGCAAAAATACAATGCATTTATAGAATGGGGTAGGAAGAATAAAGTGACAAAATATTCGGAAAACGTTATTTTAGCATATTTCTCTGATGAATTGAAGAATTGCAAAGCTTCTACCCTATGGTCGATTTATTCTATGCTTAAAGGCACCTTAAAATATAAAAACAACGTTGATATTTCGAAATTCAACAAGTTAATAGCGTTTCTCAAACAAAAAAATAAAGGTTATAAACCAAAAAAATCCAAAATTTTTGAACGAGAAGATCTAATTAATTTTCTGTTGAAAGCTCCAGATTCCAAGTTTTTAATGATCAAAGTAAGTAAATGCCTCAGTAAATGCTTGAATGCTCAGTAGAAAATTAAAATATTCTGTAAAGTTTTGCAACGAGATGTGTGTTCGTATGGTGTGTTGCCTAACAAAATCAGTTGCTGTCCTAACAGGCCACCGGGGTTGTTAGGCAGCACATTATACCTAAAACTTTTATATTTTTTACAATAGCATTTATTTGGAGTTTTACATGCGCAACGTCAAGATATTTCCTAATGTTTAATAAATTATTTGTAACATTACAATATGTTATTTTTTAGGTAGCTTTTATAATTGGAATTGCGGGAGCTTGTCGCCGGGAAGAATTATGTAAAATGACAATTAACGATGTGGAAGATAAACAAACAGTGTATATTGTCAAAGTATCAGAAACCAAAAATGGAATAGAACGCATTTTTACGATTTTAAATCCAAATAATTCTGCAGTTGATTATTTATCTTTCATAAAAAATATACCTCATTAAGACCATCAAATATAAATTGTAACAGATTTTCTTTAAAATTCGCAAATGGAAAATATTCTAAACAGCCTGTAGGGATAAATACTTTTGGTAAAATGCCAAGTGTTATAGCAACGTATCTAAACTTGCCCAATCCAACGGCTTTTACAGGACACTGCTTTAGGAGGTCTTCAGCCACTATGCTGGCAAATTCTGGAGGAGACCTTCTAACGGTCAAAAAACATGGAGGATGGAAATCATCTGCTGTTGCAGAAGGCTACGTAGACAGCACAATAACACAAAAAAACAAAATTTCTAATAAAATTTTGATGGATGACAGTATGCCATCCACTTCCAAACAAAGCTACAATTTTACCGTTGACAACTCTAATGAAGAATTAGTGGAACCACTCGACAGTGAAACTAGAGTTACACAAAATATTTCAACCTCTTTACTTGAAAAGGCCAAATTCATACCACTCGAAGCTCAAAATAGGGTTACAGAAGTAATATCACAACATTTTTCAAACTCTGTGCTGGAAAAGGCCAAAACCTTAAGTTTTGGTAATTGCAATAATTGCACATTCAATATTAATATTCATAAGAGTTAAAAACCTATGTTTTTAAATATTTCTTCATTTGTTAGTCATTTTGTTCTGTAAGAATTATAAATTTGTAAAGTTCCAATAAATTTATTTTTGTTGCTGTGTACAATTTTTGGCACATTTTACTTTTTTTCACTAGTGCGTAAAGTAAAGTACTTTTTTCACTAGTGAAAAAAAAGTAACTTTTATATTTCTAATATTAACGGATTATGTGTACGGTAGTAGAAAAAATATTGTATGCCACTCGTGTGTAAAGTCCCTTTTTTGATTCATGTGATTGTCGCACAAAAGGGTAACTTTACACACTTGTTGCATAAATAACATTTTATACGATTGCCTTTGTTTTTCCGAAAGAGAAAGAATATCTATACTCTCCACTTACCAATTCAGTTGCCAGCTAAGACAGAGCATCCTTGTATCAATCACAACTACTGTTGCATATGGAAGATAAAGGAAAATAAAAAGCAAATTTAATTTTTATAACGATCAAATTTTAATAATAAAATAGGTATTGACATAAAAGTACATATTACAGTAATTTACACCGATCAAAGTGATCACAATGGTTTTGGGGGTTTTAGGGGAAACATCTTATTCAAATATCCATCATAATATACATTTTTTTTTATAGAAAGAGAAAGACAAACAACACGTATATATAATATATATATCCAAGTAATCCCTGATCCAATTTCTCGAAAAACAAATGAAAGGGAAACCTCTCATTTCACCTTCGAAAAACGGATTAGGAAACCTTTTTCGGGAAAATTAATCTATTTTTTTTTTTGTACTAGCCTTGAGGTAGTGGTTTGGTGAATTCTTACAAAGCTTTACAAGGTGGATAAACAAAATACATTTCACCGTCTTTATGAAGTTTAGAAACGTTTTATCTCTCAATAATATTCTAAAATAAAAATAATTTTTAATTTAGATTGAAAATTTTACATTACTTTGGTTAGGAAAATAAATTTTAATACATCGATATCTTCCTTATCTTAAGATTTAAATACAATTGTTATCAGATGCTAAAAGATATACAGGATGTTTCAGCCAAATAAAAATTTGTTTTGATTCACAATGTATTAAAAAAAGCATATAAAAATATATTGTTTTGCAAATTTAACTATTTTATGTTCATAGTTTTTTTCTTTTAAGACTTATGATAAGGGCGATATAGTGACAATCAATATGCAAAAATTATGTTACAGATTCGTTGGTACCGAAATTTTTTCATTTTGGTTTTTCTTTTTTAATATAAAATTTTATATTTATGAAATAAATTATTTTCATGCAGTTTTTTCAAATGGTTTATCATAGTTTAAAAATGTTTGAGCATTGACATTGCGAATATAATTTCTGTATCCACCTCGTAATTTTGCAATCATTATTTTGCACGATTATCTGTTTTATTCAATATATTTTTAATCTAGTAAAAATCAGTCTTATGGTTTTTCTTACGGAATTTTTTTATATAGATAGGTACATGGAGGTAGGTGCTGTACCGATGAAAATCGGAATCTTTTTATACGTAGAGTGAAAAATGCTAGAGTGTTGAAATTTGGATTGGATTCCTGTTATACAGAGTTAAGGCCCCAAAAATTAAACATATTAAATATTTTGAAGGATAATTTTTTTGAAGGAAAATTTGCAAAAATAGTTGTTTTTAAATAGAATATTATAATGCGTTTCCTTCAGCCTTATTACAGAGACGTGTAAGGTTATGATATCAAGGGTATAAACCTACAGAGGGGCTACAAAGCCAAGTTTAAGTGCCTTTACAATACTGATATCCAAATTTATATATTTTTTGTTTAGCCCTTGAGACATTTTTATTATTAAACCCTGACTTGTAACAGATTTATTATAGAACACATTTTTTGTAATCGCATCAAGTGTCAAAATTATCTATTTTACGCTACATGTTGAACATTATAAAACTGTTTTCGAAAAATGCATTATGTCACCAGTTACGAAAAGAAAAGAAATAAAAATAAACCTTCTTTGGTTTTAAAATCAATAATATACGTTATTATTGAAAGTGTGAATCAAAGAAGGACAGGTTGACTTATAAAAACAAGTTGGTTAAACTTGCAACCTAGTAATAATGTTGTTTTGGTCCTTATTTTCCATTCTAAATTAGCACAAAATAATTAAAACACAAATGTCAAATCTCAAATCGCGAACTTGAGTCTAATGATATACGCCACTTGTCACATGTCACTGACAAGTTTTTCAAATATAAAATAATTTCTGTTGGAATTGAAATAAAAATTCTTCATTAAGTTAAAAAAAATGACGTAGACATTATAAAGTTTCTTGTAAGAGTTATTTTAAAAAATTTTGTTATGTTTACACTTTATGTCTCAACTTTAATGGCAACAATTTTATGTTCTCTGTACATGTTTCACTCAATTATGTTTGGGACAAAAATCGACCTGTTTTTTCAATATGTTTCGTTTTTGCCCCCACTCTGTATAATACGTTTTTGACGGTTTTGATGTCAAACTTAAAAAAAAACTTAAAAATAAGAAAAAATTACAAGGATTTAAATCTGGTGACCTAGGTGGCCACAAAGGAAAGAAAATATCCAAATCCGAGAATTTTCAGATATTACTTTCCCAAATATGTGGATCGGTCGAAATGGACCAGTTATGTAGCCACTGAGTTGTCCAGACCTAAATTCTTGTGACTTTATCGTTTTCTTAATCATAGTTTTGAGTTTTTTTGAAAAAGTTGTATATTTTAATGACTTCTATAATAATAGAAGAAAATTGTAAACATTTGAATCCAATATTTCAAGTAGAATAGAATTTTTTGCTAAACAATGACCTGATTAAATAAGCCTTTTTCCCATCTACGTATAAATGAATTCGATTTGTTCCACCTTTAAATGCGCAATTGGAAATACATGCTTGATTTAATACAAAAAAACGATCTCTTACATATTTACAAAAACAAAAATATATACGATTTTTTGTAGAAAATCAAATACACGAATTAGAAAAATAGAACTAAAACAAATTAAACTAAAAAAATACATCTTTTTTGGTAACCCTGTATCATTATATTATATGTAACTTAAATATACCCGTATCTTGGAACTAATAAAGAAATGGCACAAAGAAATAGAGAAGGAGAAGAATAGAGAAGTATTTATTGGAAAATCACATTTTTTACTACTAAATAAAATGAAAATGTTTCAAAGGTTCACAGTATTCATAAAACTAAACCGCGTGTTAAATGTGATTTTACAAAAAAAAAAACAGTAATAAAGAAAACTATTAAACATTTTACATCTATGTAGTGACAAGAACGATTTAAATTTGGACCACATATAGCTTATTTCTAGAAGATCAACAAAAAATAATAACAATACAAAAAACAGCCATTGTTACATTTAGAAAGCGGATAACTGTGATGATGAGTTTTTCCCAAAACTACATAAAAATATTTTGGAAATATATAAGTTGATATAAGGGTTTTTACACAACAAATTGAAATTTGGATTTTAAAACCATTGTTAAAAAGATAAAAATTCAAAACTGTAATTTTAATTGATAACAAAAACATTATAGTGCTTTAAAGATATTCTGGAATTACCCCAAATATCTCCAAAAATAATTTCCCTTTACAAAAAAATGTGGGGTACATCAATATTATTAAATTTGAAATTTTTTGATTCATTTATTTAAATTTTATAGTTACCTACGTTAAAGAAAAAAAAAGTTATTTTGTTAGAAGGATCCCCCCATTTTTCTACAAAGGATCATAATTAAAGTAAATTGAAAATATTATTATATATATTATATATATAGTATTATACAATTACTTTACCTGTGTAAATGTACATTTTATATTTTTATTTATGAATTTTTTAATTTTGATTTTTTTTTGAGACATTTTATAATATGCACAAACATGTTCTTTCAAACGGCTAAAAATATTTGATTTATTTAAATAAAAAAAAACATTTCCCCCATTTTAGGATGAGCCACTGTATGCATATTTTTGTGTTTTATGAAAGTGGGTCATTTTCATATTTTTTTAACTTCCCTGTAATTAATTACCTATACAGGATGTTCCAATTAGAATAGGACATAAACAACTGAAGATTATATTAAAAATAAGACGAATAAATGAAACATGCTTTGGAAAAATGTTACTCGTTTCCAAAATACAGCGTGTTAAAGTTAATAATTCAAAAATTATTTTCCCAAATGGACCAGTTGCGTAACCATCGAGATATCCATTATTTTTGAGTATTTTTGAAAAAGTTGTTTGTTTTAATGACTTGTGTAAGTAGTTAAAACAATATCAACTTGGAAATCACCCTGTATAATATGAATGGTACATAAAATGAAGAAAATGAAAGAAAATTGTAAAACTGTGGATCCAATATTTTATATAGAATAAATTTTTTTTTTCTGAATAATCTGTTGATAAAATGAGCTTTTTTAATTTTAAATTTTTTGATGGTTTTTACATAAATTATGTACTAATGTTGGATACTTATAAACTGATTGGTTTTCGATATATCAATTTAAAAATTTCAGCAAAAATCAAGCTCTATAAGGGGACAAAGCAAATTGATTTTGAAAAAACTAATTAAAAGTGTTAAGGGGGGTTAAAATTAAAAAAAAAAAAATCAAAAATAATAAATCAAAAACGAAAAACATGACATTTTTAGTAAAAATCAAGCTCTATAAGGAGATGAAGCCTATTGATTCCAAAAAAATCTGAATAAATAGAGGGGTTGAGTGGGGGGTTAAAATATAAAAAAACCTAACTCAAAAACAAAAAATGATATCAAATTGACATTTTTATCAAAAATCAAAGCTATGTAAAGGAAAAAGCCCTTTGATTTTGAATAAAATTTGATTAAAAAAGTGGAGGTTTAAGGTTAAATTCATCAAGAAAATCAATCTGATGGGGGAGAAACTGTGAGGAGTACAATAAGCCTAGAGCTTCAGTACGAGTGGGCTTTGAACCATAGCCTAATTCAGATAGATAGAAGGGGGGTTGAAATAAAAAAAAAAATCATATCAAAAACGAAAAGCGATATCAACATGAAAGTTTTAGTAAAAATCAAGCTCTATAAGGAGATGAAGCATATTGTTTTTTAAAAAAAATTGAAAAAATTCCTAACTCAAAAACGAACAATATCATCAACTTGAAGTTTTTCGCAAAAATCAAGCTCTATAAGGGGAGCAGTCTATTGATTTAAAAAAATCTGAATTAAATGAATGGATAAATAAATAAAAGAGAGTGGTTAAAATATTAAACAGTTGAAACTAAATCAACTTAGAAATCACCCTGTATAATAAGAATGTTACATAAAATACTCTGAAAATGAAAGAAAATTGTAAATCTTTGGATCCAATATTTCATATAGAATACGTTTTTTCTCTCTGAACAATCTGTTGATAAAATGAGCTTTTTTAATTTTAAATTTTTTGATGGTTTTTACATAAATTATGTACTAATGTTGGACACTTATAAACTGATTGGTTACAAGGGGACAAAACCAATTGATTTTGAAAAATCTAATTAAAAGTGTTAAGGGGGGGGTGTTAAAATTAAAAAAAAATCATAAATAATAAAGCAAACATGAAACATTTTTAGTAAATATCAAGCTCTACAAGAAGATAAAGCCTATTGATTCTAAAAAATCTGAATAAATTGAGGAGTTAAGGGTGTTTAAAATATTTAAAAATAAATCCTAACTCCAAAACAAAAAATGATATCAAATTAGACATTTTTATCAAAAATCAAAGTTCTGTAAGGAGAAGCTCTTTGATTTTGAAAAAAAAAACCTGTTTTAAAATGTGGAGGAGGTTCACAAATAAAAAACGAAAAGCAATATCAAAATGAAATTTTTAGAAAAAAATCAAGCTCTATATGGAGACGAAGGCTATTGTTTTTAAAAAAAAATTGAAAAAATTCCTTACTTAAAAACGAACAATAATATCGACTTGAAATTGTTGGCAAAAATCAAGTTCTATAAGGGGGGCAAAGCCTATTGATTAAAAAAATCTGAATCAAACGGATATAAAGGGGGGACTGAAATAAATAAAAATAATTTAAAAACCGAAAGCGCTATCAACTTGAAACGTTTAGTAAAATTCAAAGTCTATAAGAGAATGGAAAAATAAAAAAAATTGGGGTAATAAGTGGGGGGAATTGAAATATTCAATAAAACTCGGAAACAAAAACGATATCAAATTAAAATCGTCAGCAAAAATCAAGCCTATTGATTCTAAAAAAAATCTGATTGAAGATGGGGATTAAGGGGGTATGTATATTATATATATTTTCATTCTAGTTTTAATTTATTTTGAATTTCTGAAATTTTTATTTTTTTTTATAATACATGATTTATTTAAGAAATAAAATGAAAATTATAGTCCAAATAAGCTTTTTGGCAGTGGCGTAAATTTAGAGAGGTGAAGGTGTTACTTACCCATGCCGTACGACAATGGCAAAGCTTTTTAAACTAATTTTTTTGCTGATAGGTTTATCTTTTAACATCAAAACCGATTTTAGAAAAATTATACTGAGTAATAAAAAAATTATAGTCCTGACTTTTGGAAACAAGTAACATTTTACGTAAGCTTGTTTCGTTTAATCCTCTTATTTTTATTCTGAGAATCTTTTGTTGTTCTCTGTCTCATTCTTAATTTGGTAAGAGCAGTTTGTTTTTTTATTTGTGTCCTTATTTTTGCATATATGGAGTATTCCAGAATTTAATTCCAAAATTTATAAATGTGTTGTTAAAGACAATAAATATTAATATAATAATAGTTTTGGTATATTTATTTAGTTTTAGAAAAAATAAATCACCACGAAAAAAGTTTTCCCGCATATGCTGTCGATAAAGAAAACAACCAACCACACATATAATACAGACATCCAATTTTAAAAATCGATATGTATATTGTATTATTTACAAAAAATACACGTTGAAAAATATCGTATCAGTGACAGGTCTGCTGTGAAAGAATTCGAGCCTTTAATACCAGTAGGTATAGATACTTATTTCTTTCTTTTTTATCAAACGAGTTTATTTCCAGTTTTTCTCTTTAAAAGGGTTCGAATTACAAAACGCAAATTTTTGAGTCGACTCATGAATAGTGTCGCATTTCAGTAAGGGTTGTAGACTTTACGAACCCCAATTAGAGGGTTGTGTGACTATTGATGACTTTGTGGTCTTCCTAGAAATGTAGGTCAAAAGTTATTAACGCCAGTCCAGTGATGTACCTACTTAATTTACATATCGATTCAAACATGTATTTAGAAAATTATTGTTTAAGATGCTAAAACACTGGCAGAAATCAACTTAAATAGGTGTCAGAAATTGATGGAATGTTGTTGAATATAGCGGTAGAACTTTTAGTCTTAAAATGGGCTTTAAAAATTCCTAGACTCACAAGGTTTTAAATATGTATAGATCGTTGGGTAAAAATCGATTAGATTTCTCTCATAACTAAGTTTTAAACACCCTGTAATGCAGAAAAGTTCCCCGCGATATGATATAAAAAAAGTTTACTACTAGTTTACCTATTGAATAGACCTTATATTGAAAAGGACCTTATCGAATTTCAGCGAACTTTTTTTGAACGTTCAACTAGTTTGCCTACAAGTTTTCGATACAAAGGAAGTCAATTTTAAGCCAGTTAACTAACGGTTTTGAACTGGGATAAAATAGTCGCAACATTATTAAATAATATCGTGGAAACTTGACAAAAGAAACACTTTCAAAAGAAAAATAAGTTATCTACGAAACTACTCCTAACCTAATTATTTAACTTCCACGCTCTACGATTTGTCACTACTTACAACAGTAGATCATAAAGTAAACCAACATCCATTTATAAACAAGAGAAAACGTGGATAAAATAAATCAGGGGTACGAATAAAATCAGCTAGTATATTAACGGCAACAGTGTATATAACGGCGAGGATTTTACCAGATATTCGAGTATTATTTTTAATCTTTGTCAGTGGCGGCTCGTCACTAAAATATTGGGGTTCATAATAAACTTTCAGTGTTTATTATAAGGTATAATATACCTTTCTAAAATACGAAAAGTTTTTTACCTACGACTGTGCTGAGACCTATATTCTGTCAGTGTGAACCCCAATATTTTGGTTACGAGCCACCACTGTTCTTTTGATTGTAGCTACAGTATTTATATTCGAAGGCTGTGACCGTAATGAACGTGAAAAAGAGATCCATTAGGTTTTTGAAAAATTGAAGTACGTTATATATAACGTCTGTCAAAATATGTTAACCCCTTACCGCATACTGTGCCATATTTGGCACACGTTCAAAATTATTATTTTTTCTAAGTTTCCAAAGAGTTTGTGATGTCAACTCAAGTTGTCCCATATCTGGCACACTCGCTTGTTCACAGGCAGCCGCCAAATCCTCTCCACTATCGTACGCGCAAATTTGATGAATCATTTAGTGAATATATGGCTGGTGATAGCTTATTGGGGGCAAATTCAAAAAGAATATTTTTGTTCTTTTGGCCTAATTTCATAAGGGTAAGTGATGACTAAAGTCGTACAAAACTTTTTTCCATATAAAAACAAGAAAAAAAGTTTCTTTGTTTACTTGTGCCATATTTGGAACAAGATGAGATAAAGATAATATTTGTGTTACGGATTTTTTGTTTTACAGTTGAATACCAAGAAGTTCTCTGGAAAGTACAAATTTCAATGATTAATGGGAGTGATAATGAGAATTTACCTTCCGATGATGACCATCGAAAGAATGAACTAATGAGTCTCATAAAACCTACAAAAATTTTGTGTGAGTTATCAAATAGTGAAAGCAATGCTTCATCAACTAAAGAGGTAATTATCTGAAACTGACAGTGACAGCGAATACGAAATACGGCTCTCTACATTACGACAATCTAATCGAGATAAGCATAGTGATATAAATGTTCCCTCGACATCTAAATCTCATAGTGATACAAATTTACCATCGACATCGACTAGCAAAAAATGTAAAAATCACAACACAAAAAATGGGAAAAGAAGTTGTTTGGCAGAATAGGTTCCTTGCTGTTACTGAAGAATTTGTGAAATTCAAAGGAGATGAAACACTTCCAATTTTCATACAAGAACTCGAAGATCCCATTCAGTTTTTCGATTTTATTTTCACTGACGAAATTTTTACTTATATAGCTGAACAGTCAAACTTTTTTGGTGTGCACAGTAGGCCTAAAAAACCGCATTTTTTGCGGTATTTGCATATACATGTCAATTATTCAACTCCCTTCAATCAGGTCCTACTGGAACCAATCGTTAGATAGTCCCTGCATCTCACGTGCTATGACCTGCAATAGATTTGAAGAAATCAAACGATTTCTTCACTTCAATGACAACACACGCCAGGTTCCCCAAGAGCAGCCAGGTTATGGTAATCTTTTCAAAATACGTCCATTGCATATGGCCGTGGATGGACAAATTATTTCGACAAAAGCTCGATCAAGTCTCAAACAATATAATCCCAAGAAACCTCATAAATGAGGATACAAGGTTTTTGTTCTAAGTGGGGTGGTTGTCTGGATTTTCTTACGATTTCGACTTTTATTGTGGACCTACTATTCTTGAAAATAATCAACCAGATCTAGAAGCAAGCAGCAATGTTGATGTAAAATTTTCAGAATCAATTCCGATCTAAACTACGAATTATTTTTTGATAACTGGTTTACAAGCATTCCTCTACAAATATACCTTACCAAAAAGTAAGAGGAAATCGTGTCCATAATTTCGAATTCCCTAAGGAAGCGGCTATGAAACAAAAAAAAAAGGTAGAGGTACAGTTATTGAAGCAGTGGCTAATGTGGATGGTGTGGACATATCTGTTGTTTCAAAATTTGTGAACAATATGTCAACATATGTTGCCTATAAACAGATTCTGCAAAAATCTAGGACACATAGAAATCACCCGCCCTCAATGTGTTGCTGTATATAATGCTTATATGGGGGGAGTAGATCTTCTCGATTCTATGTTAGGATACTACCGAATCCAAATTCGATCCAAAAAGTGGTACATGAGGGTATTTTTTCATTTCCTGGATATGATATGCGTCAATAGTTGGATACTGCAACCATAAAAAATAATGATTTATACCTACCACTTTCAGAATTCAAACTTGGTATCGCAGAAGTTTTGACCAGAGCTTATAGTTCAGAAAGAAAAAGGGGAAGACCAAGTACCAGCTTACAACCTCAACTGGATCTCAAAAAAAAAATATCCTTTTTCGCAGATTCCAGCTCAGGAAATAAGAATGAACAACTTGAATCATTTGCCAAGAGTAAGTGAAGAACGACAGAGGTGCAAATATCCAGATTGTAAGGGAAAATCCCAGTTATTATGTGGCAGATGTTCAGTATTTTTATGTCTAAATAAGGACCGCAATTATTTAGCAATTTCTACATGAAATAGGGTAAGATTTTCACTCTTTTGTTGAGATAAAATCTATTTTTTAAAAATAAATCTGAATTTATACTTATTATTTTTGTTTTATTTCCGAAATTTGTGCCAAATTTATCAGATATCAAAAATTAACATTGTTACTGTTATCTCATTTTGTGCCAAATTTGGCACAAGTCAAAGTTTGACATTTATTTCCTTTAAATATCGATAAAATATTTTTTTCACTATTTTTTCTAACTCCTAATCAATCATATATTTTTTTGACAAAAAAATAAAAAATTATGCAGTAAGAGTCAATTAGACTGTATCAAAAAATATATAGGGTACCATTTAAATAATGACAGTAAAGACAGATTTGATACCTAATTTTTTTCAACATTTTACTTCGTACCGTAATAGAAATGAGGGAAAAAACAAATCTAAAACATCCGTTATAGTTGAAAGAAAAAATACCGTACAAATCAAAATTTCACGCTTTTGTTAGAACTAGAGTAAAATTTCAAGTCTACCGCTAAGACCAATTTGGGTACAAGACCTTTATCATGCCTTCGGTGGCAGCAGTGCCCCGTCAACAGGGCGTCGATTGTCTGAAAACCCATAAAAATAAGTTTTGGCAAGGGCACAAAGGCCTGTTACAGTTATGTAGAGCAAAAGAATAAAAACCTTTGCAGAATAAGGTTGTAAAATTTCTACAATTGCGAATTGGTCTGTATGCAAATCTACGACCAGCAGTTTATTAGTCCAGGTAGCGGACAGAAGGGCCTAACTGTTTTATACCCAAAAATTTGCATTTTGTGCGATAAAATTCCAAGAAGGAAACTAAAAACTAGAAATATCTTCACCGGGACGCATCATCCAACAAAATATAAATTATCTTCTTTTTACTATACTTACGTACTAAATTTTTTATTTACAAACATGGTAATAAAGTAAAATATATAAACTTAAGGAAGAGAAAAACTGGAACAAACGATTTGATAAAAACTAATCAAACATTGAAAGTTTACGGGCTCCAAGCTGGAATCGAACCAACAATACTATTTAAGCAATTATAATTATTTTTATATATTATTTAAAAAAATATATTGGTGATTTTCAAAAATATAGATTTTCATTAAAAGCTTTAATCGTATACACATAGGGATTTGATATATTTCGATATAAGACAGCGACTCATAAAAATTTCACAAGAAACCCGTCACTTAACTGTTTTTTGATCGAAACAAAAATCCATTCACTCCTAACAATGAACTACCACTATTGTTTTGAGGAACTTGCATACCAAGATTATAATACAACTTAAAAAAATAATACTAAATCCCTGAAAATTACATATTTGGATAGTGATTTCGTCCCAAAAACATAAATGACATCTGGGTTAATTATTTTTGATTCTTTTTTCAATGTTTCATTTAATATCTACACACCTTGATTATCACTTTCAGCATATTTTCATAAACCCCTTAATATAAGAATGTCATGTACGCACCTAGGACTTGTATCCTTTTAATAATAATAATTTGACTTTTTAACATACCCGTATCTTTCACAAAAACAATTAGACTAGGTTCTACTCATTGGCCTTCTTTGCAGAAATATCGCAGTTGATTCGATATCTTCCTCTTCTTCCTTCAAACTGGGACTTCTTAATGGGGAACCTCCACTCCCAGAACTGTTGGAGTGGAGGCCCGTAGACATACTTAAGTCCTCGGGTTCCGTCTGTTCCGGAAGAGCCACCTGAAATAAAAACTCCTTTGTAACCAGTGTAAATTTATATATCATTAGCTAATGTTGCAACTTGCAACATTACAAGCTTTGTAACCAATGTTTATACGAGAGTTGATCCCTAAGCTACACTTCTTTGAATAATTACTTTATTTTCCGATATAATCGCCCCTAATATACTTGTCCCAGCGATGATTCAAAGAATTTTTCTCCAACCTTTCCAAACTATTCATTGGCAACTGACATAACGCAATTGTCACTTGATAATTTTTAGTTTCCGGAACAATCTGTAGTCACTAGGAGCTAAGACTGGTGAACAAGGTGGATGTTCTACCAATTGGAATCACGCTTGATGAATAGCAGCATTATCTTGATGGAACAGCACACCTTTACGTAATTTTTCACGACGGGGTTTCTTTTAATAACTACCTGTAATAGTAGGTACATTCTGCAGATACTCTGTCCCTTCAACATCTCAAAAAAATCCAATACCTTCCCAACAGTTGGAACCACTTTGAATTTTAGAGGTGAAGAAGACTCCCTATAATGCATAAGTTTAATAAAAGGAGTAAGACAGGCATCTAAATGGTATAATACAATAAACTAGTGAGGCTGAAGTGCCCAAGATGAGGAAAAGAAATGCTGGAATCTAAGCTTGATTGAGGGAAGCCTGTCGAAACCTCTCAGGGTTACCTGAAAGGGTGAAAAAAACCAAAATAACAAACCTGTTCAACGCCGATACATTTTGAAAAGAGTACCAAATGATCAGTAAACATTGTTATCACCCACTTTGCGCTTATTTTATTACTGCAAATATTTTATCACCGCTCTTTGTTCGACATACTATTTCTAATAACCTATATTGTCACTGGGATCAACTCTCGTATGTGGCTTATATTAATAGCTTACCTGAAGAGGATGAGACATCAACGGCTTAGAAGGCGGATGAAGCATCCTCCTTCTCTTTAACTCATCATCGTCAGAATCAGGAGTCATCTCTTTTTCAGGTACGCCGCATTTGTGGTGCAATAGATGATGCCTTCTTCTGAACCTACTCTGGCATCGTTCACAGGAAAACGGTTTTTCGTTGGTATGTATCAAAATGTGCGCCTTCAGTTGATTAGAATCTGAAAATTTGGCACTACAATGTTCACAAGTGTACGGACGTTCGCCGGTGTGGACTCTGAGATGTCTTCTAAGGTTTGCAACCTGAAAGAAATAATCGAAATTAGGTTTCGAACAAATACGTTGCAAATGAATAACCAACCTGTACAAATTGTCTATCGCAATGTTCACAGTGATACGGTCGTTCTCCAGTATGCAACCTCATGTGGGTTTTCAGGTGATGATCTCTGGTAAACCTTTTGTGACATTCAGGACATTCAAAAGGTTTTTCTCCGGTATGCGTCCTTTCGTGATTTTGTAAGACGTGTTTGTAACCAAAAGACCTGGATCAGCGAGACAAAAAGAGTAAGTAATTTGCACAATTTAATCAAGCAACGCTATTACATACCTATTGCAAACTCCACACGTGAACTGCTTATCCCTATTAGGATCCTTGATATCGGATCCAGATGGAGGTGACACACTAGACGTAGGCGAAGGTAAAGGAAGACTGGTTGGTTCCTCTTCGATTTTATATTTCCTCTTCCTAATATCTGTCATTGTACTGCTACTAACAATGTTATTGTTATTACTAATTTTCCTGGAATGCATGGCGGGTGATAGTGGTTCGTTACTAGTTGGAGGGGAGGGTGGGGAATTGGCAGGCGGGGAATTAGCTGCCCACGCGATGGGCATTAATCCGGGATGGAAAAAGGCGGGATTTCCGGATATCGATAAACCGGAAGCAGCCATTAGTTGACTAGCCATCAGGATTTGCGATGGGGTAAACATAGCGGGGTTCGGGAATGTTGGGTACCCGTAGCTGCTTTGGTGGGGTTTGATGGAGGGGTCTTCGTCTACCTTCATGTCTCTGGAAGACAGAAAATCTGTAACAAAAAAATAGTGTTTAATAAATAGGAAATATCGCATGATACATAAATTAATTACACAAATTAAGAAACTTTTAATATAATTAAGATTATTTTATTTGTGCTCATTTAAAAATGTGTTTAATTAAGAACTTTGACATTAATAAATTGAAAGTATGTGTGTCAATTCAACGATTCCCGAAAAACTTCTTTAAGGCAAGATAAATAAAAGTTTTTAAAGTTGTTGTTTTATTTAAATATAATAAAGTTTTACGAATCTAATTTGTTTTATATTTGGTTTCAGTGTCTAAGACCATCCAAAGACTACTTCAAAACGGTCTATTTTGTACCGAATTGTAAATACTATAAAGTAAGAAACAAGCAAAAAATTTGTAATTTTTTTGTTTCCCACCAAACCCGCTAAAAGGAAAAATTTGATTATTCTGATAAGGTAACTACTTGACATCATTATGGAAATGTACAATAAAAGTTTGATAAAGATAAAGATAAAAGTCTGAATCGGAAAAATGGATCAACCGGTTAATTTAATATACTCGATGAGAAATTTTACCTAAGAAATGGTATGTATATTTAAATAGTTTACCTATATAAAGTTATGTTTGCCTGTAATTATCAATTGTGTTATCCTCTAACCTACCAGAAATCTTTTATTTTAATGACATTTTTTTACTGTCTTGTTTGTTTAATTTAGTATTTTCAAAAATATTAGATTTTATTGTAATTTGGATCTCTGCAGGTATTAAGGAGGCCTGTTAAACTGCGAAGAGTATAATTTAGACATTACACTAACTAAAATATTCACTTATTAATAGTTTTAGTGCTTGAAAACAGTATGATGTTGATAATAATAACTACACTTAATGCAAACTCAAATATTAAAAAAACAGCGATATTGGCTCCTATACAAAGTTTTGAACCGAACTTATAAATGATAAAATTATTGGAAAAATTACCATGAGCCGCCCCTGGTACTTGGGCAACTTAAAGCCTCTCTAAATCTAAACTACTCACCCAAACTACTATGTAGAGACTATCAGGATTGACCAATCTCGTTTAATTTGTAAGCATTTTGCTATATATGACGTCAGCAATGGAATAAATGTTGTATTGTGTTATATGTAGATGGTTTTTTTATGTGATTTTGAAATAATTTAATACATTTTATAATTGTATATAAAGAGTATTTTGGTAAATACAACTTAGTTTTATTTAAGTTCTACAGTGCTAAATATTAATTTTTTCGAATAATTACGATGATATACGAAGTATTGAGCAATCCTTTTTTATTTATGAGCATGGTTGTCTAAGATTTCAGTTATTCTTTTGTTTCGTTTAACAGTTAAAAAAATGCACTAAATTTTATTGTAAAATGGAGTTTTATCTATATAAAATAAATAAATATAACAATTTTGCGACAAATGTTAGTCCTTTAAGAAACATTAACCATCTTATTCCACATTCATCTTCTCCGTTAATCTATTTTACATCAGATGTGTTCACACGAACACATATTTCACCCGGTGCCATCATCACCCACCCGTCGTGCGGAATAAACGGAAACCGGAAAAAAAAAACTCGGAAAACCTCGAAAACTACCCGAAACTGTTCCTTCGATCCGCACAAGATTGAATCCAACAAATTTTGAACAGTAAATATGCAGAGTCAGACGCGTAAAAGCGGTATAGTTTCATTGTAGGGAATCCCCGTATTTGAAAGAGCATCGAGAAAACGATATCTATTGAGGAAGATCAAACAGTTTCCGATTTAATGTTGTATAAATAAAACGGACGAGCGAACGGTGTAGGTTTCCGATACAGTGGCGGAGGGACGTATTATTTTTGACCCAGATTTGTTATTTTTTTCTTGAAATTATATAAAATAAGTTCTATAAAAGGCGTAAAATTGTGAAAAAAATGCAATAGCTGATAGAAAGGAAGTTAGTGCGTATACGTGTAATAATACGAATTGCCGCAATTTTACGTGCATGTAAGAATGAAAATTTACGAATTATTATCAAGTGGTTCTCATAAAATTTGTTTATTTATATGGAATGTAATTCAGATGGGTAATGGTTGAGGTCAAACAATAGCAGACATCAAAACTAACAGAAAAGTCGAAATCTTAAAAATTTTTCAAGAAAAAACCGTAAAGAAAGTCCATGACTACGCTGATGGCTTGTTGTCAATTCGCATAATTTATTTTTGTAGAAATTTTCAACCCTAAAATATATATTGGTCGAGTGGGTATGACGTTCAAGAAGCGTATCAATGAACGAAAACTTATCTACTTTTAAAAATCATAAATATAATTTTTCAGAATATTTTAAATGAAAACCATTCTTTTGGTGAAGTAATATACAGGGTGTTAAAAAAAAAGTGTCACAAAATAAAACGGAGGATAGTATGGGCCAAAATATGCAGAAAAGTCTTAATAAACATATGTCCGCAAATGAATGGTTTCAGAGATACGGGGTGTTTTGTGTTTTGTATCATTTTTTGATTATCTTTTTTCATTCTCAAAAACTTGCTTTTCTTATCGGAGTCTACCGATGTTTTTTCATAGATACTATTTGCAGTTATTATTTTGTTGTGGGTGAATAATTTTATAAATTTTCGTTATGCCTGTTTACACTAATATTGAATTAGCTGACATGCATTTTATGTACGGTCGTGCAAATGGCAATGCGAGGGAAGCGCTACGTCAGTATTTGAACATCTCATTTAACTCTATGTTGTTATTGATTGTTTATAAATATCATTGTTTTTTTATAATAATAAAAAATTGTTATAAACACAAAATGGTCCGTATCTCCGAAACCGTTAATTTGCGGTCATATATTTATTAAGACTTTTCTGCTTATTTTGGGTCATACTATTCACCATTTCATTTTGTGACACTTTTTTTTAACACCCTGTATAGTAAATTAACCCGGTAATATTTATAATCCTGACGAAAATATTGATTTATATATTACTCATAATTGCAAGATACACACATTAATCAAATTAGTTGCAAAAATAAATAAATAAATAAAACTTTAACTATGTTAATGTTAAACATTAAATTATCTAAATTAAATTTAATACAGAATTCGAGAGACGCTAAAATGGTGATTCCCACTTTGTCGAGACTGAGGCCCACAAGGGTAAACTCGTAGCGTAACAAAAACGAGAAATGATGTAACTTGGAACGAAAGACCGAAAGCCGCTAGTAGTATTAGGACGTTGAATTTTTTGTTTTGTGAAGCATTGGCATTACTTAGATTCAACCATGTGATGATTTTTACAAGCCTTGATTTTTAAAACCATTCTATATCGCCTTTTGATTAGGGTTTATAAACTTGTTCGTGCAATTTATCCAATAATAATTGGCCCCTTTACCTCTTAAGCCTGCTTATCTAAAATATTTGGGCTCCTTATTTCGCCTATTTATATTCTATTAATAAAGGACAGAAGGATAAGTATTGCAACTCTTAAAAGAAATATATTGGCTTTCAGTTCAGAATTATGTTCGGTACATGACTGATATTTATAAAATAAAAATAAAATAGTACCATCGCATCAGATCTATTAGAAAAAATTCAATATAATTCGCAATATAACAACTATAATACAAGAAGCCAATCTGACTTTCATGTACGGCAAGCCATCACTAAAAGTTCCCAAAATATAATTTTTATTAAAGGTTTAAAAAATTTAATAGACTGCCTACAGAAATTAAAAAAAAAAAAAACAACAATAAATGCATTCAAAAGTAACCTCAAACAATACTTGATAAATAAACAGAACGGATATACTTTCTTGTGATAATACTCTTTAAACCTGCCCTTTTTAAGTATTTCCTTTAATTTATTGTTATTTACCCATCGTTTTACCTCGTTTTAACTCGTTTAAACTCGTTTTACCTCGTTTTACTACTTACTATGTTTAAATTATTAATAGTTTTGCGACGATAGGTTATAGCAACTTATAGCTACAAAACTATTTTTGTGTTAAAGTAGATCCATAGAGAGCAATGTAATTTACAAAGGCCTTCTTTCAACATACAAATAAATGACAACTTTATAATCAAAATGAAAAATACAACAAAATACCTCGGTATCATAATTGATCAAAATTTGAAATGGGTTGATCACATTACGTCATTAAAATCCCAAGGTAAGAAATTTCATTTTTAAATTTTATGAATGGAGGAAATTTATGACGGAGTTTACTAATTATTATTTACAATTCGCTGGTTGAATATGTAATCCAAAACTGTATAATTAAAATTATCTACAAAGGATATAATCTAACTCTTTTTTATATAATAAAAAAGTGCTTTGTATAAGAACATTATATTATTTGTCTTGCTGTACCTTTATTTATGGAAAGCCTGAATTGAGATACACTACAAATTATTTGCAATAAATATCAAAAGGAGCATACATATATTTAAATAATTTGACATTTAAGGGCCATTCACACATCTTGATAATTGACAGGCACAGCCAAGCATTTTTCTGCTTTTTGCCAAATAAAATAGCCGGTTAAATATTTTAAGGGATTCCGACAGAGAGTCAGTAAATTTGTCGACGGTGTTTTTGTGGCTAGGGGCGAAATAGTAGTACGTTTAAGTTAGCACCACCATAAAAAGTTATTTTTAAGAAACTGCTTATATATTTTTCATAAATTGGCAGGCTTGGCGACTAATTTCGAATAAAAATAGCCTTCAAAAAGGCTATAGTTGCAAGTATGAAGGTCGCAACCCGCCTTAGAAATTTCACCTTTACTATCAACAGCTGTTGTTTGACAGGTCGTTAGAGAATGTTTGTAATTTATGGAATGTTGAGAATGTTAGGAATGTTGACGTTAGAAATAATTGGAATTCCTAAAATTGCCACATAAGAATTGCATAGGCGGATTTTAAGAAAATTGATATTAAAGTAGTTAGGATGAACCAATGTAGAGTTATTGTGCCGGCATACATACACACAGACGACCAAACGAAAATTTTTTTTTTGCATTTTCGTTTTCAGAATGATCGGAAACATGAAAAAAAGTTTTAAAAAATGGGGATAAGAAATTTTTTTCGTCTGCACGAGTGCAATACTGAGGCCCAATAGGAAGGGCCTCAGTAAAACTTCACTCTTTACTTTAAGGGCGAAAAAATAAAATCACATACTAACATTTGTATATAGGGAACGATAATTCAAAAACTTCACTCTTTATCTTAAGGGCGAAATAATATGCTCCAAAACAGTATCTTGCGTTCATTTTTTTTGTAATAATTTATTTAAAATATTCCCAATTCGGTTCTGGATACTTTAATTAGCACAATCAACACGTGATAATTTATTTATCTCCTAAATATACACATTTCATTTTATCTCATCTCTATCTCTTCTGCTTAAAATAGTGTTCCCATGAAATACTGTACGTCCTGTATGACAAACCACGTATATAACTGATAAATATGCAGACAACTTAAATAGATATCCCATATTTATCAGTAATATTTTCTCGTTTATTTTTCTATTTATTTACTGATTTTTAAGGTATCTATATTCTACCAAACATAAAAAATAAATAATTGGTCGCGCCGCTGTATATATGGGTGTTTCGAGGGTCCGTCCTAGCAGAAAACACGAGACACTGCCAGAAAAAGCTATTGAGTCCCCGAGACGTCTCCGGGCATTGTAAGACGTCTTAAAGGGATATTTCCAGGGGACGGATTCCGCAAGAACGGTCATGAATGAGGCAATGATCTGCACATATGCCCATATTTATCATGTTATTTATACGTGTGTTGCGAAATTTCAATGGCCCTTGGCACATTCTCAATCATTTGTCCAAATATTTCGGGTCCGAGACCCCCATTATGTCGAATCACGACAGTTTCAGAAAGCACAGTCATTGCTGGTAAAAGGCATCTAAAACGCATTGTTTCGAGATTGTTGAAAAAGTGCTAGAAACGTCCAAAAATACTTTGATGAATACCTAGGTAAGTACCTACTTACCTAGTTATTTTGTCTTAAAAGCGAAACGACGTTAATTGCAAAAGGGTTCGTGTCAAAACGTCAATTTAATATATAGATAATTTTTGGTTGTAGAATGATATTTGTGACTTGCAAAACAAAACACATTTTTGGAAAGTATATTTAAAATTTACAAATTAGATTTATGCAAAATTAGTAACTTCTCTAATTTACAATCCAATTGGTTTTTATAATATCAAAATAAAAACTTGTAACCTTCAGGTTATTGTTTCAATAGTTTGACTCAATTTCCTATACAGGGTATTTCATAAGTATTCATCAAACAGAGTTTAGGTTTGCATAAAACAGAAAAATTATTGAAGTAAATTTTTCTGGATACTCAAAAATTATCAAACTTCACGGCTTTGTAAAAACCTTAAATAATTTTAGTGTAGAGTGATTTAAGGATTTATAAAGGGATAGCAAATGGAGCTTATTTTTGAATTAATAAAATCTATGATCCATGCTTAATATTATCAGAAGGTTTCTTAAATAATACGTATTTTCCAATTCAAGATAAAAAAATTGTTTATTCAAAAATAAGCACTACTTGTTACTAATTTGTGGAGCCAAGGGTCCCAGGTTCGAATCCCACCGTTGGTCGGGATTTTTTTATTTAATTTAATTATTTAAAATTAATTCTGATGCCATGGTAGGATTCCCCACTCGACCATTCAGTGTTGGGTTCTAATTAACAGTGCTGTTCCTAAAGTAGCGCTGGGAAACAGTAACGAAGCCTACAAAGAACACGAGGCTAATGGCCTTAGTAGTCGATGTAGATGACACCAAATTAAAAAATAACATATGCTATTTTATAATATTATAAAAAAATGACAATACTTATGAAACATCTTGTACACAAACAAATAGCAATAATAACTTTTTAGTTATTATCACATAAAACTCAATTTTTATGTAAAGAGAATAAAATATCCTACATTTCATGTGTTTCAGGCATTTTTCTTTGATCAATGCTTCAGTCGTTAAAGTAAAGCGAAAATGGGTGTTAAAAGCAAAAAACTACCAGTAAAAGTAACAGACTCAAGGCTAGTTGTCTTCTTCCTTCCCCACGCATTTTTTCCAATCACAATCCAATGCTGAGCTTAATTGTTTAACGCAACTGTCTCGCGCGTCTCATTTGAAAGGTAGTGAGTTCGAATAGCACTACCGCCTGGCCTACTATGAGCTTATTCAGAGGTTTCCTCATAGCAATAAGCAAATGATGAGTATTTTCTCAGATTCCTATCACCATTCCAGCCACTCTTTCTGTATCTGTAACGTGTAAAGGACTAGTTACCCCCCACGGCACTTAGACCTTCTAGACCCATTGTGCATCCTTATAAGATGATAGGCACCTCCTAGCTCGTGAGCCAGCCTACAGATTTAATGTAGTTGATAACGTCGTCAAGAGTTGATTCTCTTATGTAAGCCTATACTTGCCGAACTAATAAATGAGAGCGTGGGGTAATCGTAGAGGATATGCTCGATGGTCTCATCTTCTTGTTCGGATTCTAACAGCCCCATGATATGGAGATGAATCTGCGCCTGATCACAGGCATTCTGACTGGTCATAGTCAAGTATTTGATTGTTGTAGTGTTGTCAGAATAACATAGCAGCTGACTAGCAACCCTGCAGTTTTTTGCTTCATCCCATCTTTCCTTAAATTTCACAAAAAAAATCTTCTTTAATTAGATCTGTAACACTTCACAGTTCACAAAAAACATATTTCCCGTGAAACTTTTTGTTGGCAAATCTTAGAACTCTAAGAAAACATAAAGGTAACAAATTACAAAACTTTTTCTAATGCGGTGAGTAAAAATTTGTTGGAAAGGGGGGTGGTAAAATGAATACCAAAAATTTGGAAACGACCAAAAATTTGATACATACAGAAGTAGTGATACCTTAATTTTAAAGTTTAAAATCAACGCGTGGATCATTTAAAAAGCCTAGACTATTTGTACATATTTTATCGAAGTTGGGAAATAGCCGTTAATTTTTGTTCCTGCCAATATACTTGAAACTAAAAAATCTCAAGGGTAACCAAATTTCTGCGTTATCCCTATATTATAAGCGTATTGTAAGGCATTAATAACACAAAAACACTCTGCAAGCTCGTAAATTAGCAAATTAGAATCAATCCACTCATGTTAATACCGAAAACAGAAAATAAACATTGATTACAAAGGAACAGTAAAGTTTAAAACACTTTAGCCTTTCTCCCTTTAGAGTCGGAGATCCGGGCCAAGCGGGAGTCGCGAAGGGACGCGTAGGGAGGCAAAGGGAACCCCATCAAAGATTCCAAGATGGGGAAGGGTTAAAACGGAAGACGTTGCTAATGAACGAAAGGGAGGAGATAATGGCAAAGGATAATGGCTCGCTTCTGCGCGATCCTTATGAAAGGATAACGGGGAGGAGTTGCCGGGATAAAGTCTTAAGGATTCATTATATTATTTCTTTTTTTTTGCCTTACATTATTATGACCGAGTTTTAATGGATACGCCGTCCCGTAATCCTCGCAGTTTGATTACGCTTCGGAGATATGAAAAAAGGAGGAGAGCTACTTTGTAGAAATCGTTTCCGCTTCTATGGATCAGATATCTCAGCGAAATTATTATTACCTACACACTTATTGGTCTTTCTAACGGCCGAAGTTGTATGCGGATACGCATAAAGTATTCGAATACGTTGCGAAATGCCTTAATATGGACAAACAGCGAAGCGAGGTGCCGCAATATTAACAAGTTATGTTAAGGCCACAAAAGAGAAACCTATTGAATATATTTCTGTCATTTCTTTAACTGCATACGTCATCCTAACCAATACAATTTAAATAGGAAAAATGTTAAATGTGACATATCACTGAAAACACAATTTTATGGGGAATATTTCAATATTACTGTTCATTGCGTTACTCTTAATTTTAGCGTCCTCCAGCGGGATAAAAAGTGTTGATATGAGAAGTTAATTTTATTAATTTAATGCACAACATAACAAAACAAAATTGAGTGAAACATGGACTTAACCCTTTCAGTATATTTGTCCTTCTAGAGGGACACTGTCTTAAGTAACCATGAGTACAGGGCCGCAGAGCCAGGTCGGGCCCCGGGACAATTTTCCAGGTTGGCCCCCGCGACAACATTTTTATAAAAACATTAAGCTCTTTCAAGATCACATTTCTAAAAAAAAAGGTTTTCAAGTAAAAACTTCTCCTTTTTAGTGAAATTTCAAAATAAGAAGGTCCTCCCTCTTCTGCTCTTGTGACGAACTTCTAAAAAATAAAAAACGTCCTCACCTAAAGCTGTCGGGTCCCCCTTATGCCGCTGCCGGGTCCCCACTTCAGCCCATTTTAAAATTTAAATTGGATTACACCTTCATTTTTATTATTTGACCGTTTCCAAGTGACAGTGGTGACAAGCGACACTTAAAGACGTTGACAGGTCAAATGTTAAGAGAGGAGGTGCGTTCACCTCAGTGTGGAACAAGTTACTCCAAGTGTGATTCGAGTAATTGGAGGTGGTTAAGAGAAAATAAAAATTTTTGGTAATAGAGAGTTATTGCAAGTTCACTTAAGGTCAGTCACTATTAGTGCCGCTTTTATTTTGACGTCTGAGCATGCGCAGATCACTAACTTTAATAAAGATTGTGCCTGTCCTTAATAGAGAGATATTGCAAATTTGTATAAAGCCAGCCACTAAACTTTACATCTTTTTTGTTGTCTATAATATTAAATAGGCATTAGAAATTATAATTTTAGAAGGTTTTGAAAAAGGATTCGAACATTGGATCCGTGATTCGAATCACATCTCGTGATTCGGATTCGTGATTCGAATCCATTTTTCGAGGATTCGTCCCAGCTCTGAAAAATCTTATATCTGTATATCAACATAAACTCATGACTTCTCGTTCAACTGTTAGTAATCTGGCAGTTGTTAGTCAATATGTCTGTGAATCATTAGATAGTAGAGGACAGGTTGATGCAGTATATACCGATAGGCCTTCGATAAAATCAGACAAAATAATTCTGCAAAAGCTTCCTACTTTAGGTTTTGATATTACTTATGTACATCTTCTTAAGGAGGTCCTTTCGCCACCAATGTTAAATAAAAAATATTAGATTATGACTAAAATTAATTTTTTTCTAATAGTAGATGTCCTTATTTATCTAATAGTGAACTTTTAACTATACCTTACCGTGCAAATTTTTGAGAAAAATTTTTTTTAAAAATGTGTTATGAGAAAGTAAGACTTCAACAACAATTTTCGAATTATAATTAATTTTACTATTATTTATTGATTAGATGGAGTAGAAAAAAACTAAAAATAAGGTTTTTGAAATATTTAGGTTTTGTTTTCTACAATAAAATATATAGGTTACCGTGGAATTTATTGAGAAATTATTATTAAAAAATTTTCAACTAGGTTACTTGAACATATACCTTACCGTGCAAATTTTTGAGAATTTTTTTTTTAAAATGTGTGTGTTTGTACAGTTTCTTATGAGAAAGTAAGACTTCAACAACAATTTTCGAATTATAATTAATTTTACTATTGTTTATTGATTAGATGGAGTAGAACTAAAAATATGGTTTTTGAAATATTTAGGTTCTGTTTTTTATAATAAAATATATAGGTTACCGTGGAATTAATTGAGAAATTATTATTAAAAAATCACAAAAAATTTTCAACTAGGTTACTTGAAAATTTTTTGTGATTTTTTAATATTAATTTTTCAATAAGTTCCACGGTTTACTATATATATTTTATTGTATAAAACAAAATCTAAATATTTCAAAAACCTTATTTTTAGTTTTTTTCTACTCCATCTAATCAATAAATAATAGTATAATTCGAGAATTGTTGTTGACGACTTACTTTCTCGTGAGGCACTGTACAAAATTTGCAAGGTAAGGTATAGTTAACAGTTCAGTATTAGATAAATAAGGACTTCAACTATTAGAAAAAAATTAATTTTAGTCATAATCTAATAACTTTTTTTTAACATTTGAGGCGAGAGGTGTGGCGAAAGGACCTCCTTAAATCATATTTAACTAAGCGCAAACAATATATTTGTTATAATGAATTTAATTTTAATTACTTTACTTCAACTATAGGGTAGAGGAGTAACTATTATGCGTCCAATAACGGCATGCAGATAGGCGGTAGGCGAGACGAGAACTACTCTTTTTTATAATTACTTCTAATACCTAGCTGTTAGATATTTTTCATTGATGGAATCCATCTTTTTAGCACATATGACTAAAAACCTTTTGTAAGTTTTAAAATGAATCGAAGGTTCTAGATATGAATTTTTGTGTTTTTTTTTCTAAAAAAATCAATGCTTATAAATTTAGCTGCAAAATATTAACCAAATAAAAGTGAATTTGAAGCACAATAACTGCAGAATTTATTGCAACTTCACTAGAAAATAATAGAACCTAACGTTATCTTAAAAATAAATGAAGTTAAGAGTCACAAAAAAACTATCAGCTGATATCAGTTCAAGGCGAAAATGGGTTGCTTTCATCAACTAAATCGTCTAAACAATGTTAGATATTCCATTTAAACAAAATAATCATGTCTTATTAAAGTTATTCTATATAGGGTCCAATTTAGGGCCACTATTGTTCTTAATATTCATTAACGATTTGTGTGACTCGCTTTAATGCAATAGGTTAATGTTTGCAGATGACTTTAAATTATATACCAGTATCTCTAGTACAGTTGATTGTTTAACATTGCAAAATCAAATTAACCTATTGCAGGAATGGTGTCACACAAATCGCCTCTTTTTAAATATTTATAAATGTAAAATTGTGGCTTATAGCCGCAAACATATTTCTCTGAATTTTTCTTATTCCATTAATAATATTATTTTGGAAAGAACAGACACTATTAAAGATTTGGGTGTTCATTTTGATTATCAAGTTACTTTTAACTACCACATTAATTCTATTGTGAATTCAGTGTACCGTGCATATGGTTTTATAATCCAGAATTGTAAGAATTTCAATAGTCAATAGTCTATTAACTTCCCTATATTTTAGTTAAGTTAGAACAAAATTACAATATTGATCAATAATATGGCATCCTATATATATTCATTATTCAGACATTATTGAGAAAATTCAAAAGAAATTTTTAAAATTCTTAAGTTTTAAATTAAATGGATTTTATCCTCCAAGAGGTTGTAACTACCTAGATTTACTACATCAATTTGATTTTGCATCATTAGAAGCACGTAGAAATCTGTTTTGTTTTTGCATAAATTGTTAAATGGTGAAATTGACTGCTATTTGTTGCTCTCACAAATAAATTTTTTTGTACCTAGGATAACATCTAGACATAATATTACATTTCTAAGTAAACGAGCTCAAACTTATTTCTTATCAAAAGCGCCAATTACCATATTGTGTAGTAAAGCAAACAAACTATCAGATATTTGTGATATTACAGTATATGTGAATTAAAAAACAAATCAAGAGCTTATCTTTAAATTCATATTAATTTTTTACTATTTTCTACTTTTTACTTTTATTGTAATTTATTTACTGGTATATTTTCTTAGTATAATTTTATATTGTTAAATTTGGGAAACTATTGGGCAATAAATGCTTTTATTATTTATTAATATTATTATTACTATTGAAAGTTTATATCAAAGAAATGGATGTTGATTTATAAAAATAAAATTTGGTTAAAAGTACAACCTAGTAATAATATTGTTTTGGTCCTTATTTTTCATTCTAAATCAGCACAAGATAATTAAAATACAGTACACGACAAAATAACCCGCTTTTATTGAAAACTGCATATCTTTAATAATCCATATAAACACACAAGTATTCTTTTTGTTAATAAAATGTTACATATGCAACTAACAATACAAGAAAGCAGTAATATTGGTAGCCTAGATGTCAATAAAATCTTAGCAAAACACAAATTTATAAATAATCTATTTAAAATTAGAAATAATATTGTATGTAACACGTTACGAATACCTTATTTTATGTAAGAGTAAATATTTGGGGGATGAGCAAAACGAACTGGTTTCATAAATAGCTAATATTTGTAGAAGGCTATGAAAATATAATTTCATATCAATTTAAATTTATTTTTCATAGCTAAAACAGTGTTCTCAAGTCAATATAACTTTAAAATTATGGATTGGTGATAAAAAGATAATGTTAAATCCTTTTCCAAAAACATTCTTGTAGGATGCAGAAAAAGTATAGTACGCAGGTGATCGAAAAGAGTCACAAATATTAAAACTACTTTATTTTTGTAATGGAAATAACCTACAATTCCTATTAAAGTCTGGATTGCTTATTTACTATAAGTACGTTGAACCAATTCTACAAATAACTTACTCTAATATTATATTAGTAGATAATTATTATTTGAAGTAAACGCGGTATCTACTTTTCAACTTAGGATATTTCGAATCAGCAATTCTCAATAAAATAATGTACTCACATTAAAATCACCATTCACTTTTCTCTTCATACCTACTTCTAATTGAATAACTTCACACCTTCGAATAGCCTAATATTCATAAACGGTGTACCTACTATACATAAGCGGCGGCATAGCAAATTATTTCCATAATTGCTTTTTTATTAGTGTACGGGTGAAGGGAATCCAATTTGAATAAAAACTTGGAAAGTAATAAAGTAATAGGACAACAACACTTTTATCTACTTTAAATTGAGTTTCGTTGATAACGGACAGGCTTGCTCTAATTGCTTTTGGAAATGCTAAATTACGAAAGCTTCATTTTTTATCGGTTTAATTTGTCCACTAATTTGTCTATAAAGCAGTGGCGTAACGACCGATTTTTAGCCGAATACTAGACTGATTTCTTCATAATTTATTTCTAGATCACGATAGTGCTTTGCTTTTAATCACAATGCATTAAGAACATTCCAACTGCAGCATTGGAGATATTATTAAACCTCACGGAACTGCATATATTCATATAAGGAGAAATCAGGATAATGCAGGGAGAGAACCCAATAAGCTAACTACAGAGCGTTAACCGTTCAAGGCTTTATCAGCAAGATTTAAGGAATAGCTACCGCCATAACCACATAAGAATTAAAATTCCAAGCTGAAAATTCTGGAAACAGGGATCCCATATAGGCTAAACTAGTCTGGTATACAGACGGTTCAAAAAACTAATGAAATTTTTGGATCCAAGTTAAAAACAACTATTTCACTGAGTTTACAAAAATTTTCAACAGAAATAATAAATCAGCAAGTATTAGGCAAAACTATTGCTATCTACTCTGATAGCCAAGCAGCTCTAAAGGCAATTCTCTTACCAGATATCAAATCACAACTGGCGAGAGATTGCCTAGAAGTCTCTGACAGAGCTAAGCTGTCAAAACAAAGTAATACCAGTGCACAAAATATAACAGAGCAATGATAAGGTCGAGGATATAGCCCGAGAAGGTTCAGATACCAAAACAGGCTTCGAACTCTTCTGTTGCTAAGGCATCAATCAAACAATAGATACAATCAGAGTCTCAGGACTTGCAGCGGTCTCGTATGGTATGCGGATGGATCTAAAACTAACAAGGGAACAGGCTCTGGCGTACATGGAGTTAAACCCAAATGCGACATCATCGTCTCACTGGAAAAACATGCCACTGTATTTTAGGTTAAAATACATGTCATCGAATTGTGTATACGAGAATATTTAAGAAGGAAGTACAAAAAACAAACCATCCTAATTCTCTCAGATTCAAACAGAATCAAGTCAAAGCTTGTCTGGAACTGCCTTGGAATACTAAATGATCTGGCAACCCACAACAAGGTAAAACTAGCGTGGGTACCAGGGTACAAAGGTATCCAAGGAAATGAAAAGGCTGATGAACTCGCCAAAGAGGGATCAGATCTACCATTCACAGGACCCGAACCTGTATTTGGGATAAGCAAAACCTCTGCTCGACAGGCAGTGAACAGTTGGATAACCACAAAACACCAAATTCACTGGCAACAGATAAGAGGGCACATAATCAGTAAGCTCATGCTAAGGGAACCAAACCCACTCATTGTGGGATTACTAACGGGGTACTGCTTGCTGAAACGCCTTCATGTGATGGGATTACACAATGATCCCACTACGTGTAGACTCTGCATGGAAGGGAAAGGAATCTCATACCATGTGATCTTCGAATGTGAAGCTCTTACTATGCGACGTTTCATCCTTTTCGGCCTGGAACCGGAAAGAACGCCCCAGGAACACTTGGTAGTGAACCTATTAAAACTAACCAAAGACACAGGACTATTCCAAAGATAGTACCTGAGTACGGTAAAAGCAGGGGAATACAATAGACCCAAGAGGCCGCAGTGTTCTGGGCCAAACCTAAATCTACCTACTTACAACCGATAAAGATAAAGAAAAAGAGTTTCAGGAATTGTAGTATAAAAATTATCCAGGATTAAAACTGACCAAAGAGTTAAGGAATCGTCAGCCAAGTAAACGAAATCGTTAGGATAGCAGTAGGTTTTCTTACTGGATATTATCGCCTAAAAAGACACGTGAGTGTCATCTATCCAACAGAAGAAGCAACATTTTGCAGATTCAAAATAAAATTAAATATTAATTTTATTTCCCCACTCGACCAACCATTGTTGGGTTCTTATTGACAGTGCTGTTCCTTAAGTGGCGCTGGGAAACAGTAACAAAGCCTACAGGACACACATGAATAAGAATTCAAAACACAAACTGAGAGTGGTGTATTACGTTCATACACCTAGGCTATAAATCTAAAAAAAAAATGAAGAACAAGAAGAGAAAACATTAATCCAAATCCAGATTCTGTGGCAGTGTGAAGACATGGCTAGATTGAGGTTTCCAACACTAGGCGAAGAAAAACCAATAGCAGTGCGGGAACCAGTGTCAAAACTATTAAGTTCAATAAAAAAACCCACAATAGATCTGAAAAGGTTGAGGTTGACAAGGACAAAGGTCCAACTTCTTAATACATCTAAAATAATCCAATTTACCGTTTCTAAAGCTATACAGAGTGTTTCGTAAGTGGTTTCTTCGTTTTAAGCATACAATTCCATAAAATAAACACATTTCTAAGCCTTTTAAGTACGGCTGTGTTTTGTTTATCATATCACTCGGCTTCTTTGCAAAAACGTTCTAATTATGCATTTTTACTAGATCCTGAGTAATTTTAATATAGTGGTTTAGTTAATTCCAAGAGTGATTTAGGGATTTAACTGTTTTGAAGTGATTTTAAACGTTTTTTATTTTAATTAAAATTTTTATTTAATAATAATAATAATACTCTCCCTAACTCACCCCCTAACGAGTGAATTTCAACCCCTAAAGCTGACTGAGCGACTTATTTAAGGGAAGAGATGATTATTATTATTTGCCGTGGCGCTCCGGGGCGACTTAAAGATGACTGAAGGTGCCATTTGACTTGCAGGCGAGGAAAACCCGGAAAATCCCACCTACCACCATCGAAACGGTAGCGCACGATGATTTTTATAATCTGGATGTGATATCAACAAAAATTGAATTTCTGCTAACATGGCATCCATCAAATCCTATATAGAGAACCAGTAAATGCGCATGCTCTTCTGTAGGATTTAAAGCTGAGTGTCTTTCTACCACAAAATCGCTTGCAAATGAAAGTGAGCGCCTTAGACACCTATGCTACCGTCTCGATAATTTGTGAATAAGTCTTACGTGAATGACAATATGTAGTTTGTATTTAAAAATGGGTAACAAATAGAGAATCTCTGTATCTGTAAGATGGGGAGGATGGGTTGCCCGAGACTGTCTCTCAAACTGGCCAAAAAGCCTGTAGATTATTGTCTCTAGATAACCCTAAGTAATATTAGTATCCGCCCGATCTACAGATTTCACAAATAGTAATTATTTTTCAAATAAATAACATTTCTGGTATACTTAGCACCTTTACCAAATGTAGCTAACAATTTTGCTTAATTAAGTACGATTTGCTACCAATTTTTAAATAGAAGCAATTGTTTAATTTTTATTCATAAAACCCAATAACGAATTAATGGGTATTTATTTATTTATTAATGTACCGGAAGTATCATCAATATGTGGCTGCTTTATTTAGGAACAGGCACGTATTTCGAATTTTCGAGAATATAAAAAAGGAGAAGAATTATTTTTTCTAACATTTAGAATCTTTATCTAAACAAAGGCATATTAAAAATAAAATTTTGTATACAAAACAACACGAAAATATTAACAAAGATGATTGTCATATTTGTTTAAACTATTAAAATGTAAACCAGTTGTAATACCCTTCAGACGAAAGCTATGATGGTGGGTGGCTAAGTAAAGCCGCAAGCGATCAATCTAATTTATTTTTAAAATTTAATCTTTTTTCATCGACTAATTTAAAATTTTTACGGTACATCGATAAAATAACGTACAGAATCAACCACTAAACCTTGATAGAAAATAAAAATATAAAAAATAAAAAGAAATAAATAAGGGTACAGACACATTTAATTTTATCTACATTAGTAACATATTTCGTTCAGTAGTTGCTGCTGGTTCAGATATTTAAAATTCAATTAAGTGATATGGTTGGAGAAAAATTTGAACATTTAAGACTTTTATAATGAATAAGAAACAAGTCAAGATAGATAATACATTAACCAAATAAAAGAATAGTAACAAAAACATTGAAACAATTGAACTGGAAGCTGAATTTGTTGTATTATAATACCATATAATAATTTAAAAAGTTTCAATTGCTATATCTCATAAACTAAAGATAATATCAAGCAATTCTTAAAATCTATTTTATGACAAAATACAGAACTCGTCAATCCCGTATCTGCCACGCCACCTACCTCAACAAAAATGAAGTAAATCGCAATGCCATACTGGTCATACATCATTGGAAAGCAAGTAAAAAATTATTTTAAACGATATAAGTTATACAGGGTTGTACACTAGTATATACTAATTAAAAAGAACACGACAAGTTTATTTGAATTAAATGTTTTTAAATATTTCTAGTCCAAAGGTACAAAATAAATTGTTTTTATTAGAATAAGGACAATTTCCTGAACGTAGTAGAATTTTATATAAATAAAAATTTTCTTGGTTTAATCGGTCATTGTTTTTATTTATTTTCAATCGGGTGCAGTCAAAATTTAAAATTAACAACAAAAAACACAAGGAGACGATTACAAACAGTTTAAACATTTTTAAAATAACAGAACCCCATCTTTCTCTTTCAGCGTGTATTTTTGTTAAATTTTTAAATTCTGACTGCACCTGAAGATGGAAAAAAATTAATTTCCGAAACATATGTGGTGCTAAACGATTTAAAATAAAAACAATGACCGATTCAACCAAGGAAATTTTCATTTACATATTGTTAGTTTTTTAATTGCCATCCAGTAATTAAACTAGCAGTTAATTGGCAACTTTTTTTAACTCTATGGACTTATTATTGTAAATTTGTATCTCTGATAACCTTACAAACATTTTTTTGATTTACACCTAATTTAAATTTGAATCTTTGTCCTAAACAAACAGATTTATATTTCTCATTGAATGTCCTATTTTCTGATAATATTTTTGCACTACAAAATCAGAAAAACTTAACTTTTTGAAGAGTCGTTAGTATTATTATGATTTAAAATTAATTTTATATGGTTTTCCTTCATTGTACATATTTATTTTAATATTAAATACCTACTACAGTGTTTTGTTAATATGTTTGCTATTGATAATATACATTGAATCTACTTCATTTGAAGCCCTAAGTAAAACTAAAGTATTATTAGTTTTGCGAAAAAAGTCATCATATATATCAAAATTCATCAGTCATATATACAGGGTACGTGACAAAATATAAATTTGGTTTTTGAATAAATTAGCTTTATTTTTTATTTAGAATTAAAAACTACATCTGTTATTTTTCCAAGTAACTTTAGGAAGTTGTTCAAAATCTATAGCACAGAAAAATTTTGTCTTTGCATTGATACTTCTACAGACTTTCTCATCTAGACAATATTTTAAATTTGGTAATTTATTTGAATTACGATTGGAAAAATCATAATATTTAAATGTGGTTGTTAATTTTTCATAACTTTTTTCGATATTATCAAAAATAAAGGTAGTTTATTCTGACAACAAATTTATATTTTGTGCCATACCCTATATATGACTAATAAATTTTGATTTCTGATGACGTCATTATGGCTTTTAAACCAAACAGAACGTTTTTTAAAGAGTAGGTAAAATCTGTAAGCTGGCTCACGAGCTAGGAAGTGTCTATCATCTTAGGAGGATGTACAATGGACCTAGTGAGGCCTAAGTGTTGTGGCGGTAACCCACCCTCCACACGTTACAGATACAGATACATAAAACGTTTTCCATATGGTTTCAACTTAAGTAGACACACTATAGGTACTTTCATAACATGTATAATGATTGTATCTAGTTTAAATTGAATAAATACGTAAACCAAAAACTTTATTTCAAATAATGTAAAACATATTTTATTATAATTTTTACCTCGTTTCGGGGTATTTTCTTGAAGCAGCGGCATGTCAACTGGAGCGAGAATACAAAAAAAAATAAATCACGCACTAGTCCAGTCTATCATCATCACAATCATTAACACCGCACTTTAGAGCCACCATAAAATTATAATAAAAAAAAAACTTCGCAATCTACAAATTTATCGTAAATCTAACAAGTGTCTGTAAGTCTCGAGTAACAACTACATCTATAAACAGTCAGTGGCATACTACTAAGAAATTGCTTAACACACGAGGGTTGACCTAACCTAGCCTAACGTGGTTTCCACCACCCTCTACGAGTGGGGAGTCTCGGTAGTAGGGGTAGGGAGAAGTGGAGCAACCCCTTAAACAAGGAAAACGAACGTTGGGCGCTTGGAAGAGAGCGAGCTCGACGGTTCATTAAGGTGGATCTTAGTCGGCGCTGTGTTTGCATAATAATTAAAGGACTCGACTCGCAGGATCAGGACTCTGAGGACTTTTAAATTTGGTGCGATTTCCAGAAGGGAGGACGGAAGAGGATGTTTTTTGTTTTGGGAAAAATTGTTTTTTGTCATTAGGTGAACACACTACAACATAAACATTTTTGAAGTAGGTAATAAATAATTTAAAAGACTTTATTAGAGGGTACATAATTTTGTAATGAATGTTCATTCTTTCTTTGATCAATGTTACTAAATTTGTTGTTCAATTCACCTCAATTGTTTTTATAAAAGTTACATGTTTATGCCGTTTAAATCCATAATGGCTATGAAATTTTACATATTTCGCTATATTAATTAATATATTTTTAAAATCAACAAATAGGGTAGAATTATATAATAATAATAATAAATAATACATTTATTGTCCACATATAATATAATAATAATAATAATAATAATAATAATAATAATATATCTATTTATTTACATAAAGGTACATTATAAGATTACATACATCAAATAGTAAAAATGCAAAATTTTAATTTTCTACAAATTATTGTAAATTTGAATCGTCAAAATAAAATAAATATAACTGGTTGCTACAGACCGTCGGGTTCAAACGTGCAACAAAGACTTTTATTAAAATTCTTATGGACGCTTAAAAACAAAGTACAATAACTAAAAAAATTAAACGAAAAAATACTAAATTATCCCCTTGGCTAACAAACTGTGTTTTACAGTCTTTTAATACTAAAAACAGAATTTTTAAAGAAACTTTAAATAATCCCGGCAATGAAATTCTAAAAAATCAGTATAAAAGATACCGTAATAGTTTTATAAATCACATTTCAAAACAAGTTTGAATTCTATAAAAAACAAATCAAAACGAATTCTGGTGATTCTTAAAAAATGTGGGAAATTGTAAACAAATTAACAGGTAAGAACAAGAAAAATGAAAAAATTAGTAAAATAATTGATATTGAAGGAAAACACCTAACAAATCCAAAAGATATATGTAATGAATTTAATCAACAATTTATCAAAATGGGAAAGAATCTGGCCGAAAAAATTACAAAAACTTACTACCAAGATCAAAAGCAACCACCAGTGAATTATATGATGTCTCCTGCTGAAGAAAACAAAATCATTAAAGTTATCGCTGAGTTAAAAAATAAAAAAGCAGTAGGAACCGACGAAATACAAGCAGAAATCCTAAAACAAATTTCAAAAGAAATTGCGGACCTACTCAAACACATTATAAATATATGCTTTCAAAAAGGTGTATTTCCTGATACTTTAGAAGAAACAATTGTAACACCGATCTACAAAAAAGGCGATAAAACTTTAGTTAATAACTACCGACAAGTATCTTTGACAACTCATATATCTAAGATCTTTGAAAAGATAATAAAAATTAGACTCACTTCATATATGTCTAAGTACAAAATATTGTCTCCAAAACAGTATGGTTTTAGAGAAAATACTTCAACAGAAGATGCCATCCTAGCGTTAGTAGAAAAAATATACAAAGCTCTAAATGAAGGTAGGCAATGTATGTGTGTATTTATGGATCTTACAAAAGCTTTTGATACTGTAAGTCATGAGCTACTCTTACAGTCTCTTAAAGATATGGGAATAAGAGGAAACAGCCAAAAAATGTTTAAAAGCTACCTCACAAATAGAAGGCAGATTGTTAGAGTTGCTAATAAAACGAGTAACTCTGAAATACTAGAGTATGGTGTTCCTCAGGGTACTGTTCTTGGGCCTATACTTTTTAATTCATATATAAACGGACGCTTTTCAATACAAAACTGCGGTGAAATAATTGGATTTGCTGATAACAGTAATATTTTATGAGAGACAAGACTGGAATACTAAATACTAAAAATAGTTGCTGAAAATGATTTCGCTTCTATTAAACAATTCTTAGGCTCATAATGGCGCTAAATCTAGAAAAACCAAAATACTCACCCATCAGTTGCAATGCAGGTTCATTACCAGAATTTCAAAGTTTAAAGATCACTAGCAATGAAAAATTGTATAATATTTTATCTGAAGAAGAATATAAGTATCTTGGCGTGTATATTGATAGACATTTAAAATGGGATTGTCACATAAATTATACAATTAAAAAGCTACAAATTATTCTCTATAAATTTAAATTTTTAAAAAACATTTTCCCCTAGAACAACTTCGAACTTTATACTATTCTCTTGTAGAAAGTCATATACGTTATGGTATTGTAGCATAAGGTAGTGCTCTGCATAGGCACATTAATAACCTAGAAATAATACAACGCAGATGTTTTAAATTAATAATAAATAAAAATTTTAGATACTCATCAGATATACTTTACGAAGAAAGCAAAATATTAGATATAAGACAAGTGTACTTTGTTTCCACCAATCTAAAATATTACCCTACTAGACTCACAGCTACAATACCATCTCATACTTACCTAACCCGGAATAGATTAAACCATACTGTACCCTTGGTGGAAAGATCTTTAGCTCAAAGGTCTTTTTCATATCTAGGGCCTAAGATATATAATCACTTACCAGAGGAAGTGCAATCCAAGGTTACTTTCCATTTGTTCAAGAAATATTTAAAAATATTTACTTTCAATACCCCAAGAAAATATATTTCAGATCTAATGGAAAATAAAACCTAAAAAGTACTCACTATTTATGAAGGATTGATGTTTTCGTATTATAATTTATCAAGTAATATTTATATCAGACAATTCGATGGTATGATCCATTTCTCTTTCTTTCCTTATTTTTTTAGTATTATTAGTATTATTAGTATTGTATTGTTAGTATTATTAGTATTATTAGTATTATTAGTATTATTAGTATTATTAGTATTATTAGTATTATTAGTATTATTAGTATTATTAGTATTATTAGTATTATTAGTATTATTAGTATTATTAGTATTATTATATGTATGTATGTATATTATGTATGTTAGGTATTATATACAGTATATCTACTTTATATTGCGTAATAAGTGTTAAGTCACTTAACGTGAGCCAATTTATTCATTTCTCTTTTTTTTTTTCTATATCAAATGTGTTTTATAGGTACTATTTTAATGAATAAATGATTATTATTATTATATCTTTTTAGCATTTTTCTATGTTTATATGTCTATTTCTTGGTTCCCATTGTTTACCATTTCATAAGTGCTCCCTAAAGTGACTCAACCATCTATGTAGTTCTTGTTTTTTAAATTTTAATTACTAATGTTTCTTTTTAGTTTTGTTGCAGTCTCCATGAGGTGATACATCTTAAAAGATCCCTATTATATTTTACACAATCTTCCTCTTTACTATACTTTAGACTTTATACTTTAGGCATCATTTCAGTTACCTATGTCACCTATGTAGTATTGGACAGTATTTTAATATGATGATTTAAAAGTTCATTCGTAAATAATGAAACATGCTTCACTTTTCTAATATTTTCTTCCATAAAAATCAAATTGTAGATTAGGTATGTCAAATTATGATGGATATTTATTATTACAAGTAAAATCAAAACATTTTGTAGTCTACTGAACGTACGAGTCAACCAACCCCCCCCCCCCCCCAACCATGAGATTCAATTTTTTTTTAAATCCATGGGCCTTTTATTAAAATAAAAAACACAAAACAGACCCGTACTTAAAACTTAAAAGTATATCTCTGAATTTAAGAAAGTTACTTGAAAAATTGATTTATTTAATAGAATTCTATACAATTATAAAAAAAAATAATTCACTAAACACCCTGTATATCAATACATAGATGGTCAGTAATAATAAATGGTTTAGTTATTACCAATAATCCAAAAACTTGGCAGCAAATTTTTGTGGTAATTTGACAATAATTTCAATTTATTTATTATAATTTTGCTGTTTTTTTATGACTCAAATATTTATTTAAGAGCACGTTATAAGGGTTGTTTAACAATCCCGGCAAGTCAAGATTAAGGGTAAGTGTACATTTGATAAGGGAATGTGGGTTTGTTGCTTCTTATCGGTGTTTAAAGGAAGTAGGGCAGATGAGTTGACATATTCTATCACACGCGATATAAATGCCATTTCCTCTAACAAAGAATGGGTGGTTTGTTGGGAATAACATTGAATTATGAGTAAAAATTACACTCAGCTGTAGGTATATTAAAAAATATTCACATCCTGCAGATTTAGTATTAAATGAATATTTGACATCAATTTAGATGTTTTATCTTTGTGTCTGAGAGATAAATATTTTACTCTACAACCACAGTTTAAAACACTCTTTTCTGCATAGTTTTACATTCGCAATCTTGATTATTTCTTACATTAATTGAAATATGATGATTCTGCTAGAAATGAAGAAAGGCAGATATGGAGAAGTCTAAATAACATAATAAAGAAAATACATGAAAATGGAAGGGAAGACAGAAGAGGATAAAAATGGAAAAGAAGAAACAAATCTGGAAAAATTGGTAAAAGAATTAAATAGTGAAGAAAAAAAAATAAGGAGGTCGAGTTAAAATAAGGTGAAGAAGAAATAAATAAGAAAATAGAAGAAAGTATAGAAATAAAAAATAGAAAAGAAGAGAGAAACAAATTAGAAGAATATAAAGAGAATGGATGTAAAAAGGTAGAAGAAAGAAAATAAGCAAATGAAGAATAAATAAATAAAGAGATAAAGGAAAAGAAATAAGGAGAAAACTAGAAATTGAAGATAAAGACGTTACTAAGGAAAAATTGAAAAAAAAAAGAAATAAGTATTAATGAACAGAATAAAAGTAAAACGAACATTGAAGAATTAAAAAAGAGATAGAGAAAAAAAATAAACCAAATTAGGAAACAAATCAAAGAAGAAAACAAAAGGTTAGATAAGAAAAATAGAAGAAAAATAAAGAGACATTTAAAATGAAAGTAAAAAGATAAATGATAATAAGAAACAAAATGGAAGAAGGAAAAACAAATATAGTGCCATACAAAATGTTGAAAATATAAAACAAGAAAACGAAAGTAAAATACAGGAAAAATTGGAGAAGAAATTGAAGAAAGGAAGATTGACAGAAAATGAAATAGTTAATAAAGAAATTATTGAAACATAACTTTAGAGTACAGAAATACCATGCAATTGAACAAAAAAATGAATGAAACAAAAATTAATTGGCTACTATCTGTAAACTAAAAAAAAACTCTTTTTGAGAAGGGATATTTAAAAACTAACAGAAATAGTAGTTTGTGCAACAACGAAGTATGAGTATGTGGGCGGAGTGCTCAATCGTCTGAGTGCGTTACGGACAATCCACTCAAGTTGTGCAGTATATTTTTTCTACGACCCACTAACGAAAATCTACAAATTTTAAAAATTATTTTAGATAAAATCTTCAAATCACCCTCACCAACATAAAATGTCTTCTTTCTATTGCTATATTCATAGACTTCTATCAATCCCTCTAAATAAAACCAACTATCTTCAAGAATTAAATATACTTAAACAAATTGCATTTAACAACGGGTACATAATTCAATCTCTAATCACCAAAATTAAATTCAAGAAAATTCAAAAATTAGCATACCCTAATTTAAGTCATATTAATAATTTTTACATATGAATCCCCTTCTGGGAAAATAACTTAGCTAAGAGCATCTCAAAAATTTTTGTTAATAACGTAGATAACATTAAAGTCTCTTTCATATCAATTAATAAATTAAGACTCTCATTTAGTCAACACCAAAGACAAAACAAATTTGTTAGACAAGAGTGGAGTGTACAGGTTGCAATACAGCGATTGCGATGCCAGTTATATTGGCAGAACTTACATATCTTTGGGAGTCCGGATAGGCGAGCACATCAAGAGGCCGGACACGGTTCAATCAACATAATTTTAGCCCAACAAGAAACTCCAAATTATTAGTCAACTTGAACACAAAAAATTTCAACTTATTAGATTTCCATGAAGATGTTGAAATTACCCTTGAAAGAGACAACAATAACCTCTGTCTCAACACTCAAGTGAACCTTAACAGAAATATTAAACCACTCCATAGACAACTCAGTTGACTCTATATGATGATGTAAGTCCGAGTCGCTCAAAATAAGCCTTTGAGAGCCATCCCCTCCTAAACTCGATTTCACCCAACAGAGCCTACCTCTGGAATCATGTTACTTGTATGATTTTTGTTCCCTTTTTTGTCTCACTCCAACCATGAGTACGGTTGTTGAGTGACTTGGAATTTTTAAGATTACACATCAGATTCACCTCTAGGGACCGCGGGTTCAGTTGTGCCATCTTGGGTTTTCGGAAAACAAAATCTGCAGAGCCCGGGCTGGCACAGCCTATTATTTTTATGTTTTGTCACATAACTTTAACTACATTATGAATCGCTAACTCAAAATCAATTACAACAAAAGAAGGTTTAAAGTAAAGACTTAATGTTTGCCATTTTGCATCCAATAACTCAAATAATTTAAGATACACAGATTGTGATTTTAAGGGCAATAAGCAAAAACTAAAGGTACATAGTGTCAATTTTTGTAACCGTGAATTGTTAATAACAAAATATTTGGTCGAATATTGAAATGTACCGTCCATAATATAAACAGTATCAATGTTTTTTTCGCACTCTGTGAATGTCGTGCGAGGTGATATCGTTACAAAACTCGTTCTTCCTTAATTCTTGATGGATGAATTTTAAGGGTTTTTCTGACAGGTCCTGTAATGCTTTCCTTTTAATGCCATTGCTAGGGACCTGTCGTTGAAGAGTGTCGTCTTCCTCATGGTTGTGATTGACATCACTTTTCTCGTCTATTATTTGGTCACGAAGGATATAAACCTTGGCTGAACACTTGTTTTTTTTTAACACAACGGCATCGCACTTCAGCATTGGCAAGAATATTTGTCTCACAAAATTTAAAATTGCCTGACAACTTTTTCCCCTTTTCGCTAAAAATATATTTGAGTTCCATGATCGTAATGCATACTCGGTGACAATTAAAGACATAATAAAATAGTACTTTTCTATTTTCCTTACATCCGTAATGTATCTACACATCATTCTCCTAATTACTTATTAATACTCCTAATCACATACTTTGATTACTATACGAAGCAAGAGAGAGGTCCGACAAGCCCAACATAAGGCGCGGCCATTTTGAACCCTGTGACACAGTTTACAGCTAAAGAATCAGATCGCTCACTCTGCGTCGGCACTTTTGATCTCAATGTTTCAGTTTATACACTGTGCAACTCGGATAATACAATATATGACAACCGCCTATAATAAAACAGCAGTCTTCTGCGTATCCTGAATTTGTATCCCTGGAGTGGATGTTATTTTGGAACTTTCAACTGGTCCGAGTGAGCTAACTGATTCTTTAGCAATAAACTGTGACTTCAAAAATAATATTCACTGATACTGACAGCAGCAAGCAAAATATCAGGTGCGTTTTAATCATCCGCTTCTGCTTCCGGAATTGTCGGTTTAGTTATTTTAACCTGTAAGATTAAAACAAGAAAACCGACAATTCCGAAGCAGAAGCGGATGATTAAAACGCACCTATTAAAAATATTGCGCCAAGATGTAGGCAACACGTAATAAGGGTTAAAAATGGCGGAGTTTTCTATCTCCTTTTAAAAGGCACTCAGAAAGCTGCGCAGTGCGACCATTCTCCGTATAGTAAAAGAAAATCAAAGTATGTGCTCCTAATTAATAATTGACAAGGGATTAAAGAAGGTCGCTAGCCTAACTCAACTACCTAGATTACGCCACCTGCAGCGCTGGCCTAACTCAGCTTCCCCGGGCACAGCAGAATCACGTGAGTGACATTTTTGTTTTGCCTTGACATTAAAATAATAATTCATATTAAACATTTATTTAAATTAAAATTTAATTAACAAATAAATCAAATTTAAAAAAAAAAATTTCTTTAAATTCAATACCAAAAATTTTTATTTTCTCTTAACTATCTCCAATCACTCGAATCACACTTGGAGTAACTTGTTCTACACTGAGGTGAACGCACCTCCTCTCTTGACATTTGACCTTTCAACGCCTTAAGTGTCGCTTCTCACCACTCTCATCTGGAAACAGTTGGTCAGATAATAAAAATGGAAGTTTTAAACCAATTCAAATTTTTTAAATATTATTAGTAGTAAATAATAATGATTTAGCAAGTTGGGACTCTCCAGAAATATTTATATTTTGGAGTAAGAATGACAAAGAATTGGTGGATATGCTTGTTTGTAGACAGTAGGTAGACTTTTTTACAATTATTAACTATTGTATTCTAAATTTAAATTTCCCACAGTCATCCTCTATTTGTAATTTTTTAATTAACTGGTGAACTTGTTTTCAATTATTGTACTCAATGCGAATAGTGAAGGTTGTATAATTCCTCAGTTCCACACCAGCTAACTTGCTTCTGGAGATCAGATATAATATTTAGGGACTTATCCCATACTCACTATTCCCAACACTGGGTTATGTCACTCTGTTTGTTCTTTTAATTGTTAAATTGTTCAAAATTACCTTATATTTTAGCTTTTGACTTAAAAGTCTTACTCAGATTTTATTTTTACACATAATAATAGATTGTAAGTTTACATCCACAATTTTTGTAGATAAGCACTGATGATGGCACCATGCCTAAAGCGCTTTGCATTTAATAATTAAAAATTTTGCACGCAATACAAGTCTTTTCTTTTTAATCTAAACTACGTGCACACAGCTGTCAACCTTTTTGGGTTATTTTAAAATAACTAATTTAAAAATAATTTATGACTTTTATTAATTTATAAATTAAAATAAAATAGACATGAAAAACAAACAAAAATTAATATATTTGAACCCGGGCCTCTCGCATGACAGCTAAATGCCCTGATCTCACGTCCATCGATACACTTAACCACTTTAGTTTTAATACTCGTAAGGTCTGTTCCAACAACGATATCAGAAACCAGTCACTGACATCAGAATTCTTTGCAGTAGATTATTGGGACTGCTAAATTACTTACTGCGCAGAATCCCGGTGTCAATGACTGATTACTGATCGTTGTTGGAACAGACCTGTTTTTAAATTGATTTTATATAGTTTGGTTAAAATTTATTTTCATTTGTAAATATAGACGAAATAGAAATACTATTATTTATCTAATCTACATAAGAATATAGTATATTACATTACGAGTGTGGAAAGTGACATTTTTCACACGAGTGGGAAATATTGTCGCACGAGGCACAAGCCGAGTGCGACTATCACACGAGTGTGGAAATTCACTTTTCACACAAGTGATGTACAATATTTTTCCTACGACCACAAAATATGTTCATCAAAAAATGTAAAACCAGGTTATTATAATAATTAAAATGTATTTAAAAAAATAATCAACAACAATCGTATTTATTCAATTTTCATATTTTTTAAACAAAAAAAAAAAACAAAAATTAAAAAAAAATAAAAAAAAAAGTTCTGGCCCCGTCAGGATTCGAACGCGGTCGTTCGCCACGTCTCTCAAATGGCAAATTTGATAGTTTGATGCTCTAACCAACTGAGCTAACAGGCCTTTCGTCAATTGAGTGATCTAATCGGTTATATGTTTAACCAGAATAAAAAGCAAACATAATCTTAGTTATTTTAAAATTATTTTAATAATAATTGTTAAAGATAAATATCTAGGATCTAATTTACAACAATTTCAATAATTTAACAGTCATATCGATTTTAGTATTAATATGGACATTACATAGATCAAAATAGAAATTAGGTGTTTGACATTTTGTAACAACTACTGCGGAAAGTAACATATTCTCACTCGGGTGGAAAGTAAATTCTTATTCATACGCGTGTGATATAGGGCACTTTCCATAGGACTTTATAGTGTGATATGTGTCACTTTCCTAAGTGGTCGTAGGAAAACTCATTTTTACGTATATATAATCTCAATAACTAAAAAATATATCTACAATTAGTTTGACAGAATTATCACTTATTTAAAATATAATAGTAGCCGGGTGACCAAAATATGAACTGTGATTGGTAGATTTCATATTTGTGTGCAGAGTTCTGACTACCTAGAATGGATATGAAATATATTCGTTCAGTTGAACGTAATGTCATACTTTTTTGTTTTGTAGTCTGTGCGTAAATAAGCTAATATTCACGTGGGCGTATAAAAAAATATTATCCTTCCCACAGTTAAGAAACAAGCATACATAAAAAAGCAAACATTGTCTATTATAAATGTGTAATGTTGGTGGTCACGGCCCATGTTGTCTTTTCAAATGACCATCTTACACATTCACGTACCGCCTTTCGGGTCTTTTTAACTTTTTAAGTCTAACCTGTCATCATAATCGTCCATATCCTTTAAGACCTCCGCATTTCGCAGGTACCAAAAAATAAGAAACCTTTCAAACCGAAAATTAAAAATTTCTTTCAATAAGTGGAAATTAGGCGAAGTTTAAATACAGTAATTGATAGGGTAAAACTGTAATTTACCATTTGACCGCCAAAAATATAAGACAGATAACGTTACAGAGTGAAATATGGCAATTTTGGAAATTGATGATTGTCACTTTTGAGTTTTGAGGTAAGCATTGGAAAGTATATTTACTTTTTGAAAGTTCTAAGCATTGATCTTAAATCTAGTAGCATTAATATTTAAGATTTCTTGGAAATGAAATTTGTATTCTAAATTTCCTTTCTTAGACTTTTTATTTTAAGATTTTTTAGGTGATTTTTTGGGAATAAGGTTCTGCAAAGTTTTCGGCTCCAAATGGACGGCCTACTTCAGTAGTTTTATTTTTATTAATTTAAATTTTCTGATTTTCTTTTTTTCATTTACTTGTACATTATTGTCATTATCTTTCCTTTCATATATGTTTATAATATTACAAATATTAATATATTTATTTTTTGTTAACATGGTCTATGCTGATTTTTGGGTCGGTTACACTTTTTGCTATTTCTAAACCTTATAGATACCATATCGACAAAATATGGATTTGCCGAAGTGTTAACTTCGAAACTATCAGTGAAATGAGCTCTATACTGCGTATCTTAATTTCAACGTCAGCGGCAGACCTAGTGAGCACTCACCCATCTTTATCGGGTCACTCGAGCGACACCACCGTCATAAACATTTCCATTGTTAAAAAACTCATATTTAGTATAAATATTGAACATTTGAAAGCCTCTATATCTTATGCAGCCTTTTATTCTTAAAGGTTATTTAGCTCCTAATGTTCCACACTATTTAGAGAAGAGTTATGTATTTTAGGCGCAGTCACATGATTTTTTGATGTGGGTAGTTATCGACTAAGCCTCGTATCTACGTTTGATTCTACTTTTAAAAGATTATCTGCAATAACAAAGACACAAAGAAAACCGTGCGGTATGTAAAATAAGATGATAATACTCCACAACGTTTATTCGTTATAAAAAAATATTTTCCATCTTTCCTTTGAGTTCCACTTAATAGCAATGGAAATTCTCGCTTTAGCTTTGACCTTTTGTAAAAAAAAGTTTTTCTTTTAAGAAGATTCTTTGATACCTGCGTTGAGATAACCTCTTGGTTCTTTTTTCCTTTCTTGCATGAAGGACATGGTCAGCAATCTACATTTTTACTTTAATCTTTACTGTTAGAAATAAATCTCAACTTTGTTATACATTTTCCAATCTTTTGAGGTATTATCTGATCAAATATTAGAAATATATGTTGTGCTTTCGAAAATATGTTACATATATTGTGTTGTTAAATAAACAATGATGTAGGTACTGTTAAATTTATGTGTTTGTTGTTTTCAGAAATCGACACCTTTATTATCTTAGAATCACCAACAATATAAGTTTCATAATTATAGTTTAGTTTTGATTTAATGTATACAACTAGTCCATTATTTCTATTTAGGTCCAGTCATATCCTTTTAAACAAAAGGTGAGGGATGGATTAAACAATTGAAAAGTTTCGGATAAAACTATTACATCATATTCAAAGTTAAACTGCGATGGAAATGTACATAATTCATTAAAATTCTTTGGTAACTAGTTTAATTCAGCTTGACCATCAACGAAGAAAAATTGGAAAAAATTACAAAAATTAAAAAAAAAACATACTTCTATAAAAGGATTCATAGTTTTCATTATTTTATAGGGGTAATTTAAAAAAATATATATTTAATTTTTCAAAGAAATTTATTATTTATGTAACTAGTTACATAAAGTAGATCACTTGGTGCGGTTACAGAAGAAGTCACTATATATGTCAAAATAAAAAAAAATATTTAAAGCAGCAAATTTCATAATAGATTTGGTTTACATAAATAAAATCATGTATGGCAATTTAATCATTATAAATTCAACAATTTCCCTCTACCGCTCTCCAATAAAAGTCCCGAAAATAATCCTACCTAAACATTTTTTTAACCATAACCACGCGCCTGCCTTATAAGTCTGTCTCGCACGCGTTCACCAAAACCAAAATACGTAAAAATCCAAGCATAACAGCCCAGGTGCAAGTGGAAGATTCCTCAAACGGGGAAATAATGTTTTTACGCTAAAAAACACAAGTAGAAGAGGGTGTTTTCATTTTTTTTGTTGACGTTGTCTGCATTGAATGGGACACACACTCGCTGCCGATGCAGAATTTTAACACAGACGGCACATTATTGTCGAAGGCTGATACAAAAATAGTATAAAAATAGAGACCTTGTCTGTACTTGCATGAGGGAAAAGGATTTCTTGATTTTTTACTGGATTTGGACGAGCTCTAATTGGAGTGGTAAAATGGTTAAAAGATAGATAGGTACCCTAGAGTGTTATTTTAAGAAAACAACAGGGGTTAGATTACAGCGATTGTTTTTGTTCAGTTTAGGGATAAAACTAAAATCAAATGTACCAACAGGGTGAATGTTATACGAATATTTAAAAGCAGATTGCTTGGATCAAAATATAACAAACGATATGTCCAAAAACGCTTAGTTTTCAAGATAAAGTTTCCTAAAAAAGTCATCTTATTAATATGTAAAAACAGATTTCAATGATATTTTCACTATTTGATAATGAATTATTGAAGTATTAGGAATCATTAAGAGTTCTGGGTGAAATCTAACCCTATCTGCTTATAACCGATAAAGATAAAGAGGTATCTTTTGGACCTATTATAGTAGTTGATCCTGTACACAGAGAAAAGGTATATTCAAGATGATGAAAGTGCCGGAAGTGTTAGACATTACTTTTGACATTTATCAAAATGTCACCAGACCCAAATCCTTGTAATTTTTCTTCTTATTTTTAAGATTTAGTTTAATATTACTTTGTCCTCAACTTTTTACCAATAATAATTCAAAGGATGCCAAATTGATGATTCACACCTCATCTGGAACAATTTGATTTTAAACAGAAGATCGAAAGACAATAAGAAATATTGAGAAGTTGAATTTTCAGGTTTGTAAAGCAGTGGCGTTACTTAAACTAAACCAACTAGAATTTCATCATCATTCCATATCGCCATTTGAATAGGGTTTGGAAAAAACAATTTATGTAAATATATTTGGACCCTTTACCACTTTACCCTGCCTTTGTAAAAATATTTGGTCTCTTTACCTCTTCCGCCTGTCCATGTAGAAATATTTGGACACTATATGTACATGTAAAAATATTTAGACCATTTACCTCTTAAGCCTGCCCATGCATAAATATTTAGTACTTTCGTCCTTTACGCCTGCCCATGTAGAATTATTTTGCCCATATACCTTGTGTGTAAAACTATTTGGATCCTTTTAAGCTTGCCCAATGATGTACAAATAAAAATGTACTGCTTTTGCCCTTTTACTCCAATTTAAATTTAATTACAAGTTTCACGGGTCAAAAATTAATCTTACTAATAATTAACATGAATAATTATAAAAGTTTAGTAAATATTAAATAAATAAAAACTGATCTAAATTTGTAAATAATACTCAACAAGATTAATAGTCTTTTCTCTATTTATTAAAATTAAGCTATACATATGTATATGTGTATTGTTTATTTATATGCTAATGTTAAATCTTGACCATGACCTTGCAATAGCTTCTCTTCTGTTTTTATTTAATGATAATTTGAATAATTAGGTCAGTAGTTGGCAGTTTAGCCTTCTGGTTGTCTAAAGTTCTATCTCTTTCTGGTTTCTTTTACTCATTTTCTTTTTGGATGTTGGTTTTTGGACCATGTTGGATGCAGTTTTATAAACTAAAAATGAATATTTCATATTTTCTACCACCCCTAAAAGAGAGTTTTCCATCAAGTTATTTAATATTAAGTATTGCTTGTAAAATCTAGGATTGTACACGCTTCGTGGAGATTTGCGGTACTTGTTAAAAGGCCCTACCTTATCCAGTAAGTCACCCAGAAACAATCTAAATTGCATGTATCTCTTTAGCTAGTTATATTCTTCACACAGTAGTCTGTGAAGAGTATTATGCATTTGGTTCCGTCCGTCCGTCCGTCCGATGTCACGTTTTTTATCAGCACAATAAATCAAAAACGAAAAACGATATCAACATGAAACTTTTAGCAAAAATTAAGGTCTATAAGAGGAAAAAGCCCTTTGATTTTGAAAAAATCTGAATTAAAATGGGGAGTTTAACGGGGTTGAAACAAAAAAATAGAAATCAAACACCAAAAGCAATATCAACATAAAGTTTAGTAAAAATCAAGGGAATGACGCCTATTGATTTAGCAGAAAATCTAAAAAAAAATCCTACAAAAGTGGGGATAATAAAATTCAATACTGAGGCCTTATAGGTAGTGATTAATAAGAATAATAATGTAGATAACATTTCCACAAGTTTTACATTTACCTACACATAAAAAAATTATCATTTACATTCAAGAAAAGCTTTACACTTGGAAGATTACATTTGTTTGAAATAAAGCTTCAAATAATATTTCTCGATACAATAAGAAAATAAATGTTGAATGAAGTGTAGGCATAATTTTGAATTTTAAGATTTATAATAATTAATCTGAGAATAAATTATTTCATTCGAGTCTAGAATTGTTAATTAATCCAAGAAAGCTCTTACGTTTATTGTAAGTATGATATTCTCTTAAAACAGACTATCGCGTACTCGATTCAATGTTATAAAAGGATTTGATTCAAAGCATTTAAATTTCAGAACAAGAATTAAACAATTCGAATCAAAAACCTATGTACTTCACAAAAGATTAGCAAGTACAAATTCATTGCACGGTGTTGCCAGCTGAAACTTATTTTAAAATGCAACCACTGCACCGGTACGGTAGATATATGACCGGTACTGGTACAGGTACATGTTGAGATGTGATACTTAGTCAGAGACACAACGCATTTTAAGAGAATCTGGAAAATTGGCATTAGCACGTGTTCATCCTATTGTCCATTTTCTAACGCCGCTAGAGGGCGTTAATTTAAAAACTGACAAATTTTACGAAATTTTTCGAAAATTTAAAATACAACGATATATCCTTTTTCACAATTTAGATAGAGAAAAAAAAGCCCAATACTTTGGCGAAAACCGCATTTGGATATCTCTTTTCGAACTGCAGATTTTAGCAAAAATATAAATAAAACGTAACACATTTAATGACCCAGCATTTTCTACTAGGTCAATTTTTTAAGGTATATATCAAATTTATAAATTTCTATAAAACCTAATGCCCAAACCATGATTTTTACATATTTTAAATAATCGAACGATATTAGATAAGAATGCATAATTACTTATAATAATCCATTGAGCGTGTATATTTGCATATCGAGTAAGTAAAAGACCTAATGCCGTCCCAATTGTTCAAACTGCCTTACATCATTTTGAACCTTTCCCTGGTTTACAAAACAGCTCTTTCCACTTTCGCTCTAGATATGCTACTAATAGAATCTGTGATTCGTTGAATCATATTTTCCCTTATCGTAAGCCTCGTAGAAAAAACAAGGTCTTTCAATCTTCCCCAAAGGTAGAAATCGAGACAGGTTAAATCCGGTTACCTGCAACAAAAACGAGGGGACAATTTTGCCTAATTAGAATTGAAAATAGTATTGATACGATCATTAAAAACTTTACCACTGGTCTTTTACTATAGACATAAACAATAGGTACCTCGGAGGCCACTGAAATAGGCTACCTCTTCCAATCCACCTATCCGGAAATGCGCGATCAAGAAATCTACGGACGTTTGCTGCGAAATGGGCTGGACAGCCATCATGTTGGAAAAACATTGTTCTTCTGGTTTCCAACAGCACATTTTCTAAAAGAAGTGGTAAGTGATTGTCCAAAAAATATATTTGCCCTCTAAGCGGCTCATCCCAAATAAAAGGACCTATGATTTCAGTGCCTAAAATGCCGCACCAAACGTTCATGCTCCACCTTCTTTGGTGCTACACCTCCTGCATCCAACAGGGATTACTGGCTGACCAATAATGCATATTGTGCATATTGATTCCACCGTCACTATGAAAGGTTGCTTCGTCCGTCCACAAAATTCATGTTAAAAGGTTTCTGTCTTCCGCTATCATATTTATCAACCAATGACAGTAGTCTAACCTCCTGTCGTAGTCTGCGAGCAGCACAATATGGTATGATGGATGTAACCTAAGACAAAGATTACTTAGCACTATTAGGATATCATAATAATAATATATCTAATAATTACCTGTGTTCTTTCAATATTCGAAATACTGTATTCTGAGGGATACCTAAAACTCTCGAAATTGATGACATTTTCCTCAGTTCTTCTTGTGCCCTGTCTGCGGTATAAGAGGCGAAGGACACTTCCCGTGGTTCGAAAGCGATTTGCTAAACAAGTAAACATTCTGCTGCCGTACCGGCGTCTTTGAGAATATCTCAACGCGTACAGCCTTGCAGCTATTCGCTCCGTGCGCGACAGCAGCGCCAATTTTATTTGATATTAAAGGAGTATTTCTGCATATACTGACAAATACAATTTTTAATAGAATTCGTAAATAAAAAGTATATATGTTAGTTTTAATAAAAGTATATGGATTTATAAAACAATTAAAACATTAATTTATTATTATTATTATTATATATTTTTCACGCTTAAATTGAAGAAAATTATGTATAATCATTAAAAATCAATAATAAAATATAGGCAGGCAACAGTATTTACTGGAAAATGTATGAGAAGTTGCCTAAGTCTAATAAGTTGTCATTGAAGAAACCATTTATAATAGCGTGAAGTTAAAATGTATAAAAAGGATCGCTACTTATATTTTCATTTTTGTTCTAAAGAAAACATAGAATGAATGATTAAAACTGGTTTCCGATCAGTAAGTCACAAAATTACATACCAGCCAAATATTATAATCAACGGCAGAAATCTTGAAATCTAGTCCTTGCTGAATGAACATTTAAGAATAAAGGGATATTAAAAAACATCGTAAAATGATAATTTATTGTTTATTTAAAAACTTTCTAGTTTCTGATGTCTACTATTTCCAGCATTACTGTTATTGTCACAAAAATAAAGGTAATTTTTCTTCTTATTGTACACCTATCCATTTATTTCTTTGATTTAATTTCCACTTTGTTAGTGAAATTTGTTATATAAGTTTCACTGTTTTTTTTTTGCTAGTATTTGTACAATTTTCAACACAGCAACTCCGGTTGCTTATTGTGTTGTTTTTACCTACTTTTTTGAAAAAAAGTAAAATGTATACGTGTATTTGATATGCCAAAATTACAAAATATCCCCCTAAAATGCACGAATTATCCGCAGCTAGCGCTAGTATCGCTTTTGCTTCCCTTTCCATGACTTCGCACGGAGCGAATAGTCGCATTTTGCAGGCACTCAAAATAAATAGCGATAATATCAACTCCCTCTTCAAGCAAAAAGGCATTTGTTTTCAAAGCTTACTTGATATACAAATATACCTACACGCTCAATGGATTATTATACTTATAAGTAATTATGCATTCTTATCTAATATCGTTCGATTATTTAAAATATGTAAAAATCATGGTTGGGAATTAGGTTTTGCAGAAATTTATAAATTTGATTTATACCTTAAAAAATGGACCTAGCAGAAAATGCTGGGTCATTAAATGTGTTAGGTTTTTACGTTTTATTTATATTTTTGATAAAATCTGCGGTTTGAAAAGAGATATCCAAATGCTGTTTTCGCCAAAGTATTGGGCTTTTCTTTCTCTATCTAACTATGTAAAAAGGTATATATAGTTGTATTTAAATGTTTCGAAAAATTTCGTAAAATTTATCAGTTTTTAACTTAACGCCTTCTAGCGGCGTTCATAAAACGTAAACAGCCACAGTTTATAAAGCTAAAAATGAGGCCGAAAAAGCTCTTCTAAACGAAACCAAGTTCACTAAATTCGGTAAAGCCAAACCGGAGTTATGAGCATTTTTCCAAATTAAAGTTTAACCTTCCCCCACCTCTCTTTTTCACAACTGACAAAAATTACACTTAAAGCTTTTTTGTTCAGAAAACATTGAAGATTAAAATAGTAATATTTATCAATATACTTGGTATTTTTTTGAGAAAATTAAATTTTTATGTTTTGACGTCACAATTACGCCCCCTAGCGGCCACCCTACAAACTTGAAAATAATTTCCAGCAATTTCTCTTGACCGTTTTTATTAAAAATATTTTTTCCCCAAAGGTGTACTATTATTAGTTTCTGAAATATAGCCGGCTACCTCTCTTAATGGAACACCCGGTACATAGAGGTATTTTAGTAAGGGCAAGTTAATTTTATTCTTGAAGCAAGTTAGTTATTGTTGAACAAGTATTACTAGAATTTCAAATCGAGACGAGTTTTACTTGCGGATATACAAACACAACAAAGCGTTGAAATAAAACCATTCATCTTGAATATAGTACACCTTTTTTTCTGTTTATGTACCGTTCCTTCTGATTCACCCTGTATATCCCTCATCCCATTACGTTCGTTTATTACATTTTTTAATATTTTCCCAAACTTTATTACCTATATTTTATAATTACACATCGCATTATGCTTATCAGAAAATTTCTAATAAAAACAGGATATAAAATTAAAATTTAACGACGACGCCTTGTTCTCAACTGATAACTCTTTTCGTGTTTTTAGTCGTTCAATTAACTCGAGACATTCCAAATATTTACGACCTGACAACAACTCGTTTTATCGAACTTTTAAACAAAAAGTCATTTTTCGAATGCGATTACCAGTACCTAATATAATTATTATTAATGTAAATGTACATTGAAGGCGTCTTTCAACAGATTAAAAAGTAGTTGTCGCGTTCATTCTATAGATTAATATTTATCAATGAAATTTTAGGTTTCAGCTATGGTTTACGTCTATAATCAAAAGTAATGATAACTAAGAAAGCATCAAGTAGTACATAGAGCTTTACATATCTAGAAATTAATTTTTTTTTTATCTTTTTTATAACGACGACGTCTGTTGTACTCAGAGTTCTATTCTTTAGACCTTTCACCGTTTCTCCTCTCTTTTGAGCCTTGAATAACCGCTTCCTTTAACTTTCTACGTCTAGACTTGGTTCGTGACTTAAAAGTTGTCTTTGTAGTTCCTCCATTTGATAAACATGAAAGAAAGAAATATGGCTGCGAACTTTCCGAAGTACTTAGTTCGACGTGTAACTCCTTCTACCAACGAGTGCACCAATTATTATAGTTGACCTATTCTCATTTTAATTTCTGATTGACACCTCATATGACATTCTGTCTACATTGGCCACTTTAATTATTAAAAAAAATTATACATTGCTTTTCATTAATATACTCTTCAACAAAATTTGTAAGTTCAAACGAACTAACCTTAAGTGAAGTTCGATCTTGATTATATACTGCGCTTCCTTCGAAGATGATAAGTAAACGTAGTACTCATTTATGAGATGGTTGTGCACCATAGTCCAAAGCCATAACTTATAACCTCACTTTCTATGTAATTCCCTCAGGTAATTCCCGCATTTTGCGGGCGTGGCTCACTTTTTTAAAGCTCTGACGCAACTGCGATGATCTGGGATTCAGAAGGTAAGTTCGTTTGATCTTATAATTATACACTGCGCTCCCTTCTTCAGATGATAAGTAAACGTAGATGTTTAAAGACAGTTGCGACTACAAGAAACGAGGCAATTTTCAATAAACTTTTATGAAAATGTTTCCAAGTGTAACGAAAACAAACGAAAGTTTAATCCACAATAAACTAAATTAGAATGGTTTCTGCAAAAGAGGTGTGATCCTGCCTTATAGGCAGGTTATACCACGGCCAAAGATTCACTTGTCCAGCCTGCCGTGAACCTTATAAATAAGTCCAATCCCAACGACTTAAGGTCTGAAAAGAAGAGTTGGAGACAGTTATCAATTTGTTTCTACCTGGTGATTTGACCCTATCTGTTCTACAAATAATATACTCTAATTTAATAAGACTAAAGGTTTGCATTCTATGTGCAGTAAATAATTCTAATAATATCACTAATTTTTCTGATAATTCTATAACAGGGATTTATTTATTGAAACACCAATCCCTGAAGATATTCATTACTGTTAATGGGCTCCAAGTTAAGTCATACCTTGGACCCTAAAGTCCAGAGCAATGTCCAGTGACAAAATTAAGGAAAGTGCTGATCTATAGTTATTATATGTTAAACCCTCCTGGAACCGTCCTTGCAGAAATTTAAGATCTTACACCTGTGAACGAGTCTGTTCTCTATGGCATACAAAAACTTCCAGCAAATTTTGAACTCCACCATATATTCTTTTAAGGTAGAGTTGAAGTAGATGACAGCATAATCTCAATAGTATTGAAGTCCGGACATATCCGACAGATGCTTAAACTAAGGTACCATGGTCGAGTTTAATTAGTTCTGAACTCAAAACCCTCGTAAACAGGTGTCACCAAAGTTTGGTAGAACAAAAAGGGTACTGGCAAAAGAGAAAAATCGTAATTATTTATAATTTTCTGAATTACTGATAGAAAACAGGCAGAAAACCATAAAAGTTATAATCTGACCAATCTAAGGTAAATGTACCAATAGAGGGATAAAGATATTTCTTTCATGAGACATACCCCATGCACTTATGTAAAATTAGTTCCCACACTAAAAAAATATGGCTGGAGGATGGTCAGAGTCACTCTTCTTCTTGTTAATTATAAACCCTAATGATAAACTAGATAAAGTAAAGTATCTTTAGTATTTTGTTTACAGTATTCAATTTTTTTTCCAATAGTATAGAATCATGTAGGTGTATACTATAGATAACAACCCATTATCTCTGAGTGGATATCACAGGCTTCACAGTTTTGCTAAAAGTATCATTGAAAAATAATCTTAAATACTTTTGCTTGAGATCTTGATATTAATTATAAAGTAGTATTCTTTTATGACCAAAGTTATATATATTGGATATAAATTGTTCCTTAGATGACTTAATCTCAAGTAGATCATTTATTTCTAATAAGATCTACTGATACTCAATTAAAGATTGACAGGTTTAGTAGGAAGCATGTTTTGTACAGGCAGAGAGATAAAATTTAAGGAGTAACCTTTAATGTACAAGACCTTACAAACAGATCGTCTGAGACATCTCTTCAGAATCTGTAGTGTTTACTTAGATTTCCTGCTAGTACATGCTTTCACCTAAGAAGACGAGCTCTGTTGTATGAATGGCTCTGTTTGGGGCTTTTTTCAAGGAATCTATTGGTGTACCCCTGTCCAACTTTTGAATTTTATAGTCTTACGTGGTACCATTAACTTAGGCATCTGCTTCAAATCTTAACCTAAATGCTTCATAACTTTAGCAGATTTGCTTCGGTCTCAACTTAGCCCCCCTATTACTTCCATGAGGTCACTTTTAAATTATAATGTGAAATTTCCTCTTGTTTCAGAATTAAGATGAGTGTCTTACCAAGTAAGGACAGACTAGAGCCTAACTTGGTATGTAAAGACTTTAACCTTATTTAAGAGCTGTATTGGTATTTGCTGCCTTACTCCCTGGGTTGACTTTGGGTGGCGTCATCAAAAGGCAATTTAAGGATTTATGTAAACAAGCCATGATTTCTAAATGTATCTAGCCCTGAACCCAAGATGTTTAGTCTTGAGGCAATTACCTCTTTTTGAATAACTCCATCAGTACTCCTCCATATTGAGTTCATTGCCCAGAATTTTAAGGATATTTTCCTTTAGCATTGGCCCTTTAGTTTCATTAAGAGGGTGGCCTTTTTTTTTATTCAAGTCTTAAAATAAAACTCAAAATAGGACCCCAAAATGCAAATAATTACAATTCACAAACGGTTGGATGTAAGTAACTGAACATAGCAAACTCTCCCAATATTACGTGAACAATATTCTTACCCTTCATATAAAATGTTTCTATATATTTGACAACACTTTAAAAAAAAACCAGTATCTTCTTTACCTTAGTGATTTTATCATGTCCTCACTAAATCCGCGACACCCACTGGGTCTTATAGTCTCACTGTATTTAATACGCACTAGATTTGTTATTAATCCACACTGGGTTCATGATAAAACTCGCACTGAGTTATGGTTACTATTTGGAATCACGTGTAAATTAAATTGACTTGAAAGAAAAAAGTATGTCCAATTTACCAGCATATGCAATATAAATTTTTTCTAAATGTTTTCCAACACTATCAAAAAACCACTTTTTGTCTTAGTAATTTGCAGTAAATGCAGTCCCCGAGTTCCACACGTATTTTTTTTTACCAACATAGCTGGTGATTGTCAAACAGTTAAAAGAAATTCTGCAAATAATTTACCATCAATCATTTGAAGTCACTACTTTTGTTTCAGGCTGTAAATCCAAGTAAACAACAAAAGTAACAACCAAGGTCAAGTCATACTTTAATCAGTTAGTCGTTCTGTACCCTAACCTATCCAAACAAACATGTGATAGATGACGGTTGTTTAAAACAAATTAAATAAACATTGTAGAATTGTGATAGTCAAACATCGATTTGTTTATACAAAGTGTTACCCTACTAATGTGGGTTACCAGTTAAAAGTGACTTTGTTTTCTTTTTCATGGAGTCAATATACTTACTGTTGAGGATGAAAAAAATTATAGAGAAAAGCAATTGATTATTAATACTTAATTCAGTATGATATCAACTGATTACTGTCATTTTGAAATAACTTCCATTTCCATGTCTACTACCACTCACTGCTTTGTTTTCTTTTTACGTAATAATTCTAGTCTTCATAGTAATAATATTGAATTTATTGAATGTCATGCTGTAATTTTTTGTGAGCTCAGCAGATAATAGAGCACTATACAAGGGAAGTGCAACCAACTCAACAAAATAAAATTGACACCAATGACATTAGAAATCGGGTTACATAAAGAGGCTGTTTTTTAGTTTATTTTTGGTTTTTCTCATCTAGTTTTATGCCATTTACATACCATGTTGTACCCGTAAGGTAAAAAATACTTTTGAGTTTAGGGTTTTTCACATTTAAAGGTTAAAAAAATGTGTCAGTGTCAGCTGTCAATTATGTTGATGGTAGAAGACAGGCGTAACCATAGATGGGCATAAGGGCATAACGTAACTAGTGTTGTATATGGTCGTATATGGAACTTGTATTTGTAGCAGCAGCATTTTTGCATTTGACATAAATATATAAAACCAAATAAAAAAAATGTTGAAAGAAACCGGGAGAAACACAACTAGGCTATCAGTAATAAAAATAAATCGCAATGCTACGCTTATGTTTTGACATTATCGACAGCTGATATTGACAAATATCTTCAACCTTTAAATGTAAAATACCCCAAAATAAAAAGTCTTTTTTACCTAACGGGTACAACATGGTATGTAAATGGCATAAAAGTAGATAAGGAAAACCTAAATTTGAACCAAAAACTTTACTTATCTAAGAACACAGAACAAATCTATTAATTAGCGCAAAATATACTGGTTTATTTCACACCCAGCACATTCAACGTGAGCCCATGTGAAGCAGCTTCGACACGACACTCATTTTTCGACTCTGGCATCTTTGGAATACGCATTTTCGCAAAAAGTACAAACGGCATCTTCTTCAACGTTTTCTACTAGATCATCTGAATTTTAATATTCCGGTTCAGGAGCACCGCATCTGAAGACACTGATTTACGTTTATTTGGTTGAAGGTAATTTTCTTTTTCATCCTGATCTCTAACTCTTCTTTGTATGCAGTGCTAGTTACAATGCCAGCTGTTCCACTTCTTTAACTCTTTTTTGGATATCTTTAGAATCGCTTCCCTACACTTTGAGATTTAAAAATAAATATTTTTCAGTTAACAATGCACAGAAATTAATATTAAATTAGGTACTTACTATATTTTCTCTGAAACATTACGTAAATGTACTAACAATTCATTGGTGTAATATGTAAACGAACGCACCACCCATGAGAAAATTAATTGTGTAAACGCACACACCATATACTTCAAGTCCGTCGGCGGAAGCGCGTCTTGAAAAAGCCGACTCATCTTCCAATTGATTTCGCTCATTAACTGTTTCTTGCATATTTGCTACAAAATCATATTCTTTGATTACGTTTCTAATAAGGGGAAACATCTGTTTTTTTTAAGCGTTAATGGTTGTATTCATAGTTGCCGCTTTTATATAGGCTTTCCCAATAGTGTTCCGACCTGTTACCACGCGAGTTTAAAAAAAAACAAAATAATTTTCATAAACTACGCATCATTTTATATGTATAGAACGATATAATACCTTTATAAACGTTAACACAGAACAGATTTTGCTGCAAAAAGATAATGGGCGTTTCCTGGCAAGTAGGTGGTTAGTATACAACGTACACAATAGATGTAGTACCTAGTACTTGCTCAAAAGTGAGCTACCCCATATTAGGAGCTACTCCCATATTAGGCGACTTTCTCTAATATTTGGGGTGGTTGTTGGAGCCCAAAATTTGTAGCTATAGATAGTGAGATTAAGTTTATTTTAACATGTTTAAATTATAATTTGTAGGCAATTAGAATTATCCAGTTCAATTGTTGAGCAGTGTATTTATGTTTCCAGAGGCTGGCATGCCTTTGTATTACAGGAGCGCTGAGAAATACACCGACAGCCTCTATGGAAATCATTCTAAGCCTTCCACCCCTTGACCTAGTCATAAAGGGGGAGGCCAGAATGAGTGCATACAGACCGGAAATCTCCAACAACTGGAACCCTCTGGGACATATGAAACATACCTGAATAACACATGAAGTAAATAATTCTATATTAAATATGGGATCAGATCACATGACACCCCTCCTAACCTTTAACAGACTCTTTCAGGTCAACTGTAACTGGAACGAAGTAAATATGGTATACGGATGGATCTAAAACTTTCAAGGAAACAGGCTCTAAAGTACATGCAGTTATACCTAAATGCGACATCATCGTCTCACTGGGAAAACATGCCACTGTATTTCAGGCTGAAATACATGCAATCGAATTGTGTGTACGAGAGAATTTAAGAAGGAAGTACAAAAACAAACCATCCTAATTCTCTCAGACAGCCAAGCAGCCTTAAAGGCTTTTGATTTAAACAGAATCAAGTCAAAGCTTGTCTGGAACTGCCTTGGAATACCAAATGATCTGGCAACCCACAACAAGGTAAAACTAGCGTGGGTACCAGGGCACAAAGGTATCCAAGGAAATGAAAAGGCTGATGAACTCACCAAAGAGGGATCAGATCTACCATTCACAGGACCCGAGCCTGTCAAGCAAAACCTCTGCTTACCAGGCAGTGAACAGGTGGATAACCACAAAATACCAAATTCACTGGCAACAGATAAGAGGACACAGAATCAGTAAGCTCATGCTAAGGGGACCAAACCTACGCATGGCTACTGGGGCACTACAACTCGCAAGGCCTCAGATATCCACCATTGTGGGATTACTAACGGGGCACTGCTCTTACTAGGCGACATATCATCCTTTTTGGTCTAGAACCGGAAGGATCACGACAGGAACACCACTAACCAAAGACAGAGGACTATTCCAAAGATATTACCTGAATACGGGGAAAGGAGGGGAATACAATATAAAAAAGGCAATTAGAATTATCCAGTTCAATTGTTGAGCAGTGTATATATTTATGTTTCCTGTTTGCCCTTTTTTTTCACATTTGAATCGATATCACTTGAAACAAATTTAAACCACGAATTTGACAGTTATCGATAATAATTTTGCGGCAAAGAACTAACGAAATTTTAAAAACTGGTACCCTTTTTCAATAGTTCGAAATTATTACTTTATTATACAAATTAGTATGTACTTAAGCACTTCTTGTAAACAATCTGACATATCAGTCTTAATAACTAAACAATATTTTCAAAAATCCTGCAGTATTCCATTTTTTTTTAAAGAAAATTATATATTTTTACCAAAAACTGCACATCTCCCAAAAGTCCCGGCCCGGGGGAAAACACTCCATTCCCCCTATTTACGGGCCTGTTTTTACCCGTATCATCAATAATTCGTATTATAATAATTATTCTATGGTATGGGATTCATATTTACCTATTTCTTAAAGACGTATTTTCCACTTTTTATTTCGTTCGTATAATAATATTGATTTTTTAATCCCACCTTTTTTCCTTCTTGCACTGACTCCAGAAGCTCGAAAATGGTAAAACCATAAAATAAATCCAAAACGAACCAAAAACCCAGACTAGAAATAAAAAATCTAACCTGAATTCCTAACCTAACTTTTATTGACATGTCTACCTATATAAAGATAACCGAAATATGACGTAAATTCTTTTCATCCCGAGAGTAACACTTTCGTTTTCAATACCTTCAGTTTTACCCGTTCTTTATGACTTGGTACCTCTAGTAGAGGGTAAAATTTTAATCCTCTAAACAATCTATTTACAACTACAATAATCCAATTTTGCAATAATATTTTTACCTGTGATTACTAATGATGTTTACGCTTAGAATAACCAGGTCTTTCGGAAATGTCTTCATACCCTTTGAAAAATTTAATCCGGTTAAAATGATATTTGAAATACAATAAATCGGTAAATTTTTCTCTAAATATTGGTTTTGTACTTTGCATCATGCTGCGCCTGGGTATTGTTAAACAAACGTTTAATCTTGTTAAATTTAATAAAAGGGTTTAAAAAGGATTTTGAATATTGTAAAGTGAATAGGTAGATAATCTTTGGATCATTTTTAGATAATTGCAGTTGTTAATTTTGATAATATGTTAGTATACTTTTTAAAACTTAGGGGAGACCGGCGTTGGTTGTCATAGGTTGACACGCCTAAATAATGGACCATTTTTAAAGAATTTGTTTGTGAGTTTTGCACTCGACTAATGTGCTTTCTCATGACAGGATCAAAAGAGGAAATCATCTCAACAGCTTTGAGGAAGTTTCCATTATCAAATTCAAAAAGTATTTTAGAAGAACCTTGGAACGCTAGACATTGTCAGGATAAAAATTTGACAACTGCAACAATTCTTTCCAGAACGTCATGCCAATATTTTTTTTCAGTTTCTAAAACCCGTAAGCGATGATCGAAAATTTTACAACAAAAACAAAATATCGATTTTTTCAAATCATCCTTATAAATCAAATTTTGCATGTATTTTGAAAATGGCCCTTATGATAAAAAAAGCACGCACCATCCAACATATGGTCAGGTGAAACGATACCATAATTTGAGCTTGTCAGGCGAATCGGGAAATTTTAATTGGTCAGGCGAAATAGGAACTGGCGAATCGGGCATAAATCAAGTCAAATACATAGGTATTATGTGGGTAGGTACTTACCATTTCATAAAATTTAATTACAACACAATTAACACAAAATATAAAGCACTCCGTCGAATTTTTATAACTATAACTTTGCGTCTTGGTTTTTGATCTTCACGTAGCCGAATAAAATATTAACTATCTGGATTACGACGCCTCCTGCAGTTTTGTTTATACTCGTGGTCTCGTGATTCGTAGATGAGTCTTCAAGTCTGGACAGGAAAAATCGACAATATCTAATATAAAACTTATTCGTCGTACAATATTCGAGTCTGGATAGTAACAACGTAGTTTGTAGGGTATTCGAGTCTGGATAGGAACAACGTAGTTTGTAGAGTATTCAAGTCTGGACAGGAAAAATCGACAAGATCTAATTTGAAACTTACTCGTCGTTCGTACAGTATTCGAGTCTGGACAGGAAAAATCGACAAGTTTATACTTTATACGGGTATTCATGGTATTGCATGTTGCACACAGAATTAACTAACCTATTGATTTTATTATATTTAATAATTAACGCTAATTGAATAGCTATTTGATTTGAAAAATAGATGTGTTTTCTGTCACAATAGGAATAGGTCATTATATCAACGAACATAAACTTCTATAACATTATTGATTATATTATCAGCTAGCACATAACGTAATAAGACTTTTACCATTACAACGTTAATGCAACGTTCGTGAGAGGTTGTTGTGGGAAATCAAAACCTCGCAAAACTGTTACGGTTGCCTATTTAAGCTACTTGTCACATTAACAAAACGTAATAATGTTATTTGTTATAAAATGTGTCCACCAGAAGTTCTGTAAGCATCACAGTGTATATACGGAATGCTACATCATTTATTAGGCCATAGCGTAATTGGCACTTTCTCTTGTCTTATTTTTTTGACAGTTTTTAGAGAATTTAAATGTAATTTAGGAGTATTTAGAGTGAGATAAAACATTGAGTTATTAATATTTTGTATTTTTCAACAGTTTCTGAGTGAATCAAGTTTTAAAAATATTGTATTTTTAAATGGACATTTTTGCTACAAATTTTTTCTCAATAAAATATAGAAAAATATTTGCCAAATCATTGTTTGTTTTAGATTGCAATTCATGGTGTAAAATAAATATTTCAATAATTCCCGAAAATGAATGATTTAGTTTTAACTACAATAAAAAAAAAAAAGGATAAATCGTTGTGAACGAGAAGATAAATTTAGCCCAATAACTGCTACATTTTAGGCCAAATAATTATGAAAGAGATTTGCAAAACGAACTTCTAGGTAATAGAATTCTTAATCCCACTAGAAAAATATTTAAAAAATATATTGTAGGTTTACTTTTGTGTCGAGTTTTAAGTGAATGATAATTTTAGACGAAAGTTTAGAAATTTTAAAAGCATCTCCTTTACTACTATTGTTTATAAACATTAGGCACTCCCTTGCTAATAAAGTATAAAGCATAATTAATTTTTTTTAATGATATGTAACCATTATGGTGTAGCATTGAATTAGGAAATTTTCCGAAAGCAATATGAATTTCCCTTTCCTCACAGTAGAATATATAAACAAACGCTCAGCCAGCAAACATGCTGTGGTACAAAATATTTGAAAAACTAATTTTTCGAGACTAAAATGTCATATTAAATCTTTGGGAAAATTTACTCAGGCATACAAAAGTTCAAAAGGTTCATATACAAGACGATTTTAAAGGCAAACTATATAATAAAAAAAATATTTGTTTTATGCACGACCGGGCGATAAAATTCAGATTAAAAATACGTTAAGCGGATGTAAAGTGCCCTTTTATCGCCCGCGGACTACTTTACCGCCCGCCGGGAGGTAAAGTAAATTTCTTTTATAATAACCAGCTCACAAAAGGTGAAAAAGAGAAAATAATAGTTATTTATTAATAAAGGATCATTAAAACGGCCGTACATATAATTTTCTACAGGATGTCCCATTTGTGCGTAATTGTTCAATATTTTAATTTGTGTTATAGACATGTAAAAAAGTTTCAAATAAGAAATATATGGATTTAAAAAATACATGTTTTAAAAATATTTTTGGATATACAGGGTGTTGCCTTTTGGCCTGGCAAATAAAAAATTTTTTTTTTTAATAGAACACCGTATATTTTTTTTTTTTTTGAATGGCTTGGTAATTCTGTATTCAGCCCTATTAAACATTAAACTATTTATGTAGAGCGTGTATAGCACTGGCCCAAGAACAGTTCCCTCTGGCACTCCAAACGAAACCGTTCTCGGGCCACTACTCTTCCCATCAATACTTACATATTGCATTCTGTTAGTCATGTAACTTTGCAACAAATTATATGCCATTCCCCTAATCCCATATTGCTCCAGTTTCTCTAACAATTTTTTATGGCACACCGTGTCAAAGGCTCTTGAGAGGTCAAGAAATACGCAGAGTTGGCGTTTTGGAGTCAATTGCTTTATAAATAATAGATGTAAGAGAATATATTGCATCTTCCGTGGATTTTCCCTCCCTAAAATCATATTGATGTGGTGAAAACACTTCATGCCTATTGAGGAACCTTAGTAGTCTCAATTTAATAATTTTTTCATAAATTTTGGAAAACACAGAGAGTAAAGAGACAGGTCTATAATTTTCTATTTTGCTTTTGTCTCCATTCTTAAAAAGAGGTTTTATTATACCTATTTTTAAACAGTTTGGATATTCCTGATCCCGAAACCTTTGATTAATGAGATGGGTAAGTGGTCGACCAATGTCTTCATTTATTTCATTTATTGTTTCTGCCCTAATACTGATTTTAAATCTTTAGTAATTTGTTTTATTTCATTCTCACATCCACAAGATATATAGTACTTTCCACCCTGTTTATATCTTCCCTATAATTTTGAGGAACTTTGATTTTATTTGCCTATTTCACCAAGGTCACTATAGTAGTTATTAAAGATATTGGTAATTTTCAATGGATCTGTTTTTTTCCCCGTTATTGTATTAATATGTTTTTTTTTCGATATTTTGATTTAAAAATGTATAATTTTGATCAGCCCCTCGTTTATGGATCACCCTGTTTATTTAAGAATATTTAATAAACATGGTCAAAAAACTTTTATATTAAAAATTTCTTTGTATTTCCAATAATAGAACAGATATCGATCAATTACGCAATGATGGGACACCCTGTATATGTGTTATTGACTAACATAAAAAAGGAACTCTTATTGCAAGTCACTTAAAGCAATGGTTTTCGAGAAAATTGAAGACAAACATTTTACTGAACCCGTATTTGAAAAACGAAAAGTAAAATTACTTATTTTTTGATAGGTATCTCACAGATTAATAAATATAAATTTATGAAAATTGTGACGTGTTAAACTAATCAACCTCCCAAAAAACTCATAAACACTAAAGAAAAAAAAAATATTTTCAAGTAATGTCGAAGACATTTTATTATGAAAAATTATTTTTTGTCTGTGGGTCATAATAGTAATAAAATATTTTTCACTTTAATTTCTCACTCTTTCATTATTTAAAATAATTTCGGCGCTTCTCTTGTTTAACAGGGCGATTTGGTAATTCTAAATTGAAATAACCACGCCATAATTTTCATAAATTTATGTTGAATAACCTGTGAGCAACCCATCAAAAAATAAATACATACTTGTTTTTCAAATACGGGTTCAGTAAAATGTTTGCCTTCAATTTTCTCGAAAACCATTACTTTAAGCGACTTGCAATAAGAGTACTTTTTTTATGGAAAAAAGGTAGTAGTTTTTAAAAAATAGACCCATGTTGTAAAAAAATCAACCCCTAAAAAGTTAATCATAAATCGACCCCTTACCCTTGCAAGAACTACCCTTTCTGATTAAATAAGTAATTTTTCGATATTACCATTGGATTCAGCAGTAAATTTTATGTCAGCAGTGATTTTTTTCGAAGTTTTATCGTGTTTTTTAAGCTTACAATTTAAAAAAAAAACACTTTCCAAGTTTGCCCCTTTCACTCCCCTAAATCTCTTAATATGCATTTAACGACCCATAGTCATATGAACTTTTTTTACTAGTTTTAGGAGTACTATCACCTCCCGAATTTTTTACACTATTTCAATGACAACCTGTATAAAGAACATAAATTTTTATTTGCCAGGCAAAAACACAACACCGTGTATATCCAAAAATATTTTTAAAATATGTATCTTTCAAATCCACATAACTTTTATTTAAAACTTTTTTACGTGTCTATAACACAAATTGAAATATTGAAAAAATACGCACTAGTGGAACACCCTGTATATTAGTTAATAATTTATTATTAAAAGGGTCGTGCATAAAATTTTGTATGTATTTCGGGTGTAAACAGCTTTTACGGACATTACGTTGCGGTCTATAAACGCCTGTTTTACTCCCTTGATACATCAATAACTAATAAAGAATTAGACAAATGTTTTAATGAATTAGAAGATAAATATGACAAAATATTACTTATGGGTACATACCTAGCATCGATAATTTTGGCGAAACATTGCTTAGATTAGGATACATAAAAAGTGTGCCAAATTACTACTTATTGGATTGTAGATTTTAATATATTTTGTATATTTTAAGTATCCTTCAAAAGTAGCCTACCCCCGTAATAACTATAAATTATTGTTCATTTATTTGTGTTTTCAATTTCACTTACTAATTTAACTTTTCCATTTACTAAGAAAAATGAAATTTGAAATTTAAAATTAAAGTTTTTGGCCAAGGCCTGCTTAAATTTACATACTTTACTAATTTCATAACGGGATACAATACAATAAATTAGTCAATATTAATGTGTCCGTTTGTTCTTAATATCCAAAATTTAAATGCGTCTGGACTGTTTATTCTTTGGTATCTTCAACTTAATGTTCACTGATTTTTCATTATATTTTAATAAGTCTTGAAGGCCAGTTAACTACTGCAATCAAACGAATGAAACGCGATTTTAAATGAAATTTTGCATAAAACTGACGTTATCTAAAAATTCTGGGTATATATTAATAAAATTTTAAAATAATACCGAAGTTCTTTTTCTGTAGATGATACAGAATAAATGAAAAATTTTCCTGTACTACCATAAATATTATTTTTGTTACAATTTTGAGGGTAAATAAAAACATTTCTAGTCGCCAGATGTCCACAGTCAGCGAAATCTATCATTTTAATGTTAGAAAGAATCCTATACAAACATTGTGGTAAACAATGGCGCGTTTTGGACGGTTCAAGAAATCTTGAGCCCTGTCCTAATACAAGTGGGTCAAGGAACTAATAAAACAAAATTATTTATTATATTACCAAAAATACTACTTATTTTAAATACAGCTCAGTATTCAAAATTATATGTTAGCCAGGAACCTAACAATAGTTTTATATTTTAGGAAAAATTCTTAAATTAAAAAAAATTGAAATAAATTTTTTGTTCGGTCACAAGTTCCCGCAAAATTTCAAAAAAGAAAAAAAAGGGCAAGGACCTTCTTGGTTTTTCGTTATTCGAGTAGAATCATCTAAGATTACATGTTATTCGATTCATCGAAGTTAAAGCGGACCAATGTAAATAAGGTTTCCTGTCAATTTGTATGAGAGATCCCACACATTCAACTTTGCAAGGCAAATAATGGCCGATTTTAAACACCTGAGAAGGCTCAGGGCAAGGGAATAGGGAATTTCTATGTTTGAATGCGTCCATAATTTTATTTGTTTGAAAAATTGCGAAAAGGAAGGTATAGTTCCGAGAAATCGCAGGGTTATAGTGAATCCCTTTTTTTCGATTTCTGAGTAGGTACAATGGAAATTTTGAATAGAATGTTAGTTTCTAGAAAAAAAATATATTAACGAATATCGATTACAGAGTGTATTGTATAATAGGTAGGGTAAATATTTTTTTCGAAGACCACTATAGAAAATCACATATTCCGAATTGTTTTTAAGCATCAAAGCAGGCAAGTCCGTATACATCCATAATTAGTGTGGGATAGTATATTCTTCAACGAGCATAAAATAATACCCATATTCTATGCGAGTTGAAAACTATACTTTCTCCACGACTATTATAGACTATAATACAGGGTGATCTCAAAATCTTAAATTTTATATAGTGGAGGCAAGAGTCGGGATTTTGGCAAAGAATAACAAATAAAAGATCAAGTAACTATGTAAGCGTAGTGTTTTAAAGATATTTTTATTGTTAAATAAATTAGTTAACTACATTGAAAACAGAGGTAGGTGCTTAAAATACTATGAAAATTAAAGATGGTTGATTTCATTATCCCATTAGTTAAAAAATGTTTACATTCTTGTGGAGAAATATTATTGTACACGGTAATTCCACACTGTTTAGTGCATCGAATAAATTGTCGTATAACCTTAGTACGAATGAAAAACAATAATATATTTTAAGGACATACCTATTTAAGTAAATAATTCGTCCAAATACTAAAAACATCAGTTAATTTAAAAAAAAACGTAAAATGATTTATAACTTCTGTAATGTTGGTTGCCTATGTATAAAAAAAGAATACTAAAAAAAATCAAATCAAGTTACCCGATTTAAAATATTGACATTTCATATCATGACATTTAATTAATTCGGTATTTTTGAAAAGTACAAATAATAAAATTGAGAGTGATAGTAATAGTAGTGATGATAATACTCCACCACATATTAAAGAAATGGTGGATAACGTAACAGAAGACTTATTGCCTCAAACATTGGCTTCTTTTCAGAAAATATTTTAATGGCTTATTTTGGGAAGCTATCGAAGTCTTTGAAATCTTCTACATTATGGTTAATTTACTTGATATTTAATAAAAAAAAAATGGAAATATCACAACTCGGTTGGTATGCTACAAATTCCTAATGTATGGTAGGTATATATAACAAAATAAGTGAATAAATTATACATTTTAAAAATTAAATTAAATTTAGATTAAAGAAAAGAAAATATGTCACAAATTTAAAAAGTGATAACAACAATACATATTTACCACATCTTAATATTTCTAATTTTAAATTGGTAATAAAGTTCATCAACGTATTTTAAAAAATGTGTAATTTGTGTTTTAGTCATTGTGGTCGTAGAAAAGCTGCAGAAAAACCTATTCCACACTCGTGTGATTGTGGCGCATTCGTTCGTTCCACAAGTTCCACAAGTGGAATTGGTTACTTTTTGCACTTGTTGCACAATATAGGTACTATTTTTATAATATCGTTTAAGTATATCAGTTATTTATTTGTTATGTCAATATTTAGGTAGAAAATGAAAAGATTATTGGAATAATTGATAATGCTTTAATAAGATTTCAAAAATTGGAAAATAATCAGAAGAATATTGAGAAAAAGTACATCCAGCTCGACAGACTCAAACAGAAAAATTAATATTGTGATTTATGGAGTAGACATCGATGTTGTCGATACTGTTTAAAATATATTCAATAAAATATTAGAAATTAAAATTACTATTTATGAGATTAACAATTTAAATAAATTAAAAATAAGCAATAACATAGCTATAAAAGTTGAATTTATATCATATTTAAACAAACAACATATATTAAAAAATTGCAACAAAGTAAGAGGAAAAAATATAAATATCCTATCGGACCTATGTTATGAAGATAGGCAAGAACAGAAGATATTGAAAATAAACTTAACTATTGCTAGATCAAAAAATTTTAATGCCAGAATCCAAGGTCGATTTTTAGTAGTAATAAAAAATACACAGACGAACAATTAAGAGATGATGATGATAAAGACATAAATTATTTTTTAAACCAAAACACAAAAAAATATAAAAAACAATAATTACAAAAACTTAAAATTGATTTCATTTATAAGGACTGGACACATTATTATAATATCATTAACACAGAAGATCAAATCCTTTATCTCACACAAATAATTAATAATTTTACTGATAAAAATAGTTTCTTAATAAAACACAAATCTTAATTAATTTGTAGAAAAGAATGGATAACAAAAGGCCTAATAAATTCAATAAAACAGAAATAAATTACACAAACAACACAAAGATAACCCAAAAAATATGAAAAAGAAAAACACATACATTTATTAATTATAGAAAACAGACAGATTAATAAGATTTTTATAAAAAACAAATCGAAAAAATAGGGAATTTTTAAAAAATTTGTGGAACAATAAAAAAATAACCTGAGACAATAAAGAAAAAGAAAAAATTGAGGAAATACGACTTAAAACAGGCGATCTTATAAATCTACCGAAACAAATCTCAAATGAGTTTAATATTTTTTTTCTAACATCGGAGAAAAACTAGCTGCTCAGATTAAAAAATACTCCAAAACCTAGGTATTATGTTCAAAATTCCTTATTCTTAGAGCCAGTCACAGAAAATGAAATGAAAGCCCTAGTAAACTCATTAAAAACAAAAAAATCACCCGGGATAGATACCGTAACATCTGAAACAATTAAAATAGCGCCATTACTTTTAATGTGGGGGATACAGCTAATATCTGGCTGAACCAAAAATTGTATCAGTTTGTATAGAGTTCCTGTACTATTATTGAATGATTAATAATACATTTCAATAGTTCTTAAATTTCTGGAAACACTTTTTGCATATCAATACCACAGCTTATACAATACAGCTAAAACACTCTCTTGGCGGCAACGGTTTGCGTCGATTTCGTCGCGCATCGCTTAAGCTCCGCCTTCGAAGGGAAAAGACGATTTTGGCGTTCAGAAGCGTACTTAGGCAAGGTGTTGAGTCGTGCGTATAATTTCGTTGATTGTATAATTTCGTGGAGCCTATAATTTCGTTGATTTTGTTTGAGTTAAAGGTACTGTTATTATTTTGGTGACTCTTTAGCTGTGAGTAGAATGAGTTTGTGCAGTCAAAAGCTGTTTTAATAAGGGTTATACCTGCAAGAAAACATTCTTTAGTTTTCCCAAGGACCCAAACCGATAAGTAGGTACTACATTATAAGAAATTTTCATTGTTAAAAATATAATTTATACAGGGTGTCTCATTAGTGCGTTATTGTTCATTATTTTGTTGTAGACACGCAAGAAAGTTTTAAATAAAAGTTATATGGATTTGAAAAATACCTACATATTTAAAAAATATCTTTGGATATACAGGGTGTCACGTTTTTGCCTGGAAAATTAAAATGTATGTTTTTTGAATGGAACACCTTGTATTTTATTTTATGATGAAATTATTAACACCCTAAATTATTGTAAAGACGAATTGCTACAGAAAAATTTTATCAGGTATGTGTGTGGTTACCTTTTAATAAAAGCCTTGCGGATCCACTCCTGCGATACCTGTCTTAAATATAACAAAGATCACGTTGAATTAGACGATTTTTCTTTTTATTGCTTTTAAAAGGCATATGATAACGCCAATTCAGATACATTTGGAAATCTGCAACTGTCAAATGATGAATTTGTAGAACTAATATTCAATATTGAAAAGATATTTTAAAATAATTTTGAAGAATTGGCTACAAAAAATAACATTTGTACCACACTTTTAGAATTAATTAACCTAATACCCTTTAGTCATCCATGCTAACGTTTTCCAAAAGAATAACTTATTTTATTGTATGTTTAATCTCAATAACTAAAAAATATACTGACAATTAGTTTGACAGAATTGTCATTTATTTAAAATTTTAAAAATAATAGCAGTCGGTTGATCAAAATATGAACGGTGATTGGCGAATTTATTTTTTTTTGCAGTGTTCTCACTACCTAGAATGGATATGAAATATATTCGTTCAATTGAAGGCAATAGCATACTTTTTCGTTTTGTAATCTGTGCATGAATATTAGCCAATCTACGCACATACTACAAAACGAAAAATTATGTTATTGCGTTCAACTACGAATATATTTCATATCCATTTTAGGTAGTGAGAACACTTTAACAAAATTAAATCTACAAATCACAGTTCATATTTTGGTCACCCAACTCCTATTATTTAAAAATTTTTAAATAAGTGATAATTCTGTTAAACTAATTGTCAATATATATTTTAGTTATTGATATTAAATATACATTAAAATTTTTGTGTAGACTCGATAAATAATAGCATTTTTGTTTTTATTATGTCCACATTTAAAAAAAAATAAATTTTAATCAAACTACATGATACTAATTTAATTACGAGTATTAAAACTAAAGTCCTGAAAGTTTCGGTGAAGATGAGGACAGAACATCTGCCTTCCATGCGAAAAGCCCGGGATCGAATCTAGGCCGAGGACTAATTAATTTTTCATGTTTATTTTATTTTATAAATTAGTCAACTTCGTAAATTATTTTAAAATTAGTTATTTTGTCTAAATAACCTAAAATAATTTTTTAAATTTGTAGATTTTCGTTAGTGGGTCGTAGAAAAAATATACTGACCATATCGAGTGGATTGTTCATATCACAATCAGACGATTGAGTACTCCGCCTACGACGTCGTGCTCAAACTTCGTCTTTGTGTGATATGGCTATCATATCCACCCTTGTTGAACAAACTACAATTTATTTGTTTTCTTGGTTTAAGTTTTACATCAGAAATAAGAACTAAATTAATTTACTTTTCAAGTTTTCTTGTAAAAATCGATATTACTTTCTCCAAGTACAAATTTAGTACCTACCTAAAATAAGTACTAATTATGTAATATCGTGTAATATTGTAATTCAAATTTCACATTACTATAAAGTTTCAAAATTCCCTACTTCGGTATGGTCAGATAAAAATTGAATATATTATATTAATAAAAACTGTTAAAGTATTACTTCTACAAATCTGTATTTCAATTAATAAGAATACATCTAAATATAACCAATATTGTTAAAATAAAAGCACAAATTCTTTATAATTCCAAAATACCATAGAGTTCCCAGACCTCAGTCGAAGCATTCGTTTATCTAGGTATAAACCCTTTGCGCGAAGAGTAACACTTGCCAGAGACACGGGGTACCACTTGATTTGCATCCACGAGCGTGACACATTTCTTTAACAATTGAAGCCCTTGGTGTAAAAAGGATCCAAGTCACAATTTGTCGTGAAGTGACTGTTTTAGCTCAAAACATTTGTTAACGAGGATTTTACTAGCCACATACAAATTATTTTACCTCTAATCCGAAAGATGTGCTAGTTTTCGTAATATTTATATTTAAATAATTTTTTTAATTATATTTGACAGATTTAAAACAAATTAAAAATTTAATTTGGCATGTAACCAACCTTATTACGTCAAGGTTTTCAATTTTTTCAATAATAAAAAAATTGCTTAATCCGGGCCCGACTTTTCCCTTTAATCTAACAGAGATAGCACCATTCCGTCTTGCTTGGTTCTCGACCGCCAGATCAAAGACGCCGACACGGAGTTGTGGAGCTGTATTGTATAAGCTGTGTCAATACTTTAACTTTTATTTATTTAATTTGGTATTTAATTTATTTACACTAAGGCACTGATTTATTTTATAACTTAATTAATTTCCGGTCAATTTTATCTTTATTAGAAGTCGAATCGTTGAGTCAAATTGTAAAGCATCAATGACCTGCTTCCACAGCTGAATATCTTAACAGAGGTTTAATCTTAATTAATTATTGCCAGATTTTTCTTCTCAAAGTGTAAGGAATCTCAGTCTTGATAGACTTTCACAGTAACGCAATACGTATACTTCAGTTTCCTCCTTTTTCTGACAGAATCGCCACAAGGTTGTTAAGGCTACAAATGCCCTGTTAATAGGCCTAATGGTACTCAAGTATTTTTACTGAGTTCAAAACTGAGTTCAAAAAGAAGGTTCTCAATTCGTCGGAATATTTGTTTTATGTATGTTTACCCATCTCGAGTTAATCCATGTTAATCCCTAATTTTTCTGGAGCTATTATATATCTTTAAAAAATAACTCTTTCTTGCCTGGCACTATGTTCTTAAATGATAAGGCAGATGATGCCTCCCAACGCTTCTCTGATTTATTTTCTGAACACTTTTCTAGTACTTACAGTCATGAAAAAGCAGACTTGCCAAATATTAATTTAGATATTAAAAGCACCTTTCATATTCCGCCTATCAAGTTTTCGGTACAAGTTTTTAATAGTATACTAAATCTTAACGATAAATTAAGCCATGGACCAGATGGAATTCCTTCATTCTTTCTGAAAAAATGTATTTTCACATTGACATATCCATTATTTTTACTATTTAATTCCTCAATAAAATTAAATTATTTTCCAGACATCTGGAAAAGTAGTTACGTGGTACCTATCTTCAAAAATAGCACCAAAAACGATATTCAGAATTACAGATCTATTAGTATGCTATCCATTATTCCTAAACTTTTTGAAAAATTAATTGTCTGTGATTTTTCTTGGTATTGTAATAATCTGATAAACGATGAACAAACATGGTTTTACAGAGGTAAATCAACAGTTACAAATTTGATGATTTATCAGCAGGATATTCTTTCTCAATTTGTTGTCAATCTGCAGGTGGATTCAATTTATTCTGACTTTTGTAAAGCCTTCAATCGTCTACACCATTCATTATTATTATACAAACTTAATCTTTTAGGTTTTCCTGATCCTTTGATGTCATGGCTAAAAAGCTATTTAACTGGTAGGATGCAGATAGTGAAGATTGGCAGTACTTCAGACTACATTGTGATGTCTTTTGGAGTCCCACAGGGCTCTCACTTAGGGCCTTTGTTGTTTCTACTATTCATTAATAACATTGTTAGTATTTTCAAATATGCAATATTTCTACTTTTTGCAGATCACTTAAAACTTTACATGGCTATTCGTAATATAATTGATTGTCTTCTTTTTCAAATTGATGTACAAGCTCTCCATAATTGCCCATCTGGACACCTTTTTACAATGTCCATATTTCGTCTTTTGAAATTCTTCAGAATAACATTTTAAGATACTGTGTGTACAAATTGGGATTGAGACATGGGGAGTATGAATATGAGGCTATACAGAGATCATTGAATTTAGAAACGCTGGAATTTCGTAGATTAACTGTTGACTTTGCATTATTTAAATTGATTTCGGGTTTAACTAATTGCAGCAACATGCTTCAACTTATTCAGTTCCGTATTCCTCAAAGGTGTACGAGAAACAAAGACTTGTTTATTGTGCCCTTTCAATCAACAAATTATGGCTATTTTAGTCCTTTGTCAAGAATGGTCAGAGAGGTCAATCAGTTGGATATGGATTTTTGTGTCAGTTTAAAAAAAAACAGAAGTAGATCTCAATAAGTGTGTAGTATGTAAATATTTGGCTAGACACTGTATATTTTTTTTATTGTATATTATTTTTTTTCTATAATGGGGTTTTCCCGTATAATAAATAAATAAACTTATTCCAATAATGGTTTAGTAGATGCTCGGTGATTGTAGGCGATGGTTATTTTAAGAAGACTTTGTCCTATCTCTGTCCTGATGAATTGTTCCACCATTCGTGAGAGTTTTAACATTCACTGTTTTGTGCATGTTCTTATAGCTGTCTTTGTGACACCACAGAAAGGTTCTGGGCCAATAAGAACCTTTAAGGCTTCCTCTATGGCTAGTGAATCAGCCTCTTATGTCCGCTGGGTCTAGTAGCCAGTCTAACGTTAATAACATTAAAATTATTAATTTAATTGGCAAAGTTTTTTTTTAATTATTTAAGAATACTAGTTAGTAGAATATACCTGGCACAAACAAAAGGAATAACATTCTAAACTAGTAAAAATTTGGAATCGATAAGCCTTGAAAAATATATAAGGTCGTGTCTTGGAATTGTAAGTCGAAACCAAAGGGTTAATTAAACTTATGAGAGAGAGAAGAATTTTATTTACAATATTTACATAATTAGTTTACATCTACATAAATGTACGTCATCGATGACTACGCCTCTGTTCTCCAGCCTAGACTGGTGAAGTATGGGCGACGTCTCGTACCGCAATCACTAATGCAAGATGCTTAAGTGTGTGAGAAGTAAGGTGCCATCTCCTTATCGCGATAGATATTATATGGCAGTTGTGATTGGTTTGTTTGCGTCGGTAATGGAACTTTCCTCAATGTAATTTTGTCTGTCGTTAGTTTTGTAATTTGTAATTTTTCCCTGAAAAAGGCTATGAAAAAACAGGGTTGTCTTTGTAATGTCCGTTTGTCCGTATAGTTTATGACTAATTTGTACAAATCCGAGGGCTACACGGTGTCATCGTCGATCGTAGCAGCGAAAAATATCGCCGTTTCGATTTTCGACTCACCGTGCAGTCCTCCGTCCGACCAGATTTTACGTCTAGTCGACTTGAATTTGTACCATTAGTATTGTTGTCACAGGGCACAGTCTGTGTATGTTTCGTGTGTCTTAGGTCTCAAATTTGTCTGTAGATTGTCAGTGCTTTGTGGAGACATCCATGCTTTCTGTGAGCACTATTTGCCTCCGTAATGCTAAATATGTCTTCCTTTACATTAGTGGGAAGACTATTTTTGTAAAATCTTTCTGACATGTTTAAGATGTATGTTTTAATCATGGGCATGGATGTCTCTGCATGCATGTCCGTTATCCTGGAATAGCGGAGCCACCCCAGTGCACGCCTCAAACAACTGTTTTGTATTACCTGGAGCTTGTTAAAGTGACTTTCCGTCATGGAACAGTAGGCCTGACACCCATAGGTTAAGATAGGCCTGATTATCTGTCTGTATAACAACAGCTTATTGTCCCGACTGAACCCGTTATTGCGTCTAAGCAGGGGATATAATGTTCTAATTGCTGCGTTGGCCTTAGTTACCCTTTCTTCAATATGTTGCCTGAACGTTAGTTCCCTGTCCAAGCGCACCCCGAGATATTTTATTGAACGCTGCGTCTCGATCACTTGCTCTCCTACTTTTAATTTGGTGGTAATTATAGGTGTTCTACCCTTTCGGGTTTTTGTTAGAGTCAAGCTCTCGGTTTTCGAAGCGTTCAATTTCATCTTGTTCGCGCTTAGATAGGGGACCAAAGTTCGGTTAATATGGATATCAAGCCTCCTGTTCGCTACTTCAGCAAGCTCCGAAGTTTTATACACACAGGTATCATCGGCATACAGTGCCGTCTGTACACCATTAGTACCCATGGGCATATCATGGGTCATAATCGTGTACAGATGCGGCGAAAGTACTGAACCCTGAGGTACCCCCGCCATTGCATTAAATGGTCCTGTTAAAGTTTTGTTTATTTTAATGTGGAATGTTCTGTCCTGTAGGTATGATTGAATCGTTTTTACAATATAAATAGGAAATTCATTTATAAACATTTTGTAGATAAGCCCACAGGTCCAGACGGTATCGAACGCCTTTTCGGTATCCAGGGCGACAAGGACGGTTGCTTTTTTATTGTTAAAGCCTTCTTTGGCTTGATGCGCAATGCGTATAACCTGTGCAATCGTACCATGTCCTTCGCGGAAACCGTACTGTTCCTGTGGGATTATTTGTTTGTCTTGTTCTATTAAGCGTAGTTTATTAAGGAGTATGATGTCGATAGTTTTTGTGAGTGTGTTTAGTAGGGATATGGGACGGTAGCTTTCTATATTTTTCGCGGGTTTACCTTGTTTCCTAATCGGGATTATGTTTGCGGTTTTTAACGATTTAGGGTAATACTGTAATTTTAGTATCGCGTTAATTATGTGGTGTAGTTGCACGAGCGCTTTCTTAGTGATGTTCTTCAGCATAAGTCCTGTAATCCCATCTGGGCCCGGTGACTTCCTATTTTTAATTTTATTAATTGTGATTTTTACCTCTTTGGGAGTGACCAGCTGATTGGTCGGAATTGTTTCTGCGGGGAGGAGCCTAATGTCCTCTACTACGTCCTCAATTATTTGCTGTTCTACATTATTAATTGTGTTATTGGTGAAATTATTTTTGAAATGTTCCCCAAGTGCTTCCCCTTTTTGTGTGTCAGTTGTGTATTGTCCGTTATTGTCCTCAAGTATGGGGAGTTGCATAGTCGGTTTCTTATACCGCTTTACAACCCTCCATAAAGAGTTGTCTTGTGGTTTGAGTTCACGTAGAATGTCTGTCCATTTTTTGTTTCTTAAGTCACGTATAGCTATGTTTATTGTCTTTGAAATGTCCAAGAGTCTGAGTCTGTCGTCGCCTTGTCTGTTTCGTTGCCATCTCTTGCGTATGGTATTTTTATTTGTAATCATGTCTTGTATTTCAGTTGTGAGGTGTTCGTGATGCATTTTTATGTGTTTGATGGCTGTCGTTTTGTCTCTTGCACTTATGATGTTCTTTGTGAGTTTGTCAACTTCCTTGTCTAGCTCTGTAGGTGTTGTGATGTTGTTGTTTATTACAATGCATTATTTAAATTGATTTCGGGTTTAACTAATTGCAGCAACATGCTTCAACTTATTCAGTTCCGTATTCCTCAAAGGTGTACGAGAAACAAAGACTTGTTTATTGTGCCCTTTCAATCAACAAATTATGGCTATTTTAGTCCTTTGTCAAGAATGGTCAGAGAGGTCAATCAGTTGGATATGGATTTTTGTGTCAGTTTAAAAAAAAACAGAAGTAGATCTCAATAAGTGTGTAGTATGTAAATATTTGGCTAGACACTGTATATTTTTTTTATTGTATATTATTTTTTTTCTATAATGGGGTTTTCCCGTATAATAAATAAATAAACTTATTCCAATAATGGTTTAGTAGATGCTCGGTGATTGTAGGCGATGGTTATTTTAAGAAGACTTTGTCCTATCTCTGTCCTGATGAATTGTTCCACCATTCGTGAGAGTTTTAACATTCACTGTTTTGTGCATGTTCTTATAGCTGTCTTTGTGACACCACAGAAAGGTTCTGGGCCAATAAGAACCTTTAAGGCTTCCTCTATGGCTAGTGAATCAGCCTCTTATGTCCGCTGGGTCTAGTAGCCAGTCTAACGTTAATAACATTAAAATTATTAATTTAATTGGCAAAGTTTTTTTTTAATTATTTAAGAATACTAGTTAGTAGAATATACCTGGCACAAACAAAAGGAATAACATTCTAAACTAGTAAAAATTTGGAATCGATAAGCCTTGAAAAATATATAAGGTCGTGTCTTGGAATTGTAAGTCGAAACCAAAGGGTTAATTAAACTTATGAGATATCAGTTGAAAGAAAACATAATAAATCTTATAAGGATCAATATAAGTGTGTTTAAATTGAAATTTAAACCCATTGCATCAAACAAATAAATATTATTGTCTTAAAAACGCTATTATTGATCATCATAAAAACATAAGAAGAAAGTAATAATTTTGTAAAAGTTTATTAAAACATTTTTATATTCTACAAATACATTATATTTTCGACTACTTGACAACGCCGCATCCAATTTCAAAAAAGGTTGTAAAGCCTATTAAAGTTGGAATCAACTAATAAAATATAACCTTGATACCTGTTCGGTGGTCTGTATAGTCTAATTAACTTTATAATTTTTTCTAATAAATCATCTAGCAAAAATAGTTAGTCCATTGTGTATGGATTTTTCATTTAGAAAAATAAAAGTAATATAATATGAACTTTTAATCAAAGAGATTATTCAGGAATCTCTTATTTTAATAACAGAAATTAACCCTCCTTTCTAAAATTAATACATTTTCTGATATTGCCCTAAACACAATGTACCCAATCTCGAAAACAGAACTTTCGATCTATTTTATGGTCCCGAAACACGTGAAAAGCAATGTATACCATATACGTTCATCCCCGTACTCGAAAACTCCATAGCAAATCACTCCCCACTGTCAGCGACATAATGTACAATAAAACTTCATAAAAAATTGTAACAATAGTTCGAACAAAGCACGCACAGTGTGCTTTGCGCCCTTACCACAATGGCGTGTGGCGTACGCGTTGACGTCCGTTTTTCGGTGCTATCTTCATAATTTATTGCTAAAAAACTGAAAGTTTCACGCACTATACATTGGGGTTTCGAGAAGGAAGACTCTAATAGGTGGTTTTTTAGGGTTTGCAGACGTAGGAAGTGCATCAGGTTTCATTCTAGAAAAACTAATAACGTAAAAAGAATTTATTGAAGGCGAAGAAAGATACTAAGTCTATTATTCAATATTCAATAGTCGTTTATGTATCATATCAAGGAGATGATTGTAAATGTAATTTACAAGCCAATGTGCATATAGCACAATAAAAATAAATTATGAATTTGGCAAAATTGCAACACAAATGATTATTTTTGCATTACACTGTGAAAAGTGTCTATTTTAACATAGTCAAAATTCCCATTAATCCCGGCCTAGGAAATCATTCAAAATCCAAGCTGGCAGTTGAATTTTGTATTTTTTATTTAAAAATCGAGAGACGCTTATCGAGACCATTCTATATCGCCTTTTGATTAGGGTTTAAAAACTTGTTTGAGCAATTTATCCAATAATAATTGGCACCTTTACCTCTTAAGCCTGCTCGTGTAAAATATTTGGGCCCCTTACTTCGCCTATTTATATTATATTAATAAAGGACAGAAGGATGAGTATTGCAACTATGTTAAAAGAAATAAATTGGCTTTCAGTTCAGAATTATGTTCAGTACATGACTGATATTTATTTATAAAATAAAAATGAAATAGTACCATCGCATCAGATCTATTAGAAAAAATTCAATATAATTCGCAATATCACAACTATAATACAAGAAGCCAATCTGACTTTTATGTACAGCAAGCCATCACTAAAAGTTCCCAAAATACAATTTTTATTAAAGGTTTAAAAAATTTAATAAACTGCCTACAGAAATTAAAAAAAAAAACAATAAATGTATTCAAAAGTAACCTCAAACAATACTTGATAAATAAACAAAACGGATATACTTTCTTATGATAGTACTCTTTAAACCTGCCCTTTTTAAATATTTTCCTTAATTTATTGATATTTTACCCCTCGTTTTACCCGCATTTATTATAAATTATTTCTGTTTTGAGATCATGTACTTTATTTAAAAAAATTACTTGATGTTATATTAATACTACTTACTATGTTTAAATTATTAATAGTTTTGCGACGATAGGTTATAGCAACTTATAGCCACAAAACTATTTTTGTGTTAAAGTAGATCCATAGAGAGCAACGTAATTTACAAAGGCATTCTTTCAACATACAAATAAATGACAACTTTATAATTAAAATAAAAATCACAACAAAATGCCTCGGTACCAAGGTAAGAAGATTAATTTTTAAATTTTATTTATTGAGGAAATTTATAACTAGAAGTTTACTAATTATTATTTACAATTCGCTGGTTGAATATGTAATCCAAAATCGTATAATAAAAATTTTCTACACAAAACCAGCATTATATCCTACCTCTCTTTTATATAATAAAAAGTGCTTTGTATAAGAACATTATATTATCTGTCTTGCTGTACCTTTATTTAGGGAAAGCCTGAATTGAGATACACTGCAAATTATTTGCAATAAATATTAAAAGAAGTATACATTTTTAAATAATTTGATATTTAAGAGCCATTCAAACATCACAGTTGACATCTTGATACTTGACAGGCACAGCCAAGCATTATTCTGATTTTTGCCAAATAAAATGATCGGTTAATTATTCTATGGGGTTGCGACAGAGAGCCAGTAAATTTGATGAAGGTGTTTTTGTGGCTAGGGGCGAAATAGTAGTACGCTTAAGTTAGCACCACCATAAAAAAGTCATTTTTAAGAAATTACTTACATATTTTTCATCAATTGGCAGGCTTGGCTACTAATTTCGAATAAAAATAGCCTCCAAAATGGCTAGGGTTGCAAGTATGAAGGTCGCAACCCGCCTTAGAAATTTCACCTTTACTATCAACAGCTGTTGTTTGACAGGTCGTTAGAGAATGTATGCAATTTATGGAATTTTTAGAATGTTAGGAACGTTGACGTTAGAAAAAATTGGTATTCCTAAAATTGTCACTTAAGAAATGCATATGCGGATTTTAAGAAAATTGATATTAAAGTAGTTAGGATGAACCGAATCTTCTGAAAATCAATAGGGTTCTAAGTTAGAAGTAATTATTTAAGAAAATCAAAACCGCAAGTCAATTAGAACTTTCGTTCTAGAGTTATCGTGCCGGCATACATACACACAGACGACCAGACGAATTTTTTTTTTGCATTTTTGAATAATCGGAAACATGAAAAAAAGTTTTTAAAAATGGGGGTAAGAAAATTTTTTCGTCTGCATGAATGCAATACTGAGGCACCATAGGAAGGACCTCAGTAATAAAACTTATGTGCCTGTCCGCTACATGTCATTTGTTTCCTTGTACCATATTCGACACAATTTGAAGAAAAGCTACCTCTACTTTTTTTTAGGTTAATCCGAAACGGTTTATGGTCTTAAAACTGTTGATATTCCAGATTTATGTGGAAGTGAAGATGAATATTTGTCCGATGATAATGGAATATACAATTTTATCGAGTTCTAGTGGAAGAGGAACATCTTGATAAAGAGGTGGAAGCAGATAACATTGAAAAAACTAAATAATATGATAGTGAAGACGAAGATCCCTAGTCTACCATAGATTCAGCAAATAAGATAAAGAAAAAACAAGGTTAACATTGATTAGGAAGAAAAATAGTTGAGGGTCCCTGACGAAGACATTTTATGCAAGGGGTCTGAGTCGTTAGGAAATTTTATTTTGACTTTTGATAGTATATACGAGTTTATTATCACTTTAAGAGTTTTTCCATGTATTTTTAGCGATTTTTAATAAATATTTGTTAATATCGGTCTATCTTTTTTCTTTCCTTTAACCCACTTTTGGCAGCTTCTAACCTAAAAATTAAGTTATATTTGCTCAAATATTTTTTATAGACTACTACATACATATCACATCACATACAATTAAATTAACCAAAACAAAAAATCATGCAGTAAGAGGTTAATATTGCTTGTAATATTGCTTGTAATATTGTCTGATCAGCTAAGGCCTCATTCGACAATATTTCCACTCGGGTTTAAAGCGCCACTTTCAGCACTCTTAAAGTAATATACTATTTCGTATTATCTTGGACAAAGTCACAGCATCAGTTCCTTCAATTTTGCGCCAATAAAACGTTCGTTATAATTCATAATAATAAAATCTAAAAACTCATCTTTTCGTTATAAATCTCGGAAGGCCGTTCAATTTCTAAAGAAAACCGATCTTTTGACACAGAAACGGACAAATAAAGACCCTTCTCCGGGTATGAAAAACACCGCTGACCGCTCCCCAATCACTCCCCGATCTCTTTTGAATATGATAATCTTCGATCTAACAAATTTTTACTTATACCTTTACCTTTAACCTGATTTTTTTTCTTCCTTTTTTGTGTGAGTAGCCACCGGTCGACTAAAGGAAACCGAGCACGGATTTGTTTCGTCGATACAATAGGAAAGTAGATTTTTTTTCACGGTTGAGCACACGATGCAAATAAAAAAAGTTGTTGCGATATAATATGTATAGGTAGAAGCTACTGTACGTGGGGATTACGGTTTTTATGAATATTGTTGGAAAAAATGGAGCAGATGGTGTTTTTTGGCACGTGAAGAAAGTTTTTCCGCATCGTTGGAGAAATGAGTGACAGTTTTAATGCGTCTGTTATCAGGATATGGGCAGTTCTTAATATTTCCAAAATACGAACCTATTTTTTTTGTGTATTAGTGATTTTAGAGTAAAGGGATTTTTTTTTGCACATAACCATTTGATCGAATTAAGTACTTAGGAAAATATATTTTGGCATTATTTATTAATAGACTAAAGTAAGAATAATTGATTTTATTATCAAAACGAGCGTATGCACACTGGGCGACCAGATATTATTTAATTTAGGTATTAATTAGAACAATTAATATAAATTTTTAATTTTTTAGAAAATTTTGAAATCATTAATAAACGATTGAAATTTATTGATGATAATAGGTCTAAAAATAGTAGATATATGGGTATACGGGAGTTTTCGGCCAGAAATCAAAAGCTGACATAGCTATAAACCAGTGCACCGCAACCTTTCCTCATCTGAGGCACACCAAACTGCTCCCTAGAATTTCGTGGCACACCAAAATCTAAAATATATTTATAGCAGTGGCGTAGCTAGGTCGGGGGTCAGTTCACTCCATGTATACTAATTATTTATGGATGTCCAAACTACCTTAGTTTTTTTTATTGTTTTAAAATGTGAAGAAGCCCCTTTCAGATTTGGGGCATCAAAATTTTCACTCAGGACATAATACATATTTTTTTTTTTTTAATTATTCAGATAGAATGAAAAATACAAATAGGTACATACATGAGAACTATACTAAATACTAGGTAGGACAGGTAGGTATACTAAATTTACTTCTGTTGACACGTCAATAGTAATAAATATTTTGACATGATGATGACTGATTAATGTGATACCTGCGCTTGCTTCGTTGAACACAAAAGTTTTATATTCGGCTCAATTTTAGACAGCGCAACTCTCATTTCTTGGTCAAGATCTTTTAAGCATGACCGTTTATCATTTTTAATTAATACAAGCGTTGAAAAACTTTGCTCACATAAATATGTTGTGGAAAACGGAAGTAGTGTGAAGATGGCCTTGTCGGTGATGCGTGGATATTCTGTCTTGATGGAAATCCAGAAAACATCTAACGGAACTTCGTCGAATTTAAGTTTTAGGGTCATATCATTACTTAATTATGTGAACTCCTCTCGAGTTTGCAATGGCAGTGCTTCCGTGGAACTTATTGCATTGGTTGCGAAATGATTTCGAATCCAATTGTATTGTTCCGTGTTGATAGAATGGAAATAGTATTCAAATTTTTGTTGAAGCATACTTAAATGTTGTTGGGCCAAATCCACAATCAACTGCTTGTTTTCGATCGTACTGTGGTTGGTCCTGTGATACATTTCTAGACATCCTTTTTGCAACTGTTCCTGCCAAAGTTCAAGTTTCTTTTTGAACCCTTGTAATTTATCGGAGCACGTCAATATATTTTCATTCCGTCCTTGCATTTTTTTATTAAGTTCATTCAGATGTTCGAATATATCCGCCATGTATGCAAGTTTGGCTATCCAGTATTCATCATGAAGGTGCTGGCATAGATCGTACATATCTTGACTTGAAAGAAACTCACGCACTTCGTAGCGAAGTTCAAACAGTCGAGCTAAAACTTTTCCCCAGGATAACCAACGAACTTCTGTATAAAACAGTAAGGATTCATGTTCGCTTCCCATTTCTTCACAGAGTATTCCAAAGATTCGCGAATTTAAGGCTCTCGATTTAATTATGTTTATGATCTTAATACATTCATTCATTGTGATCGAAAGCTGTTCGGGCAAATTTTTGACCATCAATGCTTCTCGATGTATGCAGCAATGTGTAATTTGTATTGACGGATTTTTTTGTTTTACACAAGATACAAAACCTTTCTTACTGCCCATCATTGCAGCAGCACCATCTGTACAAATAGCAACGCAATTGGTCCACTGAATATTATGTATTTTAAAAAAATTATCAGTTACTTGGAAAATTTGTTCACCGGTAGTTCTCTCTGGAACCTCCTTACAAAATAAATAATGTTCTTTAATAGAGTCCTCGTCAACGAAACGTACAATAGCCATCAGTTGTGCTTTATTTTTAATATCGGTTGATTCGTCGATTTGAAGCGCAAAAATTCCAGCCGAAATGATTTTTTTAATTAGTGTTCCCAAAATATCACTTGACATATCTTGGATACGTCTTTTAACAGTATCGGCCGACAAAGAAACTTTACTCACGTCCTTAACTTCGTTTGGCCCAAGCATAAGTCTAACAATTTCCATGCATGCTGGTTTAATAAGCGTTTCACCGATAGTGTGCGGTTTTTTTTGTTGTGCAATTAATTTTGCAACAAGGTAGCTTGCTTCTAATGCCTTTTCAGAAACCGTAACCGCCGATTTCATAAACTGCTTTTGTTTCTTATTTTGATCCAAGCGCCGTTGGAAAAATTGAATGTCTTTTTTGACGCAACTGGGATGATTTGTGATCAAATGACGGTTTAGTTTGCTGGGTACCATTGCTTCATTTGACAACTGTTCACCGCAAATGACGCATTCAGGCTTTGGAGCCGCTTCGTCGCCACACCAAGTGAAACCATATCGAAGGTAGTCTTGATTGTACTTCCTTTTCAGCACCTTTTTTTGCTCTATTTTCAGCACTTATGCTGGAGCTTGTGCTAGGTTCTTCGTCATCTGCTCGTGATTTCAGCAAAAATTTATCCATATTTGAAGCACTATAGTTATTTATAAAAGTAGATACTGCAACAAAACTTAGTCCAGTTCACTTATTTATAAGGCACAAGAATTTATTTATATAGCAATTCACTATTTATTTCACTCTACGATTTATTTGTTTGCCCGCGTATTTATCTGATTCACTTGACTATTCGACTCTCTCTGAGTCTCTGAGCGACGACAGGCGCGCTTATATAGGCAGTGGCGATGTTCAGGAAAACATCGAGTCGCGCCTCGAACGGCACGGATCTTTCTAGTTTAGTCGCCTTCGAGAATCAAGCCGCCGCGCCGCGCCGATAGACGGATAGACGTTTACCATCGGCGCTGTTGTCAGATTGCTTTATTTTTCGCGGGTCTCGCTACAATACGAATCTGATTCGTATTGTCTGCAAGAGCGGCACACCTCAAGTCGGCTTACGGCACACCAGTGTGCCGCGGCACACCGGTTGCGGAGCACTGCTATAAACGTAAGCTCTCTGGAACACCCACAGAGCTGTATGTCGTAAGTTCATACTGACTTCAGTACTTGTTTATATATTAAAAGTTGTAACGGTTGAAACCGTTTTCGTTATTTAGACCCAAACATTGTAACGGTCGGAACCATTTTCGTTATTTTGATACCAACATCTCTACACACATGTCATTTGTCGTTTACGCCTTATGTCAAAAGTTGGATTATCATTTCGATTCGTCTCTGTCAACAAGCAAGATTTATTAAATTTTTAATTATCTGGGTCATCTGATGTACTAATTGTCTATTAATATTCTTAATGGCCGTCTGATTTTAAAAAGGTAAGTTTTCCTACCGATATTTTGTTGAAAATATATATTTAGTACAAGAATTTCTTAAATAAAATGTAAAATTTTAAACATAACCTCAAATACTTGAATAACACATGATAAAACGTTTTGTATTATTTTGATATTATTTTGTTTGGAAGAGATAATATACTTTACTATTTTTAATTATGTTAAATAAGATTTTTCCTTTTCATATTAATTTTAGTCTTTGTGAAACTACTCACTTAATAGTTTTAATTGTTCAATTAATAGTAAAACGCATTTTATCTGGTTCCTTTAAATTTCCTAGTACCTTTCTTGATATTTTTACATTTTCCTTTGTAGCCTGGCTATATCTAGATGGTTTATAGAAGTTTATAGATGTTTTAGAAGATATAGAAGTTATCGAAGTATAGAAGTTTATAGAAGTTTTAGAAGATATAGAAGTTATCGAAGTATAGAAGTTTATAGAAGTATACAAGTATAGAAGTTTTAGAAGTTCAGTTCAATCTGCTTATAAGGAGGTTTATTTTAAGTTGTGTTAAGAGGTTTGGTTCGAATTCCATCTGAAGAAATTTGTGAAGATTTGTACTATCCGAAGAATATCGTTTCGAATCCCTTCGAAGAAGGCCTCTACAAGTCACTCCTAATTTACTACCTCCTGTCATTCAGATAAGTCTTGAATAAATCATATAAATTTGAATAAGTAAGTCTCTGTGAATTAGAATTTGTTGCTACCTTATCTAAGACTTTATTTAATTATCATATCTTAATGGTTAGTGATTTTCTATATTTTATCACTAATCCATAGTCAAGTTTAGTAAGTTTTAAATATAGCGGCGCTCAACATTCTTTTTCAAAGTAATACGAGTTATTTAATAACCTGACCCACTCCCCAAAATCATAAGAGCTTAAAACACTATAAAAAATAGATAAAATAACAAGATAACATTACAAAGTTTATTTTCGATTGAAAGTTTTGATTTTCTATTCATCAACCAGTATAATTTTTTATATTTAATACCAACTCTCTTTCCGTTTTTTCCTTTTGTGTTATTTCCACTTTAATTTTATATCTAGATTCATGCCTAAGTATTTCGCCAAATTAGAATATGGTATTCTAGTATTATTTAATATCACTGGTAGGTATTCTATTTATCTTTTATTAGTGAAGTTAACCTGAACTGTTATAGTTGAGTTTAATGCGCCATCTTTTGTCCATTCGCAGATTTTATTAGTTTTCTGGTCGATTCTTCTATGGTTTTATTGATGACAAGAATGGCTGTGTCGTCGGCAAATATGGATATTTTCACATTTTAGGATTGTGGTATGTTGGAGGAAAACAATAGGTAAAGAACTGGCCCCAGAACACTTCCTGTAGGTACAACTGTCGAATATTCTTCTTCTTGTTTTACTCGAAAGATTCTATCAGTCAAGTAGGATTTGAAGATGTCACAATATTGCTTAGGTAACCATACCTTATCGAAAGCCTAGAAAGATTGAGATGCAGATCTTCTTTTCTTCCAGTGGACTTTATTAATGCTTGTTCCTAAAAGCAAACTGGTGATCAGGTATTGTATCGTTATAATTTCAGCGAATTTTTCAGATGCTAGGCAGGTACATATTGTTATAGTCGAAATATAGTGTTTTTATGTCAGTAGTAATAGCAGCACTATACTCCACTAAACCTGATTTTTCCCCAGATCTGGGGAAAAAATTGAACCGGCAGCACCGTTATGACATTTATTAAGCGTTTAACCACAGCTTTTCTTGGCAATTGTTTTAGTAATTCACCTGTGATTAAATCATACCAGGGTGGTTTCTTAAAATGAATATTTTCTTTGATTTTGTTAGTTGCCTTTTTATGCGTTACGGAATTTCTACTGTTTCTGTTCTCTTCAAATGGCTTAGTGAATAGACATATATTTTTGTCGATATTGGAGCAATGTAAATCCCTACGTGTTCCCAGAGAATAACTTCAAAACATCCCCTAAAGATCATGTAAGGGTTAAAATTTTTAACAACTTAATAATTAGTTCAATTTTCTTTCAGGAAAATTAAACTGGACCTAGATATTATCTTCTTATCATTCTTATCACTTGACATGTCTCGGTGTCTCTTACGCTTGCAGTTGACATTTCCTGATGGTAACGCCCACCCACCACTTCACAAAATTCCTGCCAGAGGTATAATCACACCACTTTTTAAACTATTAGGAAGTTCCTATAGGCTGTAATGTCTTTGTGGCAAGGTATTGTTTTAACATCCTGCCACTAAATGGTGTTTATATTATTTTAAATTTCGTTAGAGTCATATTCTTCTGTTTTTCTTTAAAAAATCCAATACTATCTTTATATTAATATATATCATTACACCCAAGGGCGGCTCCAAGACGATTTTGGGGGGGGGGCATTGCCTTTAGCCATTCCCTTTTTAGCATAATTTTTTGAATAAACGGCCCATAAATCGTAAGAGTTTTCATTCTTGGGGGCCATGGCCCCCATGCCCCCTGTCCCCTTGCCACCCTGTCACCATATCCCCCTGTCCCCCGTTCCCCCTGTCCCCTGTCCCCCTGCTTCCCATGTTCCCCTGTCCCACCTGTCCCCATGTCCCCTGTATCCCCTGCCCACTGTACCCACTGGCCCCTGTACCCACTGCCCCTTGTACCCTCTGTCCCCCAGTTACCATGTCCCCCTGCCCCCATCTCCCTGTCCCCTGCCCGTCCCCCTGTCCAATCTGTCCCCCCTGGAGTCGCTCTTGATTACACCCTGTGTACAATAACCCATTACATGAAATTGGACTTCTTATAATACACTTTTATTAAGCGTATATTTACTAATTTACTTTTTTAGGCTAGAATCGCACCATCTAAGCATGTAGATAATTCTGCAAAAAAAATGTTTTTAAGAAAATTAATGGTTTTCTAAGTTCTGCGTTCTAACAACTACCGACAAAAATAAATTAACACTGACGAAGTTAACTTTTCCGCAAAACAAGATGTTTTTTGACCTAAATAATGGTTTTCTATTAAGATTCCACATAATCTCTTATAGAAGACCATTCTGTTCGGACAAAACATCTCAACTGTCATTGACATGCCGTATAAATTCAATATGGCGGCCATTCATTGAGAATGATAAATGGCAAGGGCATCATTTATATAGAAGACACTTAAGTGGAGTGGTCCTGATATATTATCGGTATATTTGGTAACGTACAGACTGGTCAGTATTTGATTGAATAACCATTTTAGTGACTTGACAATGTGTAGGAGACTAGGTTTTGATTTTTATGCCAAATTTTTTTTTTTTTTTTTTTAACTAAGTTAGTGGCACTGGATATATGGATTGTGAATTGTGTAATGCGTTTGAGAACGTCATCGTAAATTCGAATATTTGTATTACTGGCTCTAAGATTAATGGGTATACAAATCTATAAGTCAGGTTCGATATGATTTGCTACACAATAAAGAGTTTCTTTAAAGTGTTTATGCACTAGTGTATACAGGGTGCGCTACGCTCAACGGGCCAGAGCATAGTGGGTAAACTACAAAATATATTAAAAATTATTTGGCACAAATATATAACTCAGTGGCGGCTACAATTTAAAATTAGTTTCAGGATACCAATATAAAATTATATTTTTAAAATAGGACACTCTGAATTTTCTTTTAATTTTAAGTTCCACTCTTAAAAATAATCTTAGTTTCATTAATATTCCTATACCTATTATAAAAAGAAGCATATATAATAAATATACCTACTTGTCAACGGGGACAGAGGAAATAAAGTTCGGGATTCTTTATTCATAACTCTCATTCGAGATTGAACCGTGAATGATCTTCAAGATAAATGATTATTTGTATTCGAACTCGAACCGCCTAGAGATTGCTATCGGCTAAAAAGGGTTAAAATGTTATGATAGATGAAGGGAAATTTTAAAAGGATTTAGATAAAATGCTTTAACTATTAAATGAATAATTTCACAGACTAAAATTAATATGGAAAGGAAAAATGTTATTTATTATATTTAAATATAGTAAAGCATAATATCTTATTCCAAAAAATAATAAATCATTTTATATAGAAGGTAACATGTGTCATTCATTGCAGATGTAGGTTATGTATATAATTTGACAATATGCTCGAGAAATCATTGAACAAAATATATACAATACAAAACAAACAGTAATTATCCACAAAGTCAGAGACTGTCCGTGGTTAAGATACTATAAAGTATAATTTTATAATTAAATAATTGAGATTAATGTTAATAAAAAATACAATAATAATAACCATGATAATGACAGCAACAATATTTAATAATAATAATAATATTGATGATAATAACAATAATAATAATAATAATAATAATAATAATAATAATAATAATAATAACCTTAAAAATTATATTTAATAATAATAATATTGATGATAATAATGAATAATAAAAATTATTTTTACTATTATTACAAAAAAATATAAAAATATACTTTTGAAAAAAAATAAATACATTTTTATTTAAATTTTTTATTTGTAGGTACCTACTTTATAGTTGATTTTTAGTTATTGGTTAATACGTTAATTCGATTATTTTTATTCTATTTATGGAGAGTATATGTTTTTTTAGTCTTGTCTTAAACTGAGATATCGACAGAGAATTTTTTAGTTTTATGGGTAGTGAATTTAAAACCTTGGGTGCTAAAAACAAATGGCTTTTTTGTCCTACTGTTTTACGGGCTGCTGATTCTTCTAATTTATTCATTGCCTTGGATCTTGTTCCATATTTATGTGTTACATTTTTAAGAAGACTCTGATTTTTAAAATAATAGTTTGCTATTTTAAAGAAAAAGTTTTGTTTAGGATCAAGTATTTTTGCTTCTTTATATAATTGGTCAGATGGGTAAGTGCGTTCTTTTTTTAATATAATTTTTAAAAAATATTTTTGTATTACTTCGACTTTGTCCATATACACATATACGTTATTCTAGAATGAACTAAAGCGTAGTACAACATTTGTAGGTAAGGTAATTCTAGTATTTTGGAAAGATATTTAAACTTAAATAATAGGGTTCTTAGTATATTTACAATATTATTTATATTATGATTCCAACGCAAATGACTATCAATAATTATTCCTAATTTCCTAAATATTTCGTTTTATTTGATGAACTTATAGTTAAAGGCATCTGATTATTGCTGATGATTACTAAGTTGTTATATTCCGGTAGATTATTTTCATAGCTAACTATTGGTAAAAATAATGTTTTAGGGAAATTCATTGTTAAGAGTTTATGATTAAACCAGTCGAATATGTCTTTTAAATCATTTTCAACAATTACTTTTAATTCTTCCCAACTATCAGCAGAATAGAAAACAACCGTATCATCAGCAAAACTAATTATCCGACCCTGATGATTTATTAATAGTAAATTATTGATATATAAATTAAATAAAATAGGACCAAGTACTGTACCTTGTGGTACACCGCATTTTATTTGTTGCTAAGTGCTATTGGTATTATCTATTCTTACACTTTGTTGTCTATTAAACAAATAACTTTTAAACAAATTGTAAGCCCTGCATCTTGCAGGGCTTCCAATAACTACTGGTGATCAACAGTGTCGAAAGCCTTTGCAAGATCCAGAAACACTGCCAGAGATGGTTTACTTTTATCCAGAACTAAATATATATTTAGTAACATTATTAACAAAACGTACCTTATAAAATCAGACGGTCATTAACATAAATAAATGTAAATTAGTATTTTGGATGACCGAAATAAATTAAAATAGAAGTGACCTATTCGTCGCTGTCTGTCAGTGAAATAAAAATGTCACTTCCTCTGACACAAATCATAGACGACAAATGACATTTGAGTAAGAGGTGACTGTGTCCGAAATAACGGTTTCAACCGTTACAAGCTTTGAAATTTCCTAAACATAAATTTGTAACCAACTTGTTTTTTTTTTACATACATATACTAGAAAAACTACCCTCTTTTAAAATACAAGGTGTCATTTAAAATTTTCGATCGGGGTCGTAAAATTTCAAGTTTATATCTACTGAAACACGAGCTATAATTCCATTTAAAGTTTTCGTGTGCATACCCGGTAAAAAAATGTCCAAATTCTCCTATTATGCCCCTGTGAAAAATTAGCATCTTAGACCATAGACGTTCTTATGGATATTTGCAATCAAAAAAGGGTTAAATAGACTAGAGCTCCTCTAGTTATACTACTTGTACGATGATAACGGAATTAACGGAATTAATTTCATAAATATTTTTTTGCTGAAAATAAAAAAAATCTTATAGAACGTTTATTATTTAAAAATAATCTTAAAGAATCTCTTTACATTCTAAATTACATTTTACTTCATCAAGTGAATAAAATATGATTAAGTATGCACTTTCATCATTCAAATATAGATAATTTAGAAAGACGAAGGTTGTACACAAAATTAGCGGAAAATGTATTTTCTTCATCGTGTCTCAAACAGACTGTTCAAAGAAAAAGTAAACTGCTTTATGAGATGTTGTGCACTGTATTGAAAACGCAGAGGTAGAATTGTAATTTTTATTCAGGAATATTATATTTTAAAATGATAAATCTAAGTATACAAATAGGTAAAACATAACTAAATTACGTGCTATAGGTTTTCTTGACGTCTTAGGAAAATAAATTCTCTACACTTTGACTAACTTGTTAATTGAAAAACAATAAACAGCAACAAATACAGGAATGCCTTAACTAATATTATGTAGATTAACACAACTGAAAATTTTTATTTATAATTATTAATGGAAATTAATCAGAAAGTGCTAAAAGCTAGAACTCTTCAGGAATTCATGCAAGAGTATTACAGATATCTTTTTATATCTTTTGAAACCATTAAATAATCTAGAATTTCTCGGAATATGACAGCATCGACTAGCATTTATGCATGTCTATAATATATATTTATAATTTTTTCAGAAGTACCATGTCTTTAATTGAAGTAATTTAGCAGTACAAGAACTCTAGAACTATTCGTAAACTATTGATTTTCTGTCTGCTTTTTTTTATTTCCTACATTGGGATGCTAACCGTCCGTCATCATCTCAATATTTTAAAATTGAAGTTTTCGGTTATAAATTCTATTGACAAAAACAAAACTATTGATAAAAATACTGCATACTAACATACGGTGCAGTTGTCTGGGTATCGAAAACCCAAAAATTAACAGCTATCCGTAAACTAGAACAAATTCAAAGAACAGCATGTCTCAACATAACAGGAGCCATGAAAACAACACCGACCAGAGTCATGGAAGTCATTCTTAGTCTCACTCCCCTTGATATTTACATCAAGGAGATTGCTCTGACGACAATGACACGCCTCCGCACGGTTGGAATAGAACCTGATGTAGGATCTCGTGAGGCGAGACGTCGCTTTTGGCAGGAGACGCTCGATACACTTCCACTGCTTCATGCGAACATGGACTGCATCTCGCCGAGATATATCTTCCATAAGCCATATGAAGTTATAATAGAACAAATAGAAAAGCCGGAAGTGGCAGGTACGATTCATATCTACACCGACGGTTCTAAAACAAAACAAGGCTCAGGATGTGGAATATACTCCAGATTCTTTAACCTAAACAAAAAATGGGCTGTGAGCAATAGTGTCAGTGTAGTTAGTACTAGAATATCACGAAGGTTTGGCCGAAGTATCCATCAACAATGTGGTCACCTTAAGATGGATTATGCCACATCGAAAGGTAACCGTATTGCTGATTCACTAGCCAAGAAAGCAGCCAGCCAAATACTTTTTGGACCTGGCCCTTCTATTGGCCTGACAAAATCGGTAGTGACAGACCTAATCAAAGAACATTCCCTTGTGAAATTCAAGGAAAAATGTGATGAAACAAGGAACTGCAGAGTTGCCAGGGAGCTCTTAAATTATCCTGACAACACTGCAGCAAACAAATACTTGACTATGACTAGACAGAATCTGCGCCTAGTCACAGGCATTCTGACTGGTCATTGCCAAGTACGAAAGCATCTCCATGTCATGGGGCTGTCAGAATCCGCACTCTGCAGAGGGTGCGAGCAAGCAGATGAGACCATCGAGCATATATATCCTTTACGATTACTCGACGCTCTCATCAGGTATCGGTAACTGGTATAGCCCGAGCTGAAACTATATTTTTGTTTCAAGGAACTAGATGGCGCTGTACACAACAGTTTACAGAAATCTACAATTGATGGTGGAAAGACTGGAATGAGTGGGAGTTGGGGGAGGAGTGTCAGTCAGTGTCATTTGTCATTGGTCGTTGACATCCATTACCAGTATTTATTGTGGTTAATATCATAATTATCAATAATTATTGTTTGTTTGTTTTTATTTGGGAGTGTCCTGGGTCCTGAAAGAATAAATAGTAAGTATTTTCTAAATTATTGTTTATTGTATTGTCAACTTGGTCTTGTTCAATTGTGTTTTTAATTTTCAATTTGTTTACTATATCTTGCTGGCAATTGTGAGCTTATTTTAAATTTTTGTGGTGATTTTTTGTTTAAAAGTTGAAATATGCCGTATTGTTGTGTACCGAATTGTTTTGTTAACACTCTGAGAAGGCATCGATTTCCCAAACCCGATCCTAATAATGATTTATTTCATATTTGGGTATTTTCAATAATAAAACGGCAGAACAAATTTGTAAAACCTATTTAGTATGTGATAAACATTTTGAAGATAAATTTAAAACAAAAAAAAAACAAATAAACAAAACCCAAAAAAATTAGTAGTAGTGGTGGCGGAGAAAATTAGTGGTATTGGCGGCGGTGGTGGTAGTAGTACTAGTAGTAGTGGTGGCAGTAGTAATGGTAAATTTTCTTTCAGTACAAAACAGTTATTACAATACTGTGTGATGCAGGATGAAGCAGCCCAGCCATGTACGTTGAACTTCGCTGAGGGAAGTAATAGTCACCCTACCTCACTTTCCTGGCTTCCTAACACTTTTTATTTATTTAATTTAGATTATAATTTTTTTATTTTGTTCTAGTACGAACTTTCTTCAAACCATTTGGAGATGAAGAATTGCATCGTGGAAGCCAAAACGGCCTAATCAGGGAAGTAATAGTCGCTTTACCTTTTCGTATTCATGCCTCACTTTCCCTGCTCTCTACACATTTGATTTTTATATTAATTTAATTCAGATTGTTACTTATACTGTTTTTTTATTTTGTTCTAGTACGAACTATCTTCAAACCATTTGGAGATGAAGAATTGCATCGTGGAAGCCAAAACGGCCTAATCAGGGAAGTAATAGTCGCTTTACCTTTTTGTATTCATGCCTCACTTTCCCTGCTGTCTACACATTTGATTTTTATATTAATTTAATTCAGATTGTTATACTGCTTTTTTATTTTGTTCTAGTACGAACTTTCTTCAAGGCGAATGGGCCTAGTATCCGTAGCCAAGGGAAACCTAAATTTAATCACACACATAACTTTCTTCAAACCGTTAGGAGATGAAGAATTGCATCGTGGAAGCCAAAACGGCCTAATCAGGGAAGTAATAGTCACTTCACCTTTTTGTATTCATGCCTCACTTTCCTTGCTGCCTAACACATTTGATTTTTATATTGATTTAATTCAGGTTCTTACTTATACTGTTTTTTATTTTGTTCTAGTACGAACTTTCTTCAAACCGTTTGGAGTGGAATAATTGCATCGTGGAAGCCAAAACGGCCTAATGAGGGAAGCAACCTCTGTGGATAATGACTTAACTTTCCAGCTAATTAACACGCTACATTTAATTATTCTATTTTGTATGTTTTTTTTGTTTTAATAAATTAATTTTGTTGATCATGCTTTTTAATTTTTTGTAAAAATAATTTAACTTGTAGTCAAGTTAGGATTGGTTCATACTACTCATTTTTTGCTTTATTGTAACAAATATAATTTTATTGCTACAATAAACGTAAAAAAGGAGTTTGTATGAACAAATCTTAATTTGACTACCACTTTTAAACTAAATATTGAATGACCATTTTGAATGTTCCCGCGTTTTATGTTAACTAAAGTGACCGCGAGATGGCGCCACTTCCGCCAAATAGTTCAAAGAACGCTCACCGGGCGTTACAAAACTGTCTCGAATTTTAACATTGCAGTTTCCATTCTAAAAGTAGTTGTTCTATGGCTCTCATTTACCTCTTGGCGACGTTGTCAACTGCATTAAATCTGTAGGCTGGCTCACGAGCTAGGAGGTGCCTATCATCTCAGGAGGGTGCACAAAGGGCCTAATGAGGCCTAACTGCCATGGGGGTAACCCACCCTCCACACGTTACAGATACAGAAATACTGCATAACTGTGTAGGATGCCATAAGAACTCTACTCAAAATATTAGATGCAGAGATTTGAGATGCTAACTTCACCCACCAATTTATTATCTCAAAAACTATTTTTAACGTCACTACATCACTGTCATAGCTTTGTTTCATATCATATAGAGGAAGCGAGCCAAATATGGAATACCTTTTTTTGTACATAATCAGAATGTCTTCTTAACACCTTTTGTTTTTTTATATAGGTTCGTAACACCTTTGAAAACAATAATGTATTATTCATAATATTAAATCTATTAAACAGGAGTCACAATATTCTATAGAAAATTGTATTTTTGTACCTAATATGGAATGTGTCCTTAATATGAAACACGTATTTAAAGCAAAAAAAAAAAAACATGACGATTACACAATACATTTAATTACTTTGTAATACATGAAAAAACAAATCAGTCAACATATAAGAATTTCATCGGCTATATCAGGAGAATGTATTTTAATCATTTTACAAAATTCGTACAAAAATATATTGTTTTCTGCTCCTTAGCAGTCGAAATGGCATTAACCTAAACATTGATCTCTTCGAGAAAAAATCCATTTCAATAGAAGCAGGTGATAGATATCCTTTGATTATGGGTTCCAAATCGCACCATTCCATATTAGGTACATCGCCATTAACAGATTCATACATTACCTCTAACACTAGTTAAATTTGCTATACAGGAATAAAGAGCTTATATTGTGCTTAAACACATGTTTTACATAAAAAGTTAGTAGGAGATAATTCCCTTGTACCACTAATATTACTACATACCTGCAAAATATTCGATTTTATAAGACAAATTAGAAAAACTTGTGCCTTGCAGTTAGCGTTTACTGGTCTTTTGGGAATAACATGTGATATCCTGCGCTATGTTTGGATGCGAATAGCGCAGCTTTGCCAAAGCTAGGTAAAGTAATTAAATAGTATTCCATTTTAGGAACATATTCCATATATGGTTATTCTCCTCTATTAGTTTGTTGTTTGTCATACCATGTACCTCAAAACGACTTTAAAGTAGAATATAGGTCACTTATTAAGATTGATCATGCACATTTTCAAAATCATTTGGCATCTATGGCCCTGGTACAATATTTATTTTACTGAAAACACTGATAAAAAAGTAGAGTTTTTAAATAGCTACATAATTACAGTTTTAGATATACATGCTCCAACAAAATCAGAAACTAAAAAATGAATTAAACATTTTCTCTGGATTACTGATAATATTGTTTATATGCAAAGGCTTAGAGATACATCCTTGCAAAAATTTATCAGAACACAACTTCCAACGCATTGGGACTACTATAAACAATTAAGAAACTACACAACAACAGCTATAAAAGTAGATAAAAGGGCTTACCTAAATTTTAAATTTAAAACTTGTAATATTAAGGAAAAATGGTAATAATTAAAAAAACTCAATAAATCGAGACAAAAAAATTGACATGCCTCCAAACCTCAAAGATGTTGATGCCATTAAAAAGTTTTTTACTTCAAACATTAATAACTCTGCTATACAAATAGATTTACAAAATTTTTACCTTAACAATTTTAAAGAAAATATTACTGAACATTTTTATTTTAATGATGTTTCGGAAAATGTTGTCAATAATATTATCTACAGCATTAAATCTAAAGCTTATGGAATAGATGATAATAATATTACCATTTTACACTTTTGTTGTCCATTTCTATTACCCATTATTACACACATTATTAATGAATGCTTAAAAAAATAGTTATTTTCCTGAATCATGGAAATTCGCTAAAGTTTTGCCCTTACCAAAAGTAACTTTCAAATGAGAGGGTTTTTGAAAAACAATAATATATTACCTAGTAAACAATCTGGTTTTAGGTCAGGCTATAGCTGTGCTACAGCTCTAGCGGATGATATAGATGATTTATTTAGGGCCATGGATAAAGACAAGATTTCTCGAAAGCTTTCGATAATATACGATAAATCATAAAATTTTACTTGCCATGTTAAAGTTTTTTAGATTTAATAGTACATCTGTGTCTCTATGAAAATCATATCTTTATCAGCGAAAACAAATTGTTCAAATAAATAATATGTCTTCCACACCGTTGGAGATTACATCTGGTGTACCTCAAGGTAGTACTTTAGGCCCTTTATTTACTCTCTATAACTCACAATTTCCAAGTATACTTAAATACAATAATTATCATTTATACGCTAATGACACCCAATTATATTATTCTTTTAATTACTCCAACTTAAATGGATCTATACAGGATATTAATTCTGATCTAAATGAAATCCTTACTGTATCTAAAAATCATTCATTAAAAATTAATCCTAAAAATCCAAGGCAATGATTTTTTGTAATGAGTCAATTAGGGATTACGAAAACTCCTCGACATTATTAAAAATTAATGACGCGTTTATCCCAATTGTTACGCAATCCAAAAACTTAGGTCTTAGTGTAGATTCAAAATTAAAGTTTGAACAACATATTACTTCAAAATTAAAATTGTCTTATGGAAGTTTGAAACTAATATATACGCAACGATATTTTCTATCACCAGATGTAAAAAAAATGGTATGTGATTAACTAGTATAATCAAATTTTAATCATTGTGATATTGTATATGGTCCATGTTTAAACATTTTCGAGTCTGGAAGAATTCAAAAATTGCAGAAATCTTGTGTACGGTTAATATTTGGAATTCGTAAATATGATCACATTTCTACTAAATTTAAAGAAAGTAAATGGTTAAATATGGTTAATAAAAGACATTTACATTTTGCTTGTCTCAGTCAAAAATTATTTAATATGAGGACACCGCCATACTTGTATGAAAAACTTACTTATTATATTCTTTCCTTACAACCTGATGATGGTCATGTGAGGGCCACTAAAATTATTATGGTGATGACTTATCTTTTTCTTCAAAGTCACTGTTAAATTTAAAAAGGTCATAACATCTCTAATTTTTGAGTTACGAAAATACCTTGTTTTATTTGTGGAATTATATTATGACTGAAGTCTTATTAAAAAAGACTCTGGATAAACGAAAGCATGGTTAATACGCATTTGTATTCGAAATTTGTATTCACATAACTTCCACTTAATATCAAATCTCCCCATTTATGATGCGCCACTGTTTCGAGGAAGGAGCATTAAAAATCTCCTTTCTCGTTAATAATTAACCGGTAAAAAGAACGGACCGAAAACTTCAAAGAGAGATCTGTCATGGACAATAAGCTTTTGATGTATTTTTTTCTACAGAAGAAAAGCGTTTTCCGAGAATTTCCACCCACCGTGAGGCACTTATTAAATGTCGAATTTCATTTTATTAATTTTATCTCTGCAGCTTTCAGAAGCAAAAGTTTGTTAATTAGGAACGGCTTTTTGAAAAAGAACTTTTCGAGTGAAAAAGGAGCAGCTTAAGTTCCGTTTTCGCTTGATGTGATTCTTAACAACAGGATATATTCTTGAAGACGGTGCTGTTGAATGTTTTCCCTATTACGCAAATAACTAAATGGAACTAATCAACTCAAGTATCGTTTTAATTTAAATTAATATTTAACCTCTTATACATCTCAAACTTTATAAATATTTGTAGAGTGTCTGTAAGAAATGTGTAAAGGGTTTTAAAATAGTTATTTTTGTATTAAGTGTGCGACACCATTGTAAAAAATTCAATCCAACGTTACATTAAACACCGATTTCTCCACGAAATACAAAGAATATTATTCCTGACATCACACTATTTTAGTCTGGGAAGTACCGCACGCCTGAGAACGTAAGGTTGATTTCTGCATAAACACATGACTAGGCAAGAAAAGAGTTTTTCAACAGAATGCTGTATATTTTTTTCGTAATATTTTTATATAATTTATAAATTTGAAGTAAGAAACGGAGCGAACCTTTTTTTGATCGTCATTCTAATATCTTTTCATCGCGACCCGGGAAAGTTAATCCTTAAAGCCTTGTGTGCCGGACATTTTCAAATAAACAACTTAATCGGATACAGAAATTGAAAAAACATCAAAAACCGATGCGATGCTTTATTCATTTGGCGATTGAAAAAATATCCTTGGGGTGGAAATATCAAGAGCTGTCTATCACAGACCACTGGCCAACTGTCAATAACACATCGGCTCAAGTTGATACCTGAATAACCGCCTTACTCTGTTTTTATTCCTTTTCCAAATTTTAACAATAGCATTTCGCAACGGTTTTGAGTTTTTAACAAAAATTTCGAAATTTTAAAATTTCGAATACAAGGTGACGAAAAATCGCATTTGTAAAGGAAAGAATTATGGAAGGCCTACAGTATTAATAGAAGCTGTTGTTGAAGTCCTAATAAATCAGTAAAAAAATTAGCAGCTCAAACAGGTATGGACAGTGTTTGAGAGACTAATGTGACGTAAAAAATAGCATTGTGTTACAACCCGTAGGAGTTCGAAAAAACACTTTTTGTCCGTGTCTCATACATTTTTATTTGAATGTGCTTAGATATTAAAAAAAAAATATAGAACATAAAATTCATTTTCTTTTATACCTGTGATCTTTAAGAATACAGGTGTAAAAATAAAGAAAAAAGGTCATTTTTATCTCACAAAGATTTGTATTTAAACAGCGACCAGTTTCGAAGTGTGGTCACTACATCTTCAGACACACCTAGTGGGTAAGAGAAAAAAGAAGAATTGGTGAATTTTACATTATTCTCAAGATGAAAGAAGATGAAATATTGATTTTATTTAAGAGAAATTAACAAAACTAATCCACTAATTTCACTAATATTTATTTATTCATACTAACAAAAATTAATGTATTAACTGAATAAAAAAATAGAAAAAATTAAAAAATTACTAACGAATATTGAAAAAAATATTGGAACAATAATCACCACAAAAAATGGTAAAAAATAACCAGTATTTAATGTATGCAATGGGGCATGTTCAAAAATTTTGAAATTTTTTTTATGAATAGTAGAGTTAAAAATAAAACTAAATTTTTTTTATTTTTTTTTTATCTATTCATTTGCCGGAGTTATGAATTTTTTTAAAATTTATGACGTCACCGGGAATAGACCAATAGGAGCTAGCGCACAACGTTGCCGGCTAGAAGGTTTACGAGAAGTGATGTACGTTCGTTTGTGTACTCCTTCTTACTTTTAGACTTCTAAAACATCGTTAAACAAATATCTTTTAAATATATAATATCAAATGTTTTTTGAAAGTATTGTTTCTGTTTAAACTTTTACTATATTTAAAGTTTTATTGTTTTAAAAGTCACTTAATAATTCAGAAAATGGCAAAACGGCAGCACTGTATGTCATCTGTCATAGTGTCTCCATCAATAATTTATTTGGAATTTGAGTGTTTATTTTGTACTTTTTATAAATAAATATTATGACTACGAAAAAGTGTTTTGTTCCAGAATGTGATAATGATTCACATTCATCTTCAAAAATATTTATTAGTGTTCCTAGAAATGTGGAAAGAAGAAAATCAACCTTCTACTAGCGATGTTTCTCGTAAACTTTTTAATAAAAATACACCGGATTATCAAGATGTAGCAGCAATTTCTGCTAATTGTCCCCTTCAGGAAATTGAAAATGAGGCTTTTATAAATTCTTAGGTGTATAACCTAAAAACCCTTCTGGAAGAAAATGCAGAATCTCCTGAAAGTTTTGAAGATACCGAATTTATTCATCATTTTGTGGAAGAACTAGTGATAAAGAAATAATAGAAAAATGTGGGTATTTAAACAAACTGGTTCCTGGATCCCATATAATGGCAGATAGGGGTTTCAGAATATTTAGCTACTTGAAAACATGGGATGCACTTTAGTAAAGCCACACCTAGTGTATCACAGAATGAAAAAAGTTCTCCAGAAGATGTACAATTAAGTAAAAGAATAGCATCTCTAAGAATACATGTGGAAAGAGTTATAAGAATTTTGGGAGTGAGGATGACCAGGAACTTGTTGGATACGTTGTGGACAATGAGCACTGATGATGGCAAATAAGCCGAAAGCGCTTTGCATTGATTAATAAAAAAGTTTTGCACGAAATACAAGTTTTTCCTTTTTGAATCTAAACTACGTGCACACAGCTGTCAACCTTTTTTGGTTTTTTTAATTAATAAACTTTGACTGCACCCGAAGATGGAAAAGTTTTCCGAAACATATGTAGTGCTGTGCTAAACAATAAAAAATAAAAACAAACGAATAAACCGAGGAAATTTTTATTTATACAAAAAATTATTATATTATGTATCGCAGCAATGGATTTACATTTTCAAGGCAGCGAATATTCTGTTTCATTGATGTATAAATCAGACAATCAAAAGAATGCAAACAACAGTTTCTTTTTCATGTGTATTGCACTCAGTATAATCTATAATCAATAACATATCCAATACAATTTAATAAAAATTTAATTAAAAAAAGATTGGACTTACACAATTGAAAAAGAGTATAGGTAACTTAAATAGGTCATTTAGAAAGCAAGTATGTACTTGGTTCACAAGAGGTAGGAAAATACTTTTATAAATATATAAAAGTCTAAGGAGACGCTATACTAACATCCAAATTATGTAAATGTGTAAAACACTTAAACAAATCTTTCCTATTATAACTAAAATAAAGTTGGTTTAAATTGTTTTATATATGAATAAAATCAATATCAATTTTTCATATGTACTATCCAGTTATACTTCATATTTGTAGAGTTGTTCAATCGCAATTGTTGTTCAAAACAAAGCAATGCATAGCTATGATGTTGCATTGTTATTATTTGTTGTATCCAGTTAAGGGACATTTTAAAAATATTAAATTATTAATTGCATACTTTACTCTCCAGTCTCTAAACGAATTATAGCATCAGAAGTATTGATAAGAACTAAAAGATCTCTTTTCAGGAAATATATATGAATTCTTTCCAATATATGTAAGTATGTTAGACCTCAAACATCATACTTCTTGAAACCTTTTCTAGAAAATTGCACAGTTTTCTGTAAATTAATAGTGTATTAGCAATATTATATTTTTAAAACATATTTTTAAAATGTTACATTGGTCATAATACTATTGATAAATTGTTTAAATATCGTTATTCTCAGCTTTTGAATAATACATCATTGTGTAAATATGTAAATATATAAATAAAAATTTTAACAGAATTCTTTTATTACTGTACCATTTTCTTGTTAATAGTACGCCTATGGCAATAATATCAGTAATGTAAACAACGACGCCATTTTCAACCTTATCTGACGTTTAATGTTGGTGTGTAAACAAACAATACTTATGAATGGGTTGTGGTAGATGTGTAAGGAACACAATATATATTGTACACATTAACACTTCTGAACGCCGAGGAAGAAAAAGTACTAGATTTTTCGAGAATGTACTACATCTAATACAATTGAAGGCTTCCTTTCAAAAACAACACAGGTCCAAAAATGCTCGAATTGATTTAACTGTGACAATTAGTAGCCAGGTGTTGTATTTACCGGTGCAAAAGTTGATTTTATACAAAAGTAACACAGAAACAGATATATCTACTGTCAAATATAAAGCGTTTCTGCAAAGTCTTATGAGGCAGGTATATTGTTTTTTTTTTTGTTGAAAAAAGTTGATTTTGGACACGTGTCGTTTTTATAAAAAGGTTTCAAATGTAACTTTTACTAGACTGGCAACACTGGTTTGGCAAGGTTCGTATGCCCTGCCCTATTTTGTAGCGCCATACTTTGTTTGTGAGCGGCGCGGCGCGCAAATTAATGTGTTTTAATTCAGTTTAGCGGATCTGTTGGCGTATTGACATCTCTTTTTAGCTACATGCATTCGTAAAATCCACTCACTCGTCTGGGCTCACTCATCATAGCACGCCACAGACACAGTATACTTAAGTATAAATACTGTGCCATAGTCAGAGCGCAATATTGTACCAAAACGTATGAAAATAAAAATATTATCATTTATGCAATTTTAAAATAATGTGTTTTTATGAAATTTAACTAGGCGTTCACTGCACAAATGAACCAATTGATAATTCGCCCCTGGTTTTAACACTAAATAGGTGTTAGTTTAAAGTATATATTGCAGTCAAAATGTAATTTTTGCCTAAATGTGGATATGTGCCCATTTAATAATAAACGATTCAATGGGCCATGTTCACATGTGAGATATGCTGTTTTATAAATTATATTGTAATAGTTAGTCGCTATACAAGTTATTCTAAATAGTCAGTTCGTTAAAAAAGCCAAAAGTTTTTAAATTAAGGCCAATTGAAATTTAAAATTTGAAATTATACGTCATTGGGAATAGACCAATCATCTTGTGTCGAAGTTTTTTTTGTTATACAAAACCAAGCCAACGAACAAACCAACACACAGAATGTCGAAGTGAACGCACATCTAAGTGACATTAAAATTGACACCTCCTAACATCAGTAACATCTAACCTTAGTTTTTTGTTTTGGTTTAATTTTATTATTAATCTGAATTTATCTGGGTAAATTATCCTGTGGGATATAGCACAATAAAGGAAGAAGAATATGAATTTATCAGCTGTATTTATAAAAGTTGAATCAAGTATTTTTCCCATTGTAAACGAAAATATGATTACCGAGATGATTACTGCATTTTTTAACAATACTCAGTTTACAAAAGTCACAAAGGTAAGACTTTGTTTTAAATGTAGGTAGTTACAGTTTATATGGAGCAAGTAAAACATATTTATTTCAGGTTTTATTTTTAGATCTGCCAAGCAAGAATATGGGGATAATTTCTTTTTCCATAAGAGAGAAGGAGAGAAATTACACCTAAACATAAAGTACGGCAAAAACCTTCTGATGTGGTTGCATTGTAATTAACAAAAATGAAATTTTTAGTGCACAATATGCTTAGGATATGCTGCATGTCAAGGTTTGTAATATTTATTATGCTTTTTTGTTTTTATATTACATATAATAAACAGTGTATAAGGCCCTTTATTCCTATAAATATTTTTTTTCTAATTTTGACATACAGACATTTTTTGTAATGGCAGCAAGTGTTAAAATAATCTAGAAACAGATTTTGTTAGTGAACCTAGTAATAATTATGATACCAAAGGATGCTGCAGAGCACCTATGAAATTTTGAGTTAAAAAATATGCCATATTTTTAGGCTATTTTTATACCCTTTTCAAAAATTTTATGCTCCTCGTTTTTTGCAAAACTTAAAATGCTCTATAGCTTCGAACAAAGTCAGCAAAGCACCTCTATTTTATAAAGTTTTTTCTGTAAAAACAGCAACACCATATATTTATGCACTTGAAATATTATATTTTTAAAAATACATGGTGCTTGCTAACCTTCGAAAGAAGCCAGCAGAGCAATTCGGTTTTTTAAAGCTTTTTTCTAAAAACCACACCCCATTTTTAGAATATTTTTAGACTCTTGAAATATTGTAAAACTTAACTAAAAAAATTGCTATTTTTAAATAATACAGGGTGCTTTGTTGGAACAAAGTCAGCAGGACACTTCAGTTTTTTAATTTTTTTTTTATATATAAAAACAACTAATACTTATGACACATGTTTAGGCTGTTTTAAAATCCTAAAAATGTGGTAAGTACATTTGTTTTCAGAAAAAAACTTTGAAGTCAGCAAGGAATTGCGAATTTTTTTTAAAATGCCAAATTTCGAATATTTTATAATATTGTAGGAGCCAAAAAACGTGGTGTGGTTTAAAAAAAAACTGGGGTGCTCTGCTGGATTCGTTTGAAGCTAACAAAGCATCCCGTAATTTTTTATTTTATAATACTCAATAGCCTAAAATGAGACATAGCTGTTTAAACAAAAAATTGTATTTTTAAAAATAGCAGTTTTTTTTGAAAAGCTCTATAATATTTCAAAAATGTGAAAATGTGGTGAGATTGTTTTTTTTTTAAGTTTTGAAAATCCGAGGTTCTTTACTGGATTCGTTCAGAGCTAGTAAAGCTCTGCTCGTCTTGTTACATAAAATAAAGGCATTTTGTAGCTGGTTATATAGTTATTTTGTAACTGCATATCTAACCCTTTTATTTTTTTCAGTTGGTTGTAAATATGTGGCTTCATAGAAGAAGTGAGGAACCATCTGTAATATCTATTCAGTGTTATTGGAAAGGCTCTAATTTATCAAAATGCGTAAATATTGATGTACACTTGGCTAGATTGTTAAAGAAACCTCTTCATCCACTACAGGAAAATAAATCAGTACTTTTATATTCTTAGGATTTGTATATATATTTTTTATTTGTAAATAAATTGTTTTTTACTTCATTTTTCTCATTTTTTATTAAAAGATTAATTTTGTGATATGTTTGGTTCAACAGAAAAAAAATTATAACCCTTTGACATTGGTTGTTTTTACTTAGATTTTCATAAAAAATAAACGGAACTGCAAACATGTTTTACTATCGTAATAACGAATAGCAATATTAAATTTTTTTTTTACATTTATCACTGTTGTCATTTTCATAAAGGATTGATAAGAAGGCACACTTTCTGGTTTTTTGAAAAAGGTAGCAAGAATTGTGATATTTTTAAATTTATCACCAGTGATACCACATGTAGTTACCCGATTTATTGGAATATATAGACTTTGCTACCACATTCAACTGAACTTGGTTGTTTTTAATATTTATCACTGTGACATAGGCGTTTTTGTCAAAATGTTTCATTTTAAACTGCTGTAAATAGGTGCCTTTGTTTTGGTAGTTTTAGTCCCAAAAAAATCTATGCATATACAGGTACTCATTCCTCTTTGATTTGTTCGAAAAGTTAAAATTTTATAAAAAATTACATTGGCTGTTTAAAAACTCATTATAATCCCTGAAATGTGATAATTAGGTAAATTAAATTAAAAAAACAAACAAAACAAAATTATTAAATTAATATTTACTCTTACAAAATAGGTTCTTGTAAGTTAACAAGCAATTATGCAGATATTACTAAGTAAATGTACTTGCTTAAAATTCACACACGAATGTGGTTTTAACTTGTTATAACCTTCAAATTTGAATTTGAAAATATTAATATTAATAAAATTATGATTTAGCAAGTTGTAAACATCCCGAAATATATAATTTTGGGAGTGGGAACTTGTTGGATACGTTGTGGACAATGAGCACTGATGATGGCAAATAAGCCGAAAGCGCTTTGCATTGATTAATAAAAAAGTTTTGCACGAAATACAAGTTTTTCCTTTTTGAAAGTTTATTAAAACATGAGGACGATTACCAACAATTTAAATTTTTTAAAAAGAACAGAAACCCCTTCTGTTTCAGCGTGTGAAGGGGTATTCGTTATTGTATAAGTTATTGTTCTGCAATTAAAAATGTAGTTATTTTACCATAACTTCATGACATAGTTTCAATATTTCTATTATCTACTTGATTAAAAAATTTCATACCTTTTGAAAATTGGGATAACCTGTAGGATACTTGCAGTTGGCGGTTCACTATCTGATTCATTAAACTACTTGTAGTAGTAGTAGTGCTGCATGCCCTGCATATGATATAATCCGATTAAAATTTTAATTACACATAACAGACAATTATTTAAAAATATATATAGGTATACCTGCAGAGCTATTCTACTAATTTTATAGTCAGCTATAAGATATTTTTTAGTAATTTAAATTATATATATTTAATGTTTTACCTTGCGAGATGGAATAAATCGTCTATACCAACTTCTTTAGAAACTGATGGAGAGCTACAAAAGGAATAAATATTTAATGATAAGCAATCACATACTTTGAGGGTGCAAAAGAAGATATATTTACATTATGATTATCTTGAGGTGAGGAAGATTAACTTGTTTTGAAGTAGCATAATTTTTCAAATATTTCAGGCCATTCGATGTAAATAAAAAATTGCTATCCTCAAAATGGCTAGAGCTCCCGTTCCAAATTCATTCCCAAAATACCAAACCAAGCTTTTTTCTCTTAAAATTTGCAGGAAACCTGAAACAGTTATTAGTATCAATTTTAAATGTAATTTAAAAAGAAAAAATAAATATATGCTTGTTTATAAATGTACAAATATTTTATACACTACAGATACGCCAATGACTAAAAAATATAACCTATTATTAACTTCACTTTAAACTTACTTGTAGAACAATAAATTAGGATTTAGATAATACAATTCTTTGCATACTTCACACTTTCTAACCATATTTGCAGAATAAAATGTTTAATATTGTCCAAAAAGTATAAGAAACAATAAAGACGATTTGACAACTGATACTACTTAACCTTGTACAAAAACGATAGTAAAGCGTCATAAGTCATAAACAATTTATGAATGGGATGCAGCTAAGCGCGGTTGCCACCTTTAGGCCGATTTTTTTATTATCATTGCACTTATTTTTTATATAATTGATTAACAAAGATTATATTTGGTTTGTAGTATTTCAAAAGTTGCTTCAACCCGATCTTACACGTACTTAATAATTTAGTTATTATTAACAATATTTAACAGGAATATTAGAGGTTTCTTATTTGCTGAAAACTATTAGAAAGTAATTTAGATAGACTTGGCAATGTGGTAAATCAACTGTAATCTTATCCACCACATTAGCTTAGAATGTGACTGATTGTTGTCGATCACGGTGGTTACATCTTCTGGTTTCTATATCTATGGTTCCTTATTTGTGTAAGATCTCCTTTTTTGCTCTTTAATGAATTATCCTAATATTATTTATTATGATAGAAGGATATATGACAATTATGTGTGAAACAAAATATCGGCCAAATGCTTGCCACGGCTTCGGTGGCATACCTCTATCCGGTGGTCCATATTTTCAATGACTCTGAGACATAATTGACGTTCAATGTCGTTATTGTGCCGAATTATCTCATTCTTTAGCTCTTGAATTATTCTTGGCTTATTGACGTATAGTTTTTCTTTTAGGTATCCTCAAAGAAAGAAGTCGAACGGTGTCAAATCACATGATCGTGGCGGCCAATTAACATCGCCACGACGTGAGATAACACTGCCGTTGAATTTCTCGCGCAAAAGAGCCATTGTTTCGTTGGCTGTGTGGCAAGTGGCACCATCCTGTTGGAACCACATATTATCCTCAATTTCTGGCTACAAAAAGTCCGTTATTCCATTTGGTCGATTATGCTAATCAAAAAACACGAAGTGTGCGAAATGCATTTTGATTTGATTGCCCATTTTCATAAAAGGCTTCAACAATCTTAACGCGCTATTCAATTGTGTACCTCTCCATGGTTGAATTTGTCAAACACTTAAACAAAGAAATGTCAAATTAAGTTGGGCAAAAAACTTAACGTTAAGGTGTGACGCACAATTAACATCGTGCATTATAGTTGGACCACCCTTTATAACAAAAACATATTCTGGCAACACTGTTCCAAACCAAACAAAAACAAAGTATTATTCCTCTATGAAAAAATCTAATTAAAAAATAAAACCGGATAAAACTATTTTAATTGTACCCATTTAAAAAAATGTGTTTAATTAAGAACTGCAACTTAAATAAATTGGAAGTATGTGTGTCAATTCAACGATTGTTCCCGTAAAACTTCTTTAAGGCAAGGTAAATAAAATTATTTTTGTAAATGTACACTTTTCTTTTTCTAGCTTATCTACACCTGAGACAGCCATATTCGTGTTCCCTCCATCCTTACATTCTCAAGATTTACAGAGAATACGCCGAATCCTCTTTCACATATCCGGGCCTTCTTTAATACATTATCAACCTTATTTGTTATCCCTAGCAATTTAAATGCATTCATAATTGCTCATTCTAATCTTTTGTAGATTCCGTACCCATTTTTCTTATTTTTAGTTTAGTTTGCACCGCTCTTTTATTTTTTCTTTTCCACAGCTTTAATTCTACAATACTGTAATGCTACAATATGGATCCATTTTTGTGATTTATACTATTTAATTTTAATCCTAAGTGACCAACCTATTCTTATACCGTTTCTATTAAAATAATTAAGGATTATTGTATTACAGGCCTGAAGAGGTCTCTGTGAGGCCAAAAAAAGTCTTCTGTATTTATTTATAATAAAACTGATGTATTGATTTTTATTTTTTAATTAAAAAAATTAGACCTTTACAGAAATTTTGTTTTACTTCCTGCATCAGACACACATATAAGATGGTATACTTTTTAAAAATAGTAAAATTAGCGAATTTTTTAGTTTCTTTTACAATTAAAAATTTTTGGACAATGTGTATGCTTACAGAGACATGATACGCCACTGAACAAGAGGGGAATTTACCTTTCCCCTTGTACCCGCTTCCTCACTTCCTTTACAAATGTTGCGAACACAACATTCGCCTACAAACTCGATTCATGCTCCCTCTAGTAGTAATTGCTCGGAGTCTAACATACTAGAGTACGATTCAACTTAGAAAAAGCCACGGGCGTCATCAACTAGTCATCGTCTGCCTCACTTTAAAATATTCCTTCTCGGTTGCTCCAGATCGATATACCAGTGGCGTAGGCTCTTATTTAAATAAGAATTAAAGCAGTTTCCCAACAAAAAACATTTATTGGATTAAAAATTTAAATTTTAATGATTTAAATATTTGTATATTACCTAAATAACTAAACTAAAATAACATTACATATATTTTTCGACTTTAGACTTGCAAAACATTCAGTGGGAAGTAAATAAAAATTGCAACACAATTTTGTAATTTAAGATTTTTATTACAATTAAAATAATAGTTATTTATGCAACTAGTGCAAAAAGTGAAACTAGAGGAGTACATCCTAGTTCGATTGTTAATGAACTATTATACTCTGTTTTTAAACTAAGAGGAGCGATTTGAATTTAAGTTGGCAATTTTGTAGCCTTCTGATTGGTCAGATTACAGTTAATTTCAAACATTACTTTTTAGCATGAACATCAGCTAATAATTGATATTGTTGACAGTTCTGACATTTTATAATTTGATATCTCATCCATTACTTAGTTTTTACTTTATTTTGTAAATAATAGTTCTTCAGTAAGCAATTGTATTGAAAATCTACAATTATGGATCCTTCTACACTGAGTACTATTAAAGGTAGCAATTCCTGAAAAGCCTTACAAGAAAGGGAAGACACCTTATTATTTTACATGCTAATTCTGAAGGTTTTGTAGAAAATGCATTATTGGTTTTTGAAGGTAAAAAGATGAAGAGATGAATTCCTAAGTATTTTAGAAAAAAATAATTTTATTACTGATTTTTTAAAACTAAAAATTGATGAATTTCTAACCAAAATGATTAAAATGTAACTAAATATTCAAGCAAATTTTATTTATTAGAATAGAATAAAACTATTTACAAAATTGTTATAACATTTAAAACACCATCTACTACTTTAAGGATAATCTTAATTTGGCACAATGAGTTAACATTACTTTCACAAAAAATATTTTAAAAATACTTAAAATTAATACATAGGTATGTATGAATAGTTCACTTTAAAAAATATATGTTGACATGTAGTGTTATAAAAATGTTGGTTCCAGTTTTTAAAACAAATTCTGACTCATAGGCCTGTAAACTTTTGAATGCCTTTATTTGCCCTCTAGCGCATTAACCATGGGTTAACACTAAATAAGCCATAATATTCACATTACTCATAGAAGAGATACCAGTTACTGTCTGATCCACTTGTCATTAACTGATTAACTTTTACTTTTTATACCTATAACAAATTATCCTTAAAAATGTAAACAGATCTTTATATTTTATACTAACCTGGCTACATCTGGATATTCCATTAACAATTTTCTTAAATATTTAATATCCATTTTAAAAAGATCATAGTTATTCTCAAAAAGTCGATTTCAAAAGCAAGAAAAAAGTATTTCTGACATCAATCAACAACCATATTGACTTTAATTTGACAGTGACATTTCGTTTTAGACACACATTTCAGATCACAATAATGTGAAATTTGCGACCGTTGTCTGGGACCAATTAAAAAATTACTTCTATGACATTTATTCGTTTCTTAACCGCTCAGGGGCCGTTCACCGACTAAGGCCGATAAAGATAATTATTTCGTAAATTTTGAACACGACTATATTTCGAAACTCGCTCTTAATAACAAATCTAGTTACTTTTCCCTGTGTAAATGCGACTTTTTAATTCGCTCCTCCTAGTTTAAAAACAGAGTGTAGTACTCTCGCTGTCTTCACTTTCTTCCGATGAACCCGTATTTTTGTTCGTAAGTAAAAGCTTGGCAACGCCGAAGTTTGGCTCACAATAATAAGGGATCCATGTTAACGCGATAGCTTCTGTTCGAATTATATTCTGGACCATGCGGCAGTCGTACAGCGTTGCCAAATTATTAAGCAATTGTATCTCTATATTAGAAAAACGAAAAAATCGCCAAAACGCCACTGACGCTTAAATGGGATGGACCTGAGAGAGAGGCAAATTATTGCGGCCTTTGTCAGGTATGATGTGTGTGGCTTTTTCTTAGTTGAATCGTACTCTACCATGAAATAATCATTAATTTCATGATAACTGTAAAATTTTGATATCGATGACGACACAAACTATAACGATGATAACGGTGACGATGATGATATTTAGTTTTTTTTTATAACAGAATCATAATACTGTTATAAATAATAAAACTTATTTAGAAAAATAAAACAATGTTTTTTTTTTTTTTAATTTTTATTCAATCTTAATTTCAAAATTTGCGATTGCATAGATTCATTCAATAAGAATTATAATCAAAATAAATTATTTTACAACAAGCTTATTAACGTTTAAAAAAAATCCACATATCTACACATCTTAATTATATGCAAATTTCTAAATCGTGCTATTGTATCATTAATTTCACGAAATTTTTGTTTAAAAAAATATGTTATAATGGATTTTCCATATCAATTTATAGCTTAATTTTTATAGCGATAAAATAAATAATAAATCTAATCCAAAATTCATCTTATTAAGTATTAATAACGTCAGCCACCAAACAAAATTGGTCTCCTCCAAGCAATCAACTGTTACAAGATAGGCACTTCTCGTTGATAAAAAAATTCCAAGAAGCTTTCAAGGGAAGTAAGCATACTTATTTTAAAAGTTTAGAAATTATTCATCAATCTCTTAGGGCAAATTGCGAAGCACACCCTTTTTAAAAGCTTCTTCGGTGTCACTGTTATAGTATCACTCTCACCAATTACTGTTAACATGCCTCCCTAATGGGTTAGATGTGCGTTTTTTAATGCAATTTCTTTGAAATATTATCGCGCAAAATGAGGAGGAAAGATCAGCTATATAGGTGCATGCGAAAGTCGACGACTCATTTTTCTAAAAGCACGACCGTGGGAGCTTTCTCTTAAATTAATCTTGAGATGAGTAATTTTTATTTAATTAAAACATTAAAAAACAACGAAGTTTTTTTAAAAGGAAATATGACCAGATCTCTTGGTATAATAATAGATGAAATTTTTAGGAAACAGTTCAATAATATACAAAATTTTGTTACCAAATAGTGTCTATTTTTATTTTCCTATTATTATAATATTCATAATGCGCTAAACCTCGAACACAGCTTATACAATACAGCTAAAACACTCTCTTGGCGGCAACGGTTTGCGTCGATTCCGTCGCGCATTGCTTAAGCTCCTCCTTCGGACGGAAAAGACGGCTTTGGCGTTCAGAATCGTACTTAGGTAAGGATTGAGCCGTGCGTATAATTTCGTTGATTGCATAATTTCGTTGAGCCTATAATTTCGTTGATTTTTTTTGAGCTGCCTGTTGTGTTAAGTTAAAGATACTGTTATTATTTTGGTGACTCTTTAACTGTGAGTAGAATAATTGAAAAAAAGACATCATTCTGTCTGTGCAGTCAAAAGCTGTTTTAATAATTCAAGAAAACATTCTTTCGTTTTCCCAAGGACCCAAACCGGTAAGTACCACATTCTAAGAAATTTTCATTAATAATAATATAATTAAAACAGGATGTCCCATTAGTGCGTAATTGTTCAATATTTGAATTTGTGTTGTAGACACGCAAAAAAAGGTTTAAATAAAAATTATATGGATTTGAAAAATACATATTTTAAAAATATTTTTGAATATTGAATTGGCAAATCAAAATGTATGTTTTTTAAATGGAACACCCTGTATTTTATTTTATTTTTAGAATGATTTGTATTTAATGTATTTAACCCTAAAATGTATTAAAAAATATTAGTGTTGCCAAGCAATTCATTTTTTTTTTAATTAGAGAATGATGCAGACCCCACATTAAATTATCATAATTTAGGTAGGTTTACATTGATTTCAAAATTGTTTAATATACAGACTTATAAAATACTAAGCTAACGAATAGTGGTGATAGAACTGGTTTATTTTATACAAAGTGTTTTAATACATGTCTTAAATATGGCTAATTTTAAGTTCAATTTACTCAATTTTTTCAAACAAAACACCCTATATATTATTTTGGCCTAAAATTCCTTATAAATTTGCTTATTTATCTATACCAAAATATTAGCCAATTACACATAAACTTTGTATCCCATGAGTGCGTAATTGATCGATAGCTGTTTTATTAGTAGAAATACGAAAAAAAATTATATAAATTTGTATGACCATGTTTAATAAATATTCTTAAATATACAGGGTGTTCCATAAACGAGGGGAGTTGATGAAACTTATACATTTTTAAAGCAAAACACCTTGCAGGTAGTCATACATATTTGATAGTTTTCACATTGTCAAACCATTTTAATAGACTTCATTTATTTGCTATAGGGTATATAGGGTGTGCCAAAATGGGGAGTAACGGTTTTCTCACGTTTTTAAATGGAATACCCTATAAATTATACCACCGACTAATTGATACAGGGTAATCCATTTTTTTTTGTATTTCTAATAATAAAACAGCTATCAATCCATTACGCACTAATGGGACACCCTGTATATGTGTTATTGGCTAACATGTTGGTATCGTTAAGTACGTAAATGTATTAGGAATTTTATGTCAAAATAATATACATTTAAAAAAAATTGAGTAAATTGAACTTAAAATTAGCCATATTTAAGGCACGTTTCAAAACACTGAATAAAATAAACCAGTTCTATCACCACTATTCGTTAGCTTAGTATCATATAAGTATGTATATTTAACAATTTTTAAATCAGTGTAAACCTACCTAAATTATGATAATTTAATTTGGGGTTAGCATCATTCTCTAATTTAAAAAAAAATAATTGTTTGCCAAAACTGTAATATTTTTTCAAACCATGCTAGGGTTGAATATAGTGTTAACAAGCCATTCTAAAAATAAAATATAGGGTGTTCTATTAAAAACGTCTATAACACAAATTAAAATATGGAACAATTACGCCCTGTATAAACAGATTCGTTTATTGACTTACGTTAGATTTAGGCTGTTTTTATTTTTATTAATTCCTCCTAGGTGCTAAAGTTACCTATTGAGCTAGGAATTCTCAATTTGTTTAATTGTGTAGATGATAGTCTAATAATTAACTTATTTAAACCTAAACACATGATTTTTTTCAGGGCTAGGATATGGGCAATGAAAGCCAATCGAAAAGACCTTTTGGAGAAATTGGACGATCTATATAAAAGTTACAAGCTGCGTAAATGTCATTTAATTACGAGTATTAAAACTAAAATCCTAAAAGTGTGGTGAAGATGAGGACAGAGCATCTGCCTTCCACGAGAAAACTCCTGATCGAATCTAGGCCGGGGGAACTATTTAAATTAATTTTCTTTATGTTTATTTTATAAATTAGTAAAATTCGTAAATTATTTTAAAATTAGTTATTTTGTCTAAATAACCTAAAATAATTTATTTTAATTTGTAGATTTTCGTCAGTGGGTCGTAGAAAAAATATACTGTACAACTCGAGTGGATACAACTCGAGTGGATTATCCATATCCACTCTTGTTGCACAAACTACTATTTATTTGTTTTCTTGGTTTAATGTTTACATCAGTAAATAGGAACTAAATTAATTTACTTTTCGAGTTTTCTTGTTAAAATCGATATTACTTTCTCCAAGTACAAATTTAGTACCTACCTAAAATAGGTACTAATTATATAATTTCGCATAAAATTGTAATCTAAATTTCACATTACTATCAAGTTTCAAAATTCTCTACTTCGGTACGGTCAGATAAAAATATAATATATAAAAAAAAACTGTCAAATTATTACTTCTACAAATCTTTATTAATAAAAATACATCTAAATAAAACCGATATTGTTAAAATAAAAGCACAAGTTACCGATTCTTTATAATAACCCAGAATATCATCGACTTCCCAGACCTCAGTCAGTCGTTTATCTAGGTATAAACGCTATAAACCCTTTGCGCGATGAATGACACTTGCTAGATACACGGGGTACCACTTGATTTGCATCCACGGCCACAATTTGTCGTGAAGTGACTGTTTTAGCTCAAAACATCCGTTAACAAGGATATTACTAGCCACATACAAATTATTTTATCTCTAATCCGAAAGATGTGCTATTATTCGTAATATTTATATTTAAATAATTTTTTTATTTATATTTGATAGATTTAAAACAAATTTAAAACCTAATTTCTCAAAACTTACTTAATATGGCATGTAACCAACTTTATTACGCCAAGATCTTCAATTATTTCAATAATAAATATATTTTTTAATCCGGGCCCGACTTTTCCGTCGAATCTAACAGAGATAGCACCATTCCGTCTCGCTTGGTTCTCGACCGCCACATCAAAGACGCCGACACGGAGTTGTGGAGCTGTATTGTATAAGCTGTGCCTCGAAGTTTAAGAACATGGTATTTGTTGCTACAGCAGAAAAAGCTACATTTGTCTTAGATCCATTTCATTATACAGTGTCTGTAGAATCTCTATATTTTTTGAATAAATTAATTTTAGGAATCATTCTATATGACTACTATGACTTCTAAGTTTTCATATCTACAGATCTTGCAAATGTATTATAAATTTTAAAATTTTGAATTTGTATAAAATTGTTCTTAGTTTATTTACTGTGTAGAATGTTGTAAGTTTCATTTTAACTAAAGGTCTATTATTATTTCGAGGTATTTAATTTAATTTTTAATTATGTGATTTGTAGCTAAACGATAAATAATGTTTTTTTTCTTCTATATTTACAGTTTAAACATTCAGAAAGTCTTGTTTCGCTTTATTTTTTATTCCAAAAAATAATAATTAGAGAGTGACTACTTTGTATCCAGATACGGAAATGATTACTTTATATAATCTCATTTCTTAATCAATAATAATTGAGAAAGTGTAGTATTATTGTATTATATACCTATATAAAAAAAATAATCTTTAAAATCATCCTATTGCAATTACTTTTTGAGTTAGTTGTAATTCTCATTTTAGTAGGCTACTATTTTTTGGTATAAAACTGCAGAAGGGTTCCCTCGTTTTCTCGGCATAGACATCTCTTCATTGACAATGGGGCAAATCCCGTTCGCAACATCGAAATTGGGGTGAATTCTGTAATTTCAGAACTCGTTTTTGCACATTGTTTTAATATGGTTCAATGGAGGGTGGGCTTCCTACAATTTAGGGTGGATTTTATCCTTTTCCCTGATGCAACTGCCGCGTTTACCCCCTTGGCACCCCTTCTCGTATTCGTTTTCCATAATAATTGATTCGTTAGATTTGCTGACGTCATTCGGCGTGTGCGATTCTTTGGAGCTTTTTTGAAATCACTGTTGTGAACTCAGTTGAGAACATTTGTGATATTACTGATGAATTTTGAATAAATATAACAAATTTATTGCTTTTAAAATATATCAATAAAATTGTAATATTAGGTAAATTAGGAAAATATTTATTATGCAAGTATATAATATAAAGGGTGGCCACTTTTTAATTGAAATCGACCAGAATTTTTTTAATTAAAAATGTTTGAATTGGTGATTGTAGAAATTATAAATATTAATTACCAATGCCAAAATTTAATTCTGTGGTTCTAATGTTACAATTGCATGATTTAAAAATGTAAATTGCGAAAATGGAAAATATTTTTCAGTTAAACAATTTTTCTCATAAGTAATAGAATTAACTGTTTAGTGTTCAGATTCTTGTTCAAAATTAATTATATTTCGTATACTCATGCAAATAGATATTACACATGTAGTACCATCATTACAGTTTATCGTGCACAATTTTAAAGTGTGAATCACCAAAAAATAGACAATACACACTTTCTCATTTAATAGCTACGTTACCTGCATCGACACACACTACGTATTCATTTTATTACATTATTGTGCTTCCTTGAATAAAATTAAAAACGGGTTAGTGATAGTAGTGATGAAAACGATCGTTTGAACAGAAAAAGGAGTCGTTTAATGAGAAAATTGGAAAGCATAAACCAAAGTGTTCAACAAAACCGTCGAACCGAAAGTGTGTACAGTCCTAGCTAAAAATGGTAAAGCTAAAATTAAACTATTACCTAATAGTATTAAGAGACAAACTGTGAAGTCTAGTAAAATAAATAGCAAAAATTGTTTAAGCTAGTTTATATGTAATTTTATAAAATGGTATGTTAATATTTTACGTTTCTACTTTTTAAAGCAATTGACTTTTAGTTGAAGTTCATAATGAAATGCAAGTTATATTATCTTCCAGAGAAAATTGACAAGCACATTCAGAATCTAGATCTTTATTGATTGAGGCCGAACATAGTTTAAATATTCAAGTTTTCAATGTATTGTTTCATGTTTTGATTGATAATAATTAATTTGTTAACATCTATCATTAACAGTAAAAACTAAAATTCTTGGCATAAAGATCCACTTTGTCTAGCTTGCGATGTTTTTGGAATACTTCCTATTTCTATGGATTTTAACTGCTTTCCGTAAATTAATGGTAGAGTATTAAACAAAATAATAAGGGATAAATCCAAAATAAGTATACGAAATATAATTGAATCGGTCATTTCAAAAACGACCTAAGTAAAAAAAACTACATTTTACAGGAGAAACAAAAAACTGATACTACAGAGATTTAGTTAATTTAGGGTAAGAACGCACCGAGGAAAATCTACTATAATATGCTAGTTCAAAAAGAATTATCAAACAGAAAAAAAATCAGCCGTTCTTCTGTTAAAAACTAAAAAAAAACGTCTTTTTTGCAAGGAAGAAAAATTATTATTTTCGGAAAAACATAAATTTTCACAAAATTTAGGTCAGTACTTTAAAAAAAATATTGTAGTTTTGTATTATAAAAAAAGCAAGCCATATTTAAAAAAAAATAGGACACATAGTCAAATTCAAGATCATTTTCAGCTTCTTCTGTAACATCTTGAGTGGTTTGACCAACGCAGAATATTTTCGTAGAACCCCTTATGTTCCTTTAAAATACTGTTTAGCACTTGCCGGATGTTTTAAATTTTTTTTGGATTCATTGGCACACAGTTTTAGGTTTTTTCGAGAGGTGGACAACTAATAGAGTGAGTTATATTTCTCAATAAAGGAAAATAATGAGAACTGAATCCATCAATGAAGCTACACGAGTCAATATAATTCCATTTTGATATTATCGTATTCAAAATACATAAACATGGATAGTGCAAATGCTTGTTTGCGACCTTTAGGTACCCCTTTTCAAACAGTCTCAGTAGATAAACATGTCTGTTTGTAGTATTGTGTCCACCATTTAACAAAATCGTAAATATGGTTTAATTAAAGCATAAATACTGCAAAGGACCCCGCAATAATCTTGTGAAAATTGGGTTTCTGTCAAATTGTCTAAATTTTTGATATATTATAGACTTTGTCATCCTGAACAAAAGTCTCTATGGGCACAAAGTGCCAAAATCACATATTTTGATTACTATACGAGGCAGGAGAGAGGTCCGACACGCCCAACATAGGGCGCGGCCATTTTGAACCCTGTGACACAGTTTACGGCTAAAGAATCAGATCGCTCACTCTGCGTCGGCATTTTTGATCTCAATGTTTCAGTTTATACACTGTGCAACTCGGATAATACAATATATGACAACCGCCTATAATAAAACAGCAGTCTTCTGCGTATCCTGAATTTGTATCCCTGGAGTGGATGTTATTTTGGAACTTTCAACTGGTCCAAGTGAGCTAACTGATTCTTTAGCAATAAACTGTGACTCCAAAAATAATATTCACTGACAGCAGCAAGCAAAATATCAGGTGCGTTTTAATCATCCGCTTCTGCTTCCGGAATTGTCGGTTTAGTCGTTTTAACCTGTCAGATTAAAACAAGAAAACCGACAATTCCGAAGCAGAAGCGGATGATTAAAACGCACCTATTAAAAATATTGCGCCAAGATGTAGGCAACACGTAATAAAGGTTCAAAATGGCGGAGTTTTCTATCTCCTTTTAAAAGGCACTCAGAAAGCTGAGCAGTGCGACCATTCTCCGTATAGTAAAAGAAAATCAAAGTATGTGGCCAAAATGAATATTTTGGCAGCTACGGAGCTGCCAAAGCTCCCCTGACCCGTTACAAAACTATTCATTTTCAATACTATTTACAGATGTCAAAATCATATTTTAATTATTCTAATATATAGGGTAATGTTTTTGAGGTCACTGGGTTCAATTCTTATGTCAGATTGGACAAATTAACCATTATCAGCTGTCAATTCACTGTCAACGAGGAATATAGAAGTAAATATTTTCTGTTGACATTGAGAGTTTGGGTTCTTGAGGTCGCTGAATTCAATTCTCATGCCATATTGGAACAATTGACAGTTGACAGCTGTCAATTCACTGTCAAAGTAGAACAAAGAAGAAACTATCCTCTTTTCACATTGAGAGTTTGGGTTTTTGAGGTCGCTGAATTCAATTCTCATGTCAGATTGGACAAATTGACAGTTGATAGCTGTCAATTAACTGTCAATGAAGAATAGAGAAGTAAAATATTCTCTGTTGACATTGAGTTTGGGTTCTTGAGGTCGCTGAATTCAATTCTCATGCCAGATTGGAAAAATTAACAGTTGACAGCTGTCAATTCACTGTCAAAGTAGAATAAAGAAGAAACTATTCTCTTTTGTTATTGAGAGTTTGTCAACTACCATTTTCTCCAATTCTAGAAAGAATTGAATTTAGCGAGTTGGTCAACATAAACTCTCAATGTGAAAAGAGGATATTTACTTTTATATTCCTCGTTGACCGTGAATTGACAGCTGTCAACGGTCAATTTGTCCAATCTGACATGAGAATTGAATTCAGCGACCTCAAAAACCCAAACTCTCAATATGAAAAGAGGATATTTACTTTTATATTCCTCGTTGACAGTGAATTGACAGCTGTCAATGGTCAATTTGTCCAATCTGACATGAGGGTTGAATCCAGTGACCTCAAAAACATTACTCTATATATTAGAATAATTAAAATATGCTTTTGACATCTGTAAATAGTATTGAAAATGAATAGTTTTGCAACGGGTCAGGGGAGCTTTGGCAGCTCCGTAGCTGCCAAAATATTCATTTTGTCACTTTGTGCCCATGGAGACTTTTGTTCAGGAGGACAAAATCTACAACATATAAAAGTTCAGACAATTTTACAGAAACCCAATTCCCATAAGATTATTGCGGGGTCCTTTTTTACTGGTATTAGCAGTAATACTACAATATTCGTCCGGAATGTAAATACGATTGTTTTTTTTTAAATTTTCTTTTTAATTCTCTTTACTAAAACTCGACATTTTAAAGTTTTTTTTACCGCAACCACAAAAATCGACTAACGACAGTGATTGAGCTTGTAAAATAAACTGTGACAAAAACCAAACAAGACATGCTATTATCTATTATCTAGCCACATCTTAACATGTTGTTAATTATGCTCTAATTTATGTTTTAGTTTAAACCAGTTGCTGTCATCGCAAAACAATACGGTATCGTCCGCAAAACTGATGATTTGGCTATTTATTTCTAACATAAAAATATTATTTAAGTATATATTAAAAAGTATGGGGCCTAGAACTGTCCCCTGAGGCACTCCACACGAAATTGTTTTTCCACTACTGTAAGTATGTTTAATTTTTACTTTTTGTATTCTATTCATTAAATAATTTCTGAATAGGTCATGTGAAATACCCCTAATTCCCAAGTCTTCTAATGTGTTTAGCAGAATTCTGTGGTCCACCGTATCGAACGCTTTCCATAAATCCCGGAAAACTCCAATTGAGAGCCTAAATTTTTTAGAGCATTATAAATATTTTCTGTTAAATACCTAATAGCATCCTATGTAGATTTGTTTCGCCTAAAACCGTACTGCAATGAAGATAGCAATTTGTGTTTTTCCAAAAATTTATTTAGTTTTGTTTGTATCACTTTTTCAAATATTTTTGCTAGACTGCTAATTAGGGAGACTGGTCTATAATTGTTTGCTTCTTGATTTTCTCCGTTCTTGTAAAATGGTGTTAGATTGTGAGTTTAAAAGCAGATGGGAAGTGCCCCTTTTGTAATGATTTATTTATTGAATATGATAGTGGTTTAGCAATGTAGTCTTTAATAATTTTTAAAGTTTCTACTTTTATACCGTCATACCCTGGGGCTTTTTTATTTTTTAGATGCATTATAATTTTTTTTAATTCAATTTTATCCGATGGATACATAAAAATTAAGTGGTTACAGGTGTTCTTTTTTTCAGTGTAATTTATATTTTTATTTATGTTACTAGCCAAATTTTTACCGACACATATAAATATTCGTTAAACGTTTCTGCTATTTCTACAGGTTCAGTAATTATTTCATTTCTATTATTTTTTAACGAATTTATTGTAACAGTTTCAGGGTTTGTTAAAAATTCATTAATAGTTTTCCATAGATTTGTTGAGTTATTGTCTTGCTCAATTTGATTTCGTTAATATTGATTTTGTGTTTCCTTAATTAATTTAATTATTTTTATTTTACAGTCATGGTAATTACGTATTTCATTTTGTGGAAATTCTTTGATTTGGTAATACATTTTTTTTTTTGTATTTTGTAAACGTTGCAATACATTTTTGTATTGTATTAATAAATTTATCTATTTTAAAATCTACGTCATCATTGGAGTTGAAAAATATGTCCCAAGAAACTCTCTGAATTTCATTTTTTAATTTTTGCTCATCTATTATTTTTAGTATTGTTTGTAATATTTTGTTTTTTCTCTGTGAAAGAGGTTATAATTGGGGCTAGTGTTGAATAGTGATCTGATACATTAGTTTCTAAAGTTACTGGAATTATAGTGTCATAATTAAGCTTTTTATTTTTAATAAATATATGATCAATGCACGTTGCGGAGTTGTTTTTTACTCTATTTTGGAGAATTAATTGCTGAGATATATCCAAATTCACTCATTGTATCGAGATAGTTTCGCGAATCTCTGGTATTTGCTAGAATATCTATGTTCATGTCTCCTATAAATATTTTGTAATCCCCGATGTTCAAATCTTCCTAATTAAATATATAATTTATTCAATAAAAATCTAATTCTACTCTCAATTAATCGCTATTATTCATTAGAATTATTTTGCAGAGGTGAATGGTGTATTCTCAATGAAATAATTTTAAATTCTGTGAATATTTTACAATGAAAGAAGACGACATTTCCACATTCACAGAAGCTTCCTGTAAACGTTTTGATGAAATTCAATATTTCCTATCCATTCGGGATTTCTCGATGTGTTGTTCCTCATCATACAAAACAAATATCGAACATTTCGTAACCCAAAACCGTTCTGTAAATAGGCCAGTTACCCACGAAATGTCCGAAAAAATCGCTAGACCTTTCGGTCAGAACTCCGATGACATAACATTAGATCAGACTGTACGTGGAGGAGCTGAAAAGGGCCTGCTTGATGTCGTCATAAATAAACGTCAAAAGAAACCCTAAAAAGTAATTTTAGGATTTTAAACAGAAGTTAAATTAAGTCAAAAATTAAAAATGTGCAAATAGTTAATAATAATAGTAATAGTAATAATAATGTTTATTAAGAAATCGCTTGGGGGTGAATAGGTTGAAAATTTCTTTCGATCTAGGCAGTGTTGCCAGATTTTGGAACAGTATGGGTGAAAAAAAACCGTCGATCTGAACAGTAGATTTTAATATTTTAATACAGGGGGAAATAATTCAAATTTGCAGTGAAGTAAATAAAAAACAAGTACATAAGAAATGAAAAATAAACTTTTTTCGACCCAAATTAGAAGGTAAACAGAGAATAAACACAAATAATAACATTTTTATTATATACTTAACGTACGGAAACAAAAAAAAAAAACAATGAAAAATAATAGGTACCTACTTCTTTTAGATCAGTCTGAATCAGATAATTCAAAATCGTAGTGTGCATGTTCTTTTTATGATGCCCTATTAATTCTTTGTTTCATTTTAAATAAAAACAATGATTCTTGATATTTTTTTTTATGGAGCCAACCTAGAGTAGTGGATGCTTATTACGCTGCTTTTATTGCAGAAAATTTACTAGAGAAAATACTCTTTAACCATTTGCTGAAGAATGTGTCAAACTTAATAAATTAAGAACAAAATTTGCAAGAGACAAAAATAGTAGATCTACGTGAAAACAGTAGGTCTGGCAACGCTGATCGTTCCCTCGAATGGTTATCCTGTAAGTGTCGCGCGACACTTCTCAAGCTTGCGAAATGTACGAAGCGTAACATTTATGCATCTGTCGTCCTACTCGACCTTGGGGTCGCCTCAGTGGTCGCTTGTCTCCTGCCGCGCCTACCCAAATGGTACCTTTAATTTATTTATAGTTTATTTATTTAAAACACTATAACGTACTAATTAACCCTTTCAAGACTAACAGGACTATATATCCCAAATCAAATTTTATTTTGACTGCTAGGAAATATGATCCCAATTATGTATATATAAATGCCGGTTTAGTCTATTCAGTGCCTGCGGGCATTTAGCAGTTTGTTGTTTGTAAACAAAGCGAGATAACCTCAAATTTTTCGAGCTCCACGCCGCATGTTGATTATTTTTGGATGTTTTTAAGCCTTTTTAGGGCAATTATATACTGTTTATTCTGTGTAACCAAGTAAGTACCTTTCTTTTAGTGTATATAATAGTTTGAACATATTTTACGTATTCCTTGATGCGAAATTTTTTTTTGTGGGACGTTATGTCCCAACAGGCTTTATTGGTTGGATCATTTGTCCCACGAGACCTACGAATGTTTTTTTTTTCTTTCAGGATGAATAGAAAAAAACACTAGTTTAAGCTGAGCTTGAAAGAATTGCTGAAAAGTGATACTGATCCTTACCAAAATAGTAGTCATGAAGACCCAGATTGGTAGGTATAGCTCGTGTTCAGAAACCGAATCTGAGTGCGATGGTGATACGAATCGTCAGAGTACTTTGTTTCCTTAAACTGCATCTACAAGTCCTCAGCCTGGGCCCTCAACTGCATCAAGCACGATAATGTGGTCTTCAGTTCCGCAAAATTATATTCCACGATTTCAACTGCCTCTTGCTAGGGATACAGAAATCCTCCTGAACTGTATAAATAGCCAATCAACAGAATTGGAAGTGTTTTTGCAGTTTTGCAAACATAACTCAGTTATTTTAAAATTATTTTAATAATGATTGTTAAACGTTATTTTGACACAAACATCTCTACTCAAATGTCATTTTTACTTTCCTATCTGTATACAGATATAAGGAAAGTATAGGAATCATGATTTTTTTCGACCTCGAGTTTTCGACGGATTTTTACGTTTTGAGGTCCCCTGAATCCGTTTTGACTATTTTCGCGATGATGTGTGTGTGTGTGTGTGTGTGTGTGTGTGTGTGTGTGTGTGTGTGTGTGTGTGTGTGTGTGTGTGTGTGTGTGTGTGTGTGTGTGTGTGTGTGTGTGTGTGTGTGTGTGTGTGTGTGTGTGTGTGTGTGTGTGTGTGTGTGTGTGTGTGTGTGTGTGTGTGTGTGTGTGTGTGTGTGTGTGTGTGTGTGTGTGTGTGTGTGTGTGTGTGTGTGTGTGTGTGTGTGTGTGTGTGTGTGTGTGTGTGTGTGTGTGTGTGTGTGTGTGTGTGTGTGTGTGTGTGTGTGTGTGTGTGTGTGTGTGTGTGTGTGTGTGTGTGTGTGTGTGTGTGTGTGTGTGTGTGTGTGTGTGTGTGTGTGTGTGTGTGTGTGTGTGTGTGTGTGTGTGTGTGTGTGTGTGTGTGTGTGTGTGTGTGTGTGTGTGTGTGTGTGTGTGTGTGTGTGTGTGTGTGTGTGTGTGTGTGTGTGTGTGTGTGTGTGTGTGTGTGTGTGTGTGTGTGTGTGTGTGTGTGTGTGTGTGTGTGTGTGTGTGTGTGTGTGTGTGTGTGTGTGTGTGTGTGTGTGTGTGTGTGTGTGTGTGTGTGTGTGTGTGTGTGTGTGTTTGTTTGTTTGTTTGTTTGTTTGTTTGTTTGTTTGTTTGTTTGTTTGTTTGTGTGTGTGTGTTTGTTTGTGTGTTTGTGTGTGTGTGTGTGTGTGTGTGTGTGTGTGTGTGTCTGTGTGTGTGTGTGTGTGTCTGTGTCTGTATAACGCATAACTCATGAACCGATACACAGAAAAACACCAAATTTTAAACTTAAGCTTTGTTCCAGCGTCCAATGAGCTGATTAGACTTTGGGCAGAGTCGGAACATCTGGGGGGGTACTTTATAGGTGGTCATTTTTATATTTTATGGAATATATCTGTTATTTACGTTTGGAGAAGAAAATTCTTCAAATAAAAGTTACTTCTAATATAATTATCTATAATTTTTGTTTTATGCAAAATTTTCCTTAAATGGTCCGTATTCGAGAAATTTTAAAAAATTTAAAAAAAATAATTTTTTATAAAAATTGTTCAAATAAAAGTTGTTTGTAATATAATTCTCTATAATTTTTATTCTATACATAATTTCTCTAAAATGGACCGTATTCGAGATATTTGAGAAAATGTGTAAATTTCGAATTTTGAAGAAAACTCAAAAACGGATACAGAAAAAAACATTAAATTTTAAACTTAAGGTTTATTTCGGCCTGACATGAAATGATTCGATTTTGGACAAAGTCGGAACATCTGGGGGGGTACTTTATGGGAGGCCTTTTCTATATTTTATGGAATATATCTGTTATTTATGTTTGGAGAAGAAAATTCTTTAAATAACAGTTACTTTTAATATAATTATCTATAATTTTTGTTCTATACAAAATTTTCCTAAAATGGTCCGTATTCGAGAAATTTGACAAAAAGTGTAAAATTCTGATTTTTATGAAAGTTTTTGAAATAAAAGTTGTTTGCGATATCGATCTCTATAATTTTTGTTTATACATGATTTTTCTAAAATGGACCGTAATGAAAAAATTGTAGGAAATTTAAATTTTTCAGTATTTTCGTTTTCCATGAATATCTATAGAAAAATGTTTCGAGGTAGATGTATGTGGACAATGTATATATTTAGTTTATCCTCTAAACATTTATAGAGATGCTGCAATAGGTTGTACAAAATAACCGGAAAAAGCCTATAATAACTAGATAGGAAAGTCATGTGTTGGACACATCAGATTTTTAATTTATGCCTTGTGTCAAAAGTTCCTATTTCATTTTGATTTGTATCTGTCAACGAATCAGTTGATTTTAACATATTTTTCAGGGTAATTCGAGTTATTTAATAACCTGACCCACTCCCAAAATCAATTGAGCTTAAAACACTAACAAATAGATAAAATATCAAGTATCACGTTACAATATCTAGGATCTAATTTACAACAATTTCAATAATTTAACAATCATATCGATTTTAGTATTAATATGGACATTACATAGATCAAAATAGAAATGATGCGTTTGATATTTTGTGACAGCTGATACGGAAAGTAGCATATTCGTACACGGGTGGAAAGTAAATTCTTATTCATACGCGTGTGATATAGGGTACTTTCCATAGAACTATATAGTGTGATATGTGTCACTTTCCTAAGTGGTCGCAGAATATATTACCATATTCGATTTTATTAGATTCTGTTACTTCCTACTTATTTTTCAAATATTTAGATATATCAAGTAGTCTGGGAGTTTAATTATTAACAAAATTAAACTAATAGAATTCAATTTTAAATGTCATTTTTTATCATTGTTATTGTTGTAATACCACTTATTGTGAATTTCCGAGTGCATTTGATTTGCTTAGAAATAACTTAATAATAAGAGTTTCTGTTCATTTCATTAAAAATGTTTCATTATTTACCTGGGTGTCTTTTTATTATCATTATTTACCTAGGGTGAAAAATATTACTTCTCATTAGAGAAATTGAGTAAATAATGATTTCTCATATTATTAGTAAAAAATAAATAATTACAAGAGCATCATTTTTTAAATGTACGTACATTTTGGAATATCGAAACATTATATAAATTATGTCCGAAAAAGTATCCCTAGATCCTTTCAAGTTCTATCCGTTGATGACACAACATTAGGTCAGACTGTACCGGCGACTATACTTCCCTTTCCCGAAACTCACCCTTCATTTTTGCACGATTTAGGGAAAAATCGGGGCCTTTACCCCTTATGTGGCTGCAACTGGTTACGATGGGTCCGTCTTGCTATCTAATATTGATGGTTTCGGGATGGTCGGGGGCTAAGAAAAATGATCATCATATGGCGGTAAATTCACTCTGTTGTCTTTTAGTGTTGATGCCGGACAAAAGTTATATGATCGAAATTTAATAGGTATTTAGTGTTGTTTTATTTGAAAATGAACCAAAAATATATTTAGTAATAAAAAATTTTCATTATTTGTTAAATTTACAAAACGGTTAACAAATTACTGATTTATTTATTTACGGCAAAAATTCATAATTCAGTTTGATTTTCTGCTGTGCTGCTGTATACTGATGTTTATTTTTAAAATAACATTGTTGCAGAAAAGCCTTCGAACCTGTTAAAAGTACATCTTTACTTGCTAAAATAGTTTTATATTGGTACTCAAAATATATCACATAAACGCCTAGCGTTACCATAAGGGTTGTGTCTGAAAAAGTATTTAAATATTGGCATATCTGATAAATTTAGCCATATTCTACTAAAAACTAACAAAATTATCTAATGGGATAATGTTGGATTGCATCAAATTTTCATATTATTTCAATTTTGTAACAAAGGCAAAAGAAGTTATCTCTGCAATACCACACGGTTCATACGTTGGACCAATTTTATTTAATTAATTTATTAATATTGGTGAAGTTTTTAATTGTGATTTGTTACAGGCTGATTTAGATCTTATCTATTCTTTTCTATAATATCAGTTATTTGTTTTACTGATTTCTGGTTATTCTGCCATTTTTATTGATCCAGGTAAACTTATAACGTAGTCCATTCATTTAATAATTTTTAAACAATTTCTTCCATTTACTATTGATAGCGTTTTTTTACTTGAAATCTAGCACAAATAAAAGCTCCTCATTTTATTTGTGCTAAACTTTGTTCCATATTAAGTTCCTATTTGGGTTCTTACAAAAATGCGGAAGTTGTTGAAAATTCCACCTACTAACCGAACAAAACCTGTTTTCAAGAGTGCCCTCGAGAAATAATAGAAAACCCAAAGGTATATATAGGTACCTAAGAACATGTGCATTGCCTAATGGTTAAAAAAAAATACGGAAAAATTTAAAAAAAGGCGCCTAACCATATTTGCTCGATCTACCTAGCGGGTCAACAGTCTTGAAAACTGAAAAAAAATAATTTAATATCGGCCCCTTTGTGACCATTTCTCACAATGGCCGAATTTCACGCAATGAGGATGTGCAAATTTTGGGTTTTAAGAAATATTGGTATAGGGTCTAGAATGCGTTAGTGGGGCACCCACTACATGAACACCGAACTGAAAGTGAAAAATGATTCCTCTAATTCTTCGAATCCGACCGAGTGGGATAATGTGGCAGTGGTACAAGGTTGGATTCTTTCTTCTTTGGGTATAATATTATAGTGCGAGAAAAGTAAACCAAATGTGAATAACACATATAAAAATAATGTTTTTAATACCCCAGTAGAACCCTCCCAACCAGCTTTAGCATTGACAGACTGTGTGAAACGAAATGTTCCTTAAAAAAAGAATTGTAATGCAGAATTATTATAAACAGTTTGTCAGTGTGTGCCATCATATCATTTTTGTTATTTTTAACTCAAATTTACAGTAACTTAATATTAACATGAAGAGGTTAAAACGTTTCTTTTCATAATTTGACATTTAGCCTTTAAATACTTTGGCAATTTCTAGACATTAAAAATGCACCTACATTTAGTAGCTAAAAGTTACTAAAAACAATTGAAACTTCCATTGGGGTAATAAAACCACTTTAGTAGTATTTTTTTTATTTTTTAGAGTCACATATTTTCTATACTACCAAACCGGTGTCGACCGGTTTGCGCTAGACCGTTCTGCGCTCTTACCTGAAATTGGCCAATTTGCTTTCTGCGATTTTCATCAGAAATTATTCCTGCTTTATTTTCTTCAATCGACCGATTTGCGCTCTCTTGCAATGTAATGTTTTGCTTGAAAAAAAAGATAATATAAGAAAAATAAACCATTTTCCCATCATTTTTATCTAGACTTGGGACTGGCAAAGTTCATGCATAATCTACACTTTGTAGTTTTCTGTTTATTTTTTTATTTTTTTACAAATGTCCTTTCTTATTTCAGCTTCTAAATATACGCTAATGTTTTTAAAGATAATCTCTAGTTCCCTGTATTGTTATATTTCTTTAATGTCTTAGAAATTCTTTCATTAACAGTAATGTAGGTTTACCTATTTAGACAAAATACTATTATTAAAACACACTATTTTTTAGTGAACATGGACATACAAAAGTCTGCCATAAGGGTATAAGACAGAGTGAGAGCAAAAATACTTCGGAATGTGCTCTGAAATACACTTAGAAAGGGTCATATGGAGAATTAAGTATGATAACATTTTACGATGTGTACCTCACTAGTTTAGTTCACAGATTTATGTAAATGTTCAATTATGTGCTGCTATTTCAAACTTTTAGTATCCTTTGATAAAAGAAGTTGAATATTATTGTTGACCTTTTTAAATTGTTTATTTTACCTTATACATTTTTTTTCTACTCCTGATACAGTATTATGTGAAGAGTAATATAGGTATACTTTGTCTGTCTGTCCGATGTCACGTTTTTTGTCTGCACGATAAGTCAAAAACGAGAAATGATATGAACTTGAAAATTTTAAGCAAAAATCAAGCCGAAGAGGCTAGCCGCGAGCTTAGTGTGCATCCACCTACTCGCAGCAGTTAGGCAGTGATCTCTCCGGTCACGTCGTGGATGCGTGACCTCTGGGAGGTTCCACAATGGGCCGTGTCACCATGGGATTCATCATCCAACTAGCGTTTAACCATCGACGACGTGGAATGAATGTAAATAAATGAGAGTGTGAATGGGAAAGTAGTAGGACCTTCAAATGGTGGTACAATAAGCCGCAGGCTGCAGTGCTGCTAGACTACAGACGGATTAGGGTGTAGCACGGGAGGTCCGAAGGGTGTAAAACTAAAAAAAAAAAAGAGCTCAATAAGGGGACAAAGCCTATTGATTTTTAACAAATCTGATTAAAAATAGGGGGTTAAGATGAGTTGAAATTAAAAAAAATCCTAAATTAAAAACAAAAAGCGATACCAATATGAAATTTTTAGTAAAAATGAAGCTTTATAAGAAGATAAAGCCTATTGATACTGAAAAAAATATGAATATATTGGGGAGTTAAGGGGGGTTAAAATATAAAAAAAATCCTAATTGAAAAACTTGAAATTTTTAGCAAACATTAATCTCTAAAAGGAGAAGAAGCCCTTTCATTATAAAAAAAATCTGATTAAATATGGGGGATTTAAGGGAAGGTTGAAATTAAAAAAAAATCAAAAATTAAAAGTGATATCAAGATGAAAGTTTTAGTAAAAATCAAGGTCTATAAGGAGATGAGGCTTAAAAATGGGGGTTAAAGGGGTCTGTTAAACTGCGAAGAGTATTATTTAAAATGCCAGGGCATTATATATCTTTATTCTAGTTTGTGTTTGTGCAATATTATGTATTGTGATGGGACTGATCTTATAAAATAAACATTTAAAACATTTTAGTTCTTATTTTATTTGCCAATAAAAGGTATTTAAAAAAAAATATTTTTTATTTGACATCTGTGACAAATTGTGAAAATGATTAAACTTACAATAAAAACTAAAAAATGGTAAGTATGTTTCATATAAATTTATTTACACAAAAATCAATATCTAGCTTTCTACATACATAACCTGCGATATATATTTAAAAATAATCTCAAATTATGAAGAAAAGTCAGTTTACGTCAGTTTTCAACGTATTAAAAACAAAACAAATATCACACTAACTAAAATATTTATTTATTGTTGTAGTGCTTGAAAACAGTATGATGTTGATAATAATAACTACACTTAATACAAACTCAAATAATAAAAAAAAGCGATATTGACTCTTGTACAAAGTTTTGATCCGAACTTACATATGATAAAATTATTGGAAAAAGTGAACACTCATTTTAAATTACCACGAGCCGCCACTGGTTTACATTACATTACTTTCTAACCAAACGAAAGAGACATATGATATATTGTGCTCATCAGTCTAAGACAAATTACCGAATTGAAAACCATTTTTGTAAAACTGGATTTAAAGTTATTTAGTTTTTAGAATGTAAGTTATTTTATAGTGTATTGCATTTTAATTATTTTGTGTTGATTTAGAATGGAAAATAAGGACCAAAACAACATTATTACTAGGTTGTAAGTTTCTTTGATGTAAATTTTCAATAATAATGTATGATTTTAAAACCAAAAAAGGTTTACTTTAATATGTTTTCTTTTCATAATGTTCAACATTATGCAACTGGTTGCCTAAAGTAGATAATTTTGACACTTACTGAGATTCCAAAAAGTGTCACTTTAGAAAAATGCTATTTTGACATTTTGTAAAGTGACTGAAAACTGATAGACTGCAGAAATATGTTACCACTATCAGCTATGTTTAATTTGGATAGTTAGTTCTTGTCAGACATTTTTTAAAGTTACTGAATAGGTACTGATTGTTTTTTTTTGCAGAAATTCATTATTTTGTTGAAAATGCTGGGGTTTTATAATCTGTCTAGTGTTTGTCCAAAAATCAGAATTATTTAATACTCCTGCAACATAAAAATATATACACTTATAAGGGAATCCAACCTCTGAAATATGGCCATCTTCAATGAGAAAATAAAACACCTCTCAATTAATCCCACATGTATATAATTATAATTTAAGGTGACCGGTTTCGGCTAAAGAGCTATTTTCAAGCCTATAACAAGTTTAACCATAGTTAACAAAGTTAGTAAAAAATTAAACCTAGACATATATACCTAAAATCTTAAGTGGTTTCTATAGACGAATTACAAATAAAATTTAATGAAACAATCTTAGATGTACTTATATCCACTTTACATAATAACTTAACATACGAGGTGCATGAGTTATCATTGAAATGAGTAATGATTAAAGTGGGATTAAAGAATAAAATAAATTATCAAATTATAATTAACATAGACGTGGAGAGGAGAAAGTGGAATTCCCAAGAGTATAGTATTGCTCAATTTGAGTTAACTGCTTACTTTTGATTTTACTACGAGTAACTGTCACACTGCTCAACTTTATTTGGTTTCTTTCTCGACCACAAATTGTTTCCTGTACAAGGGTGTTACCATCGACTTCTTGCAGATGTGGCTCATTCGAACATTCATGTGGAATGTTTGGATTTGCCTCCTAACTCTTAAATCCTACCTCTTCAATTATAATCTCTTTTCCCTTAAAGATGGGAGATTACTTTGGATTTTAACGCTTGCCAGATTCTTGAATAAGGTAACCAATTACGTTGTTCAAGATGCCACTGGTAATATCTTCCTTCACGTTTTGAAATGCCACTCTGGTTACTCCACTTCTAGAATTCCATCTTCGCTTAATCAACAGTATCTGTGGTTTAATTCGAAACGTGCCACCTTTTTTGTCCACTTTAATTTTGGTAGACCACCGATTCAAATTGAGCAATACTATACTCTTGGGGATTCCACTTTCTCCTCTCCACGTCTATGTTAATTATAATTTGATCATTTATTTTAATGTCTAATCCCACTTTAATCATTACTCTTTAATTTCAATGATAACTCATGCACCTCGTATATTAAGTAGATATAAGTACATCTACGATTGTTTCATTAAATTTTATTTATATTTCGTCTTTAGAAACCACTTAAGATCTTAGGTATGTATGTCTAGGTTTAATTTTTACTAACTTTGTTAACTATGGTTAAACTTGTTTTATTTTCTCATAATAATATATAATCGATAACTAAGAATAATATCTCGCTATGATAAATGTCCAAAACATTGTATATTTCCTGTACTATTTATGCACCCAAACGATTTAAATTCATGTCGAACAATTCTCTACCGGGTTGATCGACCTCTCAGGTAGGTACCAAAAATTGCGAAATTCAAGAACGATCATTTAAAAAAACTTCTGTTCTTGGTTGAAGAGAAAAAAATCCCTTTTGCCGAAGGGCTGCTTCCTAGAAACTATTATAGGTTCATTGTACCTTTGAGTGGGCAGTGTTTTATGTTACAGACCATTTTTCAATATCGAAATATTTGGGTTCTTATTTGATTTTCAACGGTGTCCGATGATGGGCACCTTCAAAGAAAGAGAAATGTAATTATACTTTGGGGTTCTTTCTATATTTCCGATTTTAATTACTATATTCTTATTTTTTCAAAATCTTTCTACTTTTATTAATGATATTGCACAGCTTCTGAATATGTATTGATACTATTGAAAGAATTGAATTTTAAAAATATATCACTTTCTCAAAAGCCATTATCAAACTGACCATAAAAAATTAGAAAGCTATTTTGGTTGGAAATTGATTTCCTGTACAGGTGTGAAAAAAGATATATGGACATATGGTAGGCCAAAGAGAATTTTTGCAAAAAGTCATTATGAATTTCAGGGTTTAAGTTACAATAACATTCTTGGAAAATAATAATCTAATAATACATTTTTAAAAAATTTTAAAGTTTTATTTCAGCACATATTTCAGAAGGACTTAAGTCTTAATCGCTCATCTGAGGCTGGATCGTAAACGACTTACCATGGGAATATCATGATAAAACATAAAATTTGTGATATTTGTGCTGTACAATTGTCAATATAACAATATTTTGCTGGAATGTATAAAGTTTCATCACCAAAGAATTAGAAATCGTTTTTCTCAGAGCTGGTCTCCTTCAGTGTCAACGAGTTCATCTACTTTACCTGCAACAATAATCCTTCCTGAGTTTCTAGGGATTATTTCGATAGCAGAGTTCCTTCACGATGCGCCAAACCGTAATTACTGTCAAAGGGAGGTCGATAGTAACAAAAAATAATATCTGCACGGCTCCAGGCTGTACAGGTTAGGTAAATTAGTTTATTTTTTATTTGTACTCTTCATACTATAGTCTATGAAGGGTTTACTGTCTAGAAACCAAAATATTTAATATTGATCTAAATTTAAAACTCAAAGAAATAAAGAAAAGGAATCAAAAAGGAAAAAAACGATGTCAACTTGATTCTACACCATAACTAACACTTTTATAGCAAAAACCTTTTAAAACACGAGCACAAACACAAAGAACAAATTAAACCTATTTTAGCTAGTTCAAAGCATTATCCAACAATTGTCTTTGATTCAACAAATGCAGCTATATTGGTACCACCGATGAAAATGCTGGCACTAATAATATCTTTTATTGCAAATATCTACATTCTATAGTTTGCGTAGTTACTGGGGTTTTGCTTGTGATGGCAGAATACCTATACAGTAAACCGTCAATGTCTTACAATAAATAAACCTTTTTAAAAGACTCGGTTAACGGTAATATAATAGGTATTTGATAAATAAATATGAAGAAAATGACAAAAGTTATTTTTATTTGAATTCATTATAAATATATAACAATTCCAAGAAGTATTTGCCGGCTTCATATCATTTAGTTCTTGTTCATGAAAAATAAACTTCTATTATTTGAACGTCCTTATTTATTTCAAAATTTGGATATTCCACACAGAAACCCATTGTTTATTAGAAATCAACATTTGCAGTTGAATATGGAAGTATAATTTTCTGGTCACTTTGCATTCAATATAAATCTATTCACTCTTATTATTTATAAAAAGCACACATTTAATGTTTTTAATTCGAAGAAGAATCGACATCCTCTAATCATTAAAACTTCAAACTTTTGACAACAGTGGCCTTTTCTAATAACAAATGTTGATGTGATGGAAGGTTATTCGCTTCGATGGTGTTCAGAAGCCACAACAAGAAAGCAACACTATACACCCACCTTGAAATAAATAGAACCTATGTAAAATCATTTAATCCGTATTTTGAGTTTTTTCATATTGATAAAAATTTAAATTACCTTCGAAAGCAGAATATTCTGTGAATTTACAAGATATGACTGCTTAAAAATCTAGGTCTATAAGGGAGTGAAGCCTATTGATTCTGATAAAAATACTATTCAAAATGGGGGGTTAAGGGTGGTTTGTTAAACTGTGAAGTATAATATAGAATTATAAGCATTATATACCTTCATTCTAGTTTATTTATACAATATGATGTCGCTAATCACTTAGTGAATGCGATATAAAATTTTAAAATAAAAAGCAAGGGCGGATTTACGGGGGTACTGGGGGTAATTACGCCCCCATGATTATAATTTTTTTTAAAACTTATGAAACTTATAAAAAGGTAAGCTGATTTTGTAGTTTGCTCTTCTAAGCCAAAAAGCGGTATCTCAAAAAAATACATTTTTTTTATTTTTTAACGCATCAGATAACTTTAAAAAAAGACAAATTCACTTGTATTTACTAAAAGAGTTAGGTGTATGACAGTAATACTAAGCCAAATGACTGCATATCCATATTAAGACACAAGAAATTCAAAAAGAAAAAATAATTTAAAGTAATCCAACAGTACCTAAATTATTTTTTCGACTTGAGGGAACGCAAAAACAAGTTTTAGAAAATATGCTTTCTCTCGAAACTCGCTTCAACTGAAATACCCCACTAAACATGAAACATTACCAGTCTTTTTTGTAACGTTTCTCATAGAGACTTTTTTTGATATATTTTTGAAACAATACCAAAATCTCTCATAGATATTTAAAGTTTAACTTCATATTCATTAACATTCCTCGCATATATCTACAAATGAAGTTTTTTGTACGCTGCAATACCTTAATTAGCAGTTACATAAACATCTTTTGTACTTCTTTTTAGATACTTCCTGTGACAAACATTTATACGATGTTAATGTTTATAAATCACAATAATATCGCATACAGGTCAGCACAGTAATGTGTACAAGTTACCCATCTTTAGTCTTTATATCGCAGACCTGGCAGACCCAACAGTTCGTCCCGCGTTCATAGATCGCTTGCTACTTACGTAACCGGTAGTACTGTATATTATGGAGCAGTATGTTGCTCAGTATTAAGTATTTCATCAAAGTTCTTACTTTTACCTTTGATATTAATTTAGACCATTGTATTATTATACTTTTTCTGTAAAATTTTCTGGGATTAGGAATTAGAAGTTCAACTTGTCTTCTAAGCTTTTAACTTCAAGTTTATTTATTTTTATAGTTTTATATAGATGAAATATAAAATATTTTTATAACATGGTCCATATTCCATATAAAATTTAGAAGATAAAAATAAACAGGTATGAACTGTATTTTGTATTTGAAACGTCACATTTGGTTCATTATTTTATGGGCTTTTATTATGCCATATACAAGAAAAAAGACTTTCTTGGATATAACAGGAATGTCACATCTGGTTTGTTAAAAAGATATAATTTTTGGGAACTTCCATTAACGTTGAATAACTACTCTGGGCTTAGACGGTTATGAATCCGTCCTACAGATGAAAACAAGAGTAAAAATGAGAGTTACAATGTAACAATGTGATGTAAAGTTCTCATTAATTTTACGTTTTTATGCGTAGTGGGACCCTTTTTGACTTAGAAGGGTAAGGTAAGTTATGTTAAATATATTTTAAAGGTAATTTCATTTAAAATTTTATTGGTCTCTTGTTCCTTTTTTACATCGAAAATAAGGAAGTTGTAGAGCATTTTGAATTTTAATTTTTATTACATTTTTACAGGGTAAAAAATTAATTTTAAAAGGGTTTCATAAAATAGAAATGAGAAATACACTTTTATTATTTTGCAGCGCCTTAAATTATTTTTTTATTAAAAGACAAGTGTATACAGCTTCCTTATTTGACTAGACTTTTAATACCTAGTAACGGTTTAAAAGTGTTTTTTGTTTTAACTATTTTCAGTTTTAGGTACTGTCCTAGTATTTTTGTAATATTAATAAAATTTTATTTTGAATATGTAATCTTGGTAAATTTTACCCCTCCCATAAAAAAAAGCTAAATCCGCCCTTGATAAAAAGAAATGTAATGTAAAAATAAAAACATCTTTTTCTATGACTATTTAACAATATATGTATTATACATCCACTTCTGTTGATTAATGTAAGTGGTTACTCATACAGTTTTTTTTTTATTACTCAATTATTGCTTTCATTACTTAATTATTTCTTTTATTACTCAATTATTTTCAACCGATATCATTACTTAACTATTTAAGAACCAATCAGAAAATTTGACATGAAACCTGTCTGGCAACACTGTTGGCAACATACGTCAACCGTCAACTTCACTTTCACTTTGTTGCTCCAACTGTCAAAATGGTCAACTATGACAAATAAATGAAATAAAATATTGCATAACTCGTTTCTATTATTCCATTTAATAATCGTTAAATGAAGAATCTTTAAAACTTTCCGAAAAATAGTTACCAACACTTAAAATTTTGCAATTGAAGAAGTTTATAAAAACCCATTAATTATTAATGTTAGACTGTCTATTAAACCATTTTTTGAATTATTTTTGCTGTCATATTTTTTGAATTGTCCATAGGAAACTTTATCGTTTACAAGAGCAAGGCGTCGACTACAATTAGAAGATATAGTGATGGGATATTAGCCGGACCGAATTTGTATCGCAAACCCAGAGAGCATAGCGATAGCGGGGTTGTTGCCACATGTTGACTGTGAAAGTACGGCTATGCCTAATACAAAATAATTAGTACTGTATATATCTACAATAAGTAAATGTTATTTAAACATTATTAGTGGGTTGCATAAAAGTAGATTAAATTTTAAAGGATAATACATTTTATGCATAGATATTTTTTATCTTTAGATTAATTTAATTATCGTATGATTTTAATTCTTTGACCCATCAAAATAGTTCTCATTGACATGACATTTTATTAGATAATAAAAACAACATATTATATATTATCCTGGATATAAAATTAAATCTTCTTTTATGCAACCCACCATGAGTGCCCTATTAAATATAATTAAAAATTTCAGACTTTAATCCTTTCTTTCCTAACTTTTTTACAGCTCTAAAAGCCGATTTCACCTTTAAACGAAGTTTAAATTAATAAGCGAAGATTAAAATGACATTGTTAGTGTAAAAATGTCATTTTAAACTTCACTTAGTAATTTAAACTTCGTTTAACACAACGGTGGAATCGGACCTAAACCCTTGAATTTAGGCAGCATATAAAAGATTTTCAACATCATTATGTTCCCCAATAAACTTGTTTGTTAGTTTGACACTTCGATGTGTCAATTTGAAATTAAAACTTTAACCTAAAAGTTTGTTAATATTTCTATTTTCCTGGTGTTTTGAATTTTTTTTATTGAAAATGAATCATGGGTTTTCCAAATTAGACTAAACTCTTAGTGATGTGAGTTTAAGCAAGTAATATTCAACCTTTTATTGCTGAGGTAAAAAGTTCATATAATATTTGGCAACGTTGTAAGCATTTGTAATTATTATTCTATTGCCTACTTATGAGTCCGAATAATAAACAATGCTAGTATTTTCATGCCAATTTGCTTAAAAATGTATAATAAGAATAATAAAGAAGATTTCTATAGAAAACCAAAGATATTACTGAGGCCCTTCCTATGAGACATCAGTATTGCATTCGTGCAGATGAAAAAAATTCTTACTTCCACTTATAAGACTTTTTTCTCGTTTCCGACCATTAAATCCGAAAATTGCGTATATGTTTACCGGCACGATAACTCTAGAAAGAAAGATTTGATTGACTTACAACCCTATTAATTTTCAGAATTTTCGGTTAAGCTTCAATATCAATGTTGTTATAATCCCATGCATTTTTTATGGGGCTTATATTAAGCATTAATTAACCGATTAAAATTTTTAGACACATTATAAATAGGTGGCGGCTGTCACCTAAAAATCGAATTAACTTAAATTAAAATGTTAAATTTTGACTGCTAAATAATTTGTAAAATGTTTTACTAAAAACTAAGAAAAAATGGAATCCTAAAATGGAAATTAAATGTCTTTAACTTCACCAGCAGTAAAAGAATCTACTGAAATTGCATTACAGAATGTATTGTCAGAAAACCAAAAAAATTGTATGATGCGGCGTAAGAATCTTTCTTAAATTAGTCAAAGGAAGAATCATAAAATCGTATTCGGAATCTGTAATTTTGGTGTATTTTATAGAACTATCCACAAAATATAAACCCTCAACATTAATGGACCCATTATTCAATGCTCAGAAGATAGATAGATTTTCGCTTATACAGGGCACTCTTTGCACAAGACCCTTTGAAAATGGTATACAATACAAAATTAACAATGTTAATTACAATTTAGACAAATTTAATTGTAATACTGTTTAAATTGATTGCCATACTCTTTAGCTGGTTAGACAATAGTTTTAATTCTTTAAGTGGCAGCCGACATTTAAAAAAAATTCCAAACAAAATGTCGTCCCTAAAAACAACCGCCATCTAACATCACACTACCTTCCTAAATAATTACCCTAATGAACTAATTCACACCCTTCCTCATTTACCATTGGTCTATATAACCCTTCATGTTTAACCCCATCCTAATAACCCCTTCACTTCCGACAGGTCGTTTACCCCTTCTGAACCCTTTTGCACTTGTCGCAATTACGCATCATTACTCTCGACTATCGTAACCCTTTCCCTTTCGGAAAAGGGTTCTTCTACCTGATGCAATTGGTCGTTCAACCCTTACTCTAACCCTATTTCATACCCTTTCACTCTCGTTCGAATTTCTACAGGCACCGTTTTCGGAGTTATGAGAATTTTTGGATTTTGGATGATCGTTGAAAATTTGTGTAATGCGTGGGAAGATGTGACAGGTTGACCCTTACAAAGGATTGCGAATATTTGTATATACATGTGTGAGAATATTTGGGTACGAATAAATGTTTGGATATTTGACGTTTTGTGGGAAAAGGTTGGTATTTATGTATCTGTGTGCATCGGCAATATGTTTAAGGGTTGAACTTGAACGGGTGTTATTATTTTCTTTGTAAGTGAATCTTATAATATTTTTGTTTGGTTACGAGGAGGTATTGTTACAATTTGAATTTATTGAATAACATAATATTTTCGATTTTATGTACTGAAACTTTTATACAGGGTTATCACAACAAAAACTCGGATTTCTATTGACTAATACAAATATTTTAATCATGAAAAAGTAAAAAGAGATTTAGTATTATTTACTATTATTGTAATGTATAGACCGTCTGGAGCTAACGCAGATTCTTTTAAACAAGTTAATGAAATATTAGTTTATTGTGTTAGGAAGTACAAAAATGTTATTTTTTGTGGAGATCTACCTAACTCAATCCAGCAACAAAAATATTCTATTAGACCTTATATAGTTTGAGTGTTTCAATATCAAAACTAGATTACGTATTTAAAAATATCCCTACAGATATTTATAAAGAAACAATTCATGATATAAATGTAGAAAATAACTTTGTTCTAGCATTACATCTTTTTTTTTAAGTAAATACCAAGTAAACCATTTACTATTATTACAATCTGATCATTGAGATCAATTAGCAATTTTATTCTAACCTAACTTTTCTAGGGATAAAAAACCATAAACTAAGATTCTACTCGCTAGTGCACCTTAGAGTCTAATTAGTTATACAGTATGTCCCCCTAAATTGGAATCATATGGAAAACTTTTTTATTATTAATTTTAGAAAAAAAAAGTTATTCTTCATAAAAAGTTCTGCATTATCTAAAACCTAGAATACAGTCATCAAATATCAAATTTTTTCAGTGGTATACGAGGTTTGTCAAAAAATATGAGTTTTACTCAAGAGTAAAGTACCTTTATTCTTTATACGACTGATAAAATTTGATATTTGATGGTTGTATTTTAGGTTTTAGACCATGCTCGACTTTTTATAAAGAACAACTTTCTTTCCTAAAATTATTAATAAAAAAGCTTTCCTATGCCACCAACTGTCTACGTAAATTGGCGGCATATCAAAATCTATTTTATTATTAATATTGGGAAAAAAGTTATTGTTTATAAAAAGTCGAGCATGGTCTAAAACTTAAAATACAACCATCAGATATCAAATTTTATCAGTCGTATAAAGAATAAAGGTACTTTACTCTTGAGTAAAACTTTTTGACAAACCTTGTATACCACTGAAAAAAATTGATATTTGATGACTGTATTCTAGGTTTTAGATAATGCAGAACTTTTTATGATGGAATAACTTTTTTTCCTAAAATTAATAATAACAAAGTTTTTCATATGATTCTAACTTAGGGGGACATACTGTATATATCGTTAACGTATAACACCAAACCGAACTATACCCTGCTTTTATCTAACATCACTCAACTAACTCAAAAGGCTTGGTTCTCTTGAGTCTTCTTATTAGATAAGCATTGTTGAGGAACTGGATAATCTTAACGTTGGTGACTACTGGCACATTTTTCTATTGTATTTTCAACAATCGCCTCTTTAAGATCCCTATGAAGATCTGTACTGCGACAGTACCAGGATGCGTCGACGATGTTCCTTAATACTTTATTCTGGAAACGTTGAATAACTTGGGTGTTACTTTTACTGGCATAGCCCCAAAGATGAATAACGTAAGTCCTTGCGGATTTCAATAGATGTCTGTAAAGAAGCAGTTTGTTGTATGTGGATAATTTGGATTTTTTCCAGCAACCACTTTCCAGCAAAGTGTCATATCCAGATATTTTGCTGTATTGGTAAATGTAATCTTAGTGTCGTTTATTCTAATATTAATATATTCGTTTTGCTTATTGCTGAAGTTAATATGGACAGATGTAGTGGTTAATCTGGTCTATAGATTTTTTGTAATTTTCTATTAGCTTCTTCGTGATTGTTTCCTACAGCCATGACTGCAGTATCATCAGCAATTGTTGCGATAGTATTGAGCTCAATATTAGGAGTATCTAATGTATACAACAAGTACTGGATCTAGTACACTACCTTACGTTACTCCTGCCTTAATTTTTCTTAGATCGGAATAGTCTTCTAATTCTGAAATATATTTCTGATAAATAGGATTTTAATAGTTCAGAGTATTGACATGGCAGGAGCAAGTTTAGTTTTAAATCCAAAAATACGGTGAAACAATTTTTTTTCTAGAGTAATCTCGATAATATCTATGATTCTATAAACCTAGTCGATAGTCGAATGTTTTGCTCTGAATCTAGTAAGAAATAAATTTCGAGATAACAGGTAACAAGGAGATGGGTGTGTATGATGTAACTTCAAATAATTTGTTAAACACTATAGCAAAAATTCAAAGACACTATTAAATGAAAAGGATATTTTGGAAGTGGCTGAATTTGAAAATTCGGAAACAAACCTCACCAATCCCTCTACGAATCCAAAGGTGAAAACAAATAGTGGTAGATATGAAAAAAACCTGTCGTTACTGGGGGTCAAACATACATGTGTCTTTGTGTTCTTACCGTTAGACTATCAACGACATTGACTGTCGAGATTCGTAAACAAAAAAATGGCATTGCCTTGTTCCTTAAACAATAAAAAAAAAGAAATAACGACTTCCTTTTGTAGTTCTTGGTGATCTGTTGGTGGTGAAATATAGCTTCTTGATGGTTCATAAGGTAGAAAAATTGATAGGATTTAGTGTCTGTATACACGTAAAATAAAAAAAATACAATTTCGGTAGGTACTATTAGTGTAAAAAACAACGTTTTTGATTGAAAGAAACATAAGTTTCTCTGTTTCACTTGTTATTTTAGTATCAGATAAATATAGTGAGAAAATAGTGACAGGATTGATTATTATACTTCTCTCTTTGACATTTAATGGCATTGCATATTTCTTTAATATTTTTCTCCCCTGAGGTGCGTAATAAAAATCTTCCTTATTAAAATGATCAGAGCATAAAACAATACTCATGTAGCCCACTTGTTGAATTACTAACATTTGGAACCATTTATTCTCAAGAAAATGAATCCTAGAATTAAAAAAATAACAATAAACTTTACAAAAATGTGATATTAAAATAAAGCTATAAATTTTCTTTATTTATGTCAATAAGTAATTAACCTTTAATCTTATAATTTTTATGAGACGGATGAAGACAAACTTAGCTGGATTTTATGCCCTCTTAATTTATAAACAATTACATTTTTCGTAAAATACAAACCAAAAATTGACATGTGTCAAAACTGGCGCTGTCAAACTTGGCAACTGTGATTGAATAAGCGAATTAAAAGCGAGAGATTTCCCCCCTCGGGGGGAACAGATGTTGATTACAAAATTTAGTTTTCTCTAGAAAAGTATTTGCTCTGTGAGTATACAAAATATAAATAACTTAAGCTGCGTTTACATACAAGTATATGATAGTTAAATCATATTTCAACAGAGCTAAAACAATTATTTTACTTGTCAATTGCAGGATTAAAGTATGAGACACCATTTTATCACGTCTGTTACATCAATTAGAGCATTTGTAGTTCCCAATCGGTCAACAAAAGTTTCCGCATCTCCTATAATTAACTTACATACGGGCTCTCTAACACTCCCACTCCATATTAAATGATACAATTCTCCATATTTAATTTAATCCATAACGAATTATACGAATCGTAATTCTATCGCCAACGATTTTTCCCATATATGTGTAATAAGTTAGATGTGTACTACACAATTGAGATCCGAAAACGAACTTCTTTTCTACAAATAAATTTCAATTGTAATCAGATCCGTACAAAAGGGCGCCGATTATTTCCATTAATACAAAAACCCATTTCGATTCTTTAACTGACCATTATGTGCATATGTTATTTTTCTGTGGGTCCATTCACGCTTCCGAAATAATATATTCCACCCCATTCGGTCTCTTTTTTCGTCGCACTGCCATTTTTATTTAGTGGCGGAGACTTAGTATTTTTCAATGGGACAGAAGACGGGTAAATTAAAGTATATTAATAGAGAGTTTTCGCATGTTCTGATAACGTGTGGGCGCTAATATCGTCAACGATAAATAATAGGTATTGTACATAACGGAGATGCTAGTTACGTTAGTGCCCGACGCACGTAAGTAAGGGACTTTTAACTTTATTAACGTCAGGTCCCAATTAGTAAGTTTTCAGGTCTCCCTTCAGTACTGTTGCCGCCTCTGTAAGCGTAATTTCTGTTAATGTCAACGAAAAGCCTCTTTTTTGTATGTTTTTATATTTTTTATATATTTTTTATTTTTTTGTATTTTTTTTGTATTTTTTTGTATTTTTTTTTATATTTTTTCAATTCTTTTGTATTTTTTTGTATTTTATTTGTATTTCTTTAAATGAAATTAAACTGAAGTAGGTAGTTTATAAAGGTGTGTTTGTAAAAAGTACGAGTTTGTTTTAAATTTCTTATTTTCTCTAATAGTTAAAAGGTTTGACTGGGTTTTTCTGTCATATTAGTCTTGTTCGAAAAATAAAAATAAATCACACGCGAAATTTTTTTCTATCAATATTTAAGTATTTTTACAAAATAGCTGTTTTTATATTTCAGTTAATATATTCAATAAAAAAAATAATACATATTAAAATAGAAAATGGAGATTTATCTGATAAACCTGAAGAAATTGCAGACATATTTAACAACTCCAACAAATGAGGTGGAAAGAGTAATATCGGATCTGAAAAATAATAAATCCTTAGGCTTAGAAGGACTTAGAGCAGAGAACCTTAAAAAATATCAAAATAGCTCTACATACCTCTACTGTCTAAATATAGGCCATTAAGTCTTATATCTAATGTTGGCAGTCCTAAAAAATATTTAAACACGATTAAACGTTTTTCTAAAAAACATAACATAATAAATGAAATGCAATGTGGATTTACAGAACAAAAATCTACAGAAGACGCAATTTCTTCAGTTGACAAGCCATATATAGGAAAGGTGTTTGATACCGTTAACCACAAAATGTTGCTCGACAGAAACGAAATCGAAATAAGAAGTATTGCGCATGACTCATACTTGTCTAATCGAGAACAGTGTATGAAAATGAACAACAGTTTCAGTGATAAGAGAATAATTTCATTAATTTTATGTGGTGTGCCTCAAGAAACGGTGTTAGGCCCTTAACTGTTCAATATATATTGTTTCCCTCCACCTTGCAATAGGCTGCGACTGTTATAGGAAACGTACGATTAAAAGAAAAAGAGAGAACAATCTATAAATGTCATTCCGTGTCAAGAACCATCTGAAAGATTCGAGAAGGTTCAATAGAGCTATATAACTTAATGAACCTGACGTGTCAGTTCGGTGTTATGATAGACGTTGCACGTTAATGTTAATTGTTGTATGGTGTAAAAGTTTAAGTTTGGAAATAAATTGAGTTTACCGAAAACCAGCCTAACATTTTGTGACAACGGTGAGATCCAAAATAAAAGTTCATGGTAAATACCTAGCTCCACTGAATACGAAAGGAAAGGCGAGAAGAAAAGAAGAAAAGACGCAGGACGGAAGAAGAATAGGAAAGGAAAAGAAGCAGAAATTACGAAGAAAAGAAGAGGAAAAAGAGAAGGAGGAGTGGTGAAAATTAGGAATGATTTGCTACAAATTCAAGAAAATCTTAAGCAAAGGGTGGGGTCAACTTAAGAGTCGAGTAGATCTCTTAGCATAATAACAAGAGAATTTAAAAACTAATTTAGAACAGCAGCAAGAGAAACTAAAAAGTAATTTAGAGAATTTTAAAACTAATTTATAGCCACAACAAGAGAATTTAAAAACTAATTTTGAAAAACAAGAAAATTTAAAAGCTAATTTAGAGCAACTGCACGAGAATTTAAAAGCTAATTTAGAATAACAAGAACGGCTAGAGTAGAGCTTCGCTAAGCAACATTAAAGCTGAAATCACTACCTCGTACTCATCTATAACCGAAACACGCCACATTCGAAATACAGTTTCACAAAATCATGCTGGCAAGACCATTAGCTACCCACGTCTGACGGCCAGACAACATGGGAAACGTATCGACTTCAATTTGTAGCTGGAGCTAGAGTCAATGACAGCAACCATTTTACAGTTATTCCATCAAGAAGAACTCAGTTATTTGTTTCTCGTCCAAGATTTGAAGAAAAGATATGGCCAGCAGTATTTGAAACTGGTATTCCAAAGCCAGCTAAAGGTTGGTAGTCAAAAACATAATGAGAGACTAGATGAATTCGAGACAGATATAAAAAGATTGCTTCATCTGGCCTACCCAAAGGCGTCTAAAGATTCCCTAAAACAAATTGGCTTACATGGATGGACTACAAGATATAGAAATGCAGCAAGCTCTTCGGCTACAATACCACAAGATGCTAAAGGAGAACTGATTGCAGTCCAGGAATATGAAGCAAAAAAAAATCATATCTAAATCTTCTAACGCAAAATTGAACAAAATTAAGTTCCAGGAAAGTGATGAGAGCACTAGGAATTCTATTTCCCAACCTAGTCTCTTAAGCATCCAAAATTAACAGAGAAGATGCTTAAATTGCGGAAGAATCAGGCACCTTTAAAGGACCAGTAGAAGCAGGGCTCGTTTTATAAATCAAGAATCGGGAAATGAGGCCAGAAATTCACCTAGATCGACCTCCCGAAGCCCGTCATGAAGTCCAACGAGAAATAATTACATCAGGTATGATTCCTGGAGAAGCCAGTCATCTACACCTAACTTTCTAGCAATAATCAAAAAGTACTACATCGAAAAAGTCGTCTCCATGGCAGCGCAGACATTCTTTCCAGGCAGCCCTGTTTAGAACGACAATACTGATACTGTAAAAAGTTTGAAGAACGAGAGGAGTCGACCACTATCAAGTTAGAGGATGACGAAGACGGAATCACTCATGAAAGCCTGATAATGATTTAAAAGAAAGACAATAACTTGAATATTGTCCAAGAGTGGCTCAAAAATATAGTCAGGCGTACTTCACAAGAGATAGCCAGATATGGTGGAATTATTAAAGGATACTGTACTCAGAAGGGAGACATGGGAGAGCCCCGATAGAGTACATGTAGTCCGTCAAGTGATACTGTCGAGATCACATGTCAGATGTGTGTTGGAGGAGCTTCATAGCAGCCGTTCAGGACATTTTGGTATCAAAACGACACTGGCCCGAGTTCGGGAAAGATTTTATTGGGATAATTGCTGATGGGATCTAGATAATTGGTGTAAGAAATGTGATTTATGCAATGGCAGAAAAGGGTCTAAAATAAGAAGCCGAGGCAAACTGGCACAGTACATTTCCGGAGAGCCTCTCGAATAAATCGTCATAGATATCCACGGACCACTTCCCTTAATAGAGAGGGAAAACTACTTGATGTTGTTATGGACTATTTTTCAAAGTAGCCCGAAATAGCGCCTATTTCTAATCAAGAAACGACGACAGTAGCAAAAGCGTTTATGACGCATGTCATAGCGAAACATGGAGTCCCTCTGGAATTCCATTCTGACCAAGAACAACGAAATTTTGAATCCGAATTATGGCAAGAATCGATGAAATTGTTATGCATCTGAAAAACACGCACTACGCCTTTCCACCCACAGACACAATAGAACCATATGCCAGTATGTTTCAAAGTTCATCTCTGAAAACCAAAAGGACTGGTACACTTTAATTCCTCTATTTCTGCTAGCCTACCGAAGTTCTGTACATGAATCGACCAGTTATACTCCATCTATGTTTGATTAATGGTAGGGAGAAAAAGCTTCTCCATGGTCTGCTTTTTGGAAGGCAGTCTGAAGAAAAATAATAGAAAAGTCTATAGATTCGCTCAAGAATGTTTGAAAGTCAACAGCGATAAAGCAAAAGCTAGAATCGACATGCATGCCACAGTGACACATTTTGAGAGACGCGATCCAGTTTGGTTGTACAATCCCAAGCAAAAGGACTTTGTCAGAAACTTCAACAGAACTAAGAAGGCCCCTACATCGTCCTCAAGAAAATAAACGACCTGATCTACCGCTTTCAGTTTTTAGCGGGAAGTAAACCCAAGGTAGTTCACATTGAAAAGTTAGCGCCATACAGTGGTCCAGATTTTCAAGAGTAATAATAATTATATAGAAAAATTATAAAATAACACATTATACCTATTCGCTCCGTGCGAAGTCATGGAAAGGGAAGCAAAAGCGATACTAGCGCTAGCTGCGGATAATTCGTGCATTTTAGGGGGATATTTTGTAATTTTGGCATATCAAATACACGTATACATTTTACTTTTTTTCAAAAAAGTAGGTAAAAACAACAAAATAAGCAACCGGAGTTGCTGTGTTGAAAATTGTACAAATACTAGCAAAAAAAAACAGTGAAACTTATATAACAAATTTCATTAACAAAGTGGAAATTAAATCAAAGAAATAAATGGATAGGTGTACAATAAGAAGAAAAATTACCTTTATTTTTGTGATAATAACAGTAATGCTGGAAATAGTAGACATCAGAAACTAGAAAGTTTTTAAATAAACCATAAATTATCATTTTACGATGTTCTTTAATATCCCTTTATTCTTAAATGTTCATTCAGCAAGGACTAGATTTCAAGATTTCTGCCCTTGATTATAATATTTGGCTGGTATGCAATTTTGTGACTTACTGATCGGAAACCAGTTTTAATCATTCATTCTATTTTTTCTTTAGTACAAAAATGAAAATATAAGTAGCGATCCTTTTTATACATTTTAACTTCACGCTATTATAAATGGTTTCTTCAATGACAACTTATTAGACTTAGGCAACTTCTCATACATTTTTCAGTAAATACTGTTGCCTGTCTATATTTTATTATTGATTTTTAATGATTATACATAATTTTCTTCAATTTAAGCGTGAAAAATATATAATAATAAATTAATGTTTTAATTGTTTTATAAATCCATATACTTTTATTAAAACTAACATATATACTTTTTATTTACGAATTCTATTAAAAATTGTATTTGTCAGTATAGGCAGAAATACTCCTTTAATACCAAAACAAATTGGCGCTGCTGTCGCGCACGGAGCGAATTAAAATTGAAAGTTTTTGATATAATTTTATAGTAATTAATAAAGTAAACTCTAAACTAACTAAACTAAAATAGGAAATAAATAATATCCAATTTGTATTAAATAAAACTTTTAAGATCTCAAATTCAGTAGTTGGATAAAAGTTTCTACACATGGAATCTTTGGGAACTTATTTAAAATTTAGTTTTTTTTTTGCTTTATTAAAAATATATCTAGTGCTATTGAGTTTTTACCCACGTCCTAAAATATTCATATTCATTTAGAAATATTAATTAGACCCTCTATACAGTACTATTTTGGCAAATGTTCACCATATATAACCCTATTAATATAACGCCCTTTGGTTCAGCCACTGACCGATCAGACCGCCATATTTTGCTGGCGAGGAATGTTGAATAAATTGAATATTTATTTCTCTCTCTAACTTGTATGAGTCATATGTGATCTGGAGAAGAGTGTTTTTTGCATTAAACAGGATCCACCGAAATAAAAACAAGTTTTTGGGAAGGGTCATTCCCCGTGGACGCGCTGGGGTTAGTTTCCCCTAAAAGTTTCGAGTTAGCTTGGCCAATGGTAATAGAGTTATGGCCAAGGGTCAGGATTTGATCGATAGTTTCGAATACCCTTTATGTCGTTAATTTTAGTTTCTTTTTTTCTAAATGTGTAATGCCAAATATACCTCCCAATCAGCTCAATAAATTTTTTTCTATAAAAAAAAAAGGAAAAATACATTCCAATTTCATTAAGAGACAATTATAATTTTTTAGGCGACTGTAATATAAAATAACATTTTACGTATTTATTAACATCCCTTTTTGGCATTACATTTAGGTAGGTCTCTTTTCAGGAACAAGAATGTAAAAAAATGTTGGATCTACTTGAAAAGTCGCCTAAAAATGTACCTCGGCCACAGTATTTTTTTGGCCTAACCAGAAGTTGCTTGGCCTCGGCTAGACATCGGCCGCAAATTTCTGATTCGCCCAAAAATAATTAACAATTCGGCCTTGGTACACATTTATTATTATTATTAACATTTTAATACAATATATTAAAGGTATTAAAATTTATTACGTTTTATTAAAATTTATTAAAATTTATTAAAATTTATTAAAATTTATTAAAATTTATTAAAATTTATTAAAATTTATTAAAATTTATTAAAATTTATTAAAATTTATTAAAATTTATTAAAATTTATTAAAATTTATTAAAATTTATTAAAATTTATTAAAATTTATTAAAATTTATTAAAATTTATTAAAATTTATTAAAATTTATTAAAATTTATTAAAATTTATTAAAATTTATTAAAATTTATTAAAATTTATTAAAATTTATTAAAATTTATTAAAATGTATTAAAATTTATTAAAATTTATTAAAATTTATTAAAATTTATTAAAATTTATTAAAATTTATTAAAATGTATTAAAATGTATTAAAATTTATTAAAATTTATTAAAATTTATTAAAATTCATTAAAATTTATTAAAATTTATTAAAATTTATTAAAATTTATTAAAATTTATTAAAATTTATTAAAATTTATTAAAATTTATTAAAATTTATTAAAATTTATTAAAATTTATTAAAATTTATTAAAATTTATTAAAATTTATTAAAATTTATTAAAATTTATTAAAATTTATTAAAATTTATTAAAATTTATTAAAATTTATTAAAATTTATTAAAATTTATTAAAATTTATTAAAATTTATTAAAATTTATTAAAATTTATTAAAATTTATTAAAATTTATTAAAATTTATTAAAATTTATTAAAATTTATTAAAATTTATTAAAATTTATTAAAATTTATTAAAATTTATTAAAATTTATTAAAATTTATTAAAATTTATTAAAATTTATTAAAATTTATTAAAATTTATTAAAATTTTTTAAAATTTATTAAAATTTATTAAAATTTATTAAAATTTATTAAAATTTATTAAAATTTATTAAAATTTATTAAAATTTATTAAAATTTATTAAAATTTATTAAAATTTATTAAAATTTATTAAAATTTATTAAAATTTATTATAATTTATTATAATTTATTATAATTTATTAAAATTTATTAAAATTGTGGTGAGGTGTCATTTGTCAACTTTACACTCGGTAAACATTGCTGATACACAAAAATTATATACAGCGCATGATTTGTACTGAAATATTATCGTTTTCGAGCTTGTTGGAACAACATCTGACAACATAATCATATGTGTATTGTCAATTGTCATTAACCGTTGTCTATTAAAACCAAAAGCCTAATGCGTCATTGATTCATTTGATAGAAAAGAAGAAATTTAAGATTTAACATATAAATTAAACCTGTCAATTATTAAGCATAAATATTAATACTAATCATAAATCGAGTATAAATGTCCCCATTACATTGTGAAGGTTCAACTTAATCCATAATCATAATACTAATACAAATACTAATAATAATGGAGTATAAATAGACCCTTAAACCTGTTTCTATTAAACAATCCTCATGTAAATGATAAAAATATATTGTTTACTTTCTCTTCTATAATTTCCTTCATGTTTCTGGCAAAAATAATTACGGTCGTCTCGTTCCCACCCTTGACCGCCGATGTTGTTTGAACGTGTTCGCTTTCGCTATCGTTGCAGCCCTTAATGCCCTCTAAATGATTGTAGCCTCCGCCCGGCCGCCGACAGACAATAACCCACCACCGCATTAATCTTCTCTCCGATGACGTGACTCTTATTAGAGATACCAAATTATTTAATATCTAGCTATTGTTCATACCACGAGTCAAGTGATATATGGGAGAGCATCGGTTGATTGAGAATTTAAAAGGGCGCCAGACACAAACGCATTTTACATCGAAAGAGGTTAATTCAAAAAAAGAGAAATGATAATATATATAAAAAACAGTAGTTTCAATCAAAATAACAATATTTAAAAAAGTAAAATACTATTTCTTACAGAATTTTTAGTTTTGACTTCAATCTGAAAACTATTTTCAAATTATTGGAATAAAAATATCCCAAACGACAATATTTGTCTGCAACAAGAGGGTGCTCTTCACCTCATTATGCGCGAGAGGTGAGAGGTAATACCTAAATAATGTGTTTCCCAGAAGATGGATTGGAAGGCGAAGTTTTATCGAGTGCCCCCCGCGATCACCCGACATGAATCCTTTAGACTATTTCCTGTGGGGATCTCTTAAAAAACATCGTTTCTTAAACAAAATCTGTCAATATTCAGGAATTAAAAGATAGCATTACCACAGAGATATGAAGAATTGAGCAGTCAGGCATGTTGAAAAATGTATTGCAAAATTTTAAAAATCGCATTTTTGTGTTGAAGTAAATTCACAACATTTTGAGCATCTGCTGTAATCGCCTTTTTGTTTTCTAAAGTTCCTAATTTTTCTACTAAAGTGTGGATCTTAAGGTGATTTTTTTTCGACTATTTTTTGTCGCTCCCGTCCTTAAAATTTTGTTAAAAATGCCCCAAAAAAAATTCCCTGAAAGTTTGAGCCCTTAATATTAATATTAAGTCCTCGACCAAGGCGTGCAAAGATTTTCCATGTCATAATTGAGAAGAGTTACAGAAAAATGTAAATGACAAAGTTGTAGGATATTTAATTTACTACAAAAAATGATTCAAACTATTATAATTTAATAAATGTTAGTAATATATAAATTATATTAAAGTAATTGTATTTGTATGTTTTATGCAGGAACCAGTAAATCCTTTATTTGTTAGATTCTTCAAATATGAGCTTTAACGATGTAAGATATTAATCATATTCCAGTATTCTAACTTTAAAACAAATATTGAACAAAAAGTGTGATAATACAAAAAAAAATCGGCAAAAATTTTACAGTAAAATTAAAATTAATGCAAGGCTTAATATCTCGAATCTCGATAAATATTGATCTTAGCGATTTGGTTCTCAGGACATTTGTCATTTACATTTTTTCTGTAACTTTTCTCAATTATGACATAGGGTCGAAATAATATCAGTAGTATTTTTTTTTTGGTATGTCATCGGCTTCAACTGCTAAAGTTATTTCGCCTCGTGTTCTGTGTAGGCTTTGTTACTGTTTCAAAGCATCCCTTTAGGAACAGCACTGTTAATTAGTACCCAACAGTGAATGGCCGAGTGGGCAATCCTACCAAGGCATCAGAATTAATTTTAAATAATTAAATTAAATGAAAAAATTCCGGCCAACGGTGAGATTCGAACCTGGGACCCTTGGATCAACAGGCAGAGACTCTACCACTGAGCCACCCACCCTTTCTGTCTTATTAAAAAACCTTTATGTCATACTATTTCCTTATTGTGTTTTTATTGCTTATAGTTACCAACTATCTAATGTCGTACTTTATGGCCCGCGTGAGCATAAAGAGAAAATTTTTTAATAACCTTTGTTAATGAAATTACAAACGGAATATAGTAAAATATGGAAATATTCGATAAACATTATTTTGACGAATTAACATAAAATTGGCAGTTCTGAAAAGATCCGGTGATAGTTAAGTTGCCTGCAGCAAACGATTCATGTTTCATTGTTTGTATCAAATTTCTTTACCGAAACGCCAGACCCGGAAGGTACACCTGCCAGCATTCTTAAAACTTCATTTTTTGAAGATAAACTATCCTCTAAATATCCTTCAGCAACCGACGTACTCTTCCATCCACCATGGCGCTTCAACGTGGTCATACTGGCTCCAGCCTCTGCAAGAGGAGTTGCTGATGTTCGACGCATACAATGACCTGTATATTTCTCAGGATCACTTAAACCCAGTTATTTCGCTATAATGGACGGGATTTTTCCAAACGTGTTTTTTCCTACTGGCTGTACAGTACATCGACCTTGTCTATAGGTCAGAAAAAGCCTTTTTTCTGAGGAACCACGTGACCGTAGTGACATATAATCTCTTATTAGCTTTAAACTATTCATTTCACCCTCATCTATAATGGTAAAAATGCGTTTTTTATCGGTCTTTGTCTCTGGTACATTTACCACAAAAACCGATTTTCTATCTTCTACATGAGTAACTAACATGTTCACAAGTTCTTGCCGTCGACATCTACCAAATATTCCAAATATTAATGCAACTTTGTTCATTAAAAACGTCTCGTTCGGTGCCTTATGAATAAATTTTAGAACATCTTCCCTAGACAGAATTTTAGACTTATTTGGTTTGTAGCCTTTTGAAGTTTGCTTCATACATTCCGTTAACTTATGGTAATTAGCAATGTTAATATTTTTATTTACTATTAAAGTCTTCTTTACCATAGAATATTTGGACCACAAGAAACTCGGAGAAAATGTTTTAGCGAGATCGCCGAAGTATCCAAGCAACGCAGTTTCATTAACATCTTTTACGTAGTTTTCTTGCATCCAATTTAATAATTTTTCATATTCCATGTCGTAAGCTTCTTAGGGAAAGCCCACTCACGCGACATGTCGCGCGCGGCAATACTTTTGATGTTTTTAAATGACCACGCGACAGAACCGCGTTAATGGGCTTTGTCATTTAAAAACATCAAAAGTATTGCCGCGCGCGATCAGTCGCGCGCGACATATCGCGTGAGTGGGCTTTCCCTCTTTTTTTTGGCAACAGATTTTCAGTTGCTTCCTAATTTCGTCAGGAATTCCAAAATCTTTGTTCATTTTGACTTCTAACTTTGACACATATAAAAATTATTGTGATTTTATGACATTTACGTTTGTCAACATTCACCTAGCAACGATAGTGTCTACTATGATAAAATGGCAATTTTATTAATTCAAACCGGATTTTTTAAAATACTGATTTATATTGAGATTGGATTGCAATAACGAACTAGTATGACATAAAAGTTTGTACAGGGTGAGCGAAACTCGATGTCTCAGCTCCATTATGGGACAAGGGAAAAAGATAGGAAAAAGTTGAAAAGAGGTTCTTAAATGGCATAAAGGAAGGTCCGTTTTAAGCCCAATTTGCATATTTGTCCATATTTGGAAACTGAGGTAATGACGTCATCGATTGTTTTTTTTTTCGGAAACATACCTATATTTTTATAAATTTAAATAGAGCTAATTTTTCTGAACAAATTTTATAAAGAAAAAAATTTGATATCTCCTTCACTTTAAAAATTATAAGCAAATTTGTAAAAAAAAAGTATAATCAAAAATTCAGAAGACGCCTTTGGAAACAAATAGCAAAGACGTATCTGTCAAATTAAATTAATGGTTGACAAATATTGTTATGTAGTTATTTGGCTTTGAAAAATGTTCACGCACAATGAAAAAGTCGACATGTTATTAGTTTATGGGGAATCTCAAAAGAACCCTAGAAGAGCAGTTCAGTTATACGTCCAGAGATACCCCGAATGTGTTATTCCAAGCTTAAAAATATTTGCAAGATTGGAACGCAATTTACGTTCAAATAACAAGGCATTTTCTTCTCGAATGGGAAAAAAAATTGCTAAAAGAGTCAATTCTGATAATACTGTTGTCAACCATTAATTTAATTTGACAGATACGTCTTTGCTATTTGTTTCCAAAGGCGACTTCTGAATTTTTGATTATACTTTTTTTTTACAAATTTGCTTATAATTTTTAAAGTGAAGGAGATATCAAATTTTTTTCTTTATAAAATTTGTTCAGAAAAATTAGCTCTTTTTAAATTTATAAAAATATAGGTATGTTTCCGAAAAAAAAACAATCGATGACGTCATTACCTCAGTTTCCAAATATGGACAAATATGCAAATTGGGCTTAAAACGGACCTTACTTTATCCCATTTAAGAACCTCTTTTCAACTTTTTCCTATCTTTTTCCCTTGTCCCATAATGGAGCTGAGACATCGAGTTTCGCTCACCCTGTATGTACCGCGGGCATAAACAGATTTGTATTCCCTCGGGTTCGTAAGACGTCGGCCTCAGGGCATAAACATCTATTTATACCCTTGGTACATAAATAACTATTACATACCCAAAGTATACAAAAACGTGGAAGCCGTTGATAAAATGATTGAAACATCGTATCGTATCTATGGTTTTATAACTCGCTGTACCAGGGATTTCAAAGATGTACCCACATTAAAAACTCTCTTATAAGATCAAAGTTTGAGTATGCATCTGTCGTCTGGAGTCCGTTTAACCAACTTCACACGGATCGAATTGAAGCAGTTCAAAGGCGGTTTATAAAATTACTGCGTTTGAAGGAGGATGGTGTTTATTCGCCAATAGGAGTACCACACCAAAATCTTCTTCAAAGATATCACTCATAAAAAGACGTGAATACCATTGTATATGTTAGGTTTTAAAATTGTTAACGATTTAATTGATTTTCCTGAATTGTTGAGAAAAATTGATATCTGTATTTCGAGAGTATCCTCTAGAAATTCTGACATATTTCACATATCTTTACCTCGCACATATGTTTTGAAAAATTGTCCATTTCATACTAGTATTAGCTGCGTTGTGAATAGTGTGAGTAGTGTGAGTAGTGACATTGACATCTTTTCATGCAAACTTAGGGAAATAAAATATCATTTGCTAACTAAAAACAAAAAAAAAATAGTATTGTATTGTATTTTACCTACTACGAGTAGCTGATTACAAATTTTTGTATATTTTGATTCACTTAAAGGTTGTAAAATATTTAAAACAAAAAATATTGACCAACTATTTTATGATTTGGCAAACAAGTAGGTATCTCACATAAGTTTGCACCTAATTCAAATTTAAAACAATTTATTGATTAGATCAATTGCACTGTGTGGTAAATTCCCGTTCTAACTATATAGCTCAATGCTCAATATCACCAAAAATTGGCTTATACCCTTTTACCTTTACCTATTAATTTCAAATAAATTTTGGGTTTGTAAATCCAAAAAAATCTAGTGAAATATATCACTTTCTTCGCTAAATAGGTACCCCATGTATATCAACATCTCAACCGTTGTTGATACGTTTTTGCCGTGCAGAAATATACTATAGGAAAGCAACAAGAACCGAATATTCTTGCACAACTAATTCCAATAAATATTTTTTACCTGTTCCACCCTTTTCAATGGCCATCATGGCCAAATAATGGGTTAAATTCAGTATGAAAAGAGTTAGATACAATATCGAAAACTACCTGCGCACGTTTTTTTCAGCACTAAAAGGGCTTTGTGCAGCACAAAAGGGTTAGGCCAAATTACAGAATAAACATGATCGATCCTTTTATAATAGTAATGGGGTATAATGGATAATGATTTCATGGTGTTAATGTTAGCCCTGTATAAATATAATGGGTGCCTCTTTGAATTGATGTAAAAAAATTGGAAACTAATAGGTGCTAGTTTGAAAAAATTGGTTTTAGTTAAAATAGTACCTTCTGTATACTTTAGGGACTGTTAACTGTATACAGGGTGTTTTTAAAGGGTCTAATCAACTCTCTAGGTCTAATATTTTATCAGTTTGCTTAATAAATATTCAGGGTGTTCCGAAATTAGACGGTCATATTTCAACAGCTTAATCTACATCCTAAAATACGAGTAAAAGTTCATGTAAACATTGGTCCGAAAACGTTTTGTCTCCGAGATACAGGGTGTTAAAAGTGAAGTCTTGATAACACATTTTAAGACGCACAATTTTCAAGAGAAAAGCATTTGAAAATGTCATGATAAGTTCGATAAGTTAGTTGAAAGTGCAAACAATAATTACTAAGCCTGTGAAATCAAAAATTTTATTTTTTTCAGCTTTGGAAAACCGGTAAAGAAATTTATTTAGTATTAATTGTTTTTTAAATGGTTATTTTATAAAGAAAATTGTTTTTTCCAAATGGTTTGGTTGACTTTGGTCCAATAAAACTATCGATGAGAATTTATTTCTTTAACTGTCCACATTTAAACTATTTATTTAAACTAATTTACCCACCTATGAAGATGATTAAAAACTGGGGTTTAGTCCATTAAATATAGCGTAAAAAGTTTAGCATCTGTACCAAATTTCACTTAGTTATCTTTAAACTTTTAAAAAATATTTACAAAAGAGTGTCATCAGAACTTCGCTTTTAACATCCTGTATCTCGGAAAAGAAACGTTTTCGAACCTATGTTTATATGAACTTTTACTCCTATTTTATAGGATGTAGATTATGCTGTTAAAATATGACCGTCTAATTTCGGGCACCCTGTATAGAATGGTATCAAGATGTATACAACAGGCTATCACATACGACATTGACAGATGTTGAGTCACAGAATTGTTTTAGAAAGCTGCTCAGGAGATTTCTGTTAACTACGCCTTATTATGATGTTACAGAATTTTTATAATGACGAGACACTGTGATATGTGTTTTATTTTGTTTTGTTCTATTCTATTTTAAATGTATGTATTAATGTTAATTTATAATAATGTTTGTTTATATTTTAATGACTTTTTATTTAGTTGTGCTTTGTATAACAATATTGTGTTTGTCAATAAGTATTTTAACTTGGACAATAAACATATATTCTCTCTCTGTCTGTCTCTCTCTCTCTCTCTTTCTCTCTTTTTCTCTCTCTCTCTCTCTATCTATCTCCAAATGTATTATGAAAGGTCACGTTTACATGCACAAAATTGGTACCGACAAGTCTTTATGATTAGCGAGAAACTGTACGCCACTGGTTTTTGACAACATTTATGAACTTTTTTCATAATTTTAGATGTTGAATCAGTCATTAAATTTTCTTCACATCTGTAACACCCTCTAATCAATGTGATATTTCCACGTGAACTTTTTATCGAAGAACATTCTAAGATATTTAGCTTGTGTTGATTAGGGGAAACAATTGTTGTTTACACTTGTTAAACTGTTATATACGAAAAAATTTCATGAAATTCTTAAGAATTTTAAAACCATTTTTATTGTAAATAAACTCATGAAGAAATTGATGTAAAAGCGATTTTTTAATACGCGTGACGATCGACAGTCCATGTAAAATTATCCAATTTGAAAATTCTGACCACCAACAGTTGCGTGGCTAGGCCTATTAGCCAAAAATTAAACCGACATCTGTCGATTCGCCAATAGGTAACCGATAGTTTTCTTACCATCATCAGAAACTAGATACCTATAAGCGCTGCGTGGAGGACTATTTTCGTTTAATAGCAGACGTTCTAATAAATGACTATTATTTAGCGGCAGTTTTGTAAGAAAATCGAAAAATAAAACCGGAACTAGGAGGTACTTCCAAGTATTATTCTCTTTTAATCTGCTTTAATTTTAAAGACTTCTCTTTCTGTTTTAGGTCAGCTCAATTTCTTTTTGTATACGGGGGTTCGGAAATAATAGGCTATTATTAGGGAATTTGTGTGTAAAGATTTACGTTAGTGACATTTGTGCGGCGCAAGACGTATGCTACTAGACCAAATTGCTTTATTTTTAATTTTTTTTAGGCCGACTTCTTGATTGGTAAATGGTTTTAAAGTTGTTTTTGGTCTGCAACGTGTTTGCGGTTTTGCATACCTGATATTTCGGAAATAATATCATTATTATAATTGCTGCTTGATTTTTTACATTAAAAATGTTTATTTTCGTATATGCAACCAAGTTACGACTTTTTAGCCAAAAGACGTTGGAGTCGGTCGAGTGACGCAATACATAGGTAGATGGGGATACTCATTAGGTCAGTCACTGAATGTTTCGAGGTAAACACTTTGGTGAATACAATCGGTAGGACGATGGGCTCACTTATTTTGTAGCTATGTACTCTAGAAGTTTGAGAAACAGCGAAAAGAAACAATATATAAATCTTGAGGTTACGAATATGGTATTTGTTGTTACAGCAGAAAAATAAAATTGCCTTAGATCCATTATTTTTATTTCGGTATAGAAAGTGTCTGAAGGATAACTATATTTTTTTAATAAATTAGCTTTAGGAATGGCCCTTATGTGACTTTTAAAGAATGAATGTGTGTTTTCAAAGTTGCACCCCTCACAGTGATTGCATACCGAAGATGGCTTTCAACTAGAGCATAAAGGGTTTTAAGATGTTAAAAATGAATTTGTATAAAATAGTTTGTTTTTTTACTGTGTAGAATATTATTGTGTACGTTCCATTTAAAATAAGGGTATTTTATTACTTCTAGGTATTTATTTTTGGTTTTATGAAAAAATGTATTCTTGATAAAAAGTTCTGCATGGTCCAAATCTTAAAATGCAACCATCAGGTACAAACCTCGTATACGAGTGATAATATTTGATATTCGATGGTTGTATTTCAGGTTTTAGACCATGCTTCACTTTTTATGAAGAATAAATAACTTTTTTTCCTAATAATAACAATAACAAAATTTTTTCTATGCCGCCAACTTACGTAGACAGTCGAGCATGGCCTAAAACCTAAAATACAACTATCAGATGTCAAATTTTATTAGTCGTATACGACGTTTATCAAAAATAAAGATACTTTACTCTTGAGTAAAATTCATATTTTTGAGAAACCTTGTATACGGCTCAAAAAATTAGATATCTGATGATTGTTTTTTAGGTTTTAGACAATGCAGAACTTTTTATGAAGAATAACTTTTTTTCCTAAAATTAATAATAAAAAAGTTTATTTAGTTTATTAACGAATTACATTTATTTCGAAAATGTTAATATTCTCGAATTAGTTCAATATTATTTGGATATTTTTGAATAGTGCGAAACATTCTACACGTTTTTCGATTAAGAATCAGTGCTTCCGGCATTTCCGCCCGAATATTCTTCGTCGGATTTAGCATTTTCTAGACGTTTCACGTCAACCAGCGATGACGAGCATGGGAGTATTATCGGAGGTTGACTAATTTTATCGATTATTCTTGATAAGGGAAAATTGGAAGCCGTAGAAGACCCAAATAAAGCAGAGAAGGACTAAGGGGATTATATCAGGAAAATAGCTTGTATGATATTATGTAGAAATGATGGATACAAAAATTTAAAAAAAAAGGCTTGGAGTCGAACATTTTTATACAAAATCATTAAATATGTTGGATATAAATAAATACAAGATGATGGACGAAAAATATTTTTCGAACAAAACATATTGTTGCAATAAAAGTTACATTTTTAAGTACTTTTTTACAAATTAGTTTCATATTATACTTTATATTCAGAATTGGGCAAATTTAAATTATCTGCGAGTTGAGTTTTGCAGTCAATTTAATGAAATTTTTAATTTATATTTACGAAATAATGGAATGATTTATAAATTTCTCTAATTTCAAAACAAATTGACAACGTAGCTTCAAACGATAATAATGTCATAGCACATAACCTCGAAAATAGTAGTTTGTGCCACCATAAATGACATTTTACAAGTGTTTCAACTCTTTTTAAAATATAGCACCAAACAGTACATAGTACTAAAAAATACACCAGAGGTCGGTAGAAGGTGAGGTACCGCAAATGAAGACAAATAATGACTGCGAACTGTCAGAAAAATTCAGTTAATTTTATCTTTATCAAGTAAAAAATACGTCTGTATCCGATTTATTTGAAAAACCGTTCGGATTTAGAGAGGGAAAATAAACCGAAGACGCAATATTCCACTTAATAAATACACATAAAAGCTTAGATAATAATCTTCCTACATTTTGCATATTTCTTGACCTCTCTAAGGCATTTGATACTGTTTGCCATAGAATAATTAGAAAAACTCGAGAGTTACGGTGTAAAAGGTAATGTTTTAGAACTGATGAAAAGCTACCTCACTAATCGAACTCAGAGAGTAAGTATGGATGGTGTTACCAGTGATTCAGATACATTAACTTTTGGAGTACCCCAAGGTACTGTCCTGGACCACTTTTATTCAATATATATGAACACTTTATTAAAATTAGACACAAGTGGTTCTGTTATTGGATTTGCTGATGACACCGCTATACTGTATATTCGGAAAGATTAGAAAACACTAAAGCAAAGTGAGCTGAAAAAAAACTCAATATACAGAAGACAAAATACTTACCTTTTACAGCGTACTCAAATAGTCTTCCAAACCTAGGGCTACTCAATATAGACCAGACTACAGAAATTGAGGAAACATGGAGAAACCATGGATAAACACCTGAGATGGGAAACACACGTGAAAATGTGCAAAAATTTAGGGGACTGCTTTGTCGTCTTAAGTTCCTAAAAAGTTTTTTGGATATATACCATTTAAAAACGATATATTTTTCATTAATTCAGTCGCAAATCATTCATGGAATTATTGGATGGGTAGGTATAAATAACTGTCACTTAGAATACAAAGATGGGCTTTAAAAATAATTTATAGTAAAGAAAGGACGTATTCCACAGAAAGCCTGTTCCAAGATAGCAAAGTTTTTGATATTCAGTTATACGTCCAAAAAATATTGCCACATAAAAATAAAAATAATTCAAAGAAAAAAGTACAAGTTAATAATGTTAGAAATAAAAAAACATTTAGAGAAATAAAATGTTACAAAACTATTGGGCAACGTAGCTCCTTATACTTAGGGACAAAATTATTTAACATGTTGCCAAACGAACTCCAAGTAATAAATACTTTTTTACTCTAAAATTCAAAAGTGGATATTTTCTGAAGGCAGAAAGTTCTTATATAACGCAATAAACAATAATTAAAATAGCAAACAAAAAATAAATACAAAAAAATCTAATTAAAGACAAAAAATCCCGATTCTAGACGCTTATTCCGACTGTAGATGCTTACCCGACATCCGATATTTATCCTGATTATAGACGCTTATCCTGATTTTGACATATCCTTACTTTTCGCAATACCTGCTACAAAAGAAGCAAAAAATCTAATAAATTTAATTAATGTAATGTAATCCTTAACTATTACTATTTCTAATGTTTTGATATCAACAGTATATGTTGTATTTAAACTTCTTGTGATATTTTTTGTTTATATACCTATATTTATAATTTTATTAAAAAAAATGTATTTTATTATGGTAAATAAACTGTTTTTATTGGATGAAAAGTGAAAACAACGAGAAGAAAAAAACTAGCCCATATCTATAATAATAACCACCCATATATTTCATCAAAACAAAGTGAGGACATTACTATTTTTCATCATTTTTATAGTGTACAAGACAACAATAATTAAATAAGGAAACTAGTGTGTATTCTTTTCTACAAAATTGTAAATATTGTTCAAATGGATTTTGAAAAAATAAGTGTTAAGTGACATTTTGATGTTATGTTTACAGAAGCGTAGGTATTAAATTATAACTGCCACATTTTAAATAATTAATAAACAAGTTCCAAAGATACATGCTAATTTTGTTACCAGTCCTAAAAAATCTAACATGGAGGGATCTCCTAACTGCAATAAAATGTGGTATTTATAACGCGGCAAAGAAGAGGGTAGGTTCAAAAATGTACATCTTAATTACCCATATGAATAAGTGTTGTATTAAACTTTTTATTATATATGTATATACGCAGTGGATTGTTTTCAATAGATTTATTAACTTATACTACTTTAATCAATTACAAAATAAATGAAAGGTTTGTAGGTGTAGCTACAGACAGATTTATAAAGAAAAACGAAGGAAAGGTAGAACTTTTCGAATGTGGAAATTTTATTAGTATTCGCCAAGAGCAAATATAAAAAAGAACGAATTGTTATCATTATATTCTTGTTTACATTTATAATATCTGGATGATGTATTAACAGCCGAACTGGAACTTCAAAATTCTAATAAAATGTATACACATACCCACTTGAAAAATTGAAAATACCTTTATTCGTTTCTTTTCTTTATCTACAAAATGTTATAAAAGCCTATAACAGCAATTTCTACGTTTTTATTATTTTATTTCTACATCGTCCACTCCTACTTTTGATATCAAAATTAACATTTGACATCAGTACATCATTCATATCTAAGATCAACAATAACTAGACTAGAAAACAATAACTAGACCTCAACAAATATGAAGAAAGCATTACTTAAACTAACAACAAAATAAAATTGCAAAATTATTAGAATTATAAATAAAATACAATTATATTTGTTCGTAAATATAATATATGTCATGTTGCCTGAACACTAGTATAATAACCTGTCAAATTATTGACCAATCATCCAATGGCCAGATCTTGAAGTAGTACATGTTGATGTTAAAACTTACTTTATCTAGCTCTTATAATGGTCAAACGGGTAGCTCACCTTTCTAACGACCTCTGGTGGATTTTTTGAAACTACATTGTATTTGGTGCCATATCGTATTTTGTTTTTATATGGGATTTGAGGGAAGTTGAAACACCTATAATAACTGTCATTCATCGTGGTTTGTGCAACGATAAGAAGGCCATTTCGCACGAAAACGTTTAAGCACGACTAGCTCAGCTTCATCGACACACCTAAAATTTTAGTTGTAATACTCGTAAATAAATTGATTTCATATAGTTTTATTAAAATGTATGATTTATTTGTAAATATAGAAGAAATAAAAATAGAAATGCTATTATTTGTTCATTCTATAGAAGAATAACTCATTTTTAAGTATATTTAATCTCAATAACTAAAAAATATACTGACAATTAGTTCGACAGGATTGTCACTTATATAAAATTTTAAAAATAATAGCCAGTTGATCAAAATATGAACTGTGATTGGTGGATTTCATTTTTTTTACTGTGTTCTTACCAGGTAGAATGGATATGAAATATATTCGTTCAGTTGAACGCAATGGCATATTTTTTCCGATTTGTAGTCTGTGTATAGAATATCTTATATCCATGTGGGTGTAGAAAAAATATTAAATAATATTATACAAGTAGTGCCATCATCTATCTTATGCGATTTAACTACGTCCTCAACTTTATGCACATTTTTGCGATTTTAACCTACAAAGGCGACATAGTATCGAAATTATATTATTCTTTTTTTACTCTTATAAATAACGAATTTTGATATTCAAAATAATCGAATACATTTTTAAGCAAATTTGTATTTCGAAAACATATTCAATATAGAGCGAATTACCATAAACCCTTATCCTCTTATTTTTTGCTTTTAAATCAGATATTGCCATTCTTACGTTGACAATAAAGATGTTCACATTATACGTGGAGGGAGGTATCGATTTTTAAATGTAGGAACTTCAAATTGGAATTGTAGTTTTTCACCACAAATTGGTAAAAATGGCATCTCGATGTCTCGACACCTCGACAGCCTCTAAAGGTGGATCAGAAATGTTAGTTTACTCCACTTAACTTTAAGCTATGGAATATATCCTAAAAAACACAGTTATGCATTTGTTTATTTTAAAAATAGGACGTGCAAAGTCGCGTCTATAGTTTGAAAAAACATTTAGAACAGTTATTATACCGAGTGGAGTTAACACATATTTTAATTTGTTACATAGGCCTGGGCTATTCTTAACATTTAATTTAGAAAAAAAAACAACATATTTTTGTTAAATAACTTTTCCTTATAAAGTTTTCAGACCTTGTATATGAGTGATAAATATTGATATATGTAATCATTTCATTTTGTGATTTAGACCATCCAGAGATTTTATAAAGATAACATTTTTCCGTAAAACGAATAATAATTTTTTTTACGTATGCAATCAACTTAAGTAGACACATTGTATAATAATAATTTTTCACATAATGATGAATACAGGGATACGTTATAAAATAAAATTGAATAAAAAAGTAAACTTTTAAAATAGAAAGTACCAATTTTAATATTATTTGAATGATACTGTTTTTATTATTACATATTATTCAATAGATATTATTTGTATTATCTTCCCACGCTCAACCCAAAATCGAACCGTCGTCGGTCTGATATCAATCAGCCGCAAACGCAAAAATATCGAAAAACGTCAGCTAATGTCCATCACATACCCTATCAACCAACCAACCAACCCATTTCCTCAATCCAATCCTCGCAAACATTCCCACGTTACCCAAGCATTATTCAAAATTTCCAAAATTCTTACACAAATCGATATAACGATAGATGCCTCTTTGAATGCGTTTTGCGTTGACCCGATCTCCCTTATAATTTAAAAACCCAAATTGCATCTTTTTCTAAATAGTGCGGGGTCTAACGGAAAAAAACCAAAATATTATATTTTTTTTACAATTATTATAGACAATTTTAGCATTTTTTTATTATTGTTTGTATATATATTATTTTTTAACATCAACCCTTAACGCTGAAACCACTCTCTTATTTAAATTTCGCTGCTTGATGTCACCATACTAGCCAGATACATTCATAATCAATAAGGAGTGACTGCTCGATCAGTTGGTACTTATATAGTACATTTCAATGTAATAGGTATTTGTAGATAATAAAAAAATCCACACGAGGAAGATTTTTCAAAAAAAAAATCAAAGAAAATCCACACCAAAATACGAATATATGTTGTTAAAGTAGATATCTCCAGTGAAAATAAGGCTCGTCAGTATGTGCGTTCAAGAGATTTATTAAACATGAAGGACAATAAAAAATGTACCTATCAAAATTGAAAACTATTACATACAACTTCATATAAAAGAGCCTAACTGATATATACTAAGTGCTAACTTTACTTAACAAATTAGTCTGCTAACTTAAACACTTTCCCTTGTTAATTAGAGTTAAACCCATTTTTGTAGACAAACTTTGTAGACGTTGCCTTTGAAGAGCCTTAGTCAATATATCAGCCACTTGTAATTCTGTCGAAATTTGCTCAATCCCTAAAATGCCTTCATTGACTTTTTCTCGAACAAAGAAATGTTTCGTAGCTATATGTTTCGTTCGCCGATGAAACTGAGGATTTTGAGCTAGTTTCACTGCTGCAGAGTTATCAATTCGAAGGATAGGATTAGTTTTATAATTTGTCCAAATAATGTGCTTAACCAAATCAACTCCTTCGTTGCTTTACTAACTGCAACAATCTCAGCTTCTGTGGTGGATGTAGCTACCATTGCCTACCTCTAACTAAGCCATGAAATAGCTCTACCTGCATAGGTTACAACCACTCCAGTAATTGATCTACCTGTTTTTGTACATCCTCCAAAATCTACATCACTATAGCATTCTAAAATTCTTGTATTTACATCTGAAGAATATACTATACCAAGCTCAAGAGTACCTGCTAAGTACCGAAATACTCTCTTGACTCTTACTACGTCTTCTGAGGTTGGATTTTCTAAATTTCTCGATAAAAAGCCTACAACATATGCTATATCGGGTCTGGTACCCAGCGCTCCTACTGCCTGCCTGTATGAATAGTTATGTTTTTTCTCAGACTCTTTCCCTGATTTTGGAGTTTCTGAAACTTTTAGAATAGGAGTCGAAACTGATTTACAATCTAAAAAGTTAAAACGTTCTATAATTCTTCTAGCATGTGCTTTTTGACTAATTTTATTAAAACCATCGGGGCTTCGCTTAATTTCTATTCTTAAAAAGTATTCTGCAGATTTTGAGGTTATCTTAAATTCTGTTTGGAGCTCAGCCAGGAAATCCTCTAGGTCACGTCACACAAATCAGTTGCCGCAGTTAAACCGTCATCCACGTACAATACCATCTTTTTCTCTAAGATAAAGACAAGAGTCGGCTTCACTTACTATAAAGACCAGCTTTTTTAGAAAATCCCTAAACCACCAGAACCACCTGTTTCAGCATCTTGGAGCTTGTTTTAGTCCATAAAGGCTTCTCTTAAGTTTACAAACTCTATTTGTACTATCAGTATAACCATGCAAATTGTTTCCTCAAGTTCTCCATATATGCAGTAGATACATCAAATTGAGCTAGTTGCATCCTTTCGCTAGCTGCAATACTTAAAATGGATCTAATTGTGCCCAGTCTTGCTACCGGACTAAATGTTTGGTTATAGTCAATATCTTGTCTCTGATTAAAAGCCTTAATAACTAACCTAGCCTTAAACTTATCTACGCTACCATCTGGATTAGACTTCACTTTAAAAACCCATCTACAAGGTAAAGCTTTCGCTCCTTCTGGTAAGAATGCTAGCTTCCATGTTTGGTTTTCATTTAAAGAGGTCAACTCACTCTTCATAGCTTCTTTCCACTGATAGCTTTGGTGACTGCTTCTTCATACGTTTCAGGCGTTTTAATTGTACTAACAAGGTCTTCTATAATCAATGCTCTCTCTCCGAAAAAATCGGGTCTTTTTATTTTGATCTGCCTCTTAGACTATGTCTAGAAGATGTTGGCATATCCTCGTATTATTCTTTTTTGTCAACACTTTCTTCTAGATCCGCTTCATATCCTAAATTCTCTTCATTTTTTTGATATTCTTCTTCGTCATCTTGATTCGCTTCTTCTTTGGTATTTTGCTTTTGAAAATCTCCTAATGACAATTTTATATAGTTTATAGGTTTTTCTTCTTCGTCGTCTTCTTCTGGTTCCTGTTCAAATTGTACCCTTGGACGTTCTTCTGGTTTCTCTTGAAATGTACATCTCGAGGCAGTAAAACCTTCTGAGTTTCTTTTACCCAAATTCTATCTTTCGTCTCCATCATACCCTGGAAGATATCTCTTGGAAGCTTTTTAATCCATTTTCTTTCTTTTTTGACTTGAAATATGGAAGTAGCAACTTGAGCCAATGATTCTTAGATGCTTTATTCTAGGCTTGTGTCCTATCCATAACTGATATGGACTTACTCCTTCAACTATCGACTTGGCTGTACGATTCAGTATATAGATGGCCGTACTTACTAATTCAGCCCAAATGCCCTCCGGAAAAATTGCGAATTGTAAAGGTAAAGTGACTCTCACAATTCACAATATAAAGTCTATTCCAACAACGATCAGAAACCAGTCATTGACACCAGGATTCTGGGCAGTAGATTATTAAGACCGCTAAATTATATACGGTGCAGAATCCTGGTGTCAATGACTGATTTCTGATTGTTGTTGGAACATACCTATAATGTGATTTACATTGTTGAAAATATTGAATGAATACGCCATATTTATTTAAGAATACTCCTATACTATATGCGAGCCTAAACATAGATTCATATTATATTCGTAGGTATTTAGGAATCTACTACATTATTTATGGTCACGCGGAGATGACCACATCATTGTTACATAATATTTGATTAAATTCTATTAGTCAATAAACTGATGTTAAACCTTGAATATTCTCAATTTTTCTTCATTCGTTAATATTCATAAACATCAAACCTACATAGTCGCATTTAGTGAAATTGGGCTCCTGACTAAAGAGGGTTGAAAAGAGAGGGTGAGCGCTTATTTACCTGATGGTCAAAAAGGGAATATTCCATTACCTGGACCAAGAATGATGCAGAGATTTGCAAGTCTAACCTTTTCTCGGAGTGTGCTTTCTTTTAAATATTTCTCATTGTTGTGTTAGGGTTGTTTTTCTTCCATATAAAAGCCGGGTTACGTAAAATGAGATCTTGGCTTAAAATTCTGAAGATGAGGAACACTTGCGTTTTATTTCTATAGGCCGGGATTTTGAAGACGTAATGGAAGTAGGTAATTTTAGAAAATAATCTTTTTCCTTTTTGGTCATTGCTCGATGAAACAGAAAGTTGTTAAATATGTATAAGAAAGAGTGCGTACATCCTTTGTGCAAATTCTGGACGAGATTAAATTCAGAATTTTTTATAAATCATATTGAATCTTGTTAAAAATAGAATAAATTTAACAAACAATGAATTATAAGATATTAATAAAAATGTAACACTAAAACTCAACTATAATATAGTGGTGTTCAATAATCGGGTTTGGGCATGCAAGTTTAACACGTTTCACTGTTTTTTAGAGGTTAGATGTTGTAACATTTCACTTTTATCATTTGAAGCAGCGTTTTGAAATTATTTGAACATCTGAAAAGATGGTGACTTATCAAATATTACAGATTTTTTATTTTCTCGACTTCTTGAGCAATCAATACCATCAATAGTGTCGATAGGAATATTCAAATGAATTATTTTTAAAATAAGAGGTATTAAACTTAAGAAAGGCCACTTATTTGTTACCGGTTATTCTAGGAGAAAGTTAAACGATTATATTTTTTTGTGGCTAATTTTATTGCAACAACTTTTGGCGTTCCACGAATATAAACTGTGGTCAAAAATATTTTTCTCTACAGGATGAGTCGCAAATAAGTAAGGACTGGTTTTTAATAATTACTATTGGTCTGGGGCAATGTTTAACAAACTTTTTTGGCTGCGGAACCTTTTTAAAAAGCGTAATATAGGACGGAGCCCAAAAAAAAAAAATAATTAGGCAAACAAAATTAGATCCTTTCTAAGTGAAATCTAAAAAAAAGTCCTTAGACCAAGTTCTCCAGAACTTCCTCATAGTACTCCTAGTATTTTTTATTATGGCTATTATTTTCGCGGAGCCCCCACGGAGGCTTCGAGGTGCCCCTACGGAGGCTTTGCGAAGCCCCAGGGCTACGCGGAATACTCTTTGACAAACGCTACAAAATTACAAAGAGAGAGAGAGAGAGAACGGGCGGAGTGTGCCGTTGAGTCAGAGATGGAATTTTCGGGAGCGTCTAGAGACTTCTCGTAGCAGAATTGGACTTGGTATAAATAGCCGACTCATCGTCGGGCAGTTTTAGTTTAGTATAGAGCATTGTAATAAAAAGTTAAAGTGTAATAAATAAATTAAAATTGTTAGTTAGTGTCTAAGTATTATATAAATTAAATAGTACGTCATAAATAAATTGTAAATAGTGTGTTTTAAATAAATAAACTATAAATAAGTTAGACTATTGTTACACTAACTTATGAAAAAGTAAAAAAAAACTTTTAGCAATTCTGAAATTATGTATGCTGATGATGCCACGTTTGGAATTAGCATAAAGAAGGGTGAGGACCAGAGATAATAAGGAGATGTAACTACTAACAAATATCGTGTGGTCCTGAGTAAGACATATTCTAAGGGACACAGGAGGGTATAATATCCGCTGTTGTCATATGCCTATTTCATTACTCTGCTTTTGTTTACAAAATTATTTACATATATTAAAAAAGTTAAAATAATTCAATCTATTTTATTGCAACTGAACCCCAAAAATTTTGAATAATTAGTCATATAAAATTTAAAAAAATTAGATGTAATTTCACCAAATTAGATGTAATAAATTCCAAAACCTAGTCATGTCAGGTTGGAAGTGGCAACAGGCTTACACCAGCATGAATATTTACGTTGTTTTATATGAGTGCACAGCGGCTTACACATTTATTCATTGATAAAAGTAAGTTGTATCTGCGTAAAATTCTTCTCTTTATCCCTTCTCTTACTTCTCACTTTTCGTCTCCTCGCCCCATCTCTACAAATAGAGTGTATCGATTGTCGAATTAATCTTGGCATCGTGAATAATATATTTTCTTAATACATGGTTATATCTCTGTTATCTTTGGTGAGGACCCAACAGAGCTACTTGCGGAAATTACAGATCAAGCCAAGAATTGGTTTGATTCTGGTTCTGATTATTTTTACGTAAGATGGATTAAAAATGTCGCTACGTTATTATAGCTAATTCACGAATTTAAAAAATCGGGTGTTTCCTTTTTTACCAAAATTTATTTAGCAGGTGTTATTTAGGCACTAAAATCAAACGACATTATGATCATTTTTACGCAATAAACCCCGAAAAGTTACCTACATCTCAATTTGGGAAATTTTAGCTTTTAGCACCTATGTAATCCCCGGGTATTAACAGTTGAAAATCTGTCGGTCCACGTTACACGCACGTTCGACACTAAAAAACGTATTAGGTAACAGATTACGATTAGCCACCGATTACATTGGCGAGAATGAGAGAATGAGAATGGTATCTGGGACCGATCGCTAAACGTGCGACGTGAACACAGAAAGCAAAAACTAAACTCTAAATGCCAATGGAGACGTTCGAACACAACGATAATTTATTATCGTAAAGGTGTTTCATAAAAATTATTAGGTATTTGTAGATTCTGTGAAATTCTGTATAAAATTCTAAAAGGTTGTGCTAACCAAATTTTTCATTAAAATTATTACACGAAATACAGAAGATTATTTTCCAAAATTTTAAAATATAAAGACGTAATTACATCATGGCAACAACTGACAACATGTACAGATTGTATATATATAAAAAAAAACAACCAATTATTTACTTTTACTTCATCCAAGCTTTCGGAAATTTATTTAATCATTCCCATCATCAGGGTAGACTACAAAATAATGTTGGAAAATAGTTACAATGGACCAAATTAAACTAAAGTTACTACTTACAATAAGTTGAGATTGTTCACTACATGTTGTAACAAATTGGTATATATTTGTCATAAAATAGTCAATTAAATTTATATATTATAAATTAAAATCACTAAAATTAAAGTTATTTTCAATTCAATTTCAATATACTCCGTTGTTAAATTTATAATGTATTTGTCAACAATTTGACATTGTCAAAAAATGGCATTTCACTTATAAATATTGCAAAACATTTGAATGAAAGATAAAAAGAAAAGAGTTCTTTATAAAAATGAATTAAATTTTTTTTATATATAAATTCGTTATAAAATAACTTATTACAAGGAGTCAAAAGATGACACAATATGTTAATTTCGTAACGGTTTGACTTCTGATAAAAGATTTTGGTAAATTTCACTAAAATGTTTTATGTCTCTTTTTTTGTTCATGTTTTTAGAGTTTTGAGCTATAAGCGTCATTTCTAGAAACTTTCTTGCAAGGTTAGATTCAGCAATTAAAACTGTCGATGATTCCTAAGACGTGTTATGTCCTTCATGTGTAGCAAGTGTACATCTTTCCGGGTGTAGTCTGCAGTCACTCTTGTGTGATGTAATTCGACCTTTTAATCGTCTGCCCGTTTCTCCGAAATATTGTAAAACACAATTTGTACAAGAGATTCTGTAAACTGCATCCGATAGGAAAAACTCAGGGATTTTGTCTTTTTGTTTTTTGTATAAAGAGCCTAACATTAAAACATTTTTATTTGCAATTTTGATGTTATCTCTAGTATTCAAAATGTTCATCAGTTTAGGAGTAAGATCCTTTATGTACGGTAACGAAATATATCTTACACAATTACTGACAACAGACTGAGTATTTGTTGATGTTCCGGGAATTGGTTCATTTTATAATATTGTTGTTACATTATTAGCAATTACTAAATTATTATTGTTGTTATCGTTATTACCATAGATTGCAACTTCAGTGACAATACTACTTTTCTTCGTTTTTTTACCTTATCAGTAGGATTTGATTGTTTAACCGTAGCCAACAGTAATTCTTGGAAGTCTAGAGGTTTTTCTACGTTTCTCCCAGAGAGACCTGGCTGCAGCGAGTGACTTTGATTGTTATTCAATACCAGATCAGGATTACGTTGTTGGTCCTCTCATCTCTTATACGTTGCAGGATTATATTTTTCTTTGGTAACTACGTTAGCCACCTTTTCTAAAACCGTTGCAAATTATCTCAGGTTCTGTTTCTTTCCAAATTTGTCCTATTAATGAACGAAACTTGTTTTTGGGTAACTTTCTTCCATGTCTCTGCCATTGGTCAAGTGTTTGATCCCACTTTACTTTTAACGACTTGAAAACGCTTAAATCTAGGGGCTGTAAAATGTGAGATGAATGGGCGAAAGTTTAAGGATTGTTACTCTATTATCGCGGGTAACTCTTATTAGTCTGTCATCGACGTGAGACACGTGACCGTCATATATAAGTAAGACGGGATGATCAGGTCCAAATTCTAATAAAGTTTTTTCGAAGTAATTTAATAACAGTTGGGAATCCATCCATTCATTGGCAGTCGCAGCACATGAAGTTCCTGGGTATTCGTCTGTAGAAGGAGCAATCCAGTCATCCCACATGTTTTTTGCTTTAAACACGATCAATAGGGGAGCTTGAAATCCGTCAGCGCTAACAGCCATCAGTACAGTGGTATTTTCCCTTCCAAATCCAGCAGTTGTTCGCGATGAAGGAGCTCCTCGTTTTTCCACCACTTTAGTCTTTAATGAATCCAGAGAAAAGCTGGTTTCATCTAGATTCCAAATTTGACGAGGTTTATCGTGTAAGCTAAATTCGGCTGTTTCTTCAATAGGTCAAACTAGTTAGATATTTGTATTAAAAGGATCCAAACACTTTTTTCTTGCGTATTCCACCGATTGTGGTTTTTTTTATTGACAAATTATGTCTCTTGGAAAACCCCAAAAACCAATCTTCTCCCGGTCGCCCATTCTTAAATGGTGTTTTAAGGTTATTTCTAGTGACATATTGCTCAACAGTATTAAAAATGTCACGTCGTGTTTACCCCCACCCCTATTTTTCCATTGTGATTAAACATTCGGCGAGTTTAGCTTCTTCATTAATGGGAATTGCCGTGGATCTTCCCATAGATGAAATTTTCTTGCCTCTAATTCCTCACCTGTGGTAACTAAGGGTCATCTGGGGGATACCGTATTTCTTATGAGCACCGTATTGGGTAATTATTCCCCCTATGTATTTCTACCAATGCTCTTTTAAGGATGGCCTCATTGTAGGTTGAAAATTTGTTAGATTTTTTTTTGTAACAACGTACCATGGTTTCCTAAAATATAACAAAAACACGTTACTTATTTTATTTAATTGCCATGGGGCAAGTATGTAGTATGAAGTATTTACTACACACTTGCACACACATGAGATTTCTGTGGGGCAAATTGTTTAGTAAATAAAATTTTTAGGTTATTTCTAAAATATACAAAAATATTTGCAAAACTACGAAAAGACTTACTTTTTCAACTCGCTATATCGATTTAATTGATAAAATCACTTTGCTTTTTGAGAACGACGGCAGATTATTAACCAAATTGTGTTCATTGTGTCATTTGTTTTCTTTGGATACCACTGCGTGTCTAGGAATTATTTGAGCTCAAACATTCTACACATGGAGGAAAGATTATTAAGAGTTGCCGTATCTTTATAGAAATTTGGCAACAAGTTTGCTTGCAGCGACCTGTGGAAGCGGGTGGTTCAACTAATCCTACTCTGTCGGTAATATTAGCTGTTCAATCATTACTCTGTTGGTAATGCAGTTGCCCGTATACCATATTTAATTTGAAAATTGGCGGGCTTATTTTACATCCATTAAGAGGAGCATTTATTTTAACAATTATTATTTTCCATCTAATACGAAATATAGGCATCCAAAATTTCAGTTAATTTTTTTCATTTTTAGTGAAAGAAAAACATGTAAGTGAAGGTAGACGTTCGTTCCTCTGGAGCCACTTTTTTAAAATTGATCAATTTTGATGGCAAAAATCGCAAAATTTTGTTTCATAAAGACTCTCAATTTTTGAGAAAATAAATCAGATTTCAGAATAGTGGCTCCAGAGAAACAAATATTTCACTTTTACCTGAATGTACATATTATTCATTCACTAAAAATTAAAAATAAACTAGAAATGTCCATAGCTCTATTTCGTATTGGTTAGAAAAAGATAATTGTTAAAGTAAATTTTTCTCCTCTTAATTATATTTAAAATTTTGCTTTTTTATTAGCTGTTTGTTACAATTATGAAATGCCAATAAAAATGTAAAATTCTATGACAAATAACTATGAGGGGTAAAATAAATAACATACAAAGTTTTATTTAATTATATTTACTAAAAATTCCCAAGAAAAATAAATTAAATTAATGGTAATACAACAATAATAATAGATTTTCCTACACTTCAACTTACATGAGTTAAACCCCAAGAAGAGCTTGTGAGTGGCAAGAATAGTTATTATTATTTGCTATGGCACTCTGGGCTGACTTAAAGATAACAGATAGTGCCATATTATTTGCAGGTGAGTAAAACCCGGATAACCCGGCCTACCATCATTATTTGTATATATTAGTTTATTTCGATACAAAGTACAATCTATTTTTACAAATGTTTACTAGTTTCTATAAAAAATACTCCTAATTTCACGAAAATGTTATTCTCTAAAGATTATCTAATGAGTTTGACTTAAAAACATTCTAGTATTATAAATTATCTCCAAATATTTATTATCTTTAAGAAAGTTACTCTAATATCAGAAATATCACATTATTATTTAGGTGTACGTTAACTATCTTCGGTTAAAATAATGAATATCAGAAATTGCAAATAATTCATGTACTTGATTTGAAAAAACTAATTTTCTAAATAACAAAAATATTCTTGTTGAATCTTGGGAAATAAGATAAAAGGCAACTATCCATATAAACTGAAACAGAAAAAAAATTAAATGCAGTAACTTCAATCAGTTTGTTTATCTTTTTGGTCTTAAAATATTGCCACAGCTCTCATACTAGGTCTGTCCGGGTTCTTCAAAAATACATTGAGAACTATCAGAAGACTAGTTGACCAGTGGACAGTTTAATAGTTGTATCCGACAAATAATTTGGAATTAAACTGTTTCACTGGTTCTCGGACAGTTTGCATCGAGTTTTAAAGAAACCTGAACAAACCTACATTATAATAGTTTTGAATTAAATTGTTGAAATATCTTTGATTCTGAAATTTTGACTGCAGTTTAAACGTCACATTAGAAATTATAGGGCATTTTTTAATTTGCAAATTTTACTTTTCTGTTTTCTATAAAATTTATTTAAAAACCCATTATCGAAACGTTGTTCCTTATGTAAGATTCAAATTCAATTGATGACTGACCGTTTTTGAAATTTTGATCTTCTATATTATTGGAATGTAACACAGGTAATCTGGAGGTGTGATAACAACATTACTAAGTATTATTATCTTTGGTGTATCTGGTTTTGAGGGTGCTAAGCAAGCAAATCTTAGCAGTCTTAGTCTTCAACAATTTGTGTTTGTAATCGATTTCGTATCAAAATTATCTCATAATTCATGATTGGTTTCACATGAAATGTTTAAAATGTGGCACCATTCTTTCTTTGATTTGGAAATTATGTATTTTCTCTAGTTAAAGCATCAAAATACCTTTACTTCATTTTAAATAATCCTAAATAACTTATATCTAAAACTTAAATTAATAAAAAATACTCTCACTCACATGTTTTCGTCGGCGGCAACCATAACCATATTGTTTTTTTGTTTACTTTTTGTTGATAGCGCGCGCGTCACCGTGGCAGCGGTCACACGGGGGGGAGCCAGCAGGCATGTAGCGGACATAAAGACAGGTTAACATTGTACAAATAACTAAGTGAAGGCATGATTTTTTAATTTAGTTTAATATATAAATTAAAATTGTTGAAATAATACTTTTTTGTGTTACTGAGCGAGATGTTATTAAATTATTCAGTGTGCTTTACATTTTAATACAATTTGGTTATTGTAAAACGGACTTCAGAGCACCCAAGCGCCGGGTGGTCTGCGCAGTAAACAGGTTGGCATATTTTGCATATGATTTAAACCCCCGTGATTCTACATTAGCAAATGACATAACATGTAGTTGTACCCCTTGCTCATAGATGGAGCCACAATAAACCACACTTACCCCAGATACATACTTACCCCACCTTAACTTAACTAAAAGATTGGTAGTATTAATTCTGGCTACGATACCAATATCAATTCATTTCGAAAAATAAACTAAAAAGTAAAATAGACATAGAATCAGAAGTTAAAAAATAAATTACACAATTATCAAAGACTAAAAAGTTATAAAAGAGTACAACTTTTTCTCAACTTTGTGTGGCAAGTTGGCAACTACTCTAAAGGAATACTTAGGCAATTTTTAAACAGTAGATTCCCAAGAAAATGGATACAGAAAATGGTCACCACGGTTTCCAGTTTGGAATCCAATGGATTATTTTTATAGGCATATCTTTAAGACAGTGTACAGATAGAAGAGATTATCCATTCATCTATGAATAAAATCAAACACCAAATTGACGCCACATAAAGTTTATTTTGCAAAACCCAGAATTGCCACTAGTTTTGATCTATGAAGTAATCATCTAAAATATAAGAACGAAAAACAGACAATGTTGGACAATTAACCTGGAAGTTTAGTGGGCCATCGGATAGACTATTGCAACATGTAAGACCTATAGAATCCACGTTGTAATACAGATTGAAGAAACCTTCTAAGAGTATCAAAATGATATATCGTCTGGCATCTAAATATGTGGAAACTTTAAGTAGGCAATAACAACCAACCAAGAAAAAATTTTGTTACGGGTTATAATTAATTAGCATATTTATTTTGCACACCATATTTTGCTGTTATAATCGAGTTATTTACTGCGTTCATGATGATTATTAGAAGCGATAATTAAAAATGCATCACTTACTTCTATAGTTAATAAAACACAATAGGAACCACTTAAATAGTTAATGTAAAAGTCCAATTTTTTATTTGTTTATATTCCAAATTATTTTTTTCTATTTTTACTATTTCTTCTTATACCTTTCTTCGGTTGTTAGGCCTCTACTGATAAGCATGTTTAGATCACCTACTATTTCTTCTATTTAGTTAAGGTCTGTTTAAGTAGTACCGTATGGTCAAATAATTAAAATGTCAGGGATACCATCACTGACCAGTGGTCACCCTGGTTTTGTCCTTCAAGCTTCTGGTCATCATGCTTTGGATTTTGGGGTTAGCAACTTATAGCATGTGCTTCTACATAAACTCGTCTTCTATTTCGGATTTTTGTACCCAATAAAGCAAATCATCTCTGTAAGGAAAGAAAATAATATATTCAGAAGTCTGAAATCACATTTTGTGGATTTTTCTTACCTATTTACCATTCTCTTAAAGGCCAACCAACACCACATGCTAAGTCGATTGTGGTTTCTGTCATCCATTTTGTTACAACAACACAACTAGCATTAATTTCATCGGATTAGCTGGATTTTGATCAGAAATCTCGTTTGGACAAACTCATCGATGATACCTTTCAAGGTTTGGGTTCTAAACTAGGATGTACCACTTTAGTTAAGCATGTCATCAGAACGTCTTCACCGCCCTTAAATCAACGGCATTATCCTTTGTCGTCGCCGATTCTAAAACAAATAAATGAGGAACTCACTAAGATGATCGAAGATGGGGTGGTAGAGCCTTCTAATTCTCCTTGGGCCTCTCCGATAATCTTAATCAAGAAGCCGGATGGACGTTATCGGTTCGTTGCAGATTATCGCCAACTTAATAAGGTCACAACTAAGGATGCTTACCCTCTCCCCTTTGTGAATGCTACTCTAGATAAATTACGTGATGCTCGGTATCTCACTACGCTAGATATCAAGAGTGCATACTGGCAAATCCCGTTTTCCAAGGAATCGAAACCAATGACAGCATTCGTTGTGTCAAATCGTGGTCTACTTCAATTCCGGCGAATGCCGATGGGACTCCATAATGCCCCAGCAACGTGGCAAAGATTTATTGACCAGGTTATTGGTATCTATCTGAAAAATTATGTATTTGTTTACTTGGACGACATTATAATCTGCACAGATACTTACGAAAAACATCTGGAAATGTTACGAGAAGTTTTGTCTCGAATCACCAAAGCTGGACTTACTCTAAACAGAGACAAGTGTCACTTTTTCAAGTCCCAACTTAAATATCTGGGCTACATTATAGGTTTTGGTGGACTCACAACCAAAGTCGGTTACAGAGGTTCGTCGACTCATTGGAGTTGCATCCTGGTATCGACGATTCGTACCCAACTTCTCTACATTAACCGCCCCGTTATGTGCTCTTCTTCGAAAAAATCAGCCTTTCGTTTAGAGTAGTAAATGTGAGACTTCTTTCAAAGCTCTGAAGGAACATTTGATGTCCGCTTTGTTACTGTCTTGTCCTGATTTCGAAAGACTTTTCATACTACGAACTAATGCTTCTGACTACGGGTTAGGTGCTGCCTTGTCCCAGATGGATGTTGAGGGTAATGAGAGAGTTATCTGTTACTTGAGTAGATCTCTTTCGAAATCCGAAAGGAAATACAGCACCATCGAAAAGGAGTGTCTGGCTGTATTGTTTGCCATTGAACGTTTACGTCCTTATCTAGAAGCAGTGAAATTTAGAGTAATCCCTGACCATTTTGCTCTTAAATGGATTAATAATATCAAGGACCCTGTAGGACGAATAGCTAGATGGGCAGTCCGACTACAACAATTTGATTTCGAGGTAGTACATCTTAAAGGTAGTGATCACGCTGTCCCTGATGCCCTTTCAAGATCTGTACCTCACATAAATAGTGTAGAGCTGGAGTCTAAGGACATTTGGTATAATAAAATGTGTCAAAGGATACAAGATATACCAGTTAAGTATCCGCCTTGGCGTTTAGAAAATGGGCGCAGATATTTAAAAAGATTGATGTTCCCTATCCCGAACTAGCCGAAGATGCTGATGGATGGCTAATGGTTGTCCCAAAAGAAAAACGAGGCGAAATAATTTCTTTGCACTATGATCCTCCTACATCGGGTCTTCTTGGAGTGTAAAAAACAAGGACAAAATTTCTAGGAAGTACTATTGGCCCAAACCTAAACAGGATGTTGCTCGCTACATTATCAAATGTACAACCTGGACTAAATTAATTTAAAATAAACCTACTTACCTAATCGCTGCTTCTGCACTGGTTCCATAAGGTACATTCACCTCAGGATTATCATATACTATCATCACCATTCTTCATGGACTACTGGAATACAGCTAAGACGGTTCTTATTTAACTATTGCAGCTTATACTCTCTTCGCTCTTTATTCTTCACTCTTCGGTTACTTAACTAATGAGGCTTTGGACTTTTCTTTATTACAAACTAAGTACCACTATTGTGCTCCGAACGCTTTGCATGTCATGCTATTGTTATTTTATTTTGTATAATTAACCATCTCAAGTAATGTAGGCATTAAAAGGCTGCTACTCTGTGTAAATATATTAGTTATCATATTATGATTAATTATAAAGGCTGTTAGCGATTGGTACCAATTGGAGTAAAAATACCACCTAATGTGCATGAATTTTAAATCTTTAATTTTTTATATTTAAGGTTTCACTTTACTTTCTTCTCTAACCTGTAGTTTCTGTAACTGAATTGTGACCGTAATTAAACCACCTCATTTTTCTGGAATGATACTATTTTATTATTATTATTCCTCGACCCTCTCTCCGACGTTAATTTAAAGTAAATTTTAAAGCTAGTCGAGGTACAACTGTTAGGAGCAATATAACACTTATCACAAGCTCCTAACAATTTATAGTAGGTCCAGTATAGCGAGTCTTGCCATTGTCGAACCTGCTGTAACTTCAAAAAGTGAAAAAAATACTTCGGCGGTGAATCGAAAATGGCACTAACCAAGTGGTGGAGATGTTTAATTTCACCATTAAAAAATGTAGAAGAGTGATATTTGACCTTCAACAAAAAATATTAGTATAACGGTTTTCTACTTTCCAAAATAAAGGTGTTGATTAAATAAACGAATATTTTAATTTTGACAAGACGAATACGTTCTTATTTATTTAATTAAATTTTCGCCACCTTGTATACAACGAGACAGAAAATTGGATATTATCTGCATTTTAAATTTCAAATCTATTTCTATTCATCTTTAATTTTTTAATTCATCTTAAGGTATCATAAAAAATAATAATTCTATCCGGAATAGGCACCTGGCCAATACTATCAGTTTACACAACCCTTTATCGGTTACTGAAAGTTAACAAGAAAAAAAAAAGATTTAATAGTAATCCCAAAAGTTAAAATATACCCTATCTCATTCATTACAAGCCACCAAGCTTCCGGGAGGTGTAGGTACCTTTAATACAAAAAAACCCTTTGACGCGTTCTAAAAAACCTTCAAAACCCCTTTTTACCTACCTGGTCTCGTGCCCGCTATAAAATAAGCGGTGTGCCACTAATAACTTAATAAAAAGCAGCTCTCTCGCCTTTTAACATGTCTTATTAGATGGGGTAACCCCTTATGCCGTTTTTTCAGCTCGATGATAGTTTTTTACTACCTGAGATGCCACGCGTCGGTGCTGATATTTTTATACGGGGTTATAAAAATCGTTTGTAAATAAAGGGTAGAGGTTTTTCTTTATTATTTATACGGTTTAATGTGGGTTTTTTTGTTAGCAAGTTTTTTTGTTGGTTTTGGGAATAATGACTTGTTGACAAATAATAAGCAAAGGGTTGTAAATTATGAGTGTTTATTGGTGTTTGGCAGATATATTTGTTGTGGTGAATGGGTGGTGCCTTGTTATACTTGGGTGGTATATTTAGAAGTATACAGGGGTGCTTCATTGGGAAATGTGCATACATTAATGATTAACAAATTATTTTCAGGATTGCTTTTACTTCTTGACTGTTTTTTATTAATTTTTCGAATATCTTCGATAGATGAGTGAGTAGGGAAATAGGTCTATAGTTACTAAAAAGAGTGCTATCTCCTTTCTTAAAAACTGGAGTAACAATAGAGGTTTTGAATGCTGAGGGGTAAATGGCCTTGTTGATACACTGGTTCAATACATACAGTGTGTCCGTAAAGTATGGAACAAATTTATTTTTAGCTAAACAGACCATTTTAAGAAAATCCTGAAACACGTCGATTTTTGATTTTAATTTACCGTATTTTAAAATAATAATCTAATATAAATAATGAATTACTTTCGAGTAATGACGTGACCGTCATTTTTTTTAAATGGAACACCCCCATTTTGTCTCAATTTTCGGATTACTCTAGCTGAGCTGATTCCAAAAATGTATCACATGTTGATTCCAATTGGTACAGGGTGGACTTGTGGTCTAGCAGACAGAATATGAAAGAAATTATTTCTTATCAATTTTGAAAAAACATAGTCGTCTAGTTTTTTGTGAAATGTCATTATTTGTTTAGTAATTTATTGATGTTCAGTGACAGTTTAGTACTACAATATTTTTGGTATTCGTGAATGTTTTAATTATTGCTTAGATTTAATTTAAATTAGAAATGGAGTTAAGTGTAAAACAAAAAATTGAAATACTTATGATGATTGGGTATGGGGGCAGATCGCGAACTCAGATGGAAGTGTGCAATTTGTTTGATGATAAATATCCAGAAAGACCTATAACGCGTTCAACAGTCAGTAAGATTGAAAAGAAATTTCGAGAAACTGGTGCGGTTGAAAATGTACGCAAATCAGGTCGTCCCTCTGCAAATGCTGATATTAGATGTTTTACTTAGTTTTGAAGAAGACGCGCACACTTCTGTGCGTAAAGTTAGTCGCGATATCAGTGTTAGCAAAACAGTACACGAACTATTAAAGCTTGAAAAATGGCAGAATCAGAATTGTAGGTACTGGGCAAAAGAAAACCCCCACTGGATGCGTGAGCATCATACACAATACCCGCAAAAGGTAAATGGGCTGTAATTATAAGAAATCGAATCATCGGACCCTACTTTATCGAAGGTAATTTAAACGGGGCAACATACCTTGAGTTTTTAAAGGGGTATCTCGTGCCTACTTTACGTAATTTGTTTCCCAGCAGACGTAATCCTGGAGGTTGTGATGAAAGTTTATGGTTTCAACAGGATGGTGCACCTCCACATTATGCTGTAGATGTTAGAAGGTATCTAGATGAAATTTTTCCGAACAGATGGATTGGTAGACGTGGACCTATCGAATGGCCAGCGAGGTCACCAAATTTCAATCCATTGGATTATTTTATGTGGGGCCATCTGAAGAATGTTGTGTATCAAACGAAACCAGCAAATATTCAAGAATTAAAAGAGAGAATTCAGACAACAATAAACAATATTTCTCAAGACACAATAAACAAGGTTCAACAAGAATTTGTACACCGTTTGGGTTACTGTCAAATACAGCAAGGGCTGCAGTTTGAACATTTATTTCATGTATTTCATCATATTATGTCCGCTAGACAATAAGTATTTTTGATAATATTGTTAATTTAACTAATAAAGAATGTTACGCGTTACTTTATGAGCACACACAAAACTATTGTATTTTTGTCCACCCTGTACCAATTGGAATCAACATGTGATACATTTTTGGAATCAGCTCAGCTAGAGTAATCCGAAAATTGAGACAAAATGGGGGTGTTCCATTTAAAAAAAATGACGGTGATGTCATTACTCGAAAGTAATTCACCCTGTATATTAGATTATTATTTTAAAATACGGTATATCAAAATCAAAAATCGACGTGTTTCAAGATTATTTCTTAAAATGGTCTGTTTAGCTAAAAATGAATTTGTTCCATACTTTACGGACACACTGTATGATATCGGTTCAGCAATAAAAGTTGCAATAGTTTTTAGGACTTCGGAGCAAATCTCATCAGTACCTGGTGCTTTTTTATTTTTTAAGTCTTTAATAATTGCAATAATTTTTGACGGATTTGTTTCATCGTCTCTTTCAATTTTTTCTCTTTCTCTTTCCTACATTGATACACTGATTGTTAAATTCATTACAGATACTTTTAATATCAGTTAATAGTTCTCCATTTTCTGCTGTATTTGCCTAAATTTTTTTATGCGATTTCTTATGACCACTTAAAGTTTTCACCACTCTCCACAGTTCAGTAGAATTACCAGATTTAGATGCAATTTGTTGCTTGTAGAACTCATATTTGGTTTTTTGAATTGTAGCTATTACTTTATTTCTACTGTTTTTATAGATATATTTCAAAACAACGTTATTTGGATGCCTTTGTAATTGTTTGAATAATTTGTTTTTTATCAATTATTATTTTTAATAGCGAATCTGTGACCCATGGTGCAATCATATTTGAGTTTTGACTCACCCTGAACACATTTGTTGCAAAATGAAAAAGTAATGCTTTGTCATAAAATTTAACTAGCATTAAAAAACTGAACGCAGAAAATTATTTTTCAATCATTTGTTTTGCAGAATACAGGCCATTGAAATCAATACAATTTTCATATAAAACTGGTTATATCTTTTGAAATACTCTGTGTAACTCCATACTAATGGTACTCGTAAAATGGAAAGAGTAAGAATAATTGAATTATAAAATAAAATACATGGTGAACCATTTAAAAAATATAACAATATTTCATACTAAAGTTATTGAACATCCTGTAATTTAACGTCGTCTCCCATTCTGTAATTTTTCACACAAATGGATCACCTTTATAGTTCTGGGCTGTCCAATGTATATACGCTAGTTCGGTGTGATGTAATTTTGGTTCCACTGACATTTAATAAAAACATCAATAAATTTGACATATACGTTTTTACTGTTTTTAGTTTATTTCTAAATATTGTTTACAGATCATAAAAAATAGTTTAAAGGTATGTAATTGGTAACTAAAGAATTGTATATTTGATGCATGTTATCTACTTACTTGAGGAATATATTTATAAAAGTGAAAAAAACGATATAATTTAGGTAAACAAAACGAACAAAACGCACTCAAAAAATTCTAAATACATTTTTGTATTTCTATTCTAATTTACTCTGAACAATAAACCTTTATACAAAGGCCTCCTACCAAAGGACCTCAGTAATAGAGAGTCAACTTTTGAAATTGTTATTTCCAAAGCATGTAATTCTTTTTCTACGACCGTGTCAGTAAACGTTAAAAATTGCACTGACAACATTCCTTGTAAATGACATTTAACAATAACATGCACGTAATGAGATCTCATAACATACACGTGCGTTTTAATAAAAAAACTTAAATTTCTTAGTTTAATCAAAATGCAATCAAAATTTTATCTACGTATGACTTTATTTGGTATATTTACATAAATTTAATCAATTGAAAAACATAAAAACTTTTAGCATTAGAGAGATACATTTCGGATTAAAAGAGTTATGCCCCTAAATGTCGGCAACACATTATACAATTTTTCAAAAAATAAGTCGCGTTTTTTTAGCATGCTATGGAAATAAACGTCATGTCATTTATATTGTCAATTTTTGTAACAAAATATTGTATCCGAACATTTTCTTAACTTTACCTACGAATATATTTCTGTTAGTAGTAAAACTGATGAAATTCACTCACCGTTGCGCGACTTCGTGCGTAATGGGTTACTTACAACTCTTGATACGTAATACACTATTAAATGTTTATTTCGTATACCAAAAATCAAAAAAACTCGTTCAGAATTATAGAATATTTTTAAATATTTATATCTTTTTTCTCGATAAAATATTTTTGATTTTTAACTACCAAAATTTGTTAACGAAATAGATTAATCAAAATTGCATAGATTGACATTTCTTGACATTGACTTTTTCAAAACAATAGATCGGCTTTGAAAAAGCTCCCTCGTGAGACAACCCTGGTTCCAATTTCATCTAGTTATCTATAATTACCAAATACCTTCTTTTATCTTTTCGAACTGATCAAAATTGCAGAAACAGGAATGCCACCAATTACAGAAACCGCCATCAGGTAAAAACTAAAAAAGTGAAATTCGTACCGTTACCCTTTAGGCACAACCCTTGTAGTTATCGAAAGATGACAGGTGGCGTAATAAGCCAGTTAAGGGTTAATTTTACCCTTCTAATAGGCAGGTGCCCCATTCTTCGACCACAATATGACTTAAAAGGGGTGAAAACGGCACAAAAAACCGCTAGAAGTTAATTTTTTGTGGTGGCGTCTTAATTGAACCGCAATGTAAACACTACGAGATGCTTGAAAGGGTGGATGAGGGATGTTTATCCCATAAAACCCTTTTTATTAATGTTTTTTCTTCTTGAGGGAGCCAAAGGAAATTAAAAAAAATATGTGTATTACCAACATGTTGTAAATATTTATAATGTAGTGTGGAGTGTTTTTATTGTAAACTATTAAACAGAATCGAAATTAATAAATTTATCAATATTTATTACTTAACTATTGACTGCATTAAATTATAAGCAACACAGAAAAGATTTCAAATTAAACCAACTATAATTTGAGAGTTCTAAGAAAAAGTTAATTAAAATTTATTAGGTTTTTTAGTTTTTTAAATTTCGTTATTTATTTAATATAAAATACTATCTTGTATTAGATTTTCGATATTAGTAGGTAGACAAAACTTTTATAAGCACACTACTTTCAAAACTTACCACTAGATGGCGCCACTTATCAGTGGTGGACAATTGAAACTCGGCTAAGTGGTTTGCGACTCGGCTAAGCGATCCACGATAGCGGCCATCGTTTACGTGAACGTATATAGATTATTGGTTAATAGAAAAATCATGCGCAGTGTCAATGTCAAAAGGACCTAAGCGTGTATCTCGGCTATTACTGGTCGGATTTAAACGAGGAAAACGGCACTATGTATATTGGACATCACTGCTTTTTAAATGAAAAAGGTGTAGTTCACTCTGGACAGTAGAGTGCTGGTGTGGACATTTAGGTAAAGATAGGACAAATATTGCTAAAAATTTAAATGGAGGAAAGTTATTTGTAATAGGGTAAAGTCAACGTTGGACAATGAAAATAAAATACATTTTATTTTAAGATTATATTTTTAAAGTAACAGTATTAAGTATTTACAGTAACTCAATATGTTTCAAAATTGTCTCTCCTTGAAGCTCAGCTTTTTTATTTAAGATCATTTTCAGTAAACTTGTAATTAGTTTCTTTTTCTTTGTAATTATTTCTAATTTCCATTCCCCGTTCTGTTTTATAAAATAGTCTTTGTTTCTCGTTAGCTTCTTCCCTCCGCGTTATTTCTTCGGCACCTCTATCACATCTATATGTGGATTTATCATGAAGTTTTTTTTTCCTATGTGTATTTAACACCTTCATATGCTAATTCTGAAATTTCTGTGCGTACTAAGCAATACTGTTTTCCTCGGAAATGTAACCAATCTTGTTTGAATACTCTTCTATCGTAATGAAAATGAGGTGTACCTCTAAGACCATCTCAATCCCTTCTAAGTGGCTTTTGACCATCAGCACAGGTGATGTATCGGAAAACACCAACAGCATGGTTCAAGCAAATTATTTTCTTGAAAGTTGTTTTTGAATAGAGTCGTAATCGTAGTCGCGCTGTAGTTTTTTCTTGTAGGCTAATATTGTAAATTCATTAGTAAAATGTATTGAAGTGTGAAGATGTGCTGTACTACCATCGTCTTCTACTAAATGACATCGATAAAAAGAATACCATTTAATATTTGGAGCACAAGCAAGTAAATTAAAGTCCTTTATCATTTAATATTAAGTGATACCATTCTTTAGACAATTCTTCGTAATCTTGTGCCATTTCCTGTTTCCTGTGGCGACAAAGCATTAATTTCTTTTAGATTCAAGAGAGTTAAATAATCAGTTTTTGACAATGAAGACATTCTTTTGTTATTTTTAGAGAAGCTACTCGTAGAAAATGTCTGAGGAGACTGGAAGAGTCTTTAATGTCTAAATACTTTAAACATACAGGGTGGCTCACGCTCAACGGGACGGAGCTTTATGGGAAAACGACCAAAGATATAAAAAATTCGTTTGGGAGGAATACGTAGGTTACAGACGGCTACAATTTAAAATTTGTTAGATGTATACAGGATGTCCCACATAAGAGAAAATATACAAAGTTATATTACCCTGTTTTTTATTTTAGAATTAAAAACTACATCAAAAATAATGTCAGTTAACTAAAGGTTCCCTATTACTATTATTATTAATTTTCGATTTATTTGAATTTTTAAGGAAAAAAAGTCTCCCAGAAATTAATGGTTTACTCTTGTTTGAATAATTTTTAATGAACTAATTTTTATTTCTTATGTGGGACATCCTGTATACATCTAATTTTAAATTATAGCCTTTTGTAACCTACGTATTCCGCCCAAACGAATTTTTTATATCTTTGGTCGTTTTCCCATAAAGCTCCGTCCCGTTGAGCGTGAGCCACCCTGTATAATTCATTACCCCCACCACCAAAATTTTTGCGCAAGCGCAGTAGGACAAACGTGCGTGATGTAATCGTCGTTGCGACATGCGTTCACGTGAACGAAGGTTAGGTTAAGAGGGCATAAGAGAAGTTCTAAAGCAATTTACCAAGAAAAGATGAAAAATAAGAAAACGATGAAACAAGGCGAACTTCTCGTATGCCCTCTTAACCTAAGTGGCGTCATCTAGTGGTGAGTTTTGGATAGTAGTGCGCTCATAAAAGCTTTGTCTATCTACTGATATTCAATCGAATTATAAACCACTATGGTACCCATAAGATACACGAAAGTTATAATCATTATCTCGAAAACAAAAAGTGATATTGTCTTGTTTTATTTTTTGTTGTGGTGTAGAATGTGCATTGTCCTTACCAAAATATGTTTTTAAACAACCGATATATGACTTTTAATAGAAAACAATTATTTGCAGAATCAAAAACAATTGACGAAACAACTCAATTCGGCAGACTATACACTAATTATTTTAAGACTAAATTGTAATCACAATTTAATTATAAAAAATATTTTCGAAAGCTTATTTACGACTTTAATATCGCGTTTAATATCCATTTAGTTAGTTAAATCAAATAAAACTTACCCAGTCCCTAATGTATATAATTTTCTACCCCATTTTCCTTTTTAATCTTATCGAAATTTAACCCTAATGACAAAAACTTCGTATCTCATTAAAAATTTACCTATCCATCCTGGTCTTAAATGAAAGTTTGCCCCGCAACATACAATTTATGCAGTTTTTCAGTTTTAATAACCGTCTGATGGGATAGTAAAAAACCACCCTTAACTGCAAAGGGGTTGTCGCGTGCTTGTATACCGTTTAACCAGTTTCCGGTATCCATTTTAGAATATATATTGCCTGTTGTTCCAGAAAAAAACTAATTTTCATCATGGCAAAAAAAACAGCCGTTTTTTGTATCAGGATAGTTGATATCGAACTATGTGAATCAGAACTAATATATTTAAAAATTTAATTATAATGGGCGTATACTTATTTTTACCCTGTGTACTGATTGAAGTCATTCTTCTTGTTCTTTGTCTTTTGATTAGCTGTGTTGAGAAGACAATCATGAATTGATTGTCAAATATAAAATTAATAGTTTTACAGTTTGTGATGAAATCCTATAACTTTTTAATTAAAATATAATAATAGCACATATATTTAAGCGTGTACCCTCTATTTTACAATGAATTAGACAATATATAATAGGATCACGCGTGAAACAAACAAATACCGCTATGTTTAGTGAAATTTTAAATATATTTTTGTTAACTACTTACCACCATTTTGTACTTTTCGTCCTGCTTTAGCTAATTTTCTAGTTCTTCTAGGTCAATGTCTGGTCTTACATGATTTTTTTCCTAGAAAGTGTGTATGTAATTCTGGTAACACTGTATTTTAGTTTCAATCCGCCACTAGTATTTATTTTTCTCCTGTGCTCGTCTGACTATGTCTCCGAATAACACTGAAGCCTATTGGCTTATTGTGTTTTACCCCATGTTAGTTCATAGCACCCACTCTTCACCTTTGTACCTTGTACAAGTTTGTACAGATCCTTGGGTGAGTGGGTTCTATACGTTGTTGGATCAACCTGGGGTTGTCCAAAAAGTGCCGATCTAGAGCTTCGCATTCGCACAGTATGTGTTTGGCCGTTTATGGTTTCTTGTGACATAGTCGGCACATGAGTTCCCCATTATACATGCCAATTTTGTTCAAGTGTCCCTTTACTGGGGCGTGCCCAATCATAAACCCTGTTATCACTTTCAACTGGTTCATATTCATAAAGAGTAGTTCTCCAGTTCCTTTCGGACATAGTCTGCCTATGAAGGCTTTTCCATGTGCCTGTTTTGGGGTTGGGGTAGTTAATATGTTGTTCCCGAATTCAGTCGTTTATGAAACCCCGGACTGTACTTTTTGGTACTCCTGGGTTTGTGTCTAGTTCCGATGTTTCTTCTGACCCTCTTTTTGCAAGTTCGTCAGTCTTTTCGTTGTCTTCGATCCCTTGATGACCTGGCACCCAAAATAGTTTTACTCTATTTCGGTCTGCCAGTGTTCTTAGTTCTTCGATTCATTCCCATACCAGCCTCGACGTAACTTTCTGACTCGATATGGCCTTAGGTGCTGCTTGGCTGTCTGACTTTGTTTAGATATGCTGATTTTCGACAGCCCTTTCATTGTTCGTTTTTGCACATTGCAAAATTGCGTATATCTCGGCCTGAAATACCGAGGAATGTATTCCTATAGTATAGCTATGGTTAGTATCAGGGTTTTTGGAGAATACTCCTGCCACAGTGCCTTTCGCAGTCTTAGACTCGTCTGTATACCAGGTTTGTTCCTGTCATTGGGCATTGGGCTCCCTTATGGTGATCTCCGCTCTTTCCTCTAGTAAAAGTTCAAATGGAGTATTAAAAGAGTATCTCTTGGTTATGTAGTCTGATCTCATGTCTAGCACGTCTCCTGTCACTAACCTTGAGATAGTCATGTGACCTGGCCTAATGTCAAGATTTCCCAGTGTATTCCCTAATCTGTAAGCACCTAATCTTGCCTCCCCTTGTATGACATAGTGAAGAGGTGGGAGTCCTATTAGTGCTTCCATTGCAGGTGTTGGGGGTTGTTTTCATTGCCCCCGTTATTCCGAGGCAGGCAAGTCTTTGTACCTTGCTTAGCCTCGTTATTGCTTTCCTTTGCTCTGTCTTTGGCCACCACACCAAAGCTGCGTATGTTATTATCGGTCTCACCACCATGTTATAAATCCAATATACCATGTCTGGTTTTAACCCCCATTTTTTCCAAAGGATCGGCTTGCATTCATTAACGAGGTTTTCGCTCTCCTTGTGGTTTTTTCTAGATGCTTGTTCCTGGTAAGTCTCGAGTCAATCATAACCCCGAGATATTTTACCTCCCCCTTAAGCTAGATGCTTGCACCATTAAAATTAATCATATTAATAAATTCACACTGGCAATTAATATTTGGGACATCCTGTGTTCTAACATCACTTATAGATCCTAAAAACTACAAATATAGTAAAATTTGTTTATTTTTATATAGAACACACGATGCAATTAATTTTTATTAATTTATTTACCTATTACAAACTGAAACGAGATCAAAAAATTTGTAGGAATTGTAGGTTATGTTATTCTTCTTCTTTTCTATTAAGGTTGTGAATGTTTTTTGGCTTAAACACTCAACATTAGTGCGTTTGCTAGCGAATTATCAGATCGGCATCTGGGAAAAATTCATATAGATATGTATTTACATGTATTTGGTGTTAATTTTTACATGCAAGCATTTAGAACATTCTCAGAATATGAGGTACATGCTGGGTATATGACTATTAGTATCTTCTAAGAATGTCCTGTTATAGCACGTGCTCAGAATATACTTTTTGGAATATACTTTTAAGACACGTCTCAGTATATACTTTTTAGAATATACTTTCATAGCGCGTACTCAGTATATACTTTCTAGAATATATTTTCAAAGTATATACTATGTATGTTCTAAGAACATTTTAGGAAGGATATACTAAAAAAACATAAGAACGTTCTTAATATATTCATAGAACATTGATGTTATGTGGGTGAATTTAGGTTTGACTCAACAAACGCTACTTTTCTTTATTCAGGCAAATTTAAATTAAATAAAACGTCGCAGAACTTTCAATCATGAAATCCATGGCTATCTACGATGCGGGCGTAATATTCACAGCCATTGGCCAGTAGCTATTACTAGAGATAGAATGAAATACGTGGAAAATACATGAGAGGTAAGTGTTTTAGAATTTTCTTTCAATCTCAAAGCGAGAATGTTTTCTTTCTGTTATTATAAGTATATTATAACTACATTCAGTAGAGGCCGTGGGGAAAATATTTTGAAGGCATTTTTTATAAACCGACCCTGTACGTTGTGGCGAATAGGATGAGTTGGGTTGCCGCTGCGGTAGGAATTTTATTGGATCGGGTTTGAAAATTAATGTGTCGAGAACACAACTCTAATTTTTATTAATTTCTTTATTAATTCTCGCAGATGAATGAGGCTGGAGGAAATTGGATTCTTTGGATTTTTACTGAACTTGACGTTAATATGAAAAAGCACAGAAAATGAGTTTTTTTTTTTTTGGATTATCTACAATGAAATATTAATATACTGAAATAACAAGTTGGTTCTTTCTGTTCTTACGAAACCTATTAATTTTACCGTTATTAAATGGAAAAATATTCTTCTTTTCATATTTTGTTACTATGTAGAACAAAAAGAAACTATTTTAGTCCAGGAAACTAATGTCATTCAAATCATGTTGCCTTATGTAGTTTGTTGATAGTAAAACTACAAAAAATAATAGTTGTTCCTTATTTTTATCTTACAATTAAAACATGCAGTTATATTTATTTTATTTTCTACAAATTTCGTTTTGACTTATTTTATTTTCGTTTAATTTCCGCTGCACAATTTTCCTTATTTTATATAAATATTAGAGAAATGTTTAGATACATACTGTGATACATAGAACCATGTAGGATCTAGGAAATAAAAAGTTATCCATGAATACAATATTCGCATTCATTTTTATACCTAGACAACAATGATTATCAGAATCCTCCCCCTACAGTTGTATATCTTAAACTATGTTCTATTCAAGGGTATTAAATTGCAGAATTTACGGAAATTTCTTCATGTTTTCTTACGTTTTCTGTGAAGGCGCGTGTTGGATGGTGCAGAGCTCATTGTTAGAATCTAGAGTTACACCGAGAAGCATCGAATTTCGGCAAATTGGGCTCCTGAATGGGTGCGAGGTTTTGGTTTTATCTATTCATGATTTGGGATACATATTTTTTTTAATATGTATTATTCTCCCGCTGCTTAGGTACCTATTAATTTACGAGGAGATTCAAAAATAAGAACGGTAAACAGATATATCAGTATACCAGAAAAAAATTACATATATTTCTTAAAGTAGAAAAAATACCTCCATAAAGTACCCCCCTGGATGCTTCGACTATAACCAAAATCTGATCAACTCATTAGAGAATAGATTCAAGCTTTAATTTAAAATTTGGTGTTTTTAGTTACAGCCACACACACAGACATCGCGAAAATAATCGTCAAAACTGATTCAGGGGACCCTAGCATATAAAAATCCGTCGAAAACTCGAGGTCGGAAAAAATCATGATTAATATATTTTCCTTCTGTTTACAGTAAGACAGTAATTAGTACCTAGTGTATTATTATTATTTTCAGAAAAATATTGATAGAAAAAGTTTCCATTCTAACGTTAAACTGATAAATAAATAAAACCATTCAATATGCAAATGCTGTGCTGGCATTATTTCAAATAAAGAAATAACAGCTGCATGTATACTGAATTACAATAAACCCTTAAATTCCTAAAATATTACATTTTTATACAAATTGCATTCAAATCAGCGTCAACCCCTAAGTTTACTGTATCGCTGGACGGTAAATGGAGTAGAATGTACCTATCAGGGCCGGATTGAGATCGTTAAGATATATTCATACTCACAAATGTCAATAAAATTATAATATTTTTGTAGTTTTTTTAGAAAATTATTATTACGTCGTTATATAACGTTATTGGATATAAAAATCTTTTAATTCAAATTCGTAATATACAAGGTGCTTCATAAGGAGTAGTAAATATTTTAACCATTAGTTCAGGACCTCAAAATATTAATATTTGGCTAAATAACACTGGGTTAAATGTTATCTACTTCTGAGATTCAAATTAAAATTAATTGTTCTTTTTTTTGCAATATTTTCATTATTATTTAACGCATTGACTTGAAATTAGGTATAGTTATATTTTTGGGCTAGCATATCATAAGCATTTTATCAATTTTAAAATTAGATAAAGACGGCACCATCTACACTCTACAGGATGAAGAAAACTATTATTTTTTTTGACATTTCTAATTTTTTATATTCTTTATGGCATGTAAATTTGAACAAAAAATAAATAATTCATTACTTCACAGCTGTACAATGGCTAGAAAATTTAAATGCAAATTTTTCGAAATTGATTGTATTTATGCTATAATGCAAAGAAATGCAAAGAATGCAAAAATATAGTTTTCTTCATCCAGTAGAGTGTAGGTGGTGCCCTTTTTGTCTAATCTCAAAATTGATTATAAAAAAAAAACATAAATTTTAACTTTAACACCCTGTATCTCAGAAGTAGTTAACATTTAACTCAGTGTAATTTAGCAAAATGTTAATATTTTGAAGTTCTGAACGTATGGTTAAAATATTTACCATTCTTTATGAAACACCCTATATAATAAGGAAAAATTAGACTCTGGCGATGAAAAGATAAAAGATCTTTTTTGGAATAATATTTTCAGTAATTCAGGTACTTGGATGACAATGACACCAGGGCCATGTTATCTCTTTTATTTATGAAATGATTTGGATCAAATTTGCAACAAACCTACTAGACATAATTTCGAATTGACAGTTATATAGTTAAACAAAATTTTGTTTGATTGTATAAATGGATTACCCTCTATATTTAATGTTTTTTGGAATCTACAGTTATAATTACATATGACAGTGGTTTGTTTTTTCGTACTAACAAACTTACCTGATGATGTTAAAGTCTTTCGAATAATTGATTAATCATAATATGTTTTATAACATTGTATTCAGCATTGAACATGCATTAAAATAATCTGTCCGAATAACACTAGTCCATATTGTTACGAATAAATATAACACCCTGTGAATAGGTATGTTATGATTTGTAAAGTTTTGTCCAAGGGCAGGCGCGCTAAATAGATTTTCAATAAAATAATAAAATGTGTAGTTGGGCAAGGTTTTATGAAATCATAATATTAAATTACAGGGTCAAGAAAGATCAACAAGAGCATTCTTGGAAAATTACAAGTTAATTTTCGAGGAGTTCCTTTTGGTTTTTGTGGACGAGCGGTCATAATCATTCGTACTAAGTGGATTCCTTTTTGTGTCGGAAAGTAGAATCACGGGTCGGTCACGCAAAATCGTAGTTAGTTTTTTTTTAAGACACTCAAAAGCCTGCTGTTGTACTGTTGTCCACAAGAATCCATCCTTGTGGGTGGCCTGATGGAGTGGATGTGCTATTTTGGAGAAGTCTTTTATATATTTCTTATAAAAGTTACACATTCCTAGAAAGCTTTGCACATGTTTTGTGCTCCTAGGGGTTGGAAAGGCCGAATGGCTTGCAGTAAAGCTCCATCTTCGAAAATATAATGATGTCATCTTGGTAAATTAAAATGTCTGACCATTTCATTCCTTTGAAGACTTCATCGGCTAGGGCTTGAAAAGTTGCCGGCGCGTTGCAGATGCCAAAACTTAAGACATTGAACTCCTATTGAAGTCCCATGCCCCTGGGCGGCGAATACTGTGTATAGTTTAGATTGTTCTTCTATGGGGACCTGCCAGTAACCGCTAAACATATCCAGGATGGAGAAGTATTTTGCAGTTCCCATATATGTTAAAATGTCATCCATATTTAACAACGGCTAGGACGACTTCCTGGTTACAGAATTAAGTTTTCTGTAGTCCACACAGAATCTGTAGGTACTGTCTTTCTTTCGGCTAAGTACTACTGGACTTGCGGAGAGTGGCATGGACTTATCACGCCATACTCCAGCATCTCATTTATCTGTTCATCTATTATTTGTCTCTCCTTTTGAGACACCCTGTATGGACGGCTCTTTATAGGGCTCGCCTCAACTACGTCAATCGTGTGGGTTGCCAAGTTTGTGCGGCCCATGCGCCTGGTTGATTTCGAAAAAACATCATTGTACTCCGTTAGCAACTCTTCCAACTCTCTTCTCATTTTTCCTTCGGATATGTGATCTATGTTTTGGTCAGCTAATGTCACATCTTCCTCCTCATCGGTTTCCGTATAAAGTATTAAAACGTCTTCCATATCTTCGGAGTTTTCGTACCAACCCATTGTGGCACCCTTGTGCAATTTCTTATCCACATTGTTAAAATTTGTGAGCATTATCTGCAATTTTTCTTTTTCTTCCATTACTTGACGACAAACGAGACCTCGTTTAATAAAAAATTGCTCCTTAATCACAAATTTTCCCTGCTTTCTCGGATGTAGGTTTATGACCGCATATTGCCAGGATTTCAGTACCATATCTTCCTTTAAATCGCTTGTTTTGAGTGACTGGTTCCGTATCTCCAAAAGGGAGGGTTTGTTCCAGCCCCATAATCTCCTTTTTAACATAAGGATTGGTTTCACCGTTGTTTTCGTCTTCCTTTGCCAACATTACCATCTGAGTCTCTTCTTCTGAGTTTCCATGTACCATCACTTTCTCAGCTTCTCGATGTACAATAGCTTCCACGGTTATCTGACCCGGAACACCAGTTTCGTCATCCGAATCCTTTCCATCTTTATCTATTCTTTGAAATTGTACTTCCTTAATCTTTTCCTCGGCATTCTGTCCTTTTTTTCCATCGTTGTTTCCATTTACCACGCTGTTTCCCCTTTCTTTCATCTTCTTCACTTTTCTACCTTCTTGTATATATCTATATAAGGCCTATAATCTTACTCATAACATACCTATTCACAGGGTGTTATATTTATTCGTAACAATATACAAATAAAGAAATTGGTGGTCCTGCATTTACAAAGCGTCGAATTAAAAAAATTGTATAAACTACACAACTTAATATAAAACTGAAAACTTAGAACGCCAGTCTAGTACAATTGTACTAGATTTAGTACATTCTCAAAGAATCTGGTACACTCAAAGCAGAATCGTTTCTTACCCGGCCTGTTACATTTGAGTGTACAATTATTATTGTTGTCAACCTTATCTTTTTTGTGTTCGTTCTCTATAAGACTTTTTTTGCTCTTCAATATCAGATTGTTACTTTAAACAGAATTCGACAAATCTAGTACATTTTTATGGGATCCAAGGGCGCATATACGTAGGGTAATGGTGGTAATTACCCCCCAAGAATTTTTAAAGCTTTCTTTTTATAGGTACTAAAATCTAAAATGTATTATCATAAATAAGCTTTTAAATATTACCACCTCCCCCCTAGGCTTATACTCTGGATGCGCCACTGATGAATTCTGGTACATTTTTTAGAAAAATCTGGCACATAACAGAGACATATTCTGGCATTAGTCCAGGGCATTTAGCAAAAATAGCGGAAATTTTGACATACCACAGATATCGAGATGCGGTTTTCTGTGTTGGGGAAGGTCCCAGAAAAGACTGGTGAAAATGTGGGTATGCAGTTTTTTAAAAAACGCCTTCTGGGCCGGAAAATGCATTTTCCAATTGCATCATTATTTGTGCCGTTATGGGAGCGATTGTAAACGCGGAAAAATCGCTCGGAAATTGTTACTCGGGGGTCTTCGTGGCTGCCGAACTCGATTCTGGCATTAGAATTACCCGCGAATGCACGGGGGCGGATCTGTGGGGGTGCGCGGGGGGTGAATTGGGGGAGAAATTGCAGCGTGCATGAGAATCGCTCCAAACTCGTTACTCGGGGGTTTTTGGGGATGCTGAATTCAATTCTGGCATTGGAATTACCCGGGGGCGCTTAGGGGCGCCTCTGCAGGGGTGTCCGGGGGTTCATTCTGGGGGGAAATCGCATAGTCCATGTAAATGGGTCCAAAATCGTTACTCGGGGGTTTTCGGGGATGCTAAATTGAATTCTGGCATTGGAATTACCCGGGGGTGCTCAGGGGCGCCTCTGCAGGGGTGTCCGGGGGTTTATTCTGGGGGGGAAATCGCATAGTCCATGTAAATGGGTCCAAAATTGTTACTCGGGGGTTTTCGGGGATGCTGAATTCAATTCTGGCATCGGAATATCCGGGGCGCTCAGGAGTGGCTCTGTGGGGATGCGCGGGGGATGAATTGGGACAGGAATCGCAGCGTGCATAAAAATCGCTCAAAACTCGTGACTCGGGGGTTTTCGGGGATTCTGAATTCAATTCTGGCACTGGAATTACTCGGGAGCGCTTAGGGGCGCCTCTGCAGGGGATCCGGGGGTTCATTCTGGGGGGGAGGGGGGGGGGGGAATTGCATAGTCCATGTAAATGGCTCCGAAATCGTTTTTCGGGGGTTTTCGGGGATGCTGAATTCAATTCTGGCATTGGAATATCCGGGGCGCTCAGGGGTGGCTAGGAAATGGTAAAGCAGCAAGTGGAAAATTACAAATTATCAACATAACTCTTTATTCAAATAACAAATAGAAGTTTTTATTAGTCTTGAATTATTCATTATAAACTCAAATTTTCAACTTAAGACCTAAACATCTTGTTCAAACTCTTCTTCTTCTTCCCGCGCCGGTCCCGTGGTAACGATACTGTACTCCCTTTATAGCTTTGGCGCCTTTCTCAAATCCAGTTTCGAGGCACAAAAGACTCCCAAAGCAATTGTTTTTATAATATGTGTAATATTTGATTATTTAATATTTCAATGGAAATTTTCATTATTCATACCCCCGGGTAATTGCAATGTCAGAATTTAATTCGGAATGCTCGAAACCCTCTGAGTAACGAGTTTGGAGCGAGTTTCATGCACGCTGCCATTCCTGTCCCAATTCGGCCCCCGCGCACCCCCACACGGCCACCCCTGAGCGCCCCGGATATTCCAATGCCAGAATTGAATTCAGCATCCCCGAAAACCCCCGAGTAACGATTTTGGAGCCATTTACATGGACTATGCGATTTCCCCCCCGGAATGAACCCCCGGACACCCCTGCAGAGGCGCCCCTGAGCGCCCCGGGTAATTCCAATGCCAGAATTGAATTCAGCATCCCCAAAAACCCCCGAGTACCGAGTTTGGAGCGATTCTCATGCACGCTGCCATTCCTCCCCCAATTCACCCCCCGCGCACCCCCACAGATCCGCCCCCGTGCATTCGCGGGTAATTCTAATGCCAGAATCGAGTTCGTTTACAATCGCTTCCATAACGGCACAAATAATGATGCAATTGGAAAATGCATTTTCCGGCCCAGAAGGCGTTTTTCAAAAAACTGCATACCCACATTTTCACCAGTCTTTTCTGGGACCTTCCCCAACACAGAAAACCGCATCTCGATATCTGTGGTATGTCAAAATTTCCGCTATTCGGGTGTTTTAGTGCTAAATGCCCTGGACTACATATCTGACAAGAATGTTCAATATCGTCACACGATACAAATACTAAATAAGAAAGTGATTGTAATGAGTAAAAAACTCTTATTGACGCTTTCAATTATTTATTTTTCTTTTTCTTTTTAATAGGCAATATTATTAAAAGTATGCATTTGGAACATAAATACTTTACAACAAAAAATAAAAGTCACAAGTTTTTATTTACCAATCACTATACAAATTATAATTTAAAAAAAATCGAAGAACAATAACAGTTTAAAATTTGAAACTGTACGACAAAAATTAACGAATTCTCGCCATGATATATATAGGTCAAAATCATCTGAAACTAACCCATAACTAAATCGAAAAGAAAAAACGGTCAATTTTAATCAAGCATAAACATCTTCTGACCCATTTTTACGACCAACTTTGCCGAAAAAAAATCTTTTTTCAAACAAATTCAACCGGCCACTACATTATTTCGGACAACAGAATAGATTATTTGAATGGCTTTTTTTTGTGAAATCGACAACGACGGGTTGCAGGGGATTTTTTATGCAGCCGGGTGCAATTTTGCACCCTTTAAATGGACGCCGGTCGGCATGGGCCATAAATTACCATCGGTGGACAACGGACCTGATGGCCATGGGATGGTGGACTGGACGGTCCAACTCCCTCAGTCCTTGCAACTGCTCTTTGATTTCGAATTTACAAAAAGAGATAAAATACTGTGGAAATCGACTATGTTTGCTTGTGTGTTTTGAATAAGTTAAATAATATTTCTGTCTGTAAAATTATTTTATGAAAATATAAATTGGCAAACATTTTCTAACCAAATATAATACGGAAAAATGTATTTGTTAATTTAATTAAAGTAAAGCTCTAGGAAAAACTAATTCCAAATGACTTATACGTTATTTAAAAAAATTATAGAAATAAAAAAAATAATGCCAATCTGTGAGCTGTGAGATGATAGCATTAAAAATTAAAACTAAAGATATGCATGTAAACAAAACTTCATGTTAATACCCCTTGGATTACTTATAATATAAAAGTAATGATTTCGTTAAGAGACAAAGCTTTAAAAAAATATAAAAAAAATAAGACTGCAGTAAATTGGACTAGCTATACCGACCTAAGGAATTTTACTACTGGAGCAATTCGACGAGAAAAAAAGGCTTATTTAAACTTTATTCTTAGAGAAAAGAATTCCAAGACCACCTGGAACACTCTTAGATCCTTAGAAATTCTTAGAAAAAAAGCCAGTCCTATTATACCACCTAACTTAAGTAATGTTACTGAAATTAACAAACATTTTAATTCATCTTCTACTACTCTGAAGTCACATGACCAATTAGCCTTACTTGATCGGTACTATGAAAATATATATGAAAATAAATTCGAATTTAAATCTGTCTCTTCTGATACAGTTCGAAAATCTCTAAATCGTATAAAAAGTCATGCCGTTGGTTTAGATAACATATCACTGCGCATGATACAGTTAGTAGAAAATTATTTAATCAATCATTTAACATTTATTTTTAATAAAATAATTTCTTCGTCTCATTATCCACTTTCGTGGAAACGGGCCTTTATTATTCCGCTTGCTAAATGTAATCAACCTACTAGCTTATCTGACTTGCGTCCTATTAGTATTCTACCAACCCTTTCTAAATCGTTTGAATTTATACTTAAAGATCAAATTAGCAAATATGTATATGACCAAAATATAATAACTCCAGCTCAATCTGGCTTTAGAATGCACCATAGTACGACCACTGCCCTCTTATCTATCACGGATGACCTTTTTAAAGCGACAGACCTGGGAAAAGTCACATGTTTGGTTCTTCTTGATTATAGCAAAGCATTTGATACTTTAGATCATCCAACACTTTGCAAAAAACTGAAATTTTTCGGTTTTTCTCATAAATCTGTTCGTCTAATATCAAATTTTCTTAGCAATCGTACTCATAAAGTTATTTTGGAAGCTGATGTATCCAGCAGTCTACCCGTTAGTCAAGGTGTTCCGCAGGGATCCATTCTGGGACCATTGCTGTTTTCACTATATATAGCAGATTTTCATAGTTTTGTTAAAAATTGTGTGATCCATCATTATGCAGATGATACCCAGTTATATCACTCGTTTAATAATAAGTGCTTACTTACTGCCCAAAATCTTATTAACGACGATTTAAATGCATTACTTGATATTTCTACAGCTCACAACCTCAAAATAAATTCTAAAAAATCATCCATCATGTTATTTGGCCCCAAAAAATTAAGACAATTAACAATAAACGCATTACAAATTAAATTAGGCGATGCTCTTCTTCAATTCACGAATGAAGGAAAAACTTAGGTCTCTGGTTAGATTCTGATCTTCGTTTTAGTAAACATACCTCCACCATATCTCAAAGTTCGTTCAACGTCTTGAGACAGTTGTACCCTAACCGAGACCTGCTTTCCACACAACTCAAACTTAAACTTTGTGAATCTCTCATTTTTTCCAAACTCAGTTATTGTGATTCCATCTACGGTCCAGCCCTACTCCAATCCGATTCCGCTCGTTTACAAAAAATCGAGAATAGCTGTCTACGTTTCGCCTATGGAATTCGAAAATTTGATCATATCTCGAATAAAATGAAAGAATCAGGTTGGTTGACTTTCAATAACTATCGCCTTTTGCATTTATTAACCCAAGTTCACAAAGTTTTACTCATACAGAAACCTGATTATTTAGTTAACAAATTAAAGACATTTTCCAATATTAATGAATTTCCTACGCGGAATCGAATGACCTTGGTGGTACCGAATCATAACACGGCTCTATTTAAAAGATGTTTTTCGTATGTTGCATGTAAAGAGTACAATAAACATACAAATGAATTTAAATCATATAACTTGCTTAATTTCAAGAAACGCCTAAAAGATTCTTTGTTCAATAAGCAATGGTCATAAAAAAATATATTATATAATGCAACGAATTTGGTTTTGAAAATCTGTTTATTTTTTATACTTTTTTTTTCTCTATTATATTATATTATTATATTTCAATGTTATTTACAGGTTAAGTTGTAAATCAGCACAAGCTGAACTTCACCTTTTCATCTACCTTATATATGTATATATTTACACTTATACTAAAACTTGATGAATAAAGACGCTTTATTATTATTATTATTATTATTATTATAATACTGATAGTGTCCGTTTGAGTCCTGTTAGATATTGATGAAAAATATATACAGGGAGGCCAGACAAAAATTTCCAGAGCCATTATAAGGAACTCCACATTTTAGACCAACGCTTGAATTCGTCAATTTGTGATTAAACACATCTTTCTGTCATATACATAACTGTAAGAAGTAATTCCCCTCCCCTCTGTCACTCTAACCAATACAATTTAAATAGGGAAAGTATACATTATGACATGTCAGTAAAAAGATGATTTTAGGGAGAATTCAGCAATATGATTATATATTTTTGATACACTGATTCACCCTGTAGAGACAAATATTTTTTGGACTCCTGTGTACATTCGTAGAGTGTCAAAGAATTTTATTAATATTAGACACACAAAATTGTAATTGATTAGCTTTTTCCTGTAGTAACTGCTAATAAAAAAAGCGTAATTTTTTAAGTTTAACAGAATTTTAGTTTATTAGAATCTAGTTGAAGTATTCTTTTATTTATAATTTTATTTAAATTACATCGAAAAATGCTTTCTGGAATTGTAATAAATTTTTTTCATAATGGGCCATTTTCACATATATGCTGTTTCATAAATTATATTGTAATAGTTAGTCGCTATACAAGTTATTCTAAATAACCAGTTTGTTAAAAGAGCCAAAAGTTTTTAAATTAAAACCAATTTAAATTTAAAATTTAAAATGTGTACGTCATTGGGAATAGATCAATCAGCTTGTGTCGAAGTTTTTTTGTTATACAGAACCTAGCCAATGAACAAACCGACACAAAGAATGTCGAAGTGAACGCACATCTTAGTGACACTTAAAATTGATACCACCTAAACCACCTAACCTAACATTCGTTGTTGTTTTGTATACTTTTTCTCAATTCTCGATTTATTTCTTCTGTCTTTGCTAATTGGTTTAATTTTGTTATTAATATGAGTTTGTCAGCTGGATTTATAAAAGTTTATTCAAGTGTTTTACCCATTGTAAACCAAGATTTGATTACCGAGATTTACTGCATGATAATAATTTTCTTCTTTTCATATTTCTAGCAACACTAATAAATATTTTTAATAATAAATGTAAAATGTAAATCATTATCACATCTTGGGAGGAAACATTTTTTTCATATTCATAATATTTATAAAAACATCAAAATTACATAATTATTGATTGACAACACAAAAATTCCTGATGACAGATAACACATGCAGTGCTGCCGCATTTCCATTTTCTTGTTTATTAGTTGTCATTTTGTAAAACAATGAAACCATAAATTATGGTGAAAGTTTAAACATAAATAATAGTTTTAAAAACATTTGATATTTTATATTTAAAAGGTATTTGTTTAACGATATTTTAGAAGTCTAAAAGTAAGACGGTACATACAAACGAACGTATATTACTTTTCGTATACCGTGTAACTGGCAACGTTGTGTGGCTAGTTCCTATTGGTCTATTCCCGGTGACGTCATAAATTTTAAAAAATTAATAACTTGGGCAAATGAATAGATAAAAAAAATTTAATGTAGCTTTATTTTGAACTCTATTATTCATAAAAAAAATTTCAAAATTTTTGAACATGTCCCATTAAAGGATTAAACTATATCATTAAAAATAGAGAGACTATTATGCTTGAGGCACACCAGATTTTACATTTATTTTTCATGTAACACTACCACATACATTAACAAAATGAGTAGGTACGATTTAGCAGGTAAGACTTCAACGACTTATGTAAATAACCAATTATACCAAGGGCATTTAGTGTTCTGAGTAGCATAATAAGACCAGATTGCGACGCATACTATCAAAGGCCTTTGACAGTTCTGTGTATATTACGTTAACTTTCTGTTAGGAAGTGCTACGCACTCTGAAGATTCCGTTCTTTAACATATATATGCTGTTCATGTGTACTTACGTGCAAAAACTACGTCAATTAGAATGGATTCAAAGATTTAAGTACTTTTGAAGTGGGCAATAACAAAGAAATGCCTTTTAAATTATTCACCAGATTTTAACTCAGGAAAAAGAGCTGAATTATTCCAAATCGAATGAAATATACCCGTATTCAGTATCGAAAAGCTATAAATTTATTAGAATCTAATTGAAGTATTCTTTTCTATATAATTTTATTCAAATTACATCGAAAAATGCTCCCTGAAATAATTGTAATAAACGTTTTTCTTAATTTTAACTAACCTTGTGATATTACTATTACTAATAAGTTTGACATAAAATATGTTAAACTAGTGGATTATTAATATTATTATACATCGTACATTCAATATTATCAATTCAATTTGGATTTTTTTTAAACCTATTTAACCTATTTCATTATTTAATTTTTTAACCTACTTTAAAATGCTTAATTACAAAAATGAAAAGTCAAATCAAACCAAAATCCCCACAATAATATCCCTCCTAAAGCGAAAATCAAAAACATCTCGTGCTACACGTCAACGAACAAAGACATAAATATTTATTTGTGTTTTTTTTTTTTAAATTTCCGTAAATCTAACCTTACTAAGCATCTGCTCGTTTATTGGTACACCCATCATAAAAAAAATTGTCCGACAGTTTAACATTTGAATATGAATAATCTAAGGGTCCGGTCCCTTAAAAAACTATTCGCTGTTTTTAAAAAAGCTCCGGCACGGGACAACTTGAATGAAGGCAGGACAGGATTCAGTGTAAGCAAGACTTTAATAGTCAAATCCTCGTTTTAGAGAAAATTTAAAGATTTACAAACAGAAAAATGGATAATCAGAAGGTTTGGGCATGTATGTCGAATGTCTAAAAGAATATTTGAGTTAAAAGCGATAAAAAAAAATAAAAAGGAAGAAAAATTAAAGAAGAAGGAGAGAAAAAGAGCATGCAATAAGAAAATATCAAATGATTAACAATGGGCAAAAAAAAATTGGGAGAAAAAAAAAGCAAAAAGATAGTAACGACTCTAAACAAGACTTACAGGTAACGGTAAAAAGTCCAATACTAAGAAAAAGAAAAAACTAGCCTAGTTATTTTTGGAACTGATCACATTAAATAAAATACTACGTAGGCCTTTAACATGAAATATTCTGGCCATAATATTGAAGGCTTTTAAACTTTTAAAACCTAACATTTTCAATAGTTTTAAAACAAAATATTTAGATTTCAAACTGACAACTCGAAATTAATTTCAAAAGTTGTCACTATCAAACGTCGTCCATAGTCAACTATGATTAAACTTCTCTCGTTTGCTATATTAAAGAGCCTTAAATATCGCGTATTACATTTTGATTACAATTTATAGGTAACCAATCTAAATTTCTGTTCACAAGATATTGAAATTTACATTTTGTTTAGAAATTTACATAAGGATTTTACTAATTACGTGTAACACTAATTATGTCGACTCCTATACATTTGTTAAACTCGCTGTTGTCTATTTTGTGACGTAGTGAACGCATCACACATAAACGAACACATCCTGTCAAAAGTCATATCAAGTGTCCTGTCATCGGGTACTTTGTACATCTAATCTGTATTCAATAAATAAAATACTTTAAACAGAGTTATTTATTACTATAAACAAGGTTACATGATGGTGGGTGAGGTTTTCCGGGTTTTCCTCACCTGTAAGTCAAATGGCACCATCAATCATCTTTAAGTCGCCCCGGAGCGCCACGGCAAATAATAATAATAGCCGTCCCTTCCCCTACACAAGTCGTTCAGTCGACTTCAGGGGTTGAAATTCACTCGTAAGGAGGTGAATTAGGGAGAGTATTATTATTATTATTAGTATTAGTATTATTATTATTACCTATATATTTGATCTACTCGTTTTATCTTATAATGCACATTATATTGTTAGATATTTCTCTTCATTTTTAGTTTAGCTTAGCTAGACTTTATACTGTTTATTTAGTTGAAAAGAGTGGTTTATAGTTTCTGGAAACAAAATTTATTTTTAAAAAACGAACTTTGTGTTACTTGAAGAGTATTCACTTCAACTTCAAAATGATTAGCTCATCAATATATTAATTAATGTGTATCCGTTTTAGTATACTAGACCTACATAATACCAATATATTTGGCAACGCGGCATGAAACGTTCTTCTTGCAGTGTTTCAAGTTAGCGCATGTCGCAGCTTTTCCTCATTCTATTTTGTAACAATAAACTTTAACCTACCCACCAAAATTAAATAGCAAATGTCTTTATAATAAAATTTTAAGAAATATTATACCGGGTGTTCTAAATTAAAGCGTTACAGCTATATACCGCTTTTTATAAAAAAAAAACGTTTCAGATGAAAGTTTTATAGTTTTGTAGGGAAAAACTTTTGGCTAAAATCGTTTTTTATAGCTAACCATAATATGGCCAACTTTTTTTTCGCGCAGCAACATTTTTAAGTAGCTGTTACTCAAAAAGTCCAATAAAAAAAATATTTTCCTAAAAAGTTTCTTATTTTTTTATGTACTTTAAGAATATGTAAGAAAAAAATGGGATTCACATTTAAAAAAACAAAGTTCACCTCGATATGGCCATATTATGGTCAGCTATAAAAAAATGAATTTAGCCAAAATGTTTCCCCCAAAAAACTATAAAACTTTTGTCTGAAACTTTTTTTTCTAAATTGCATATTTTCGGCGGTATTTAACTTTAATTTGAACACCCGGTATATAGTATAGTTACTTACCAATGCTTATTCAGAGACCCAGCTACAAAAAACAAAATAAGTTGTAATAAATATCACAGCACAGTGAAAAATGTTAGTAAAATAGTCAGTGGTGGCTCATGGCCTAGTATACGAAGATGGGGCTACTTTTGAAAGATATATAAAATATATCAAAACTTACCAAAATACTTTAAATTAGCAAACTTTTATATATCCTAGCCTAAGCACTTGTGTTCTACCATTTTTTGTCAAAATAGTTTTGTTACATTTATCTTCTAATTCGTTAAAAATCATATCCACTTGTTTTCATTATATACTTTTGCCTTAAAAATCGTCTTATTTATGAATCTTTTGAACTTATTTGCCTGAGTAAGTTTTAAATCGGGGGTAGGCTTTCGAAAAGATTTAATATGGCATTTTCAGCAAGTGGAAGTCTCGAAAAATTAGTTTTTAAACTATTTTCTACACTACTAGTTATAAAAATGTTGTAAAATACGGGAAACACGCTAGCCAGTGTTGCCAATTCAAAAATAAATACGATTGTCGAACTTAAATTATCCGAAATATATCGAATGTCTAATTGAAATTATTCCAATTTTTTCCAACTTTTAATTTAAGACCAAAGCAGATTTTTTCTACAAAATAAATCTCATTTTGGTGCTTCTATTTTTCAATACAAATTTCGTAGGGGGCGTACATTAATTACGTGAGATATTTTTGAGAATTATTTGACCCCCCTCCCCACTGGTGAGATTTTGTAAGATTTTTTCAACTCCCTCCCCCCTACCCTTTTCTCACATGAGATTTTTCAAAATTTGTGTTTTGGGTGTAAATGCGTTGGATTATTAAAAAAACTAAAACACAATATGTTCTATTACTTTTATTTAAGACTAGCAAAGACTAGTATTTGAGAATATTGCCGTAACATAAAATTTCTAGACACATTCTTTAATTTAATTTACCTTTACTTTCATGCAACTTTACACCCTTTTCTAATAGAAAAAATTACGTCGGATTTACAAAGACCTCCCTCTCCCTCAAGTGAGATTTGGACGCCCCCCGTAGAATAACAAAAAAAAGACAAACGAAGACTGCAGAACGTTTATTTATATACTCTACTGTTAAATATGTATTATAAATATATCATAAAGATGGCTTGATTATTGTTAGGCAATTCTAGGTACACAAGTGCTTTAATATTATTATAGCACTGCCATAGAAATAATTTTGTGTATGTAAATAGTATATTATGCAACGATCATGTAATAACCATTACATGAGAGTTGCAAACGCTATTTTGTCTACACCCGATAAATAATCAAGAACTATAAATATTATATTTATATTTGTATTGAACACAATAACAGTAATTACTCGTATTTCTATAAAAAAAATCAGGTATTGGTAATACCATAGATTTTTGGGGCAAAATATTTTGTACTGAATTTTCTGCTTTCTCCGATATGTGCGGAGGAGTCGATGGTATTTCTTCTATATCGCTGATATCAGACATTTTGATAAATTATCGAAGTTTAGCTATCTACGAAAATTTAATACGTTTTGACAACTAAAACAATTACATAGAAACCTAGGACAAACGTCAAATGCACAGCATGCTTGATTGAAAAATTGTGGGTTTCTATTGATTAAAAATCTGTATCGTTATGCACAGCATGCTTGATTGAAAAATTATAGGTTTCTATTGATTAAAAATCTGAAGCGTTATGAAAAATCTATATTATTATGGGTATCATTATGAAACGGATTATGGGCATCTAAGTACATTATTATAATACAGGTGCACAAAAATATATTTATTTGATTTAAAAAATAATTTATTAATTTCAAATCTTCATAGTATTACTAGATTTAAGTCCATTTTGTAAATCACTGATCCATCCGAATTTATCCGAAAAATTATCCGATGGTAAATTGGGTAATTTTCTACACATTGGCAACACTGCTAAGATAAATATACTCCATTGCCACGTTTGAGAATCCACATCGGATGTATTTTTTACATCTCGAGCGTTTTTTTATCCACATCGGATACATCTAATACATCTACATCTGCGTTTGTTTATCCCAGATGTACCTGTTCAGATTACATTTTTTACATCTCGATTTCAAATGAGATGTGAATGAGATGTTCGTTCCATGCCAGAAAGTAAGTGTTCTGTGAAGCCAAGTTTTTCAATTTATCCTTTGTTGGTGCTAGCATGAATATAAAAGTGATTAATTTGTTTAATTTTTATTTAGATTTCGAATTTAGGTTGATTTGTAGTCTCAAAAGTCAAATTTAAAAACTACAAACTTCTAACTTGTCATTGACATTTTATCACGTGACCAATAAAGTCTAGAGCGTTTTTTTACATCTTCATTCAGAATTAATTCTCTATCACGTGATTAAAAATTCACAACATCTCAGATGCAGCCGATGTGGATTCTCAAACGCGGCAATTGTCTACACTCTACATAGTATCTACACACGAACAAGAAGGAAATTTCGTAGATATCTTGCATATAAAAATTCCATATCTGAGACCTACGAGCGCGAGCCATTGAATGTCACAAACGGATTGCTAGATTATAATTGGAACAAGTAAAATAAAAGAAGCCGTATGAGAGTTATAAATATTTTTTTTTATTAAAAATACTTGTGGGTAGATAACCTAATACAGTCTCATTTTATAGTTATATAAATTGGTTTCCCCTTGTACTGGAAGAGTGTAGCCCTACAGCCCTTACAGGCAAGCCGCGACTAGGAATAGTGTTAACAGTATAAAATTTTTAAACAATCAAATAATATTTTCCCGGAGAAGTCCAAACTATTGTTCGAGAAAACATAATTGTTGCTATGAAGTAGCCATTAATTATATATTATTCAATGAGTATATAATGATGGCTATTATTCACTAGGGTCGCGTGAATATTAGCTATTAGGTATGCGAGTAGAATTGTAGAATACTTTACTTTATTCACGACTATTAAATAATTTTAGCTAAAACTACTATAACTCTTTAAAAACTAACTAACAAATTACCCTGTATTTTTATTATGTACTGTCGTTTGTATAATACAGGGTGTCCCAATGAAAAGTACCCCATTTCCAGAGCTTGATAACTTTTAAACACCTAATCGTAGAAACGTGCGGTGTTTGCTGATATGTGTTATTTTGCTATAAGTTTTGCTTCAGTGACACAGAAGTGATGTATTATCTATACAGGGTGTTTTTTAAAAATCTCCTCTTTTAAATTCACCGTAACCAAATTTTATCAAATGGAACACCCTGTATATGTTTAGGTCATCTGAAAGATACACTCTTCTACTGTTCAAAGATGTTTAATTTGTACATGGTATTCAAGTAAAGGGTGTTCCATTTGATATAATTTGGTTACGGTGAATTTAAAAGAGGAGATTATGTAACACCCTGTATATGTTTAGGTTATCTGAAAGATACACTCTTCTACTTTTCAAAAATGGATAATTTGTACAGGGTAATCCATTTGATAAAATTTGGTTACTGTGAATTTAAAAGAGATTTTTAAAAAACACCCTATATAAGTAATACATAATTTCTGTGTCACTAAACCAAAACTTATAGCAAAATAACACATATCTGCGAAAACCGCACGTTTCTGCGATTAGGCACTTAAAAGTTATAAGCTCTGGAAACCGACAAGCTACTTTTCATTGGGACACCCTTTATATGTATTTCCTACCTTTGTTGCAAGATATTGTATCATCAGAAGCCATAGTAATGGTTTTATTTATATCTTCAGTAGAAACAGTACTGGCTTTTTTTAGGGCGAAAACCTTCAGACTTCCGTTTTAAAAGACATTTCAATTTGCTGTAATTTTCAATTTTTATACCATGACTTAAAATTGTATTTGTCAGCAAAGAAGTATTTATCCGTGATAATGATGGTTTATATTTTGTAGATAACTCGCTAAAGTGTACCAAAACGTATTCTGAGAAAGACTCAGTTTTCTTATTACTTCTCCATTGTATAAACAATTCATACGGAGACATATTGTTTTCTCGATTTTTCCGGTAATAAGTTTAAAGTTAACATTTTTGAGACGTCTTTTATATTTGGAAGTGTACAAGACATCTAATTTTCACTATATGTATACATTTTTTACGTTCTTCTGATGAAATACTTTAAAACTGTCGTGCTTAAATAACCGACAGTGCATTCTGACTTGACGTTTCATAGCCAGCTTTGTTTTTTATCTTGGACGTACAAAATCATATTGAAAGTGTGAGTTAGTTGTTTTTGATTTTAGAAATCAGTGAAACCAGTGTACATAATGATTTTTTCATCTATTGAATAATGGATGTAATTATTATTTATTAAACTCACGTATAATAAACAGAACATACTTATTAGTTCTGTAGTTTGTGTACAAAGTAGATATAAGATAATGTTGGGTAACGGGGATTTACTATTTCAACATTTAAAATTTGAAGCTTACCCAAAATTGTTAATTAGCATACTTATATGGCTTCGAAATATATTTAAAAAAAAAAACTATACCGTAGGTCCCAGTTATCCCTAAATTTGGGGCAAGCGGGACACATAGCTTAAATTCCTCTTTATAAAATAAGAAACCTTGTTGAAACTCAAACTCAAAAAAGTGTTTGTGATATTTTTTAGTAAAAACATAGGTATTATTAAACTTACCTTTCATTCATTTATTGTCTTTAAGAGTCCGCTACCGAGAAACACTTTGCCGATGCTGACATAACCTGAAATTCTAAAACCAGTCTCGGAGGCGTGGCTCCTTTATTCGGAAAGGTGTAAAAAGCATCCAGCCCAAAATGTACTTCGCGCGATTGCAAATATAATTTTAACGTTTCTATAGTAGGACGGAAAGCCCGGTCTAGGATGCATAAAAAAACTGAAGTATAACCAAATTTGACCTTTACTATTTGAAAAAATATGTTTTATTACTAAAGACCGGACATTTTAATCGCGTTCAAATAATTGGTTTTAATCACATAGGCGTCTCATTCTGGGTTCGCTATTTAAGACGGCAGACAGTGCGGCAGATTCTAATACTATCAGGACAAACCTCTTTTTTTTATTAAAACAAGATAAAAAAAGTGTACTGATATATACATAGACATTAAAACTAATACAAAAAAGTGAGATTTTTTTTTATCGTGTACCTATATTCTTTGTCTTTTGAATCATTTTCATTAAACAAATTTAATGTTTTCTTCTCACCAACGCCGAGGATATGTAGGATATTTTACAAAAGTTTTTAGTAACCTCAGATCCTTTAATTTGTGGCCTGAGAAATTTTCCTTAAAAAAAAATAACTTTTTTGATGAAGATGTTAAACTTTTCATAAGCGAGTTTAAGGTGTAGTAATGTAAACGATATTCTGTATGATATTTTTTTTATTATTATCTCTTATATAATTACAAAATATCTATTCCTCAATATTTTGGCGTGGTACACTACTCTCCTGCCTAAAATGAGGATCGAGGACCCCAGCTGCCTCCCCCGAATTTGTTATTTCCTCCAGAAAATTGGAAATTTCTAGCCTTAGCTGGTCCCGATTCATTGTTGGAGAAATTGCACCGGGGCCAAATATTAGGACTCTACGAGCGTTTGGACTAAGACGCTGTAGAGAGGGCCTAAAATGAATGTCAAATAGGCCCATCATATGTTGTCTTATACTTTCTCGATCCATTGTCGGTTAGTTGCCGGTGATATTTTTATTCAAATAAAGTCAATCCTTATATTATATTTATGAATATTTTGGCTTTTATCGATACCGTACATACCGATTTTTTGTAACAAAACATTTATGTTTTTATTTCCTGTGGATATTATGGTACTTATACACGATGAGACAATAAAATAAATGTCTGTTAAATTTCTGTAATGTATGTATTAATTCAATTGCTCACTCTATATAGGTATCTGTTGGTTGAAAAAATGTAAAAAGATAACAAAGAGTCGATAAACAGGAGATTTGAGAAGAAAGTGTCTTGTAAAAATATCACTAGATTTTTCCAATGAGTATATTTGTTTAGTTCAAAGGGAAAAGTGATAGAAACTGGAAACGTAAATATGGAAAATTTATTATCGGACTTTGATTGTTTTCGTCGTTTTAATGACAACAAATTATACTGCCGCAATTGTGATCAGGTGTTAGTTTTTAATGGAAAGTCAAGTATGACACAACATGTGAAAACACAAAAACACATGCAATCTTTAGAGGGATGTCCAGACAAAATCTTTTATGAAGATTTATGCAACGCATTTGTTTCTGCAAATATTCCATTAACAAAATTAAATAATACAATTTTCAAAAATTTTCTTTGTAAATATACTAAACGTAAAATACCGGATGAATCCACAATTAGAAAACATTATATTCAAAATCAGTACGATAAAGCAATGACGGCAATAAAAACGAAAATTTCCAGCAAATATATTTGGGTTAGTGCAGATGAAACGACTGACATAAAGGGTAGATGTGTTGTTAATGTTGTTGTAGGATTATTAAGTGCTGAAAATACTTCACAACAGTATTTAGTTTCTAGTGTGTTTCGTGAAACTGTGAACGCTGAAATGATTTATGAAATAGTGAAACGTGGATTGAACAATGTAATTGATAATGACGTTTCAAAAGTTTTATTGTTTATTTCAGACGCGGCAAGTGTAATGTTGAAAACAGGGAAACTATTACAAGAACATTTTCCAAACATGCTGCATGTAACTTGCCTTGCTCACGCGTTACACCGAGTTTGTGAGTTTATCCGTGACAGCTTTCCAGACATTAATTCGTTGATTAGCTGTTTTAAAAAAATTTTGTTAAAAGCACCGTCCCGAGTTTCTTTATATAAAGAAATATGTCCGAATATCCCCCTACCTCCACAACCAGTTATTACACGATGGGGAACTTGGTTACAGGCTGTGTTCTTTTTTTCGGAGCATTTCGACAGACTAAAAGTATTTATTTCCAACTTATCAGAGGACGCTCTCTCTATCACTCAGTGTAAAGGTTTAATAACAAAAACAACTTTGCAGTCGGAGTTAAATTTTCTTGCGACTTATTTTTCGTGTCTCCCAGAAACTATAAAATTCCTTGAAACCCGTAACTTACAATTATCGGTTGCTATGGAAAAATTTGAATCGACATTGTTACACTTAAAAAACGTAAAGTGGCCCTTACAAGATAAATTTAACCATAAAATAGATTGTGTTATTAAAAGAAATCCAAATTTACAGACTCTGAAACAAATCTCCCTGAACAATTTTAACGATTATGAAACTGCTTTAAAATATTGTGATTTTGTTCCACATTTTTCATTTGCTCCTGTAACGAGTTGTGACGTAGAACAATCGTTTTCTAGGTTTAAAGATTTATTGACTTCTAAAAGAAGTAATTTCACTGAAGACAATTTAGAAAAATATGCAGTCATACAAACATATTTTTCAAATGAAGAAGATTGATATTAATTTGTATTGTATATATTGTATATAATTGTATATTTGCTACTTTAGGATAAAGAGTGTATATTGGAACACTCTAAACATAAAACTAATGATGGTGTATCCTCGTTGATATATTTATTAGTCAATAATATATTAACAGAAAAAGCCAACAACATTATCCCACAACACAATAAAAAAATAAATAATAATATCATTTGTAATTATATAATAATATCCAACCAAATTTGAACTAAAATTTAATAAAATAATTATTGCAATGTAAATGTAATAATAAGCCCGCCCCAAATGTTACGCCCGGGCGATAAAAATCCAATATCTTATCTACTGTGTCGACCAGTTCAGTAAATAACTTGTTTTATTCAGAATGTATTATTCAAATCGAAGGTCCGCTCTTACCGTTACTTCGCTGATAAGAATAAATTAAATTGTCCGGTCTTTATTTATTACATTGAAAATGGAAATTGATGACCATCTTTATTGGACAAAACAAAAGATATAGGCAAAAAAACAGAAAAAAAACTTTTTTTTGTTAACTTTGAACACTTAACTTTTTAACTTTTTTGCTAAAATAGTTAAAAAAACAACTTTTTTGTTTTATTCCTTATTCAATTTACTTTTTTTTGGTGTATTTGTTTTTTGCAAAAATGTTGTAAACTATATGAAAAAACAGTATAATTTAAAAAAAGATAACAAATTGACAAACAAAAATTAACTCACCTTGCCATAACTTTCTTATGCAAAGAGCTATTTAAATGTTTTTTTTTTTTCAAACTGTGGAATTTAATGAGCTGCATTTTGTCTCAATTAATACGTGGTCTATTTTTAATAATAAAACCTGTAGCGGCTTTTAAACGTCGGGGCGAATGCCTCGGTTGTTGAATTGATAGCGGTTTTTTCCATTGTGATCGACGCTCCTCTTGTTGCACAAACACTCTCGCAGTGATATTTTATATCAAAATTTTCGTTAGTTATTTGCACTGGAGCGAAGATAAATCGTAAGTCATTAATTTTCTTCCAAAAAATTCTAGTACTTTAGAAAAATAATAGCTAGGTAATTGTGGCATAATTTTATTATATTATTAAATCAAACTTTTAACAAACAAAACAAAATTAAAACAAATTATAGAAAAATGTAGAGTCAACAGGATCTTCAGTTTCAGTTGTATTAAATAATTTTGAACAGTATAACACTAGACATGTAGATTAACATGTAATTATTACGTACTATAATAAAAAATGTTGCAAAAATATAGTTTTCAATTAAATGGATAAAAATATTCGGAGAATTTTATTAACAATTAAAATACCTATACAGCAGTATGTATAAATATTGTACATGTCGATTACATTTTTGCCAGAGAAACATTTTACAATATTGTTAATAAGTACACAAATAAAAAATTACTCTAGCAAATATTAACACTGATCTCATACAAAGTATAGTAAATAGTACTAACTATTAATTCTATATTATATAATACAAATTTCAAAGGTATAGCAAGACTAACATTTCTAAAAATGTAAATTTAAGTTCATTTTCAAAAAATGAAGAAGAAAATAAGAAAAATCCCACTATGAATAATTTAGAATACATAATTTTCAAAAACCAGTTTTTGTTTAAACATTACTATATTAACCACCACAGGTACTTTCATATTATGTATCACACTTTTTAATGGGATAAGTCGTCTGGAAGCTGTTGTGTTTTAGGATTTTCAAGGACTTTCTGCTTCTTAATTTTGTGATCTGGTTTACTGGTTTGGATTTTTCTCTTTCCTTCTTGACTGTTTTTCCTTTCTGCGCATTTTTCCTGGGCATCTAATATGTACTGAGGATCTCTGATTTTTATACTTCGGGGGTGTCTTGGATCAATAATTTCTGGTAGTAGGCAATTGTAATAAAACATTTCTAATTTTTTTAACATTATATTTTTAAAAAAAGATTCATCTTTATGTACTTTCAGGCACACAAAATCGTGTAACGTCCATACTACAAAGTAACAGGTCGTTTTTTCCCAGATATTGAGTTGCCCTTGAACTTGATAAAAATAATTATGATTTTTGTTAAGTTCAAATCCATCTCCTGAACTTTTTAAATACACAATTAACCGACTTTCTACTGCTTCTTTAATTGTTGTATTTCTCGCTGAGTAGGGGCACTTAATTTCTAAAAGACTATCATTGGATATAATTGCGTCTGGAGAAGCTCCTAAAAATGGCCACTGACTATTGATAAAAATTCCGCAGTCTAAAATCTTTAAATTGGGATATTTTCTTTCAAAGACCCCTTTCGCTCTATCTTCGTTATTTTTGCCCCAAGCTGTCGCTTTTGTACAAATATTTTTATACAATATATTTTGAACTATTGAATTACAGCCTGTTGTTTGACGCATTTTACAAACTTGGCCAAATGTGGATGCAGTTAAAATTTTCTTTCTTATTTGCAGCCATTCTGCAGAGTCTGCTTGTAGTTTTGTTCTTTTTTCTAGTTCAACAAATTCTTCTTCACTCTTTTCTAAATCAGCTATATATTCTTTCTGTAGTGCATCAAAAGTAGCCTTATCAATATCTGGTTTTTTGCATTCCTGTCCATAATTTGTATCTATAGTAGAAAATATTTGTTTACGCCTTTTCAATCCCTTTTTTCGTTCTGATTTATTCTTTAATCTAGTTTCATGATTAAATATATTAAAATGTGCATTACGTCCATGTAGCAAATGCTTGTAAACAGTAAACAGCGGCCTTCTGGTGTTTTTAGCAACAACGGCAGCAAAACATCTACCTTATTATTACCTTATTAACTAAAAAAAGTAATAAAATATGGGAATTAAGTTCACACTAGGCACAAGGTAAATAAAATGGACGAGTACTTCCTTGGTATAAAAGTTGCATGTTGAAACTTACGTCATATGATATCTCCACAGAAAAAAAAATGACAAACCTTGGAGTTGACTAACATTGGAAAAAATTATAGACTAGGAACAATAATTTAACCGAAAAGTATGTGATCATCTTACTCACTTTTAACGTAATTATAATTGTAATATTTGTAGGAAGGATTCAAATACTCGTCCATTTAATTTACCTAAATTACTTATTGTTTAACTAGTGAAAACATACTACATACTAATAAGTTGATTTTTACCCTAAGCCTTAGTGATTGAATTTCTAATGTCGTAAAAAAACTACTTTTCATAAATTAATTAATATCTTACTTTTCTCCACTTTCCAACAGACTGTTATCATTTCTGAACAATTCGTGGCTATTATTTCCTTTCTCACCATTGCTCGATCTAAAAATATAAAAAGAATATATATTTCCTGTAGCAATTTGTTCATATTTAACTTACAGGCTTCCATCTTGAGAGTCATGATGTAAAGCTGTATCCGCTAAGGTGGCCGGCATTTCGGCAATGTCAAAATTGCTTTCATTTTCCCCACTAAAATCAATCAAGATATTTTTTTTTATTTTACTTCAATACCTATTTCTTAATTTCATAAAATGTCAAAAACTTGATAGAACGTGATTAGATTAACCAAATATCACTGGACTATCGTTTGCCATTAATTAATAATAAAAAGAAAACGCATCAAATTTTAATTTTCTTAACACCCTGTATTTCGAAAACAAAGCGACATTCTAAAAATTGTTATAGTACATTTTTGTCTTAAAATTAGGTGAGAATTCTCCTCCTTTCTTTTGTCAGAGATTAGAAAACACCCTGTATATAAGAAGTTAAGCATAGGTTGTATAAAAATACATTATAAAATTAATTAAAAATATATAGGATTTTCTCTAAAACGATACCAGAACAAAGTAATTTTTAAAATTAAAATTTCAACTAATAATATTATAATAGGAATTTATAATTAAATATTTTTTTGAAATTTTCTATTAAAAACACCGATCCGGGTAAATTTTTTTCAAGAAATTACTGGGAATTTTAAATAAACCTTTTTATTGTATTGTAAGTAATACTTTATCTGTGCGTGGAAATACCAATCCAATAACAATTATACCAATCCAATAACAATTATTCCAATCCAAAAACAATTACGTTAATGGGCTTAATCTCTTAAGACTTAACCCAATGACACTGACAGCGGTAAATTTTTTGAATCTAAGAAACGTTTCCTTAAGTAATTAGGCAAAAATAAAAGATTGTATTTTGTGTTTTAGGTTTTAAATATTATAAAAAATGATGGAAAGTCCATAACTTTTAAATCATTCTAAAATATCCCTTTTTAAAAAAAATATGCATTCAAAGTAAATGATGAACTTTTCATCATTCTTTATAATATTTAGAACCTAAAACGCTTAATAAAGTCTTTTATTTTTTGCTTAATTACTTCAGGAAACGTTTGTTAGATTTAAAAATGTATCGCTGTCACTTGTCTTGAATTAAGTGTTACGAAGGTAAAAACCCGGTGTATGCCAACTCGATTTTTGTGATAAAACAATAGGCAAAAATACAATTTGAACGAATTCCACAATAATTACATAAAATCAATTTTGTTTTAGCATCACAAAATAGTATAAAAGGCAATTTCTTTATTAAAAACTAGAATAACTATTTACTATTTATAAATCTGAACTCCGGTCCTGCAACGCCAGCGTGTATCAAGAGAGACAAGGAGGGACACAATAGAACCGAAATGAATGATTGATGCCGGTTAAATTTAAATTTTATGCAGAGGTCGACAATTAATCTAGTATTTTTCTTAAATTTCGACTAATTATGACAAATTTTGTACCAAATAAAAGATAAAGAATAGACTTTACCTCGGGTAATAATAGATTTTTTAATTTTGTCTTAGTTTGTCCTGGATGCATTTTTAAATGTTAACAAAGAAAACCATTTAATTGGAAAATTTCAGACTCGTTTAAGATACTAAAAAAATTCTAATCTAATTTTTTATTACTACTCAAGGAAAGACCTGACCTTTTGCATATTGGAGGTTTTTAATTGACAATGATATCTTATACAGTTTTCGAGAAAACAGATTAATCAAGCACCTATGCAGGATAGGGCGATTAACCAAGCGGTAGCCGACTCTTAAATTTTGAACATTACCACTTTTGCAAGACCTTATCTGAACAGGTGTACAAAAATTGTAAACAACGTTTTCCGTAACTGATATTTTCTTCTTCTTATTTTTATAGATTTGACAGATATGAAGGAAATAACTAATGTTACGTATGGCGGATATGGTAACAATTAAATTTATACCAAGAACTAGGATAAATAGTAAATAGTCCACACATAAATATCGGCGGTCCCAATTACCCCAAGGTCTCTTTTACCCAACATTACCTTACATGTGGGACATAGATTCTTTACTTTTAAACAAATAGCCTACTTTTGGTATCCTGTAACCTTAGCAACCAATAAATAAATATAAGCTTTTTTGCAAATTGTACAAAAAAGTATTTTCTAACGTCTTGTATACATTCGGACTAAAAAATCCAGCTCAAAACGGTACGGCTCTGTACCGAAATTTATCAATTCTTTTGTAAAAAGTCGGTAGCAAGTCTGTTACAAAAGAATTAATAATGTGGACCTCATGTTTGGTTTTTTAAGACCTAGTGGTGTTTTCGAGTGGCACGCGTTTTTTAGGGAAGATTATTACGGTTTTATTATTTATTTTTTTTTTCATTTTTGAATACATTTACCTATACAGTAGGGATATATCGCAACCGAAAGAAGAGATCATGTTTTGAGATAAATAAATGGGTAGTGATATGGGTTCATCCCTCAGGTATTGATGACATGACAACAGATGCTTTGAGTGAATATAATTAATATAATAAAAGCTACTTTATTAGACCTGAACGATTTTTTAATATAGGGCGATTCATTAAGTGTGGAAACCGGGCAAATCTCGAAAACCGTTTGTCTGACAATTTCAGGTAAAAATTCCCTTATATACTGAAATTAATCACATTATTTTAACAAACAGAAAATATTCAATTCAACATACATGTTTGTAAGCTTTGCATTAAGGAATTAAAGTGGGTAAACAGAGAATTTAACCAGTAATTAAATTATAAAAATGTCACTATTTTTCACTGATATCAACTTGAAAATCAAGCTCTATAAGGGGACGAAGCCAATAGATTTAAAAAAAAAATCTGAATAAAAATGAGGGTTTAAGAGGATTGAAATTAAAAAAAAATCATCAGGGTTAGGGGGGGGGGTTAAAATATTTAAAAAACGAACAATAATATCGACTTGAAATTTTTGGCAAAAATTCATTTAAAAAATAAAAAAATGGGTGTCAAGGTAGGTTGAAATAAAAAAAATAGGCGGGTTGAAATATTGACAAAATCCTAACTCAAAACCAAAAAACGATTTCAAATTAAATTCTTCAGGAATAATCAAGCTTTATGAAGCCTATTGATTCTGAAAAAAATCTAAATTAAAATGGAGGTTAAAGGAGGTTGAAATATAAAAAAAAACTAGCTCAAAACTAACGAAAAGGCCTTTTAATTTTGAAAAAATCTGATTAAAAATGGAGTGATTGAGTGAAATTAAAAAAAATCAAAAATCAAAAACGAAAAGCGATATCAAATTTTTAGTAAAAATCAAGGTCTACAAGCCTATGATTCTGAAGAAAAATATGACTACATTGGGGGGGTTAAGGGGGATTAAAATATTAAAATATTAAAAATAATTCTAACTCGAAAACGAACAATAACATCAACTTGAAATTTTTAGCAAAAATCAAGCTCTATAAAGAAACAAAGCCTATTTAGTTAAAAAAAAATCTGAACCGGAATTTTTATAAAAAACGAAATTGAAATCTTCAGGAAAAATCAAGCTTTGTAAGGGGATGAAGCCTATTCATTCTAAAAAAATGTGAAAATGTGAAAATGTGAAAATGTGAAAATGTGAAAATGTGAAAATGTGAAAATGTGAAAATGTGAAAATGTGAAAATGTGAAAATGTGAAAATGTGAAAATGTGAAAATGTGAAAATGTGAAAATGTGAAAATGTGAAAATGTGAAAATGTGAAAATGTGAAAATGTGAAAATGTGAAAATGTGACAATGTGAAAATGTGAAAATGTAAAAATGTAAAAATGTAAAAATGTAAAAATGTAAAAATGTAAAAATATGAAAATGTGAAAATAGAGGTTGTCGTCATTTTAGTTTTCTCTAAGTTTGTTAGCTTTAGTATATTGGAAAAACCCAAAAATTCTGAAATGTTTTACGGTATCATTTTACCACCCCTTGTTATACAAGATAAAAATGAAATAATTATATTTTATAAAACAAAATATTTTTTAACCCAAAATCTAACATTTTATGTTTAATATTAGACTAACTTTTCAATGTGGATGTCCCACTTTAGACCGCTGTCGAGTGTTATTCCCAGAAGAGTGGCACAATTTGCGTTACCATGTTTCAGGTTAGTACTAAATAATAAAGATTTAGTTTTTCCTCATTAAGAATTAATTTGCTTGTAGTAAACCATTCCCCAGCCTTAGCGACTGCCATTTTACTGAGATTTTTAAGAGTGTCGATATCTCTGTGAGAATTCAAAAGTGTAGTATCGTCTGCAAAGAGGAAGCAGGCATTAGGTCGAAGACAATGAAATATGTCATTTACGTAAGTGATAAAAAGTAGTGGACCTAACGTAGATCCTTGCGGAACTCCGTGCTGAACAGTAAGGGAATTTGATAACTGGCCATTTAAATAGACAGCTTGTTTCTTGTTTGAAAGATACGACTTAAAAAGATTGAGTGGTGTTCCTCTTATTCCATAAAAATCAAGTTTGGATATTAGCAGATCGTGGGAAACACAGTCAAATGCTTTCGAGAGATCGCACATTGTTATCAGGGTTGATTTATCCCCCTCAAAACCATCCACTATCCCTTCCACGATGCTTTTTATAGCATTAACAGTACTAAGGCCCTTTCTAAAGCCATATTGACATTTGTGGATAGTATTCATTTTGTCAAGAAACATGTTTAGGCGTTTTTTTTTTAAATAATTTCAAAAATGTTTCCAAATATTGGAATTATCGAGATAGGACGGTAATTTCCTGGTTGATTTACATCATTGTTTTTGTAAATTGGTATTACTTTAGTTACTTTGAAACTGAACCGGAATCTCTATAAAAAACGAAAATCAAGCTTTATAAGGGGATGAAGCCTACTTATTCTGAAATAAATTTGAAAATGTAAAATAGTAAAAATGTAAAAATGTGAAAATGTGAAAATGTGAAAATGTGAAAATGTGAAAATGTGAAAATGTGAAAATGTAAAAATGTAAAAATGTAAAAATGTAAAAATGTAAAAATGTAAAAATGTGAAAATAGAGGTTGTCGTCATTTTAGTTTTCTCTAAGTTTGTTAGCTTTAGTATATTGGAAAAACCCGAAGATTCTTAAATGTTTTACGGTATCATTTTACCACCCCTTATCATACAAGATAAAAATTAAATAATTATATTTTATAAAACAAAATATTTTTAACCCATATTCTAACATTTTTGTGATTAATATTAATAAAATGTTAGAAGTATCACAGATGACCACTACCAATATAATAAATTGTTTTAAAGCACGTTTTATAAAAATAATAAAAGAGTAGTGCAGTAAAAGTAGGAATATAATGTCACATTCCGTAGATATACTTTGCAAAATAAGTTTCTATAATAAAAATGAGATCACGGCATATAAAATGGTATATACGCACATCGTAGATTAAAATTATAATCTATACTAATACAAAATTTCAAGTCAATTAAAATACATACAATACGGCTATGAATAAAGTCTGACTTATCTGTCAAAATAAAAGGTTTATTACAGTAAAAAACATGGAAACATGATTAAATCTAAATGAAAACTTTTTATGAGCCCAAATAGATGTATTAAAATTTTCATTTTAACTCCAAATAAGCATTGAAGAATGATATATAAATAAAATATACTACTTTTTTCACTAAACTATAGTAAAAGTAGGTAGTTAGGACAACCATCATGAAATTAAGCCTTTTAAAGGACACCTTAAAGTGAATTTTAATTTAAATCTTTCTTTGGTGGAAACTGCCTCTATAGTTCAATTATGAATTTGACCATAAACAATGCCCATTTTAAAAGATAATTTTACTACTCAAAAACATCCAAATCCTTTTATTTAACTGAAAAATCCCATGGCGCGACAAATGGCGTCAGAACAGGGAGCCCCGAGGTGATAATATCGGTAGAGAATTCGCGAAACGACATCGATGAGTAAGACGGAAGGGCTGATAGGGCACATAAGAGTCGTAAGACCATCATCGGACGTGAGCACGTAGGGCGATGGCGAAAACGACCCCAAAGGACGGCGTGGACATACGATGGACACTCCCCGAATGTACGACGGTCGGTTTAGGGTGCATAATGCACAATGAAATTATCCTTGCAGCGGACAGTGGTGGCGTGACCAATGGCTCCAAAAAATATCTAGAACGAGTTAGTACTAAAATGTACAGAATTCGATGAGGATAGATAACCTTCTTATTCTTAAGAAACAATCTTGGAACTGCACATAAAACCAATCGACAACTAAGTATGGGACATGTACCATGTAGCCTCCCACACCTGGACCTTTTTAGATCTGTTATGGATATCCTTTAATCGTTGGTTGGAGTGCTTCATCTAGTTTGGTATCTATGGACTTGAAAGTTGCTCTGTGATGTAGATAATTGTCCTTGGTTTTTCTTCTCCACATGTAAGGAATCTTAGTCTTGATATACCTTCGCAGTAGAACAATAGTTGTACAGTAGTTTCCTGCTCTTCCTGACAATTTCGGCACAAAGTCTTCTCTGCTAGGCCAATGTTATTCAAATGTTAATGAAATATTAATAGACCTACTAGTATTTTCCTATTAGGACTCTGGTTGGGTGAATTATTTCACCATTTCAAATATTTCGTGCATGTTCTATTGGCTGTCTTTTTGACACCACAGATGTGTTCTGTACCAAAAAGAGTATTTGAAGCTCCTTTTTTGAATAACAAATCAGCGTCTTCACTGCCCTTAATTTTCTATGGCTTGGTACCCAGGCTAAGGTTAGTCTGTTTTAACTACCCAGCAGTGTTGCCGTTTGGGTGAAAATTTCTCCATTGGGTAGAAATTTTGACTGTAGTGGGAATTTTGGGTGGATACAATATTTTTGGTGAATTTTTAAGGAATTGGTACCCATCGAGGCTCCCACAATGACTTTAAAGTGAATTAATCTGCCGAGCAAAAAATTGAGGTCACCTTAAAATTTTCATGTTCTTTGAAAGTTTACGTTTTCAGATCGTATTCGCAAACTGTACATCATTGCATGTGCTTTTGTAAGCTGAATGTGATACTCTATACTAAACATATTTTTCTTGGATTTCATGATTTATTCTGAAAAAGCAATAAATTATTATTTTGGGCGAAATTCAACATTTTGTTGTTAGGGAAAATATGGAACGAATAAAATAAAAAAAACTTGACACTAATAACGTGTATTCCCTCCTCTTGCATTAGTGACTGCTTGAAGTCGGCGCAGCATACTTTGAATTAAGTTGCGGATCACATTCTAATCGATGTTATGACATTGCTGCAATAGCAATCTTCTCAGCTTCTGGGCAGTTCTTGGTGCTGGTGTGTTTCTGCGGATCCATCGTCCCAACTCTTCTTAGACATGTTCTAAGGGATTCATGTCTGGGCTGCGGGCTGGCCAGTCAAATCGCCTAATTTCTACCTCATCCAGATACTCCCTGACAATTCTGGCTGTATGTGGTATCGCATTAACGTGCATAAAAATGCCACGTTCCCCCATAGTCACCATGAAAGACATAATATGGTCTTCTAGCACCTCCGTAATGTACCTGTGAGAAGTTAGGAAGCCATTTTATATGAAGACCAACTCTGTACGAGCTTGTGCAGTGATTCCCGCCTAAACCATAACTGATCCACCGCCAAATGGAAAACGCTCGTCAATGCAAACTTCAGCATATCTTTCTCCAGTTCTTCTCCACGTCGACGTCCATTTGACCCAGTGAGGCAAAAACGCGACTCATCTGAGAACAATACCCAGCTCCAGTCATCATCATTTCAACGAACGTGATCTCTGGCAAATGTCAATATTGCAGTCCGATGCTGGCGTTGCAACGGGAGATCTGTAGCCATTTTTCTGCATGACAGTCCAGCTGCATGAATTGTTCTTCTAACGGTCCATTCACTAACGTTGACATTTCTCACTTCTTCCAACTGATTTCGCAGTGAAACCGCAGTAGCTCCTATTCCGCAAACTTGTGGACACCAAAAAACGGTCATCTCGTTGAGTGGTAACTTTTTCGCCCAGACCCTGGTCTTCTAGTGATCAGGCCAGTCTCCAGAAAACGCTGGTACACCCTTTGCATACCACAAAAACTAGCACCAATAATTCTTGCAGTTTCATGTTGTCCTCGACCATCTTGTAACAGCGCAACAATTCTTGCCACAACAATCGGATCTAAAGGCATTATGGGCCTGTTAAATCACTACACTTTGCAATCGTTAGGTTTTACACAAAGAATCAACAGTAAACTGGAAAACAGGCAAGGGAAATGTGAATGTTTAATTAGCGTAAAGGCACATTTTTCATAAAAGTCGTACAAACAGGGGGCCTTTATATTCTAATAAATCGAATGACAGCTGTCAAGTCTCGGACTACAATTGCTTCAATGCCTAGTAATACTATTATGTCCTTATCAATATTGACGCTAAAATTATTCGGAATTTCTGAAGTGACCTCAATTTTTTGCTAGCCAGTGTATATTTATTACATTAGGTCATGATTTGTTTTTTGTTTAAACATAATGACATGTGTTTGTGGTGTTGTGATTTGATGTGATCTAATTATGGTGTTCTCCTTAGGAAGCAAAATCAAAGCTAGAGCGTTGAAAATTATTTTCTCTCTGTTCTTTTCCTTTTGATATAATTCAATGTCTGCTGCGCTTTTAGCCAAGGGAGTAGTTGTTTTCAGTAAGAAAACAGTCGAAAAGTTTGCTGTGGCACGGACTTTGAGGTTTGCTTTGTCTTTGTCTAGATCAACTGATATGTTTGACATTTTTGTTAAGTAGTGCTGCGTTTGAAAAGTACCTCGTTTTGCTTTTTTAACTCGATGCCGTTCTTTTAATACATTCAAGCTCCGTTTGCTTCATTGATATGGTTTGCTCGATGTCACGTGATCAAAAAATATACTCGCTCTGCTTGAGGAGGTACATTCCAAACGTAGCATATAACGCTTCCGGATTATAGTTATATAGAAAACATTTTTTTAGTGTGGGTGGAAAAAGTGGGTAGTTTTTAAGGTATGATTATGACAGTATATAGTTAGAAGCGCTAGTGAAAGAAAAAAATAATTCCATGAAAAATTAAAAAATTTATTCAAATTAATGGTTGACAGACTTTGAGTTTCTTTCGTTGTTAATCTACTGCGGACCTCTTTGAGATATCATGGACAATATTTGGGATAATAATAAAAACTTTTCAACATTGACAAATGACAGTAGTGTAAAATGCTTCATCAGAGAGTATATCGTGTAGCTAATATTTTTGATACTGTGGGATCTTTCAATAAATTAATTAATTTTGGTTGGAGATATATTAATAAAAGTATAATTATTGTAAAATGGAAATCTCCGAATATCTCCTATCCCGGCAAACAGGGAGCTACGGCGAAGTGAGCTTAACATTTTTTATTCTGCCAAGACTGCCACAGAAATTGGAGGTTATAGATTTTCGGAAGGTTGGTACGAATAAGGTAAAGGGTAGTAAGTAGTGCAGCAGTAGGCACTACAGATACCAATATAATTTTTGTAGACATTCTTTCAGAATTTATCTAAAATCCTTGTAAAACAAAACATACATATAAACTCAAATAGTGGTGGTGCGATGGTAAGAAAATTCTTTCGTTCTACGGCACTGGCCAATGTCGTTATCTACAAGTAGGGAATGTCTGAACGGTAGTCCCTCTTCGAATATTCGCCAAACCGCGAAAAACCCATAAATTTTCGCTGGAAGACACTGTCACGCGCAAAAAACATTAAAGCTAAAAAATAAGTCGGTTCTCCATTTTGGTTAGTGTCCAGATACAAGTACAGCCAGCCACCCCACAACTTAATCTCTGTCTGGCCGATTACTTTTATCAGCAATAAACTTGATCTTTTTTATCTCAAATAGAAAATTGCTTGCCGAAAAAAAAAACATTATATATCAATGTCAACGGAATGGTTTGCTAGCGTTGTTTCTATATGAACTATATTTTTATTGCCAATACACCGATATTTTAAAAAGTGACGAAACTATTATCTATTCACTGTTTATTTAACACACTTTCATTAAGTTTCCAAATCTGAATTGGGAAACTAATGTACAGCTCACAAGTGTTTTGTAATAATTGGCATTATTATAAGTAAAAATCGAAAGAATGTCCAAAAATTCTAAAATTTATAAATGTTTAACGTACCAGAAATAAACCAAACAAAAGTTATTACTCCAGTCAATGGCTTACATTGAACTGAAGAAGTATCCAAGGTAATACCACAGCTTAAATACAATACAGCTCCACAACTCCGTGTCGGCGTCTTTGATCTGGCGGTCGAGAACCAAGCAAGACGGAATGGTGCTATCTCTGTTAGATTAAAGGGAAAAGTCGGGCCCGGATTAAGCAATTTTTTTATTATTGAAAAAATTGAAAACCTTGACGTAATAAGGTTGGTTACATGCCATGTTAAGTAAGTTTTGGGTAATTAAATTTTTAATTTGTTTTAAATCTGTCAAATATAATTAAAAAAATTATTTAAATATAAATATTACGAAAAATAGCACATCTTTCGGATTAGAGGTAAAATAATTTGTATGTGGCTAGTAAAATCCTCGTTAACAAATGTTTTGAGCTAAAACAGTCACTTCACGACAAATTGTGACTTGGATCCTTTTTACACCAAGGGCTTCAATTGTTAAAGAAATGTGTCACGCTCGTGGATGCAAATCAAGTGGTACCCCGTGTCTCTGGCAAGTGTTACTCTTCGCGCAAAGGGTTTATACCTAGATAAACGAATGCTTCGACTGAGGTCTGGGAACTCTATGGTATTTTGGAATTATAAAGAATTTGTGCTTTTATTTTAACAATATTGGTTATATTTAGATGTATTCTTATTAATTGAAATACAGATTTGTAGAAGTAATACTTTAACAGTTTTTATTAATATAATATATTCAATTTTTATCTGACCATACCGAAGTAGGGAATTTTGAAACTTTTTAGTAATGTGAAATTTGAATTACAATATTACACGATATTACATAATTAGTACTTATTTTAGGTAGGTACTAAATTTGTACTTGGAGAAAGTAATATCGATTTTTACAAGAAAACTTGAAAAGTAAATTAATTTAGTTCTTATTTCTGATGTAAAACTTAAACCAAGAAAACAAATAAATTGTAGTTTGTTCAACAAGGGTGGATATGATAGCCATATCACACAAAGACGAAGTTTGAGCACGACGTCGTAGGCGGAGTACTCAATCGTCTGATTGTGATATGAACAATCCACTCGATATGGTCAGTATATTTTTTTTACGACCCACTAACGAAAATCTACAAATTTAAAAAATTATTTTAGGTTATTTAGACAAAATAACTAATTTTAAAATAATTTACGAAGTTGACTAATTTATAAAATAAAATAAAATAAACATGAAAAATTAATTAGTCCTCGGCCTAGATTCGATCCCGGGCTTTTCGCATGGAAGGCAGATGTTCTGTCCTCATCTTCACCGAAACTTTCAGGACTTTAGTTTTAATACTCGTAATTAAATTAGTATCATGTAGTTTGATTAAAATTTATTTTTTTTAAATGTGGACATAATAAAAACAAAAATGCTATTATTTATCGAGTCTACACAAAAATTTTAATGTATATTTAATATCAATAACTAAAATATATATTGACAATTAGTTTTACAGAATTATCACTTATTTAAAAATTTTTAAATAATAGGAGTTGGGTGACGAAAATATGAACTGTGATTTGTAGATTTCATTTTGTTAAAGTGTTCTCACTACCTAAAATGGATATGAAATATATTCGTAGTTGAACGCAATAACATAATTTTTCGTTTTGTAGTATGTGCGTAGATTGGCTAATATCCATGCACAGATTACAAAACGAAAAAGTATGCTATTGCCTTCAATTGAACGAATATATTTCATATCCATTCTAGGTAGTGAGAACACTGCAAAAAAAAATAAATTCGCCAATCACCGTTCATATTTTGATCAACCGACTGCTATTATTTTTAAAATTTTAAATAAATGACAATTCTGTCAAACTAATTGTCAGTATATTTTTTAGTTATTGAGATTAAACATACAATAAAATAAGTTATTCTTTTGGAAAACGTTAGCATGGATGACTAAAGGGTATTGGGTTAATTAATTCTAAAAGTGTGGTACAAATGTTATTTTTTGTAGCCAATTCTTCAAAATTATTTTAAAATAACTTTTCAATATTGAATATTAGTTCTACAAATTCATCATTTGACAGTTGCAGATTTCCAAATGTATCTGAATTGGCGTTATCATATGCCTTTTAAAAGCAATAAAAAGAAAAATCGTCTAATTCAACGTGATCTTTGTTATATTTAAGACAGGTATCGCAGGAGTGGATCCGCAAGGCTTTTATTAAAAGGTAACCACACACATACCTGATAAAATTTTTCTGTAGCAATTCGTCTTTACAATAATTTAGGGTGTTAATAATTTCATCATAAAATAAAATACAAGGTGTTCCATTTAAAAAACATACATTTTAATTTTCCAGGCAAAAACGTGACACCCTGTATATCCAAAGATATTTTTAAAATATGTAGGTATTTTTCAAATCCATATAACTTTTATTTAAAACTTTCTTGCGTGTCTACAACAAAATAATGAACAATAACGCACTAATGAGACACCCTGTATAAATTATATTTTTAACAATGAAAATTTCTTATAATGTAGTACTTTTCGGTTTGGGCCCTTGGGAAAACTAAAGAATGTTTTCTTGCAGGTATAACCCTTATTAAAACAGCTTTTGACTGCACAAACTCATTCTACTCACAGCTAAAGAGTCACCAAAATAATAACAGTACCTTTAACTCAAACAAAATCAACGAAATTATAGGCTCCACGAAATTATACAATCAACGAAATTATACGCACGACTCAACACCTTGCCTAAGTACGCTTCTGAACGCCAAAACCGTCTTTTCCCTTCGAAGGCGGAGCTTAAGCGATGCGCGACGAAATCGACGCAAACCGTTGCCGCCAAGAGAGTGTTTTAGCTGTATTGTTAAGCTGTGGTAATACGTTGATATTCTTAAAAATGATAATGTAAATTTTGGTTTAAATAATAAAGAGTCGATAGTCGACAAGAGGAGACCTGAGTAAGGGCTACCTGCTCGAAGTTCACGAGTATCTCGCGCCACATCCGATCTTGGCTGCGGACAGCTGTCAACGTCAAATCACGATGTCAAATGTCAATAAATTTCTATTATTTATATTTAGAAATGGCGTTTTCGGAAATGTTATTCTGTTTTATAGATTTGAATAATTAAAATTATGGATATGACTTGCGAGAAGTGTGATATTAAATTAAAACAGAATTATTAGTAAACAAAACAGAATTAATAAAAACGGTAAACTTAAAATACCAAGGTTGGTTGAAGAAACAAATGTAAATGATAGTTTTTGGAATAAAACTGATTCTAATGTAAATATTCACAATAGATTTGACCACACATATACTATTTGAAACCCTCTGGACGTATAAACTGAGAAATTTTCTACAAGAGCAGAAACTATATCCATTTTGGTATCAGAACCTGTATGTCTTATTTGATACAATATGCTTTGTTCATAGAGTGACCAACAACCTTTTCCAACTACCAATCAATGTAATGTGAACTGTATATAATATTTCATTTCATCATTAGATTCCTTCTATAATTTTCACTATTTTCACAAAAATATTTTCCTAACTCGTGGAAGTATCCTTTTAGTACCAAAGTGTCCTCCTGAACGGCTGCTATGAAGCTCCTCCAACACACTTTTGATCTGTGATTTCGGCAGTATCACTTGGCGGACTACATGTACTCCAGATTCCGGTGCAATAGGCCATCGTGAAGATGCAGGGAATCCCACTGAGTCCAGTACCCTTTAATGGTTCCACTTTATTTGGCTATCTCTTGCCACGTAGGTCTGACTCCATTTTTGAGCCATTTAAATATTTAAAAAAGTACTTACTGCTTTCGATTAAATATTTTTGCATCTCTATTTAAATAAGATGAATTTCAACATTAAGGTAATAATGAATAATTATTAATAAATTAATTTATTGCATATATTCGGTAAATTAATTTTTGTAAGTAATTGTGTTTTATAAAAAATTATTTATATTTTTTTTACCGAAGATAAGAGTTCGAAAATTTTTAAGAAAAAATAATTTTAGTAAAAAAAATTAACTATAGTTAGTAAGTGAAAGTATTTGATTGTCCTTAATCATCGTGACCATCATCAAAATAATCTTTAGAATTTTCATCATTGAGCAAGTCAGGTTAAGGACGTTATTAGGGACAGTAATTTTGTCACTTTTTTCATAAAGATTAAGTAAAACAATAATATTTTTACACTTTTTAATCTTCCATAAGTGTGCACTAACCTAATTAAAGCAACAAATATTATTAAAACACATTTGTAAGCTAAAAAATTAAGAATATGCATTTATTCACGACATTCTCATGTAGCCATATTGTTTTTAATTTGTTCGATTTGACAGTCACACTAAGAGCGCCTGTGCGTGATTTTTGCGACGTTGCCAATTGCTTTATATTGTTAATAATGATATCAAATAATTTTTGTTTAAGAATAATATGACAACTGACATTTCTATTTCTATAAATGTGGTGTTGTCAAACATGTAAAAGAACGTACATAATATCATGGCCCAACTATCGCGCACCTTAATCTGTGCCATGGGTAAGGCACGTCACGATGAGGAAGGACAGCGCCCTGCTTGTGACGTGTAATCCATCACATGTGTTCATCTCTTGCTAAGCGATATTGCTGTTGTCCTTGTTTTTCGCATCATAATGAGAGAGAAAACAACAGAGGCACACATTTACTGTGCCCACTTAATTTCGGAATTCTCGGAACGTTGCTCAACGCCCGGTCGTCCAGTGTCGTGCCAACGCGGTTGGCGCTGAATATAAGATAAAATAATAATAGGCATTGAGGAAAATATAAAATATGTAAGTCATTTTTTTTTTGTTTAATATACTAGGGCACGTTCCCAAGTGCCCTTACGGGAAAACCGCCACTGCTACTATGGTAAAATAAATATTTAGATATATACTAGAAAAATATTTATAAATAAACACTGGACCTAGTACAATATGCAGGTATTATATAAAACTTGACCTAGTACGATATGATTTTGTATAGAAAAGGTACGAAAGTATAAGTTAAAGTACAAGACATGCAGTTAGTTTACTTAACCTCTGTGAAATACCTATGGGAATTAGAACAATAAGTTATAAGGAAACTATTTCAAAGTTAAGAGCTATTTAACCCAGTTAAGGCGCCATTTTTGTAACGTGATATATAGTTATTCTATCTACTTGTTATATGTGATTGAACTCAATTTATAGGGCGTGGGTTAGGTTTTTAAATAACTCTAATAACTTTGAAAAAGAAGTTGGGCACCACTATATTTAAAGCTTGCATACTTAACTCTACATTAGTGATAAAAATATAGAAAATCACTAACCACTAACAAATTATACTTAAAAAATGCTTTAGATAAGGTATCAAATTCTAATTCACATAAGTTTGCACATAATTAAAATTAACTAAAACAATTTATTGATTAGATCAATTGCACTTATCTGTGTGGTAAATAAGGTAATATACGGTATGGTAAGTCAAAGGTAAAAATCAGGTATTTCTTCCTTCCTCTCAAACTGCAGAGATACATCAATCGCTAAACATTATACAGGGTGTTTCATAATATATGCGCAGGACTTCAGGACGTGATAGCTCGTCTAAAAATATGAAAAAACGTTTTTATTAACTTACCCTCTAAAATGCACAATTTTCGAGATACAGGGTGTTGAAATTGAAAAAAAAAAAACAAATTCTACGCCACTGGAAAAAGTACTGTTTTGAGACGCCCATTTGAACCGCCAATGTTTTCTACACAAAAAAGGTACTTTTGGTCATACGCTCTAAAGTCGACCGTTTTCGAGAAAAATCAAATTTTAATGTTAAAATTTAAAACCTACTTGATGAAACAAAATTGAAACGAAACCATCGAGTTTCGATGTTTACAGTCGCCAAAATGGTGCTTTTTATAGAAATTTAAAATACGCTCTTCCTGATAAAAAATAATTTTTTTTAAAATTCCACTGTCCCTAAAGTCATCCGAACCCAGCAAGTCATATTGTCCATTCGAGTCATCATCCTCATCGTCATCAATTATGTTGTCGTTGCCAGATTCTTCTGTAAAAAACAAATAAAAGAATTACAAAACATAAACCTACAAATATAAAACAAATAATAAATTGTTAACCTGAAGTCAAAGTACAGTACCTGGATCTTGAAGTGATTCACTAACGTCACCTGGTAATTGGTCACCATCAAACCAATGAAAGTATTACAATAGGTTCAGGTACAGTACTAGCTGGACTTAAGTTTGATGCAATATCTAAATCCTTAACAGTGAAGAAACTCAAAAAAAAATATTAACAATACCGCCAAGATATTTACTAGAGAAGATTATTTATTACAGTTAAAGAAACAGAGCGTTGAAAAGAAAAATGTTAGAAAAAAGAAAATCGTTGAATAAGATTCAGAGAGCGAAGTCGAAACTGAAGTTGAAGAAATAGAACATAAAATATCAAGCAGTAGCGACACCGATGAAATTCTAACTCTCAAACATTTAGTGGAAAATGAACAAGAGGAGTTAAATTATGAAAAGGAACTGGAAAACCCTAATGACGTAAAGGAGGGTAGCTGGACCCTAGTTTATTGTAAAACAACCAAAATTACGAAAAAGTGTGTTGGACTTATATTGGAAGTTTCTGCAGAAGAAGATAAGTAATTATGACACCTGACATTGTTGAAAAAAAAATCAAATTCCCAAAAATGTATACATATTTTCCAATAAAAGCATTATGTGTATTGAATAGGTAAGTAAGATGATTGTAGACGCAGAAATTTAGGCTGTTTTATTACTTTTAACAAATTTACGGTTTTTTTTCTGAAAAAAGAAGAAATCTGTCACAAATACCCGAATGAACTGTACATACATTTTCAAGTAAATGCACGATAATCAAAATAGTTCAATTAATATTTGTGAAAAGCAAAACTAGTTGACTACAACAAAACACCGTTAGAATTAACGTTTCTTTTTCCGCTAATTTATTAACATCGCATGATAATGTGCCATTTTTTCACGATAGAACAAATAAAGGTACAAATTTTCGTTAAAACTCCAGATGCAATTCGAACAGATATGAATATTTATATACTTAAAGTCTATATAGATAAACATTTTTCAATCAATCTTTTCAATAACGTCTTCCGCCCCAAAACAGCAACTGTTTGCTATATATTTTGGAGACTGTGTCAAATTTATTATCTCAAACTACCCAGAACACAAACACTAAATTTCGATTTATTTGCCATCTGATCTGCTCCATCCTTAATAAAATGAAGGAAATATTGAGATCACCTGCAAAATCGAAAAAACTGACCGTATCATCAGTAGAGGTATAAAGAAATAACGGTGGTACAGGTGCTACATGCTGATTGGCAAAAGTGTGCTGTGTGTCAATATTATCTCGAGAGATAATTTTTTCTGTAATGGATATTGGTGTGGTCTAAATATTTATGTTGTCGAATAAAAATTGGTATTTTAGATACAAAGAAATTAATTAGTCGGACGCAGGTATTTATCTTTGTTTTTTGACATTACGATTGAACGTTATAGAAACGGTTTACAACCGTAAAATCTAATGCTTAATTGTATTTAACTACCAAGGGTGGTAAGTGGAAGGTCGAGAACATAGTTTAGTGACCGAAGCTCCTAGCTGAGATGAAACATTCTTAACATTGACAGATGTCAAAAAACACCATTACGCCCATATTCAAATTATAATACGCCCCATAAAAGTGACATTATTTTGGTTCGACTGACAGTTAATTCTAAAAAATTAGTTTTTATTAAATACCGTTTGCAGTTCATAAAAAGTAGTTTAACCTTTAACCCGAAACATGAGGTTTTTAATGAAAATACGAAACATGTGGTCTATGAGACCAGTACAAATAAAAACTGAATTTAACAACGTAAACATTTTATCAGGCCCATGACACTCCCTGGGCGGGAAAAAGACGCGCAGCTTTTACTGCGCTGACGTTTTCGGGATATAACCTATCACTTGTCATAAATCCGGTTAAAAACTCGCTACCATGCGCAGGCAACCCATATTTCGTACACAAACATAAGCTTTTGTTTACATTTTATCGAGGTAGTTTTTGTAATACATTCACAGCTTAAAAACGGAAAATTTATTATTTTGATAGTGGATTTAGATCAAAATTACCCCAAATACACTTCAGTGTGTGTTTTATCCTTATTATTGCTCGTTTTATTTGAGGACATTGGAATAAATAGAGTACTAAAAGTAATCAAGCTAAAAAGGTGTGTTATAAAAAGAAAATACATTGCCTTCGACTGATTTATGTTTAATATGTTTTCGTGAAGTATTTCCAACATGCTAGTTACTTGAATGGTTTAAATTGTACGTGTATAAGTGATAAAAACATCTAGTGCTTTGTGCTTCCTTTTTTTTGTTGTGTCCCAGCCCAGAATTCCTAGCCAGCAGTAGTAGCAAAAACATTAACATTGTCTACATTCAGCCCATTTACATGTACATGATTTATCAGCTAAAAGCAGAATACAATATTTCTCTGCAAAATGTAAACAACGCTACAAGGAAAATTGCTCATGTATAAATTCAACAATTAAATCAAAATATATTATTTTTGAAGGACTTATATCAACTATTATGTTAATTATAAATATTATAAGTATTTGTAACAAAATAATAGTTGTGTATTAATAAACCTGTTGCTACTCCAAAAAATATATTATTTATTGATTATCAGGTATCAAAAATATGTGTACCTATAGAAATTTGTTGAAATGTTCTTATTATAGTTGTAAATAAAAATCAACACTTTTTATCCATCTATTTAACACTTACAAATGTATGCATATTTTCAGTTGTAAGGATCCATAGCCTCTTAATGTTTTACATTAGAAATAAGACATGTGATTTCACATTAAATCGTGAATATGAGGTAAAGGATTTGGGAGTTGTCTTTCAGTCTAATTTGAAGTTCAATAACCATTTTTTACACATAACTAAAAAAGCAATAAAAGCATTAGGTTTTTAAATCAGAAATACAAAAAAATTTAGGATTACCACCAAAATCAGATTCTATAATGCCTTAGTAAGACTCCATCTTGAGTATGTTTCACAAATATGGATGCCCTTGGAAGCCACACAAATTGATCATATTGAAAAAGTACAAAAAATATTTTTACAGTACCTTTAAGTTATAAAAATACTTGTACCCTTATACCTAAGATCTCGTATAAAACTATGCTCAATAGTTTTAAGAATAAATCTTTTTTACAAAGAAGAAAGCAACAGGCTGTTATATATTTTGTACTCTATTTTAAGTACAAAGATTGTGAATTGATTGACTATATAAATGTTAATGCGGCAAAGATTAATCTAAGAAACCCAACTAACAAAAAATTATTTGATTTAGATCCAAGTAGTATATCTGCTTTTAACAAGATGATGGCTGTTACCAAGCGAGATCCCAATAGATATCTTTAATGTTAGCCTAAGAAAGTTGAGGACTACTAAATTAAGTTCACTAGATATAAAGGTTTGTTTTGTTTTTGGTCTTAAATTTCTTGTTACTTAACTCTACATGTAACTACTATTAATTTTTTTATAGTATCCAATAAATAAATTATACCTTATGGCTGCTTTCAAACAATTCTGTGTGTAGTCACTTAGTTTAAAGTCAATTTTAAATTAGTGGTTTTACAAGAATGTCAAATAGTAATATGTATTGTGTCTATGAATTTGCTGTGTGTAGTAAAAATGGTCAATATACGTAACTTTGATATTTTTATCACAAGTGTAAAAACTACGAAAACCATATACATATAGTTCCCATTTTAAAATAAATTCAAATTAATTCATAATAAAAAATAACGATTTTAGTCTGCCATACTTGAACTCATTCTCAAAAACAAGTCACTGAGTATATATTTGTAAAAAACTATACTAAATATATGTCTCCGTTACAAATTTTTAAATTTAAAACTACATACTTTCCTATAGATTTTGCAATACCTAAATAACGTATAGAATAAATTTTTACAATATACTAGAAAAGTTTTAGATTAGAGTAATTCTTAAGAAATAAAGCAATACCTCTATTTTGTTACTCTAACCTTGTGTGTTATATATTTCCCTTGACAAACTAACGTTATATTTTGAACTAGAAGTAATTAAACTTTTCACCAAAAAGTAATATTTCACATATATAAAAAATTTAAAACGGTTCTGTCCTTCTTACATTTGCGAAGACTGCCCTGATATCCAATCTGTTTTCTTCTTCAAAGTAATTAAGTTGTTCAACCGTTGTCTATAAAGGTATCTTACATCTCCCTCATACACACGAATTTGAAAAGCAGCAGAAATTCAACTAACCATGTATACCAAGTCCGTGTAAAGAAAACTTTTCATATCCCGAAAACGTCAAGTGTCAACTAAAATTTCTACTTTTAAAGATCAAACGTGCCGCCTCAGAGTGCCAATACTGATTGGTATATATACTGGGATTTTATTTTGAGCAAATAGCAACGAAATGCACATTATTATTAATATTACTAGGGAATAAAAACATTATTTATGGATTTTGAATGCAGGAGAGACTATGAAGACTAGAGATAAGTAGGTGAATCGGCATACTCGAAATACGATCCCCAAAAAACGAACGCTAATTGAGGTTTTTTAATTCACCGCAAGGGCGCTGGTACTAGTACCGCTATTCATAATATACATGGCTTCTTATGGGCATTTAACATAATTTTGTCAAAATAATAAAATTAAACTTGTTTATTGCCAAATAAAGCACAGAATATACTGTTGTATCTATTTCTAAATAAGTCTCGCATGTTTTAATTGATAAATTATTTAATTTTATTTATATAAAATGCAATTTAGGTAGGTATGACCCAATTAGAAAAGATTTGATAATGGTGAAACTTGGTAAGTCTAAATTTTTTTTAATTATACCTAAATATAATAGTATAGAGCAAAAAAACACAGTTTACAGATTTTTTATTGTTATAATACAAGCATAAAGGGAGATTTGGAAATGTATATGATATTGCCACATCCTTTAATTTCGGCTTTCCCCTTTTTATTTTGCTAACAGTACCATCAGTAAAAAGAGTCTCATAATATTTGGAAATGTCTTCTAAAAAGTTTAGAAAAGCATCATCTCTAAAAAATGCTTTATCGGCCCTAGGAACGATATATATGCTGGCACTGTTCTAAACGTTTAGGATCCTATAAAAAACATTTACAATGACAAATTTGGGGTTCAACAAAAAAATAACAGTAGCCAAAAAAATAACAGTAGCAACTCTTTATCTAACATTGAAAGTCTATAAAAAAAAACAAATTTTCTTTTCTAGGAAGTTAAATTTAATGTAAAATTATTGTTGTTTGTAAGTCGGGATCTATGATTGTAAAATTTTATTTTATAGAAACTTGTAATAAAATAAACTACACTCCGTGATACGTGTTGTGACTAGTTTACAATAAACATTATAATTAGACAAAAATACATTATTTTACTTACATTAGAAGCTTTAAAAAGACATTAAATTGATTTCTCCTTGCGTTTTTTTAGTTTTACATGTGATTTGTATCCTATTTTATAATGTGATTTGAAGTAAATCTTGCTTTAATATTTTTTGTTACTCATGTTATTTGTTATTTTGATTTTTATTACCAATTTTTTTTAAAAAAAAAGGACAGAAATTTGATCATTGCCGATTCGCCTCCTTATATCTAGTCTTCATAGGTGAGACAAATTTTGAGCAGCGAACACATCCATAATTTGTTTTCCTCTTTTTAGACGAGGAAAACCAATTATGGATCCTGCGGTTGGACTATAGTTGGCACATTTCATGTCTCAAACAACTACTTCTCGTTTTGTACTATTGTAGCATTTATTTATTTTCGCTTTTACAGATTCATCATATTTAATATGATGCATGGAGCACAGCTCTATTTTTATTTGGTACATATGAGATCAAGGTTGTATCACCAGAAAAACCATAAAGCGTTGTGCCAACGACTCTATTTTTGTCGGGTTGGAATTCCAGAGGAATTTATCATATACGTTTTATTTTAAAATACCCACATAAGTGAGGTGGCGTTTCTTCAACTCATGGACTAACTCTATAAAAGAAAAATAGTTATCAGCGGTAATATTTCTGTTAGAACTGGCTATTGGCTTGGATAATCGAATAACACATTGAGCAGGTTTGAACACACAGAGAAATTTGTCTAAGTGTGTAACCAACAATTCGTATTTTAAATTCAGCATGACTCTAATTTTTAATTGAAGTAAACTATTCTTTATTTGAATCCTGGTATTCTTAAATTAACATTGCAGTGTTCAATTTTTGAATCAAAAGCTATAAATAAGCATTAATGTTGTTAATTTCAAAACAAATCAACTATTTCTTGGCATGGGTACTTAAAAATTTCTTAAATATATATTGTGGCAAGCTTGGCTCAAAATCAAGCCCGAAAATGCTTATTTTTTGCTTAAAATGAGCATGAATTTCTCTTTGTGCAACTCTGTGCAACTATTGATTTATTAGTAGAAGCTGCAAGCTATTTTCAAATGTAACACCCCTTAAATTATTATTATTATTATTATTATTATTATTATTATTATTATTATTATTATTATTATTATTATTATTATTATTATTATTATTATTATTATTATTATTATTATTATTATTATTATTATTATTATTATTATTATTATTATTATTATTATTATTATTATTATTATTATTATTATTATTATTATTATTATTATTATTATTATTATTATTATTATTATTATTATTATTATTATTATTATTATTATTATTATTATTATTATTATTATTATTATTATTATTATTATTATTATTATTATTATTATTATTATTATTATTATTATTATTATTATTATTATTATTATTATTATTATTATTATTATTATTATTATTATTATTATTATTATTATTATTATTATTATTATTATTATTATTATTATTATTATTATTATTATTATTATTATTATTATTATTATTATTATTATTATTATTATTATTATTATTATTATTATTATTATTATTATTATTATTATTATTATTATTATTATTATTATTATTATTATTATTATTATTATTATTATTATTATTATTATTATTATTATTATTATTATTATTATTGTTATTATTATTATTATTATTATTATTATTATTTAGTACCTACGTGCGTTCTAAGCTGGAATATCGTAGTCTGATCTGGGTCTGGGACCCTTATTACAACTGCTACGTTCTGGATATAGAAAGGGTTCAATGACAATTTTTAAAATACCTAGTTTTCACAATTGATGGAGTATATCCCAAACGTGGTTGCGATTATGCGGAGGTCTGTAACCAATTCGATATTAATAGCCTGAGCCTAAGAAGGAACATATCCTCGCTTATCTTTCTATTTAAACTCATACACGATTTTATTGATTGTAGCGATATTTTGTTACAAATTAAATTTAATATACTTCGTCTAAATTCTAGACCCAACAAGCTATTCCAATGCCCTAGGGCAAAAAATAACTTGATATTAAAATGACCCTTATATGTAATGTGTAACAATTACAATAAAATTAGTTGTCATTGCTAAATTTGTCATTGTTCTCTTGGTAAACTAATTAAAAGTGCAGTTACTTTCCTTAACGAAATAATGTAAGAAGCAGGTATATTTTATTATACTGCATTCTCTTTGTTTTATTTTTGTAAGAATTTTTAAGTTTTCTTTAATTTTTTTTTTGCTTTTTCTCAATATTTATTTGTTTTCTATTATAGCTTTTATTTAGCTACTTGTATTTACTTTTCATCTAATTATATGTTACATCACAACCTATAAGTAGAATTACTTTCGTAATCTAATAATTTTATTTTTAGATACCACTTTTTTATTTTTACTTATTATTAAGAATATTGTCTTGTAAATGGGAAACTGTTGGGCAATAAAGCTATTATTATTATTATTATTATTATTATTATTATTATTATTATTATTATTATTATTATTATTATTATTATTATTATTATTATTATTATTATTATTATTATTATTATTATTATTATTATTATTATTATTATTATTATTATTATTATTATTATTATTATTATTATTATTATTATTATTATTATTATTATTATTATTATTATTATTATTATTATTATTATTATTATTATTATTATTATTATTATTATTATTATTATTATTATTATTATTATTATTATTATTATTATTATTATTATTATTATTATTATTATTATTATTATTATTATTATTATTATTATTATTATTATTATTATTATTATTATTATTATTATTATTATTATTATTATTATTATTATTATTATTATTATTATTATTATTATTATTATTATTATTATTATTATTATTATTATTATTATTATTATTATTATTATTATTATTATTATTATTATTATTATTATTATTATTATTATTATTATTATTATTATTATTATTATTATTATTATTATTATTATTATTATTATTATTATTATTATTATTATTATTATTATTATTATTATTATTATTATTATTATTATTATTATTATTATTATTATTATTATTATTATTATTATTATTATTATTATTATTATTATTATTATTATTATTATTATTATTATTATTATTATTATTATTATTATTATTATTATTATTATTATTATTATTATTATTATTATTATTATTATTATTATTATTATTATTATTATTATTATTATTATTATTATTATTATTATTATTATTATTATTATTATTATTATTATTATTATTATTATTATTATTATTATTATTATTATTATTATTATTATTATTATTATTATTATTATTATTATTATTATTATTATTATTATTATTATTATTATTATTATTATTATTATTATTATTATTATTATTATTATTATTATTATTATTATTATTATTATTATTATTATTATTATTATTATTATTATTATTATTATTATTATTATTATTATTATTATTATTATTATTATTATTATTATTATTATTATTATTATTATTATTATTATTATTATTATTATTATTATTATTATTATTATTATTATTATTATTATTATTATTATTATTATTATTATTATTATTATTATTATTATTATTATTATTATTATTATTATTATTATTATTATTATTATTATTATTATTATTATTATTATTATTATTATTATTATTATTATTATTATTATTATTATTATTATTATTATTATTATTATTATTATTATTATTATTATTATTATTATTATTATTATTATTATTATTATTATTATTATTATTATTATTATTATTATTATTATTATTATTATTATTATTATTATTATTATTATTATTATTATTATTATTATTATTATTATTATTATTATTATTATTATTATTATTATTATTATTATTATTATTATTATTATTATTATTATTATTATTATTATTATTATTATTATTATTATTATTATTATTATTATTATTATTATTATTATTATTATTATTATTATTATTATTATTATTATTATTATTATTATTATTATTATTATTATTATTATTATTATTATTATTATTATTATTATTATTATTATTATTATTATTATTATTATTATTATTATTATTATTATTATTATTATTATTATTATTATTATTATTATTATTATTATTATTATTATTATTATTATTATTATTATTATTATTATTATTATTATTATTATTATTATTATTATTATTATTATTATTATTATTATTATTATTATTATTATTATTATTATTATTATTATTATTATTATTATTATTATTATTATTATTATTATTATTATTATTATTATTATTATTATTATTATTATTATTATTATTATTATTATTATTATTATTATTATTATTATTATTATTATTATTATTATTATTATTATTATTATTATTATTATTATTATTCAGTTCTTTTTCTGATAGTCCAATACCATCCGAATCTTTTCCTGAATATTATATACCCGTTATAGAAATACGAGCTTCTAGCATGCATATTACTTTTAAGCCGTATTTTACAGGTTTACTTGTCATGTAAATAGGAAAACCACAGTCACCTCTAAAAAGAAGTAGCATCTCGTCTACATTCACACAATCTTCCATTGTGAATAACTTTTGATAGTCAGACAAAAAATTGTTGAAAATGTTAGGAATAGCCGCTGTTCTATCCACCTTCTTTCGTTCCTCACGCGTTATGCTGTTGTCTAAGACAGGACAGCAGAACAGTCATTTTAAATACTGGTCAACCCAAAGAGTCTTTATAAAATAGTTGAAACATGTCTTTAAAGCCTATATCTCAAATTCCTTTGTACTTCTATGGTTTGAAGAATTAGTCGAATCAGATAATTTTTCTTTCATGGAAATAATGTTTTGGTTTGTCGGTTACAATTTCTTCAAGCATCTCATTATCGATCAATAAATTCCAAATATCTGACTTAGATGACCTATTCCTCAGACTCCTGCTTACTGCTCTCAGGCTTGGCAAGCCTCTACAGATATTCTGTTGAAGGGTTCTTATATTTCTAGCAAGCTCTTTCCCCTGCCATAAAAGAAAATTTTCTTTGAATACGCTCACAGGATTCGCTTCTGCTAGTAAAGTGTCAGTTCTTCCTTGTTGAAATCCAACTAACTTCAAAAGTTCGTCTGAATTTGATTCTTCATCACTGGCACTGTCACTTTGCTGAATCACATAGTCGAGGTCTTCATCCGAGTCATCTATAGCATCATCTTGATCTGATAAATCAAATAGCATGGCTTTTTTTTTTTTTTTTTTAATTTGGATCAGCTACATTTATTTTTTACGGCTAATATCACTAGGACCTGGTCTCTTCACAGTCACTACAAATTTATAATCATTTACAGGGCATTCGATACTGTTTGTCAAACAATTGATAGATGCCTTGGGAGATGCAGGAATACGAAGGACATCACTTGATTTGATGGCTAGTTACCTAAATAATAGAAAACAAATAGTTAAAGTGAATGATGTCTTTAGTGAATATAAAACACTTAATTATGGAGTACCACAAGGTACCGTTCTGGGTCCTCTATTGTTTAGTGTTTATATAAGGGGGCGTCCATTAATTACGTGAGGTATTTTTGAGGATTTTTTGACTCCCCCTCCCCCCCTGGCGAGATTTGGTAAGATTTTCCTTAACTCCCTCCCCCCTACCCTAATCTCACGTGAGATTTTTCAAAATTCGTGTTTTGGGTGTAAATGTGTTGGATTATTAAAAAAAAAAAACAAAAACACAATATGTTCCATTACTTTTATTTAAGACTAGCAAAGACTAGTATTTGAGAGTGTTGCAATTATTTAAAATCACATTAATAAAATTAAATAATAAATACTTAAATGGAAATTAATAAAAAATAAATAAACATAATTATAAGATTTTTCCATATTTTATTCTAGAAATACTTTTACTATAATTTAACTTTACTTTCACGCAATTTTACACCGTTTTCTACTAGAAAAAAAATTACGTAAGATTTACTAAAGCCCCCCTCCCCCCCAAGTGAGATTTAGAAAGATTTAGTTTTATCCCCTCCCCCCTTGAACACCTCACGTAATTAATGGACGCCCCCTAAATGGCCTCTTCAGTATTGAAACTGAAGGTAATATAATTAGTTTTGCTGACGACACCGCCATTATTTATACAGCTGAAAATTGGGAGGATCTTAAAAGAAAAACAAAAACAGATTTAGGTAAAATTATTGACTGGTTTAATCATAAGAAATTAACTGTTAATTTTGAGAAACCCCATTTTGTTCTTTTTTGTAGTTATAAATCCTCTTTACCACCCTTTAATGATATACGGATTAGGACTATCAGAATGCAACTATTAGGTCAGTTAATGAAATTAAATATTTAGGAATAAAACTAGACTAGCATCTTAAGTGAAATGCCCATGTCGAAGACATTGCTAGATCTTTAAGATGCCTTCTTTCAAAATTTAAATATCTTAAAACATGTCTAGATGTTCGTCATTTGAAAATAATTTATCATTCTCTTGTTCAGTTGAGGTTAAATTATGGTATACATGGATGGGGCGGAATTCTTCAAATCCAACTGAAAAAAATTGATGTTTTACAAAAAAAAATTTAAAAATCATTTTAAATAAAAATTGGACTTACCCTTCAGATTCTTTGTTTATTGAAAGTAAAGTTTAGACAGTTATATACATATGCTGTCTTATTATTTATATACAAAAACCGCACTTTCCTAAAAAATATAAATCACAATTATTCTACAAGAAATAAATTAAATAATTATGTAATTACAGAGGCTAGTAAAAAAACTGTGAGTCAAAGATATGTTACGTATCTGTCTGGAAGAATATACAACTTTTTACCAAAAATGTGATAGAAAATAAAATCACTCCAATTTAAATTATTACTAGTAATAAAATTGTTTTTTGAATATTATTTATATTTTATGTTAGGTTTTTATGTACGTTTGCGTTAAGTGTATTTAAATTATTCCTTTTATTAAAATTGTTTTTGTATATGATTATATTTTATATTAGGTTTAGTATACAGTATTACTGTTTGCATTGATCACTAAAATAGGTATAGATACTAAACTTAGTCATTAGCTCGTGCACGACCTCATATGGTTTTAACGAGCCTACGATAAAATTCAGTTTATTCTTATTAGAATAAAAGTTACATTTATTATTAACACAAAAAATAAAATACATTGCTACTTATCAGTACGCAATCAGAAACACGTGGTCTCCTAGACCTATGATCAAACAACCTTAATTCTAAACAACTGGTCTGGTATACCTGCACGTTTGCATAAAATATGTGACTACGAGACGTACACTACAGAACTCAAAGCTTTACCGACACGAATGTATCTATAATGGGGTACTCAGAAGGTACTTAAGTCTTAATGTACCTTCTGAGTACCTGTACTGACGCATTCCTAGAATGCACACTTATGCCGCAGTCAGCATATAGTCCGCAGCTTTTGTCTGTGAGACCAACATTTTCGGTTCAAGGTTAAAGGTATGTAATTAATTATTAAATAATTATATACTTGATGCATGTTATCTACTTACTCTATAAATATATTTATAAAAGTTTAAAAACAATATAATTTAGGTAAATAGATCGAACAAAACGCAATAAAAAAAAAATACCGTAATTGTCGTTGGAACCAATATTATGTCATCACTAATTTAGCGTATAGAGCTGATAAAACTCTTAAAAATAGACAGAGTTTGCTTAATTAACATTCCATTTTAAAGTAAAAATTAAAATTCAATTTTGGTTGCATTTTTAAATTTGGCAATACTTTTTACGTAAATAATATGTTCGTACTTCACGTTTTCAAAATGGTATCAATTAATATAAAAATTGTTGTTGATCATATTCCTCATCTATAAAAAAATACAGGGTGTTTCATTTTATATAGCTGTTTTATTTAAAAAGTCTTACTTCATTTTTTGGGGATGCCACTCTCTCCATCTCTTCCTCTAATACTTTAGTTAATATTACTACTCCACGATAGATGATAATGATATTTTAATTGACAGGTATGTTTGTTGTTAATAGTTTATCATTTGATAAATTTTTATTGTTTTTTTAATGAATAACGTTTAGAAGATGGTTTCTGACAAAACTGTTGATTTTAGGCTTATAGATCTAGATCTAAATCAATAAAAAATGTTTAGGATCAAATTTTGGTAATGCTGTTTTCTAATATACTTTTGCACGGTTGTTTTATATTCCTATTATACCATTTTTTAATGAGTAAGTATTATGGAGCGCCAGTTGAGAAAGACTGCGCCTCTCTTGCAGGACCCTGTATATAAGAATAATATACTCTATATCTAGTTTTCTACTTCCGAAAATATTTTCTGTTTCTAATCTTCCTAGGTAGCTGGTGGTTTTCAGGAAGGGCCATTAAAGCAACCCCCTCAACAGGAAATGCACATGTGACCTAATACCCTTATACCCACTGTACCTTTAAATCATGGAATTTGGAACGTTTCAAAAGTGATATGTGGCTAACATTTGTTTTGTGTTTCTCAAGATGTGATTTAACGTCAAAAGACAAGGATTGAAAACAAATTAGTTCAGTGTGGACGAGTATAAATTGGATTTGAAGTGGGTTAACAGGAAATGGATGGTAGCCGATGACTTTTCTACTACTTTTGTTCCTAAATATAATGGATTTTTGATATTTTTAAGTATAAAACTATTTTAATCTCAATTGAATAAATGTCATTCAAAGGTTGTTCTGCGGTTGTTCTACGGTTGTTCTACGAAATAAAAAACATAAAATAGATATCTATTACCGCTGAGAAATAACTTGGGCATTTTTATCAGTCATGTTGACGTCAACTTTTAACTATTATTTTTTGTAAGTACCTACTTGACCAATATTTTTATTATTCTTGTTTTTTGTAAGGTTTTTGTACTAAAGACTTGAATATAACTCTTCAAATTCAAAACTACTAATAGCACAAACATGTGTTTTTATTTTTACGATTATTTTTATCAGTAATCAATTTTTTTCGTTTTTTATAATGTTTGGTTGTAAAAACCAGTGGCGTAGCTGTTTGAGATATAAAGAGCTGTAATTTATTTTATAGATACGGAGATTTTTGCATTTTGTTGTTTGTGAGATATTTACAGTATGCCTATATAATTTATTTTGAATTATATTAGTTGATATGTGGATGGTAGTCATTGACAAGGGCACTTTGGTGACGCTGGGAAAATCAAAAATTGCGAGCAGCTAAGAAAAGTTACAATAAGATATTTGTTATTAAATGGATCAATAATTTTTAGATATTGACAGGTTAAAAAAAAATTTAAATTGTAATTTTTATAAATAAACTTAGACCTAAATTTTTTAGGCTGTATTTTAAAGTACGTCCAGTCATATACTACTGTGTACATTACGAACAGGTATAGACGAATACTGTTATTTATACAATGCCACTGTTCACATCATATGATGTTTTTTTTATTATTAAATGTAGGCAAATTTAGATTTTTATGAACAGTTTTTGCTTCGGAAATAATGAAAAAATTACAGTGACGATTTTATTAGTTATTTCTCAAAATCTCTATTGGTCTATATTAATTGGCAGATAGATTTAAAAATTCAAATTCAAACCATTTCTTAAATGAAATTCCATTTTGTTTAAAATAAATAAAATAAATATTAATATGAAATGTTTAAACTAAACTCACTTTACATAATTTAATTTTTTTTTAAATATGTCAAATTTGACAGAAAAAATCGTCGTCATTTTTTATTATTTTCGAAGCAAAACTCTAAATTTGGATAAACTAAGTAATAAAAAAATCCCATATGATGCCCACTTTAAGGGTGACAACTGTAGAGATGGTAAAAAATGGGACCTAAAACTTGGGGCAAAGCAAATCTAAATGCCTTTTTACTGCCTTATGTGCTATTAATTTTTACAATTTGCCATCTGTCTATTAATTAATTAGCAAATAATTATAGTGTTGTTGCTATAAACCATGCCGTATTGGCCAAGACCTACAATATCTGAAGATAATTGACAGTGTCTAAGGCCTTCGCAAGATCCAGGAAAAGAGGATGGTTTACCAGTTTTCAAACATTGTATTTTCTCACACTACTTTTGAGATGCATAGTGTAATGTTTATTTAGACAGTTTTAATTGTTTAGTTTATTTTCACTAAAACATTTATTTTATAAATCAATTTATTTTTACTAAATACAACACTAATTTATAACTCTTTTACTAATACACTTTTTTACTTTTTTAGAATCTTAACTAAAACTAACCTTAAAGGACAAAATAGTCTATCTATATACAAATGTGGCATTGTAGAGTATTCTAGACAACTTTCCACTAAGAATCAGTAGTGACGATGACGAAGCATGGGCGTATCATAGCGGTTTCGGAGGTTGACTTATATTATCGAATATTTTTAGTAACGGAAAAAATGGTGACTGATCGAAAATGGATCAGATGACAATAATTTGTTGACAGACCTTCCTTAAAACCAAACTGTTTTTGAGAAATTAAGTATTGTTTGTTTAAGAAAGCAACCAACCTATTTTTATTTGTTTTTAAAAAAATTAAGATAAAGGTGTAATGACTGAAGTTTCTTATCTTCGATTCATATATATGTTAATGTGTTATTTTAATATATGTCGATATTATAATATCAAAGTTAAACATTTTTTAAGATATGTAAATATTTAACTGACGTGTTACGTGTTCATAAACATCTGTTTTTTTAATAAACTCAATAAATGATTTTGGTTTTGACATTTCCAAAGGATTCAGCTACTTTTACAAAAAACTTAATAAACTCTTTTGTTATTTTATACCTACCTACTACTACAAATACCTTTTAAAACCTTAATAATAATTATGAACAAAATTTGTTAGCTTTAGGTACTTAAAATCCGTGATTTGAACTGTCAGTTATTTAAATTAATTTTATTTTAGTCATTAATATAAAAACCAACATGGAAACCTATACGGTGTTTGGAATATAAAATAAAGTATCTACGCTTATGTATATCGTGTAATTAAAAGCAAATCGGACATTATGTTAATATATTCAATTCAAAAAGTAAATGTAATGGTTTCTAAAGGAGGAGGCCCTACACGCTACGATTTTGGTGAGATTTGAACTGTACAGTCCATCGATTCAGTCTATAACTAAACGTGAAGTGCTCGATCTGACTCACATCTGGCCACTCCTCTTTTATCCTTTTTTGTATAATGTGAAGATGAAGAGTGAAGTGAGCTGATTAAATCTTGCCTTTAGATCAGAACTGTGCGTTTTGGCCTGCAGGCTCAATCGGAGCGTGTAGGGCCTCCATTATTAAGGCACCTATTTTTTGCTGGAAACAGTATTATTATTGATTCTCCAATATATTGAAATACCTAATTCCACCTCAAAGAGGTTAAACTATTCTAATATCCTAGAGTTTTAAGGTTGTGGCTCATCTGGCTTCCTACAAAAATTTCACAAACAATTATGAAAAAATAAATAAAAATTTTGAATGGACTAAATAAATGAATACTAAAATCATTCTGGTCTTATTTCTTCTTGTAGTCCTAGTTACAACCTGTCTACCTCCTGTTTAACTGCCTCCTGTTCTCCTGCCTGTTCTCCTCTATTTCCTCATCTAGCTCTCACACCTACTTCTGCTCAACTTTCTTTCCTGGTATGTCTTTATCTTTGTATGTCTTAATACAATAATTCGTATTACTTTCTTGTTTATTTAATTATTTTGATCTTGCAATAACATTTAACTTCATTCAGTATAACATAAATTAACATTTTTCCAATACTTTCAAAATCTCCACTTGACAATTTAAATTTCTATTGACAATTATTTTTCCAAAATTTCCAGAAAAAAAAACAAATTCAAATACAAAAAAATAACCATCCGAACACCATCGGCGTCACAAGAGGTCTTTCCGAATAACAAATCGACGCCAACGCAAAAGTAAGATGACAGAATCATGTCAGTATATCGCCAAATATTTTTACTACTTTTACTTGGAATATCACATTAGTTTTTATGATATCTGATCAATTTTCCTACTATATACTTTTCATTGTGTTAATACGAGTAGGATTCACTTCCATCTTCCATCCATTGTACTATAAGTACAGAAATACTTTCAATAACAAAACCAAAGCTTATTTTTTTGTACAAATTATACACAATTTTAATTGGCATTTTTTTATTTCCCAAATTTCAGTTTTCCCCAAAGCAAGAAGTACAAAGTAAAATAAAACGAAGGTTTACAAAAGAAAACAATTTACGTTCAAAAACTAATTAAAATTGGTTTAATTTGTTTTGATCGTTAATTAGACAACATTAAAAAATATTTAATTGAAAATATTCGTTCATTACCGAAGTGGCAATTAGGCAAAATTAAAAATAAATCAAGTGATAAATACACATTTCTATTTGATTTTTATCTTAAAGTTTTTTAATGAGACTAATATACAAAATGTTTCTTAGTATTTGAAGATAAGCAAATTAGTATTTGTCCATGAATCCTGCTTATCATTATCGCAGTTTAAATACGGCGAAATAGTTATTTATGAACTGAAAGTCTCGTAAGTATAATTTAGGAGTTCTACGAGCTTCGGTTTGCAAAAGTGTGTTCTCGACCCGTAAATTAAAATTACGAGCCGAGGTGTATAAATACAACATTATTGTGTAATCTTCGAGCATATATATTTCATAGAGTCCGCATTCAATAGGGTTTGTTTATCTTATGAGGGGAAATGCCTGGACACTATTACCAGTATCGCATCATTTTTACGGGGGTTTGCAATTAATATAAATGATAAATTTGATACATACCTTCAAAATTCTTTAAATTATGCACATATTTTATAAACTTGCATTATTTAAGAAGGTACCTATCTAGTAATAGTAAATAATAATTATTATTATTAATATTTGTGTTGGAAACGTCAGATTTTTTTTAATTTAAACATCAGAAAGTGTATAACGGAAAAATTAAGGTTGAAATAATAGGCAAAAAAAAAATAAAAAGCTTATATTTAAAAATCAAAAATATAAATAAATAGTAGGTATATTATACAAATATTTATGATATCTCTTAATAAACGTGTAATTCTCGTATACTCGTACAATACAAGAATATTTTCCAATAATTTATTAAATATAAAAATATTGTTAGTAACCAATGTTTAATAGATTACTAAACGATATACTACAAATAAAATCAAGCTAATACTTAGGTACATTTGAACTGCTAGTTGTTAACAAATAAGTGAAGCTTCATTTTTATTGGAAAACTGTCCTAAGCTTCGATTATTTCTTAATGACTAGGAGTGCAAATAAAAGAAGCCTAAAATGACTTTTTTATTGAAAAAATTAGGTTTTGCTTATTTCTTAACGAGTAGTAGTCTACTTAATTAAAGAACATAGGTACATTTAATACAAAATAATTATTGTTTATAAAAAATATAGGTAGTAATAGGTATTTATTTTAAAATAAAATGTATGTTGTATTAAAAAGTACTTAGTTACTTACATATTTTCTAATTCTGCATTTTCTTTTTCTGCAACAGAGACTTCATGCAGTGGCGTAGCCAGGTGGAGGCCAGGGGGGCTTTTGCCCCTCCCGTCCCCTTGCTAGGCGCCCCTTTCCACTTGGTGCCTATATACTCAATAAACAGTTACTTTTATTACACCCTGTTTTATTAAAATTGAAAAATATTTGGTAACATATTTTTAAAAAACAACACCGTATTTGTTTGAAATGGCTCAAATATTATTTTTTTTTTATTTTGCCATATATAAAGTGACATTTTTTATAATCGCAGCAAGTGTCAAAATGATCCATTTTACGCAACCAGTTGCGTAATGTTGAACATTATGAAACTGGTTTCTAAAAATTCATTGTGACACCAGTTGTGAATAGACATTTTTTGTTTTAAAATCAATAATACTTATGCATTAATATTGAAAGTGCAACGTTTTTAATGCATGCATCTTTTAAGTTGTTCTAGCCAATTATCTAAGAGTGCTCGCATGCAGTGGCGTCACCAAGTAAATTTGAATTTTGATTGAAAATTGATAATTCAAAACGATTAGTAAATGTATGCAAATTGTTTTCTGTTAAAATTTGAAAAAAAATATAGCGCGGAATATAATTTGCACACGCCTCCTTCGTGTAGTACAAGATTGTTAATTGAACATGTAAAAAAGAAGAGATATTGAAGAATAATTATTAAACGTATGCTTTTGTTATTTCAATAATTTGACTCAGTGATGTAAGTACTGATGACAGACTGCCAGCCGGTCATAATGTTTAATAAAATTTTGTTATTAAATAGACAACGAAAAGCTACTTTGCATACAATCGCGGCGTGCACATACGTTGCGGTAAGTTTTTAAACATGTACTTTCTTTTGCAATTACTGGGAACAATTACTTAATGTATACAATTGGACTATGTAAAAATATTAGGTGAATATCCGCGAAAAAAAAAGTTTACATACATTTCGGAAGGGTTTAAGATATTTGCATACGCTAAAGTAGCTCGCAAACAGTGTTTCCAGTCTAGTACATTTGTACTAGATCTAGTACATTCTCTGAGAATCCGGTACTCTAGTACACTAGAAACAAAATCTAGTACTTTTTTCAGCGTATGTTTCCATTTGAAGTGTAAAATATATTGGTCAAAAATTGCAAGAGAAATTAAAATAGTTCTTAAAAATTACTTTAGAGATAAAATAGTAGACACTTCTCGAGATGAGATAAAACATTGTTTAAAAATGGCACGAGAGATCAAATATTGTTCAAAAATGGGTCGAGAGGTAAAAACGGGTGTTAAAAATTGGCCGAAGTATAAAATAGTATTAGAAATTGCTTGAGGGGTAAAATATTGTTCAAAAATTGCTCTAGGGATAAATATACTGTTAGAAATTTAATGAGAGATAAAAATATTTTTTTATTTTTTGAGAGATTAAATAGTATTATAAATTGTTAAAATCGTGTTCAAAAATTGCTCGAGGTAAAATAGTATTACAAAATGTTAAACCCTTGTTCAAAAATTGCTCGAGTGATAAAATACTATTGAAAAATTTGTTGAGAAATAAAATATTGTTCAAAATTGACTCAAGAGATACCTACTATTAGAAATTTCTCGAGAGATAAAACATTGCTTAAAAATTCCTCGAACGATAAAATACTATTAGAAAATGCGCGAGAGATAAAATATTGTACAAACATTGCTCGAGATATAAAACATTGTTAAAAATTTATCGAGAGTTAAAATATTTTTATAAATTTGTCGAGAGTTAAAATATTAATGTTAATAAAAATTGCTCGAGAGATAAAATAGTGTTAGAAATTATTAAAATTTTGCTCAAAAATTGCACGAGAGATCAAATATTGTTCAAAAATAGCTTGAAAGGTAAAAAAAGGCTTTTAAAAATTGCTCGAGTGATTAAATAGTGTTAAAAATTGTACAAACATTGCTCGAGGGATAAAAAAAGTTGTTAAAAATTGCTCGAGAGATAGAATACTGTTGGAAATTTATCGAGAGATAAAATATTTTTTAAAAATAGTTCAAGAAATAAAAAAAGGTTCTTCTAAAAACTGTTCGAGAGATAAAATATTACCAAAAGGTATTAAAATCGTTTTTAAAAATTGCTCGAGAGATGAAATAGTGTTAGAAATTGTTAAAATTTTGCTCAAACATTGAACGAGAGATCAAATATTGTTTAAAAATAGCTTGAAAGGTAAAAAAAGGCTGTTAAAAATTGCTCGAGTGATTAAATAGTGTTAAAAATTGTACAAACATTGCTCGAGGGATAAAAAAAAGTTCTTAAAAATTGCTCGAGAGCTAGAATACTGTTGGAAATTTATCGAGAGATAAAATATTTTTTAAAAATAGCTCAAGAGATAAAAAAAGGTTTTTAAAAACTGTTCGAGAGATAAAATATCAAAAGGTATTAAAATCGTTTTTAAAAATTGCTCGGGAGATGAAATAGTGTTAGAAATTGTTAAAATTTTGCTCAAAAATTGCACGAGAATTCAAATATTGTTCAAAAATAGCTTGAAAGATAAAAAACTGTTAAAAATTGCTCGAGTGATTAAATAGTGTTAAAAATTTTGTACAAACATTGCTCGAGGGATAAAAAAGTTGTTAAAAATTGCTCGAGAGATAGAATACTATTAGAAATTTATCGAGAGATATTGTTTCAAAATAGCTCAAGAGATAAAAAAAAATTAAAAACTGTTCGAGAGATAAAAGAGTATCAAAAGGTATTAAAATCTTATTCAAAAACTGCTGGAGAGATAAAATAGTGTCAGAAATTTGTCGAGAGATATTGTTTAAAATTGTTGTGTTCGTGTTCTCTATAAACCTTTTTTTGCTCTTTAATGACCAAACTTCATAATTAGAAAAATCTGGTAATTTTATAGAATCTAGTACATTTTTATGAAATCTGGTACATTTTTTAGATAAATCTGGTACATTATAAAAATATATTCTGGCAACACTGCTCGCAAAATAATAAATGCACTTTAAACAATTAACAAACGTATGCGTTCTTGCTTTATAAGGGGATGAAGCTTATTAATTCTGAAAAAAAAAATGATTAAAAATGGACGATGAAAAGGAGTCTGTTAAACTGTGAAAAGTATAACAGAATGCCAAGCATAATATATCTTCATTCTAGTTTATTCACTGTATTTCATTGCAAAATTTTGTTGGTATGTTTCAAGAATAAATTTATTATTATTGCATATTTATAAATTATGAGGTACTATTTTCAATGTTTTTGCTCTATAAACTCGCATTTTTTAGAACTGGAGCCAACATAACGAAAACATGGCGTCTATAATCCAAGTTTTTCGACAAAATAATGGATTTTCGTTTGATTTATTTGACTAGACTCATTAGTATAATAAAAAATATCTAAAGGTTTCTCTGAAACATTACGTAAACTTCGTAAATGTACTAACAATTCAATGGTGTGTAAACGCACGCACCACCCATGTGAAAATAAATTGTGTAAACGTACACACGAGTCCGTCGGCGGAAGCGCGTCTTGAAATAACGGATTCATCTTGCAAGTGATTTCGCTTAGTGTTATTGACCCTGCTTTGCAGCGACAGTGTCAGTCTGTTTGAACACGTGAAATACGGTCGAGAGGCAGCGATTATTACGTTGCCTTACGTATATTGCAACTCGCACCGCGAATCGATGTGTGAGGAAAATCTTAGATTTTAGGTAGATTTCGGTTTGTTTTTCGTAGTTGTTTTTCTTTTTGTAAAATGGAGGAACTATGCACTGTGCCTGTGAACAATAATAATGTGGTAAATTGTGTCTGTATTGTGTGCTCTTTATTAAAAAAAGGATTTTCAAGTAGAAATTTTGACTAGAAAACGGACATTAATAAATCTAATAGACTAAAGGATCCTATCAATTTAGAGACGAAAGTAGAAAAATCAGCAAAGAAATTTACCAGGCATTTTCACATAGGGTTCTATGAAAAGTATGAATGGTTAACCGGCTGCAAAACTTTGAAGAAATTGTTTTGCTGGCCTTGCCTACTTTTTAATATAGTCGAAAAAACACATTGGAACTCACAGGGATGCTAAAACTGTTACTGCTGCTAAAGGGTATTTGCATTGGCTCAAACAAAACTTTGATTTCAATTTTTTGCTCAACATTTTTGCAGAGATTTTCCCTTTTACTGACATTTTATTCGACATTTTACAGACAAATTTAAATGACATTGGCTTTTGCATTAAACAAATTGATGATTTTAAAAATAAAATGAATAAAAAACGAGATCAGTTTTAATACTTTTGGAATAAGACTCAAAACATTGGCTTATAACCTGAAAGAAAGAAAATTAGAATTGATAATGTCGGCGACAGAGAGACCTCCTATTGTCGATTATACGCCGAAATTTTTGATAATATTCTACAACAAATGAACTCTTGATTTCAAAACTTTAAGGAATTAAAATTTGTTGAATTGTGCAATTTTAATATTAGTAACTACGATTCATCAAAATTTTCATTGGAAGCTTTTAATTCACTAAAATTGAATTATGGAAATTGTTTCGATTTTCCAGCATTAAAGTCCCAGTTAAGTGTTGTTTATGAAACAACTGAAATTAGTGATAAAAAGACGCCCATCAATGTTTTAATTTTTTTTATAACAACTGGTTTAAATAAGTCCCTTTGTAAAGTCGTCAAGTTGTGTGAATTAGTACTAACCATCCCAGCCACAAGTGCGTCAGTTGAGCGAAGTTTTTCAGCTTTAAAGCGCATTAAAAGTTTTATACGAAATTCAACAAGTGAAGACAGACTCTCTAATTTAGCCCTAATATCCATTGAAAAACAGCTTGTCATAAAATCCAAAATTTTACGACGATGTTATAGACAAATTTGCAGCCATTGAGGATAGGCGAATAGATTTAAGTATAAATAAATGTCAACTGCTGTGTCAACTGTGCGAAAAATGTTGGAGAAAATAAAAAAAAATCAGTTAAATGTTTTTTTTTACGTTTAAATAAACCAAGGAAGTTTTTCAATGGTAAGTTTTTTTATAGCTTCTAGTATTAAACTAGGTAATAAAGTAATAGTAACACTTCAAAAATCTCAATCTCGAATATCCTTAGTACTGAGGAAAAAAGCAAGATTTTGACAAAATGGTGAATGCGTTGCGAAAAATTTTCTCCTGCGGCGCTGTGCTTACTGGCCTGCTGTATTTTTATACAATCGCTTCCCCTTCCAAAAATGTCACCGCACGCCACTGCGTTTCATTTATGTTATGAAACTTCAATTCACTAAGTCGTCACTCTGTAAATTTAAAATAAAAAAAAGTATGTAAATGAAAGTAAAATAAAAAAGGAAATAATTTCAAACTCAAATGTGAGCAAGTTGTAAAATATTGAAAATAAATCTCAAAACCATGTGTCTTAATAATAATAATAATTTAGCTTTCATATTAAAAAAGAAATATTAATTACAAATTTATTTTAATTAGAAAATTCATTCCTAAATATCAAATGTAAATATTTATTTTTTTATTTATTAATTAAAGTCACGTCAAAAATTTTAAAAGTTTCTTATTTTGGGGATTTTCGTTGGTCCGGATTTGCCATCAATTCCATGCCGAACCATTAAACTTTGCAAATATCATCATGAAACTGATGGCAGTAATAAATTAAAAGTTCATTTATAGGGCTCCCAAATAAGGGCGATAGGGACGAGAAAAACCAATAAATAATTAATTTCGAATCAGCCATCTTGGATATACAACGATCAATCTCAAGGGCAAAGAAAAGTTATTTCCTCTTTTAACCAGAGACGAGACTCAATGAGGGTTGAAATTAAAAATTTTCTTACTTAATCGTGGTTATTTATATAAAAATCAAACTCATTTATAATTGTATGGGGAGTAAAAAGTTTATTAATCATCTCATCAGTGAGCAGTTTGAAAAGCACGAGTAAATAATGAATTGAAGTGTACGAGACACATTTTAAATTAATAAAATGTGAAATAAAGTTATTTTGCAGCCAAGAGCATTTTTACAAACTTGTTTTAAAAATGATTGTGCAAACGGAAATAAAATAACAAAATTTATAAAAATGAAAATTTTCATTATACCATTTAGTGATTATAGTGTGATTTTGTTAATATTTTGGCATATTGTAAGGCACTGTTTTAAAAATATGTTTGGTTTCGATTGTTTGTACTGGGTCTTCAACAATACCGAAAACCCACGTGACTAAATCGTCATGACAGCGATTGGTGAAAATAAAAGTAAAAATCCCTAGATGTAAGCCAGTGCCGTAGATATTTTATTACAAAATAGATCTTCTTTTTTTTATGGTCTTCAACTACGAGAACAAAATTCAATTAGGTAACTGTTAGAATTACAACACAAAATCATAATATTAATTAGAGGTGCTTTACATTATTGTATTGTAATGTTAGAATTCGATATTTTAATTAGATTTAGTCAAATGCAATAATCTAATTTTTAAAATTAATATAATTAACATAACCTTAAAAACTGACCTATTTATATGTAGTTTGTATTTAACGAAAATAATAATAAACTGAAACACAAACGATTTTGAATTGAGTGGTCTGTAATATTCCATAGGTAGGTTTAACAAAATTAAGGTAAAATGATTGTTGCATTACCGAAAATTTATAGGGGATGCTTTATCAGAAATGTTTTCAATACTTTATGGCTAGTTCGTAGCGACAAACCTAGAAAAATATATTTTGAATTTCACTCGCCAGAGTCAGTCTTTGAAACACCGTTCATACCTGTTTGAGGTGCTGTTTTTTTGACTAATTTATTGGGAATTTGCACCATGTTAATTTGCACATCTTCAACAGCTTTTGTTATTACTGTGGGCATTTTAAAACTTTATCCAGTTTTATAATTTTGAACAAGTATTTGTTTATGACAACAAAAAAGAATCACATTCCATTTATTAACGTGGAAAACGTTTCTCAAATTTTCGAATACAATTACGAAAATAAAATAATTTTGTTCCTGTGTAATATTACCTGAAATAAATTATATACAGTCATTAACTTTTACGAGTTGCAGTAATTAAATTTGTACTTACCAACAAAAAAGAACTAAGCCACCCTTAATTTTTAAAAATAACTAATAATATTAAATGAAAAATGGAATAAAGGTGTTTATAAAATGTAAACAGATATAATATAAATATTGTCAGTCCCCAAATGAACGCCAGTGACATTTCTGACAGGACTGACAGTTAAGTTTAGTTCCTTTTACGTCAAATTAGGCCCTTTCGATGGGTTTTTGATGGTTATCAGATCACGTGGGTTTCGGGTATTGTTGGAAGACCCAGTATTACCATGATACGCTTTGAGTGATGTTGCCGCTATGTTAACTTTGAATATTGCTATGTTGGCGAACTTAGGTATTGGAATGAATGTAAAATGTAAATAGTCAAGCTTGGTAATTGATAGAATTAGCATCTCGGGCGTTGCTCTGTATTTTAATTATTAAAACTCGTTGTTTTTGGACATTAAACATTTGTTTTCTTGAATATTCTTACAATATTGAAATTAAAATGATATTAAATTTGCCGCTATGTTACATTTTTGACCGTTCAGCAATTCATTAATTTCGTTTTTTTTTTTATTTTAAACACTGTTGCCGAACCTGTATCGAGTTGCAAAATCGCCAAGATTCGATTCATTCGGTACTTTATCTCAGCACGAAGTTTAAATAATGATAGAATTTTTCGTTCTGTATATCTCTTCTTACTGGCCTATACTGCATATTACGCCTATTAATAATTGCAATTGATGTCGGTATTACAAAACCTTGACAAAATAAGTTTCGCTCCAAAAGTTTGTTTACAAAAATCATTCACAATACAATGATAAAGTGGGCCATAAAAAGTAAAAGTTAGGATCCATCTACCTATTTAAAATTATGCAAATTTACAATGCTTTGACATTTTTGTTAAATTGCACAATCGGATCATTGTAGTAGAAAATAAATCGTCCCGTTTTCTAAAACATTTAGGAATCTTTTTGAATTTCAGCCTACATTTTTAATATACAGTATGATGTAAATGTATGGAATAAACTCATTATTTCAAGAATCAAAATTTTAATTTTTGCTGGACCATTTCATGATAAATATACATGGTGTAATGACATATTCGACGATTTTATTAACTACGAACAGGTGTCAATGACAAAATTAAAATAAATAAAAATGCTTTTTGGTTTTTAAATCAAAATTTACATTGCTTTTGAAAGGTTATATCGAAGAAAGAAAGGTTGGCAATATATAAAAATAGATTTTGTGAAGAAACTTACGATTTGTAATTCTGGTTCCGTCGCTAATTTAAACAGTCTTAATCCATTCTAAAGAACAAAATCATCAAAACACTGTTTCAAATGACACTGGCATGGCCTTTATAAAAAAAAACTAAAAATATCAATATCCATATAAAGCAAAATAATACACTTTCTTGAAAACTAGTTTAAAACGAAAATGAAACCTGTTTGTCCTAATATTTGAAAATTAAAAGTGTCAGATTAGTATGAAATTAGCAAAGACAATTTGACATTTACCTATAATAACCAATGACATATATAGTTTATATAGACTGCTCATCCATACGTAAATAAAACGATGAAAATCGTCCCGAACTGGGAGATGTTTTCTCTTTGTCTAATACAAGCAATGTTTGTGTTTTGTCTCAATTGTGAGTGCTCACTGGTAAACAAACCTTATACACAACCGGTTTAGAAGAAAGTATAGTCTAGTTGAGATTTTGTTGTCATTGTCATTGCTCAGTCAAATATTTTGTTAAATTGTTTATTTTATTGAGTTTTAATTATACTTACGTTCTGTTTACATATTTGTTAAATTGCACAATCGAATCATTGTAGAAAATAAATTGTCTCGTTTTCTAAAACTTTTAGGATTTTTTTTTTTAATTTCAGCCTACAATTTTAATATACAGTATGATGTAAATGTATGGAATAAACTCATTATTTCAAAAATCAAAATTTAAATTTTTGCAAACGGGTGTGAAAGACACTTTATTTGAAAAGTATAATAACAATTGTTTTACCAACGGTATTATTAATCTAATATTTATTTCTACAGGGTCAACTAAAATTATGTATTTCATTCTTATTTTCTTTTTTCTTGTTACAAATTTTACTGAGTTTAAAATTAATTCTACTGGTGTTCAATATTTAAATTAGGACTGTAATTTAAGCTTTTGATATGATATCTGTATCTGTAACGTGTGGAGGGTGGGTTACCCCCACGGCACTTAAACCTCATTAGGCTCATTGTGCATCCTCCTAAGATGATAGGCACCTCCTAGCTCGTGAACCAGCCTTTAATGTAGTTGACAACGTCGCAAAGTGGTGTGTGCTTCTCTTATATCGGCCGGTGTTAGCCGATACTCGCCGAACACAAATCTTCTAATAAATGAGAGCGTCGAGCAATCGGAAAGGATATGCTCGATGGTCTCACCCTCTACATAGTGCGGATTCTGACAGCTCCATAATATGGAGATGCTTGTGACTAAGCGCAGATTCTGTCTAGTCATAGTCAAGTATTTGTTTGCTGCAATGTTGTCAGGATAACTTAAGAGCTCCCTGGCAACTCTGCAGTTTCTTGTTTCATCCCATCTTTCCTTGAATTTCACAAGGAAATGTTCTTTAATTAGGTATGTCACTACCGATTTTGTCAGGACAATAGAAGGGTCAAGTCCAAAAATTATTTGGTTGGCTGCTTTTTTGGCTAGTGAATCTTTGATATGGTATTACATGGATTCTTTGAATTGACCTGTTTCGAATAGATTCAGGAGTAGATTAACCTGTTCTACTTTGTACTACATATAGAGTGGTCGTTAGGTAATTGTACATAGAAGTATAGTAGACTTTTATTTAATTCTCATTTTTTCAATTTTTCCTCTGTTTGTTTTCACTTTGGGAATATGGGGAATAAAGGGAATTAGGGATTTTTTATTTTCAGAATTTCCAAATCTGCATTTAGTTTTTCGGATCTAAGCATACTTTCTCACTTCACTTTCTTCAATTCACTAGTTTACAGTACATCTGTTGCCGAAGAAATTTTAGCTGTGACTGACTACATATGATATGCTATTTTCAAAAATATAATTAGAAGATTTTTATCAGCTCTAGTTTCTGAAACATGTATTTACTAAGAAAAACTTTACTAAAAAAATAATTAAGCATTGAGTTCTAAAAAACTTCGTTTTAAAGCCCTTTTCGTATGTGTAGACTTTGGAAAATGACGTATCAGAAACCAACAATAGTCAGACATCATATTCGTGTCTCAGAAACCCTGATAGCGCTCTTCCATGACGCGTAAGTCTTGATACATACGCTCTTCCTGCTCTTCGCTCATGTCTCCTAAATTTTCCGGAAACCTGTCCAGGTGACTATGGAGGAAGTGGAGTTTTATGCTCATATTGCACCCCATATTTTTTAATTGTAGCAGAAGGTCTTCTACAAGTTCAATGTAATTTGCAGATTTTTTATTTCCGAGAAAATTCTGCATTACAGAGACGAAAGCTGTCCAAGCCTTTAGTTCTAACTTAGTCATAGAATTTATAAATTGAGTTTTTTTTGTAAGTTGTCTAATTTGGGGGCCATCAAAAATACTGGCTTTAATCTTTTCCATAGTGAGCTGAGGAAATTTTTGCCCAGTTTAATATGTAATGGTAGAAGAATAATTTTGTCACGAGCTACTAATGCATTCTGGACTATATTTTGCTTTCCAGGCTTCATATTTTCTCTCAAATGCCAATTTCTTCTTACTCAATGCTTTTGTTTAGCTCTACTGTTCCAATAACATATTGTTACGCAGCACCCTGTAGTAGCATGCGGCTATCATAGGAAACGTATAGATAGAAAAAGAAGTGGAATGTTACTCATCGCTCTACAGCGTGCTGCGGTCGTCATAAGTAAAAGTACAAGTAAAAGAAGATAGAATATTCCAGAAATGTCATTACCCGTCAAGAATATTCTAGACGACAGTTCGAGAACGTTCGAGAAGGTCAAGCAAGCTATATAAGTCGACGACATGACGTCAGAGTTTTCAGTTTTATGATAGACGTTACATGTTAATGTTATCAGTTGTATCGTTATTGTTAAAGTTGAATTGTGTCATTGTAAAGTTGAATTGAAATAAATTGTGATACCAAAAACCAGTGTAACAATATAAAATAGGGAAACTTAGTGTAACCACTTTGTTGACCGAGAAGAATGTTCACCATTTTTAAATTGACACAAATTTGCTACTTATGGTCACTGTATTTTATTTTGTTCAAAACTAGCGAAATGTTACAATATTCTTCCTTTGACTTTGTACTGTGGGCAATAGGTGACCCAGCGTATTTATTTCCATTATGTAATAGAATACATTTTAGGCTACGTTTTGAGCTGTCAATGCATAAATGCCAGTCGTTTGGTTCGTATTGTTCCAAGCCCATTTTTATTAACAAGTTTTTAATATCTGAACAAAAGGTAATACCGTTTTCTTCGGAAAAATAACACGATAAAAACTTATTTTAGTATCTGAGAAAAGAAATTTAAATCTCTTACAAGATCATCTAACTCATTTTGGGAAAAGCATTTTGGTTCATTTGACATACCTTCAAAATCAGCATCATTTTGTGATGAGCTTGGTCCTTCAATGTCTTGTTCTAAGGGTTCAGATATATTTTTAGGCACTGACGAGTCAGGTGAACGCTGCACTGGACGTTGAACACAACTAGTACTTGGGTACCTGCCATTTAGCTCGATTTTTAGTGTTTAAACCGTTTACGTTCATGGTACAAAAATAACAGTCTTCGAGATGATTTCGTGGTTCTCGCCAAATAGTCGGTGTTTCAAATTTAAAGGCATTTCTTTTACCACTTTTCCATAATCTTAAATATTCCATACATGATTTACAAACACAATTGGGAGCCCAAGACTTCTCATTTTTATCCAAGAGCATCCCAAAATACTCAAAATAGGTATTTTTCACCAACTCTGATATAACTTTTCTACAATCGTTATATACATATTCTCCGCATATATAGCAAAAATGATCTGGATTGTTCAAACAACGTCTCCTTGAACTAGGTACTCATGACGCAAAAACTTCAGATACTAATCTTAACACAGTAAAATACGCCTGTTATCGATTAATATATACGCTTAAATGATAAAAATCAAATACAAAGTAACTCAAGCTGCTCAAAAAATTTTACTTTTTCCACCACAGAATTCGCGGCAACAGACAAATAGTTAAATTTTATAAACTAGTGTATTATTCAGTTGATCGCTTAAAATTCCTATTAATTACTGGATCTAGTAAAAACGCTCAATAACAGTTTTTTAAATAATGTCTTCTTGAGGAGGATTATTAAAGATGAAGAAACATTATTATGTTTTTATTTTATACGTACAAAGCACCTATATTTTATTAAGTAGACACTTATTTCATCATTAAATGCCCTTTTACTCAAATACCTACCTATATTATTTCTAAGTACTATCAAATTAGGAAACAACTACAACAACCCTTGTTCGGCAGGCGACCCCTAAAAATACTACGACTCGCAAAATGATAGTCCCGCTGTTAAGTATTATTTCAAATAATCGGTACGAGTTTTACGCCTATTTGTTCCAAATAAAGCGCCAAGCTCGATGAACCCTTTCAACTCTTTCCGCACCCCAGCGATTAGCGAAGGGCCAACCGAAAGTAATTTTCAGCCATTTCACCCTTTCAAATAGCGGTAAAATGGTAAGCCGGCTGATGATTAATTATTATTGTAAGTTTGATTATGACGTTTAACCATAAAATAATATAATGGCTCAATAATGGCTATTTTTCAAATTTTGACATAAAAAGTGACATTTTTTTTGTAATCGCAACAAAAACTGATTTACTTCCTGCAACCACTTGAGAATTATGAAACTAGTTACGAAAAATACATTATATCAAAAGAAATAAATATTTTGGTTTCAAAATCAATACATAGGGGAACCAGGTATAAAACGGGGTACCGAGGTAGAAAGGAGTACCACGTTTCAAATTTTCGCGGGTTAGCGCAGGACCGCCATCTCAATATATATTCATCTCACTATATCCTACGAATGCGTTGGCAATATATTTGACCTTACCGGTAGTCTTTCGAGAGCTATGACGTCGAATGCATGATCTAAGAAAGTCCACTGTAAAAATTGACGAATTTAGAACCAACGGAAAGTGTTTAATTTTGCTAGCCTTATATTTGGTGGAGAATAGGAAGATAGCCCCTCATTTAGGGTACCTTTTCCTCATAAAACCAAATTATTTAGTTTAAAACTTTTGTTATTTATTTAGTCACAATCGCAACGCATGCTCCTGGGGCAGAATGGGGAGAGGCAGAACGGGGCATACCCCGTTCCGCCCCACGTATATGTTGAACTACTACAATTTATTATAAATGTTGTTTAATAATGTTAACTCTTCTCAATATGTTGTAGCCATGAAGCTTGATCTTTATGCAGCAACATTTAACCATTATTATCCTAAATATATTATTTTTTCTAGATGGTTCGAACGTACCCCGATGTGCCCCATAGGTGAGGCAAAACGGGGAATTGTGCAAATTTTAACAAAATAAGAAAAGGGAATAATAAAATATTTTTGTAGCAAGCGTTGGAAATAATATTAAATATGACTTCCAAGGAACAATTGTTAGGATCTGAAGGTACATTTTCTCAAAAAAAAATATTCAAACATTAAGTACCACGTTCTATCCCGGATTCCCCTACATTATTATTGAAAGTTTATATCAAAGGAGGGAAGGTTGGCTATATATAAATAGAATTTAGTCCTTATTTTTTATTCTAAATCTAAACAAAATAATAAAAACACAATACACTAGAAAATAACCCACTCTCTTAAAAACTAAATTACTTTAACAAACAAGATGAACACACTACAATAAGGGGGTTATGATTGACAACCTGTGTTATTTTTAACAGTCGTTGAGAATAAATTAATATCAATTTCTATTTGTCAATAAAATGTATGAAGTTATGCATATGCAACTAACAATATTAGGAATTTTTTTATCAAACAATTTTATGAGCAATTTAGTCAAAGTTAGAATAAATATTGTATGTAACATGTTACGAAATGCCTTATGTAACGAGTGAATCTTTGCGGTACGAGCAGAGCGAGATCCCGCAAAATGAGTCATTTACATAAAATAAGGCATTTTGTCACGTTATATATACAACATTTTTTATAATTTTGACTGGATTATTATAAAATTGTGTTTGGTAAAACATAAAATCTATGCAACCAATATTACTTCCGTGCATTGTTAGTTGCATAACTTCATTCATTTCATTTGCATATTTAAAAAAAATCATATTATTTATGCTCAATCAATTGTTGTAGAATATTTGCTTGTGAAAGTTATTTAGAATTCATGAAAGTTGGTTATTTTGTCATGTTTTTTTTGCTTTGATTAATTTGTGCAGATTTAGAATGAAAATTAAGGACCAGAACAGAATTATTACTAGGTTGCAAGTTTACTAGCAAAATCTATTTTTATATAAACAACCAACCTTCCTTCCTTTGATATAAACTTTCAATTAAAATGTATATTTTGATTTTAAAACCAAAAAAAAAAAGAATTATTTTTCTTTTCGCAACTGGTGTAACACAATGATTTTTTTGTAATCGTTAAGGTGATTACAGCAATTTTCGAAGAAGGATATCCCAAAAAGTAATTTTTTTAAAAAATAAAAATTTCGGCAAAATAAATTAGGCAATAATATCTAGAATATGCATATATTTTGAAGTCTTAATTCCTTCCAGGTTCTGAGAAAAAAAATCCAAGGGCTCTAAATTTTGAAATATCATGATGAAAATAAGTTTTTTTTATAGTCGATATTTCAATTAGTGATTAAATAAAATCCGGTGGTTTTTTGATAAATCTGATATTAAGAAATTATTTGTGCATTTTTAGGTTAGGATTCTGTATAAACTAGAGATGTTTAAAACGATTGAAAAATGTTTGCCAACTTCTTAAAATAATATCGAAAAAGTTCCACAATGAGATAAGTTGGTTTGGTTCCACAATGAGACAGTGTCTATATATCTTTCAAATGAGGTATTACATGACTTTATCCAGACAACACACCAAATCCCAGAGATATCTACAGAATATCTTTTGTGGATATCCAATATATCCACAGGATATCAGAAATATTCCGTGGATCTAATATGTATATCCAAATGTCCGTCTATATCCAGAATATAGAAGATATCCTATGGATATCCAGCAAAATATCTAATGGGTATCTCCCAGACAATACAAGAAATCCCAAAGATATCTACAGAATATATTTTGTAGATATTCAATATATCCAGTGGATCTAATATGGATATCCAAATGTCCGTCTATATCCCAGGATATAGAAGATATTCTATGGATATTCAGCAAAATATTTTATGGGTATCTTTAGTAGAGGTTCATAAGTAACCAATGATTATTGAATAACGTCGAAAGAAAATAGCAGAGATATAGAACATATTTTCAACACTCTACCTTTGATTTTACCCACTAAGTCATCCTTATTAGGACTCTTCAGCAATAAATAGAAATTCTCGACACCAGTCTCTAAGGGAGTCTGATTGCAATACCAATTTCGATCGAACTCAATTACGGCGGGTTGAGCATGAATAGATAAAAATAGTAACGCCCTCTATTTTACGTCTCAAGTAAAGTGCATCTTATTATAACAAAACTATCATAATGTTTCTCTAATTTCATATCGTTTTTGTTTTATGTATCTATCTTCTTGCATTTTGAAAACATACTACAAAATGCTTTCATTTGACATCGCAGGATTGCATTAGAAAAATTCTAACTTCCAATTTAACATCTTCCCCCCTCCCCAACTGACTTACAAGACAAAGTATTTTCGTTTTTAGTTAACGCCTAATCTGGGCCACTTATTACTTCAAATTTCAGTTGTAAAACGACTCTGACAGACGGACAGACAGAGAGATATAAGTGTTTCTTATTGCCAAATTCGGGTACTAATGCGCAAATTACTTGAAATGTTTTTGTCTTACAAATTTTGTCGTTTTTTCATGTTTCGTCTTTTTCAAATTTAAATTTGATATTGTTTTATCACGAGAGAAACGAGACGAGAGAAAGGCTCTCTCGAGCGAACGAAGCGCCTTCTCGTCGAGACGAGAGAACAGTTTTCTCTCTCTTTACGAGACAAGACTAGACGAGAGAAGCAACTCTCTCATCTCGTCTTGTCTCTCGGCATCACTAATAACATTACTGGTGATTGCGTAGACGAAACATTTGAAACCCATACGGCTGATAATCAGGATTGCAATGGCACAACAATTAAAACCTCCAAGACTGATATTCAAGAATCTGAACTCACCAAAGGAACTAATATTATTGAAAAATTTATGTCACCGGCAGTATTGAAATAAAAGCAAAATCCAAGGAGAAAGTGAGGCAGGCGAAATTAAAAATGAGAAAAAAGCAGGGAAAATTGAATGACGTCCGTCAGGACCAGAGTATTTAAAGAATTTTCTAGTGAAGAGTCTGATAGGGACTCCTATCAAGAAGATACTAGTGGCTCCTCTGAAGATGCTAGTGATATTGAAAATGCCTTGGATAAAGATAACTTTCTTGCACTGGACAACCAATCGCTGGGGACTACGTTTTAGTACAATTTGATGAATTAAAAACTGTTAACTTTTTTGTTGGAAAAATTTTAAATAAAAAAGAAGATGAATTTGAAATTGCATTTCTTCGTAAAACTAACAAGTCTAACAACTGTTTTTTCCACCCCGTAACAGAAGATATAAATATGATCGAAGAAAAAAACATCAAAATAATACTCTCCAAATATTTAACGACTGGGAAAACTAAGAGGCAACAGGCTCTAATACGTTTTGAACTAAACTTCAACTCATTAAATGTGCGCTAATATTTTGAAGGATTTTATTTTATTTTTTACTTGTTGGATTTATATTTTATGTTGTCCTATCTAGCAAAATAAGTTTTTTGGATACTGTTTTTTTTTTAAAGAATGTTGTTTTTTGATCTAAAAAGTTCTGTCTCATAGTGGAACATACTTGTTCCACAATGAGACAAAAATCACGATTTAAAAAAAAATCCTATTTATTTTCTAAATCGATATATTGATAAACTTATTGCGTTAAATGACGAGAAATATGTCAATATATGTGCATGAAACAACAAAATTACAAAATTCAATCATAACCTCTGGCAACTTACTGAAATTTAATTTATGTCTCATTGTGGAACTTTCCTCTATATGGTATTTTTTTATAACATTAACTACCTACTCATGGGAATGAGTGCTTATAAACAATGTTCATATCACAAATTTAGTAAATTAATTATGATCTGCCCTGTACAAATAAAAATGACTAGAAAAAATAACTAGAAATGAACGGCTATGCAAATTTTACCTCAACCCCCAATTCCGCTTTTACAACATCCTTTAACCAAGACACCCCTGCAATATCTTGGCTAATAACCCAACAAAATGCAAATTTTTAACTTTTTAATGTTATTTTACTGCCTACCGACTTCGGGCCATAAAACAATAAAAATCGATTCCGAAAATCCCAAAAGACTTGTGCAATCTCTGAAGCCTCAGTTCCCGGTAAATTTCTTTATTAGGCCATAAATAAAAATTTTGCAAGGGTACCTACGATGCAAAAGAGGGTTTGAATTTATTGCGAAACTGACAAGATTCTAGACATTTCTAGGAAAGGTTTAATAAATTGCTCCAGTTTAGGACGGTCTTTAATAGATTCTTTTAATTTAATTTTTGGTAGAATTCCAAATTTTCATAAGAATATTTCACACCGAAAGACATTTTTCTACAACTAGATTACATTCACAAATATTTATAAATAATTTTTTGAGGTTTAAATTCGTGGTTTTAAGACAGTGAATTAATTTGATTATATCACTCATACGTAATTACATATGTGTAAATCTTTAAAAATAGAATTCAGAGAAAAATTAAGTTTAACGATGGAGTGATTTTATTGTGATTAGTAAAATTCAAATAAATTAGGTTATGTTTTCTCAATTAAATATTCGTCAATATTTTTCTGGAAAATATCCTAAGATACTGACGACACAACATATCAGTTTAACAAGATTATAATTAAATAACAGTTCGTAAAACATCTTTAAAGTGTTACATGCAGAAAAATTTAAAAATGTTCTGTGAATTAGACTAAAAATGTATTAATTTCTAATACGATTTGACACTGATAATGCCGCATATCTGGAGCAATGATCAACGGGGAGACATTTCTGATTTGTGGTTAAATCCCAAACATGTGTAAAAGCCACCATGGTTTAACCTTCTTAAATAGACTAAACTAACTACATGGATTGTATAATAGTACAATGGATTTGTCATTTTTAACTGTATTACGAGTATTTAGTTTATTTATTTTATTGTATTTGTATCGACTTCTTTGTTAAATTATATAAAAGTAAACATGAGGGATCTGACCCTATTTATATAGTTGTATTATTAAAGATTTTGAAGATTGTCCTTTGTAACTATTTTTTTCGAATCTAATTGACTTTGAAGAGGCTGACTAAGAGGAAGCAATAAAAATCTGCTGGTAGAGAAGAATATATCAATTTAACAGAATAAAAACCAAAAGAAAATTATTAAGGCATTATACACAAGATTAAGAATTGATTTTTTTAACTATTAAGTTTGTAGCTGAAAAAAATTTAATTTTGCCCAAAAAACATACTGGGTTGGGCAAAATGATAGGTCTTAACTATGAGAGTGTTTTACAAAAATGGCCTTAATAAAAGTTATTGTACATTTTATATACTACGAGGGCTGTTCTCTTTCCGCTGAACCTAGTAAAATAAAACACAGTTTATTTACAAAAAAACATTTGCATTACACTTTTACGTCATGTGTAAACTCGAGCTAGTAGAGCTAGTCAGTTTTGATGAGAATAAATGCCATTTTTTTAATAGCCTCATTTAAATTATATAAAAACATTTTTATTTCGCCAATCTTTAAATATAAAATTATTGACCTCAAATAAATCAAAGTAGGGGAGGAGTAGGGCAAACCGGAATTTCACATATGGCAACTTTGCATTACTACAATCTTAAGGCTGTATGTCACGATACTAAATTAAGTACTAAATTTAGCACTAAATTAAGTTATTAATTTAGTACTAAATTTAGAACTAAAAATATTTTTTTTTCCGTTTGCAACGATACCAATTTTTAGTACTAAATTTACTATAGGCGCACGCGCATTGACGTATTAATACGTGAAATTAACAGAGAAATGAAATATTCTGTTTAAAACAGACAAGTAAATGGTGTGTTTATTATCAATTTGACACTAGTTGACTTGACAACAACCAAATACAGCATAAAAACTACGAAAAAAACACAATAAAACCTACAAAATCAAACGAGCGAACTTTATTCAAGGCGATAATGTAAAATTGTCGCTAATTAAAAATAAAAGGGTACAGAAAATACCGTCGTGTCAACTTTTTCTATGAAAAACTTCTGCGCAACATTTCGGCGCATTTTTAGTACTAAATTTAGTAGAAAATAGAAAAAGATCTAATTAATTAATGACTTTTTTTAGTACTAAATTTAGTACTAAATTTGCTGTTTGCAACGTGAATTTTTTTAGTACTTAAAAAATGCATTAATTTAGTTCTAAATTTAGTACTTAATTTAGTATCGTGACATACAGCCTTTAGCCAAAACAGGTAGTTTATTAGCAGTTCTTCTTAGTCCCACTTGAATCGCGTGTTGGCTCAAAATGACGTTACGTGTAGCGGGCGAATATTTGTTTATTTTTTCACGTTATGAATTTGTGATATAAAAGATTGGGTTTTAGCGTTTTCGAACTCCAGAGAAAACCTCTATAGCTAGAGCTACGGCATTAAACTGCCTTATCGTTTCTAACTTTTTTGGCCTGCTAATTGAACTACGCCAAGCCAGATTTATAATGTGGACGAGACGGGAATAACAACGGTCCCGAATAAACTGTTAAAAGGTTAAAAATTAAGGCAAGAAACAAGTGGGAACACTTAATTCATCAGAAAGGGGGATAAAAAATACTGCGGTCTTTTGTTTCAATGCAGCAAGAAGATATATTCCACCGTTAATAATATTTCCACGAGCAAGAGAAAATTTAGAACTTCTAGAGGGAACACCGCCTGACACAAAACTTGTATGCCATCATTCAGGATGGACGAATACCGACATATTTTGCCCTACGTGGTTCGAATACTTTTTGAGACATACCAAGCCAACTGCCGATGAGCCTATCCTACTAATTCTAGATGGCTACGCAAGCCACACAAAAAATATCATTTTACTTGAAGCAGCTAGGAAAAATCATGTTCATATTCTCTGCTTACCCCCGCACACTGCCCACCGCCTCCAGCCACTGGATGTTTCATTCATGCTTCCTCTCAGCACTTGTTGTACGCAGAAATGCGAGCTCTTGCTGAGAAATCATCCTGGAAGAACAATAACAATAAGACAAATTGGAAGTTATTTGGAAAAGTGTACCTGAAGGCAGCAACTTCGAAAAATGCTATCAGCGGGTTTGAAGCAACAGGCATTTGGCCTCTTAATCCTAATATTTTTCCTGAAGAATCTTTTACAGCAAGTGAAACAACTAACAGGTAGGTAATAAATTTTATTATGTCTTGAGTGGCGCTAGAACTAGCAACCTTCTTTATTTTATACCTAAACCATAAATTTATATCTTACAGACCTGCTCCTGAAAACGAAGACCCGTCATCTGATGATGACATCCCTCTCATATTAATAAAAGAAACTGTTGAGCAAAATGATAAGAAAGTCATTCCTTCTTGTAAAGAAACTGTTAAGCAAAATGACGAGAAAGCCATTCCCTCGTGTAGCAAACATTTTGTAAGCGAAATACCCTCATGTTCACCGAAAATAGTGGTGGAACCAGTTCCTTGCTTCACCCCTGCAGAGGGACGACAAGAAAGTGCTGCATGTGGCATAAAAATTGCCGGAGAAGCCAGCTCCATCTCAAAACCAAATTTGCAGTCTAGTTGACATAGTACCAGTGCCCCAAGTGATGGAGCCTAAACAGAAGCCAACTCGCTACAGAGGAAAAACTGCAGTCCTAACCTCAAGCCCCTATTATCAAGAACAGTTTGGGAAAAATAGCCCTACTCCCCGGAAGTCAGGTAAAACTGTGAAAAAAAAATGTTTTTGAAACCAAAAAAGAGTCAAACCAGAACAAAGTCAAGGTAAATGCAAGAGATGAATTGCCTGCAACGTTTGTCAAGGATGGGCTCATGAGAGGTGTAGCCGTTCTAAGGGGAAAGTGGGACAAAAACTTTTTTTTTTAATGGTTTTACAAAAACTGACGACATTAAATAACTTATAACACAATCATTGTTTAAAAAAATACTTAAGATTGAATACATGTTTCTACCTTTTTGGTGAAAATTAACATTGTAGACAGCAAAAAACAAAATTTCATACCACTTTGCCCCACTCTCCCCTACGACTCTAAGTCGTAATTTTCATTACACTTTTCTGTCAGTCTTGGCATCGCTAAATTCGTCCATCTGACATATTGCAAAATATGTCGTCTCTACTTCATTCTATCTCGATGTGTTGTACCGTACACCAAATTAGACGATCCACGGTCAAAGCAATCTAGTGTAGATCTGCACCATCCCACACCGTCTTCTTTTTGAGCTAAAGTCACGTTGTGGTGAATCCATTGAGAACAAAGCTTACAGACTTTCAAATGTTTGAGTAAAATAGTATTTATGTAACGGCTATTTTCGACTTACAGCTCGAAAACTGGCTTTTAAGGAAAATCGTAATACCACCGCTTTACGGTAGCGAATATATACGACTTGTCACCAAGCACTCGATTGATTTTCTCAAAACATTCACGGTTTAAGCCACACTTGAAATTGTAAAAAATCACATTCTGATAATGATCCTTGTTCATTTACATCAATTATTGGCCAAATGATTACTTTAAACTTATATTACTTACAATTTACAATCAGGTATATTTGACAATTGTCACTAACGAAACTTATAAAAAAGGCGAGTTTTTTTTGACTGAAATTCATCATTGGTGCCTTGTCACATGACGTCATAGATTGATTACTGATGGAACGTTTGTGCTGAATAAAAAAAAAAACAGCATTTAGTCAAGTCATTTATGATTTAAATTTGAAAAATGGAAAAATAATGAAAAATTGTTTACTTATTATTACTTGGTACCTATTATTGCATTAATTGGCTTTAGCAATAGATGTACTATTCCTTTTGATGTTAGTTTTGTCGACCTGTCACTTTTAAAACGTTCCATCGCCTCGGAACAACGGTGGAACGATGGACTAGTTCGGTGAGAACCACCAAAAATTTGCGATTCAAATTAATTTTCGCGCGCCTGTCATTTTAAATGGCTCAGTGGATAGGCTCAGTGGAAAGAGAACAGCCCTCGTATTTATTATGAAAACGGTACTGTGAAAACAGTATGCTCCCCCCATAAAGTACCACTTTCTCTAACTTCACAATAATAGAACTACAACAGAATATTTATTGGTCATAAATGATAAATGTATAACAAAAATTTAACGGCTTATAAACTTGTTAAAATACATAAACATAAAGTAAAAACGTCAAAACCTGAGAGGTGGATGTGAAACTGTAATTGCATTTGTGATTTTTGTTTATAACTTTTGTCGCTTTAGCGACTCAAATTTCTAATTTAGACCAATAACAATTCACTTTCCGAACTAAAAAATTAAAAATGCATTTTATCTAATTCAAAAAATAATAAAATGTCAGTTATATGTCACAAAATAATACGAGCGACCGTTTCGGTACATAAAACAAATAGTCCTTTGGGTAATACCACAACAGACATTGGATTATATCAATAGTAAATCGACAGAAATAGAAAATTATTTTTCCGCCTACCTCTATCCAAAGTATACATTTTCTGGCCTTATTGCAGGGAGCAAAGTCGTACTTTTCTTCCCTAGGGAGGAAAAGTACTTTTACTCCCTAGGGAGAAAAGTAAAAGTGACGTCCATGGTATGTCATAAATGAAATAGCTTATACGGCATTGACGACCTAAACTATATTCTATTATATAAGTATAAATTTTACAGTTTATTTATAGAACACCCTGTATTTTGCAAAATAGTAAAAACCAGTAAATTGTTATTTTAATTTAACGATTTTTACATTAATAATTTGACTTCAATTCATAGATTCATCCGATTTTCGAATTTAGGACAGAAATATTATAGCATGCTATGGTCGATTGACAGATCAGTTTCGAAGTGTGTTACGCTATAATATATCTACAAAATATAAAATAATATTTAAAAAATGAGTGATTTAAGCGAATTTGAAGATATAATTAATACACCACCGGATATTTTGGAACAGGTTAATGCAACAGTACAATCTCTATTACCCCAAAAATCTAAAGAAAAATACGAAAAACAGTATTTACATTTCAAGCAATGCGCCGAAGAAAATTATTTAAAAATGACTTGTTATTTGAGGGAGGCGGAAAAATCATATGTATTACTTGGGAGTAAAGTGCCTTTTCCTCTCTTGGATGTTTACTGCCCTCCGCTTCGCGTCGGGCAGTAAACTTCATCCTGCAGGAGGAAAAGTGGCACTTTCCTCCCTAGTAATACAAATAGCTATTCTCAACGGCCACTACTAAATGAAGTTGTTCCGAAATCACTTATAATAACAGAAAGAAAAGATTCTCGCTCTTGAGATTGAAAATATTTTACACGTTTTTTATTCTAGCTCCAGTGACAGAACGTTTATTCTGTAATAACTGACCAATATAATTCTACTTTTTTTAATTACATACAAAATATGTAATTTCCATTTCATGTGCTGGTCTAAAATTATTTTATCTACAAGTAAAATTTCAAATGGTTGTTCAGCATTTATCCACAGTTGGTTAATTGTTGGTAAACCCAAATAATTGCAATCAAATGGTAAGTAATTAGTTTTGTTAATATTTATCGTTAATAATTTATGTTCTAACCAATTTTTTATCCCAGGTATCCGATTCATAAAATATTGCAGTATCATCTGCAGATCCTAAAATATCACCAGAACTTCTAAGTGAGAATAAATTATTAACATAAATATTAAAAAGAATTGGACCTAATACAGTGCCCTGAGGTACACCACATTCAACCGTTTCATAATTACTGACAATCTCATTTATTCTCACGGCTTGACTTCTCTAAGTAAGATAGCTTTAAAAAAACTTTAAGAAATTGTCTCTTATTCCTAAATGTTCCAAAGATTGTAAAAGTGTCAAACGCTTTGGATAGGTCTATAAAGACACACAAACATGGCTTACTTTCATTAATTGCTCGAATTATTTAAGATGTTAGGGACAATATTGCATCCTGCGTTGACGTTTTTTCTCTAAACCCATAGGCTATTAGAATCTGAAATTTGTTTAGGTAAGATGTTAAACGGTTTTTAATAATTTTTCAAATATTTTTGAAATATGTGTTATCAAAGAAATTGGTTGATAATTATTTACATCTGAAACATCTCATTGTTTGTGAAGTGGGATAATTATTAATTTTTTGAAGTCAGTCGGATATACTCCTTTTTTAATGCATTCGTTTAAAATATGGTTTAGTCATAAAATTGGTTATCAATTTAATTGTTTCAGTTTTTATATTATCGATACCTACAGCTTTCTTATTTCTTATATCACGATAACTCTATAAAGAAAAATCTCATTGACTTGCGGTTTTAATTTCTTGAATAATTGCTTCTAACTTAGAATCCTATTGTTTTTCAGAATTATCGTTCAACCTAACTATTTTAATATCAATGTTCTTAAAATCCGAAGTATTTCTTATGGAGCTTATTTTACGCATTCCAATCATTCCAATATAGTAAAATCAGAAAAATGCTTGGCTATGTCCATACCTATCAACTATGAAATCACAGATATTTTTTTCCATTGTAGTCGCTCTTAAATGTCAAATTATTTAAAAATGTTTGAACGTCAATTAAAAGATTGATAAATAGATAGGTATGCCTATTTTGATAAATGTATATTTATTTTAAACAATTTTTAATATAATTTAAAAATTTTAACACCTACGACGTCGTACTCAAACTTCGTCTTCGTGGCTACCATATATCATATCCATTCTTGTTGCACAAATTACTATTTCTTAATTATTTTACATTTTGGTTAAATTTTTGAGTTTAGAATAATTATTTACCTAATATTTTCTAAGTCGGAAGCACGAAAATATACTTAAAAGGGCGTTGATGCAAAATTGTGTTAGATATATATGAAACGCCGCTGTTGAATGTCTCAAATGGACCATATGGGTGGAAAAGGGGGTAAAAATGCAGAGCAGCAGATGCGGGCCCAACCCGGATATTGACAAACTACCAGAAAAGTGGAATTTCGATTGGGAGAAGTGCAATGCTCGACACATTTCAGTTTCAGAACTGTTCAAAATTTATAAATCGGTACAATGCTTTAGAGCAGTCTATAGGTACATGTGTATATTATCTACTTCTTGCATAAACTACAGAATAAATATGTAATCAGTCTATTATATTCTAGAATGTATATCAATTAATATTTTGTGCCCAGCTGACTATTATTATACTCTTTACAGAGTAGTCTGAGTTCCGTTCGTCTGATGTCACGAAAAACGATATCAATTTGAAAATTTTAGGAAAAATCAAACTCTATAGGGGGACAAATCCTATTAATTTTAAAAAATCTGAACAAAAATAAGAGGTTAGGGCATGGTTGAAATATTAAAAAAAATCTAACTCAATGTTCTACGACGATTTTTTCAAATCGTAATATTAAAACAAATCCCATATGGATTCAGGATCTAACGGAACGTATAGAAAATATAGAAAACCTAGAAATCACATCACAGTCTCTAACAACTGCAATTCAAATAGAAAATCAAAATTCAGAAGAAAAGGTTAAATCATTTGAAAAAGAAAACAACATCCTAAAAGTCAAGTTAGAAAGACAAGAAAGAAAATTTAAGGAAAATAACTTGGTATTTTACGGAATTCCAGAAAAGAATATTAAAAATAAGTCAATTATAGCACACAACATGTATTAACAACCATGATGATGGATCAAAGGGATATTAATAATATTTATAGAATAGGTCGATAATCTCAAAAAACTAGACACTGATTTTATCACTTGCAACAAATTTAATAAAAACCGAAATATTACCTAATTAATGCAAAAAAGCAACAAATATAATTATTAGTGAGGATCTTACCAAAATAGAGTTAAAAGAGAGAAAAGTACTAGTAGTTGCACTAAAAGAAGCTAAAAATAATAATCAAAACGCAAAACTTAAATGAAATAAAATAATAGTAGAAGGAGTTGAACTGCAAGTGATATAGAAAAAGCTATTACTGATGCTCAGTTATTTGATAATATACCAATTAGGCAAGTACATAGCGAGCCCTCCACTCCTTCTCATAAAGAATTTGTTGAAGAAAGCGACGAAGAACTAGAAGAGGAAAAAAGTGAAGAGGAACCACGTCATAACTCGGACAACCCAAATCAAATAGTAATTCAAAAACCTAAAGGAAAACCGAAAAAGCTAGGGATTGTAAAACAAAACTCAACTATCCTACAGAAGCTTAGAAGTAACTCAAACTGCGAGACACCAGAAAGAAAACTAGATGTGATTCCAATCACAAAATTAAATAAAGCCAAAAAATAAACTACTTATTTGTAAATATCAAATTATTTTTAAAATTGGTTTTAAATGTCCTTAGGTTTTAATGTTGATTTACAAACTCATATTATCCTTTTAAATTTTTTAGTCTTTAACGTTGATTTGCTATCTCATAAACTTTTTAATTTTATTTATAACCATAGCGTTAAGTTTTATAGCTAATTTTTTAAAAATTTTTAATAACACATAATGGATCAGTATATTTATGATTTTGAGATTAAAACTATTCAAATTTAGATAATAAAGTTGAACTTAATAAAGTCCTAAATGTCAATAACGAAAATCTTAACTTCAAAATTCTAAAGGACCCCGCACAAAAGGATAGGATTTTGCCGTTCGGTCGAATTGGCTGATTTTTGGATATGTTGTAGGTTTTGTCATCCTGAACAAAAGTCTCCATGGGCACCAAGGTCCAAAGTTCATATTTTGGCCGCTATCGAGCTCCAAAGGTCCATTTCTCCATCATAACGTAACCTCTTGAAGCAAGCCAGTTACTCACTGAAATATCGTTTTTGGTTTATTTTATTATCTAGTTATATGTTTTCGAGGTGCCTGAGTGGGAATCTGATGTCAAAATGACATAATTGACGGTTGACAGCTGTCAACAAGCTGTCAAGTTGACGGAAAAATACAAAAAACTTTAAATAATGATGTGACCATATGTTTTCAAGGTCGCTGAGCTTGTCAGCTTGTTGACAGCTGTCAACTGTCAATTCTGGCATTTTGACATCAGATTCAAGCTCAGCGACCTCGAAAACATAGGGTCACATCATTATTTCGAGTTTTTTGTGTTTTTCCGTCAACTTGACAGCTTGTTGACAGCTGTCAACTGTCAATTCTGGCATTTTGACAATAATACTCGCCAAAAAACAAAGTATATAGTTTCTCTTGTGATAAAAACTTCTACGCAACATACGTTTACATTTCTACAGCTCTACAACACCATACCTGCAGAAATTAAATCTAATTTGAGCAAATTCCTTTTCAAAAAAAAATTTATTATTCAGAATCCGCGAATTATTTTCCAAGGTCTTTTTGAGTAATACATTTAACATCCTTCCACAGTGCTAATTTCATATTCTGATCCATTTGTGTAAGATTTATGTTTTTTGAATGTGTTTATACCACTGATCTGTATTATTTTACTGGATAGGATATAGCCCCCTAAAAAATGTTCCGAAAAATTGGCCGATTTGGGCAAATAATATGGCGGACCGGATGTTATTTAACGTACCTAACCTCTATTTCCATTTGTCATCACATTTGTCATTTAATTGGGACGGTGGTGTAGCGGTCTATCGCGCTTATATTCATTTATAGGCAAGTTTATGAGTCTGAGACTGCTGGGTTTCGAATCCCAGACCAGACCATGTGGATTTTTAATTAAATTGCATTCAATTTCTGTTGATATAACATGCAGATTAAAAAAATTCGCCATACATTACCGTCTCGATGATGGTGGGTGAGGTTTTCCGGGTTTTCCTCACCTGTAAGTTAAATAGCACCATCAATCATCTTTAAGTCGCCCCGGAGCGCCACGGCAAATAATAATAATAGCCGTCCCTTCCCCTACACAAGTCGTTCAGTCGACTTCAGGGGTTGAAATTCACTCGTAAGGGGGTGAATTAGGGCGAGTATTATTATTATTATTATTGTGTCAACAAGCTACGATGAGATGTTTTTATTGTGGAAAACAAAGTAAAAAGAGTATGAAATAAACAATAAACGTTCATTCCTGAAGACATAATATGCTTCACGTTTCCATTTTTATATTTTCTTTTATAAAAAATCAAATCATGGGTGAATTTTCCCGAAGGACATCGCCCGCAAAAGGAATAGAAGAAGAATAAGAAGAAAAACTAATCAAATTATAGGTTAGGTATGTCAAATTATCCCAAATTTCAGTTCTGTGAACCCACCATAATTTGCCCAAATCGGCCAGCATTGTTGCACTTCCGGTCTCCTTGGTGGAACGGTTTTTTAGTATGTTAAATATTCGCTCCGTGTGAAGTCATGGAAAGGGAAGCAAAAGCGATACTAGCGCTAGCTGCGGATAATTCGTGCATTTTAGGGCGATATTTTGTAATTTTGGCATATCAAATACACGTATACATTTTACTTTTTTTCAAAAAAAGTAGGTAAAAACAATACAATAAGCAACCGGAGTTGCTGTGTTGAAAATTGTACAAATACTAGCAAAAAAACAGTGAAACTTATATAAAAAATTTCAGTAGCAAAGTGGAAATTAAATCAAAGAAATGAATGGATAGATATACAATAAGAAGGAAAATTACCTTTATTTTTGTAATAATAACCGTAATGCTGCAAATAGTAGACATCAGAAACTTGAATGGTTTTAAATCAACAATAGATTATCATTTTACCATGTTCTTTAATATCCCTTATTCTTAAATATTCATTCAGCAAGGACTAGATTTCAAGATTTCTGCCTTTGATTATTATATGTGGTTGGAACGCAATTTTGTAACTTACTGATAGGAAATCAGTTTTAATCATTCATTCTATGTTTTCTTTCAAACAAAAATGAAAATATAAGTAATGATCCTTTTTTTATAAATTTTAACTTCACGCTATTATTAAATGGTATTTTTGTATTTTGACAGAATACACTAATTCTTCAAAGAAAACTTATTAGTCTTAGGCAACTTCTCATACATTTTCCAGTAAATACTGTTGCCTGCCTATGTTTTATTATTGATTTTTATCAATTATACATAATTTTCTTTAATTTAAGCGATAAAAATATATAATAATAATAAATTAATGTTTTACTTGTTTTACAAATCCATATACTTTTATTAAAACTAACATGTATACTTTTTAATTACGAATTCTATTAAAAGTTGCATTTGTCAGTATACGCCGAAATAAATTGGCGCTGCTGTCGCGCACGGAGCGAATAGCCTATATCCTATCCAGTAAAATAATACAGATCAGTGGTTTATTATACTACTAAGATAATATTTTACTAAAACTATAATTAAAATTATCTATTTTAATTGTTGTTATTGTTATTAAAATGATATTGTTATTATTAGATAGTACATAAGTTTTACATTAATTTATGTTTACTCGCAAGTTGTGAAATTACATATAATTTTGTTGTTTTGTTTGCCGAAACAAGTATCTTTATGCTTATCGGCTTTTAGCTTTATTCAATTTATAATTTTCTTGTTATGATTGTATACATTCACTACGGTTTGAATAAAGCTTATTTATTATTATTATAGATTTATGGAACACACTGTATGACCATGTTAGCTTGGAAAAAATAAAAAAAATGCGACACTGATATTTGAAAAGAAAAAAATCTTTAAACTTCACCGGTCAGTATAACGCCCCGAAATCTCTTCTTCTAAGTGAGAACTGAGAAAAGGGTGACATAAAAGAGTGCCAAATTTACGCTTTATTTAACTTCATGCCTATGGTTACGAAATCCTTTAATCCTTAGAAAATAATATCTGAAAAATCTGCTGGAGCGGCATCTCCAAAGAAGCAGTATCACTTTTAAAAAAAGGATAAGAAGGGTTTTGCGGGATGGTATTTAAGACGAACCCTTTCAAGAGCTGATTTTATTTTCTGCTTTGCCATTCGAGTGAAATGGTGCGATGTCTCTATTGTAGTAAACAAACATAAACGAGGCGACAAATATCCACTACTTATATATTGTAAATTTGAAAATGAAAACACACCATACATTTTTGTAACAGGTTTTGGTGATATAGTGGGAGATAAGTTCATCCCGGATTTATTTTTTCTTAAAATGGCAGGCTTCAAATTGACGTAATAAATACAGGGTGTTTCTAAATTCATGCGACAAAATTCAGGAGGTGATTGCTCGTATGAAACTAAGATGGGTCTTTCCTATAAAAAAATTTCCTCAGCCCAACCCTTTCCGAGATATCACCCTTAAAAGGTGGTGACTAAAATTAAGTTTTTATTTTTTTTTTCTAAAATTTCAGTAAAGCTAGAAACTTGAAATTCTGTAATTTTCGTCCACTGGCAAAGGACTAACCACGGGTATTTTTCCAATATTTCTGTTACATTATAAGGGGGTGAAATTAGCAACCCTTACTTTATTTCATATCAAAACTTTTTTTCGAGAAGAAGTTTTATGAAATAAAATTGTAACTTGAAATCCTTGTTTTATTTAAAAAAAATTTTATTCCTAAATTTTTTCCCAAAACCAATAGCTTCAGAGAAAACAAAAATAAACACCATAATTTATAATTTTTTTAATAAATTTAGTGGAAAACAGTAAAGATGTAAAATGTAATACGATTCATAATAAATGCTGGAAATGACCACGTCTACCTTGTTTTTAATTACAAAGTTTTAGAATAGTAGGCTGCTGTCACTTCGACAATTCATTTACCGTGTGTACCTTTTAAGGGTGATATCTCAGAAAGGGGTGGGCTGAGGAAATTTTGTTACAGGAGGGACCCATCTAAATTTTGTCCCATGAATTTAGAAACACCCTGTATAAAGAGAATTTCAGTTAAAACTATCCACCCTTAATAATTTTAAATGTGAGGCTTACTTGAAAAAATTCAAAAATAGGTCAAAAATGATATAAAGGAGGAAGTTTTCTTCGAGCATCTATAATCGTCGTAATTTTCACCCTCTCCTCCCATGGCCATCACCATAGATTAGGGGAAAGTGAATAGATGGGAAACTCAATGGTAAAATTCTGACGCAATGTGCTGCCATCTATCAAATTGGGGTGGTACTGTATTCAATATGGCCGCCAGGGGCGGTCTTTTTGAAATTTAATTTTTTGCTAGCTTGGCAAAATGTAATAAAGAAAATTAAACAAAAAAATAAATTGGAAAAATATTTTTATTTGATTTTACTTCATTATATTTTTGCATTAATTTCAAACATGAAATAAAATGCTATTTATTTTATTTTATTTTTATTACCGTAAAGTAGGGTGACTTTGACTCACTGTCAAAATTTAAATCTAGTTTCAATTGTTAAATAAAATCAAATCCAAATTCGTATTTTCGCCATAATTTAGTCTTCAGTTATATTTTAAGAATTATTAAGCAAAAATATCTCAAATGGTCTAATTTTTCAAATAAAAAAGGGGTGAGCAAAGCCACCCGCAGGTAGAGGACGACTTTGACTCATCCATCATTTTACATTGTTTTCTCAATAATAATAGTTGCTGGTTTAAAGCCACCCATCACAGTTGATAGTAAAACACAATTTATCATTAAATAGTTATTTATGCAACAAGTTCAAAAAGTAATTGTTTATTGCACGTGACGTGAAATTGTCCAACGAGGCCGTCAGGCCGAGTTGGACAAGACGTCGAGTGCAATAAACACTTTTTGCACGAGTTGCATACAATATTTTTTCTACGTTCATGCAAAAACCAAAAAATGTTTTATAGAACTGCAGTTGTATTATCCAAATCATAGTAGTCGTGATCGTGTACCTTTGTTTGAGGCATTTATTTACGGTTGTGTTCATAATTTGTAATGAAATTTTTAATAAAATACATTTTTTTATTAATTTATTTATTAAATGATTGAAAATAATATAAAATATGCACTTGTTTTTAAAACGTAACACAGAAAATGAAAATGGACTAAATATTTGGCGTTGATTTGAATATTTATGTTTGTCATGATCATAAAACGCAGTAGTAAAATGACAGATGAGTGCAATAAAATTTTTATTGCACTAGTGCAATAAAGATCCAGTTTTTTCACTAAATATAGTTCAATAAAGTTTTGTTTTTTGCATGAACGTAGAAAAAAAATATTTTTTATTGTTTACGGTAAAGATAATAATAAAACATATTACAAACAACAGTATTGTTGGTTGCATACAAATTTTATCACCTTTGAATTTCGATTATTTTGCAATGAGTTAAATTTTTTATACTACAAAAAGCGTAAGCGTCCAATTGCCTTTAAATAAAGTGTTCTGGGTAATTTTAATACCTTACAGTTCAACCAGCGTTACTTTTATTTTAAAAATAGGAGGTATAATTTTTTGTGAACAAAAATAACTATTTACTGATTTGAGCTAAAGTCACCTATGCGGGTCAAAGTTACCCGACTTTACGGTACAGTAAATTAACGCCGTATTATATAATCTGTCTATTTAAACATGGAAATACTCAGACAAATATGCACTACACCTTTTAAACAATTAAATATTTATGAAACAAACCTATCAAAAATGTTTTCTGTAAAAATCAGCATGTTACAGTGCTCAAGACCTTTATAAAAGTTTTGCGACTTGGAGTGGCAAATAAGTTTGAAAAAATTGAAGTTGAAGCACATGGGCGAAGTTAGGGGGGGGGCTTGGGGGGGCTAAGCCCCCCCAAAAACCAAATTAGCCCCCCCAAAAATAATTCGAACATTTATCGCACATCTATCCACACATTTCAGATTTCAGAACAGAAATTAATAAATAAAGAAAAATCGTGCCATTTGATTGATTCTGAAATTTTACATTTAGTTCAGGAGGCAGTGAATTTTACTCGTACTCATTTTTCCAATCGGTGTATATGAAAATAAACTGTTCTCTTAGTGACAAAAAACAAACATTTTGAGTCTGACACTTATTTTCCCAGTCATAAATATTTTACATTTACTAAACTAGAACATAAAGCTTATAAAAATAGCAGTTTGGAATATCTCAGATAGTGGAAAGTGAGTGTGGCAGAAAATTTAGCATATAAATTGATACAATCATGAACTGTTAATAATAATAAGTCTGGCTGATTTACGAAATTGGCAAATGAGTCTGGTAATATCTTCATAATCGAAAAAATATAATATTTTTGCTTTTATTTTCCCGGGTTTGAAAATTTGTCATGTGATAGATTATATTATAATTTTACAGCTCTATTTTATAGCAGATCAAATACCGTTATTTTCAAACGCGTCCATGAAAAATTTCCGGAATTTTTTCTTTTGGTGGGTACGAATATTAATTTAATTATAAGTAACAAACATATTTAATTATCTGAATTTGTTTTTTTTTTTTAATAAAAATTACATTATATATAATTCTCTTCATAATACTATTTTTTGTTACAAAAAATCTAGAGACAGATGCAGAAATGATTGCTACTTTGTAATTCACTTATTTTTTTTTTAGTTTCAAATGTAATAAAAAAAAGCAATGTCAATAAATTTATTAATGGCTTCTTTTGATCACATAAATAAATAGGTAATAAGTAAATGTAGCTAAAATTTATAATACGAGTTAATTAGTCTTAAAAAAAGATATTGCAAATTTCAATAAGAGATTGCCTTAAAAGAAAGTTCTTATTTCTGTTTCGGTTTCAATCGAAACTAAGAAAGGAGCCGAAATTGGGTTTCGGTTATAAAACCGTATTTCGGTCGGACCTGACAAGCCAGGTAGTTAAACAAGGAGAGGAATAGTAATCGAACGTGCAGAATTTAGCGCGCCTGACGATCATTAGACAAGTCTGGCAAGGCTTTCGGGGTATTCCACATTAGCCAGATTGTATTTTAAGCTGTTATCATAATATACATTTTTCTAGTACTGAGGACACTTGTAACAGGGATCTTTACTGGGCATTGCCAACTAAAAGGACACCTTAGTAAACTGAGAGTAGTAGAAAATAGTGAGTAAAGATTCTGTGAGGAGAAGGACGAAACCTTCATTTATATTCTAACTGAATGTGTAGCACTCCAGAATCCAAGGGCACTATACCTAGGAGCATATCAAATAGAAACTTGAAGCCACTCCAAATCCTACACTTCCTTGAGAAGATATAATTGAAAGGGTCGTTATAGGCATTGAGACATTTCCTTGCTGCATTAGCGACAGAAGGGGGTACAATAGATATTTTAGGTCGCAGTGCATTAACATCCCATTCCCAACATAACATAGCGAGGAAACTGCAAAATAATGAAATCCACAAATCCCAGTTCATATTTTGGACATCCAACTACTATTATTTTTAAAATTTAAAATTATGACAAAATGTCAGTATATTTTTTAGTCATTAAGATTACATATACGTTAAAATTAGTTATTTTTGTTTAGAATCGATAAAAAATAACATTTTAATTTTATTTGGGCCACATTTAAAAAAGTAAATTTTAATCAAATTGTATGAAACTAATTTAATTACGAGTATAAAATTAAAAACCTAAACGTGGCGGTGGAGCTGAGGACAGAGCATTTGCCTTCCACGCGAATAGCCTGGGTTCGAATTTGGACTAGGGGCTAATTTTTTTTATGTTTTTATTTTATAAATTAATAAAATTTATAAATTATTTTAAAATGGCTTATTTTGTCTAAACCTAAAATATTTTTTTAAATTTGTAGATTTTCGTTAGTAGTTCGTAGAAAAAATATACTGCACAACTCGAGTGGATTGTCCATATCTACTCTTGTTGCGAAAATTAGGGAAATTTTTGTGATGAAAATTATTGTGATGAAAATTATTGTGATGAAAATTATTCAGTTTTTTCACTTTTATATGATATTTTTTTCATTTTCATAGATTCGTCAGAATTTTTTTACTTAACTTCAGTATACCTCTAGAACTATTATATATTATATGACTAGGGTTAGGGCTTTAGCCCCCCCCAGATCTGATGACATAACTTCGCCCATGTTGAAGCATCATCCTCTTGGTGTCTTACTATCAAGGTGAATTTGAGTGCAGATAAAATTTGACATACACTTATACTAGTTAGGATGAGGAGCTTTTCGTCATCCGATAATTGTTTTATTGATTTATTTGTACAGCACTTGTAGTTTATCAAATTCTTATTCATCATCTGGGCACTGTGATAAATGAATTTAGCTTTCGAACTTAAATTAAACTTACACACGTTTGGATCCTTGAAGATTTTAGGGTAAGTTTTCTTGTTTGATGTCAATGGCATTGAATTAATTTTTGATATTGGTATTTTGGAGGGCCAACATTTTCTTCACAATAACATTGATCATTAAAAACTGAAAACAAGAAGAAATTAAAATAAAAAACCAATTATTTTAACACTGAATCAAAAACAAGTTTGTAAATATTACTTACCATTGGTGCCAAACAGTACAAGATGCATTTTTCTTAAGACACTTTATTACAAATTGTTTGGTTCTCCTTAATATGACGACCGCATAATTAAAATGTGGTACAAATTGCATCACTACCAATATCTGGGAGTGCTTTATTGTTTGTTGCTGAAATCCATCTTCCAATCTTTTGAAAACATGCTTAAAATTGGAAGGTATTGAAAAATAAATCTAGATTAATCAGAATCCAATACACCTTCTTTTAACTGCAACTGCCATTTAATTTTTCTAATTGAAGAATTGAAGTTAATCCCGTTAATTTGAGGGGTACTAAATTACCTTTCCATTTGAGTTACCAGCCCCTGTCCATAAACATGTTTTTCAATGGAAGACCCTGTATATTATTGAATTTTTCATTATCTTTTAATATTCGATCCAAGTGCATCAGTTGGAAGTTATAGATTTTATTTTACTAAGAGAAACAGAGGTGACCATGAGGAGGAAAAGGTGAAAGTTACAAAGTGTATATGTTACGGTCAAAGATGATGTTTTGGTCTTTAACGATATTGGCCAGTCATTTTCGTAAATATCCTATTTTAATGGGCATTCTGCTGACGTTAGTGTCTGGTCAATATCGTCAGTGCAAATTTACCGTAACATATACATGAGCAAAAATACGTTCTCCTCTATATGATTTTTGACTTATTTTTGTAGTTTTCATAAAACTCATCTTTAAAATTATTTATGGTCGATAGTTTTGTATTGAAATTTCCTGTATATAAATATTTTATTTATAATTTTGACATATAAAGTGACAAAAAAGAATAATATACATTATTATTGAAAGTTTATATTAAAGAATAGCAGGTTGATTTATCAAAATAAAATTGGTTAAACTTACAGTCTAGTATTAATGTTGTTTTGGTCCTTATTTTCCATTCTAAATCAGCACAAAATAATTAAGAGACAAAATAAACAACTTTCTTGAAAACTAAATAACTTTAACGAACAATATAAACAGACACACTAATTAATATATTTTCTATTTGTTAATAAAACGAATGATGTTATGCATATGTAACTAACAATACAAGAAAGTAATATTGGTGTCCTAGATGCCAATATTTTTTTACCAAATCACAATATAGTCAAAATTAGAAAAAAATATTGTATTTAACACTGTAACTCGTTCATGTTGCGGGACCTAGCTCTGCCCATCTCAAAAATATTCTTTCGTTACATAAAATAAAGCATTTTATAACTGCATGGTTGCATAGTTATTAAAGCGGATAATTCAGGCACTATAGGGCATTATTTTGTCATTTTGCAGTATCAAATAGACGTATACATTTTACTTTTTTTCAAAAAGTAGGTAAAAACAATACAATAAGCAACCGGAGTTGCTGTGTTGTAAATTGTAAAAATACTAGCAAAAAAAATGTAAATCACAAAAATTTTCAATAGCAAAGTTAAATCAAAGAAATAAATGGATATATGTTCTATGTACAATAAGAAGAAAATTACCTTTATTTTTGTAATAATAACAGTAATATTGGAAATAGTAGACATCAAAACTTGAAAGGATTTAAATAAATGATCATCATTTTACGATGTTCTTCAAAACTTAAAGGTTCAGCACTGACTAGATTTCTGCCTTTGATTATTGTATGTGGCTGGAATGCAATTTTGTGACTTACATGAGTGCGTTTAGTAACCTCGTACGGCGCGTCTGACCACATATATTAGAATAGGGTCCAGACGCGCCATGCGTAGTTTCTAAACGCACTCCTGATAGGGTGACAGGAAATCAGTTTTAATCATTCATTCTATGTTTTCTTTCAAACAAAAATGGAGAAAATATAAATAACAATCCTTCTGTTTATATATTTTAACTTCGCGCTATTAATTAATGGTATTTTTTTATTTTGACAGAATAGGTTAATTCTTATTAGATTTAGGCAACTTCTTATACATTTTCTCGTAAATGCTATTGCCTGTCTATATTTTATTATTGACTTTTATTATTGATTATACTTACATTTTTTAGTTGAAGTAATAAAAATAAATAATAATAAATTAACGTTTTTACTTGTTTTACAAATTCATATACTTTTATTAAATCTAACATAAATACTTTTTAATTACGAACTCTATATTAAATATTGTATTGTCAGTATACGCAAAAATCGTCCATTAGTTCATAAATTAATTCGCTCTGTGGCTGTGAAATTTAAAAACATTTAACAGCAACTCCAATTATAATTATTCTCGATGGATCGGTATAAGATGTACTGCGCTATTGAATTGAATACATTCTGATAGAATAACATTAAATATTTTCTTTGCATCTGTGATTAATCCATACTATTGTTAGCGATAGAATTCTAACAAAAAGCCATACATAAGAACTGGTAATGTTAAAAACATATTATACCACCACTGGTGCTAACCCTTGCATCTGAACCCTCACTGTATAGCATTCATGCATCCGAAAGTCATAAATCTAATCCGAAAAAGTCAATAGTGACCATGTGCGAAATGCAAGACGAGATCTTCTTACAATCTCCGAGCTAAAATCCTTAAACCCTGTCCTTACGATTTTCTTTGTTCTCTAATGGTCAGCTACTGGTGTCCACCATTATATTTCTTTTTTTCTCGAAAGTTTCTCTTTCTGCCCGCGCCCATTTATTACCTCTTTGGTTGACGTTAATGTTCCTCTTTTCTCTAACAGTTGTCTTTTTATTGAAATCTGAACTGGACCATGAGGAGACGTATTTATTTAGGTAAACGATGTTAATGATGTAAATTCTGTTTAGCATTGTCTGTTTAAGAAGCGTGGTTGACAAAAATTAATGAATTTTTCTCGTAGAGTGAAGTTGATGGTACACCTATTCAAACCCTTTGTTGCATTTCTTGCAATTTGATGCCATTTTACCAAACACTGAAATATTGAAAAATGATTGAATGAGTGGACAAAATTTTATATAGGTACATATTATAAAGTTACTAAAGAAGTGGAACAAAAGATTTAGGTATTTAGTTATAACAATGCATCTAAATGTTTAATCCATGATGTAAAAGCAATCAATAAAGGCCTTTTGTTTTCTAAGAAAACCTTTATTTATCCTTTTAATTTGGTAATAATAAGCAATTACCATTATTGTTTAGTATTCGCGCACATTAGCAGTCATATGGTTACCAATTTGCCAAATAAAGTGGGATGTGTTTTATAATATTTCCTTTTTACAGTATACAGTATACTGTATGAAGAACAGAATCATATTGTATGAACATCTGATTTCCTATTTGAGTAATTAAAGTTTAACCACACAGACCAGTTGTTTCTAGATTAACGTAAATTTATTAGATTTTGTTTCCCTAGAATTCTCGTCATAGACGTATCGTAAGGTAGATTTTGCGGCACTCTGCAACAGGATGTTCAGAGAGAAAAATTAGCGAAAATATTAAGTTCCCAAATATTCCTATTTAGAAATCTAAAGGTGTAATCATTAACACTGTTTTGATAGCTGACAGTTACCTACTTTTCTTTTATACTCAGATTAGCACAACTTTATCACCAAAGGCGATGATTTAATTAGAACAACAGGCTTTCAACTTAAAGTATCGAAAAACCATTCATTAAAATGCGTACAAACATGCAACAGAAAACAGAACTTCGTATCATAACACCGTCGCACAACAAGTATTGTTATGTATCGAAGATGGGGTGTGTCATAATACGTCGCCTATCAAATGAGCAGAATATACTGTCGTACCATCTCAGAAGAATAATTATTGTCTTTTTTGTGAAGTGTCCTTCCATCTCAGAAGAATAATTCTGCGTAGGGTGCGAATAAGCACATATGTCAAATTATCATATAGGTATTTTTATTAACTTAAATTAAGCCTCAATAACTAACTACAAACACATAGCTTTGTAAAATCAGATAAGTCAATAATGAAGCATAAAGATGTTAGAAATGATTGTGTATATGCACACTACTCGAAGTGCGGCGTTATGCGATGTGGGTATAATAATATAAGTCACAGTAATGTGGTTTCACTCTTCTTGACTTATGTAAACCTGGACAAAATTAACGCACCACTTTAATTAATCTAAATATTTACAATATAAACACAACTAAGTTGCATTGAAATAATGATGAACACCTAAAAATTAGTCGAATATGACCTTTACATGACCTGAATTTGCCTTATTTTTTCCATAAAAATTTGTTTTTGCTGGAAATGCATAAATAAGCTAGCATAACTCCAAATTGAAAAAAGAAAAAATCAGTAAAAGAGAATAAAGGCATCTGGGTCAACCCTAATACCGCGTAGGTCCTCCTCTACTTCTTATCACTGCATTCATGCGTCGCGGCATGCTTGCGATCTCTATGAGTTGGTTGTGATTAGAAACAGGGGGTCTATGACTTCGAATCCTCTTTTTGAGATAGTCCCATAGATGTTCTATAGGATTCATATCCGGACTGTTAGGTAGCCACTCTAATAAAGGAATATTAACATCATGTAAGTAACCAATAACCTGTCTAGCCACGTGATGACGAGCCTTGTCCTGCATGAATAAAAAATTGGGCCCAACAAACAGAGCAAAAGGCATTACATGTTCGACAATAATGTTATCTAAGTAATATTGAGCATTCATAGACTTCGTACGTATAAGGACCAACTCCGTACGAGCATCGAAGCAAAATCCTCCCCAAAACATTTTAGAGCCACCACCAAAAGGCACTTTCGGAGATATATTACAGCTGGCAAACCTTTCTCCTTGTCTTCGCCAGACACGCTTACGTCCATTTGGACCTTTAAGGCTAATTCTAGTTTCATCGGATAATAGAACCCGTTTCCAATCATTGATGGTCCAATTCTGATGTAGTCTTGCAAAATTTAATCTCTGAACTATGTGTTCTCTGGTAAGCAAGGATTTTTGGCTAATCTTCTGTTGCTTAATCCTGCTTCATGTAAACGTCTTCTAAACGTTCGAGACGACATAGCGATATTTCGAACATCTGCTCATTCATTTTTAAGCAGATTGCTGGTTACTCTCCTGTCTCTAAGAGCACGTTGTCTCAAGAAACGATCATCAATTTGATTAGTGCAACGTTTTCGCCCTTGTCCTGGTCTTCGATGGTACGAACCCGTTTCATTATGTCGCCTCACTATGCGACTGATGCTGGAATGATGTATTCCTAATAAACCAGCAACATATCGCTTTAAATATCCTTTACTCAGGAGAGTCGATGCTCGCACTGCCTCCTCCAGTGACAGATTTCTTTAACGGTTCATATTTTTTACTTGATATTCTCCCAAATGAACTTCCAAACATGCATGTAATAAAAACAATTACAATTAACAGATTGCTTCTAACAGAAACTTTGCTTCAATCAGCACTTTTTAAGAAAATGTTAACATAGTTTTAGTCTATAACGAGGTTTAATACGAATTACTGTCAAAACAAGGTATTACGTGATACTAGCTAGCTTAAAAACAACTGTCACTGTCAAACAAGGTCCATGGCCTACTTGTCGTACAGTAAGTTATGAATAAATAAAGATTATCGAGCAAAATATAAGTGGTGCGTTAATTTTGTCCAGGAGATTACTTATTCGCTCTACACGCAGAATTATTGTCTTTCTTGTGAAGTGTCCAGGCATGCAAATGAGTCGTCCAACATCAGCGCGTACATAAAAGCAACAGAACTTTGTATTGTGACATCGTCGCTCAACAATTGTTTGTTCGCATCGAAGATACGTCGGTATCGGTATATCAAGGATTTATGCGCATCATAACATCGTCGCGTATTCAATGAACAGAACATACTGTGGTATGTGGTATAGACATGGAAATAAAATATATAGCCATGCAACAGAACTTTGTATTTGTATCGATACACCATGTCAACAAGTCTGACGACACGCTTATGTCGCACCGCTTTTTTTGCTGTCTGGTCAGTTCACAAGAAAGACAATCATTATTCTGATATGAAATGACATAAAGACAGTTGTTCTACTAATTTGATGCGGTACGTTACAATGTGAAGTTAAGAGTAGCGTTAAAAGTTACTAACTTATGGTATCGGTGAATACTACTTAAATACCCATACAGCACACATTATTTCAGAAGTGTTTCAGAAATATTTCAAGCAAAAGTTTCTGAAATATTTTAGTTAAATATTTCACTGAAAATGTTTCTAAAACATATGGTATACATGTTACATAAGAGGTTACTAAACGAGTTATGTTGTAAAAGACCAACACTTAATGAAGAATTTCTGATTTGTAAGAAGATCAAGATGGGATATGTATTCATTTTATTTCATCCTATGTCCATCCAGAGACAGTCGTATATTCTAAATATTTATAGATTTGAATTGTCGGTTTTTGTCATTTCCTTTTTTTGTTATATATGCGTTGTGCTTTTGTTATCCTTCCTTCATGGTTATTATATGGGAAGCAGAATAGGCAGAACATGTCTTTAGAAATTGAGGCGAGTATTACAATAGTTGCATGTTTAAGTTAGGTTTATTAACTTTATCTCTTCTCTGAGACGAGTGACGCCATTTCTTTTATCAAATTTATAGGCATCTTATGTTCTTATTTCTATTTAAATATAACCTACATTTGCTGTCCCTTCACCAGTTTTATTTATTAGTTCTACAGCTGATTAAAAAGTGGAATGTTTTGTGTAGGCATGAGTATTGTTTGTTTTATTATAGTTAATTTAAAACAATATTAATACTTTTTAATTACTTATAATTTGTTTCAGATTAGTGCATTTAAAGGAATTGGTGAAAATGAAGCGATTCGCCAGCTTTGAGGCTGTGCCAGTAAAAGTAACATCAAAGTTATTCAACGTTTCCAAAATAAAGTATTAAGGAACATCGTTGATGCACCCTCGTACTGCAACAATACTGATCTTCATAGGGACCTTAAAGTGGAGACTGTTGAAAGTACAATACAAAAATTTGCCAGTAGTCACCAACAACGACTGCTCCAACATGGAAACCTTGAGATTATCCAACTCCTCAACAATGCCAATCTAATAAGAAGACTCAAGAGAACCAAGTAACTAAATAATTAGACTCTAAGGTATACTAGTGAGTAGAATATTAGTTTATGAAGTTTTTCATCCCTTGATAAGTAAGATTAGAATAAAATTGCTAATTGATCTTAATTATCAGATTGTAATATTCATAAATGTTTCTTTACTTGGGGCATTTATTAAAAAAACTATTTATTAAGATTAGTGCATTTAAAGGAATTTGTGAAAATAAAGCGATTCATTCACCTTTATATTTTATGAAATAATGTTTAAAAATATTTATTTGTTTGTTTAAGCATCAATGTTTGAGTTTTGTGTATTTTAAATAAACATGTATCTTTATAAATGTCTTTTTTTAGTCTAATAATATTTTAGAAAAAAAAGCTAGAATACATTTCTGAAATATTAATATTTAATATTTCTAAAAGATTTCAAATTTTTATTTCGGAAATATTACTGTGAAATATTATATTTTCAGGAAATTTCTAAGTTTCAGGCACCACATTTCAGAAATGTTTCTGGGATATTTCGTAAAATTTATACATTACAAATGTTTCAATGTAATATTTTTTAAATATTTCTGAAATGTATTTGTGCTGTATAAAATTAATTTATAGAAAAATAAATGTAGACATTTGGAAAAAAAAATTCTCTGGAATATTAATAGATACACGCTACGATGCATATATGATATATACAATGGTCTCCTGTGACATTTTATTGCCAAAATGTTGCTTTCATATCTACTGTATTAACAAAGTATAATAAATAATATGCCTATAGCCTACTATGCCGAATAATTCGCTTGGTTTTACTCTGTTTAATATTTCAAAGGGTTTATTTTTAAACCATCTTCAGTTATAATGACAAGACGGATCTTTACACACCTGAATCCTAAAAGAAAATATAGGTAGGTACCTATACCGTCACCGATTGTGACAGAGTTTTGACTGATATTTATTCGCTTGACTTGCAACGAAAAGGCTACATTTTCGTCCCATTGTGGGAGTCAGTATTCAAAGGATTAAAATACGATAATAACACACACCGAACACAATGAATTCTATACCATTTTCGTAATCCTTCGGAATTTTGCCGCATTATTGAAATGTTTTTTGTTACTCTACGGGGCGTTTGGCCGCGTTTCTTTTTCAGCAATAATGATTCGTTTCCTATATTCCGACTGTAGGCTTCATTGTAAATCGGATATCCAAGCACATATCAATTTGTCTTGTTTTTTACTTGTATGTTTTTTATTACTTGCTCGTTTTTTACTTGCTTGTTTTTTAGTTGCTTGTTTTTTAGTTGGTTGTTTTTTACTTATTTTTGACTTGCTTGTTTTTTATTCTCTTGTTTTTTACTTGCTTGTTTTTTTTTGTTTTCAAATAAAAATGGCTATTTCTCATTTTTTTAAGGTAACATCCGTTTTTTATGATAAAGTATTTACCATCCAGTGGCGTAGCTACCGGGGCATCTGGGGCAGCAACCCCTACCCTGCGCCAACAAGTTTTAGACGCCTTCATCCTTTTATAACATCAAGCGCCTTTATTTCCTACAATTCCTTTATTTTCTAAAATACAGATTACTTAATAAATTAATTATATAATATTATTTGATTTCCTTCCCTCTCCTTCTGTGGGCGCCACTTTTGGGTCTGATACCCGGCGGCTGCACTCAATCTAGCTACGCCACTGTTACTATGCAATAAACAGTCATAATGCCCTAGCGGAAGTTATGGATTCTATTTATTTACATTTATTACTGTTGTATGAGGAAAAGCGAAGCAAACGTTATAGAAATCATTCATTGTCAACTATTTTGAAATAAGCAAATTATTTATTTTTATTCCTAGTACATATTTAACCAATCATACGCACGTGTTGAATGTGTTGCCTAAAAATTAAGAAATGGTAACTTTTCCGAATTGCGTAAAGTTAAAAACAACCCCAATATTATTTTAGGACTATACGTTTTAAATTATCAAAAATAAAAATATTACAAATTTGTATTCCAGAAAAAATTTGTCAATAATAATAAAATTGTAAAATAACAAATAGCGATATTGGGCAATCTTCTGGTCCGGTGTTGATCCTTTAGCCACTATAACCCGCAACGTGAGAGTTGTCAAAAATTTTGAAAAATTTGTGCAAATTTTTAAATTTTGATACTTTAAAACAATGTCGTTGGGCAGACTTAGCCGTATATTAGCGCTCAGACAAATTCAATTGCAGGCAAGAAATAATATCATAAGAAATGAGGGCGTTAAAAGAGTAACAATTAGTAAGTTTAATTTGAGGTTAACTTCGAATTTTCTCAAAAAAATCTATTAAATTTGTAGCGAATCGGAACTTTGCAAGATTATTAAGCACCCAAACTTCTACCAAAGATGATGAACATCATTCAATAATTAAAGATACAGAAAAACCTATAGGTAAACATTTTTGGTGTCTTTTTAAGGTCTTATTTACATGTACATATTTAATATTTCAGGCGAAAGTACAAAATATGAATTTCAAGCAGAAACAAGAATGCTTCTAGATATAGTGGCTAGATCTCTTTACTCAGAAAAAGAGGTGTTTGTTAGAGAGTTAATATCAAATGCAAGTGATGCTTTAGAGAAATTCAGATACATAGCAGCATCAGGGGGAGACGAAGCCAAAAATATTAAAGATTTAGACAGAGCATTAGAAATTCATATATCCACAGATAAACATAATAGAACGTTAACAATACAAGTAATAAAAAAGGTTATAGATTGTTGTTTGTTCAAGTTTTTAATTCTATATTTTTAGGACACTGGTATTGGAATGACTAAAGATGATCTAATAGCACATTTAGGAATCATTGCAAAATCAGGATCTAAGGTAGTTACAATTCTGTATTATTTGAGGGATTAACATGACTGCCAACTATGAGTTAACTCATAGTTGGTGCTCTTTGCTAGGATGCAGACTATGACTTGTAGTTTGTTTACTTGCCATATTTATGCAGCTACAGTATTAAATTCATAGTATATCAGTATAAATATGAATAGATAGCCTCTAGAAAGAAGGCAGTAATCAAAGATGACTTACATTTACATGGATTGAAAATATATTAAATACATGAACAAAAAAACATACCTATATAATCACAAATTTATTCAAAATCAAGAAACAAACAAGTATTGTTGTTGTTTGTGATTTACTACTAACCAATTTAGATGTATATCTCTGACTCAGGTGTAGCGAAGCGACCAGAGCATAATGAATGGAATCACGCACTTAAAACTGCAGAAGTTATTGGTATCACGTGCCAACTAGTCATAAATGCATGTTTATTGCCAAAATGAATTACGCTAGTGGCGTATAAAAACTATTGGCAAATTAAATGCAGTAATAGTAAATAATATTATATGAAAGTGGGTTGGTTATCTATTTTTGTAGTAATAATCATTTTTGTTTATAATTTTGTTTTGTTTATTGTTATAACATGTAAATATTATGCCAGTGGCGTAGAAACACTATTGGAAAATTAAATGGGGTATTATACTAGAACAAAATATTGAAGAAGGTGCGCCTTAAAACTGCAAAAGGTATCGTTATCATATCAAAATGCACTCTTCCAGTGTCGCAGAAATACTATATTGGCAAATTAAATGGGTATTTGTGAATATTGCTAGATGAAAGTAGGTTGGTTATCTATTTTTGTTATAATAATTCATCTATGTTTATAATTGTATTTTGTTTATTATAAAAATATGTAAATTAAGCTTGGTATCACTTGAATTCTAAATCTATGAAGTTTCGTAATCCATTGATTCTGCAGAAATACCGTTTTGATCATACCGTCCAAGCGCTACATATTATTTTCTTCCTTAATTACATGGGAAATAGCATTCTGCCAATCTTCAGGTTTTATACGTTCTATACCGGTTTTTAATAAACTTTGAACGTCGGCTATTTTAAAAGTTTCATTTTCTCGAGCTACAAACCCTTTCACTTGCGCCCAAATTAGTTCAATAGGATTGAATTCGCACTAATAAGGGGGAAGTCTTAGTACCGTAATACCACGATCACGAGCCATTGTGTCGGCAACATATTGAATATATTTATGGCGGTGTTCCTTTATTAGGTCCATTAATTCCACTTTAAGCATCTCCTCAGTAAATGTTATTGCTTTATCCCGCAACCAGGTTTGCATATCCGCTTTCCTACTGGACATTATCGGAATGCGTTCAACTCGTCGACTGTGATAAGAAGCGTCATCTAGTACAATAACTGAATTTCGTTCTACACGCTGTAATACTTCAGTAAACCATTTTTCAAAGCTTTCCGCATTCATGTCCTCGTGGTAGTCTCCTGTTTTTTCGATATAAACACAAGAGCGCTATTTTCCAAATTTCCAAAAATCCACTGTCACTTTCGATATGGGTAACAATTAGGCGCTGTCGTTTACCTGATGGTGCTTTCAAACCTGTAGATAATCCCTCTATAAAAGCTTGGCGATGATTAGTTACAGAAGTATCTTGCCATATCTTAGATACCGTGTGTCCAGCATTCACCCACGTTTCATCGAGATAGTAATCTTTTTTTAGCGGCTCTAAACTCTTTAATCTTTCGTAAATAACGCCGTCGCCAGGACACTATATCTGACCCCTCAGTTAAAATTGATTTCCTACACCGTTTGACAAAACGAAATTTTAGGCCCCATAAAATTTTTCGTAAAGTTTCACAGCTCATTAATGGAATTTCTTCATTTTCTCTTAATTTCGTAAGAACAACTTTAAGTGTTGGGGCTTTGTTTTCGGAAAAAAAAGAATGTACAGTTCTTCGAATGATTTGTTTTTGGTTATTGTCCAATTTCAACAATTTTCGACCACGGGTATGCGTTTTAGGGGCTTCTAAGGAGCATTTTTTTGTCTCTTCGCGTACAATACGTTCAACTGTTGAAACAGATACTCCAGTTAAAGAAGAACTGCGGTTTACAGCCCATCATACACTTTCCATATAATGTTGCACTACCACTACCAAATTGTAAGGCACAAACATGAACACCTACTCGTATATCAGAAAAGAGCACTTAATACAAAAATTTGTTTATAAAATATAAAATAATTATCATAAATAGTTAAAGCAATACAAATCTAACTTCATTGAAAGTTAGTTTTCAACTGTATTTGTGCCTGTGCTGACAATATTCAATCTGTAATCCGTCTGTCGTTTATTTACTTGAAACACATTTTAAAACCATTAAACACAGATAACGAAGTCATTAGGATATAAATATATTCATTTCTTGAAAACTATCAAAAACGTATATTTAACGCGTCATCTTTGTTTAAATAAAGTTGTTGACAAACAAATTTAATAAAATTTACTAACAAATACCTAATAAATAATTATTTGGTATTTGATACGCCGCCTATGCTAACTCTGTCGGAATTTTCATGCATAGACAACAGTGTTGATCATGCATATGACTCACCTTCTCCAATATTTTGTCCGAGTATAGGAGATAATTCGCAGGATCTTAAAAAAAATTCTACATTTTTCGATAATTACTATGCTATAATAGAGTGTTTAATAATATGTTTTAATTAAATTTTAGACCAAAATCCTGAAAATTACCATGGAACATAAATAAATTAATAAATTATATAATAAAATAAACATTTGTAGGCATTTATGGAGCAGATTAAAGAAAAGGCTGCCAGCGGAGATAACAACATTATAGGACAATTTGGAGTAGGATTTTACAGTGCATTTATGGTAGCAGATAAAGTTGATGTTTACTCCAAAGCAGCAGGTGAAGAAAATGGCTATAAGTGGAGTTCAGATGGGTAATTTTTTATTTTTATTATTAAATAATATAATGGACTGGAATGTAAAAGAAATATTATATTTTATAACCTATATTTAAATATTATGGTATAAAAAGGTGTTCATTATTACCTGATAATATATAAATATAATTATTTATTTTAGGACTGGTTCCTATGAAATTCAAATTGCAGAAGGTGTCCAAAACGGCACCAAAATTGTGATTCATTTAAAAGCAGATTGTAGAGAATTTGCTGACGAAGATACAATTAAAAATGTTATAAACAAATACAGCAACTTTGTTGGAAGTCCTCTCTATCTCAATGGCAAAAAGACCAACATAGTTCAACCATTGTGGCTTTCTGATCCGAAATCTGTGACTCAGCAACAACACAATGATTTTTATAGGTTTATAAGCGGCAGTTATGATACACCTAGGTATACTTTACATTACAAGACTGATGCCCCCCTTTCAATTCGGGCTTTGCTGTATTTCCCTGAAGGAAAGCCAGGTAATCCATTCAAATTAAATTTCTAGAGTTTAAATTCAAAATGGCTCATCTTTGCTGCAGGTTTATTTGAAATGTCTCGGGAAAATGAATCTGGAATAGCACTATACACAAGAAAAATTCTTATTAAAAATAAGACTGATAATATTTTGCCGAAATGGTTAAGATTCGTCAAGGGTGTTGTTGACTCAGAAGATATACCACTAAATTTGAGCAGAGAATTGCTTCAAAATAGTGCACTTATTAAGTAAGTAAACCATCATGTATATTCTAAAAAACAGATATTCAACACAATAATTATATTTTCAATATTTAAATACTATATCCTACGACCACTTCGGAAAATGATCATATTCACTATTTAGTTTTATGGAGAGTGTCCTATGTGAGGTATGTGGATAAGAATTTACTTTCTGCCCATGAATGAATAATAATCACTTGTGAAATATGGCAGATGGATCATTTCTTTTTTTTTTTATTTGTGTAATGTCTATATTAATTAATACAATAACTGTTCTCTTTCACAGTTTTTCCAAAAAAAACCCATTCTTGAAAATATTTTCTCTAATATTCTGGCCATAGTTTGTTTATTACATTTTTAAAGGTATTAACCACTTCTTAGGCCGATCTAAAATGTAAAACCCTTAATTTATCGTTTACCTGCGGAAATAAGAAGTCATTAGGTGTTAGGTCTGGAATATACGGAAAATGACCCCTTATTTCTATTTTTGATCATTCAAATACTCATTTGTTTGAGTAAGCCTGAGCTTTATCTTAATGCAAGATGGTCCTCCCTCTTCCCTTTCCGTTTTTCATGAACCTTTTGGAGAACCTGAGGCAAACAAACTATAGTATACCATTCTGAATTAACAGTACGTCTATCCTACTATGCTACAGTGGAAACATGTCCAGTAAATCCAAAAAAACAATATAGCGTATAAAAAACAAACCTAGAACCAGCCATATCTTGTTTGAACCTCCATAGCCATATTTCCTAGTTTTATATTTTTTATTAAATTAATTTGTGGTCGTATTAAAAATATTGCATAAAAGCGATTTTTTACCCTCGTAATAAACTATATTTTTTAATAAAAATTGCAATTTTAGTAAACTACGTGATATACTTACCGCTAGAGTGATTAAATACTTGCAAGAACAACTGAAAAAGAACCAAGTAGAATTCGAAAAGTTTTATAAAGATTATGGTTTATTTATTAAAGAAGGCATCATAACAAATTACAACCAGACAGAAAAGGTAAGAATTTATTAAGTAATTAACAATTTAAAAACTATAAAATTATTCAATTTCAGTAAGTGATATCACATTTAAAACTTATATTAATGTTAGGTGTTAATCAAATACTTCACTGCTAACTGAACGATTATCACTATCTTGTGTTGCAATTATAAGACCATCATCGCTATCATCAGATGGAAGTGCTTCATCGTTACCGGCATTATTATCATCTGTCATAACTGTACTTTGCGACAAAATATCTTCACCATGTAAGTCTCTATTTCGTAAATTTCCCATCCAGAAGGCTGTCGAGCAATTATTGGCCACTAAGGCTGCTTTAACCCTAAAAATATTGTAAAATATAAAGTGCGCTTATTAGGAATTGCCGCTATTTTAGGTTAGGTTGAAAATGAGTGATAAAAAGGAAGACTCTATTGTGGCTCATGTCTAACTTATAGTTCACCATATAAGCCACATCTTTTGATGATGGCCATGGTTGAATTGGGTGAGACTTGTTTAAAATCGGAGGGCTCCAGTTGGGTGAATACAAATATCTGGAGCCTAATTCATTCCAAAGCGAAGCTCTGTGGATTCATCTTCCACGCTGCATATTCAACAGTCCGATGTTTGTTGAGGACATATCCTTCTCATGTGGGTTACCTAGATGGCAATGTTGACAGTTCCATGAGAATAAGTAAATATTTCTTACTCCTTTTTCGGATCTAAGCAGATGCGTTCATGAAAGGGGTATCTCTCCAGTTACACCCTCCCTCCACACCGTTGTGTCCTGAAACCCAGATCAAAGTAACTGTGTTCCTGGCAACGAGTACTCCAAGGGTGTTTATACCGTTCCAAACCAGCTTTAAGTCGACATGGTTAGAAATCAGGGTCTTGTTCAGTTTTGGAGCCATCCGTGTACAGCACATAGTCCATCTGGGGCACTATATGATTTTTCGATGTGCTGCCGGGAACTAACGAGTCTAAGACCGAGAATGTGGTGGTTATTAATCTCAGTCATCAGTCCCAGTCTATAGGAGACCAACCTGACGTCCCTTTCCTGTAAAATGTGGAGGGCTTAGATCCAGCATCATCTCCATGGCTCCCGTGGGTGTTGTTGACATTGCTATAGAGATACCACTATTTTACTTGCAGTGAGAAAAAGAGCGAATTGTAAAGTGGTTCTTTGGCGTAAACAGATGGACGTGTAAACTCAAAATAAATAAAAAAAAACTATTAAAATAAACATAGCACAGTGTTCCCTGAAACCAAGCCAGACGAACTTAAAAGTAAGATGGTTAAACCAACAAACTTTTTTGTATGTTTTTAAAGTAAAACTTTCTTATTCATTTTATAATAACTATGCATGTTTATTATTTTTGTCTTGTTGTAAATTGCTTACCTGTATATTAGAGACTCCAAAGTTAATCTAAATTGGGGAACAAAAGCCATAAGACTAGCGTCCTTATTGAACTTGGTGTAACAACACAGGTGATGTAAAAACCTGGTGCTGGTCTGCAACGTTTTAAAAATGGCCACTACTTCGTCCGGATTAGATCTTAACATTAATTCCATCATAGGTATACCATGAGATAAGAATACTTTCAATATACCAATAGATTTCTTTAAGAAACAAACTAGGTTTATCTTAGCTTCTTGTTTTTTTACCACCGTCATCAATCCTTGCATCGTAAGTGTTGTGTTGTACCAAAGTTCCAAATGTTGATCGTTGGTTAATGATTGAATTTCAGATTTAATTCTAAAATAATTTAAGTCTGATAATAATAAAACAAATCAATAAATTATTGAAATACATGTAGATTTTAAAACAGATTAATAATTAAGCTCCCCGAGAATGTGTAAAAATGTTGTTTCAAACAACTTATAAATTTCCCTATTAGAGTGCGCAACGGTCAGGAATCCACGCTCAACTTACTAGTCAATGACAAAAAACTAATCAACATCCATTAACTCTGAATCACCTATTGGTTTGAGAAATCATATAGTCAGTAAGGCGGTTGCACAACTTAACATCCAAACTGGATCCACAGACAGTGTTGAAAAAGAAACTTCTAGAAAGCAGATTATACATTAATAAAGAGTGAGATAGCTCAACATAGTGCACATTTGCAAGATGCTGCTAATAGTGTAACGTCAGATTAACGTGACACAAAAGTTCGGTTGTCCCAGATGTCAACCTTGTGGCTCCGGTTCTCTCTAGTGGAGATGGGAGTGGATGATTACTTTGCAATCTGGGAAAAATACTATATTTTTGATGTTGTGTTGGACGCCAAGTAGATCTTTAATATTGAACTTCAAATCCACTTCTCCTCGACCACGAGTTAAGAAAGCCGATACTACAATCACCAAAATAACGGGCTCAAATCCACGTTAACACGATTCAATTTTAGCATTAGTGCTTCTTATAATAATAAGATACTTTTCTAACGCTCCCTGACATGGGATGATTCCATAAAATCACAAAAACTAGAAAAGCTTCTCTTCACGAACCATTACTTCTACTCTGAAAAAGAACACGTTTCGCTTCGTTTTTCTCCAACACGAAGACGAAACCTCGATCGTGCAGAATCGCCGTACATAAAACCTACTTCAGCCAATTGTCACTCTCGAACAAATACGATTCACGAATGGCACTCCTGTGTCGCCAATAAGCTTTTACGATTTCAAAAATAAAACTAACTGTATCATGCTGGTATCCCTGTATTACCCAATAAAAATCCTAGACAACGAAACGTCAAAATATACTCACAGAACTATGCAAGGCGTTACCACTCTATAGTACTTATCTATGATCTGACAGCTGTCTAGCAGTGACACAAATATAAATATAACCCCATTTATTTAACATTCGATATTCAACCAATATAATCAAAAAAAAAAGATTCAACAAGTATAAATTGAGTTTTAGTACTAGTGAAAGTTAACAAGAATATCCACGACAATCAAATCATGATTTCAATTAACGAAAAGTGCTGTTGGTAAAGTTTATTTACCACAAGGATTGTTGTCGAGTGCTTGTGAAAATTACCACAACAAGGATTGATATTAAAGGTAAATTTTAGCATAAATATTACAATTTGCACAAAGAAGGTATCACAAAACAAATTTACCTTTGCCTATTTGTGTTGAAAGATATTTTAATTCTTGTAAAAATATTATATATTAAGTCTAAAATCCCTATAATTTCAAACTCTGGGAACTGGATAATATAAATGTGTGTTGTGTGAATGTGTACAGTGATTACAGGGTGAAATCTGAATGCATGAAAACTTTGACTAGTCGGATAAGTTTTTTTTTTTTGAGCAAATATAGGTAAAGAAATACTTTATGGACGAACAAAACCTATACTATATTAACGCTTGATTAAAACCATTACAATAGTTCTTATGACATTTTAACAAACATACTGCACAAAGTAATAAATGACAGTATTCCACTAGAAGTAGTAAGAACCCTGAAAACCCACTTCAAAGAAATTAATAAAAAACGGAACCTACAAGTCAACAAGAGCTGAGGAAGATTATGCTGCATATAGAAATCAGAACAATGAACTTAAAAATGTATTGGCTGTATCTATAAAAAATTATGACCATAACCTCTTAAAAAGTGGTGAAAAGAAATTTTACTCATATGTAAAAAGAATACTGAATACAAACAGCACTCAGATCACGCTGAGAAGCCCAACAACAAATTAAGCAATCACAAAACCAGCCGAGATAGCAGAAAGATTTGCAGAACAGTTCGGTTCAGCTTATACAATAGAACCTGATACAGAATCACCGCATGTAACTACAACAGAAAGTGTTGAGAATAGCATAGTAAATATAGAATTCACCCCAGAAAAAGTTAAATTTGCAATAGACATTCTTAAACAAGATTTAAATCCTGGAATAGATGAAATACCACTCACTTTTTTTCTTAAAAAATGTTCTAATGCCTTTTTAATCCCCTAGCGACAGTTACGAACGACTGCCAATGGACTGGAAACAGGCTATAGTCACTCAAATATATCAGAAAGGCGACAAAAAGAATCTCATAAACTATCGTCCAGTCTTATAAGTTGTATCGGTTAAGCAATGGAAAAGATTATTACAAAAGAAGTAACCGAATTTATGATGGAACACAGACTTTAACTAAGCAATCAGCATGGATTTACGCCCAAAGATATGTTGTTACAAATCTTCTAAGTGCAGTTAACCCGTGGACAGCTTGGAATGACAGACCAGCCAATTGATGTGATATATCTGGATTATGAGAATGCTTTTGATAAAGTTCCACATAGAAGGTTGCTTAGCAACTGGAACACTTTGGATTAATAGGCAATCTATTATTATTGTGGGTTGTTTCTTCAACCAGCAGTTCTCAGTAAAAATAAATGGACAGCTGTCAAATAGCCATCGAGTAGAAAGTGGAGACATCATACACACTTTTAACTTAGGTTAGGTGAACAATACATAAAGAAAAGTAACAGTCGGCACTTTGAAGTAGAAGGAATAGAAATCTCTGACCGTCAGTTCCACCATAGAGACACCCTGAGAACTAATGTACTAATAAACTAGACAGCGAAAACTATGTTTATTTCTTTTGTTCTTTGACAATGCTTCACCGTAAATAAGTCGTGGCTACAGTGGCTAGGATTTTGACTGTAGCCCTATGTTTCTTTTCTGTATTGTTCATCTATTCTGTGCTTTTAATATCTGCATATATTTAAATAACATCAAGAAGTTCACCTGTTAAGTAATGCGCTGCATAATCCATTATAGAACACGTGAAAATTTTGCTTATCGATGCTTTCCAACATGGGTAAACAGTCATTTTTTGATTTCAACATTTCAACTTCGTCTTGTAGAGTTCCTACTAAACCAGCTATAGTTTCCACATTGGCAGTGTTCAAGTACGTTTTTATCAAAACGTCTATATTCAAATTGGCGTTTCTACCGCTGTCCAAGACTCCCTTTTGATTGTACCATCTTTTTGAAAGTAATTTTTCTGATACAGAAGAAATTTTCTTTTCGATTTCAGGAGCTGGATTGGTTACTGAATAAAGAGCTTGCATAGTTTTGATTAAATATACAGCATGTTGTAGTTCTAAGCACTGCTCTATATATCCAGCAAGACGATTTATAAATTCGATAATTAAACGATGTGCCGAGCGTAGTGATTGGGATTGTTCGTTTGAACGGATGCTTTTTAGCATATTTTTCAATACCTAAAAATGGTATATGTGAAAATGGTTAATATATTTTTATAAATAACTTACCTCTAGATTAGTGGAATGTTGAAAACCTGTCCAGCTGAAAATTAATAAAAAGGCTTCCATAATCAATCCGAAACAGTTTTTAAAATCTAAAGCCGCTGGCATAAACATTTCTGGAAGGTCCAATCTACCATCTATTTCTTCCAACAATCCATTTATTTTGTTCAATATAATCTAAAAATTCGTGCAAATTGAATATGGAAATTTTAATATGAATTATTAAACAAATACCTTCAGATGTGAATCTAGATTCGGCAAAACAAATCCGATGTCTGTCATAATATGCAGCGGTATTACTTCATTTAGGTGGGACAATCCGCTATTTTTACTTTGAGTTGTAACAACTAATTTAGCAACTAAATCTTTCAGAAGAAATTTTAATTGGTCTAAATCCAAAGTTGTTTTACTCGTTTGAGTGCTAGATGATGATTCAGTCGAATCATCTAGTTCTAATTTCAATGGGTACTGAAAAGATTACTATTTGTAACATTTATATATAATTATTTATTATTTACCTTTAATAATATTACCACATCTGTATCCAAATCTCTGAAGTGTATGTTACTTTCTGTGTGGCTAATTTTAGATACAGAGGATTTCTTTTTAACTTGAGTGGCTTGTGTATGTGCCGTCGTATTAGCAGTTTCGTCAAGTTCCACAGTGGCGGCGGATTTAACTTTCTTTTTAGGATTTTTACCTTTTGAATCAGTTTTAGCTATAGCCGGAAGTGTTTTGTTTCCTTCTAAACTTAAATCGAAATAGCTTGCAGGGAACTTGTGGTCCGGAGCTTTTCTTATACACAGCCTGAGTTTGTTTTCAATTTCGATGAGATTCTACAAAATTAACATGAATTAAAAGTTAAAAAGTTTATTAGGATGATTTAAAGATGCTACTTTAAGTCGTTTGACAACTTTGGATCTCAGTGTTTTGTCCTTTTGCGTTACAAATCCGCTTATCAATTCCCTAAACCAGTTGGCGCAGTGAAAAAAGCAGTCGGCAACTTGGTTTATTTGATCTGATTCTAGATCTTCTACATCATCGACTGTTGGTAAAATAATGGCACAACCTAACAGTGCATCGATGGTAGATAGTTTACCGTCCTGTTGTCGATAGTGAAGTAGTCTTAGTAATCGAAAATGGGGTGATAAAACTAATATAGTAGGGTTTTTGTTCAAAGTTAAACCACTTATATTTATGCCCATTGGAGTTTCTACCTCTTGCGGACTGAAATAAAAACATATTATTTATTTATAAAACAAAGCTTGTTCTGAAAAAATTATATATCTATATCGAAATCTTAAAACTTTTAGGTTTCTACGTATATTAATTATTGCAGATATACAGAATCAAACAAACAATTTCGGAACATACGGTTTATAATGTGTTTACGCAAGATTTTCTAAATCGGGCCTAGTACCCAGTTAATAGAACTATGCTCAAGTGCAGATGGTGATTATTTTCGGATTTATTTTCCGTAACCAATAAGTCAAGTCAAAATTAATTACATTCTAATTAAAAAAGGTAGATAAGAAAACTAAAAACAAAAGTAAAAAATTAAAATTCAAATAAAAGAAACAAACAAATTTTTTAACTATTTAAAAATTCTAATGTCATAAAATATAATATAAAGAACAAAAATGTATATGCACAATACTAAGTACAAAATGACAATTGACAAATATATAATATACACATAAATTAAAATGAGCTACTTAATTCAACCGATCACAGAAAAATTCATCCAATTTGTAGTAGGCCTTTTCGAGCAAGAGTTTCTTAACTCGCTTTTTACATATTAGTTAGATTAAAACAATTAAGAGGATGTGTCAAATTTTTGACATTAGAATCTAAAGAATTTAGATAATCTATGTTGAAGCCACCTGTTAAAATTATTGACGCATTTGGTGGTATTTGAGATAGAATATTTTCTACGTCATTGTTAAATGAATTAATTCGGTGATTTGGTGATCGATATACCACAATTATGAATAAATTTAATGAATTACTGTATGCAACTGAAAATTCAAATTCCTTTTCAATAAGAAGTTGGTTATATTTGTTAATGTTAATAAAGGCATGTTCATTATAAAAATCCCAGAGGCATATCTGTACTTAACGTTCGAACTATTCAAAGACAAATATTTTTAGATATTTCCATTTGTTTATATGTGCTATTAAACAGTCCATTGTATACAGTATCGGCTATTGAACGCTTTCCAATATGCTTTGCTAATGTCAAAGAGAAAACTACAGTTTAAACGGCGCGGCACACAATGAGAAATACCTCCATGTGGATAGGAATTTTAGCAAAGCGTTTTGAAAAGTATTCAATAGGCGACACTATATTTTGTTTTATATTGTACTTCTTAGAAGAAAAATATTGCTGCTATTAAATTTTAGTAAATAAAACATTCGTAGTGTTTGGACACTCTTATTTCAAGAGTTTTTTAGTTAAAATTAAAATTATATTTTCATTCGGCAAGTAGATATATAATTTTTTTGGTATAATATGTGATTCGCTCTGACCTAGAGTAGAGTAGGGGAAACAGTCGCTTGTATTGTGACACGTGACTTTAAGTTATTCGTATTTCTTCACATCTTTGTCACATTTAAATTTGGAATTATTTTTTCCCATAATTTCCTTTGTTATAACATTGTAAAACGGATGTTCCAAAATATTGTTTCGAATCTATGTATATAACAAAACTTACTTGTTAAGAATGTACTGCAAACTCATCTCTATATCATTTACCGGGGGTGGAATAACCTCCGAAATATATAATTTTCTAAAATCACCAGTAATTGTCTCATACAACCAAGCCAAGAAAAACTTGTCCAAATGATAGTTTGCAATCAACATTGAGGCCAGTTGGTCGTAATAGAGACCCATCAAGTCAGGATTGCCCATACTACAAGTGTTAGCGAGTTCTAAAAGAGTAGCCGCTTCTCTAGCTCGTCCTTGCGGCAGGTCTGATAAATGTTTAATGGGAGTTGTTGGCAAAGATGACGTATCTGAGTTGTCTGAAATTCTGGCTATACTACGTGCCATTACTACAGCTGATATTATTCCCCTAAAACATTTATTTCATTCATAAGAGAAGAACGGTTTTTATCATGAATTGCACACTTTACTTTTTCTACTGTGTGTTATTTTTACCGTTTGTAAACATACCGATATAATTTTTGATCAAAACAAGGATATAGATACACTGCCTTAACTGTAAAAAAACTATTTTACCTGTATTTTATAGACTTTTTTGTACTGCACAACTGTTTCCTAACAATAATATGAATTTCATTTTGGACTCCGGACATAGAGGCATCGGCATTTGGACCGCAGGTTAAAGTACACAATATTTCAAATACTACTTTAACATCGCTTGGTTGTAAAGTATCTAATTTCTCCAATAACCTTGTTAATATTATTATATGCTGTTCTAACTTGTCACTGTTACTTAAAAACGACGATATAATGTTCAAAACGTTGCTAACAATATTTTTGTCACTAGCTCCAGTAAGTACTATTAGACTGTTAAGTATTTCTCTTCTATAAATGGACTCTGTGTACTCGTGATTAAAGAGGAGCTTAAATAACGTAGAAGAAAATTCTTTAACAATTTGATCATTAGAGGCGGTTTTTACTAAAGTGCAACCTGAAATGAAAATAGGGAATAACAGTGGGAATAACCAATGGACAGTGATAGAGTGACGTCATTTTAACCAAAACAACGGCTGTGACAATGCTGTCATAACTTTAAATGTGTGAAGATTTTTGCATTGTTTACGTTCAAGTTACCGAATGTATTGTAAATTATTTTATAATTAGTTGTGTTCCCTTTCTTTATCATTAAAAATGTTGCTGTAAAGTTTAATTTTCTTAATAGAGGTTTCAATATATTCAGAAAAAAGTGTAGAATGATTTAAGACAGTAAAAGCACAAAAACCAATCTCATCGGAGCATCAAAAAGCCTACATATACTTTTTAAAGATACAGCAATACTTTTTAAGGATTGTTTTATGTAGCACCAAATAGAGTAATTACTGCAGTGATAATGGTTGAATGCCTGATAATTTGATTATGCTAGATGAGGGTTTTCTCATTTCAGATTTATTGCCTACATGTTAGCATCCCTCTATTTTTAATGACTTCACAATTAAGAACAGGTTTTATGTACTAAGACAATACTTTCATGTGTAACTTACAATAATAAGAATAAAATGCTGTTCAGTTCTTGATAGTATCAACATCTAGTTTGGCATCTCATATTTTTATAGTTTTATAATATTTCGACAGCTTAAAAATAGCTTACAAATGTGCTGTGGTTCGGTTACTATCAAGACAGCTGTAGACACCTGATTGCCTAATAACTTCCACCATGTTGCAATTTCATGTGAATTAACTGTCAGTGATATTAGTCCCTTGTCTTGTGACATTGTTTTTTATGACTTTAAAGAAGCGGATTATGTAGCTTTAAATAATTATTTTGCTCCAATTAATTGGGAGGATATTTTAGTCAATAATGATATTAATGTTAGTGTTGAAATTTTTTATCAGATTTTAAAATTGGCATTAGCTTTATTTGTATCTGTTAGGAGATATAAACCATCAGTATACCCTAGATGGTTTTCAGCTGAACTTAAAAAGTTTTATTTCTCGCAAGAAGGCAGCTCATGCTGTATTCAAAAGTACTCGTTCAGCTGTTGATTACTTAAATTTTTCTAACCTTCAGTCTCAATGTAAAAATTTGTCAAAACTAAATTATGAAAATTATATTTCTGGTATAGATATGAAGGTTTGTGAAAACACAAAATACTTCTGGAACCACATTAATTCTTTGAAACAAGACCATGGTATTCCCAATAGAAAGTATTATAATGGTACAATTGCTGATAATGGAAAAGACATCAGTAATTTGTTTGCTACGCATTTCTCCAGTGTTTATAAGAAAGATATTGTAGATGAGCCAAACCTTCATTATAATGCTTTTAACCAGCCTGATATTCCCTTTATACAGTTTTCCTTAAGTGGTGTTTATGATGGTATTAACTCCCTAAAATAAAAATTAAGTTATGGTCCAGAAGGAATCCCTGCTTAGTTTTTGAAAAAATGTAAATTCATTCTTTCCAAACCACTACAGTTTTTATTTAATTCCTCTTTGGAATTACAACAGTTTCCTGCAAAATGGCGTGATAGTTTCATTACCCCCATATTTAAAAATGGTCAGAAAGATGACATAGTTAACTATGGCCCTGTAGTTTTACTTTCTGCAATACCTAAATTATTAGAATTATTGTTATATAAACCTTTTTGTCATGGCATTGCAAAAACATTTTGATTGAACAACAGCATGGGTTTATGGGGGGTAAGTCTACTAATACAAATTTACTGCTCTACAAACAGTATATCATTTCTGCCTTCAGGAGGGGGTGTTAGGTTGACTCAATTTACACTGACTTCTCGAAGGCATTTGACACGGTGAACCATGATTTGCTTTTAAGGAAACTAGTGAAGTTCGGGTTTCCAAACTACTTAGTGAAATGGTTAGAAAGTTACCTGCAATCCAGGGTTCAATATGTCAAAGTTAAAAGTTTTACTTCGATTCTAATAAAGGTAAGTTCAAGGGTCCCCCAGGGATCTCATTTGGGACCATTACTAATTAATATATTTATTAACAATATGGCTTCAGGATTTAAATATTGTAAGTTCCTACTATTCGCCGATGACTTGAAATTATTCATGGAAATCTTAAACTTACCTGACTGTTTGAAGTTACAGGATGATTTAAACTATTTTGGACTTTAAATAATGCCATGTCTTTAAATCCACGTAAATGTTTTTCAATCACCTTCACAAGATCAAAAAACCCTATAAATTTTCTTTATAATATCAATACTACTGTTTTGGAGAAAGTTAGTGAAATCAAGGATCTAGGTGTGATCTTCGATAGTTCTTTGATATTTGTCCCACACATGAGATCCATCATTAGTAGAGCTCTGAAAACATTGGGATGTGTGACCAGGAACTCTAGGGAATTATCTGTGCCTACATTCCGAACCCTTTACTTAACACTAGTGCGCAGCATCCTCTTAGATGCTTCACCAGTCTGGTCACCTCATTACCGGACTCATATTTTAAATTGAGAAGCAGTTCAAAATAGGTTTCTAAGAACTTGTCAGTGGAGGTTACATATGCCTTATCTTTCTAAGAGGGAGCTTAATAACCATTTAAACTTATTGTCAGTTGAGAAAACGTTAATTAGTAATGATCTTTTATTTATTTATAACCTCCTGGATGGGAATACAGCTTGTCCGAATATGTTGGAGCTAATATACTTTAGATTAAACAACATAAATATTAGAGAGAAACCATAATTAGCTTTCATCATACGAACTACGGACTCAACAGTCCTTTAACCAGATTTCAAAGACAAGGAAATGAAATTAACAGACACACTGATCTTTTGGGAGTTAGTCAGTTTAGGTTTAAAAATCAGCTGAGGGAGTACTTATCGAGTTAGCTTTAGTTTTTTTTTTTCTAAGTTTTTTGTGATATTTAAGTTAGGTTTAAAATATCTATTGATAATAATTATTTTGTAAAAGGAGATTTTCCGTAAATAAATAAAATAAAATATACATGTTACATAATTTGTTTTGACCTCGGTTTTGATATTACGACTATCAAGGTATTACATACTTTAAGGGTACACCTTTGGGTAGAATATGAACAAATTCAGAAAATTCTCGTGAATTTCTTCTCCATTAAGTGGGAATAATGTAAAAGTACCTTTCAAGTAACAAGTCTATTATTTATGATGTTGGATGTTGAATTATAGCAAAAATTAAGAGATTATTCTGAATTATTCACAAAACTTACCTATTTCAACAATGGAAGTAAAGTAGTCCTTCAATAGTTGTTGGGGTAGATATTTTTCAAACATTTTCTCTAGCAAATTAATTTTAAATAGACCAGCATGAACTCTTTTTTTAAAAATAGCTTCAATTATTCGCTTTTTGAAGGGCACAATATTGTACAACATGAACATTATGAGATAATCAATTGGCCTGTGATCGCTATGTGATCTTATACTTGATATCATATTAAGCCATGCCTCTGATATAGCTTTTGAAGACAGAGTAAATGATTGCAACTTATTAAAGATAAGTATTTTTGAGGTTTCTTTTTCTTTGGTTTTCTGTATGGTTACCATTATGGAATCAAGAGCATTACGAATTTTTAGAAGAACTGGTACTGAGTTTTGTGATTTGCAGTCAGTCATCAGGAACTACAAAAATGAAATTTATTGCCAGTTAGGTTTTTAAACTGAGGTTTTTCATTTTCAGCTAGGGATGTTGTGATACTACTAATATATGATACTGGGTAATTTAGCATAAGATTATTTTGCTTTCAATACTTTACCCATATCAGAACTATTCCCTATTCAATATATACATCATTTATTTAGTAAAAAAAAACTATTTTTTACATGTCAATACATCTTCACATTTAAAATACAAAAAATTCATAAGTATAGAATCAACATACATTTAAAATGCAACAAAAACATAATATACAGTACACTTACATGTCAACAATACAAAACATAATAAAAGAAAAAAAAAACATCAATTGGTCAGCAAGTACTCACGCAGTTTTCTTTTAAATATTGCTGCGTTTGAAGAACATTTAATATCTTCAGGCAAATTATTAAAGGCCTATAAACCCTTAAAAAAACTGAATTTTGTAGTCTTATTTCATGTATTGTGTTCATGAACATCCTGATTATAACTTAAAATATTTTGTAAATATACTGGGGAGATTCCTGATTCAATCTTAAATATAAATAGCACGGAGTAGAATAGCAAAAATGTTTAACAGGCAACCACTGAAGCACATTCAACATGGAACTGATTGGTTTCAATCTCGAACAGCTCAGTATTATCCTCATACCTCTATTATGCAACTTTTACAATCATTGCAACTCATTCTGGTTGAGCAAACACAATATAGTGGCACAATAATTAAAATGAGGTAATATTAGAGTATTATAAATTATTATTTTAGCCCATTTGCTGAGATGTGGAGAACAGCGCCTCAAATAGTTTATTTTAAATGTTATGCTTTTGATGACATTATTAGCATGGTCCTTAAATTGTTAATTTATATCATCTAGGGGTTATAACCTAGATATTTAAATTTTTCAGCTCTCTGAAACTTTATTCCATCAACAGAAACACACTGCGATGCTACATTTAATTTTTTTAAATAGTCAGTACCCCCAATTAACATCCACTTTGTCTTTTCGTAATTTATTTTCAACGAGTTTCCGTTACAATAATCATATATATATTACTTATAGAGCTATTAATTTCTTTAAAACAAGTTTCAGTGTTTTCATGGGTAAAATATATCAATGTATCATCTGAAAATAAGTTTATTGAGCATCTTTCGACTACACCAGCAATGTCATTAATATAAATTAAAAACAGTAGCGGACCTAGAAACTACCCTGTGGCACCCCCATATTATTCTCTACAGTATCTGAAACACAATTAGTTACCTTAACCTTCTGTTTCCTATTTTCCATATAATGACCCAACCAGTCCAGTGCACAACCCCCAAACCAATAGCTCTTAATTTCATTAATAATTTACCTCTATTAATAGTCTTCAATGCCCTCTGTAAATTTAAAAACACCGCCAGTGTAACCAAATTGTTTTTAATTGATAACTTCCAGTCATGCAACACCAACTGTAAAGTAGTTTCACAGTTGTGTTTACTACTGAATCCTGATTGCACATTACTTATCAAACTGTTCCCCTCTAAATAAATAATCAATAATTTGAAGATATATTACTTTTTCTATTAGTTTTCCAACAACACTGATCAAATTTATTGGTCTTAAATGGGTAGCCTTACTTGGATTCGAAATTTTTGGTATCAGAATTATTGTAGCAATCTTAATATCATCTGGAACTAAGCTTGTTTCAATGGAAAAATTTATAATATGTAATAGAGGTTGGGATAAACTCTCAAATATAATAATACAATTATGAATATTTCGTCTGGACTATTTTTATTTGACATTGAAAATAATATTCCTTTTAATTCATTATAATTAATTAGTTTAAAATGTACCAAAGTTTCAATTTCCCTTAGATGAGGTATAATCGGATAATTATTAATAGAAGGTAATTGCTCAGATATTTGTTCAATACTCTTTACATAGTAATAATTTAAAGTATTCAGAAAAGTAAAAATCCTGATGAATGTCACAAATATTGTCGAATTCAATATTAGTATTAGTAAAACTGCTTATTATATTAGCTATTGGAATTAATGATTTCAATGTTTTCCACATCTCAGTAGGGTTGCCCTTGTTTAAATCTATGTTAGTTTCTAAGAATTTGCTGTTTCCATGTTTAATTACATTCACTGCTTTATTCCTATTACATTTATATATTTGCCAGTTTTCCTCTGATTTGTTAGTAAGAAATGTTTTATAACTTTTATCTCTCACACTAGTAGCAGCTCTAACCTGACCATTCCACCATTTCTGATATGGTAAAACATTAACTTGTTTTTTTGGTGCCACTTCATTGATAACTTTCAAAATTTTCATGTAACCAATAATTCCATGTAATATCTTTTAGATTATTATTAATTATTGTATAATCAATAAACCTACCTCTACTTTCAATAACTATCGTTACCCTTTTCTGTTTTTTGTTTGTTTAGTTTTGCAACTTCTGTGACAGCTGATTTTTGGTGTGTCTATTATGTCAGTTGTAATGTCTGAGTTTGTAATAATTAAATCAATTAATGATCCTCCACAATATTTTTTAATCTTTTCGAATAAGTTGAATTACTATACCAATCAATATTGAAATCCCCAACCAAAATAACTTCTAAGTTAGTATCAGTTAAATTCAGCTCACACCATTCTTCAAAAAAGTCTAGAAACAAATTAATTCCAGTACTAGGAGATCTATAAAAGCATACTATTATAAACTTTTTGTTATTATGTAAGAGTTTTACTGAAATTAACCAATGAGTCCTATCTAAAATTACTTTCTTATTATTTAAAACTTGTAATATCTGATTCACATAGAGGATAACTCCCCCAGTATGTCGACTGTTGCTATCAGCTCCACATATTATATATAACTGTTAATATTCATTTAATTATTATATATATCTGAAGTTAAATGTATTTCTGACAGGCAAACTATCAGTGGATATTTTGTAATAATAAAATTTTTAATTTCTTCAAAATGTGCAGTTAAACTTTGACAATTCATATACAACAAAAAGTATCTAATCTATGATTATTTGCCCCATTTGATTTTCTCCTAAAAAAAGGACTTGTCATATCTGCATACAAAAAGTGCAGTGTAGGATCACTTTAATGTATATTATGTTTTAAAAAATTACCTGTGACCTTTTTGTTTTTTCTAATTGTCTAAATCTAAATATGTACTGCTAACCCAAAGTACTTCCAAGATATGGGTTTTGATACTTATGTTCAGATACCCTTATCGATACTTTTGTTCTAATACCCCAATATTTTACTGATATCACAACATCCCTATTTGCAGCATTTTTAAATACTTTTTACAAAGTATTAAGTACTCACTGATAGCAAAATTGGGAAATCTTTCAAAGAGGTCCCACTGCTTATTCTATCTAATATCCTATTTTGAACATCAGTTCTCATTTCATTATCCAAATCCAAAGCATTTAAACAATCTATTATGGCTCCAGTCAACTCGTCTTTATCATCTAACAATTTACATAACTGTTTTGTAGTTTCACTGGATTGACTGTCTGGTATAATTTCTGGAATAGTGTCTAATATCTCTAATTGAGCAGGATATGTAGCTATTTCTAAGATATCAATCAATTTTGTTGTTAATTGTTCGGGATCCTTCACATAAGGTAAATAGCGAAGAGTGTTTAACAATAAATGCAACCATGAAGTGTCATCTGAAGAATCTGAACATACCGATGTAATTTCATCAAAAATGATTTCGAACACATCAGTTTGGAGACTTGGTACTTTTAAAAAAATCCTAAAAGCACAATTATAAGTTACACAAGTTTGGACCGTTTGTTTTTCATAAAAACCTACCTAAACAAACTTTCTTGCTCATTTTTTTGCTGCGTACCACTAAGTGCTTCATTACTATTATTCTTTCTAAGTTTTGTTAATACTAATGCTTTTCGGAAATACTTTTCTTTCTTGCACATTAACTTTAAACCGGCTACAAAATTCTTAAAAGGGCGATCCGATTTATCCAAATATTTCTCTAAATCTCTCACAACTAATGCCTGTTCTTGCGTAAGAACATGCGGTTCGTCACTTAACGAAAGTTCTATTCCATTTACTGCCAAAATTTCTTTAAATACCTTTATTTGATTTTTAATTTCTTGAGTTTTGATAAAACCTGGATTTTGTGAGGTTAACACTTGACTAAATTGCGAGCTTTGGGACATTATCCAGCTTTAAAAATAAGACAAATGCTTATTAATATTCAGTACTTACATATGAACTTGTTTAAAAATGTTCAAACAGTTTAAAATGTTTCTGTTTATTAAATTAGCCAAATTGGCGGTTTTATTTATTTAAAATAAAAACTGATTTGACATATGACATGACATTAGCAACTGGTTTAGTGCTGAGTTCGGCAATTCCGGGTTTTGTACGGAGCAATGAAGTGGAGAGGAGGAGGATGATAACTGTCAATGCGCTAGTTCAGTGTGATGTCATTTTGGTTCCATTGACATTTAATTCTAACCAAACTTTTAACAAAAACATCAATAAATTTGACATATACATTTTTACTGTTTTTATTTTATTTCAAAATATTTTTTACAGGTCATAAAAAATAGTTTAAAGGTATGTAATTGGTAACTAAACGATTGTATATTTGATACATGCTATCTACTTACTTTAGGAATATATTTATAAAAGTGAAAAAACTATATAATTTAGGTAAACAAAACGCACTCAAAAAATTACTGTCACTTTAATTAGGTTCTTTCGTTCGCTATTGGTGTAGTGACCACCAGTGTAAATTACACCAGTTACACCACCTTATTTACCCTAATTTACTTCCTCCTTATTCCTTATACACATGGACGAGTGTAATTCACTCCTGCTAAATAGCTGGTGGAGAAAATATCCACCAGTGGATACCACATCGCCGACAGGAAGGTATAGTGGGTTTTACACCGGGCCAAACGAAAGGTATGGGTGTGGGTCGGTGTAGTTCATTACTACACCAGTGGGACGAACGAAAGAACCTATAGTCTATCATTGCGTTCGGTCTGCCAAGTTCCTTTAACTCCTTTAACACTTTTTACTCCAAATGACCCTTTTAGCGTTCGGTTTTGTTCAATGTTTTGTCCGATTAGTGACAGTTTAACACGCTTAAATGTCATTTAAAAGCACCCTAAAAAACTCCGCTTTTGTCCCACTCCAGCCCCTACACTATCCGAACTCGCCTAGTGGAACCATAATTACATCCATCACTGAACTAGAGCATGAAAAAGTCTAGACACTATGCACAATTTCATTTTGCACATTTTGTAAACAAGATTCAGGGACAGTTTACAACATTTTGTGCAACAATTATAAAATAGTGCACCGGAAAATAATTAACAAGTATAATTTAATACTAAATCGAAATAAAAGCACAAAAAATCACAAATATAAGCAAGATAACAAAGAATTGACGCCAAAAAAGCCACAACACAAACAAAAAAACAGCTGAACATGAACATAATCGCTAAACAAATCCAATCCTGGAATTTGTTTACAGTACTTTAGGGCAACCTCTCCTTGTCATTTGCGTGTGTAAGAGTGGAAGGTTAAATCACGCATAATTTCTACACTCGTGATGGATGCGCAGACGGTACCTTATCGTTCTACCCTCTCTACTTCTTTGGTACGGAGTTGATTTATGGAACAAGGTCATGTCATAACAATCAATTGATTAAGGGTGAGATTACAGAAAGTCTGCAACTTTGCAAATATGGCGGAATTACAGATGCAAGTATCAAGTTTTCGCATTCCAAAAAATATCTGCAAATTCGTAATATTTACTTTGGTTTATTACCCCCAACAACACTAAACCCAAATTCACTCTTAAGGGTGAGATTACAGAAGCTCAGGGGCCCAATTCCTGACGCCTTCGTTAACTTATCGCATGCGATAACGTATGCGACTTGATGAAAGTGTATTCCTGAACTGGCGGCATTCGTCAAATTTATTAACGTATGCGCTAAGAAATGATGATTTTCAAAGAGCGCTCATGACCGTTCGACAACTACTTTGTCGCATTCGTTTAGGTGAAAGTAAGGTTATAATTGTCAATTAATCCTGCTTTATCATATGTGATTCGTGTTTCTATCTATTGGTTTTGTTTTGTGATATATTATTGGAAAATATTTTGTTTTTAATTTGACTCTATTGAACATTTTATTAGAATATAAAAATGAAACTTTTTGTACCGTGAACTCTTTTATTGGACGTTTAGGTGCCACTTTATTTTGGTTTATTTTATTTAGTATGGATGATATAGAAGAAATATGAGTTTTACAGGCACTAAACAATGTTATAAATTCTACTAAAGTTTCACGCAATTTTTCCGTTATTCGTGAACCACGCTGTTCCATTTTTAATATTCTAAATCTAAATCACTCCAATTCTCAAGTCCAAAATACAAATAATCACAGTTAAAACGTCTAAAAACCAAAAATTATTAGACATCCAATCCATTTAATTTTATAATTTTTGGCAATTTTGACATGTGTCAATGCAATTATCTCATATTCAGTGATACCATCTTTGGTATTCTCAATCCTCATTGGTTAAGACTATGCAATAATCAAAGACTCTTCGTTAACACGTTCGACTTGATTCGCGATTATCGCATGGTGTTCAGGAATACTAAATTGCTGTCGTATGTGTTAACGACCATGCGTTACTTAGCGCATGCGGCAGTTAACGCATGTTTCGAGAATTGGGCCCCAGGGGCCCAATTCCTGACGCCTTCGTTAACTTATCGCATGCGATAACGTATGCGACTTGATGAAAGTGTATTCCTGAACTGGCGGCATTCGTCAAATTTATTAACGTATGCGCTAAGAAATGATGATTTTCAAAGAGCGCTCATGACCGTTCGACAACTACTTTGTCGCATTCGTTTAGGTGAAAGTAAGGTTATAATTGTCAATTAATCCTGCTTTATCATATGTGATTCGTGTTTCTATCTATTGGTTTTGTTTTGTGATTTATTATTGGGAAATATTTATTTTTAATTTGACTCTATTGAACATTTTATTAGAATATAAAAATGAAACTTTTTGTACCGTGAACTCGTTTATTGGACGTTTAGGTGCCACTTTATTTTGGTTTATTTTATTTAGTATGGATGATATAGAAGACATATGAGTTTTACAGGCACTAAACAATGTTATAAATTCTACTAAAGTTTCACGCAAGTTTTCCGTTATTCGTGAACCACGCTGTTCCATTTTTAATATTCTAAATCTAAACCACTCCAATTCTCAAGTCCAAAATACAAATAATCACAGTTAAAACGTCTAAAAACCAAAAATTATTAGACATCCAATCCATTTAATTTTATAATTTTTGGAAATTTTGACATGTGTCAATGCAATTATCTCATATTCAGTGATACCATCTTTCGTATTCTCAATCCTCATTGGTTAAGACTATGCAATAATCAAAGACTCTTCGTTAACACGTTCGACTTGATTCGCGATTATCGCATGGTGTTCAGGAATACTAAATTGCTGTCGTATGCGTTAACGACCATGCGTTACTTAGCGCATGCGGCAGTTAACGCATGTTTCGAGAATTGGGCCCCTGTAAATCGTACTTGCATCTACAAATTCAGTTACATGAAATTACAGAAACATGTTTTCACTTTGTGCATCTGTAAATCATCTGTATTTTTGCAGAAGGTTAGAACATCCTACAAACTTGCAGATTGTCAATTTTTACTTTCCTTTTTTTTAATAACCATCGAGGCTTCTGTTTCTTTTGATTGAAAACAGTTCGTGGTCAGATTATCAAGTTTTTAAACATAGTAATGTATTTGGGTTTAGTGTTGTTGGGGGTAATAAACCACAATAAATATTTCGAATTTGCAGATATTTTTTGGAATACGAAAACTTGATACTTGCATCTATAAGGGCCGAGCCCACCGTTGTGTTAAACGGAGATTAAAATGACATTGTTAATGTAAAAATGTCATTTTAAACTTTGCTTAACACAACGGTGGAACCGGTCCTAAGTCAGCCATATTTGCAGATCTGCAAAGTTGTCGCCATATTTGCAGATCTGCAAAGTTTCAGCCGTTCTGTAATCTCACCCTAAAGTCATAGGCCATAGATTAGGGGAAAGTACTAAAGCTCTCGGGCTGTAAGGGCCGATTCCACCGTCGTGTTAAACTAAGTTTAAATAACTAAACGAAGATTAAAATGACATTGTTAAATGTAAAAATGTAATTTTAATCTTAGTTTGTAATTTAAACTTCGTTAACACAACGGTGGAATCAACCCTAATTAGATTATTAATGCCAAAAATTATGTCTCATCAAATTGATATTAAAATATTCTCGAGATTTAGATTCAACAAAAATAGCCGACTAATATCAAGGTCTTGGTATATTACCCTTGATAATAGCTTTGTTCGCGGAGCTTGTCGACGACAGCGACATGTCTACGACAGGTGAGCATGCTTAAAATCAAAATGCGCATATTCATCTGTCGTGGACATGTCGCCGACAGGATCCGCGAACAAAGCTAGATGTTACCACGGCAAAAGGAGTTCCAAGGGCTAAAATTGCCGAACGCATCTAATGGGACATAGACGTGAAATATCGATGGTGATTCTGGTGATATCGAAAGCAAATATCGTCACAAAGCACGCGCTTTGTGAAAATCGATATTATTAGGGCCGATTCCATTAATCGAAGTTTAAATTACTAAACGAAGATTAAAAAGGACATTGTTAATTTAAAAATGTCATTTTAATCTTCATTTATTATTAAACTTCGTTTAACACAACGGTGAAATCGGTCAATTTCCACCGCTAGTCGTTAATAAGTAAGCCAAGCTTAAAATTACATTTTAAACCTGGTTTATTTCTTAACTACTAGCGGTGGAATTGGACCTAATTGAATACCTAGTTTTTCGACAGAATTGTCTTTAATTAAAGGCCGATTCCACCGTTGAGTTAAACGAAGATTAAAATGACATTTTTACAATAACAATGTGATTTTAATCATCGTTTAAAACAAACGGTGGAATCGGTCCTAAGATTATTAATTAAATATCTGCCTCGAACATCAAGATAGAATAAAGAATAAGAGACGACATAAACACTATTTCGCGATATGACAAATGGATGCACTTTAAATGACGGAAAAGTGTAATTAAAATGGCGACTTGAGTCGTACTTTGATTTATTTTAAGTCAATAGTTTTATATTTTGAAGACTTACGGAATGAACATAATTTTATATCATTTGTATGAAGCTATTTAAAGAAAAATGGTATTTATTCTCACCAAAACTGACTAGCTACAATATCTCGAGTTTGACATTGACGTAAAAATGTAATGGAAAGGTGCGGACAATTTAGCATCTCGTCTTCATTCTATCTCAATGACCCCGAATAAGGTTATAACCAACAATATTTCAGAAACGGTGCTAAGCAACAAAAAAGTTGTGTTAAACGTAGTTTAAATTACTAAGGACCGATTCCACCGTTGTGTTAAACGAAGTTTAAAATGACATTTTTACATTAACAATGTAAATGTAAACGAAGATTAAAATGACATTTTTACATTAACAAATGTAATTTTAATATTCGCTTAGGGCCGATTCCACCGTAGTGTTAAACGGAGATTAAAATGACATTGTTAATGTAAAAATGTAATTTTAAACTTCATTTAACACAACGGTGAAATTGGTCCTTAGTAATTTAAACTGTTAATATAATTTTTTTTTAATCTTCGTTTAATAATTTAAACTTCGTTTAACACAACGGTGGAATCGGCCTTAAGCGAAATTTAAAATGACATTTTTACATTAACAATTGTCATTTTAATCTTCGTTTAGTAATTTAAACTTCATTTAACGCAACTGTGGAATCGGCCCTAAAATGTAATAATATCCTATTATTAAGAATCATTTTAGTTTACAGAAGATGCCTCGGCCAGAACAAGCATCTAACATCAGGAGCTTTGTTCTAAAAATGTTTGCCGTTAAATATTTCAACCTTGTTCGGGGCAAAATATTCATGAATCAAATAAGCATTTGACATGTAATTTTAACCAAATAATACAAAATTAAAAATAACGCGTAGTAGTCGACGCCGATGACACCAAATAAAAAAAAAAACATCCCGTTAATTTTATAACATAGGGTTCATTTTAACCATATTTTTACAGAAATGACACCTCCTATGACGATTTAATTCAAAATAAGAAACCCAAATATGCCGGTTGAACGAATTTTAACTACTACAAAATGCAATAAAAGGGAACAAAAATGTAAAATACTATTACCAGCCGCAATTTTTGATAAAGTTAGACAACATCTTCTCGGAACAGTGAAGAATACTTTTGGTTGATTATGTTAATTATTTTCTATTTTCATAGAGTTTTATTCTTCCTTTTTTTTCTTAACTATTATTCCCCAAAAAATGTTTTTAGCACGTTTTACTAGATTTTTTGTTAGATCGACTGTCACGGTGACGTCTGACGTCGTTCCTTCTTGTTCTGGATCACCATGATACTCTGTAATCTCCACATACTTTGATTTTCTTTTACTATACGGAGAATTGTCGCACTGCGCAGCTTTCTGAGTGCCTTTTAAAAGGAGATAGAAAACTCCGCTATTTTGATCCCTTATTACGTGTTGCCTACATCTTGGCGCAATATTTTTAATAGGTGCGTTTTAATCATCCGCTTCTGCTTCGGAATTGTCGGTTTTCTTGTTTTAATCTGACAGGTTAAAACGACTAAAGTGTGGAAAGTGAAATTTTTCACACGAGTTGGGAAATATTGTCGCACGAGGCATATGTCGAGTGCGGCAATCACACAAGTGGAAAAAATCATATTCACACAAGTGATGTACAATATTTTTTCTACCACCACAAAATAATTTTATCAAAAAATATGTAAAATTAGGAAATTGGCTATAAAGATTCCATCAAGATTTGGCTCGTTTTAGATTTGTTTTTTAAAGTGCCTTATTGAATAATTTTTAATTTTACAGATAGTATTTAGTCAAAATTAAAAATATTGTGATTCCATTATTTACAAACAATTTCGTAGGATGCTGAATGATAAAGATAAAATAACATCAGGTACAAAAAATATTAGAATACATTAATGTTTTTCATTAGTTTATTTTTTTTTAACTAAAAATTTTTTTTTTCGTCGTATTTTTCCAATTTTCATATTTTTTTAAAATAAAATAATAAAAAAAGATCATTCACCGGGAACTGAATCAGCGTCATGAAATGGTCGCGAAACAAGTTGAAAAAATAAGACGACACTGCTCTACCACGGTTTTGTCATTTGACTTATCTAATTAAATATGTATATAAATCAGGAAAAAGTAAAATTAATGTAGATAATTACTTTAAAATTCTATTAATAATTTGTTAAACAGGAATATCTAAGATCTCTATTTAAAAATTAATGTTAACAATTTAATTATCAAATCTATTTTGCTATTAAAATGGACATAGCATCAATCAAAATAAAAATTAGAGATCTGACATATTTGACAGCTTATGCGGAGAGTAGATTCAGAGAGTAGCACACAAGGGTGGTAAGTAAATTTATCCACACGCGTGTGATATTGGGCACTTCCCATAACACTAAATAGTGCGATAGTGCTACACTTTCGATGCAAAGGAAAAGACCTATGGTGTGATGATAGAAAAAATCTTGTTTGTAATTCGAGCGAAAAGACATTTGTTATCTCGAGCAGTAAAGTACTTTCAGCTCTTAATAGACCATTTCTCGTAAAATAAACGTACCGAGCTTTATATAAAGCTATATCAAGCTAGAGGCCACTCCTGTGGCGGCACCATTCAAGACCTAGCGGGTTTTTTGTAGCTTTTTTGTTACACTATTTGCAAATTTGTAGCTTAGCCCAGGTCCGAAAAAACAGCGGATCCGCTAGCTTGAATTTCCATAAATTCCATAGTAGCGGCACAGATTCAGACCCAGCTGGTTTTTCGTAACTTTTTTGTAGCTTTTTTTGTTACGCTAGTCTCCCTTTTGTAGCTTGTACTGAACCTGAGAAAAGCGCGGATCCGCTAGCTTAGCGGATATTTGTAGCGGCACCAGCCCGGAAGTATATAAGTAGGTATTTGTTTACGTAGGTATATTTCCAAAGTTTGAAGTCTGTTTTTAATACCCGTCTATTCTACAAACTATAGACAGCCATCGAACATCTTCTAATATCCCTTCGCACAAGTGCGTGTGAAAGCTACAGAAAATCTGCACTAAGACAAGCAGGAATGGAACTAGACCAGCCCACATGGCCTGGCCAACGTTTCAACGCGATCGGTTCGTATAAATGGCAATGTTGACACAATTCCTTTTCCTCTCGCTCCAATGCCAACTCTTTGTATATAGCTTTCACTCGTTCTTGTTTTATCGCGCATTATGGAAGACATTCAGTGGCCGACTCGTATGCATACATAGTTTTTTGCAATAATTGAACCCAGGCACTTTTCCCACAATATTAAAGATTTGCGACACGAGCCTGCAGGCTAGTCCACATTAACAATTAAAAAATAAAATTAACAAATTTTTTTTGAAGGATTGTAAATAAATAAAATAAAAGCAAAATTATTACATTTTAGGTAATATCTAACATTGTGTGCTTCATTCCATTTGTCTCTCTAGTTCACCTAGGCGTAGAGTTCGTCTTTCTTAGATCTCTTGCTGCTACAGTATATTTTTTTTATAGGAAGATGCTGCGAATCTCTTGTTATTTGAATCATCTCACGAGGAAGCAAATAAGAAGGTCACGCTCAATGAATACTTATCCAGGGCTAAGGAGAACAGGACGATATATTATCTAGCAGCACCAAGGTATACATATTCGATTTTAAAATAACTATATTATATTTTACTCTCATCCATTTAACTATATGTATACACTAAATTGGTCCCGGTTTTGTTGATAGATTTATTTATTATTACTTTTAGTCGTGCTTTAGCCGAGAACTCCCCTTACTATGAATCTCTTAAGACGAAAAAACAGGAAGTTCTTTTCTGTTACGAACCTTACGACGAACTGGTCCTTATGCAGCTTCAACAATTCAAAGGCAACAAATTAGTATCGGTGGAAAAGGATATGAGGGAAGATAAACAAGCAATAGATCTTACAAATCTAGGTACCGTTTAAGTTTGTAAACCGAGACGATACCATTTATTTTAAAAGTTTGTTCTTTATGTTTTAGGTGATGACAGTTTAAAGCGTAGCGAGATTAACGATTTGACAGCATGGATCAAGGGAAAACTAGGCGATAAAGTAACCGCCGTGAATGCTACTAACCGTTTAGAAAGCCATCCTTGCGTGATAACCGTAGAGGAAATGGCCGCTGCTAGGCATTTCATTAGAACTCAAAGCCACAACATACCCGAAGACAAGAGATACGCCATTTTGCAACCAAGATTAGAACTGAATCCAAAGTATGGCTCGATTTAAATTTATTTTTGTAGTAACTAATACATTATTTGTTTATAGACATCCTATTATTAAAAAACTGCATAAATTGATGAGCAGTGATCCAGAATTAGGAGAGCTTTTGGCAAAACAGGTAAGAGTTCTTTTAAATCTTAGACTATATAATGATTAGTTCAACCTCTCCAGAAGATAAAAACAAACATTCAAATGGAATAGTTTCAGAAATAACGCGCTAATGCACATATCCTGCTTAACTAATTATTTCATTTTCTTTTTTAGTTATTCGCAAATTCTATGGTAGGAGCTGGACTTGTTGAAGATCCTCGAATTTTGCTAACTTCGATGAACGATCTTTTAGCAAAAGCATTAGAGAAACACTAAATTTACCATCACTAGTTGTATAGATTAATTCCCATTGTAAATATAAAAATTGGATATAGATTTTAAGACTTTCACACCGACCAGTTGGATCACGAAATTTACAGCAGAGGTATAATTGTTAAAACTTTATATAAAGATTATAAAGACGAATTAAATAAGCTTTAAATGATGATAACATTTCAAGTTCTATCTGCTGACAAAATAGAGAAAATTAAATATCTTATTGGTTTGTATTTAATATTTGACTTTACTGTATTTGAAACGATAAATGTATCTTAAATTAAAATGATTCCCATTTACCAAACTTCAAATTTGGAGTTATTACATTTATTAGGAATATCCAGTCTAGGTGACATATTAAAAATGTAATTTCAGTCAAAAGGTAGTTAAAAAAAAGCCGAATATTTGTGATCCAGCTTTAATCAAACGTGTTTTTTTTTATGAAGATTTAGTACTTAGTTTAAATTTTATCATTTTTTTCAATACCTCTTTATTTTTCTTATAATTTTATTGTAAAATGAAATGAACTAGAAAAACGCCATGGATAATTTTGAATTCATCTGTTAAATTAATGTTTTTGTAACTTTCTTATTTCTGTTAATGTTAATATAAAATATATCTTAAAATGATTTGACCCTTTTATCCTCTCCTCTCCTTGAAAACAAATAAATAAGTATTAGACTATCAATCGATTTGCGACAACGTTTCTTAATTCAAATATATGAGCCCGATAATCTTTGACAATGCGTGTTGTGTCTGAACAACATGAATTTCAAATTACGTAGGCGCTCATTAGTTATTGAGGTTGCTTAAAGTGGGCGGTCAGACCGGTCGAAATAAGCATCTAACGAAAAAGAAAACCGCCAGTAAAGATTGTGTCTAACTTTATTAGTCAATACTGTCTAGTGAATAATCAATGGCCAACTGTCAGCTGTTGTTGCACTTATCCACACAAAAAATAATCTTATTCCACTATTTAATATCACCAGATATTAGTTACAATATTTTTCAATCAAATATATGGATAAAGAAATATTATTAAAAACAAACTTAATCATCAATCTAAGAATAACTTCACAATTTTTTAAAATCGATTATAAAGTCCGTATGGCAAAAACTGGTTCCTAGTGGCTGGTAGCGTGCTGATCATGAATTTTAAAATTTAAGACTAGACAGTTTTGACTGGTCTGACCATATCAGTCAACTTGACCGATGCCAACGCAGCCTGAAAGCTTTAACAAGTGTTCTTACCAGTGACATATCCAGAGTAAATCTATGGGGGGGTAGTGGTAGTAAAGTTTATGTCTGGGGGGTAGTGGTAATATTTAAAACCTTATTTTTGATAACAATACATTTTAATACCTATAAAAAGTAAACTTTTTTAAAAAAATTGGGGGATTTACCCTCATAACGCCCCCCATTTATACGCCACTGGTTCTTGCAAGCTTCTATCAGAAATGACACTAGTCAGGTCATTAATAGTGATGGGCGTAATCGAATTATTGTTATAATCGAATGATGAGTATTCGAGTGATTTCAATAATCGGATTATCAATATAATTAACTTATTTTCCATGCCTTCATTTTTTGTTATTATTATCGTTTAAAAAAAATGAGGACAGACCGAAAAAATTAATAGCTTAAGAACATTGTTTTAATAAAATAGAAAAAAGTGTAGTACTTGTAAAAACAAGTCTGGAAATACCTAACTGCCTACCTACCTAAATCAACATTTAAAATGTATTCATCCAACATTTTAAATATTTTGTTTGAAACACTCAAATCATTTTAAAGAAGACTCAAATTCATATAAAGTTTTATTTTTATTACTTCTTGTTTCGTTTCCCTCGGCACTCGTTAGTGTATGTATTTGAATGATCAGCTCATTCGAATTCAAAATTTTGTTTCACTCGGTAGTTCATTTGAATGATCTGATCATTCGAAATTCAGTATGTCTCGGCACTCGCTAATGTATTTGAATGATATGATCATTCGAGTGATCCAGTTCAAGTTCTCGAGATATCTCGAAACATTTTAATAATCGAATGACCGATTATTTTTCATTCGAATTATCCCATCACTAGATTAATGAATAGATCAGCGGCATCCAAAATCCTGGCATGCTACAAATAAATAGGAAAGCTAGCGATTAAAATTACATCCGGGTACAGGACATACCCAAGGACATCGATAGTCTACCACAGCATTACTCAAAGTGTGGTCCGCGGAGCCCTAGGGCTCCGCAAAGCCTTTGTGGGGGCTCCGCGAAGAAAATAATAATCTAACAAAAAAAGCAGTACCATACAACGGGACTTTGAGACCTTTTTTTTTAGAATTCAGTAAGAGGAAGGAGTATATCAGTTTGGTATGAGAACCTTTTTTTTAGTTTTCAGGAAGAGAGGAGTATATGATTGTGGTATGAGGCTAGAGGAAGGAAGATATGAGTTTGAGGATTTTTTTGTTGTAGGGGCTGCGCAAAGAAACGGGAAGGACCTGGCAAGAGGCTAGAGCAAGGAGGATTTTGCACGAAGGACTTTTTTTGAAATGTGTTTAGGGCTCAGTCAAATATTTCGCTTTTCAAAAAGGTTCCGTCACCAAAAAAGTTTGAGAACCACTGGTCTACTAGCAATGGCTGGGCTACCACCTATATCTATTTAAGAATAGCAAAGAAAATAAAACGGTGGCAAAAGAAACACTGATGTAGAAATGGAGTGAGATGAGGGACCAATATGATGGATGAAGCAAAACATACATTAAAGACCATACAGCATGGAATAAGAGAAAATGGGGCGACTTAAGAGAAAACCGGACCTCTCGCGAAAGCAAAAATGTTTTAAGGATTTTCTAATATAAAATTGTATTTATATTCGTGCCACTGGAAATACTTTGTGATTTTATATGTCTTGACAATGTTAAGAGCTTTAAATTTGTGCAACGATAAGGCAGCACTCTACAGAGACGTTTAAGAAAAAAAGGTGGGAAAGCATATCATTTAAAAACTACTAGATATTAATTAAAACAAAAAGCAGCAAATTTTCATAGATTTAATACAGAATGGCGCGGAAATGTTTTTTTTTTAAATTTCTTTTAAAAGTTTTCAAAATAAATACTTTTCGAAGGTTTACAAAAAATTCAAGGTTTCTCCACCCTAAGTTTTGTTATTGTTGTTATTTCCTGAAAATTTCACAAAAATTGGACTAAAAATAAAGGCTCAGAATGAATTAGAAATTTTAAAGCCGTTCAGATACAACAGGACATGGTATCTTTGGTTTCTACCTACATAGAATAGGCAAGAAAGACGACCTATACTGGACACACACACACTGGATAGTGGTAAGAAAAAAATAGGTAATGAACGTGTGCCAAATATGAGGTTCACAAAAACAAGATCAGTGATTTGATATTACAGGGAGATATAGAATGAAACTCAGTCAGGAACAAGATACCCAGACAGCACAAATAGGTCCATTGGGCGTCCATTCGATATACAATTTTGGATGTCTGGACGTCCAAAGATGAGTTTTTTCTGGACTTCCGACGTCCGATGGACGTCCAAAGAAGTATACAAATGGCACACTTTTGACCGTTCATAGGACGTCCAATTCTGGATTATATTTGGACGTTCAATACTGGACATTTAAAAAACGTCCATTCCTGGATTATATTCCATTGAGACCACGCATCCCTACTTTTTTTTACACAACAGCAACTCACCATACACTATGTTATATTATTAATTATTTATTTATTATTTAATTAAAAATCACTTGAGCAGAGCAGGGATCGTACTCACGACACGTCCATAGTGTTTCTGGGCATTCAAGCGCTAGTTGCTAATATTGCCAAAAAACTGTTTTTGATCACTTATTAGTGCAATTTTTTGCCATTTTGAGGTGAAATTGATAGCACAGTTGAAGTAAACCGACTTGTAAATTCCTGCCTGAAACGGAAAAACATAGATTTATCTAGCCAAATATAACATAGATGTTTCTTCAGTATATGTATAGAAATAAGGAATCCCCAAAATTTGTCGTAGGGAGCAACTATTATTTGATACTATTGATATGAGTTTTAATCTTCAATTAGCCGAAACAATTTGGTCATAACTTTTAGGTTTCTTCGAGTTAAAATACCATTTTATGTTTTATTTTGATGACTTACAGTATTCCTATGTTCTGTGTTAATGATCAAATATATTTTTAAAACAAACTAAACTGTATTACATGTGGTTAAATTCACCACTATCGCACAAAAATACAAGTAAAACTCATATACGGTCAAATTTCCCCCAAATTGAGTGAAATTGACCAAAGGCACTATTTTTCAAGTAATAATTTTTTTTTTGTAATTTTCACCTAAAATCCCATACCTAATGAATGGTATACTTTCTTGCATATACAAAAATTTAGCAAAATTTGAAATAAAGATTTGTATAGGGTCAAAGTTTAAAATCGGTCAAAGACACCCCATTTTACGGTAATGCGTTTGCGGTTCTGGGGTGGATCCTCTTGGCAAGATTGGTATGCGATGCAAGAGTCCCACACTGCTCGACATATGCGTCCTTGCTCTTGCTGATGAGCGTCCATAAAGAAGAAAAAATATTAAATCAAGGGGATCAAATAAAATTGCTGCTGTATACACGAGAAAACTAAATGTATAAACCTACATAAATAAATAAGAACCTTAAACAATACCGGCCGTATCTCACATGTGACCAAAAATTGATTTCACCACTTATGGGTAAAAATACTCGGCAGGAACCCCAAAAGAATGCTCAAAGCGGGTCGCACTGCGTGTTTTAAAAATAGTGTAGAAAAGTAATTATCCACATTTTTAATTCAAGGCATATGTTATGTTTTTTGAAAAACAATCAATCTACATGTATACCTATATATGGCAAAGCCCTTGTCCGAGGAAGGGACGCCTCTATTATTAATGGCCGCAGCACTCTGCTGAGACGACTTGACACAGCTGAAGAAAACCCCGCATCTACCATTGTATGACGTATTGTCCAGTAAACAATGTAAGAATACAGCTTTTACCCAGACAACACACCAAATCCCAAAGATATCCACAGAATATCTTTTGTGGATATCCAATATATCCACAGGATATCAGAAATATTCCGTGGATCTAATATGGATATCCAAATGTCCGTCTATATCCAGAATATAGAAGATATCCTATGGATATTCAGCAAAATATCTAATTAGTATCTTCCAGACAATACAAGAAATCCCAGAGATATCCACAGAATATAATTTGTGGATATCCAATATCCAAATCCAACCAAATGTCCGTCGTATATCCCAGGATATAGAATTCAGATATTCAGCAAAATATTTTATAGGTATCTTTAGTAGACATTCATAAGTAACCAAATGAATGATAACGTCGAAAGAAAATAGAGATAAAAAATATTTCCAACAATCTGTCTTTGAGTTTGCCCACTAAGGAAAAAGTCATCCTTATTAGGACTCTTCAGCAATAAATGGAAATTCTCGACTCCAATCTCTAATAGAGTCTTAATGCGAAAAAAATGTTCGATCAACTCAATTATGGCGGGTTGAGCATGAGTAGATACGAAAGTGGTATCGCCATCTATACTTAGGAAGCAAAATCAAAAATTACATCTAGTAGTTATCCACGATGGTTTGCGTCCGCGCTAAGACTTTGATATATGTGGATGTCCATGGGATATTGAATACACCTTAAAAAAATTAATTTTAAATATCTGAACGGTACTATTAGCCACAATGGCGTAATTTTTTAATAATTTGCTATATAATTACTATTATTTATGGACATTTGCATGTCTATAAATTACATTTTATGGATATAAAATAGATATCCACCATGGACTGGACATTCAGTGGATATTGGGATGTTCAGTAGATATCCAAAGGATTTGGTGTGCTGTCTGGGTAGGTCCCCACATTCAAACAATATTTATTTTATCATAAAATTTAAGTAGTTGGTTGTTATATAACATACAGATATATACCTATTGATGCTGGCTTGAATATTGAATAACACTGTATATATGTGTCTCCCCGATGACATAGATAATTCTATGATTTAAAAAAATATAGATAGTAAAAGGGAATGAAATATGTAGGTGTATAAATACCTACTTATATTATGATAAGTGATTATAAATAATTCAACAGAAAACTTTGCAGTTTTGTGTCGAATGCTCCGGGACTGCCAATACAGATAGCATAGGTATAGGGCCTCGAATCTATATTATTTATACCTACCTAAACCTCTATTATAGAGCTTTAGGTACCTATAATAGGTACCTATATTCCGATTAGATCGTTAGTTTTTACATTTGTTAAAAATAAATAGGTATATTTTTTATAATATTTGATGAATACATTTTGGATTTATTGAGACAGTAAAAAACTAATACAAAAATGTATAATTTTCTAAGTACTTAAATAGGTACGGCGGCAAAGCATAGGTATATTATATTTGATGTAGGTATCAAAATCAAACACGCGACTGGAAAAAATCACGTGTCCCTATACCCATCTCGCAAATAATAATCAAGGCCACCGTAATTACTTCATATTTGGTATCAAATTAAGAAATGGAATGCAGGTAATGTAATAATTAATAAATTATTTCAATAACTTTGGGCTCCAACTACCTATTACATAAAGTAAATCAAGATCAAACATTAACATTCAAGTATAAACGATGGAAATATTTAGTGATTAGGTAAAAAGAGCAAATTTATTTTATTTTTAATGACGTTAAAAAAATTACGAGATTAAATTGACTGGAAAATCATGCATTACCAAATATTCAAATTTCCCGCAAAAATGGATGTTAAAAACCGGAAACAGACATCTGTCATGTGACACAAACCATATTTCATATTTCCCAAAATACAAGTCGCCATCGTATCTCCTTTTTACAATATCTTTCTAAATTATTAAATTGATTTTACATAACATACGTACCTCAAGATTATAATGATTTCCATATTTTTGTCATGTCATGCGCTTCGACTTAGTGTGACATCATCAAATTATCAACTCTATTCGCCAGCCATTGGTGGTAACTTGACCTTCAACTTAAATCTAACCAATGACGAGACTCGAAATTCTGCACTCCACCTGAAATTTTCTTATCGTCATATGACCCATTCTTGCTGGTGGCAGTCGCGTAAGCCATATTTGTCAGTGGGTTCGCTAGTTCCGTAGTGTGTTGTGCACTTTTAACATCGTTCTGGCCTGTAAATACTCTTAATAACATAAAAAATGGCAGATTCTGAAAAAAACCCCGTCTACGGACCCTTCTTTGGCGTCATGGGGGCCGCATCAGCTATAATTTTCAGTGGTAAGTGAAATTTTTGGTCATCTTTTAGCCGCTAGACTATTGATTTTATGCCATTAGAAGGTCTTATAGTCTTTTGATAAAGTTAATTGCTTCATTTTCATTGCGATTTTAAACTAAAGCTTGCCTCGCATAGAGAGCTAATCACTAAAATAGTTTATATATCAGCAATCTTTGTGTTCGAGGCAAAATTGAAACCATGGGCGTAGTAGACAAGTCATATGCCAAGTTTTGGGTTTTTCTAACTTATGACTACGCCGAATATACCCTAATACAAGCATTTTCATAGTTAGTTGCTTATAAAAAGGTTATATTTTACAATAAATACCGTTTATTCCACAGATTGTAAAAAATTGACCCACTTAACTAGTCACATGCCTTGTCAGACCCACCCGTCTACGAAACTTTCCAGTTGTTTTTAAGTTATTTTTTTACATTTTCAAATAAGCTTTAACACTTTAATGGTGGTTTATTTACATGTTCATTAAAAAAAGGCCTTAAGCATCGTTCCAAAGTCCAGTTTAATTTGTTTTGCGTTGTGATTGTGACAACTAATCATTATCTCGTAGCTACACCAAACTCTATATAAATGAAATTGTGCCTTTAAAATTGAAACTATAAAAAAACTTTTTTTTGTAAAATGTAAATAAAATAAATTGTGTTTAATTTCATGTCATTTTGAAACTAACTAAAGCGGGACTGCTTATAGGGAGAATATTATTATTATTATAGATAGTTTGAGGGAATAAAAAATGATTTAAAAACAAATTTGAGTCCTTACAGGTGGGTGTAACCCCAAAACATGTGACTGTCAAGGTTTCCTCATGGTAGGTATCACATGAAACCATAACTGAATGCTTGAGTACCTTTAATCAGCTGTCTTGCATATTAGTAACAATGTTAATTATGTTTTCTTAAATTTATTCATTTTAATTTGTTAATATGAGGTACTTAATACTACTTTTCTCTAATAATTTAAATATTAAAATAGATCTCTACTGAATAGTTTTTTTTTAAATGAAAATAAAAACATTGAACATTTTGGCTTTAGGCCAGTTATATTGTAAGCAACTTATTTTTTTTGTAATTAGTACAGTTTTACAAAAGCTAAGCTTTTTTTATTGTAGGTATATTTAATAAAAAAACATTTTTATTAGAATCTACTTGATACCACCAATAATTATTAATAAATGTTCCTCATGATATTAACTTTTAGCAAAATATAATGTAGTTAAACACACTTCATTCTCATAAATTTAATATGAAATTGTTATTAAATGAATACAATTTTGTTCTGCTTTGACATCATATGATCTTTCCTTATCTTAATATATAGGTATTTAATAACAGTTTTTATCTCATTTAGGAGTCATGTGATGGGAGTGGCTTCGTTTAAACATCAGTAGGCTTTTATAAAATGGGAGTTAATTTACCAAAATTTAACAGACCCATTTGTACTATAATAATTAGAACAAATATGTTGTTTGAAAATATTCATTTTTGTCTGATTTGATTTACCAAAATTGTAAATTTGTTGCTTTTTTTTTTAATATGTATGAACCTACAACCTGATAGGTTTTGACATTTGTTTCTTTTTGAGTCCCAAAATAGCTAATTCCCTTCTACCTACATAGTTATCGAAGATCTATTTGTTTCTTCTTAATACTTATAGATGCAATGAAATATCAATTTGTACTATGTTGTTACTCATAGATTGTCATTCATTTTATTTTAATGCAATCTTTAATGTGTACATCAATGAGATATATATTTCACTAATAAGTTCTTAAGGTAGACCTTGTTGGAATAGGTTCAGATTCCTGACTTTCTCATTGTGACCTCCATTAACTGAATGAATTCACCTGTTTAACTGGTCTTCTAATGAATTTATGGCCACTAGTCATAAAACGGTCTAGTCTACTGTCTCATTTTTTAGACAACTTTAATTAAATTTTGTAGGTACCTAATTGTTAAGCCTAATACTTATGGTACTTGATCATCAGTCAACATGTGATTAGCTAACATTCACGTGTTAAAATGTTTTCTGACTTTTGTTTAAATTGAAAGTGGAGTAGTAAATATAGGGATATTCTCTTGGTTATGATACAAAAATTGATAAATGATAAAAATGTAGTATGTACTACTTAGGTATTTCACAAAATATTCACTTTAAATGACAATCACTTCAAATGTTGATTCTATATTACCATATTATCTTTATATTTTTTCATAAATTGAAATAAAAAAGTAATTAGCAATTTGTCGTTATTATCTAAGCCAAAATGTGCAAAAACATTTTTTATTGAATCATGTAAGGTAAATAAAGGTACTAGGTATAATGGGGAAGCTTTATATTTTATTTTCTTCATTAATTAATTATTACAGTTTTTAATAAGATATATTTATATTGGGGTACCTAGTTCAAATCTTTAGAAACATAATAACATTTTTTATTACATTTACAAAAATTATAAATCAATTCTCAGTAGTAGACATGGAGAAGTACATATTGGTAGTTGAGATTAAAATAAAAAATCATTAAATATGTGATTAATAAAATTGTTTTGTAAAAAATATTTCTTCCAACGATATAAACATAAGAACATAAATAGAACACAAAAAAGTATAACACAATCTAAGTAGGTACCTACTAAAACACTAAATTAGCCATTGCTTCTGGAAAATGATATTTTAGCCTATCCAGAAACAGTTATTTTTGGTTGGGGGAGTTTGTCTTTATCATTTTGAAGAGATTTTTTCATCGCAATAGTTCATATATACCAACAGTTTCAGCTTAAGACCTTTGCTCTCTTTTTTGTCAGGAAATTTGACAAATATGCAATAAGGTACCTTCTTTGTTGATCTCTATCTTCCAAATCAAGTTCACTTTCAAATTCTTCCAAAGAGACATTCTTGAAACTGTCTCCAGATTCAATCCACTATTCACCATATGAAGAATAAGCACGTTCAGTTATATATTTTTAAGTAGTTCTTATCACTTTCTTCCTGCTTCTTTTAACTATTAGTTTTCCTTACTTTCCTTGTTTTTGTAATAGTTTTACCAGTCTTTTGATGTAGCAATCTTCCTTTTTTTATGCTTATTAATTTGGGCCCCGCCCACATAAGTACTCATGTGAAATGAGCAGAAGATACATCTGAGGAATGGAGCTACTCCATACTTGTTCCAGGTTCAACAAAGTTGATCATGAAATGCTCATCTTGAGATTTATGCTGTTTTGGTTTCTTTTAAAATTAAATCCTTGTTCCTCAAGATATCGTTGAGGTATCCTGGAATTTTCCTTTTGGACATTATAAAATAATGTTAACCTCAGTGTTGCTCTAGCTAGGTATTCCTTATAAGTGGTTGTGGAAACTGGTTGGCCTCCTAGAACTGCCTTGATGGCCTTTTCCATATCATCTTCAGTGTATCTGAACATTTGTCCCTTTATAGGAGGCATCTTGAAACTAAAATTTAGGTTTTAGTAGATGACATTTCCAAAATTGTAGTACTTGACATGGTATCATACACTAGATCTGACAGACGAATTACCATGTTATTGAAACTGGAGTAAAAAATAATTGTTGCCCTTTATAATATGTAGTAATAAGGTTTATAGGAGTATTTGAAAGCATATCCAAAATGGTAGTAGTTAACACTTGTGCCATCTACTAAAAAAAAAAAAAATTATTTGTGTTGGTGTTTGACACCATGTCTAAAACTAATTTTAAAGTTAGTATTAATTTGTTATAATATAAAAACACTAGTACTAAGTTCATACAGCAAAATTACAACTCTGAAGTCACAATTCAATACTTAATCAGCAACAATTTTTTTTAAATGACTTTCATATCACTTTCATTTAGAAAACACTGTCCCTATCTAAACACTTTTTTAAAATGGCTTTCTTATCAATTTTATTTAGAAAATACTTCTACATGAACACAATTACCCATGATTTGAAGGTAGATGTAGATCATGGCATCTTAAAAGTAATTAAAAATCATCTAGGTTTGTAATATAATCACTTTAAAGGGCAAAATGTAAACTACTAATGCACTTACTTTAATTATAATTCCATTTTGCATTTATAGTCAAAAATAAACTGTCTTCAAAAAATTATTCTTAGAAATATCTCAAAAATCTTTACAATTCCCCCTTTGGGGATTAATTATATGGGTATATTTTTCTTTTATCTATCTAATTGACGCATTTCCAGATTTTCTAATTTTCCTACAGTTATAACAAAATTCATACTTTTATTTTTGAAGTTAGAAAATTAACTTTCTGGAAATTCCATATAATTGTGCGAAAAAAAAATTGTTGTGTTTAATAATTATAAAGTACAGTTACTAAATTTAATGATAGGTCAGTTGTAATTATTTAGATTGTACTATAATGAGTTGTTAAAATTATTATTTGTGTTTAAATTTTTTTTTTATAATGGGTGTTGTACTTGCATTGCCTTAACCTTGGGGGAATACGTTTTGGGCTTGTCCCTAGAACTTCATTGACAAATAATAGATGGCATTTATACAGACCTAGCTAGACCTTTTGATGGTGTCTGGCATTGTTATTACGAAACCAATAACGTGCTTGTCAAGAATTGTTGTTACTTTTCAAAACATTGTTATTACTTGTAAGACCACAGTCAGCAAAAAGTATGCCCTCATTGGATACTGGTGTACCTCAAGAATACTTAATGTTTTCTTTGTTTATTATAGATATACTTTCTTTTTTTGCGTTATTGAGCATGTAATCGTTGTAACTAAAGGTTTTCTTTTGGGTTTTAAAAAAGAAATGCTGAGAGAAATAGGTACTATGCACATTAATGATACTAGAGTACTACATACACTAGCAATATTTTTATGGTATAATGTTAACATTACTAATTTAATACATATTTTTATAAAGCCTTAAAAATAATTGAAATACCTACCTACATTAGTTTCTTTATATAAAAAATCGTAATTGTTATGTTATTTATCTTGTTAGTAACATTTGCAGTATTTACAACAGCCTTTGGGCGACAAAAGAATTCCATGGTCATTTGTTATCAAACTATTTCGTATTTTTAACTTAAAAAGGAGGTTCTCAAGTCTGAATATTTTTTTATGTATGTTCAGTGATATTTCTTTACCACGTTGCCCGATTTTTAAGATTCTTTTTTGTTAGAAAGAGGGTGCCTGAGGGGTGGTCCCATATAATTTGGTCAAGATCTGATTATGAGATCCATGAGAAAATCATCAAACTCATTAATTTTTAACTTGTAAATTTTAACATTTCTAATAACTAACAAATAATCATTGCAAGAAGGGTTGGAATAAGTCACGAGTTTCATAAAAAAGTCAAAAAATCCGACTTTTTGAATCAATTTATGATTTTTTTGAATTAATTCAGACTCACTAAAACTAAATACAAAAAACACAAACAAAAGTTTTTTGTTTTCATTAAAGCTTAACATAAAATATGAAATTTTTGCAAAACAAACTGAAACATTCATTAAATACTAAATAGGTACATAAACTTATTAAGAATATGTATTAGAAAAGTTAGTTTTCTGGCTTTTTCCAATCCTAGTCAGCAGACGCGGCTCATTTCTAGAAGCACATGCTCCCCTAGAAAAATGTAAATAAGTTTTCAAACAATAAAACACAAGAATTTACTTTAAGGGACTTTATTGCTTATAAGTAAAGTCTATTCTTTTGTTTTTATTGGTTGAAAACTTATTTACAACATTTTTCTGGGGGTGCACGTGTGCATCTGCTCCTATGGACGAGCCGCGCCTGCTAGTCTGGTTGCGTCTGTCTTTCAGGAACATTGTCACAATCTTTGGCTAATTAATCATAGTTTGCAGTATTTTGCGACATGCTTTACATATTGCTTTTTTTTTTGGTTGGACAATAATTGTTTTTTCTACACCCATATGGATATTAGCTACAAAAAAGTAAGCCATTGCGTTTAACTGAACGAATATATTTCATATCCATTACACCTGTAAGAACACACTGCACGGATATGAAATCCACCGCATACAGATCGTATTTGGTTACCAGGCTATTATTTTTTTTAAACTTTAAATAACAATTCTGTCAAACTAATTGTCAATTTATTTTTCAGATATTAATATTAAATATAATTTAAAAATGAGCGATTCTTGTGAAGAATCAATAAATAATAGCATTTCACAAGATATTTGTCTATTATACAAAGAAATCATCTATTTACTTGCCATGCAAAAGGTCCTGGGTTCAAATCTAATATTGAAGACTAAATAAAATCTTTTTATTTTAAAAAAGTATTTTAAATTAGTTATTTTATCCCAATAACATAAAATAACACAGGCCTGCGTTTAAATACTTTGTAAAATGTGAATTGAACTTTTCAACTGAAATTGGGTATTTCAGTAACGCTGATTTCAAATCTGCTTTTAGTTTTTTTCTATTACGTAAGGTTTTTAAACAAAATACTACAAGAATGCAAAAAGTAAAAATATATTTATAGATACTTAGGATAAAAAAGAAAATAATAAACCAAGAGAACAAACAATAAAACCGGGGAAGTAGTTAAAAAATAACTATCATTAATCCTTTGTTTTCTTGAAAAATCTTTCTCTCTTTCCGGAAAAGCTTCTTTTTGTTGTTTTTCGTGCATATTCTGCGGTAGGACGGCCCCTTTTAAGCACCCAACAGTATCCCAGCGCCCTTGCTATCGCCGTTCCATCTCTTTTATGTCCTGGTGAATGCGCTTCCCTTGCTCTTCACTGACATCGCCAAGATTATCTGGAAAATAGTCAAGATGAGCATGTAGAAAATGAATTTTTAAGCTCATGTTACAGCCTAACTTTTTAAATTTGTCTAACATGTTTTCAACAATACTTTCAAATTCAGGGTCTTTGTAGTTTCCTAGAAACTTATTTATAACTTGTTTAAAAGCTGTCCATGCTTCTTTTTCGTCTTCCTGCATAACCATCTCAATTTCATTAGTTTTCATCAACCTTCTTATTTGTGGCCCAACAAAGATGCCTTCTTTTAATTTAGCTTCAGAGAGACCCGGAAATGTTTCACACAAGTACTTAAAGCAACCACAATTTTTGTCTAGAGCTTTGACAAATTGTTTCATCAGCCAATTTTATATGTAGAGGGGGTAATAAAATTTTCTCCGGATCAACTAGGCTTTCCCGAATTACGTTTTTGGAACCAGGCGTTAAATTTTTTCTTAGTGACCAGTTTTTTTTTGGTCCAGTGATCATCTCTTGCTCTACTGTCCCAATCACATAGGAAACATGGGTATTTCGTATATGTGGATTGTTGACCTAAAAGCAACTTTAAAATTTTAAGGTCACCACATAGAATCCAGTTATGTTGTTTGTAGTTTATTCTTAACAGCAATACCTCAAGATTTTCGTAATAAGATTTCTCTTTGAAGAGTCTATAAAAAGTCTCCACTTTGCAGGATTGTATTCAGGAGCACCTAGGTGAATAACCAAGTCTAGATACATTTTGACAATATACAAGTGAACCAGCTGCGGCAAAGTAATTGACAAATTCAGCTTCACATTTTCTATACCAATAAAATGTATTACCTGGAGCAAGTAATTTTTTTTCTTTAAACCTTGATCCTAAAACCTCAGAGAGGTCTTTTGGAAGTCCCAAATCCCTGACTAAGTTGTTCAGTTCTACATGAGAAAATAGCTGCGGTTCACGGATTCCTGAGGTAGATGGCTCAAAAATGTCAATTTCTGAATCTGTTGAAGATTCTGATTCGATAGACTGTAATACTTTAGGTGGAACATGTACAGGTCTATCAGCGTCATGTGGAACTGGTCTTATTGCAGACGAAAGATTAGGATAGTTAATATACTTTAGAGATTTTGTGTTATGACCTTTAATATCACACAGACAAAAAGAGCAGTCGTTAATGTGATTTTTAGGTTCTCTCCAGACCATTGGTATTCCAAACGGTAGGGCCTTTCTTGTTCTTTTAAATCAATGCCTCAAGGCTTCTTCGCAAATCATGCAGATAACATGTGGCGCCCAAGGCTTATCTTGATCTCCAAGTCTGAATTTAAAATATGCAAAATATGCATTTTTTACGAAATCAGTAATGTTTCTTTTAAACTTCTTCACTAAAAAGTGTCCACAAATATAACAAAAGTCATCAGGCCTATTTTTACAACACCTACTAGACAATTTTTTAATAGAAAGTGCACAACGAAACACCGATAGAATTCGATAGACAACGCCTGTCTCAATACCACGGGGATACTAAATATAAATATATCGCCCTCTTTCCTGAATAAATCGAGTATCGGGGAATCCTCAACAATATTCTAGTAAGTACCGGTAAATCCCCCTACAAATGCGCAAATTAAAACGAGCTTTTAACGCGTCTCAACGTTTTGAACAAAAATAAGGAATTCAAATTGGTTTGTGATGTTCAGGGATAATACCCTTGATACTAGTTTACAAAAAATTTACGTGATAGAATAAAAAGGGGGTTATTTTAGCTATATAGAAGTTGTAAATAGGTGAAAAAAAAAAAAAATAAAATGGCTAGATCACAAAATGTTCGCGGGCTTGTGTAATTTTTAAAATTGTAGATTTTGTAGAAATAATATACTGTACATTGTACAACTTTAGTGGATTGTCCGTATCGCACTCAGACGATTAATAAAATAACCATAATTTATTTAAATAAGAAGTGTGAAAGTTTGAAGCTCTATCAGTCCCCAAAATAGACACCCATACTCACATCTAAATGCTGATGTCGGTGCCCTAGGCCCTAGAAGATATCCTCTCATTGATTTCGGTCTTTCGGTTATTTCCCGCGATATTTTGTATTGTGGTCACTACATGGTTGTCAGATTTTTATTGTTTCTCGGTTGTAGAGTTGATAATAAATTTGTTCCTATTTGGAAAAGTTTGAGATAAAAGCATTTTGAATTAATTCTTGCCAACCCTGATTGCAAGTCACTATCGAAAGTGTTTTTGGAATCGATATTTTACGCCTGTTTGATCATTACATTTTTAATTTCGATGTTTTGAATGAAATAATATCTTAATGGAATTTTTGATGTAACCTTGTAATTTCATGTAGAAAGTACCGATACGGTTTTGTGTACTTAGTTTTGAATAATCTCTTGTGGGTTTTTCTATTTTTAGTATTCATATAAATGATATAAATCATATTCTAGATTACATATTCACAAATCAACCAGTATATTAATAAAGGATGGGCGTTGACTATTTTTAAAGGCAAATTTTCTGCATATCTCCGTATCTGTGGGTTACGCCACATAACTTTTAGGCCTCCAGGGGATAAAGGACCTGCCTCTCAACTCGTTAAAAACTTGCTGGTTGTCGCTGAGAAGTGTCGAGAGACAGCTAGCCTCTCAGCTTCTCTCAAAGTTGTCCTGCGGGTTAATAACATCGTCAAGAATTGCCTATAATTTTTGTAAACAGCCATTTGGTGAGTTTCTACTACCCCGATGGTAAATGCCCGGGGTGGAGCTATTCTGTCCGCCTGAGCCCGCTGAATAGGGCGAAACTACATAATATATTTTTTAATTTGTCGGTTTACTACGCCACTGTTTGTGTTTCCAGTCTGGCAAGTCGCAGTTTAAAATAATCTTCCGTTTTTTAACTTTCTAGATAACGTTCGATATCGGTAAAACGTTTGCAATACAAATGGTAGAATTGCATCGAAAACATATTGGTATTTTTTCTTTTTTTTTTTATTGATTTTAGAATCGTATCTGAGAAACGCGTTCACGCAACAAATATTATTTATACCTACATTTAGCTCACAATTTAAAGCATTATAACATTTTACAAAAATAGATACCAGCGTACATCTGGTTGAAGGACGGGTACTTTGGATCAGAACCCTAAAATGAAAATTTGCTTTGTTTATACCTACTTATAATAAAAAAAATTAAAATTCTATTTATTTTGTATTTCACATTGTTGCTTATACAGTAGACTAGTAGATAATAAAAACATAGTTTGGGGAACGCTGAAACAACTGTTAAAAATCCGTGTCCTTGGCTGAATAGTTTGTTGGACAGTGGCCAAATGTCTATCAAACATGTCTAGTCTAAAGCTGTTGGATTTTTTTTTACTTTACCTATACAGAACCGGTTTTAAAATTTTTGATATTGTAGTGCAAAGTTCTTGACATTTTTATTGGAAAGGGCAACAAATCATGATCCATCATCTTCTGCCAATAATCGTCATGATTCTATTCTCATTAATAGCAACAATAATTTTTCTTTAGGGTAATTTCATATCAAATTAACCAAAATAAAAAAAAGGTATGGCAGTCCATCCCACGGATTTTGATAAAATTTGGTACACTGATTATCTACATGGGTGGGATGAAAAATCCAAAATATTTTTTTTTTGATCAGTGGGTAGTTTTTTTAATTTATTTTCAAAAATCGCAAAATTGGCCAATTTTGGTACAACACAATTTCACAAAAATTAGAATATCTTGAAAACTACTTATCGTAGATCATTAAGATATAACTCGTAAAGAATTTTTTTTTAATTTTGAAAAAAAAAAACATTGATTTTTTGAAAAGTCAATTTTGATTGGCAAAACATGTGCCAGATTTCAAAATGGAGAAATCATGGGTTCAGTATGAACAAGAAAACGTGAAAATCTAATTTTTGGCCTTATTTTTGTAATTTTCTTAAGACTCACTAAATTTTACAAGAAATATACTTATATTATTCTGAAAAAATATTTACAAATAGTTTTTGGTTTTAATTTTTCTTTCCAAAATGTTCGGAGATTCAATCATTTTTTCCCTAGTTAAAGTATATGAAGGGTACAGGGGAAAAAAGATGAATGTCACAAAAATGAGTTTCTGAGAAAGTAGGATTTTAAAATTTGAAGACAATACTTGTCTGAAATATATTTGGCTCAAATATTTTTTTTTCTCAATACCTGGTAGTATAGATTACTTTGTTACCAATTATTGCGTGCACAGGTTTATTTTTGTAGCTGGAAAAAAATATTTGGAGTTAGACGACATAGGTTCGAGTGGGGAAATGGAGTAATTTATCATAAACTATGTGCCAGTAATTGCATTATTTATTGAAACGAAAGAGCATACAACTTTAATTTTGGTTTTATAAAAGTAGTACCAACGAAAATAGTAAAAAAATTCTCATACAAAAAATATAGATGTAGTAGTAAAAACAAATCAACAAATAATCTAAATAAGTACCTTTTTATTAAAACTAAGGCACATAATGGTAAATTTCGGTACCTAGAACATATTAAAATATTAGGTAATGTTATAATATTATAAAAAAAACATACAGCGAACGTCAAAAAGTTGACTTAGTATTGTAAATTATAACCTTTAACATAAATTAAACGTCTTCATCTTCGGTAGTGTGGTTATAAGGTATGTTTTCAAAGTACTTTCATGCATTGGGCTCATAAAATCTTTTAAGTTCTTGTAGGTCTTGAAACTTTTTCAAAGATATAGGGAGTTTCTCATTGTATTTTGAAGAAGGTATTTCAAATTGTCCAGGAGGTAACAAATCAATATTTTTTTGACTTTCTTCTAGGCGGTATCACTACAGAAGTCGTGCAAGCTCCGTTATAATGATTCACGATATTCTATCATTCTCGGCATACCAGTATGTACTGTAAGTTCCTTGATTGGTCTGCTTTCAAATGGACACTATTTATAGAAGTAATTTGCAAAGTGATTCGTCCATGAACGAAAAATATTTTGATCTTCACAGTCAATTACACAAAAAGGACCAGGTTTACTTCTAGCACTCAGAATTTGCTCATTCTATCAACCCGGAAGTTCTATTGCTGTTTTTTGGTTTATTAGACCCATGTTGCGTTCGCATTCTAGATAGCTGTGTCCCCGAACTGGAAACGTCATCTTGATTTTCCTTAAGCGTTTTGTCTTATGGACAACGAAATGCAGTAAACGAAATAATAATAATAATACTCTCTCTAATTCACCCCCTTACGAGTGAATTTTTAACCCCAAAAGCTGAGTTTGTGCGGGGAAAGGGACGGCTATTATTATTATTATTTGCCGTGGCGCTCCGGGGCGACTTAAAGATGATTGATGGTGCCATTTGACTTACAGGTGAGGAAAACCTTACCCAACATCATCGAGACGGTAATGCATGGCGATTTTATAATCTGCATGTCATATCAACAGAAATTAAATTTCTATTAATACGGCACACATCAAATCCTATACCGAATCATGCAATTTAATTAAAAATCCACATGGTCTGGTCTGGGATTCGAAGCCCGACAGTCTCGGACCATAAACTTGCCTATAAATGAATATAAGCGCGTTAGACTGCTACACCACCGACCCGAAATAAGGTATAATTCTTATTTTGGCCGCTACACGAATCACAGAAAATTTCTAACTCTTGGACACGCTTATCCACGAAATTGCAAATAAAATGAAATAGCATAGATGCCACTTCATCTGAGCCCTTCTTTCCAGCAGTTTCCGTGTAAGTATAAAAATATAAAGCAGAGTTAGACAGCACATGGATGGATATTAAAGGAATAAAAAGAAAGTTGGCGTACTTTTTTGAGAATTTAAACGAGCTGCTCTCTTTCTTTTGTAAAACGTTTCAGCTTTTAGAAGATGCAGTTTATGTTCCGTTTCCAAACGAGATAAAAGCGCTTTTTGTGAAGGATCGTTTTTGATGCTTATTTTCTTGGCCTTGTGCTCATCACAGGCACTGCAGGTATCCGTTCGTGGATAGCCAAAACTTATGTTGAATTTAGTTACAAATATAGTTCTGTAAGTCTCGTAAGAAACCTTTTTCTCAGGATTTTGTTGCAAAAACATGTTGAACATCGTTTTCACGTTAAGATCTTCCGGTAAATATACACGTTGGGAGTCATGGAGACTATAATGTGATTTTTGGCCTTTAAACGAAGCAATATGGTCAAAAAAACGGCAGTGGATATTTCATCTGGGAGTCATCTGGTAGACGATTTTTTCGATTGGAATGTTGACCTCGCCCATCGTGTTTAACATGACCAAAAGTGGTTAACTGCTGCTGGATATTCTGAAGCCGTTTCGCAGATATTTCATGCATAGAAAGCATAGCTTTATAACACTTCTATAGCTGTATTATCTCGTTGAACACGAATTTTGTATGTGAACGAATATGAGTGATATTCAACATCATGTGAAATTAAGCCACCCAGTTACAAATTTTGTTCATCATGATCTTAAAGTTCATTAAACTGTTTATTTGCAACCTCTCTCCTTCGGTGACATTTTCAAAACACTTAAATCTAGTACAATTACACATTACAAAAAACATAAATATAAAATAGGTCATGTGACACATCGTTGGAAAGGTATTTGAATTACCTTTACAACGAGCTATATCTCATCGATCTACGATTAGTGGTCCTCAAGATATTCTAATTTTTGTGAAGCTGTGTTGGATCAAAATTGGTAATTTTTTTTATTTTTGAAAATTAATAAAAAAAAATTACTGATCAGAAAAAAAGTATTTTGGATTTTTCATCATACCCATATAGAAAATCAGTGTACCAAATTTTATAAAAATCGGTGACATGGTCTGCCAAACCTCTGGTTGATTTGATATGAAACGACCGACCCTTTAACAACCAGTAATCGCAATGATGTAACCGGAGCAATTACCATTTCAAATTCTAATTTTACTATTAATTACATCAATAAATAACATTTAACAAATTCCTGCATAAATTAGCTTAATAGGGCTTAAATACCCTTCATTTGAAAGGTATTTTAATCATGAACAATCTTGTCAATTCTATTTTCAACAACTTCAAAGATAATTTCTAAAAATCCCCTTTTCGTTTTCGGTGGGTCACCCTGTATACAGTTGTAAATAAAGTATAGTATTCAATTCGTGTATAATGGACCATATTACACTCGAATATTTACAACACTTGTGTAGTATGATCTATACATTTGTTAAATAATATACTATTAATTTTTGTACACGTTGTTGTCGTAAAACAATGGGTACAATTTTGTTATAGCTTTGTAACTGAAATATTTTTAACGACATTTGCGCGAAAATATTTTCGGCGATATCCGAATCCATTGGTGTAATCATTTTTTTTTTATAATTTGAGTTTGCCATAAATAAAAAAAAATAGGCTGTCATTTTATCTCCTTTCATAGTCAGTTACTAATTTTTTAATAAATAAATTTTGATGATATTGCTGTAAGAACGTGACAAACATTTTTGTTTTATTAATGGTTCAATTAAATCGTTTCTAGCGTACACCTAATGTGCCACAACTGGTTAGCTCAATTGGCTTCATTTAATTTATAGATTTATTTTCTAACTTATCAATTGTTTACGGCTGAGTTTTATTTTTAGAATTTATACGCTTAGAAATGAAAATGAGTACGTAAATTTTTTCTACTCGCTCATAGGTAAATTAATAATGTATATCGTAACTCATATTTTGGCGTAACTGAAAGTAATTATTTTTTTTAGAGATTAATTTTAAAAATGTAAATCTTTATTAACCATTTGACATCTTTTTGACTTCCCTTTTTCTATTACATAAAAAACTACTTTACAAAATTAACAATTTCAGAAAAAACAAGTTTTTAGTGTTTCCTGGAAACCTGGTAATTTGATGATACGAGGTTTTGACTACGTTGACGATATATAACTGTTGACGCATGAGTTATTAATTTAATTGATAACTGTTATCAGGGAAACTCTAAAATGATTAATAATAATAATAATAATAATAATAATAATAAAAAAACATTTTTATATTTCAATTTAACAAACAAAAAAACAATAATTATAACAAGTATTAAAAGTAATTTTAAAAAACCGACTTCAAAATCGTGTAGCCATCACCATATCTTGACCAAATTTATATGGGACCACCCTTGAGGTAACCCTTTGTAAGGGGCGTTGGTGAAGTTGTAATGGACAATTAAAAGGAGTCTAATATAATAATTTTATATATGACATCAAAATTAGTCATTCATTTTCCACCAACATAATAACAACATCAGAACCATAACACACTAATAATTAAACATCAGCTCCTACAATACTCCCCCTCCTTTAGTAAAATAACCATGAGTATATATCTACATTATATATTAATTCAATATAAATGATACCTTTTTTTTAGTGCCTCTATGGTCTAGAATTTTTTTACGTGAATTGTATAAGCTGGTTTGGTTCTATCTATACATAGTGCAACTTCAACGCCATTCTTATCAATGTAAATAGTTTTCTCTGTGCGTTTTATTACTCTGAACGGGCCTTCATATGGTTGCACTCTTTTTGAGACCTTCAACTTTACAAAAACAAAATCACAAGTTTATAGGTCTTTTGCCACAAAAGGTTTAAAATTATTTTGAATTCTAGTTTGACAAGGTTGGAAATTATTAAAGGTTTGCCTTAATTTAACAATAATTTCATTACCTTCCGCCGAATCACTATGAGACTTAACTAACATTTCTCCAGGTATTCGAAGCGTTTGACCGTAAACCATCTCAGCTGAAGAACATTAAGAATTTCCTTAAGACTAATAAAAGTATAGGAAATTCATCCACCCACTGAATGGTATTTTGTCTTGCCATTGAAGCAACTTTAAGTTGCCTGTGGAATCTCTCCACGATGCCATTACTCTGGATGCTAAGAGTTTTTATGGATTTTGAAAGTACCAAGGAAATTTGTAAGTTCGGCAAAAAAAATTTGATGTGAATTGGGTACCTTGGTCCGTAGTAATACGTAAAGGTAGGTACACCAAAACGAGGAATATAATTAGCCACAAAAGTTTTTGCAATCTCACTGGTGGTAATGGTTTTTAGAGGGTACGCTTCTGACCAGCGAGTTACACGATATACATTAGTAAGGAGATACTTGTAATTCCTACACGGAGAAAAAGGACCTACTATATTGTGGATGTGTTCGAATCTGCCCTTAGGAATATCAAATTTTCCGAATTCAGATTTGGTATGTTTCGTTACCTTTGCTCTTTGACAGTTTATACAATGTTTGGACCATTGATTTATGTTTTTGGACATGCGAGGCCAAAAATATTTTGATTTAATTAATTTTTTAGTTGCTCTTGTGCCAGTATGTGATATGTATTGACGAAAAAATTAATTTACGCAACTGAGTTGAAATATATGGTCTGTGAACGTCTTTGGAGATATTGAAAATGTTTGACAGCAAGATATGCAGCCAAAAGTTCTCTATCGGATGTGGATAATTTTTTTTGAAAAGAAAGCAATGGGTGTACATTAGTCTTTAGAATATTGTTCAAGCGCTGCTCGTTTTAATTGTCCATTACAAATTCACCAACGACCCCTTATAACTGGTGACCCCGTCGTGATCATTTTTGGTTATAAAAATAGAGTATACCTCTTGTCGCATTTTAACAAATTCTGGGAGCAAAATCAGCAGAGACAACAACCAAACGATAGCAGCTACCACACACACTACCCCACTCTATCAAATTTCAAAGGCAATATAAGTTCAGAGAGTTGCCAAGCATTAGTAGATCTGAAGTTTACATTTTGTCATCGGGAACTTTTGTGTTTAGTTTGTAAATTAAACCTCTCCTTTGTAAAAAGAGTGAACCTAATGTCCCTGCGAATAAAGGACGTTTCAAAAAATCTTAGCACCGGGAGTAGAGGGGTCGCGCAGGTTATATATTTTTTACTTTTTAATAATTATTGAACAATAATGTCTTAATTAGGTAGTCTTATCATAAATGAATGACTAAATAAACAACTAAAAAACAATTAAAAACTAAAAATTGATTCACCTCAACTATTAACTTTAAAACCGCAGAATAACCAAGATATTTTTAATGAATTTTATTTTTTGCACTAGTGTCACACTCAGCACTATATTCGAACTGTCATACTTGTCAAATGTACATGCTACACTCAAGTATGTGTCAAATATTTGAAGCTACACTGAACAAATAAAATCCACTATTAGATATTGTAATCAGCGATGGTTTTAGCCGCAAAAATTTGGTTTGAATTGTTTGGAAATTTGATCATTCATAAGGAAAATTTTGGACAGCTGCACATATGTATAATTAGGCATTCCAACGACCTGTCAAACAATTCGCATTCAAATTAATTTTCGCGCGACTGTCATTTGTTATCTATAAATAGGATATTTGTTTATATGTGTAAGTTTTGAGCGCGCTTTCGTATTTGTGATTTTTTAACTGTTTTTAGATTTATTATATTATTATAATGAATTCAACAAGATTTAAATACTTCATATCTGTGGATATTTGCCAAAAACTGATATGTAATTTTTTGTCAATTTTAGAATTTTATCGCCTTGATATGTCGTGTAGATTAAAGTTTTATTTCCCAAAACATGATATCTCAATATCCGACACTGCGCCTGTGCCATGTAGATTCCTTTACTTATATGTTCCTGAACGCCGATTCAGTTTTGGCCAAAACCTCTTATGTCTGACATCATGTACTGTTCGTTTCTTAAAAGGTAAACATTAGACATGTCAAGTTTTGACCCTTATTAAAGGTTATGTTTTTTATAAAGCCGTTATTAACACTTATGAAGTTTTAAAACAAATATTACCTTATTTTTGTTAAAGAAAATATAAAGGTAAGTTAATATATCATTTTCTTCTATCAGTAAGAAACTACTGAGGTAATATGAACTTTTTTATTTGTTGCTTTAGGTGCTAAATTAAAGCACCAGTATGTCACGAGGCAAACAAATGGCAAAGAGGACAAAAGAGCTACTTAAATAAACTAATCTCATTGAAGTTTCAAAAGTTATTGTTGAAACAATTCCCAGTCTAGTCATTCAAACTCTAATATCTGTAATTTTTTTAATAGTACATGATTAACATTTCTCTCTAGACTACATATTTTTACATAATAATTAACTATAATTCAAATTAAAGTTATTATATAACAAAAGTATTTATGTAAAAGTCAATTTGTCAATGGGCACAACAATTTTAAAGTAGTTTCTTTAAAATTTAAAAAAATGACGTATCAGCTTTTGGCAAATAATCACAGATATAAACAACTTGCCTTCAAAAATTTTCTATGACTTGCAACGAACATACCCGCATTGGGTTAGAAGACTGTTTTCCGATTTTTAGAATAGAAATCCATCGATTTCGCATGTCGACTCTCTCATAATTGCCCATTTCATTTTTAACAAGTACTTTATGATTATCCTTTCTTACAAAATGAACGCTTATCAACAAGAACATTTCCAATTGATAAAAATTACGATCGGTTGAAAACATACCAAGGCCAGTGTTGCCAACTAATAAACTGATTTTAAAACAAAATTTATAAATGAACCGAAATTTAAAAAAAAAATCAATATAATTAAATCGCTTTTATAAAATTCCTTGTTTGGAATGCCCTAATGATGAAGTCCGATCGGAAAAACAGCACTTGGACTGTGTTTCTGTTTTTGAGAGCACACGGGCCGCGCTGGTGCTGCTGCAAATCTTGAAAAATAGTGGTACTTATTTAAATATAGTTTTTAAAAGGACATTTTAAGGTTTCAAAAGTCACAAGGTGAATTTGTTTAAAAAAAGGACAGGTGGCAACCCTAGTTCGAGCGTCCCTTAAGAAGAGTACCTAAAAAGAGTACCTTCTTAAGTTGCTCTATATTACATTTCGAAATTTATTGCAAAAAACTTGCCAACTTAAGTCCCTAAAAAGGTAGATACACCGACTTGATTAAGGTAACAGGTTCGCCAATATACCAAGCAAATTAAGGAAACATATTTAATAATTAAATAAAACATACAGTCACTGCAACCTAATTTGTCTATGCTGGGGTAAAATTTGCGCACTCTTAAGGTAAATATTGCCATTCTAAATCTGTTTTCATCAGTCTCGTCTTTCGAAATGTGTTTCATATAATTACATGTGTTCTTGAATATCAGGGAGTACAAATTTTGAAGGAAGAATTTAGATAAAGAGGAAAAACCGGTTTTCTATTCCCTCGAATTCAAGAATAGCTATCCAGACGTGAAGAGACCGTTTCGGTCTCCCTTGCTGTCGTCTTACGCTTGAAGTCGGTCTCGGGTCGCGCCTTGGCAATTGAATGTCGATTACAGCGTATCCCCACTTCAGACTCCCCACTGCAGCGACTACATAATTATTCCTTTATATTCCAGTTACCAAAACACAAAACTTGTCAAATGGCAGAAATGTAGACTAGGAATGTTTAAACCGATATTTTCTAAAATTGCAAAAATAATTGCAACAGCTGATCGCAGCAAGGAAAATTGAGAATTGACTCTAAGAAAATCTGTATTATAATTTTTTTACTTGATTAATTTATCAAAAGACTTGAGTACTATTCTGTTATTCCATAAAGTAACTACTGTCTACTGTGGAAGCATTTCAATATTTTTAATTTTTCCTTTAATTTATTTTTAATTATATTTCTTTTTTTTTTATAGCGCTGGGCGCAGCTTATGGTACCGCAAAATCTGGAACCGGAATCGCCGCCATGTCCGTGATGAGGCCGGAACTTATCATGAAATGTATTATTCCAGTTGTCATGGCTGGTATTATCGCCATTTACGGTCTGGTCATAGCTGTACTGATCGCTGGTACTCTTAGTGACAACACTTCATATTCCTTATTCTCGTAAGTATTTCATTCGTTCAATATATTAAAATTAATTAGTGCAATGCATACCGTCTTTTTACTTTTTTAAAATCAGTATTCGAAATAGTCACATATCCATAGTTTTGTTTTGGTTCACGTTCTAGAACTGTTCCAGTTTAATTCTGTAACCATTCTATTTTTACTCGAAACCAAAACACTAAAGTAAATTATAAATAAAAAAAAAGAAGAAATAACACAAGTCAGTGTCTAAGTAAGAAAGGGGCCATATAATAATGTAAAAATTAAATAATTTATTCCTAAAAAACTTAATATCAACTATTCAACTGTTACATTCTCATTAGCAATTCAAAAATTCCTTGTAAAAATGTCAACACAAAATGTGGCCAGAATCAAAACAAAACTACTTGCAAAAAAGTGCTTTGGGCCAGAAACAAAGTTACTGTTCGAGAATGGTTATCAAACCATTTTCAAGAAAAATCTAAACACTTAAATTACAGGTTCGGAACTAGTTACAGCGAATATGTATTGCGCATGCTCCAAAGGTACTGAAAGAGTTCTGGAACAGTTACGAAAGAACCAAAACAAAGCTTATGATACTCCCGGTACACTAATAACATAAAATATCCACCAATTAGTTATTGGGTAGTAGTACTGTGAATATAATGTATGCAATTGCTTTTATTTAAAATTAGTAATAAATGCTTATTTTCCAATGAATAACATTTTTGCTAGAATTTGGAAATATGAATCATTTGATAAATCTTCTGAAAACATCAAGCAAGGACCAGACATGTTATTTATTAAAAAATAATTAATATTTGTTACCCATTTTATAGTAAAAGCAATTATTTATTATTCAAACTCTAGTAGTGCCTCGCATGCAATACACACTATCTCATTTAATGAAGTACGGAAACTATAAATTCAGTAATCCTGAAGAAATTGCAAACACCTTCGCATCTTATTTCCAAATGTGCTATTCTAAAGACGACTTAAACCGAAAAATTGATCTTCCGGCTGTGTCATTTTATTCCACTTTAGCCATACACACTTTTACTTCTTGTGAAGTATCTTCTAAAATAAAATGTCTTGACGCTAGCAAAATTGCGGGCCCTGATGGGATACCATCGTAGTTCTTGAAGGACTGCTGTGACTCCTTGTCAATCCCACTTAACCAAATTTTCCAAAAATAATTTGATAGTGAAATATTTCCATCTGCTTGGAAGTTTTCCTACCTTATGCCAGTTTACAAGAAAGGGGATAAAAGCGATATAAAGAATTATAGAGGTATTTCCATTATATCGATAATTCCAAAACTTTGAATCCATACTAGCAATTAAAATGTTTTACACGTATAAAAACTATATATCAGCTCATCAACATCGCTTCTATCAAGGTCGCTCGACATCACCTAATCTGGCAATCTATCAATGCTTCTTAATTTTATCAATTGAAAATGGTTACCAGGTTGACACCATCTTCACCGATCTGTCAAAAGCATTTGACAGTGTCTGTCATTAATTGCTACTCAAAAAACTCCGAAATCGGTATCTCTGGTTCTTATTTTTACTGGATTAAATCTTTTTAGAGTAATCGGTGTCAACGTGTCATAGTGCATAATTCCGTATCATGTGACGTTCAGTCCTAACCGGTGTTCCTCAAGGTTCACATATAGGTCCCCTATTGTATTCCTTATTCTTTAATGATGTTACGTCCTGTTTTCTTAATAGCCAATGCCTTCTTTTCGCGGATAATTTAAAGTTTTTTAGTAGAAACACTGGTAATGACTCCGCATTACAGTCTGATCTAAACAGGTTTGCTACCTGGTGTAAAAATAAACGTTCTTTCTATAAATATTTCTAAGTGCACAACCATGCATTTTACAAGATCCCACAATCCTACTCTTAACTGTTACAGTATTGACAGCGTCAACCTAGATAGATCCTCAACAGTTATTGATCTGGGCATTATTTTTGATATCACAATATCTTTTAACAACCTTATAGATTCCATAGTATGCAAAGCCCTCAGAATGCTTGGCTTCATCAAGAGACATACTAGGTACGTGAATGACACAAAAGCAATCACACTTTACAATGGCCTGGTGAGAAGTGTCCTGGAATACTGTTCTGTTATTTGGCAATCTAGTTAGACCTGTCATATCAATAGAATTGAAAGGGTACTTCTATTCCTGACTAAATTAATAGGTGGTTCCATCAAGTGCGGGTCACTGCTTGAGAGAGTTCAACTATTGGTTCTTGCACACATCACTGGACAAAGTGCATTTATTTATTCTTACAGGCTTCTATGTCCTGTTTTTTTTTTACTTCACGAGCTTCTAGCTTAGCTTTTATATGCTCATTGTATTTTTTTATTTAAATCTTTGTTTAATGTTTGTTCATCTTTTTTTGTATTATATTCTGTGCACACGTTGCATAAATCCTTTTTCGAGCATGGAATCCTAGATTAAATTCAAAGTTAAAAAAATGGTAGTCAAGGCAATTCTGTGGAGCAAATTTTTTTCTTCGCACCACTTTACATAAAGCTCATATATTTTTGACAAGGATAGTGTCCTTTCTAAGTATTCTTTGGAGGAGTTACTTCTACAGTAGTGTGAAGGTATAGGAGGGAACATATTTATGTGATCTCTGATTAATTGTCTATGCTCCTCACCAATTCTATTTTCTGTGCGGCATCCTCTTTGGTACTGACTGGGAGTACTTGTGATTCCTGTTCGCTTTTTGCAATTCTGATCTGACATATCTACGACTTCCAAGTAAAATTTCTTGCAGGCGCGAATTTTCTGTTCGTTCTTGGTGAAAAATACTTGTAAGAAAAACTCTTGGTTCTCTGGCGTTCCACCCGGTATCTTTCTGTTGTTTTCTCGTAAAAATGTCCTTTCGCGTCATCAGTATTTGTCCAAAAGTGGAAATTAGCGCTGCTTCTTATTCACTGAAATGCGACAGTTTACACAGTTTCTTGTGAAAGCCCTAACGGCCTGGCCTCGGCAACTTTTGTATTCTTTTCCTCTTTGTCGTAACCCTTTTTCTTAAATTTTTATTCCAATCTTTCTGGTTAGCTCTTCGTTTTCTAGTGGATTTTGTTCTAAAAAATAAAAATCGCAATCAAAATTAATAGTTTTAAAATACCTTTGAACATCATCGTCGTCTAATTCGACCGATGTACCGTCTGTTTTACTTGGACTATCTAAATTCCTAGCACTTGATGTCACAGGAATTTCGTTTTGCCTCTTATCAAAGTGATATTTTTTCTGACTTGAACCTTTGCTACGTATTAAAGTATCAGAATCACAAGAATTCTCATCGGTATCAACACTAGAACCTTCATTTACATGGATACTGAAAAAATTATAAAATTTCATTCTAACCTATAATATTTTAGAAATTAATAACTTACATTTTACGTTTATTATTCGTTGTAGTTGGTTCATACTCCGACCCTGAGTCCTGGTAAGGTTCCGAAAGGTTTTTGTCCGAATCGCTCATTATTTTAAACTTATTTTCGTTGTTCAAAATGTTCTGACTGAAATATTTATGCCAAATTATTCCATGTCCTTGCATGGTGCACATGGCTAAATCCTATTGGCTGGTAAGGACATTTTTGAATTTAAGAAAAAAGTTATTTGATTTTTTTTGTGAATTTCTATACTAAAATTATGAAACAACCTGTATGCTTATGATTCAAATTTAGATAGTTTCCTTGGACATAAATTGACAAATATTTATGATCTAATATTAGACGGCGACGACCACCAGAATAATATGTTAGTAATTGTTACAAAACGAGTAGAGTAGGTATCAATCAATATATTTTTATTTGTTTTCCGTTCAATACAAGCGCACTGGGCACTAATCATATAACATTTATTTTGTGGCGACATTATTTTATATATAGGCATTTCACATATCTTTTATCGTTTTCTTGTTATAAAACTGGAAATTGTATTACTCATTTCAATTAAAAAAACCGTAAATCTTTTGGCTATACCTAATAAAATACAACGATTTTATGTGTAAAACATTTGAGTTTTGACTTTAATTTTGTATCTAATGAAACAGTATCTAAAAATCATTGATTTGTAAATATATTTTGTCTCATTTACAAGAGTTGATCCATATTATCTGCCGCTATCCTATTTATAATAAAAAAAATATTTCAACATTTACTTTATTTTCAAAATAATCTACCTTAATCCTAATGCTCCAAAATTTCAAAAGCTTCGTGGAATAAATTTTCTTCAAGCTCTTTAAACCATTTTAACCCGATGGAATATAATCGTTTAGTAAACCTTTTATGATCTGCAAACAATAGTTAAACAGTGTACAGTCTGTTCGCTAAACTTACGCGGGTTTCGGATTAAAAATTTTATGAGTATTTCTAGGTAAGTACCCGAAAGTTTGACCTGTTCTTTGGAGAAATATCAACTGGTTAAATGAAATGAAAAATAATGTACAACTTTTTAATTAAATAATAATGAAGAATCTTTTGTATAATTGAGAGCAGAATTAAACTTCTTCATTAATGGAGTCTAATGTGGCTATTATAAACCAAAGAATCAATTCAACTGCAATATTTGTAACAAATTTAGTACCTACCCTAATGCTATTTTAATTTAAATCTGACCATTAGGGTAATTTTACCTAATTTCTTGGGAAGCGACTTATTGGAACTGGTTGTCAATGACTAATTTGCATAATTTTGTTAATCCGAACAGACTGTATACAGCGTCTGCTATCGAACATTTTCCAATAAGTTTGTTCGTTTGTCCAAGTGAAAAATACACAGAATTAGCATTAGGGCGAATAGGAAACGAATAATATCAACGTAGCCTGCATGCTGCATGGGGATATATCTCGCCGTGTGACCGTTCACATTACACATCTCACAAGGCATCGTTGATATTATTCTTTTCCTGCTTGCGCTAATGGTATATAACTTTCAGTAGCTTTCGCTTCGTATACGATATACAGGGTGGCCCAATTAAAACAGTATACCTGAAAAGTTTTTTTTTTTGAAAATCACAGAAGTCTATTTTATTTATTTATTTATTTGTTAAATACACTATTCTACAAATAATACCCAATTACAGAATAGGAAAATATGACAAACATATTTAGACGAAACATACAAAAATGAAAAATATTACAGGAAATGAAGTACAATGATGGTTATCCTAAATAATGCCTTTTGATATCCTCAATACAAATGTGGAATATATCAAATTCCCGACTTAGATTATAATTTGATTTCAAGGGGGACTTCTTTTGATCTTTAATTCATTCATGTGTGTTCTTCCCCCTTCAAGAAAACTAAATGGGACGAGGGGTCAAGTGGAATATCATTTTAAAGGTATTTCAATTATCTTTTCAAATATGCTGACATTTTTTTGTTTTGTGGTAAAATTAATGTGAAACACATATTGAGAGTGTCGGTGAAATAAATCGAAGAAAAGTTTCCATACAAGTTTAATTTAATCCAATTAATGCTCAAATTGCGAGCCAGTTACTTCCATGAAGTATTAAAGTTGTTCGACATGTTCCCGAACATTTCGGAGCATTTCAAGGGTTATTTCTCTACATGCTTGGACTTTTCAGTGGCGAAGATCTTTTAAAGATGTAAATTTCGTCTTATAAAGAACACTTATTAAATAACCCCACAAGAAAGAGTCCAGTGGTGATATATCTGGCGATCTTGGGAGCCATTCAATGAAACCTCTTCTACCAATCTAGTGTTGGGGAAAATGTTGATTTTATAAATTACGTACAAGAGAGCATAGTGCGGTGGGGTGCCATCCAGTTGAAAAAACACATCATTTTCACAATGCGAGGGTAGATCAAGTCTTCAAGCAAATTGGGGTAAGGCTCATCCGTTAATTTACCAGGTAGAAAAAAGGTAACAACAATATTATTGCCCAAAATCCCAGCCCATACATTCAACTTTTCTGGATATTCTGAATGCTGTTCTCTCATAATTTGTGGATTCGAATCACTCCAGTATCTGCAATTATGTCTTATTTATCTACAAATATTTTTAACAATTATATAATTTAACTCTATTTTTCTCCAATCCTTATAGTAATATTTGGAGATTTGTCCTCTATAACGTCAAAGGGACCTTTATATAAGGGATCTAACTTATTGGTACCAATATTTTTTAACATAACCTTTTCTCCTATTTTATATTTTACAAATTTTTGATTTAAATCATACGTAGATTTTCTTTTAACTTTAGAAATATTTAAATTTACTCTTGTATCGTTACATGCTTGTTGCAATCTATTTTAGTTCGAGAGGGTAATCATCAAAATTATAAATTATTATTATTATAATTATTTGGTCTATTAAATTTGAGGGTAATTTAGCTTTTCAAAAATTAATTCATAAGGCGTGTACTTGATTTCGGTATGTACCGTCGTGTTATTAGCAAAACACCAGTAAGGTATCCATGTGCTCCATGCATTGCTGTATTTAGAAACTTGAATTCGCAAATATGCTCCTAGATTTTTATGAGAATTCTCAAGCCCACTTAGTCTCTCATGGTGGTATGCTGTTTAATTTGTAAAGACTGACAAATTTCTTTTAAGATACATGCCAGAAATTCTGTATCTCGATCTTAAACAATTTTATTTGGAATACCATACCTTAAAATAAAGTTATTTACCAAAGCCAGAGCCTCGGTGTGCGCTTCTTTATTTTTTAATAGATATACCTCCACAAATTTTGTTAATTCGCACTGTAAATTTAAAATATATATCTATACTAGAGAGGGCATCCGCTACAACATTTTCTATACCTTTAATATATCTTGCAATAAACTCATTCTTCTAGAATTAATCTAAATTGTATTAATCTACTGCTTGGATTTGTCAATCCAAATAAATATATTAGTGGTCGATGATCTGTCAAAATCAAAAATTTTCTATAATTGCTTTCCATTAGGATAGAATGTGCATTCGTCAGAAAAGCATGTAGAATGCTTTTTTTTTAATTTCTCTAAGTTGCTGCTATTTTTCTGGTGCTTGAAGTAGGATTCAATTCAACATGACCCAAAATTGTAACATGTGCAGCCTCGTTAATAACAGTGTTTTGCCTTTCATGTTTTTTGTTAGCAATTATTTAAGCATAAAAGTGAATTATTAACGGTTTTAGCAAGTTTTCTTTTTGCTATGAATCCAAACGACCTTTTTTGGGTCTTTTCGAAAATCCGGACATTTTGATAATCCGGAGACAATTATTCTGGGTTATCGACGCTCTACTGTACCTGTAAAACCGTAAAAATAAATCTGTCACATTATCGAGGCTTCGCTGATAAAAAATTATTGTTTTGCGGTTAAGTTCTTTGATTTTTTTTTATTTTTATCGGTTTATTTCACTGACATTCCCAACAGGTGTTTTACTTTAATTTTGACACAGAATAAAAAAAATGTCAACATTTTTGAATAGAGAATTGAAATATCTTTATAATGATGTGAACCTTGACCCCTCGTGCCATTTAGTATTCTTGAAGGAGTTGCCAGCCCGTTCAGGGGGATGAATCTACATCCATGAATTAAAGAACAAAAGAAGACCCCCTTAAAATCAAAATCGACCGCTCTCGGGGATTTCTTAGGAAAATATTTCAGGTAGACTGTTTTGATTGTATGTTAAATTCGATAATAGAATTATTTGCTTTTGTTAAAAGTTTGGTTGAAAATTAACTCTCAGTGAAACCAAAAATACACCACACTAATATTATAGCGTTTATTATTAAACTTTCAAAAATTTTAATCTCGCAGCTGTAAATAGGTCAGGGGTGGAGCATGGGGCTATTCTTCGTATATCAAACTACTCATTTAGGTACGTTACCATTGAAGTTGAGCAGAGTTTAAAAAAATTTAACGTCTAAAAGTGGATTTGATCTGTGTAATCGCTTTACCGTTCAAATTTGATTAACTTTATGATGGTACTAATTTCGGTTTTATTGATTTTTGAGAAAACGTAAAAATGTTTATTTTGGATCCTTGCCATAAAAACACAGTGAGTTAGACTGACAGTTTGAATGATTTAACTTGTTTAAAAAAAGCAAGACAGTGCAGTTTTTTAATTTAACTATTTAAATCCTTAAATAATGAGAAGAAATACACAAATACGAATTTACCATAGACGTGATTTTTGGTTATTATTTAATTTTGAAATCTCTTTTTAGCAACAGATATTTAAATAAGAAAATAAATTTTTCCCGCTTTCGAATAATGTACAATTTTATAAATTCTATTACCGGATATCTTAACAAAATAAACTAATTCAAAATCCTAATTACTACATCTCTACAATTTCTAAAAAACCTTGATACTTGTTGATAGCTGAAACTCTAATTATCTTTTACTGGAAACGAGTGGAAGTAATAACTATCGAACCGTGGCATTAATAAAAACTGACAAAACTAGTTTTTTTTATTATTAATTTTTAGTTTTAAATAGGTATAAAGAAATTTAATAGGCTATTGCGAACGGAATCGCGCTAAATGGTAAGAAGAAACACGAAAATAAATTGGGTAGGAACATAAAATGATAAAATAGTCATATAGAGAGTGGACCACAACTGTTGGGACATAGAGTAACGTCAGATTTTTTAAAAGTGCCTTAAAATGTGGCGTTCCTATATCAAAATGTAAAATAAATAAAAGCATATATACTTTTATTTTTAACAATACCGCAAATATGTAATTAAAATATTATATACTGATACAATATAAATAAGTATGCTGTGACTATGTCCAGGCGACATTAAAAGTTTATTTTGGTTGGCAAATAATGAATTTCATTGTAATTAATCACACTATGGTGGTTTTAATTGCTACATACCATTTTGATCTTACTCAGCAATTATTGTTTTAAAATATTACAATATTGAATCACTGTTGTGTATATTATAGTCAGGTTTATAGTTCGGTTTATATTATTACTGTTAAAAAACCTCTACAACTTACAGTGGAAATAAAAACGTGATTAAAATTATTACACTACACCAACAGCATTTCTGATGATTGAGGTATTTTACATGACACTAGCTTAATTTTTAATGAAGACTTCAAATCTGTAATCTCAATTTCTGTATTAGCTCTAGTTAAGAAAATATGAGACATGGCCGTTTCATAGTAAAACACAATTTGTTTAAAGTTAATCATATTTTATTTAGTTCTTAAGGTGAAAAAAACTTTCTTTTATACGACTTCCTTGCAGAGATTGGACCCATAGAACTGTTCTGAATGCTCCAACAATAGTCAGCCATCATGCGTTCCAGTTTCCTTGATACCGTTCCTCCATCGTACGAAGGTCCTGGTGGAATCGCTCGCCCTGTTCTTCCTTAGATCCCCAAGATTAGCGGGAAAATAATCTAGGTGGTTGTGAAGAAAGTGCAACTTGATGCTCATGTTACATCCAAGGGTTTGAAAGTGACTAATTAGTTGTTCAACGTCTTGAGAATAGTTAAGGTAGCATTTGGGTAGGCGCGTGAGGCGACCGCCGACGCGACATACGACCACTGCACAACAGGTGCATTAATTTTACCCTTCGTAACCTTTCGTGGGAAAAAATCAGCGTTGCCAGACCTACTATTTTCACGTAGATCTACTGTTTTTGTCCCTAGCAAATTTTGTTCTTAATTTATTAAGTTTGTCTCATTCTTCAGCAAATGGTTAAAGAATATTTTCTCTAGTAAATTTTCTGCAGTAAAAGCAGCGTAATAAGCATCCACTACGATTTTGAATTATTCAATTCAGACTGACCTAAAAGAAGTAGGTACTTATTATTTTTCATTGGTTTTTTTTACCGTACGTTAAGTATATATTAAAAATGTTTTTATTCTTTGTTTACTTTCTAATTTGGGTAGAAAAAAGTTTATTTTTCGTTTCCTATATACTTGTTTTTTTTATTTACTACACGGCAAATTATAATTATTTTCCCCTTTATTAAAATCTACTGTTCAGATCTACTGTATTAAAATCTGGCAACGCTGCCTAGATCGAAAGAAATTTTCGACCGAATGCCGAGGACAGTGACCTCGAGTGAACGGTTTGCACCGAAAAGGGTATCCACGACATTTTTCGGTTGTGTCGCCTCATGCGAAATGTGTGTTATATAATTGTGAGACAAAATTATACCATCTCTTGACACTAAAGGTGGGTTTATCACGTTTTGTTGTCCTGGAACTAGATCTTTCCGAGTAGGCCCATCCTTTTTAACCCAATGTTGATTTTTAGCTCTACTATCCCACAAGCAAAGAAAACAAGGATACTTTGTGTAACCACCTTGTTGAGCTAATAGAAAGTTGACCATTTTTAAATCAACACATATGATCCAGTTATTCTCCACATATTTAATTTTGTCCAAAACCAGAGCAATAGTTGTATATTTTTCTTTTACTTTTGTAGAATGTGCAATAGGCAACGACCCTAATTTATTCCCATTGTTTAAGAGAACACATTTTAGACTCCTTTTTGACGAGTCTATGAATAAACACCACTCACTAGAAACATAATTTTGTAATCCCATTGCAGCCACATCAATCCAGATACATACAAAAAACGAAATTGTCTTCTTTAGAAAAATATTTTAGGACATTCTGTTCTCTTGTGCGGTAATAAGAAATTTTAGTTTCTTTCGTTACCAATTTTCTTTCTTTTAGCCTTGAAGCCAAAATTTCTGAAAGTGACTTTGACAGTCCCAGATCTCTAATTAAGTCGTTTAAATCATCTTGATTGAATAGTTTTGGCGTTCCCAAGTCGCATTCAAAGTCACTATCACTACTGTCGTTTTTCGTCTCAAAATCTTCTGGCTCTTCCTGTAAAGTACCAGATTGAGGTTCAGGTGTACACTTAGGGCTCAGGACATGTCTACGTGCCGATTATGGAAGGATATTCCCATTTGGCTCGATTTTTTTCGGTTAATACCAGTTATGTTCACCAAACAAAAATAACAATCGTCATGGTGGTTCATGGGTTCATTCCAAATCATAGCGGTTTTGTACCTGAAGCTATGTCTTCTTTTATTTGTCTATAAACGTAGGAACTCAACGCATGTTTTGCATACTTTTTGCGGAATCCAAGGCTTATTCTTCATTTCCAGCGGGTGTCCAAAGTAATTTTTGTAAGCCTCATTTACGAACGTTGTCACATTTAAACGGTATTCTTTAAATACATACTCTCCGCAAATGAAACAAAAATTGTTTGAATCATTCACACATACTCTTCTTGACGATGCCATATCAAATTACAAAATAAAACAATAATTCAAACAAGAAAAATAATTTCACTATTGTCTTACTAAACCTTCCCCTAAAATAACAAAAGATCATTTCTTAAAAATTCTGAAATTGGGTTTTATCCTTTTACCTTTATAAGTATGTTCTAAGAAACTACAGGGGGTGTCCGCGATCATACAACAGAGGGGTGTTAAAGTGAATTATAAATTAATGGTATTTCCAAATAAAATTAAATATGTAAAATAATTCAATAATTATTGTTAAATAAACTGCAAATAAACACTATAATACAGAGAATTTTTAGTGAAAGCTTTAACTTTTAAACAAGAGCTGTCAGAGAAAAAGTGGGGGTATATTTAGAATCAGAGACTTAAAATTAGTAAACATCGGTCAAAAAGTGTAATTTTGTTGGTTAGTGTTATTAGTAATTTTTTATTGGAAAGTTTTGATTGAAGTCAAATCATTCTAGAAAATTTATCTTGAATAAATTCTAAATCAAACCATAATACTTGCATTGTTTTTAAATTATATTTGTTATCAGTAAAAAATTGCACAAGCTGATTGTGTTTTCATATTACATTTTTAAAATAATAATATGTCTGTTTGTTGCTTATAAATGTTTTTTAACATTTTTAGATTTACCACAAATTCTGTACCTTTTTGTTATTTAATAATTCGAGATTGACCTTCAAAATAATCTTGTTATTAATTTTCCGCCTTACTTTACCTCAGTCTCGAATGTTTTCAAACTGAGTCATTCTTATTATGATACCACATGTATCCCGGCCACATGTAGTTTGTTGATTGTAATATGCTCATCCCGAAGTTAATCAAAAATACAAAAAATAAGTGATGTATTAAACAAGAACGTTTATACTATTTTTGTCTTTCAATAATTTATTTTATTGAATTAATTTTTTACAAATTTCGTAGGGATGATAAATTATTATAACGTATTTGCTGAACTCGTATTACGTTCGGATGCACTAGAAATGTGTTTTGAATTTACAACAGTTTCAGTAACTACAGTTTTTAATATTTTGAAAGATAAAGCAGGAAATTACAAAAAAAATATAAACTAAATCCGTTGGAATATACAATTCGTTGCAAAATAATTTTCGATACGAAAGTCCAACATCAAAAAATAAAAACGGCTGTATTACAAACGATACTAGTTTGCCATAAATGTCGCGAACTGGTTTAATCCGGTGTATGGCCAAAATTAAATTTAAATAATGTAGACAAAATTGTAAAAATTGTTTAGAATAAGTAAATAAAATCTTAGTTTAACATACGTATTAGCCCTGTCTGCTTAGGTATCACCCCGTAGACAACTACCAACGCAGCGGTAAAATCCGAGATACACAAAATAATAATTAAAATACCACATTAAAAAAAAAATAAAGATTTCAATTTTAATAGTACCCCAGTAGAAAACTATAATTTAGGTAAAAAAAAGTTACTAATTTAGCGTATTGTCGTTTCTATCTTTAACCATATACGCATTGGTAACTAATTAAAAATGATTTGCATGTTAATATAGATATAATGCAATACCTGTCTTTTTGCAGATTACTTTAAATTTGTTTAAAGAAATAAAATCGGTAAGCGATTGCGTTTCATTATAAAGAAATATATAAGATGTAATTGAGTGAAATACTGACCACACTAAAGTAAAAATAACCGTCTCATAACTTTGTAACCCACAATGGGCAAGCTAGTTGAAAAAATTAATAAATGCATAAATATGTAAACCAGGTGCCACTACATCAGTATGGATTATGGTAAAATGCTCCACAACACACCCTTTAGTAATTTTGACGTCCAATATTCAAACTGGTATTTGAATTTGATATTTGCGGCAGTTTTCCTTGGTACCAAGAAAGCCTTCGACAGCGTTTAGCTCAAAAGTTTACTTTTCAAACTACAAGAAATTCTAAAAAATGAAGGAATACTAGAAAATCGCTCTTTGGTCATAAAAATCAATGACTGTTTCTTGATTAATTTTATTCCATCCCAAGGTGTTCCATATTCTTTTACATTTTTTCTGTCACGATCTTTTTCCTCATTACAACCCTAATAACTTTCAGTGCAGATGACACTACAATAATCTAACTCTCCAGAGTTATAGACGCTCCGTCTCAATGGTCCTGTAAATTGAGAATATCCACATCACCTGAAAAAACGCAGTTCAGAATTTTAATCATTCTCCTAATATCTCACCAAATCAATAATAATTATCTGCATTCTCTTCTGGCAATTAAGTTTTTAGGGATCACCATGGATCAAAAACTAAATTTCAATTTATATACAAAATTCATGATTAACAAAGTAAAGTCATGGGCCAAACATTTTCGAGCAGTGTCATATCATAACCAAGGAATATTAATGGCAATCAAAATTTACACAGTATTTTTAAACCACTTCTTGAATATGGACATATGCTAATGATTAATGAAAGAAATCCAGCCATGTATAACAAAAATGAGGCACACGCAAACCCTTTTCAAAATCCTTCCAATAATTAATATGTTATATTCCCGAACCAAGATTAATCAAATGACGCCTTGGCAAATTGTTTCACAACTTAAGCTAAAAAGCTACAAAGCTACAAAATATTAATATCCTAGAACCTCTACTCCTCCCAATATCCTAACCAAGCGTCCAAATTTGTATACACCATGTGAGAAATTTATTACAAAGACCCTGAATGACCCAAAAACGCTTATAAGAAGATGAAGATAAAAACAACATGGGATTACACAATGATTCCACCACGTGTAGATTTTGCTTGGAAGAGGAAGAAACCTCATAGCATGTGATCTTCGAATACGAAGCTGTTGCTAGGCGGCGTCCTACCCTTTTCGGCCTAGAACCGGAAAGAACGCCTCAGGAACACTTGGTAGGGAACTTAGTAAAACTAACCAAAGGCACAGGACTATTTCAGAGAGAGTACCTGAATACGAGGAATGCAAGAGGCTATAGTGTTCTAGGCCAAAAATAACCCTACCTGCTTATAACTGACAAAGATAAATATTATTATTTATTAGACCTGTACGCTACTCAAGCTCAGAACTGGTATAATTTACACACTGTATGGCAAGACTTCATGTAACAGCTGTCTGAATATCAGAGAAGGTGGTTTTAGTTAGTCATAGTTTAGAGAGGCTATCCTGCAAGGTCTTTAGTACTACGCCGGTCGATGATATAATTAATGGGACTATTCCCTTTTTTCGCAATGCCACATCTGTTTAATCTCAATGGTGACATCCGCGCACTTCATCTTCCGATATTTACCGAGAACGTTGTGGGTATTCGGTACTGCTACATCAACAAGGAGGACTGAGTAGACTCTTCTATCCAATATTACAATATCTGGCCTGTTATTTATCACTTGTCTATCGGTAATAATAGACCTATCGTAGTAGCCTAAAGTTGTTATTTTCAAGCACCTTCTGCAGCTGGTACTTACAGTATGGTGTACAAATATTAATAGACTGAACTTGTTGCTTTGTTTCTGATGGACGATGTTGCATACTTGATTATGTTAATGCACGTAGTCAGTATTAGCTAGCACCTTACAGTCTGATGTTATATCCTGATATTTGTTGACACTTTTTGCATTTGTTGAGTTATTATTAATTATTTTCTCAATCTCGGGTTTACCAGTGGTTGGTAGTTGTCTGTGGGCTGATACCTAAGCAGACAGAGCTAATAAGTCGAGAGTATGTTAATCAAATTGGTATTGAACATTTAGAAATTTTCTTGTCATATTACATGTGGATAACATGACGGCTTTTTGGATAGGACGAATCATTTCTGGCATTGATAATGCATTTAAGGTGTCTATAAATGATTTTGGTATAATTCCTATTGCTGGTAAAATTGTAAGTTTATTAAGACCCCATTATTCTTTTATTTCCACTGCTAATTCCCTATATTTGTTTATTTTTGTATTGTGTATCCTGGAGGTTATTCATATGGGGTACGGCCAAAGTATATTAACCGTTGAGTAGCGACAGCTGGAGAACCGAATTCTAGTGCGCCGACGCGAAATAGAGAGGCGAGACGTCTTCTAAAGACGTAAACAACCCCTTTCACTTTAGTCCGGCAGCTGATATAGGAATTCGTTGTTGTGGATTTATTAGTCAAAAATTGTATTGAGCGACATGTTCAAACAACGCGAAATTTAAAGTTTGAGACAACTCGATTAATAAATAAGAAGGTCCATAAGTAATAATTTCTATTGTTATCAAAAATCAAAACCCTGTGCACCTACCAACTTTCAAGTCTCTAGCTCATCCGGACGTAGGTAAAAAAATTGAAATTTATCAATAGTGATATATATTTTTATATTTATTACATAAGTTAAATAATCATAAATATAAAACTGCCTGATGACCAAACCTTTATTATAAATGTAAACTACAAAAGAGTTTTACTTCAAATTACGTCGAGCAGTGTAAACATCACATTCAAGACCAGTTCATAACTCGAGCAGTGTTTTAGTGTGTCGTTCCGTCAATAACGTCAAAAGAGAGAGAAACAAAATTTGCACCACCCAAGATCAAAGGAACCGACGCTTTATGTCGCTACTCAACGGTTAATATACTTTGGTACGGCTACGTCTATTAAGAATGCCCATTTTTCTATTTTATTAATTAAAGTTATAGCTGGTCTATTTGCTTGAACAGTACGATCAGTAGGTAGTGTTCTGTCCCAGTATAATACAACGATGTCATTTTCCATGACCCTATAAGGAGTACATTTATAATAAGGAGTATTTTCTTGGGGTAATAAATTTAGTGCTATTTTCTGGTGCATTATCTTTGCCACCTGATCATGTCTGACCTTATAGTCTGCTTGTACTATTGACTGACACCCCGTTGTTATATGATGGATGGATAGTTTATTTTGCACTTTTACATCTTCTACAAAGATCGTCAGAAACCGTTCAGTTTTTTAAGATGTTTTGCATAATACCGTGTTCTGATGACTTGATCTTGAATTGCGATCATAAAACCTTCCGTCTCTGGGTATAGATTTCCACAGCATAACCAATCGTACGACGCTTTTTTGTCGACATTCTAGTCATCAAGGTCTATTGGAAATCTTCCATGAAGCGGTTTTTCTTTCCATTCATTGATCAAGTCTTCCTGTGGTTTGATTTTTCTATTGTCATCACGGTGTTAAAGGTTTAGCAGGGTGTACTGACTATCTGCATGCACTACTATTATTATTATTATTATTATTATTATTATTATTATTATTTGTGCCATCGACTTCAACTGCTAAGGTCATTTCGCCTCATGTTCTGTGTAGGCGTTGTCACTGTTTCCCAGCGCCACTTTAGGAACAGCACTGTTAATTAGAACCCAACAGTAAATGGTCGAGTGGGAAATCCTACCAAGGCATTAGAATTAATTTTAAATAATTAAATTAATCCCGGCCAACGGTGGGATCCTAACCTGGCACCCTTGGATCCACAGGCAGATACTATACCAGTGAGCCACCCACACCCACCCACCCACCCCCATTATTATTATTATTATTATTATTAATATTTAATATTATTACTATTATTAGTTTTTCATTTAATTAATTGACGTATTTATTTTTCAGCGGTTTCGTTCATTTGGGTGCCGGACTTTCAGTAGGATTTTCCGGATTGGCAGCTGGCTTCGCAATCGGCATAGTGGGTGACGCCGGTGTCAGAGGTACCGCACAACAGCCGAGACTCTTCGTAGGAATGATCTTGATCCTCATTTTCGCAGAAGTATTAGGTCTTTACGGTCTCATCGTCGCCATCTACCTCTACACTAAAGCTTAAGCGCCCAGCTCCCCTTTTCATCTCCTCAACACAGCGTACCAAAAGTTGCGCCTCGCCCCGATCATTTTGTTTTTAAATGTTTACATGTAAAAATAAAAAACTGTATAAAAACGGTAGCAGGCGATGAAAGTGACTGAGGCGGCGGGCGTTGTAAATAATTTAGTTATGATGGGGCCCGTATTTTTGGCGTACGAGGCAAAATAAATAGAGCCATTTTTTCTTACATATAATCAAAGACTGCGTTGCGAAAAATTCTTTATTATACTTAAAAAAACGAACCCCATGTCTACTATACAATTATTTTATAGGTGGCTTTAAATAAAAGACAATTTAACCGTCTTGTATTTTTCTTGATAGTTGTCTTAAAGATTTCTTTTGGAAAAATGCTAGCGCCCTGTTTATTTTGCCTCATATCTTTATAATACCTGTGCTATCATTGTAAATAATTTTAAACATACATAAGAAGCCTCCGGATTCATTTTCATGGCGGGTCACCACTATCATTAAATTAATTGTATAGTTCATAGATTTTAGGTTACCTTTTTTTCTTTTAATATAATATAAAAAAAAGTCTAGACTCCTATTGAGCCTAGGAAGTATTTGAATAAAGATAAAAAAGTAGCACAATTTATTTTAATTTCACAGAAATACTGTACATTTGTTTTATCACTATAGTGTGTTATACTCAAGATTTCGTTTATTACATACATACATTCAATATGGCCTTAAAAAGGCTCTTGGTCTCGTTAAAAAACAAATGGTTAGGGAATGTTATTTTTGACAATTTTCGAGTAGCAAATCTTAAGCCAGTAAAACCGTGGTATATTTTTTTCACATATATAAACGTTTTTAATTAAAAGGAAAATATTTTTTTTGGTAAATGGGACATTACAAAAGCGCTAGACTAGATGATGTTTCGAAATTACTTACCCTATTTAATCTAACCAGCACTATGTATGTCTGAATAACATTCGTAAATCCATCTGTATATTTTTTAAATATTTTTTTTATTTTGTTCCCATCCCCGTGCGTTGTTAGTAATTTACTAATTTATTTTATTCTATTCTAAACAAAATACAACATGTTAAAGATAAATATGTTCCATTACCTTCCAGAAAATAATAATAATATTAAATGGTTTTGTTATGTCAGCATTGTTGTAAATATGACAACGTAAGTGTATCGATGGTTTTTTTTTTTGATGTCCATAGTTATACGTGTTAGCCTAAAGTGTAGTCTAGCTTTTTTCAAAAAGTGTCACCGTGTAGAATGTCAACGAACATTTTCTTTCTATACGGCGACGTTTTTTGACCTTAGCAAATAAGAATGTTATACAGGGTTTACAAAAATGGAAACGAATAGAGACTTGTAACACGAAAGTTAATTATTCATATCGAATGAACTTCCACATAAAATATATCACTAAAATGGTACTAGTGTTACGAGGGTAGATTGAAAGTTTCCTCTTTTCGAGTTAACCCTGTAGTATTTCCTCTTTTTATTTTAGTCATGAATCATCTCAGCACGAAGCTTGTTGGGTAAATGCCTGCCAGTCAAATCGCTATGGACATGTGCCATCGGTTCGGGCAGGTATTACACCCATTGTTGTAGAGTATTATAATTATAATGTAGATTGGTTCTGTTGTAAGAAGGGAACAGCAAAATTATGTTGAAAATAAATAATTTGTACATTCCATTATATTTCTGTTTTATCAATTTCTTTGTTTTCATTTTTTTGATTGGAAAATGATGCTTGTGTTTGTGGTTTACAGCTTTTTGTGACTTGTTCTTTGAGAATTTCAGCTTTTGAATACTATTTTAATTGCTTCTAAGAAACTAATTAAAAATATTTTTAATGTCTGATAAAGGTACAACATAACTAACTCACTTTAATCAAGGTCGCATACGTCAATTGTCTAAAAAATACACGCATCAAAATAATCTAGAAGAGATTACGAGAATAAGTGGAAGTGCTAATTTTTTACAAGCTAAATTTTATTAAAAACTGAGTTTTTCTACAACAAAAAATAAATGACTGTTTTGTCGCTTTCTTGGAATACTGTTGTAATGCAAAATACCTTTAATTTTCTCACAACTTCATTTGTGTAAATAAGTAATATTGTCTTGTAAATTATCAAAAAATTGCCCATTTTTCTTAGTTTCTTAATTACACTGCTTGTCAGAGAAAACGGACCACCCACAAAATTAAGTAATCCATCTTTTTAAATATTTATTATCGCATTAAATCTATTGGATATTGAGTCAATAATTCTTTTAGCATTTCATGCGACTTTATGAGTTGCAAACGACACTCAAGTAAAAATTTGAGAATTCATCAATTTATTGAAAAGTTACACTTACAGTTTACATTACAATAATTCATTCAGCTAAAGAAACAAGAAATGACGAGGAGCACTTTTCAATGCAGATAATACTGTTTATTCGATTTTACAAAGAAATCACCTCGTTCTGAATGCCTGCTTAGAGAAAAGTCTTGTACGCCTTTTAAACTTGTCTCAAATATGCTCAATAGTCCTGATTTTGAGCACATCACATCTTCAAAGTTATGCATTACCATCATTATTGCCGTGCGTGGTCGCGCGTTTCCTGCATTAGCAGAAAACCATGGCCAACAAACCCAGCATATGACATCAATCAGGAAGAAAACCATGTGCTTCTCAACAAAAATTCCTGGCAACAACATTACAGAGCCAACCCCAAAAGCAACTCGAGGTGATAAGTGCAGGCAGCATAACATCTCTTCTTTGGATCTTATATCATCCATCTTTTCAATAAATATACATTTTACACTCGTCCATGAACAATAAGTTTTTCCAGTCGTTTAATTTAATTGATGTGTTCGTGGAAAAAGCATGTTGCGTATTTTCTGAGTTGCAGTAAACAAGTGTTCTGCAGCTACTCTGCAAACTATCAAACCACGTTCCCTTAAATTTCATCGAACAGTTGAAAGGCTAACTGCGGTTCCATGATCTTGCTGAAGGTCGCTTTGGAGCATTTTAGTAGGTTGCGTCTCGCTGTAGCGGCCACACCGATGTACAAGCTTAACCAGTGTATCACGCCATATGTAAAATAGGGCCAATCTGACCCATTACTGTTAGTGGACTGTATTAATAAAGAAAGTTTGAATACCTGTGTGATACATAAGGTCTTGGAGATGTAGAAACTTGGATTCAAAGGCCACCTCTTACTGAACACATTTTAACACCGAATAAAAATCAGTTTGATTTAACACTAGTACATTGTTGACAACGAAATTTTTACATTATTTACAATAACATCATTTCTGGGAAATTTATTACTTAAGCCGAGTTAAATTTCATTTTATACAATGGCGGACACAGCGTCCCTTTTACTGTTAGAAACACAGCTTGGGGCTGACGTATTAATGTTTAACCAATGAGGAGTGGCTGACGCGCATGACGTACTCATCAGTTAGAAAACTATCTGCTGATATAGTACAGGCTACAGAGACATCTGTAGGAGTTATAGTTCGGAAATTAGTAATACTGAATGTAATGTTGAATGTATTTCAACGCTCGCAGTGCAGAAAACGTGACAGTGACCTTCCCTAGCTGTTGTTTTTTTTAGCACCCGTACCGAGTCTCCGGTAATAAAAACCGATCACAAGAAACCGTTTGTTATGGTTTGTATACTTTGTACGGTCGATAGACACATTAGATTGTCTCACCACATCCCTTTGATTTACTCCCATTTTCCAACAATGTTAAATCTAAACGGCTCTTCAATATTGTGTATACATTAGTAAGAATTACCCTTTACCTTACGATGACCAGTGTAGTTAAGGTTGCCACCTTTATGAAAAGTGAATAAAGGACAATGATGCTGATAATGGATCCGATATAAAAAAGGTCGACATAAAAATCCTCGTCCTTCTACCGAAAAAAAATAGGTTCTCATCTTGTATATTTTTGTACAACCCAGGTAAAACGACATATGCCGTAAAAAGGACATTTTAATCTTTAAAAAGTCGCAAGCACATTTTGCTTGAAAAAAGGACAGGTGACAACCCTAAGTGTAGTACAGGGTTCCTAGGCGATTTAATGATAAAACAGGGTGCGCCAAAAGTTCCTAGGTGATTTAATAATAAACTGACGTTTTTATTGATTCTTTTACTGCAGCTCAGTTGATGTAGATTTTTCTTGCAGTACAGAAAAAATATCACTTAAATGTCTCATAGTTTTCACACAAAACTGCTTTTTCTATGCTATGCTCCATAACAGCTCTTAGTGTCCTTGCTGGTATTGTCAGAATTTCTGTTTGTTCATTAATTGCTGAAATGTTAGAGGTTTATTCCTATTAACTTTTTCCTTCATGTAACGACAAAGACAAAAGCCAAGCGCTGTCAAATCGGGAGAATGTGATGAGTATTCAATCTTTGCCCGCTTCGAAATAAATTTTCGTCCAAAACTTTGTCTTAGCAAGTTCTTTGTGGCCCCAGCTGTGTGAGCTGTGGCTTCATCTTATTGAAACCACATATCTCCTTCATTTTGAATCACGGGTGTAAAAATGTTAGATTTATTTGTCTGTATCGTTCTCCCTTTACTACATTTCTCGACGTCATTTTGAAAAAAAAAAAAAAAAAATTGGCCTAATGATCCTATGATCTGTTACCTCACAACACACTACATTTGGCAGGATGAGTTCTTGGATTTTCCTTACTCCATATCCGACAGTTTTGAGTATTGACAATACCGTTTGGGTAAAACTGGGCCTCGTCGCTCATTATGAGTTGATTCATGAAACCTGGTTCTTCTCTAGCAAGCTGTTGAAACCGACTAGCAAAATTCAGACGATTAGGGAAAATAACCCAAATGTCTTAAAATACGTCTAAATGAAGTTCAAAACGGCTCCAATTGCACAGATTTTTCCGGGTTGATTTTTCGGAGTCTTCCTGTATACTCCTCTACTTTGCTTAAAGGAAGAACGTGGTGTTCCTGTTCAAGACAAATCAGCTGGCAAAAGTACTTCCAGCACACAGTTCCGTTACGAGTGCCAGTTTAACGAATCGGAATGCACAGAAGTGACAGCTTTAAGGAGCGGAGCTTAATACTGCGAAAAATAGTGATGATGGATACATTTTTGTTTTGAAATATTATTCTTTTATGACAGTGACTAGCAGTACATCGGATGTACGCGCTTTATTTGTACATTGGTCTCCTTTTGACAGAGTAGGTGAGCTGTGTCCAGGCCGATGGTATTTATGCCGGTCGGCGTAGCCAGGTATGGATTCGTGGAAATATCGACGATAAGCTCTTTGAGTAAAAATAGATCGAATATTTTCAAAATAAAAATGTACAAACTTGGTTCTTTTGTTCACTGCGCGTCTTTCCAATTTTAAACTCCCATATATAACAAAAGTCTAAAAAGAAAATCGGAATTATTTATCTGGAAAAATAAATTCGACATTTTAGTCATCTAGGAAGTTTTGGCACACCTTGTACAAGATACATCTAAAACTCTTTCAACACTATATAAAATCATAGAATTCTCAAAACAGTTGCTTCCACGAAAGTTGTTTTACCAGTAAACAATATGTTTTGAAATTTGTATGGCTTCCTGGGTTCCACAAAAAAAAAAAAACAATTAGGTAAATTATGGTTCAATCAGCAATTGAAGACAAACTACAATTTAGGGACAACTGTCATCTGGAATTCTTCCACCACATCACGTAGTTGTTAACAAAAACAACAAAATTGAAGTTAGGGTACACGTTATTACAAAGTTTAAACATGGCCAATCATCAATTTCCCTCTCTCACTCATAGATTTTTTTAAGAACGTTCTGTACAATTGAAATTATAAGTACAAAATTTGGTAGAGCACAAACGCAGTTACTTACAAATAATCAGACATTCCAACTGAAGAAGTAGAGAAGGGTAGAATGATAAGGTATCATCTGCGCATCCATGACCAGTGTAGAAATTGTGTAAGATTCAACCTTCCACTCTGACACACGTAGATGACAAGGAGAGGTTGCCCTAAACCGCAGTAAACAAATTCCAGGCTTGGCTTTGTTCAGTTTTGTGTTGTGACTGTTGTAAGCGTTCTTTTGGTGTCGCTTGTTTATTGGCTTGCTTTTGTTTTTTTTGTGCTTTGATTTTATCGAGTATTAAATTATACCTGTAAATTATTTTATAATTGTTGGACAAAATGTTCTTAAACCGTCCCTACATCTTGTTTACAAAATGTGTAAACAGTTATCGTTCTAGCCCACTCCACTTCATTGATTCCAACGATCTGTCAAACAATAGCTGCCAGTGGGAAGGGCTCTTATATCTAAGAGAGTTGCGACGTAGGCTTCCATGTTTAGAGCTATTTTTATTGGAATTAGTAGTCGCCAAACCTGCCAATGTATTCAAGATGTATAAGCGATTTTTTTATAATAATTTTCAATATGTTCGACATAAAATATTTAAATTTAATCCATTATTCATGATTTCACGTATTGTAGATGAAATATATCTTATGTCGTAATCCCTTAGATATACCAACCTTTCCCACCGATGGTTCTTTTGTTTGGAATGCGTAATAGTCCAACAGACTTGACGAAGAAGGTGACAATATCAAATTTACTTTTTTGTATGTATACAAAAATAAAAATCTTTATTCAGGAGCCCGTAATTAAAAAAAAATAGTTTTCATCCTTCTGTAAAAATATCACACTTCACTTCCAACAATAAATACTGAATTCACCATTAACTTCGACAGAAAATTTAAAAATAAAAAAAAAAACTTAAAATGTTAACCTTTTATGTTAATAGATATCGCAGTCAAGCTGTAATTCTCGGAGAATGTGGTACATGTAGCAGTTGTAGCAGGGGTAGCAGTTAATTATTAACTGGGACAACATTAAGCAATGAATTTAGCAACTGCCTATGGAAACGATGTTAATTCTAAAATCGACTAATTTTACGTATTTTTTTTAAATAAAACGTCTCAACTTGTTCTCAAATTGATTTCAAAATTTAAAAATTGAAATTTATGTAACGGAATTTATTGATTTCATTTTTTATTGGTTCTATTTTTAAAGTATTCTGAATTATGAAAGCAATATGTGAACAAGCTTTGTAAAGTTATACTCTTAGTGATAATGTATTGATAAAAACTCATCTTTTCTTGGTTAAAACTGTCATACCCTTAACATAATTTGATGGTGTTACTTCCATAGAGTTTTTTTGATCAATATTATCGTACTGTATATTCTTTCAAAAACCGATTTTGCCTGTGTAGGTGCTAGTAATTCTAAACCAATTTAGATGAATTTTTAAAACTAGGAACGTTTATTATAACAAATTAAAAGATTACATTTCGTATTTACGTTTTATCAATATGGAGGAAGACTTTACAAATATAGAAATCTCATTTAAATCTTAGTAAGGTATATATATGTAGTCTTTCATAAATTGAGCAAGATATAAAGTAATTATATTGCGATATACATATACATAATTGATACATAGTGATCTTGCTCAGTACGACTGACACCAGAATTTTTGTAATGACAAAAATCCCAGTACGTAGTAGAAAGGAGCTAACTGTTCAGACATATCTGTTAGTCTTCATACTTAAATTCTTTCTGAGGAATCCCAATAAAATATTTATCATTGACTGTTTTTCTTTATTGCCAAGATTCCATCTTTTTCCTGTTTCATGAAATAAAGAAAAACGGTTAAATAAAAAAAAAAACGTTAATGTTAACATGTTACTTGTTAGCAGAGCTTATACTTTTATTGACATGCTGAGTAAAAACTAGCCAACAAACTAAATTCTTTCGGTTAACAATTTGTCGTATATCAATCAAAGATGATAACAATCACGTTTACAGTCACTGTGTTGGATCCTCTAAATAAGGTGAATTTTAATTATAGCAAATTTATTTAATTTACTTGTGCACTTTTATTCAATAATGTATTTACAACTTATTAATTTATCTCAAATTCTTATTTTCTATATCTATTTCAAACAATTGATCTTTACACAACAAATTCTCTCTATATAAACTTAACTGATTCGATTGCATACAGCCTATTTATACAAAAATGCTGCGCACCGCACTAGTTATAGAAGAAGTCAAGGTATTTCCCGAATGTACTAGATGAGTTCTGGCTTCCAGCTAACTTCTACAGCGTTCGCTTTACATTCTACGCAGACCAACCGTCTTGCTTCGTCCATCGGAAAGGTGGGGCCGTAGAAGGCAGAGAGGGACTAGAGTATGACCAGACTGGTCGAAAATGGCTCGCATTACAATAAATAGCAAATACACTGCATCCACACATGGGCGTCAGCAGGAAAATATTCAGGAGAGGCAAATAAAAAAGTGAATTTTAATGTGTACAAAATGAAGGGCCAGGGGGGTTGATTGCCCAAGCATGTACAGTTGGGTAAATCTCTAATGTGGAAAATTAAAATCTAAGACTCCCAAAATACGTTCAGACACTTTCTAATTTGCGAAATTAACCAGGTTGCCAAACGTCTGGCTCAAATCTGGAAACATTGTTCAACAAATGCTGCTGTTCTGGCCTGACGTAGGTATAGGTACCGTACTTGTCTATGAAGAAGGTAAAACTGACTTTGTATTCCTGGAAATTACCAATATGATTGAGAATAAACTAAGGTAAGTCTAATTATATAGGGTGTCAATTTGAAAACGAGCCAGCCTCAATTATAAGTTCTTTTAGATAAAAAAATAAATCTTATTTTTCAATAGGTTTATAATAATTAAATTACATCAACCAACTAGCGGGGGTATGACTTATGCCATAAACGAATGGCTACGTTCGAAAATAATTTGATGTTCACAGTACTTCTCGCAGATACTTTTTTTGGCAAATTTCTTAATTACCGGGGTTATGATCGACAGGTAATGTTATTTTTAACAGACACGTTATTTGTAAACAGGTTGTAATTTCTGTGTGTTTATCAAATAACAGGTTGTCAATCATCCCTACGTTGTGTTATAACAGATAGGTTAAATAGGTAAGTAACTAATAGAATTTTTGGAAGGTTTTGATTTTCCTCAATAATTTTTCATGAACGTTGCATTTCCGTTGTATAGCAATGTTATTACGTTCCCTTAAAACAACATCGCCGAAAGGCTTGGCAACGTTATGTGGTAGCTGAGTAATAGTTAACGCTTTATTACTGGAACCAAATTTCATCGGAAAGTTCCATGTGATTTGGAGATAATGAACTAACTCTGGAACTATCTGCTCTTGAGGATGTTGAAAATATATTTATAATAATGATTACCGTTCAGAGAATGGTCCAATAATGTTTCCTCTAACTATACCAGCCCAAACATTTAACTTTTGTGGATATTGGGTGTGACTTTCTTCCATCCAGTGAGGATGATGATCAGACCAATACCGGCAATTATTTTTATTTACAAATCCACTGAGATAAAATGTTGATACGTCGGAATAAAAAATTGGTAGGTATTTCTGTTAAGAGATATACAAGAATCATATTAATAAAACTGAGTGATTAATATTGAGATGCCAATAGATTTAATATCGAAAAGTGAAAATATGGCAAATTAATTCAAATGGTATGCATAGACAATTGTGTGGATAGCCGTTATGCATTAATTATTCAAAAAATTTCATTCAGTGACGTTTTATCTTGATAAATATGACAGATGTTGAAAATCCCCAAACGTCATTAAATAGTGCATAAAATAGACGAAAAAATTTATTTGAGTAAATTTTTAGTACAATCCATAATTAGGCATTCCAACGACCTGTCAAAAAATAGGTGCCAGTGGGAAATTCTTGTATATTTAAGGGGGTAGCGACATAGTCTTGCAACCTGGACACTATTTTTATTCGAAGTAGTACTCGACAAGCCTGCCAATTTATGAAAAAATGTATAGGTGGGTTTTTTAAATATTATTTTTATTGTGTTTGTCATAAAATATTTAAATGTAATCCCATTATTCATGATTTTACGTAAAGTAGATAGAATACACCATATGTCGCCACCCTTAGATATACCAAACCTGCCCACTGGTAATTCATTTGTTTGGAATGCCTAATTGAGCTACAAATCGGGTATTCCGCCAATTAGGCATTCCAACGACCTGTCAAACAATAGGTGCCAGTGGGAAATTCTTGTATATTTAAGGGGGTAGCGACATAGTCTTGCAACTTGGACGCTATTTTTATTCGAAGTAGTACTCGCCAAGCCTGCCAATTTATGAAGAAATGTATAAGTGGGTTTTTTAAATATTATTTTTATTGTTTGACATAAAATATTTAAATGTAATCCATTATTCATGATTTTACGTAAAGTAGATAGAATACACCATATGTCGCCACCCTTAGATATACCAAACCTGCCCACTGGTAATTCATTTGTTTGGAATGCCTAATAAAAATAAGAGTGAACTGAACTACATGTACCTTTACCAACAATACAGATATATGTCAAAGGAGTTGCCTATATTTTTAACACGATTGTGTTATAAATCAAATTTAATTATAAAGAGAAGCCTGAGTAAAATTTCCACGACCGTTGACCCATTAACCGTTTGTTATAACTATCTCAAAATTAAAATAATACAATTATTTAAATAAAAATAAATATAATTTAGTAATACCAAGACCTCATTCTAATAATCCTTGAACTTTCAGATATCAGAATGCGTTTATATAGGTATAATCTTTTATATTTTAGGCCAGGAGATATCGTTTCCAATCACGAATAATTGATTGTTATTTTTAAAGTACCCTAATGTTTTAAATATAAGAAAGAACGCTATCATATAGGATCAATTGAAAGGAATAAAAAATACGGTACCTCGTCTAATAGAGTGTGGGGAGACTTATGTTGTCGATTCTGACATCTTTTGCCTTTATTACAGGGAGCACAACTAGGGTTGCCACCTTTTTGAAAAGTGTATAAAAGAACTACGATGCTGACAGGGTCTCTAGTATTCCGCATCCTTCTACTAAACTTCTAAAAAAAAAAGTTGCCGAGCTTGTAACAAAAAAATCCTCCTTATCATTCTACATAAAAAAGGTCCTTAGCTTATACATATATTTGTTAAAAAACATGTCCCTTTCAAAGATATGTGCTGTAAAAAAAGACATTTGCTGTAAAAAAGGACGCATTTTGTTTCAAAAAAAGGCTGTCCTTTTCATAAAAGGACGGGTAGCGGCAACCCTAAGTACAATATCTCATTTTTTACTTCATTGTTCGCCGCGATTCTTCTTATGCTCAGGTTATTAACTCGAGAACTAACCCATCTTCCATAGCATTTGTGTTTAAATTTTAAAGCACCAGTTTTTTCTTGCAAGAGCTCGATATGTTGAAGTTATTAAATCTAAAAAAAAAAAAAAGAAAAAACAATTCACATATCCTCAAATTATAAACATCTAAGAAACACCAAACAAATAGACCGTCAGATAGTGACCGATTTAGGTGGCCCATTTTGTTAGGGAAAATCGAATTTTCCATGTGTTATCCCCAGCAGCCACTCGTAAATTTCCTTTGATTCTACTTAAAATCGATGTACTTTTCAACCCTCTTCGAGGCTTGTATGCGAAAATGGGGCACCTAAACCTGTCACTATCTGACGGACTAAAAAGATCTATTGCCAAAATATATCCTTTAATATCTAAATACAAAATTACACGAGACACCGAAAACAAAAATTCTTCATTTTTCAAAGTCTTATAAAGCCGACTCTGGCAACAATCCCGTAAATAATGGCAACTTAGGGGTATCGAGAACGCACTAAAAAAGACGTGCATCGTGCTCAAACTCCGTCTTCGTGCCATCCATCCATCCATCCATCCATATCCACTCTTGTTGCACAAACTACTATTTCAATGATGTCACTCTTGTTGGTACTTTACCTATTTAAATTGTATTGGTTAGAGTGACGGACGGGAGGGGAGGAAAATGACGTGAAACATTGAGGTTATAATAGAAAGGTGCCCCTCTTGAAATAAAAATTAACCTGTTTTTGAGTTTTTTTTCAAAAAAAAATTGTCATTTAAAATATTTTCAGATATAGCCGGATTTGTCAATAGGCCGTATAGGCCGCGGCCCAGGGGCGGCAGATTTCAGAGGACGTTATTCATTTGATTTTACAGGATAAAAGTCAAACAAGTTCACTGATTTTCTCATGTTTTTTTTTATACTAATACGTTAAATCGCTATAGAAACTCATTCATATCATTATCAAACCTAGGTACCTACTGTTATTGTACCTATTTTATTTATATTACGACGATTTGGTTCAAGAATGTGTGCATTTTCACAGTCACATTTCCTCTAATAAAACTGCAGAGTGTGCAGTGAAGCCTGGATCAAACTCACTACTCAACGTTTTTGAGGAATCAATATAATAACTTGGATATAGCTCTCCGCATCGCACTTTCCACTCCGGCTACAAATTGTTCATGGGAAAGGGGTTCTTTCATTCATCTCAATGGTGTATGAATGAACTACATCAACGCACACCTTACCATTCGTTTGGCCCGGTGTAAAATCCACTACACCTTCCTGTCGGATATGTGGTGTCCACTGGTGGATATTTTCTCCACCAGCTATTTATCAGGAGTGAATTACATTCTACATGTGTATCAGGAATAAGGAGGAAGTAAACTATGTAAATAAGGTGGTTTAACTGGTGTAATTTACACTGCATGGTGGACTCTGCACCAACAGCAAACGAAAGAATCTATTATCAAAGGTTTTCATTGTCTCAAGAAAAAATTAATTCTTCGGCCCTTCTCTATATATAAACTATAATGATATTATAGATGATTTTACTATTAAAAAGTCCCGTAAAAAAATGTAATTCTTGTTTCTTTTTTACGCTCTTTCTTAATGACTAATTCATTCGTTTATTTAACTTTAGTGCCTTCCTTACTACAAATGGAAAATTATTATTTTAGAAAGGTACATGGGGCGGTGGAAATAAAGTTGCCTACACTCAAAAAATATAAATCCGGCACTGCCCTGTACTTAAGAAATTATTTATTATGTTATGTAGGTATGAGGCACTTATCTACTAACGTTCTTTTTGGATGTCAAGGAAAAAATTTTCTGGGTTTCCTCATATTTCGGACTTTTTTTTACAAATCCAGTTACAAATTTTATTCTAGTAGTAGTCCCTAGTAACATCTAAATCGGAAGGAATTAAATTAGTTGAATTCTTATTTCCTATAAATTTAGATCACGCTGTAGGGTAAAGGGTAACATAACATTCCTAAGACCTGCGCATAAACGTTTTTCCGCTTTCCATCAATTATTTCCACCGATCGAATATAACCTCTCAATTTTAGATTTTCAGTCTCGTTATAGTTCCTGTTTTGATAATTTTTACCTTATTCCTGCAGAACTTTTCATTCACAAATGCTCTTTCATACATAATTTATATTTTGCTAGATGGCGTGTTACATATATCTACCTACATAATATGGGTGCTCGAGTGTTTATAAAGCATCAGGAAATGAGATAATGTAAGTTTTTAAAATTCTATAAAAAAATTATAATTGATCGCAACTACTACTACTATGGACAACCATGAATACTAATTTTTCTCATTTATTACATTTAGGCTTCATAAAAAGATATCCCTATTTTTTTTTAACTGGAAAAAGTAAAATTAGAGTTTCTTTTGTATCTAAATGAGTCTCTAAACAGCATATTTTGGGTTTTTGAGTTAAAATTATCCTCCTAAAAAAATCGATCCACCCCCGTAGAGTAATAAAAATAATAATAATAATTGGTTATATGACGTATAAAAAATTCCTAGTTCTCTTCCTAGAATTTGTTACACAATTGAAAAATACCAGCATCTGTAACACACTTCTGAAGATGGTAGTAATTGATAATAATTATAATTTGTTGGAATTTTACATAACATAAACAAAATTTGTTTGTTAGAATTTGTATTGAGCGCAATATTGTCAATTATTATCAATAATAATAACAAGTACTCTTTCTCAATTTTTTAATTACTGTGTTTTTCTAAAAGATCAGTTAAACATGTCATTACACATTATAAAACATGGTTATTTCCAAAGATTAAAGAATATTTCACAAAATTGAATTAATTAAATAATCAAAGTTCTTGATACTCATTTTATTCTTATTTACTTTATAGTCTGTCATCTGCATGCAAAAATTGGCACGTCGCGTGTTTTTTGGTTGTTATTTGTAATTGAGTACAAGGGAGGAAGGGGGTTAACACTTCCGTCCTACGTAAAAACCCCGCATCAAAAAACTTGTTTACGTGTCATATCTTTTGAATTAAAACGAGATATTTACAATTGAAGGTGTAAATTACTCATTTTATTTAATTTTTGATTTTTTTATAAACGTTTTTGGTGTCATAAGATACATCCATTAGCAAAAAATTAAAAAAATAAACTTTTCCAATGGCGTATGGCATGGGCAAGTACCACCTTAACCCCTTCTAAATTTTACACCTCTTCAAAAACTTATTGTACTATAATTTTGAATTTTTTGATGTTATTTAAATAAATCTTGCACTTTTGTTGGAAATTTTTAAAAAATCAAAAATTAAAAAATAATTAAAATGAGAAATTTCCATCTTTGATGTGAATATTTCGTAAACCAATCAGTTTATGAGTTTCCAACAGAGTACAGGATTTATTTAAAAAATATAGTCCAAATAAGGTTTTGGGCAGTGGCTTAAAATTTAGAGGGGATGAAAGTGCTACCTCTCCATGCCGTACGCCACTGGCAAAGTTAAATAGTCTTATTTTTAATCAGAAAATCTTCAGTTATTCTGTCCCGTTATTAATGAGATACCCTGTATAATAGTCCACGGAATTGTCCCCAAAATACCATTTTAAAATTTGTCTTTTCCTCTCTTTAGTGTAAACCAGGCCTGCACAACTGATATTTTCAAAGGGTCGGTTCAAAAAATCCGTAAGTGTACGAGGGCCAAGAACAGATGTAATTTTTTTAGCGGGGTGGGGGGATGTAGGTAGCAAAGGATTTTCGCAGGTGCAACACTCAAATACGTTCAAAAAAATTCATTAATAAAATAAACATTAAGTTTTATTTTAAATACTAATAAAGTTTTATTCAGTAAAGTTTTTGTGTTTTACCACATATATGATTTAATATCTATTAAGGCAATTAATAAATGCAATTTTGTTATTGATATACGTATAGTTTGACGTAGGCGGGCCAAATTGGTAAAGGGACAAAGGGAAAAAAAAGGCCAAGAAAACGACAATGGCAGGCCGTATGTTGTGCAGGCCTGGTGTAAACCAAGAGCAGCATTATAAAAATAAAATTGTATGAACACCTTTAGTATTTTAAAATCAATTATCTTACCTGCCACAGCGTAGGTTATTATAGCACAAGTAGAAGTTGGAAAGGCTTTTGGTAGGTAAAGAGGGGGTAAACGTCAAACCACGTCCTATGGCTTCGAGAATTTTGCAGTTTTGTTTACCTGCCAGTGTTATTTCGTAGAATAAGTAATTTTAAATTGTTACCGGCGAAACCGGACAATCGCGTGTATTTATGGACTATAAATGATTATAAAACATGTATTATAATATTCAAATCATAATTTTACAAAATTTCAACAGCTATTCACAATTTATTAAACTATTTACTCGAAATTGTTATTAACATCTATAAAATAATTTTGTACGCCAATGTATCGCGTCCACTTTATGTGAATAAAGTGGGAAAACTGGTAAAAGCCTTTCCAACTTCTACCCCTGCTATATCATGTGAAAATCAAGTAGTAACTAAAAGGATAAATGAGCTGAATATAAAATATTTTGGCAGGTATTGTAAATGGTGACCCATTCAATTGCAACAAAGTTTAGTATGTGGAATATACTCCAGATCATTTAAACCTAAACATAAAATCTGAATGTATAGCAGACAAACACTACTTACCCTGGACAGACTACGAATTTACTCAGGGTTAGTACTAGAATGTCACGAGGCTTTGGCCGAAGTATCCATCAACAATGTGGTCGACTTAAGATGGATCAAAGGTCACACCACATCGAAATTCAACTGTCTTACTGATTCACTAGCCAAGAACACAACCAACCAAATACTTTTTGGACCTGGAATTCTATTGACCTGACAAAGTCGGTAATGACAGACCTAATTAAAGAACATTCCCTTGTGAAATTCAAAGAAAGATGGGATGAAACAAGAAGCTGCCAGGGAACTACAGCAAACAATTACTTGACTATGACTAGACAGAATCTGCGCCTGATCACAGGCATTCAGACTGCTCATTGCCAAGTACGGATGCATCTCCATTGTATGGGGCTGTCAAGAAGATGAGACCATCCAGCATATCCTCTATGATTGCCCGACGCTCTCATTTAGTAGAAGATTACCGGCGAGTACTGGTTAACACCGGCCGATATAAGAGAAGCACCTCCTGACTACATTAAATCTGTAGGATGGATCACGAGCTAGGAGATTTTTATCAATTTAGGAGGATGTACAGTGGGCCAAGTAAGGTATAAGTGCCGTGGGGTAGCCCACACTCCACACGTTACAGATACATGAGATAGAAAATGTTAAACTTAAAAAACAAAAACGAGCTTCCTCGTATTTTATCGAATATCTCTATCTAGAACTTGTATAGACCATTATATTACCTTACCTGTCAAAATATGAAACTTTTTCACCATTTAACCGACATTGTATAACTTGCGGTTTACGAGAACTGTATATTTACCTTCAAGCATATATATTTCATAGAGTCCGCATTCAACAGCATTTGTTTGGGTTGTGAGGGGGAAATGCTGGACACTAAAACCAAAGTCGCATCATTTTTACGGGGTTTGCAATTAATATAAATAACAAATTCTTTAAATTAGTGACATATTTTATAAACTTTAATTATTTAAGTAGGTATCCAGTAATAGTATATTATTATTATTAATAATAATATTATTATTATTAATAATAATTTTATTATTATTTGTGTTAGACACATCAGATTTATGAAATAATAGGCAATAAAAAAGATAAAAAGCTTATATTTAAAAATCAAAAGTATAAATAAATAGTAGGTAAATTATACAAATATTTATGATATATATTAACACACGTGTACGAGAATTACAATACAAGAATTTTTTCCAATAATTTATTAAATATAAAAATATTGTTCGTAAACAATTTTCAGTAGATTACTAAACGATGTGCTACAAATAGAAATCAAGCTAATACTTAGGTACTTAAAAACGAAAAGCTTGTTTATATTGAAAAATTATGATTAATTTTTTAAACTTTTCAGTAGGGTCCAAAATCTAAAACAATATTTCTCATACACAATACAAGTTCTTTAAATTTAATTTACTAAATTTATCATTTATTTTAAATTCATGTTTTTTGCATAAAATGATTTTTTCTTTTAAAAAAATGGTAGAGACGCTAATGGTTACTAACTTGTGAAATGACCTTGATGATGCCTTTTCATATTTCTATTTACAACTTACACAAACTCTCACTATTGTTAAAATTTGTATCAGTAAAGTAATAAAATACAAAAAATCACTTATAAACTACAAAAATAAGCTAGTAATTAATGAAAATCAAAAATCAAATGACAGTTCTAACAATTTTGAACGATTTGACATGCCAAGCAAAACGAAACAGACCAATGGGAATGCTGGACACTATTTTTCCCCCCTGTACCAAAACAAAGTCCATTTGGACGATGGCTCTAGTAATATATGCTCGAAGATATTTACACAAATTAAATATAGTCCACCCTGTATACAACCAGAAAAGGAGAAAAGGAAATCTTTCGTTGAGCCTCCGTTGAGACTGTTTTGAGCCTACCTCAAGTAAAACTGGACTCATTTTGTTGTCTCACTGTTGCCTCGCTGTTGTCTCGTTGTTGACTCGTTGCTGACTCGTTGCTGACTCGTTGTTGGCTCGGCTCATACGCGGCTCGTAATATTTATAGGGACCCTAAGATTGCATGAAAATCAGGCAAAATTGTCGGAAAAACGCTCTGTAAGTGTGTGACATTTTCATTCAATTTAGACGCATCTGTATGAGTTCTAAGTTCTTTCCCCTTCGTGTCCAGGAACATAGGTTGTGTGACAGGAATGTATAGTGAAACGCGACGCCCCTGGGTCTGATATTTTTTTATTCTTTTCTTTAAATAGTTTGTTGCGTTGTTCGAGGATATATCAATCACTTTCTATTTGGCACGTCTTTTGTTCATCGAGTGTAAATTGTTAGAGGGCAAATTCTAACTCAGAGGGCGGTCCGGGAGCCGTATATTGTTCGGGCTGTTTTTCGGAGTATTATGTTACGTGAAAGTTGAGTAGGCCCGCTACTCAACCTTTCTCTGTCTTATGCATTGACTAAATGGGAAAATTAAAGTATAAATACGGAGTCGGAAAGTAAGAACGGGGTTAGAATTCTTCCTGCCTTTCTCACGTCCAGTTGACAAAAAAAGTGTAAGATTCAGTTATCTATAAGGTGACTCCCTTCTATATACTCTTCAAGTATATTGATTGGTTTATCGCGTTTAACTATAAGGTGACAGCTTTTTTTGTTATATTTGGAAAACGCAGTAAAAGATATCGAGGGAGCAGATAAATTATTTTCTGTATGAAACGACTTCTGTTGCGCTATACACCGTTACCTTTAAGGTGACTTCTTTCGTTATACATTTGTATATCGAGAGGTAGTTATGTGTTACCTATCAGGTGACCAAACAGACGGACGTTTTAAAAGAGCTTAATTTTTCTCTCTTCTAAGGGTTTTATGGGATTGTATTTCCGAGTTATTGGATTCTTTGCGTGACTTGTCTTGGTGAACCGTTGCCTATGGCGACGACGCCGGATAAAGAAATAGCGAGTTATTTAGTACCTCTGATCCAATCGTATAAAACTTGTGGAAAACGACTAAAAGTATTGCGATTGTCGTTCTACTTTTGTCGACGATACCTTTTTCTTTGTTGTGTGGATCCCCGTACGTAGATTTTAGCGATAATTGATCTTCTTTTAGACGTTACGATTATCGGTTTTTATCGCGGAAACGCCGTTCTAGAATATATTTCGAGATCAGCGTTTTCGACCTAGTGTCCTTTGTATAGTATTCATGTATACAGCCGGGGGAGAGCAGGTATTGCAGCGTGGTTTTATTACAGGTATCATTTTGTAATTAGTTATGTGTTTAAAAGGGGAACAATTCTTATTTGGGTAAAATTTAGTAAATAGTAATTATTAAGTTATGTGGGTAGTTTTTTTTTGCATTTCATTGTCAGTCAATTTCATTTCATAGGACAATAATTAATAATTAGAATTACGGTCATAAAAATCAATTATTTTAAATCCAGCCACAACAACTAATAAACTAAGCCCTTCTGATTTATGATCATAAGAATCAAGTGTCAAAGCCCTTTATTATTTTAGGGTTTGGGAAACCAATAACCTGCTTTCGTGGCTATAAATTGTCGTCTTTTGCGTTCATTTAGATGGTAGACAGATGTTTGAATTGTATTATATTTATTTGTCGAGTCCTATTGTTAAGTAAAGTACGGTAATAATATTTTCTTTCATTTTGTATGATGCAAAAGTAGGTAAAGTCATGTCTTACTTCTAAACGTTGAAAATTTACTTTTTTTGGGTTCTTTTTAAGATTGAATATGTACAGAGGCGGGTAACAATATAATTTTTGGTATTATGTTGGGGTAAACGGACATATTAGGCTCATCTGGGCATCACTTTATCACATATGTTATAGAACTCCGGTATAATTGTTATCCTTTTAGAAAAATGAGGTGAGATTGAGGTGGGACTACAGCTTGTGGTTTCGGAGCTGTCATTTATAGCATTAATTTGTCGGTAATTAGAGCAAAAGAGCCTTGCGCCGAAAAAGAGCCTTCAGCCACCCATAGTACGTGCAGAACCTCAATAGTAGGGCCTAAAAATGGTACATTTTCTCACGTCTGTGGAAATAAAAGCCTGATAGAGGCTAGGATGGATCTTAAGAAAAGATACCCCAAAAGTGGGCCTAACGGGCATCCCCCTTTATATCAGGTGTTCTGTTGTCGTACAGGTTATTGTTATATATGCAGTACTGAGCACAATCGTAAAATACGGTATTGAGATATCAGTGGAAAGGTGTTACGCAAGATGAGGTTAAACTTCTTATTTACATAATTATATCCATATTCATATCGCGCCATACTCTTCGTGATACCGCTGAACTTCACTATATCAGACAATACGTATGCAGGGATTATATTAGTAGTGTGTATGATTGTGTATTATAAAGGGATAACAAATATGCTGTAGTACTGTCATCATACTTTCACCGGTTTATGGGAGCTTAATATTCCTTCGGTTAGAAGTGAGACATGGAAAAGGCCACACATGTGTTATGTTAAAATAGACAAACATTATTGTCAACTTCCCGCTATAAGAAATAAGTTTAAATAAAACTATTCTTAATCTATTTTTGTGTTTGTTTTTTTGTTCCTCCATTACAGCTACATTGAACTCTAAGCGAAATTTTGGGGTCCTACAAAAATCACTTCGTGGGTATCTACTAGACGAAATTTAGGCCAAGGTTATAAGTATTTGTAAAACTAAGTTAGGACCCGGTTTGTCAGGTTACAATATTATAGGCTACATTGTATTCAAAAAGGACGCAAATCTGTAATAAATCCAATTAAAATCCATCATTTATTATCAAGGCAAAAAGTTGATTACTCTGCTATCCCCCATAATATATGCTTATCTGCGGTGTTAACGATAGGACAAGCGACACAAGTAAATACTCATTTTAAAATTCATGTTTTGCCATTCATGCTGTAGCTACTGAGCCGATCGAAGGTGAAATACAGTTAGTTAACCATTGTTTATTTATTATTGTTATTGTTGTTGTCGGTGAGTTTTTAATTTTAATAAATAAAAGTGTTACCCTCGTGAATTTTCATTGTAGTGTATTGGTCTGTTAAATATTGTATGTTTTATAATTTTAACAAGAGATTTACATATTTCTGCAAGTACCAATTTTTCGAATTGTATGGGTATTTGTATTTTTAGGTTATTAAACCGTGAGAAAATTCAAGTATTTTAATTTTGCTCTAGAATTTGTAATTGTATTTTTTTTTAAACTACTTACCCACTTAAATGATTATTTTTATTGATTTATTGAATCAGTTTAAAGAAGTAGATACACATGTTCAATAAGTTTTATTTGTTTATCCCTTTGATACCAAAATTAAACATTCATTTATAAGATAAATTATGGAGCATTTATTCAATATAAAATTATTAGAATGGTAAATATTTCATTTTCAATAAAAACATAACGTTGAATATTCCACATTTTTTACTTTAAATTAAAAGTAAAAATGTTTTTTTAGATTTATTATTTTTTCATAGACCGTATTTTATTTTTAATGAGTAATTTGTGGGAGAGAAAAAGTCATAATAACAGGTCTTTAATAATTTTAATATTTGGTGAAAATCCTGAATGAGTACGAATTTTAACTATCCCTCTAAAAATGTTTAAATAAAATGAAGCAGCATATAATACCTTATTTTTAATTCACTATTTGGAAATATCGGGATTTTTCATTTATCCAATTTTTTAAGACATTTAGTAACACCTTGAAAAGTATCGGAAAATCAGATCGATCGCTTGATTCCTATTTGTTTTAACTTGACGTTTATAAATTAATATTTGTCGTGTCTTTGGGAAATGGATTATAATATAAATAGATATAGTGCGGAATTTAATGATTTTTAGTTTCAAATTCTAATTATTCACTTTAATCGATATTCGTTATTTAGATTTTATTAGATTAACTTTTTTATTTAAACCGTGTAACGATATCAGAGTTAAGAACTGACTAGTACTGGAGGGAACATAGGAATTATTAAATATATTCTAGAGTTCTAAGGTTCTAGCGTTCTGGCGTTCTACCTGTTGTAATGACTTAAATTCTTCTCTTAGTTTTATTTTAAATTTAATGGATATTAATTTTTTTTAAATTAGTTGTCTAAATAATCTTAAATCTCTTTTACTAAGTAATGAAGATAATTAAAAAATGCCACTTTAATATTAGTTGAAGTAAATTTAGTTTTCCAATAAATACATTTTTTTTATTGTAATTTTTATCAATGTTTCTTTTTTGTTTTTTAGATAAGAAGTAACACATTAGTATGGATTTGGTAAAAAATGTTATTCCAAATTTGCAAATCGAGATTAAAGAAGATGAGATTCAAAATGGTGCTCTTGAAATTTTAAAAGTAATTAGGCCTAATTGGAATGAAAAATTAATAACATTTAAGGTATTTATTATTTTATTTAGATTAGTAGTGTACACTGGCGTAGCCTGCCATTTTTCATGGGAGGGGTTTTTGAGAACTATGGAGGGGTTCCGTTAAGAAAGTGAATAAAAACAGTCAATAGCGAGGACTCTCCATGGAGGGTTCTGGTCCCCAAAACCCCCCGTGGCTACGTCACTGGTAGTGTATTATTATTTCTGTACTATTGTACATTATGTAAAATAACAAAACATGTAAACATTTAGACAGTAATTATATTTTCTAAAAACGTAATTACTTAACATATTAATTGATTATGCATAATTTCTTTAGAATATTAATGAAGGATTTTAATATTTTTACATATGCAGCAGTAGCGTTAATCACAGGGTAAAAATTGTGTCAGCTTCTTGTTTATAAACCGCATAAACATTTTAGACTTAGAAATTAGAAAAGGAAAACAAGAACAAAACACAGTGCGTCCGTAAAGTAACGCATAAATTCATTATTAGCTAAATACACAATTTTTTATTTTGATTTACTGCTTTTTAAAATATTAATCATATAGGGGTGGGTGGCTCAGTGGTTAGAGCCTCTGCATGTGGATCCAAGGGTCCCAGGTTCGAATCCCACCGTTGGCCGGAATTTTTTCATTTAATTTAATTATTTAAAATTAATTCTGATGCCTTGGTAGGATTCCCCACTCGACCATTCACTGTTGGGTTCTAATTAACAGTGCTGTTCCTAAAGTGGCGATGGGAAACAGTAACAAAGTATACACAGAACACGAGGCGAAATAACCTTAGCAGTTGAAGCCGATGACACACCTAAAAAAAAAAATCTTATATATAGGGTGAAGTCCCTTCGTGTGATGATGTCACCATCTTTCTAAATTGAACACTTATTTTTTTCGAATTTCTGGATTTCCATTGCTGTGCTGATTCCAAAAATGTATCACATGTTGCTTTAAATATGTACAGAGAGGACAAAAATACAAAAAGTACAAGTTACTTGTAAAATAAGAAATGAACAATAAACGAAATAAATAAATTAAATAAAATTACGTATTACAACGTATACAAATAGTTTGAAAAGCACACCGTATATGTTTAACATTTTATCTCGCAACCTGTTTTTTTTAATACCTTTAACTAAAAATCTGATGTGTCCAACACGTGATTTTCCTGTCTAGTTATACCAGGTTTTTTCCGGTTATTTTGTGCCTGTTGTCTCACCCTTGTAAATGTTTAGAGGATGACTAAATAAATACATTTTCCACACACATATTACTCGAAATTACTAAAAAAATAAAATTTTATATGAATAAGGATAATTTCCTGACCGTAGTAGAATTTTATATAAATAAAATTTTCCATGGTTTAATCAGTCATTGTTTTTATTTTCAATCGTTTAGCACTACATACGAGGCTGGGCTGAGAAATAATCGGCCTCGGCAAGAGTTGGCGCCGCTAGGAACAAATGAAATTGTTTTTCGTAAAAACTATCTTTCAAATGACTTCTGTCAAATTTTCAGCGAGCTGCGTCACTTAGTTTGTACTTGACAGTGTTTGAAGGCAAACAGATTTTGCATTTTTATAAAAATGAATAAAATCGAATATCGCGCAGTGATAAGATTCTTGTTTTTAAAAAAGAAAACTAACGATGAGATCAAAATCGAACTGGATGATGTGTATGGGGACTCTGCACCTTCGTTATCAACAATTCAATATTGGACTGCCGAATTTAAACGCGGTCGTACGATAATTTTTGATGATGAACGTCCAGGCCATCCAAGTGAGGTCACCACACCAGAAGTGGTCGATAAAATCCATGATATGCTAATTGACGATCGACGGGTAAGAGTGTGTGAGATTGCTGAGGCTGTGGGAATCTTACGTGAACGAGTGGATAATATATTGCACGAATATTTGGAAATGACGAAGCTCGCTGCCAGATGGGTGTCGCGTTTGCTCAATGCCGACAACAAGCGAAACTGTGTGACAACTTCAAAGGAGTGTTTGGCAATATTTAACCACAATAAGAAGGACGTTTTGCGCCGTTTTGTAACCGTGGATGAAACATGGATTCATCACAATACGCCAGAGACGAAGAAACAGTCAAAGCAGTGGGTCTGCCAAGAAGGTCATGGCCACAGTTTTTTGGGTTGCGCACGGTATTATTCATATCGATTACCTTGAAAAGGGCAAAACCATCACCGGCGATTATTACTCAAAGCTGTTGGACCGATTCGACGACGATTTGAAGCAAAAACGACCGCATTTAGCGAAGAAGAAAGTACTCTTCCACCAGGACAACGCACCGGCGTACAAATGTGCAGTCGCAATGGCATAACTGTATGAATTGCGTTAAGAATTGGTTCCTCATCCGCTATACTCCCCAAATTTGGCGCCTAGCGACTACTATCTGTTTCCAGACTTGAAAAAATGGCTCGGAGGTAAGAGATTTGAGTCGCGCCAGAGGTCTATTTTAAGGACTTGGAGAAATTGGAGAAATTGGAGAATCGTTGGACAAAGTGTATAGAGCTTAAAGGAGACTATGTTGAGAAATGAATTGAGTTTTGCCAAAAAAAGTTGTATTTTCTTACCTAGGCCGATTATTTTTCAGCCCAGCCTCGTATGTTTCGAAAATTAATATTTTTCCATCTTCGGGTGCAGTCAAAATTTAAAAATAAAAAAAAGGGGACGATTACAAACAGTTTGAAAATTTTTAAAATAACAGAACCCCATCTTTCTCTTTCGGCGTGTGAAGGTGTATTCAAAATAATATTGATTTGGTTTAACACAATAATGACAAAGTAGGGAAACAAAAAGATGAGTTTTTACAGAGTTAAACATTTTATTATTTACAGGTTTGTTATTTTTTTTAATATGTATCATCTCAAGGATTATTCTTTTGTTGAGATTGGGTTAATTTTCGAGAATTCTACATTTTCAAAAGAGTGCAAATTTTCTAACGCATGTTTAGTTAGGGCAGTGGAATTTTCATTATTAGTTGCGATATTATTTTTATGGTTTTTTATTCTTTTATGTAGATATTGTTTTGTTTGTCCAATGTAAGTGGAATTACAGTCTTTGAAGTCAATTTTATAGACAACGTTTGGTTGATTTATTTTACTAGTTTTGGGCTTAAAATTCGAAAATAACGTTTTAGTTGTATTGTTAGGTTTATGATCAATTTTTATATTATATTTAGGAAACATTTTAGACACTTGTTTAGAAAATCCTTTTACATATGGCATATGTAGTGCTAAACGATTGAAAATAAAAACAATGACCGATTAAACCAAGGAAATTTTTATTTATATAAAATTTTATACTTTTCCTCAAATTTTTCCATTGCGGTTCATTTTAGAGGAATCATGTATGGAACAAAAATTGTAGAGATCGATATCGCAAACAACTTTCAGTTAAACAAATTTTTCGATGTTCCGACTATACCCAAAATCTAATCAGCTCACCGCAAGCCCGAAATGAAAATTTGGTGGTTTTCTCTTTATCTGTTTATGAGTTATCGAGTATACAAACATCATCGCGAAAATTGTCAAAATGGATTCAGGTGACCGCAAAAGGTAAAAATCCGTCAAAAACTCGAGGTCGAAAAATCTGTATACAGACAGGAAAGTAAAAATGAGAGGATTGAAATATTAATGACGATTGATGTTGACGATAGGATGTGAACTCAACAAGAGGTATGCAGATTATTTCGGAAATGCACCCAGATCGTAAATCTATTTCATAATCTAATGTAAGCAGAATAGAGCTAAAGTAGAGAGAATTAGGACATGTGAGTGATGCACTAATGGAAGGTAGACCTACAATTAATGAAAATATGCATTTTCTAGACCGACATGGGCGCAAAAAACTGTCGGTGCGCATGACAATTTGGACGCCAGAGTGTCAATTTCAAGCATTTTACGTCACGTTTCACACGGGCGTACTACGATAAGTTATATTATTTTTTTATTAATAACGCGCTATTTTAATAATTATTATTGTTAGAACATTTGTTTCAGCTGCGTATTAATCAAATATCATTTTTAAGTGATTTGCTTAAATTAAAAGGTGTCGTAGTTGAATGTAATAAGTGTTCAATTTAATTTTGATGATCCTTTTTAGTTCATTACGATACGCACATGTGGGCGCCAAAGTGTCAAATATCACCTCGCTATGCGGCTTGATTTTGTTGATCAGCTTTGTTCTTCCAGTTTAATATATAGTTCAGTGGGGAGCATCAGTCTCGTTATTTTATAGTCACACCTCGTACATTAATTCCTGATTTGACCCAGTTTTTCTGATATTCAAATAGCCATTAATTAGACTACAGAATCTGGTTTTAACAGGATGTTGCACCGCTACATTACCTCGAGCTGTGCGCGAGTTTTTAGACAGAACTTTTCCATATTGGTGGATAAAAAGAAGGGAAACAGTGGAATGGTTCGCTAGATTACCTCATCTGAGCCCATTAGATTTCTTTTCATGGGATTATTTTAAATCCATGTTAACAGACCTCAAAATGTATGTGAGGTAAAAGACTAAATCAGGCAAGAAATGTAGAACATAACGCGTTATGCTACAAAACTTTAGAGATGAATCTAATGCCCGGTTTAGTCATTGTACATCAGTCAATGGAGAAAAAATTTAACATTTATTGTAAATTTTCTTTTGTTTGTTTTTGGTAGTATATACCAGCAATTGCAAAACTATGTAATTTCATTTAATTTGTTTATTAGGTTAATGGTTCTTATTTTTTGCAATTCTTGTATTTTTGCCCACCCTGTACCAATTTAAAGCAACGTGTGATACATTTTTGAAATAATCTCATCAAGGGAATTCTGAAAATTAAAAAAAACATGTTATTAAACAAAAATAGTAATGACGTCTTCACACGAAGGTAGTTCACCTTGTATATATATTAAATTATTATTTTATAAAAAAATTAAAATCAAAACTCGACCTGTTTCGGGACTTCTTAATAGAATTGTTTATTTAGTTAATAATAAATGTATACATTAATTTATGGACGCACTGTATATTAATAATGACTACAACAACATACAATTTATTTATATTAACTCGATTAGGAAATATTTATATAAATACTCCACTTTTGCTGGGTACGCCACTGTGTTTATTATGTAAAGCACATATAACAGGAAAACCTTGTTGTGAATGTGTATTTATTTAAATTATCAGTTCTCTATAATTATTTTATATAAATTATTAATTACCTTTGTTGAAAATAATCAGAATACAACAAGCACCATCCTGAATATTTATACATATAGTGTAACCCATATTTATAAACAAAACATTGAAACACATGCTACATTAGTAAGCAAATACGAGGTATGTTCAAATTTTAATATTTTAGTATTGGTGAGAAAAATCTTGTAAAAAAATAACAACTTTCCGCACTCGAATATGGGTAATTTGAGGTTGCTTAATTATAAACGTAACTTTTTCTCCAATCGTCAAGGGATATCGATATTTTTGTACTATTTCCAGGTGTAGAAGCTAACAATTCTCTTTTAATCCTAGGATTAAAAGTAATTGAATTTGAGCTATTAAATAAAAATTTGAAGAAAAAACATATTAAAACAAACTAGTTGTTCACCTATAGCTTTTGCTATTTCCAATAATTCCGCAGATATCTTTGCATCTAGTTAAGGATTAATTTTCAAAACCACAAAAACATTTATGATCGATGGTACATGTATGTCCACTTGAGAATATTTACCAACAATTACCATATTAGTTGAGTTCGGGCTGCGCACTCCAGAGTGGCGTGGAGTAAGTAGGCGTAAACGGAGTGCGCATGTGATTTTACTCCTTTTACTCTTAGGGTTCAATGTCAGTTGTCATTGTGACATACTAATACTTAAAAACTAATCGTACTTATCAGTAACAACGCTATAAGTTTCTTCAATATTAATGGTATGCACGGGAACCAAATAAAAAGCATTTTTAATTAAGAAGTTAGTCACAATTATTTTATTATCGATTTAAATCACCTTATGCTCATGCCCGATCCACACTCCACTCCACGATCTCCGAACGGTCAAAAAGGAACTTTTATTTTAACTCCTTTCGTTCCCGAACGCTTTAGGTACTTTAGGATTGAATATAGTGAAAAGAGTGCGTAGCCCGAACTCGCCTTCTATATCCATGATTATTTCTCTCACCAGGGGTGCTATTTTCAAAGTCGAGAGAATTCATTTCTCTCGAGAGAAATGTCATACGTCAACGTAAAACAGTATTTTTAGGGTCCTAAGGGCCAGTGTAAACTCACTGATTGTTTCTCACGGTTTATTTAGAGATAATTAATATCCTCCTAAGAATTTTAATCCTCGAGGCCTTTACGTTTCCACATTGACGTATGACATTTCTGATGAAAATCTTGAGAGAAATGAGTACTCACACGGTTTGAAAATAGGTCCCCAGGGGTGCTATTTTCAAAGTCGAGAGAATTCATTTCTCTCGAGAGAAATGTCATACGTCAACGTAAAACAGTATTTTTAGGGTCCTAAGGGCCAGTGTATACTCACTGATTGTTTCTCACGGTTTATTTAGAGATAATTAATATCCTCCTAAGAATTTTAATCCTCGAGGCCTTTAAAAACAGCGTTTCCACATTGACGTATGACATTTCTGATGAGAATCTTGAGAGAAATGAGTACTCACACGGTTTGAAAATAGGTCCCCAGGGGGGCTATTTTCAAAGTATGGGAGCACTCATTTCTCTCAAGATTCTCATAAAAAATGTCATACGTCAATATGGAAATGTTGTTTTTAAAGGCATCGAGGATTAAAATTCTTAGGAAGATTTTAATTCTCTCTAAATAAACCGAGAGAAACAGTCAGTGAGTTCACACTGGCCCTAACAGCCCTAAAAATACGGTTTTACGTTGACGTATGACATTTCTCTTGAGAGAAATGAATTCTCTCGAGTTTGAAAATAGCCCCCCTGTCATATTGTAATTTGCGTTATTGTTAGAACCAATCAGAACCAGACTATTTTCACCATAAACCTAGAATAAAGTAGAGACGACATAAACACTATTTAGCAATATGACAGATGGACGCACTTCCAGTAATGGAAAAGTGTAATCAAAATGACGACTAGAGTCGTACTTTCATTTATTTGAAGACAATAATTTTATATTTGAAGATAGATGGAATAAAAATATTTTTATATCATTCAAATGAAGTCATTTAAAAAAATGGTATATATTCTTATCAAAACTAACTAGCACCACCAGCTCGAGTTTGACACATGATGTAAAAGTGTAATGCAAAGGTGCAGACACTTTAGAGTTTAAGGCCATTCTACCTAATTTTGTCATTATTAGGCATTCCAAATAAAATGGTTGCCCGTATGCAATGACCAAAGAAGTAGAGAGGGTAGAATGATAAGGTACCGTCTGTGCATCCATCACGAATGTAGAAATTCTGCATGATTCAACCTTCCACTCTTACATACGTAAATGACAAGGAGAGGTTGCCTTAAAGTGATTATGTTCCTGTTCAGCTCTGTTTTTTGTTTGTGTTGTAGCTGTTGTAAGCTTTTTTGGCGTCAATTCTTTGTTATCTTCTTATATTTGTGATTTTTTGTGCTTTGATTTCGATTCAATATTAAATTATACTTGTTAATTATTTTCCGATGCACTATTTTATAATTGTTGCACAAAATGTTGTTAAACCGTCCCTGAATCTTGTTTACAAAATGAGCAACACGAAATTGTGCTTAGTGTCTATAATTTTTCATTGACAGTTATCATTCTACCCCACTCTATTTCATTGATAATGACCAATGAAGTGGAGAGGGGTAGAATGATAACTGTCAATGAAAAAGTCTGGACACTATGCACAATTTCGTTTTGCACATTTTGTAAACAAAATTCAGGGACGGTTTAACAACATTTTGTGGAACAATTATAAAATAGTGCATCGAAATTTAATTAACAAGTATAATTTAATACTAAATCGGAATAAAAGCATAAAAAATCATAAATATAAGCAAGATAACAAAGAATTGACGCCAAAAAAGCTTACAACAGCCAAAACACAAAAAAAACAGAGCTGAACAAGAACATAATCGCTGAATAAAGTCGATCCTGGAATTTGTTTATAGTGCTTTAGGGCAACGTCTCCTTGTCATTTACGTGTGTAAGAGTGGAAGGCTGAATCACGCATAATTTCTACACTCGTGATGGATGCGCAGACGGTACCTTATCGTTCTACCCTCTCTACTTCTTTGATAATGACAGGCCACTGACAGACACATGCTAGGATATGATATGGCAACACTGTGGGCCTGGTGATTTGACAGGGTCAATGATGTAGATAGTTATATAGATTTATCATCCATGTTTTTAAAACAAGCTTATGCCTTGAAATAAAAATGTGGGTATTTATTTTTTTTAATATATTTAAAGGATAGAAATTGGTTTTAAAACAATTCAAATTAATGAGCACTTTCCTCCAGGCAATATGGCCGCTCGCAAACGACCTGCTTTGAGCAACCTGTATAACTATATATGTATCATTGACTTTGACAAAATGACAAAAGGCCCACAGAGTTGCCATATCTAAACTGTCATTTTCCACTGGCAGCATTTTGACAGGTCGTTGGAATGCCTAATTCAGATAAATTTTTTTGTGTGTCATCGGCATTAACTGCTAAGGTTATTAACCTCGTGTTCTGTGCAGGCTTTGTTACTGTTTACCAGTACCACTTAATTAGAACCCATCAGTCGATAATCGACTATTTATCAAGGTCTCGTTGCCATCGCTGTTGAAATATTCAAATTAATTACCAAATTATTAACGATTTTTAAATAACTAAATGTATTAATTTTAATTTGGTTGGAGAATAATAGTAGAAGATATAAATATATCATAATATGGACTTTACTCCTAAAAAACGATGCACTTTTAATCCTTATACTATAATTATCATAATTGTTTAATTGATAATAATATTCAACTGGAAATGTTTTAAATATTACTGTAACAACGTTAAATCTAGTTTTTGATCTCGATTTTTATACAGGGTTAACGTTTTTACGTTTTTATTTTAAATTTATCCGTTTATAAATTAGTTGATTCGAAAATCATAATTTATAATGTGTATTAACAGACAAGTCTAATCTACTGGGCATTTAACCCACAGATGAACTCTTTATCGGCGTAGTAGAGATTATGGGACCCGGATAAAATTAATTTGATAAAATGACTATGACATAGGCGTGCAAAAAAATGTTTAAAAATAAAATATATCAATTCTAAACAGAAGATAATCAATAATAATTCCAGATAAATTAAATATTTGTATTGGAAAATTAACTCGATTTAATAACAACAAAATAGTTATTTATGAAAAGGCTCTTCAGTCTAATTTACAGGTCCAGAACATAGTTTAAGAGTTCTTATGAGCCAAAGTACATACGACATTTTTCGTACTACTGGCAATGTTAAAACTTATAGGAAAAATTCAATATAAATTTATAATTTCATGATCTGATAATGGCTATTTATGTAACCAGTTATGAAATGCTTTATGTTATGTAACGAGTGAATCTTTGCCCGCAAAATGACAGCGTTGCATAAAATGGCATTTCGTAACGTGTTACATACAATATTTTTTCTAAATGTGACTAGATAGTTCATAAAACTGGGTTTGTTAAAAAATATCTATGCAACCAATAATACTTTTTTTTTATTGTTAGTTGCACAACTTCATTCATTTCATTGACAAATAGAAAATCATTTAATTTATTCTCAAATACTTGCTGTAGTGTGTTTATATTGCTTGGTAAAGTTATTTAGTTTTCAAAAAAGTGGGTTATTTTGTCGTGTATTATGTTTGATTACTTTTGTTGTGCAGATTTAGAATGAAAAATAAGGCCCAAAAGAGAATTGTTACTAGGTTGTAAGTTCACTAACAAAATCTATTTTTATGTAGCCAACCTTCATTTTTTTATATAAACTTTCAATAACAATGTATATATTTTATTTTAAAATCAAAAAAGTTTATATTTATTTGTTTTTTTTTCGCAACTGATGACATAATATACTTTATACAACTGGTCGCCTTCCCTGCCCTCACTTTCGCTACTCCACTGGGCTCACCTTTTTTGTCTGCTTATAATAGTTATTTATGCAACTCACATAAGTCACACAAGTTGCATATAATATTTTTTCTACTACCGTACACATTATCCTATTATAAGAAATATAAAAGTTACTTTTTTTTCACTAAAATAACTTTTTTCACTTTACGCACTAGTTAAAAAAGTACAACTTTACGCACGGTAGTAGAAAAATTTATTTACGCACACTATACTTTTTAGTTTTAAAGATACATAATTTCCACTGTGTATCACTGCAACAAAAATGATTTTCTACTTTTTATTACACTATTTAATAACTTTTACAAATTTCACTTTAAAATAAGCAGTTTTCTAAACTTATTTTGTGCATAAACTTTCAAAATGTCAAAAGTTAAACGAGAATAATCTCTAAGGGATGCCTTTTATTCATCGAATATCTCAGATCACATACCGATATGATCTTTTAAAGTACATGCGAAATATTAAGGACAACAATTAGGCATTCCAAACAAAATGGCTGACCGTTTGAAATGACAGGCCACTGACAGACATATGACATGTTATAATATGGCAACACTGTGAGCTTTGAGCAATCTATATAACTATGTATGTATCATTGACCCTGTTAATGACAACATGACAACAGGGTTGCCATATCTAAACTGTCACTCCCCACTGGTAGCCATTTGGACAGTTCGTTGGAATGAATATATAAATAACATGCTACACTCAACACTGAATAAAATTAGATGGCTATAGGCAACTTCTACCACCAGCTAGACAACACTTTATACATCAATGTAGACCGTAAGCGGATATTCTCCGTCACTACTCATTTTTGAAATTTTTTTGACATCAATTATTAATAAACTAGTTAATTAGGCATTCCAACGAGCTTTTCAAATGGCTACCAGTGGGTAATGACAGTTTAGATATGGCAACCCTGTTGTCATGTTGTCATTAACAGTATCAATGATACATATATAGTTATATAGATTGCTCAAAGCTGGTCGTTTACGAGCGGCCATATTGCCTGGCAAATATTTATTAATTTGAATCGGTTTAGCAAAAATGTGTTTTAAAACCAATTTTTAGCCTTTAGATATTTTAAAAAAAATAATTACTTACACTTTTACTTCAAGGCATGCGCTTATGTTTATTTTTAAAAATATGGATAATCGATCTATGTAACTATCTATTTCATTGACCTTGTCAAATCACCAGACCTACAGGGTTGCCATAATTTTGCCATATCATAACCCGTCAAAACCCACTGGTAGCCATTCAGTTTGGAATGCCTGATTAAATTAATTTGACATACGCACAGTGACATGACAGAAATTGTTCAATTGTTCTCATAGTCAACTCAGTTAAGGAACAACTATTGGAAATAATATAAATTCATATTTAATTTTCTATATTTATATTTTTTAATATCTAAGCACATTCGAATAAAGAACAATGCATGAAACACGGACGAAAAGTGTTTTCTACGAGTAGTCGCCCGAAAAACTAAACTTTACGTCATTGTAACATAAACTACTATTCTTGTCTTCCCAAGGGCCGTAAATGATATTTTCTTGAGATTGACAGACGTCAAAACAAGCTAGATACGAAGTTAGTAGTACGAAACTAGCTATTTGTGTATTAAAAGCGTCTGTCGAAAGCGGCAACGAACTTTTTGCTCAAAATGCACACAATATTTTTTCTACGATCACACTTTTTAAGAAATAGATATAAAAACTGAAAATTTGTCATAAGTAGTGTATATTGTGTTGCCTATATCTACGTTATTCGTGAAAAAAGAAGTTGATATTTAAAGTCAATGTTAACTTGGATAATTAAAGCAAAAACATCAAACTAGGTACAAATAACTTCAAAATCATTTATTAAAAAGAAATATTATTTTACTATATCTAATTTAAATTAGGCAAGCGACAAAGCTGTCAAGTTTTCCGCTCGGCGATAGACAAAGCTGTCACTTAATGTCAGTTTGCGGAAAACGTCAACTTTGCGGTTGAATTTCGAAGCGCAAAAGCCTACTTTGGATAGTGATCGTAGAAAAAAGTATAAATGATATCCACCAACAAGAGCACCGCCAGAAGGAGGGTCAAAGGTACAAATTTGTACATCTAAATAATTTGTCCCAATAATTGGTTGATACAAATTGCAACTATCCTCTTGCCCCCACTGGCGGCGCCCATGTGCACCAAATATGTTAATAATATAAAAATGGTCAACAGTAAAGGATGGTTTCACTTTTATTTTAATTAAAAATCGTAAATTATCAAAGTTAGATAAAAAGTAAAAAGTCATCTAGTAATTTGAATTTGTAAATAAACTTGAATGTCTTAGAAAATATGTACCTATTGACCAAACTATTTAATGAACTTTGTAAAAAGTCACATACTATTATAACATATTTTTTCCGTTTTGATATTTTAAAATAAATTTACCGAAATAAAAAATATATGACCATGTAGATACAAACAAATAGAAATAAAAATTATGTAAATTGAATGAGCAAAACAAACAAATATAATCCAAGTGAATACAGTAAATATAAAATTATCTATATTAAGGAAGATAGAAACGTAAAAAACGTAAAAACCTATTCTGTCAGAAAAATATTACATAAATATTATAGTTATTATACAGGGTGCCCCATTAGTGCGTAATTGTTCAATATTTCAATGTCTTATTGACAATAAAAGTTATAAGGATCTAACAAATACCTATTTTAAAAATATTTTTGGATATACGTTTTTGTCTGGCAAATAAAAATGTATATTTTATAAATAAAACACCCTGCATTTTATTTCAGTTTTAGAATGGGTTGGTAGTACTGTATTTAACCCTCGGATTTTTTTAAAAAGTATTACACGGTTGCCTAGCAATTAATTTTTTTATGAAATTAGAGAATGATGCAGACCCCAAATTAAATTATCATAATTTAGATAGGTTTTTTGAATGGTTTCAAAATTATTTAAAATACACACTTATAAGATATTGTGCTAACGAATAGAGGTCATACAACTGATTTATTTTATACAGAGTGTCTTAAAACATGTCTTAAATATGACTAATTTTAAGTTCAATTTACTCAATTTTTTAAGATGTAGTACCTTGTATATTATTTTAGCATAAAATTCCTAATAAATTTACATACATATTCAGCGATACTAGCATGTTAGTTAATAACATATATACAGGGTGTCCCATCAGTGCGTAATTGATTCGATAGCTATTTTATTATTGGAAATAAGAAAAAAAATAATATAAAAGTTGTATGACAATCTTTAATAAATATTCTTAAAAGAGGGGCTGACCAAACCTATACATTTTTAAAGCAAAACACCCTGAAGTTAGTCATACATATTTGATTATTTTCACATCGTCAAACAAATTTAATAGTCTTCATTTATTTGCTATGTTGTATATAGGGTGTGTCAAAATGCGAAGTAATGATTTTCTCAATTTTTTAAATGGAATACCCTATATGTTATACCAATTAATTATTAAAGGGTATTCCATTTAAAACATTGAGTAAATGGTAACCTAGTAACATAGCAAATGAATGAATGAATTCAATTCAAATTGTGTGACGGTGTGAAAACACTCAAATATGTATAACTACTTGCAGGGTGTTTTGCTTTAAAAAATATAGATTTGGTCAGCACTTCGTTTATGGACCACTCCGTATATTTAAGAATAATAGTTAGATATGGTCAGTGTCATTATTGTGATCTGAATTATCAACTGTCGGCGTCCGTTTGGTATACAGAGATAATTCTTACCTCTTACCATATCCATGGGTTTTTGGATTTCTACAACATTCAGACAGTATGACCATTGTTTAAAGACTCTTCAAACAATGGTATGACATTTAAAAAGTGTATAGTCCTTTTTGACCGACCATTCAAGTGGCGCGCCACCTCCTTAATTTTAATTAACGAACTTATTAAATGACTCTCGTAGAATTTCTGGAAAACTACTACTTTGTTGCAAAATTATTCAGAATCAATTTTTTTTATTACAAATTGTATCGTTAAATAAATAATAGAAAGCATTTTACAGTCTGACACCACGTTTCATCGATGTTGTAAAACTATAAAATTGTCATTGACTTATTTGTTATTGTCCTGTGAAGGTTAACAAAAATTGAAATATTGTAATAATCATTTACATTTTTTTTATCGACGACCGTAACATTTATATATACCTATTGTTGATTGATTAAAATATGCAATACCTATATAAAACGTTTGTTTAAATATGCATTAGTTACTTATTAGAGGCATGTACGCCATTTTTTATCAAGCAATTAGAATAATTGTGAATAGAGGATATTAAAGTAAAATTGAAGACGGACAATTAGCATTAAACCAATAATCATTTATATCAACTATAGAGGTAACTACGATACAAAATATCTAATAACTTTATATTTCGCTTTATATAAAAGTACAATTTTATTTAGATACCTATGAGGGAATTATACAGTGAGCACCATAAGTCTTACCCCCCTCTCTAACTCATTACTGGAGTCTTGTTAGGAAAATTGCCGAGACAGGTCGATTTTTGATTTCTACAATGTATATTTTTGTATGATTAGTTTACCCTTAATTTCATCCTTTACTGTAGGGGAGCAACCCTTTCGAAAAATTTAAATGGCATGGGGTAGTGAGTGATAGCTCATTTGAAAGAAGGTTTTATTCTCTATTCAACCGTGCAAAAAAAAATTTAAATTTGCTTCATTACGTGTTGATTTATTAATGTTTAAAAATAACAAAACCTCACAAAATAGGAAAGCAACTAAACTAACAGTGACCTTCTAATGGCAAAAAGTCTTACTTCACGTCTGAACCAAAACCGAAATCATGCACGGCCGAATTTTAATTCTAAGGATGAGTGCGCTACGTTAATTTCCGTTATTCTGAAACAACAATTAGTCGAGAATTAATGAAGCAAATTTCAAAATTTTTTACACGGTTGAATAGAGAATAAAACTCTCTTTCAAATGAGCTATCACTCACCACCCCATGCCATTTAAATTTTTCAAAAGGGTTGCTCCCCTCCAGTAAGGGATGAAATTAAGGGTAAACTATTCATACAAAATTGTACATTGTAGAAAACAAAAATCGACGTGTCTCGGCGATTTTCCTAACAAGACTCCAGTAATGAGTTAGATAGGGGGGTAAGACTTATGGTGCTCACTGTATGTACAAAAGTTTATAATTATAATCGTTTTTTAAGTTTACTACAAATTCATTTAATTACAGTGGCGTGCTGAAGACTATTAGTTACACTTAAAGGAAAATACGATGAAATGTTATTTACATGTTATACAGGGTGTATCAATAAAAACTCCCAAGCCAGATATCTCGCAAGAAATAGAATATTTTAATTCTGTAAAATTATTTTATTTTTGTTGCAAAATAAGTAATTTTAAAATAATTTTTGACTTTAAATAATTTTTAAAATAATAAAAAAAGAAAGTTCATTTCATTTTTCCCCATCCGAGGATCGAACTCGAGTCTTGCATGTGGAAGTCAAGAACGCTGACCACAGGACCACCTATTCTGTTATTTTTGTAGCTTTGATACTCGTAATTAAATTGACTTCATATAGTTTTATTTAAATTAACAAATTATTTATAATTATAGACGAAATTAAAACAGAAATGCTATTATTTATCGATTCTACACATGAATAACCCATTTTAATGTATGTTTAATCTCAATAACTAAAAAATATACTGACAATTAGTTTGACAGAATTGTCACTTATTTAAAATTTTAAAAATAATAGCAATAGATAAAAATATGAACGTTGATTGGTGGATTTTATTTTTTGCAGTGTTCTCACTACCTAGAATTGATATAAAATATATTCGTTTAGTTTAGTTTACATTTTTTACAAGATGCGCTACATAAAAAAGATCCTCCCATCGAAAAAAAAATTTTTGAGCGCAGCGCCATCTACATATTGACCTATTAATTGACCTATTAAAAATCAATTTATACTGGATCTGAAGTTCCCTTAGTACTCTATGAATTGGCTTTTACAGAATTAAAATATCTCTATGTCTTATCAAAATATCCGACTTAGGAGTTTTTATTGGTATACCTACTTACATGTTGTACAATAATTAAAAAAAGTAAAAATTTCGTTAAAATGAACTTTTTTATATTAAATTGTTACTTAAACTATAAAAATTAAAACAAAAATAAAATCGGACGTGAACCGGTTCGTATTTAACACGATTTGTTGTTATATTTGATTTTTAAAGCAATGCAAATAGCAAATATTTTATCCAATTGTTTAAGAATAAAAGATGAATATGTAGCTGTTGACAGATGGCATTACCAACAAGCTGGTGGCTTGCAAACCGGAAGGCGTCGAAGAACAAGAAACGGTGCTGGTCAGGATCTATGGGAACAAGACAGACTTGATTATAGATAGAAAAGCCGAAACTAGGTGAGTCATTGATACATCAATAAGGTAAGCCGCATTATTGTGACCTCAATGAGCCAAACAAAAATAAATTATTCTGTCATTGATTTTGACATAATATTTATTGTAGTTCTAAAGAGTAATCCACAAAAAATGTTTCTAAAGTAGGTATTAGGCATTCCAACGACCTGTTAAAATGCTGATAAGTGGGAAATGACGTTTAGATATGGCAACCATGTGCCCTGCTGTTAAATGATACATATACAGGGTGTCCCAAAATTCCGTGTACATAGATCTACTGTATGTTGGTGAGATGAAAATAAGTGGATTGAGCCAGAATTACCTGTATCACAAAGTCCATCGTTTGCCTGTGAGGAAGCTTCAAAGTTGGAAGATTGCTAAAAGCGAATCCTTTTGCGAGCGGCCATATTGCCTCCCAAATGCTATTAAAGGTGGATTCATAAACTACGTTCAGTTCACGCTCAGTTCGAGTTCAACATAAACAGAGCAAAATGACACGGTAAGTATGTTTTGGATAAGAAGTTATAACGGATTCATAATTATTTTATAACCAACACCATCTACCAATATAATTAAAACAAAAATAACACCAAAAAATAATTTTATTTTGTGGAATTTGTGGTTATGTCTTGCCAACTGCAACTGAGCGCGAACTGAACGTAGTTTATGAATCCACCTTTAATCAGAATCAGTTTAGCAAAAATGTGTTTTAAAAGCAATTTTCAGCATTTGAATATAATAAAAAAATAATTGCCTACATTTTTACTTCAATGCATAAACTTATGTTTATTTTAAAAAACATGGATGATCAATCTATATAACTATCTATTTCATTGGCCCTGTCAAATCACTAGGCTTACAGGTTTGCCATATTGTTGCAATATTATAACATGTCAAAACTCATTGGTTGCCATTTTGTTTGGAATTCCTAATTGAAAAAATTCACGTATTTCGAGTATACAACTCTTCTTCCTTTGAAGTATCATTTTGGATTTAATTCAGAGCTACGCGTAGTTATCAATATCTCCAACGTTGTCGGTCTTGGCCTATTTTAAAAACATTTTCTGTGGATCACTATTATTGCTGCGTTTGAATATCCACATGCATTTTTTACATCTCGAGCGTTTGTTTATCCACATCGGACACAACTACTAGATCTGCATCTGCGTTTGTTTATCCGAGATGTAACTATCCAGATTACATTTTTTACATCTCGATTTGATATAAGATGTAAATGAGATGTCTATGCCAGAAAGGATGAGTTCTGTGAAGCCAAGCTTATCGATTTATCCTTTGTTTGTACTATCGTGAATATAAAAGTGATTAGTTTGTTTAATTTTTGTCTCAGATGCATCCGATGTGGATATTCAAACGCACAAATATTGCAGTGGTTTGCTTTTAGAAGAGTTCAATCTCAAAAATAATGGAAATAAAACGCAAATTAATACCTAACCTGCATTTTTTCTTTTGCTTCTTATTTTTAACGGTATTCTTACTAGACCGTTTGTCAGCTCATTCCAACGGCTAGAGTACCTATATGATGCAATCTATACTTAGTTTCGGAATTTATTTTAAGGCCTAAAATGATTTTAAATCAAATAAAAATAGTTCGAAAACTGCAATATTGTGATAAACGTAATAATCAGAACGTAACAAATGAGATATACTGTACAAAAGTGGTTAAAGACATTGGGTTTTCTGCAAGATTCTGCCAATTCTGTAATTAGATTATGCGAATATTACTAATAATAAAAAACTATATAATTAGCATTGGTTTTGTCTTATAAACTAGTAAAACCAACAGTAGGGGAAGGTGGGGGAATATCTACCGCAGGTTAATATCGATCATATTCAAATTTCGTCTAATTCGCGCCGTAGAGCAAAACCTAGAGAGTAGTTGTGATTGGCCAGTTCTGGACGGGAGGTAATGAGAGGTAATTAGTAATTATCATAAGTACCCACCCCACCCTTCGCGCAATTAGCAAGTACCTCCCAATGAGCGTAATTGCATAGTGTGATTGCATAGTGTAATTGCATAGTGTAATTGCATAGTGTAATTGCATAGCGTAATTGCATAGTGTAATTGCATAGTGTAATTGCATAGCGTAATAAGTGTAGTTACTTCATACGCATATAGATATAAGTATTTACTATGTATATCGAGTAGCGTGTAACGAGCATAGTAAGTACCTCTTAGATAGTAATTGCTATGTATATCATGTAGTGTAATGGGTTCAGTTCAAGTACATATGAGTGATTACTATTGTAGCATAAGGGAAATACGTCGGAGCATACCGAAACACATCCTTGACTCTCAACCGTCATAGCTAGAGTGAAGCGCAAGTCTCCAGCAGACACGCACGACGTAAACATCGGTGGAAGGGATAGTACCCCATTCTTAACACAATTTGCGAGCGCCTCTCAGACTTGTATATTATGAATAGGGGAGGGGAGCATAAGAGAGGTGGAGATTTTAGAGAGGATATATAGTAGCACCCATATTCAAATGAAATCAGTACAAAACTCGTGAGCTTTAAGCGCGTTGTAAGTTCCATTATCTAATATCGAAATTATCATAAAAATAATAGACATGTATAAGTGTAATTGTGGTTTAACATTTACAAGGATAGATAATTTACATCGACATCAAAATAAAAGTTGTAAGCTAATATCTAATCGCACCGGTGAATCATCGCGTGGTACGAAAAGATCTACCAATTCCAGCCCTGATGTTTTACCAGTAAAAAAAGCGCGTAATGGGAGATGTGAATCATGTAATGTAGACATCCCTACCAATCAGATGTCATCGCATATGAAGAGCCTTGACCATAAAGAAAAAGCCTGCTCAATTCATGCCGATGGTATATATTTAATTCAGAGTGCGTTTAAGTGCAGAATTGCAAGTTACAGAGTCAAAAGTGATAAAAAACATATAGATTATGTAACATTTTTTGATGCGGTAAAATGTAGAGTATTGGAATTGTTAAAAGTTGTTCTGAGGGTCCATAATGCCATTAAAGTTAATGTAGAGGTCTTCGCTACATATGTATTGCAGAGTCAAGATATTTCTGAAATCAAATCTTTTAATAGCATAAATCGAATACTAGATTTTTCGGCGGATTTGGATGCGACATATGCGGACTTTAAAGATGCGGCGGTATCTCAAACTGTAGACTTTCAACATAAGGATTCAGGTATTGTAGTTTTTATAGTGTATAATAGGGCGTTAACTAATAAATTATTCGTTGTTTCAGGCTGGTCGTTACTGGAAGTACTATTTTTAGAAGTAAATATAAATAAGTACTCTCCATTAGGCGGCTGCTCGCACATAAAGCTACCCAAGTTTATTGAAACCAAGAAGGGCGTAGTTAATGTGCAAAATAATGATGCGTACTGCTTTGCTTGGGCCATCACATCGGCACTATATCCAGCGAGAGAGCATGTTAGCGAAACGTCATCGTATCCACACTTCGAGACCGTGCTGAATGTTGAGGGTATTGAATTTCCCATGAAGCTTAAAGACATTTCAAAATTTGAAGACCTAAATGATATAAGTGTTAATGTTTATGGTTTGGAACGTAGTTATGAAAACGGTAAGGCGAAATTTGAAATAGTAGGCCCATTACGATATTCCCGCAGAAGGTTAGGTCATCATATAAATTTACTACTAATAACGGCTGATTCGGGTAATAGTCACTACTGTTGGATTAAAAGTCTTTCTAGATTAGTGTCGAGTCAAATAACTAGAAATGGCCATAAAAAATTTTTTTGTGATGGATGTTTACTTTATTTTCGATCTGAAAGCATCCTATTGCGGCACCAATTGAGCGACTGTAATCATATATATACCTGCACGCCATCAGTAGAGCTAAAAAAAGACAAACGCGGTTATTATGTACCTGAAAATATACTCAAGTTTCAAAATTATGATAAGCAGCTAAGGGTTCCATTTGTAATTTATGCTGATTTTGAATCGATCTTAAAACCTATAGATATTTGCGAACCAGATCCGGAAAAAAAATTTACTATCCCTACATACCGACATGAGCCATATTCTTTTGCATATTTAATTAAATGTTCATTTGATAATTCATTGACGAAATTTGTAACTTTTACTGGTGACAATGCCGGTAGCGATTTCGTGAAACGGCTAGAAGACGATATTCTAACTATTTATAATACGTATTTAAAAGATGTTGTTCCTATGCACCAATTGTCTAATGATGAAATAGATGATTTTAATACATCGAGTATATGCTCTATTTGTGATGAGGCCTTTCAGGATGGTGATGTTAAAGTAAGAGATCATTGCCATATTACCGGTAAGAAAACCCCTGGCGCCGCACACAGTAATTGTAATTTAAATTATAAAATCCCGCAATTTGTTCCAATATTTTTTCATAATTTGAGTGGGTACGATAGTCATTTATTTATTAAAGAATTGTATGGTGAAGGCGAGAGAGCCGAAGTTATTGCTCAAAATAAAGAAAAATATATTTCATTTACTAAACCGTTGTACACCCATAGCTATGTAGATAGAGACGGTATGATGAGAAAAAATTACATAAAACTTAGATTTTTAGATAGTTACAGATTTTTAGCTGATTCCTTGGTTGGGTTATCAGAAAATTTACCATCAGAATTTTTCGTAGAAACAAGGAAATGTTTTGCAGAAAAAGAAAAATTCGATTTGATGAGGCAGAAAGGGGTGTTTCCATATAATTTCATGGATAATTTAATGAAATTAGATCACCCCAATTTACCTTCAAAAGAGGATTTTTATGACAAGCTAAATGATCGCCATATATCCGATGAGGATTATGCGAGGGCTCAGAAAGTTTGGAATGTATTTAAATGTCAAACTTTGGGATCCTATTCTGATTTATATTTAAAATCAGATGTTTTAATGTTATGCGATATATTTGAAAATTTTAGGGATGTATCACTTAGGGCATATAAACTAGATCCAGCGCAATATTATACATCTCCAGGTTTGTCATGGGATGCGATGTTGCGCTACACCAGGGTAGAGTTGGAATTGCTAACGGATATAGATATGATTAATTTCTTCAAAAATAGTATACGTGGCGGTATCAGCCAATGTGTGGAAAGAAAACATATTGCCAATAATCCATTTTTATCCGAATATAATCCTTTCGAGCCGAAGTCTTCTATACATTATATTGATGCGACAAATCTCTATGGGTATAGCATGAGTCAGCCCCTACCGACAGGAGAATTTGCTTGGTTATCGACTGAGGAAATTAATCAGCTCGACGTTATGTCAGTTGATGATCTCGGGGAATATGGTTATGTATTAGAAGTTGATGTAACATATCCACATCACCTCCATGATAAACATGCCGATTTACCATTTTTAGTGGAGAATATAATTCCACCCCATTCAAAAACAGAAATACCCAAACTGGTTCCCAATTTGAATCATAAAGACAAATACATATTACACTATAGAAACTTTAAGCAAGCCATAAATAATGGGCTAATTGTAACTAAAATTCATCGAGCTCTCAAATTTAAGCAATCTCGCTGGCTGAAAAAATATATAGATCTCAATACAAATATGAGAAACAGCGCTAAGGACACATCAGAGAAAAATCATTTTAAGCGTATGGTTAATAGCGTGTACGGGAAAACTATGGAAAATGTGGATGACAGATGCGACATTTACCTTAAAACTCACTGGGCTAGTAAGAGAAATTCCCCGGGGGCAAACAACTTAATTGCTAGACCAAATTTTAAGTCTTGTTCCATATTTTCACAACACTTTGTGGCTATACATATGGGTAGAACTAAAATATGTTATAACAAACCGCTGTACGTAGGTTTCACAGTGTTGGAATTGTCAAAAGTAAGGATGTATGATTTTTATTACGGCACATTAAAACAACAATTAGGTGATAAAATTTCCTTACTTTATACAGATACCGATAGTTTTGTGCTTAAAGTTAATTCAATAAATTTTTATGAATTTATGGAAAGAAATATTGAACATTTCGACACATCTAATTATAAATCTGATAATAAATTTAACTTACCAGTAACTAAACCAATATTGGGAAATTTTAAAGATGAGTATCCAAATCAGGCTATCAGTATATTTTTAGGGACAGGCGCCAAGGCCTATTATATTAGATCGGATGAGAAAGAAACCAAAACCCCTAAGGGCGTAAAAAAATGCGTAATACAAAACAGCTTAAACATGACGGACTACCAAAAAATTGTAGAAGGTGGGGGTAAGATATTTAGAAAAATGAATACATTCAGGAGTAAGTTACACGATATATATACTGAAATGAAAAACAAAGTTGCATTATCTTACAACGATGAGAAAAGGTTTATAATACCAAATACCGTAAAAACTCTACCGTGGGGTCACAGAGACATTCAGGAATATCGTAATGGGCCTCGAAAAACTATAGCCGAATTACGGTATAACGTAGCCAATATTGTAAATAATAGTAGCGATGAAAATAGATTAGATTTACTGTTAAGGCTATTATTAGAAGAAATGTAAATTGAAAGTTTGTAATATATATGTAACAAAAAAAAAAGTTTATTTTTATAAAATTTCCAACTATCTCCCCCTCCACTCCATACTCATTCCTAACACAATAAATAGTAGGTGCTCATGGTCAGATATTCATTCTGCTTCATCCAGCCCAACTATAAAAGCCGTAAAAATGTCTATCAACATAGCAACCATAATCGCCAGAGAACAAGTCATTATTGACCATGCGACGCTGAATAAAACCTGGGGGAAGTTCCAACCAGAGCAAAATAGCTGCAACAAAGCAACATCGAAGAAAATATATTAGATTAACTGTTAAAACTATTATTAGAATAAATGTAAATTGAAAGTTTGTAATATATTATATATATATATATATTTTTTCCCCTTTCTACTTTTTTTTTTTCGATGAAAAAGCCTCGTCTATGCTCTCCTCACTCTCTCCCACTCTCCTTGTGTACCATACATACCCAGCGCCCGGGCTCTAAAATTCAGTCTGCCCTAAATAACTACCGACGACAGTCATGGCCGACGTTATTGAAGTAGCAGAATGCGACTCTACAACCGAAATTATAACAGGGGGAGTAGGAGTAGATTCCGATGGCCGATGTGACTCAACTACGGGTCTAAAACCTCGCCGGCCATCGTCACCGTCCAGCCCATGCGACTCCCGCTTCCTAATTCTGAACGAATGGTCGTATGACACCGAGCCGAACACTGAGTCGGATGACTCAATGTCCGACGAATCGGTGTCAGACTCAGACGACAATTCTGACTCGCAATAGGTCGGCGGCCTTTGTCCAAAAAATGGCCTTTTTCAGGACCAAAAAAAAAAAAATTATCCATTTTAGAACCAACAAAAAAACTCCTAACAAATCATTTGCATTTGGTAGTCAATAAAAATGTACTCGACTAAATGCCCCGTAAAGTATTGCCCTAGATTCGCGATGCTCGTTTTTTAAAACATGAGGCCGTGAGAGACTCCCACTATCTCCCCTCCACTTCCCACTCTTTCACCTATCGCTATATATACGGGGACCAGTGGTAAGAAATTCAGTTTATTTTAGCTCGCTGAATAAACTACCTAACTTTCTGTGCTATTTTTCTAGTAAACCGAACCAACTCTCACTTAAGATGCCTTCAAATGAAGAAACCACGTCAGCTACCAACAGCATCCTGTCGATAATGGGGGAAGCCGACACTTATAACTTCGATGTGGTGGATTTTGATTTTGACGAGATGCTACTGTTTAACACGGTTCCTTCACCGGTATCTCCGATGGAGTTGTCGCAGTCAGTGGGCGACATCCCGTTACCGGCCCCGTTACCGGCCCCGTTACCGGCCCCGTTACCGGCTCTGTTACCGGCCCCGTTACCGGCCCCGTTACCGGCCCCGTTACCGACTCCATCACCGGCCCCGGTACTGGCCCCGTTACCGGTATACAGCAGTGAGGATGAGTTTCAGGCACCGAAGAAGATTCATGTTCTTAGCAATGTGCTTGTCCCTACATTGCCAGTACCGGTCATGACGAAAAATGCAAAACGTGTCGGCAAAACCAACGATGGGCCCTGTAGGTCGAAACCCACGAGACCAAGAGTGGTTGCGCCGAAAAGTAAGAAGCCGAGAGCTTCGAAGAAGCCGAAGACAACGCCGGCGAAGAAGTTAAAGGCAGTAGTCTCAACAAGTGTGACTCCCACAAGTAGGGCTACACCAATTCCGATGCTGATTGATGACGGCGATATGGCGAAGGATCTTAGCTCCGTCAACATCGCCATAATTAATATGCAGATGCGGTTAAAGACCGATAGAGATCAGATTGAAATCACCGAATCCACATACAAGCAACTGAAGATGGTGGTGGACGATATGGAAAAGGATATTGAGGTAGCCTTAGCGCCACTTCAGTATGAGTCTGAAGAATTGGCAGACGAAGATGCCCGCATCAAACTGCGATTAGGTGATTTAAACAGGCAGATGGATGAGATCCTCCACCATCAGGGTGTTGTACATCGAAGGCAGAAGGATGTGGGCATCGAGATTGGTAGGATCAAAGAGTCCCATTCTGAGTATCAATCAAAGAAGAGGGCCGCTGAAATTGTAAAGACGCGCTTTGGTGAAATTACTGAACAGGGGCGCGCTCGGAGGGCGGACTATCAAAAGTTAGTAGATAACATATGTTCGTGGCAGGGTACGTAGAGGATTTTTGTTTTGTTTGTGTATTCGTGGTCATAGGCCTACAGGGGAGCTACCACGTTAAAAATAGCAACGCGCCGTGAGTTCTATCTCCTTATATTATAAATAGTTTATGTTGATAGACTAGTTGTAATATATAAGATGGTGTGGAAACGAACTCCCTAATCAGAATCAACAAACAAAAAACTCTAAATAACTAGACCGCCAGTGGGCGAAAAAGTATAATTTTTGCGCTGATTGTAATTGGCCTCCACTCAACATCTATCCACAAACCTTTTAATAAAAGAGTCCATCCAGCCTCAGATATATAGTTGTCCACATTCTGTTTAAAGACCTCGTGCTACTATGCATACATTAAGTGATGGTCGTTCTATTAGTAAACGCCTGACTTGCAAGATTTGTGTCGATAAGGAGGTACAAATGGTTTTTATACCATGCGGACATGCTGTATCTTGTGTTAGTTGCAGTCGATCTGTAGTTAGTTGTATTATCTGCAGAGCACCGATTAATGCTAGAGTAAAATTTTTTCTGACTTCCAACTTTCCGGAACTAGATGCACCCTACTGAGCGTGATGTTATGCAGGGGAGGTGGTAAATTCGAGGGTTGGGAGAGTGGAGGTGGGAATACATAACCATATATAATGAGGTCCCGACCACTTACCAGCATCAGTCACTTCGCTGTAGCTGACCATTAATAATAATAGAAAGCCGAAACAATAATAAATAGCTAAGATGGATAGACAAATTGTTGTTGTTGATGTTGATGCGGTTGAGGAGATCGAGCGTCAGCTCTCCTTGTTGGCGCGTTTTGATGCCAACAAGCCAGGCATTGACGAATTTTGGGACGCCATAGAACGTGATGTAAGTTTTTAACTATTACCTTATGTTTATAAAATATCTAATCATTATGCTTATAAAATATCTAATCAATATACTTCTTTACAGGCTGCTGATGCCGCTGCTGCAGCTGCCGATGGTGATGGAGAAGGCGTGGCTGGTCTAGCGCAACTTGCCGACGAGGATTTGGGTGCTGTTGGTCCGGCACCACTCGTCGAAGAGGGTGAAGACGCCGTTGGTCCAGCCCCACCCGCCGATGAACCCGCCAGCGACGACGATGATGAGGGCATTGAGGCTGATTGCCCTGGATCACCGACTTCAATAAGAAGGGAGCTGGCTGTATTTCAGGCCAGAGGCGGTAACCACTTCTGCGTTACATCCAGCTCCGTTATTGTGAAGTTGGTTATTCCCGGCATGAAACGGAGCAAACGTCTGTGCAACCCCTGCTTTCTTTATTACGAGCAGATGGAGGTCGAAAGAAATCCAAATGCCAGGTACATACACGAGCATCAGCATTTTGTTGTAGAAGGGGGGATTTGGAGGATCCGCAAACATGTGATGTATGCGCCCGATATATTTCCCACTTCTGCGACACAAATGTTTGCCCTGTATGCATCAGCGCTTGAAATAAAGGAGTCAGGGGTGGCAATACGGCGGCTTTGTTATGCACCCAATGACCCTTTATATATAGATTTAATTTGTATAATTGTTTATTATTTAAGCTTTCTGTATATATTTAAGTGTAAGTTATTTTATTATTGTATATGTAGTAGTTAATAGGAAAATAAAACTCGTTTTTTTTAATCTTTATTTCATTTAATATCCATACTAAACAATATCATTTATATTAATCCAAGAGTTTTCTTGCTGTGGGAATCCCAACCACTTCACCAAGGCTTTGTCCCCCTTCGTCCGAATGACCTTTTCCACTAAATAAACATCTTTCCACTTTGTTTTTAATAATTCCAACTCATAAAATGAGCCTTTAATCGATTGACCATTCATATCTTCTAGAATGTATGTTACGGGGTATGTGCTATTTATTTTTCTTATTTTGAATAATTCAGTTGTATAGTTAGCAGTATACCCTTTTTCAAATATGCTTTTATATTTACTTATTCTTACGACATCGCCGACACGATATTTCGGTTTTTTACGCCTTACTTCATTTTTGTTTTGCCTATATTGGTTGAGTTTAGTTGTCGGCAGGACATCTATTGGCTTCATACCTATGATTGAATGCGTGGTGTTATTATACTTATTAATGACACCGTTTATAATATCTATCCAATTGTATTTCCCCCTCATAGTTATTTTTTTATATAATAGGGATTTTATCGTACGAATCACACGTTCTGCCATTGACGCTTTCATTGTACTATAAGTCGAATAGTGATTTATATCATATGTTTTCATTACTTTCCCAAATTCCTTGTTATAATATTCTGTCCCTTGATCCGTTTGTAGATTTTTAGGATGGTGTGCGCAATTTTGGAGTATATCTAAAAAGGCATTTCTAACATGTAAGCCTGTTTTATTTTTTAATGGTCTCGCCCACACATATTTCGTATAACAGTCGATGACAATTAGAATATATCTGTAACCATCGTTTTCATCTTTATAACTTTGCATATCAGCCAAATCACTCTGCCACAAGTCGGCATATCCTTTTACAATAGTCCTTCTTCTGGAAAAATTTCGACGGGCGGATCGGTGGATTTCTTCAATTATTTGGTGCTTAGACATTCTTTCCAATTAAAATACAATTTTTTATTCAAACTTTTTGATACTTTCTTCCAGTCCTACTATAATTTTCGATAAAACCGCCGTATTTTGTCCAATACTTCCTTTGACGCTTTCAAGGTCTCGAAGAATTTCCGTATTACACTTAAATGAATTTATCGGTAAGATCAGTTAAACGGTTCTCTAATATTATAGTAAAATTTTTTATGCCTTTTATTTCACTTTCCAAAATATCAACTTTAGTAATAATTTTTAAAATATTACTTTTTGTAGTGGTAAGTATGTCCTCAAAAAATTCTCTATTGTGCTTCACTATTTGTAACATCGATTGGTATTTAACATTAACATCGCCAATACTATTGCTTGACACAGTTCGATGTTCAAATACTAATTTCTTAAGTTCACTCTGCTGATTTTCGAAATAAATCGTAGCTTCGCGTAATACGTTTTTAATGGATTCCGTTAAAGCTTTTAAAACGAGATCTTTTGCTTGCCTAGTAACATCGTCAATATATCCAACTGTTACAGCGTCGGTCGATTGTTCTGGCTCTCCGAGGTTCACCAACCGTTTGGTTTGCATATCATAATTACCGTCACCTGTTAATTTGAATCCAAGACCCCTTTTTTCTCGAATAATTACGCGTTGATTTTTCTTTTTTCTTCCGAATTTATCTACAATGTTCCTTGAAGACATTCCGTTTACGACTGACCTCTACAGCACATGTATTTAATATATTATTCGCTCTTCTCTTAATTCTTCAATTATAGATAAAATTTCATTATCGTGCCCAGTATGGCCGGCTTGCTTTGAACTCCATAATAAACGCAATCTAGCCACCAATTCTCTCGGCTTGTTCCAATAAACGTATGTGGGTTTAGAGGTCATTATTTTTTTGTATTTAGGTATTTTTGAAAACCCTCCACCCTTTATCTTTACCGGAGAGAACAATGGTCTAATAATTTTTCTCAATTTATTTACATTTTTGTTACTTAGCCCTTTGGACTCGTCATACTCCTTAAAGGCCGCTCCGGTAAGTTGTAATATTTCCTTATATGTATCCTTAGTCGCATTACTTACTTTCTTAGGGCTTCGATAAAATAGTAGCTCATACAATTCCGGATTACCGTGGTAGTCAGCAACTCTTCTATCCCCATCCCAAAACGAGATTTTGCCATCAGAAAATTTTACTTCTAAATTCCCAACCATTGTTTTCATGTCTTTGTCCATATATACGCCGTACCGAGTATCATAGCGTTTATTACCTCGTGATATTTCTTCTAAATGCTTATTAATATATTTTTTATCATCATCATCATCATCACCATCACCGCGGTCGGATATTGCACTTTCAAAACTTTCTCCATATTTTGTCGAGTCCGGTGATATTGACGCGAGTTCCCTTTTCATGCCAGATCTTTCTTCTTTAGTGTTAGCGGGGTTTTCTTCTTTAGCGTTAAAGGGGTTAGAGGTTGCGGCTTTTGAAATTGTTTTCAACGGTTTCGTCAGCGGTTCATACATTTTTTCTAGAGCTTGCAGAGTTTCAACGCGCCCACTTTTTAAGGCATTAAATTTCTGTCTAACCGAATCGGAGACAGCGGCCAGCTCCGATTTGATGTCAAAATGTTTTTTATTGCTATACATTTTAATCGCTGAAACCACCTGCCGCCTTGGACGCTACTTGAAAAATAACGCGTATTGCATTGTTTATGGGTATATGAAGCTATCGAATCCTTTCTTATATCTACCGGCGCTTATATCTTTATCTTTATCGATCACTAGAAATCCATGCTTTTCACCCCAACATTCCACACATATTTCTTGAAATTTTCTAAAAGACACGTCTGGAGCTACATGGTCTGAATATATGTGACGTAGGTTTAGGTCATCTTGTTTAAACATAATTATTAGATTTGCGTTGTCTCTAATCAATTGTTTCGGAATCTTCGAATACGTTTGAGCCAAATAAAAGCAATCTATATTTCTGTGTCGCCCCATACTAAAATATGATCTAATAACATCTTGTTTTTCACAAATCACATCATCAAATATAAATATGGAATTTGGTTTGGCGTCTACTGGTTGAATTATATCTTCATTATTGTTGAACGTAAAATAACCCAACCCTTTTATCGGAGTCAAAACTTCATGCAAGTACTCATACTTCTTCTGGTATAATGATTTTGAATAAATATATACATTTTCAAATCGTAGCCCATTTGGTTGAATGAGTAGTGATAACATAACATTTGTTTTACCGCAATTTGATGGTCCTATTAGAAGGCCGCGTATTGTATCGGGCAACAATGGGCCGTGTCTAGGAATCTTATTTTCACTAAGCCCATCACCAACTTTTTCATCTAAATTCTCCACACAGATACTATTTTGTGCTTTGACTATGCGCATCGTTTGACTGTCTTTGGCTATATAAACCCTCACCCACGTAACATTCATTTAAATGCCTAGCGTGAAACGAGTGCGATCTATCACTAAACGTTATTCAAAAAGAAAGTGTGGAAAAGGGTTTGTTAATTCCCTAATAAATAAATTACCATTTGAACTGCACATACCGGGGTACCAATATTGTGGGCCAGGTACGCGCTTACAAAAACGTTTAGCACGTAACGACCCAGGAATAAATGAATTAGATAAAGCCTGTAAATTACATGATATTGCTTACTCTAAAAGTGCAAACGATTTGAAAGCTAGACATATTGCTGACAAGGACCTTCAAGAATTAGCTTGGACTCGGTTTAAAGCTAGCGACGCGTCAGTTGGTGAAAAAGCAGCTGCCTGGACTATCACAAATATTATGAAAACAAAGCGAAGTTTTGGTATGGGTCATAAATTACGGTCTAGAAAGCGGCGTCGCGGAACAAAAAGCAAAAAACGAATTGCTTTCGGTAGAGGAATTGTCAGTAAGATTAAAGGGGTAATAAAGACATATGGCGGACAGAAAATGGGGGGAAAAACACTCAGGAAGATGGCTGCATCATCTCTCATGGCTGCCCGAAAATATGTTAAAGCAGCCGGGGGAAAGAAAAAAATTATTATTCCCCGTATTATACCGATACCAAAAACAGGTGGATTTTTACCATTAATACCTATTTTTGCTGGATTATCTGCATTGGGGAGCTTGGCAGGAGCGGCGTCCGGAATCGTCAAAGCAGTGAACATCGCTAAAACAAATAGTCAACAATTAACAGAAGCTAATCGACACAATAGAACTATGGAAGCCATCTCTCTAGGAAAAAATGGTAAAGGATTATACTTAAAGCCCTATCGAAAGGGGTTGGGCCTTTACATGAAACCATATCGGCCAAAAAACTCGTAAGTTCACTACCTCGAAGACCTCTCAGTAATTTAGACATACAATCTTTTGCCAAAAGATTTAAGATTCCCTACTTTCGAGGTGTGTATATGAGAGATAATTTACCAAACTGCGGGCCACTAAAAAACGAATCAGCCATTGTAAATTTGGATAGTAGTAGCGGGCCAGGAACACATTGGGTCGCTTACAAGAAAAGAGATGCGTCCTTAATATATTTCGATAGTTATGGTGATTTACCCCCACCTTCAGATTTAATTAGTTATCTGTATAAAGGGTGTTGGTCGGTATCTGAAGTTCACTATAATTATAAACGCTACCAGAAGTTTGATACTGTCCTATGTGGACATTTGTGTTTGCAATTTCTTCTCTCTGAAGAATGAATACCCACGATGAAGAACAACCTAAGGATTTTTCTAAAAATGAATCTATCGACGTAAATGATGGTCCGACGGTATTTTCGAAACGTGGGTCAATTGACGTAAGCGATGATCCAACACCAAAACACGTAATTTGTTGTTTTTGTAAAATTCGAGAACTGAAAATTTCCACTAAAAAGCGAGTTTATAATTTATGTAATCGAAAATAGATTTCGAAGTCAGTGTGACATACTTCTTAGCCATGTCAAGAACATTTAATTTGTCGTCCATAGCGTCAAGCAATCTCAGCAATGATTTTTTTCCGCCCATCGAATTGGATGTTAATAAACAGTATGGCCTTGGATTAATAGCATTTTATGCCTACCATTCTATCAAAAATATCACCTCAAAAAATAATTTCATCTGTTTAGAGGTGGTAGACCCAGAAAAGTTTTGGGCAGATGTGGTGCAGCGAGAGAAGAGTTGGGCCGAGGAAGGCAGTGCACCGAAAAATATTAATGTACGTGTGGCACCCGGCGCTTATGAGATTGATGAAATTAATAAGTTCGTCCAAAAAGCTATATATGACTATCTATATCCGGATACCAAAACTATTATAAATCAGGGAGAACTTGATGCTATGTTTAAATTGTCGGCGAACAACAACACTCTAAAATGTGAAATTTCATCTAAATTCATAATCAACTTTGATTGTGACAACAGTATAGCTAGCCTCTTAGGATTCAGTAATTCGAAGTGCCCGCCAAGGCCTCAAGCTTATGTCTCTACAAGGCCGATCAATATTATGAACCTCCACCTTGTTCAATTGGATTGTAATATTATTTCTGGTTCCTATATAAATGGGAAAGAAGCCCACACCCTTTTTTCATTTGACATAGACGTTGAGCCAGGATACAAACTGACGAAGGAACCTCATAACATTATTTATCTACCAGTCATACCTGCCGGTCGGCAATACCTAGACAACATTACTATCCGAGTTGTAGACGATAACGGTGAGTTGATTGACTTTGGAGAGGAAACTATCAATATCACACTCGAATTAAAAGAGATAAACTAATATGGGATTCTGCTTCAAACCACAATATTCAACTAGCGCCCATTTAAATAATCATATAAATAGAATCGAAGGGAAAAACATGAACATTCGCCGAGTAACTGTAAAGCGAAGAAGACTTCTGTTGTCTAATAAAGATTATAAATATTAAATAATGGCTGTTTATGTAAGAAATGAGATGTTGGACGTATTTGAAAAGCCGATCGTCGATAACTCAATCAAGAGATGCGATGAATATATCCACCCGCCTACGGGATCGCCAAATTACAAACATTCTGATACAATCACCTTTACGATCAATAATATGGACCTGAATCTCTTAATTTGCGATAGTTACATCAATATAGTTGGAACATTTAAGCCAAAAGAGGCTAATAAAAAGTGCTATTTGGCCAACAATGCTCTTCCTGGCCTATTTGAAGAAATTAGATATGAAATGGGTGGACAAAAGATTGCTGAATGTCGAAAACCTATTATAACGACAGCAATAAAAAATATGGTGTCATATGGTGAAAAACATGCGAAATTATTAGAAACATCTGGTTGGGGCCTCAGCGAAGAGAATCAAGTTTTGGTTGATTCAACGAGTAATACATTTACAGGTAGAATCTTATTAAAACATCTATTTGGTTTTGCTGAATCTTACAAAAAAGGGATAATAGGTGTTAAGCATGAGATGACTGTAATAATTGCTCGAGCATTCGAAAATTGCTATATAGGAGAAGTCGATGCGGACATAACTATCACTAAAATGGATTGGATAGTCAAACATATTACTCCCGAAAATGATGCAGATGTTCTCATGTATAAAAAAATTAATGACAAACATTTGCAATCCATTAAAATACCGCATCATAAATGGGATCTTTATGAATTACCTACTCTAAGGCAAACTTCTCACGACATATGGGCGATTAAAACCACTACATCCATGGAACGACCTAGATATGTAATTATTGGATTTCAAAATACTTCTTTTACTGAGAACAGGAAAGAAGATGTGACGGCGTTTACGGCTGCTGATATAAGCAATATCAGATTATATCTAAATTCTGAAGTTTACCATTAGAGCGTTGGAATTTAGATGTTGGGAAAAAGTTGGATACTCCCGCTTATTATGCTTATGAAGATTTTCAGCGAAGTTACTACAAAAAGGAAAATCCCCAACCGATGTTAGGCCTGAATGGCTTTAGAGCGAACCCCCTATTCGTAATTGATTGCAGTATGTATCCAAAACCAATCAAATCTTCAACTGTGGATGTCAAGGTTGAATTCGAAACACGTAAAATGCAATTTCCCGCCAACACTAAAGCGTATGCGCTTATTATTCATGAAGCTCTTATAAGTTATAATGCACTAGATGGCACTGTACACACCGAATATATGCCATTGTAATTCATATACTCTAATTTACTGTATCCAAACCTATGCCCGTGTTCACTTTTAACAAAAATAAAAAGATGTAACCTTTTTTAAATAAAAAACATTTAAACTATGTATATTGTATTATTTATATTTTAATTGCACATATAGATATAAGATATAAGAAAACCGAGTGCAACATAATTTATTTTATACTGGATGTATACAGAATAGACCAAATTTATAATACAAACAGTTATACAATAATAGAAAATAATAGGTGAATGTTTAAAATTCAGAAATATAAAATGTCAGGCGCTCAAAAATGGGGTCAAAAATACTTCTATATAATATAAAATATTAACTACTGGAGCGCTGGCAATAATAGTATATTATTAAACGAGCAATTTATGGTAGCCATTATTCACGCAAGTCACCCGAGTGAATAATGGCTATAAATTGCGAGACTAATACTATACTTTGTCCACGACTTATGGTTTCTTTATTAAATAAAAGTGAAGTGTAGAATAGAAAGTTTTTATTAAACATAGGTAACTGTTGTTTTTCGATTTTTCGATTTTTATTTCGATTTTTTTTTCGATTTTTCATTTTTTTTTTTCGATGTTTTTTTTTCGATTTTTCATTTTTTTTTTTTTTTTTGATTTTTCGTTTTTTTTTTTTAGATTTTTCGATTTTTTTCGATTTTTCGATTTTTTCGATTTTTTTCGATTTTTTTCGATTTTTTTTGATTTTTCGATTTTTTTTCTATTTTTTTCGATTTCTCGATTTTTTTTTATTTTTCGATTTTTTTTTTCGATTTTTCGATTTTTTCGATTTTTTTTTCAATTTTTTGATTTTTTGATTTTTCGATTTTTCACTTTTTCGATTTTTCGATCTAGAAAATATCGTTATGAAAAGTATCACCCATCTTTAGTTATTTACCGGAATTTGCCAGAATTACAAAAGCGTGAATTATCATAATTCACTCCGTGATATATGAGTACCATATGCTTTTAGTTAGGAGGTAGAATATTGATTTATTATTAAGTAGTCGTGGACAAAATATCTATTTAGGTGCAATATTTTTTCTCGTTATTTTATTAATTATAAAAAACTCAATAAGCCGTGCATCTGGTATATTTTCTAAATTAAATTCCATCTTTTATATTAATAAATGTAATTATATAATATAATTATACAGACGTACATTATTGTTAGATGCAATTCACACAAAAAGACGTGGTTTTCAACCACGAAAATTTTAAACTGTTTGTTATGTCCTTAATGTTATTTTATTTTAACTAACTGCTCCAGACGATGGATACTCAACTTTGGTTGAGAAAAGCAAGGAAATTTTATTATAAATTCTAATACGGCCAGGAAATTTTATCCTCTTTTTAATCATTCAGTTAATAAGAGTTAATAAAAAAGTACTTACCATTTACATTGAATTTTTTTGCTATTTTGTCCACTTCTGTTGCAATAATCCGATCGTTTATAATCGTATAAAGTTTCATACTGTTGAACTTCTTCGCGGAACTTTATATTAAACTGAAAATCGTCACGCCTTTTTGACTAAAATCGAAAAACAACACTAAATATGCTTGCCTCCGAGCTACCCGCCGAGCGAGAACCATGTACCCACAGGTAGGGCAATACCGATTCAAATGGTTCGGACACCGCTTACAGGCTGGCGTAGGGATGGTGATAATCGGACAATCGGACAATGGTTCGGGGTTCTTTATAACCAGCTTTCGATTAACATTAAGTGGCCTCCTTCGTGGGTGCGAGGCTAAGCGAAAAGCTAGCATTGCACTCACGTCGAAATCAGCGGGTTCGTTCCTCCGCTGTGGGGCCATTTTTTTTATTTTTTTTTTTTTTTATTTTACAATTTTTATAAAATATATAATAAATATATGGGCTATTTATCAATGAGTGGAAATTGATAAAAAAATAAATACATTTTAGAAATAATGTAATATATTACTATACATACTTTCAATCACTCTAAAAAATATAATATAATCTTTTTAACAAAAAAACATTAATGCCTAATTAGTAGTCAAATTTTAGAATTTAATAGATCACCGCCAACTATAATTCCATCATAGAAAAATTATTATTTTAATATTAGCCATGGTCTAGCATTCGATTTATAAAATATATATGTTACGCCCAATTTACAACACTGCCCGTAACATATACATGTTTGCGTTGCATACGGGTGTAATGGGGGTGGCCTAATAGGTAGTAGCGTTATTTACTTTATACATAATAACCTAACCTTTTAATGGGTGTGGCCTAATAAGTAGTAGAAGTATTTACTGAATACATAATAACATGTAACAACCTTTTTTTTAAATAAAAAAAACATTAAAACTATGTATATTGTTTTATTTATATTATAATTACACATATAGATATATTATAAAAGTAATCCTTAATCATTTTCATCGTCTGACTGTGGCTCTCTATCCAAACCATATTTACTCCTAATTTGCGGGGTGATGTATGGTAAGACCTCGTTCAAGAAACGCTTCAAACTTAAGGTAACCATCTTCTCACAGAATGTATCCAAGTCCAGCTCACATGCATTATATTCACAGCAAAGACTGCTACCTTTACTGTATTTCTCATACCATTCATCCTGTAATGCTACGGCTTCCGGGAACGGCCATATGTCGGCATCATAGTTGATGGAGTGTAAAGCATCCATCGCTAGTGCATCCAGTTCCCTCCCAAGTCTGCTTATCGATGATTCTAAGTCGATAGCTTTAGGCCAGTGCTCTTCGGAATACATCATCCACATATCGAAATAATCTGAAACAATATGTGACCGATATTAAAGGAACAAAAATGGGTCAAGTTATACTTACAATAAATTTATAGAAATTCCTAATGAAATAATGTGTATACTATATGTAATTAAAAGTAAAAAAATATTTACAATGACTCTACCACAGATGAATGAATTGATTGCTGACTAACTAAATCGAACCTTATATGAGATCTAGTAGTTGAGCCATAACACGGTATTTCCCCTAAATAGACTAATGCATATTGGCCCGCAGTAGCATTAATCGTAGCAATGATTTCAGGTGGCATTATTTCAAAAATGCGCCTTGGCAGCCAACACTGGAAAAGCTCAAGTGTAAGCCGATCAATTAAATGAATGAGTAAACATTTACCATACCTAGTATCTTTGACAAATATCGTCTTAATAATATAAAGTTGACCTACAACTAATGACTTTAGTTCCCGCTGATCCAATATTGTGGACCATTCGCCAACTAACTTATTTAGTGTATCTATCTGAGATTGAGCCATGGTAGAATACAAACAAATATTTGTTTACCTGTAAAACACACACAATACTACAATCGGTTATTATTTAGGATTTCTTAACACTCTTAAAGTTCACGATTTTAAGTTGATTTCAAACTGATTTTATTTGGAAAGAAGCGCTACTATATATCCTCTAAAAATCCCCACCTCTACTATGATCCCCTACCCTATTCATAATATACAAGTCCGAGAGGCACTTGCTAATTGTGTGAAGAATGGGGAACTATCCCTTCCACCGATGTTTACGTCGTGCTTGTCTGCTGGAGACTCGCGCTAGTCGCGCTTCACTCTAGCTCTGACGGTTGAGAGTCGAGGATGTTGGGTATGCTCCGACGTATTTCCCCTATGCTACAATAGTAATCACTCATACGTACTTGAACTAAACCCATTACACTACATGATATACATAGCAATTACTATCTAAGAGGTACTTACTATGATCGTTACACGCTACTCGATATACATAGTAAATACTTATATCTATATGCGTATGAAGTAACTACACTTATTACACTATGCAATTACACTATGCAATTACACTATGCAATTACGCTATGCAATTACACTATGCAATTACACTATGCAATTACGCTCATTGGGAGGTACTTGCTAATTGCGCGAAGGGTGGGGGTGGGTACTTATGATAATTACTAATTACCTCTCATTACCTCCCGTCCAGAACTGGCCAATCACAACTACTCTAGAGCACACGTTTGACGCGACAGCCACAGGTGCCAGATTGGTCATACAATTGTTCAATCGTATTTTAAGGTAAGCGACTCTTCCGTTAGCCTAAGCCAGAATTTTATTGTTTTCAATGCATGCAAGCATGTTTCTAGAATATATTTATCATAAAATACTATAATTTGAGGTTATGGGTTTTCTGAAAAAGTTCGTATCATCAATGGGCACACTTTCGGATAAAATCAACCGATCGGTCGATTTAGCCCTAAGGTGATCGATATACCTCAAAAAAATTACACTAGGAAGAAAAGCTGTCTTTAGCAAGGAACAAGAATTCGAATTTGCATCAAGAATTTTAGAAATGTCAAAGGCGTTTTATGGTCTTACTATATATACTTCAAATAGTTTTTGAATATGCGGAGCAAAACCAAATTTAGCATCCATTTAAAATGGAAACCAAAATGTGTATAAAGGATTGGTTTTACTCGTTTATGAGACGTCATCCGGAGCTCAGTTTGCGCAAACCAGAGCCAACAAGTTTGAGTAGAGTTACAGGTTTCAATCGTGAGGAACTGAAGATATTTTACGAGAACTCTGTGACCGTTTCAAATTTGAATCGCATCAAATTTTCAATGTTGATGAGACAGGTATTAGTACTGTCCATGTTCCCTGTAAAATTGTAGCTGCAAAAGGCCAAAAACAAGTTGGCGCACTTACTAGCGGCGAACGAGGGCAAACAACGACACTGTTTTGCGCTTTTAGTACCTCAGGTCAATATATACCGCCTATGTTTATTTTCAGAAGAAATCGGATGAAAGAAGGCTTGGACAAAAATGGTCCTGTTGGGGCAATATACAGATGTTCAAAATCAGGGTGGATAACGGAACAACTTTTCTGTGACTGGCTAAAACATTTTCAGGGACATGAAAGGCTTCTAAAGATCATCCAGTTCTTTTATTGCTGGATAACCATACAACTCACTCAAGTCTGGCTTTCCACAATTTTTGTCGCGAAACAGGAATATACCTGCTTTCCCTGCCACCACACACTTCCCACCATCTCCAGCCCCTCGATGTTGTCACGTTTTTTGCTCCATTTAAGTCAGCTTACTACCAGGAATGTGACAAATATATAAAACATAAAAATATGAGAAAATCAATACAGAAGATATTGCCGAACTTGTTAAAAATGCTATCATCCGGGCTGCATCCATTGGGAAAGCTGTAAATGGGGATCTTTTCATGCAATCCCGATATTTTTTGGGAAGAAGAGTTAATTTCTGTACCAGTAGCCGAGGAACGTCAAGATGATCCTCCTTCTCTGCCCGATAGAATTCCAACACCGGTTCTCCCAGATGAACTAACAAGACCAGGGCCTAGTGGAATTCAAAATAAAAAACGTAAATTGAAATCACCGTCAACGTCAGAGTCAGAATCAGAGTTAGAGGAAATTTCAGACACCGATTTGAGCGACGATAGGGATAAATCCGTGAAGCTAAAACATAAGAATGTGTCCAGTATATCTTTCGGTGAATTATGCCCTTTACCGGCACTACCAGTCAGTGGTTACACAAAAACTAGGAGCAGGAGATCTCAGCACTCGACCATATTAACATCAACACCTTCAAAAGAAGAACTGGAAAATAAGGAAAGGAAAAACAAAAAAAGAATGAGGTTGAGAAAGTGAAAGTGAAACGAGCAATTGGATGTAGCCAAAAAATTTTTGGAAAAGTTGTCAAGAAGAAGGCTGATGACACAATAGTACACCAAAGAGCACAAAGTGAATTGTGTGCAGTATGTTTGGAGTTTGGATCGAATGAATTATGCTGGAGATGTCGTCTATGTGGACTATGGGCTCATGCAGACTGCACTGAAGCAGATAATGCTGCTACATACATTTGCTTAAATTGAAAATCCAACTAATTTTTCTTTTTGACTTAACTGTAAGACATCTCTTAGCTAAATAAATATTAACTATGTAGTTTAACCTTAGTGAATTTGATGATCGAAATTACCCATCCCTGATAGATATTACCCAACTAAATTGTCGATATTACCCGACCGATCGCTATGCATAACAAAAATAATTTTAACATAATAATTTTAAAAAAAATTAAAAATTTTGAAACAGTTATTGGTTAGCTGAACAAGCGAGGTGTCCATACTCTAAATTTCAAATTTGTAAAAGTAATGGCAAAAATTATATAACCGTTTATTCTTAAGTAGTCGTTATTCCCCCACCTACCCTATATTTGGCTCTAGAACTGTCTTGGATTTTTGTTAAATATGGCGGCAATTCGAAGATTTAGGAAGTTCTTTTAAGACAGAATTATGTTAATAAAATATTATTTCAATAAAACAACTTTAATACAATAATTAAGCTGTATCAGTTATTCCAATAAAGCACCATACAGTTTGTTGCATATATGCCGATATCCTTAAAACTCTCGTGTTAAAATACAGTAATAGAATTACAGCACCCTCTGACGGACGTGAATGAACATTTTTGTAGTAGATATAGGTATCTTTTCAAAATCAATACAACTTTCGTTTGAATCTTATTTGCGCAGCTTTAAAACAAATTGAAATATAGAGAAAATTCCTACTAAATAGATACCCGGTATAAAGTTAAAAATAAAAATAGCTTGAATATTTACTTTGTCAGTTAGCTTAATTTAAACTCGACAATTGTTATATGAGATCTCTTTTGAAAACCCAACGTTTTATTAGTTAAATCATACGTAACTGACGTGGGGATTTAAATGAAAGTAATTTACTTAAATAGTCACGCTCATAACATTAAACAAAGTTAGTTTTATCATATCTCTAGGTTAAATAAATGCAATTTCAAATATCTGTGTATGTTTTAAGTAAACAATAAAATTATAATTTAATACCGCAAATAAGGAGCTTTGGAAAAACCGAATAAATCTACCACAAACGATTTTTGAGAAAATACGATTTTCCAATTGAACAAAATGAACTGGTTTTTTGGTTTGTTTTGTAGAAAATACTATTGGAGACACCATTAATAATAATACATCTTTTGAAATTATCCCGCTAAGCAAAATACGTTCGGTGCAAATTTATTGCAAGCTTACATAAATGCAAGTTTCTTTTGGACCATTTTTGTACACCAAAAATGCTCTTATTTAACCTCAAGAATCACCCAGTAACTACCCATTAATTTCGAGTTTCCTCTCGAACCTTTTTATAAACCAAAAATTCATGTATCATGCACTGGTTTCGAGTTTTCTCTTAAAAGAATAGTCGCTGGCGAACAAAAAGACTGGTTCTCTTTTCTTTGAACACAAAAACCACAAGGAGTTCATTTGATAATTAAAAAATGTGTATTTGCACTTGATTAGACGCTTAAAACTTTACGCGACAAGTGACGGTTATTTGTGCCGATAAATTTTCTTTTTGTATACCGAAAATGCGTTTATCTAACCTCAAGAATCACCCAGCCAAGTAGTTTCGAGTTATCTCTCGAACCTTTTTGTAAACCAAAAATGCATTTATCATGCACTGGTTTCGAGTTTTCACTTAAACGAGTCATCGATTGGGGACTCTTTTCTGGAAACACAATTAAAAATGAGCATTTGTACTTGATTAAACGCTAAAAGCTTTACGCGACAAGAGACGGTTGTTTGCCGAGAAATTTTCTTTTGAACCATTTTTGTACACCAAAAATGCATTTATCTAACTCCAGGAACCCACCCAGTTACTACCAAGTAGTTTTGAGTTTCCTCTTGAATCTTTCTATGAACCAAAAATGCATTTATCATGCACTAGGATCTAGTCTTCTCTAAACGGGTCGTCGTGGGGGCAAAACTTGAAAAAATTAACTTAATATGCCATATTTTATGGAAACTTACTAAATTAACTTATTACTAACATAAATACAATAATTCTCAAAAATTCTGTCCTACATATGATTTCCCTAAAATTCCAGAAAAAAAGTGCAAATTTCGAATTTTGAAGATAACTCAAAAACGGATAAAGAGAAGCTCACCAAATTTTAAACTTAAGCTTGAATCCATCCAGCGGCGAGCGGATTAAATTTTGTGCATAGTCAAAGCATCTGAGGGATATTTTATAGGGTGTCGTTTTTTTTTTACTTTAAAAAATAACTAGTCTTGACAGTATTTGTAACCACTGATGTTGCTTTTACAATTTAAGTGTTTGAAGCTCATTAATAAGGGACGTGGATGGGGCACTAGGATATAATAACTCAATAACCCTGAAATTAGGAAGTGGGCACCATCATATTTAAATTTGCATATCTCTACGTATAAAAGTAATTGATGAATATAATGAAACAAATATTACTGATGGAAAATAAAGGATATTCCTTCAGAAGATACGGTAAAACGAAATTCTAATCCACAAGGGTTTCTAATAATTAAATGACTTTTAAAATTATCTATTGTTAAATAGTTCAATATACATGTAAATTTTGACTTATTTCAATGAGGTAGGGCTTCATCAAGGGATACAATAGGTCTCATCTACGATGAAAGGTCTTCAAATCAGCAAATCTTTGTAGCCTTCAAATAGTTCAACCTTTTTGTATCAATCATTCATTATACTTCTTGGGTGTTGATTCCATCCAAATCAGCAAATCTATCTTCATATAACCAGGTAAAGAGCTTCAAAATCATTCTTCATATGATTAAAATATCGAAATCATTCTTCTAATTTACACCATTCAAATGTTGTCAAGCTAAAAAGATTTCAACTTTTTAAAGGATAAATCGGATAGCTAAGACGGATGAGACGAACGTTTTGAATAATAAACTAAAATATATTTATTTTACACAAACCAATATATTTAAATATTACTGTGAACGCCGGTACGTTGTTTACACTACTATACTAGTGGATTTATTCCGTTTTGCACGAACGGGTAGTCTTTAAAGATGTAATTTAGCAAAGTTAGTTGAAATCCACCGCTGACTTAATTTTCATAAAAAGTGGATTTATTCGGTTTTGCTTCTACGAATTTGTGAATTTTCAAAATTATATTCGAATGTATCTGTTTTAGGATTTCATGCCAGTAATGAATGGTTTTAAATGTTGTGTTATGGCCCTTTATTTCCCTTAAATTTTTAATTGGATTTATTTAAACGATATTTTAGTAATTTATAAAGCAGATAAATAGAGTCTGATTACAATAAGAAGAACACTACGTCATTTCAAAAAATATACAGGTGGTTTCATTAATAATTGTCCGTATAATAACTGTAGACTCCTTGATACAAAATATGACGATTTATCCTAAAACACTTATAAAATATTTTTCTTAACCGAGATATTAAATATTTAAAAAATGTTTGCCCACTGTTACATTACTTTCCAATATTTTTTGTTCACAGTTAGCCAAAAGTTTATGTATATTAAGACACTTTAAATGATTGTAGATTATGGTTTCTCGGTATTACCAGAGGCGTGCGGACTTATTTTTCCCGTCTACATTCTACGCCACTATCGTAACCGTCATAATTACATATTTTTTTATACATCATTATTTTCTAAATAAATATTACCCACGTATTTCATTACGATATAGTGGGTAGTTTTCAAGATTTTTGTGCTCAAAGGAATAATGTATTTTATTTTATTACGTGTATTACTGAGGCCCTTCCTATGGGGCCTTCTTACACAGATTTTTTAAAACTTTTCACGTTTCCGATCATTCTGAGTCCAAAAATGCAAAAAAAATCATCTGGTCGTCTGTGTATATATATGCCGGCACCTTAACTCTAGAACGAAAGTTCTGATTGACTTGCGATTTTGATTTTCTTGAATAATTACTTCTAACTTAAAACCCTATTGGTTTTCTTAAAATCCGCCTATGCATTTTTTATGTGACTAATTTTACGAATTCCAATCATTCCTAACGTCTAACATTCCTAACGTCTAACCTTCCTAACGTCTAACATTCCTAACATTCTTAACATTCCATACATTGCAAACATTCTCCAACGACCTGTCAAATAAATGCTGTTGATTGTAAAAGTGATATTTCTAGGGCAAGTTGCAAACTTCATACTTGCAACCATAGCCATTTTGGAGGCTATTTTTATTCGAAATTAGTCGCCAAGTCTGCCAATTGATGCAAAATATATAAGTAGTTTCTTAAAAATGACTTTTTTATGGTGGTGATAACTTAAGCTTACTACTATTTCTCCCCTAGCGACAAAAACGCCTTCATAACATTTTACTGGCTCTTTGTCGCAACCCCATAAAATAATTAACCGGCCATTTTATTTGGCAAAAATGAGAATAACACTTGGCTAAGACGGGGTGGGTGGCTCAGTAGTAGAGTCTCTGCCTGTGAATACAAGGGTCCCAGGTTCGAATCGCACCGTTGGCCGGAATTTTTTCATTTAATTTAATTACTTAAAATTAATTATGATGCCTTGGTAGGATTCCCCACTCGACCATTCACTGTTGGGTTCTAATGGTTGATGGGTGAGGTTTCCCCGCACAAGCTCAGCTTTTGGGGTTAAAATTCACCCGTACGGGGTGAATTAGGGAGAGTATTATTATTATTAACAGTGCTGTTCCTAAAATGGCGCTGAGAAACAGTTACAAAGCCTACAAAGAACACGAGGCGAAATAACCTTAGCAGTTGAAGCACAAAAAAAACTTGGCTATGCCTGTCAAGTATCAAGCTGTCAACTGTGATGTGTGAATGGCTCTTAAATGTCAAATTATTTAAAAATGTTTGCATGCGTCTTTTGATATTTATTGCAAATAATTTGTGTTTTTGAAAGAGTAAAACCAAATTTGGTAGATTTTCACACTTTTATTTTAAAAATAAAAATTTTTAAAATTAAAAAAAAAAAAAAACACTAACATGACATATGTTTCGAAGTACAACTTCTTTTTCAAATGTGACTATTTACAATTCGGTATCCAATATATATACGAAATAATTTAACAAAACAAAGTACTTAAGAAAACATCAATAACATTACAAAATAAACTAACTATTTAAAGTAAATAAGGGTACTTAGGTAATTATAATATCCATCAAATAACAATAAGATAGCCCATTACCGGGATTATCTCACAGAAAACTGGGAAAGAGATTTAATAAGGGTGAATTATTAATATCTAATTGATCATTTAGTAAGTTATCTGAATTTTTAAATCTATTTATTTCAAGTGTTTCTAAATGGTTTAATTTAAGGCTCTTATTTTCTACATGTAAAATTTCAAAGTTGTCTGTAAAAGAATGATTTTCAGCTAAAATATGATTTGAGTAAGTAGAATTATTTTTGTTTTTTGTATAGCTATTATAATGTTTGGAATAGCGTTTTTTGAAAGTACGGCCTGTTTGACCAATATACAATTTTGGACAACTACCACAATTTAATTTATATACCCCCGATTTATTATTAGGATTAATTTTACCCTTATTGTTTTTAATATACTTCCCAAGCGTATTATTGGTTTTAAAAGCTACGTTAATATTTTGGTTTTTTAAATATGATGATACCTTTTCACTAGGAGCTCCTATATATGTAAGACTCTTATATCTGCAATTTGGATCTTTAATTATGGGATAAACTTGTTGAATAGCCTGTTTAAAAAGTTTTTTCTCTAAAATGTTGTCTACTAACTTTGAATTAAAATTATTATTTACTGCGATTTGTTTAATGATATTTAATTCTTTTGTGAAGTTCTCTTTGGTAAGGGGAATATTAACTAATCTATGGATCATACTGTTGTATGCTGCCAGCTTTTGTTTGTATGGATGAGATGAACTATTATTTATTGTAATATCCGTATGTGATGGCTTATGAAATTTTTTGAAAGTGTGAAAATCTACCAAATTTGGTTTTACTCTTTCAAAATTAAATTGATTTTCATCAAGTAAAGGCCGAAACAATAAATAATTTAAATAAAATAATTTGTGTGTATCTCAATTCAGGCTTTCCATAAATAAAGGTACAGCAAGACAGATAATTATAATGTTCTTATACAAAGCACTTTTTTATTATATAAAAGAGAAGTAGGATATAATGCTGGTTTTCTGTAGATAATTTTAATTATACGATTTTGAATTACATTAAGGGGTTGAAGTGCAATATCATATAGTCCACATTATACCATATCGCAAAATAGATTCAACCAGCGAATTGTAATTATTAATTAGTCATAAATTTCCTCAATTCATAAAATTTTAAAATGAATCTTCTAACTTTGGTTGTTAATGACGTAATGTGATCAACCCATTTCAAATTTTGATCCATTATGATACAGAGGTATTTTGTTGTGTTTTTCATTTTAATTATAAAGTTGTCATTTATTTGTATGTTGAAAGAAGGCCTTTATAAATTACTTTGCTCTCTATGGATCTACTTTAACACAAAAATAGTTTTGTGGTCTTTCGTTCCGAGTTAAATAATTTCTTGTTTTTTTACGGTACGGATTTACTCTTGTGGGCCTCAGTCTCGAATTTCACATGCGTTTCTTCAAGTTTGAATATACAATTTATTAGTTATGTACGCCACTGGTAATAGAATAATTTAAATTGTCCTAAAATTCATAAACTTTTTGCCAAGTATGATAAAAAATATTGAAAGGTATTGTAGTAGTACCTAGATCAAATAATTTTAAAATAAATCGTCCTGTATCCCAGTTAGGAGGAATATTTTATCTTAATGAGTAGGTTAAGTCATATTTTCGGTCAGAGTTTCTCCATTTACATTAAAAACAGATATTAAGATATCAATGAAACACCCTTTTTATTTCTGTATTAGGTGTATTCGGACATAATAAAAAAAACAATAAATAAAGATTAACTAATTTGTTCAGTTTAAAATAAAAAACAATTAATATATTTCTATAATATTAACACGACACTAAACGGAGTAGGCGGCGATCGCTTGCTAGTGACTCCACGAAGTTGTGACGCGGCTATGTTCTTATTATAATCAGGTCATATATCTTTTTTACAATTTTAATTAAGACCATGTTACTTATGTCACTTTCCACTTAGCTTAGAAACAAACGAGATCGTGCAGGATTAACTTTTGATTTTTCACATTGTTATTGGCGCCCAACGTGGGGTTACAATTATTAAAGCTTTCTGAATACAACCATAAATTGAGTACGAAGGTAAAAAAAGATCCTTTATATCTTATAAAGTCATTTATTCGTACTCAATCTCTACTACTCACATATGGCTACCCTCGCCCTCAATATACAACAAATTGTATTCAAAATGCTATTGTATTTTCAAATATATATTTTTTTCAGGAACATAATTTTACTAAACAAAGCTGGGATCGCCCCTAACCTCTACGCCACTTTTAAAAATGGTCTGGCCTACCGTTTCCTGCCAGGGAACACTCTGACTTGTGAAACTGTTAAAGATCCGGTAATATACCGATTAGTAGCGAAACAGATGGCGCTTTTACATAAAATCAAACCCGACGAAGAAAGCGATTCGCCGTTTATCTGGAACAAGTTGAGGAAATTCCTGGATTTGGTTCCGGAGGTGTTTTGCGATCCGGAAAAACATCGAAGGTAGGAAAATAGAAGGGTAGCGTTGTTTATAAATAAAGAAGAGTTGTTAAAATTGTTAGAGCACCGTAATTGTCCTTGCTGCAAGTAAAATTAGGGAACTCACACCATTTACACGGAAAACTACAAAAATTCGCAACGAAAACAAACTAAACGTCACGTTATGTAAATCGCTTTATAGCTTCTCAAAATATTTCTCTTATAAATTTATGTATTTTTATGTATACGATAATCCAATCTTCACAATACTTTTTCCGCTATAAGAAAAGGTACCTTCGAAACAAGTTATAATGCTTCTACGGTCTCTTCAGGCGATGATTAATAAGTCATCAGTCGATAAATTAGGCGAATATGGTCAACGAGTTATTAATTGGATGTTATTACTGGTCAAAATCTCGACAGTTCGTTGTGCTGTGTGAGCTCTTGCTTTGCCTTGATGCAGAATAAATAATAATTCGCCGATTTACGTTGTTTCTTCTGATTTTAATGATAACTTCAGGCAAACAAATTGAAATAGACCAGTCAGCATTAACTGTCCTTCTATCCTCTAATGCAGTGTTTCTCAAAGTGTGCTTCGCGGAGCCCTGGGGCTCATAATAAAAAAAATGAAGCAGTACTATGAGGAAGTTCGCTACAAAAGGACCTTTTTCTTTATAAATGTGTTCCGCCATGAAAAAAGTTTGAAGAACACTGCTCTAATGCAACAGTTGCAAGAAACAAGCAATATTTTTTTTGTTTTTCGAAAAGTTTAATGAAAAAACCATTTTGGTTAGTTTAGGATTTTATTTTGAAACACCCGATCAAACGTTTTTCAAAATATTTCACATAAAAGCTTATGCCTTGAAGTAAAAATGTAGGTAATTACTTTTTTGGTATATTCAAAGGCTAAAATTTGGTTTTATAACACATTTTTGCTAAACCGATTCTGGATAATAAGCATTTGCGAGGTAATATGGCCGCTCGCAATGCGGCCTCTTTGAGCAATCTATGCAACTAGGTATATATCATTGACCCTGTCAAAACCCATCGGCAACCATTTGGGCAGGTCACTGGAATGCCTAAGTAGGCCAAAATGGTTGCCAAAGGGCATGGTAGATTTGATAGGGTCAATGATGTATTTTTAAATTCCAGAATAATTCTGCAATTAAAATGTTATCAGGTAAATCTGGTACTAGTGCATCTGCATTCAACCTTGAGAGGGAAACTCGTGCATAAATCAAAACACTAACTAATGTCACACTGTTTATTCAATTATTGGAAATCTGAGAATACAAATTATTGATATTGTTACACTGGTTTTTGGTCTTAATTTATTTCAATTCAACTTTATAATAACTCAATTCAACTTTAACAATAACTATCCAACTGATAACATTAACGTACAACGTCTATTATAAAACTGAAAACTGATCATCCTTATATAGCTTGCTTGACCCTTCTCGAACTGTCGTCTAGAATATTCTTGACGGGTAATGACATTTCTGGACTATTCTATCTTCTTTTGCTTGTACTTTTACTTATGACGATGAGTAACATTCCACTTCTTTTTCTATATGTACGTTTCCTATGAACGTATTTGTGCTTGTAGGAAATTCAATCTCACGCTGTATGGACGATAACAAAATTTGTGTTATTCTAAAAGTGAAAATATCGACCCCGAAACAAGTCACCTTTTATAGTTTTGACGTTAAAGACTGTATAACAATATGCGTGCCGAGGCATCTTTACTGGAGTGACGACAAGTGAAGAACAAAACGATGTGTGTTGTCTGTTCGAGGTTCGAAAAAGGATTGTTGGGTAGCGATGGGTGGAGTCGACCCCGAAGCATACTTATTGTTGAACGTTTGAAACTGGAGTGTTTAGCGAGACATGTTGACTATTGAAAGTTCGGAAGTGGAGTGAGGGACACGAGCGGCGATGCATCGTGGCAGGCGATGGACGTTTGTTAGTTCTTATATGTTGAAGACTTGTCCAACTGATGATCATTACATCAAAACGTGAAAATTCGTTTGAAGTATTTTTATTTTTGTTTAGTAAGAAAGAGAGAATTGCTGCGCTATAAAAGATAGATAATATCGTTACCCAAATTAGCAAACCTCTAGCTCCACTTTTTGCGAAAATCACATTTTCATGCCAACTTGTAGAGAAAAAATCTCTATTACATGTTTTAAACCTCATTAATCCAGAATATAGAATCCAGAATAATATTATTCTGGATTTATGAGGTCTGAAACATGTAATAGAGGTGTTTTCTCTACAGGTTGGCATGAACATGTGCATTTGGCAAAAAGTGGAGTTACGAGGTTTGCTAATTAGGGTAACGATATGTGGTTCTATTTTGAGTCGTACTGGTGCCTACGTGATATTTCTCAGATTTTGAAGACAATATATTTAGCTTGTACTGTTTCTGAAGCGAGATTCAATTGTTATTTGTAGGATAGATATTATGCATTTTGTAAATGCGTGGGTTTAACACAAATGGGTTGAACAGGGGCGGTTTGCCAAATGCTATGTTTAAATTTAAGATTAGGTCATGAAATTTAAACTATATAATTATATAGATTGATCATCTATGTTTTTCAAAATAAACATAAGCTCATGACTTTTTATATATTGTTGACCCTATCAAAACCCTTAGTAGTGTCGGATTGAGACCTGCAGAGCCTACCGGTCAGGAGGGGAGAATAGCCCACCTTTTTACCTTTTTCGGGGTCCGATTTTCACTGAAGAGCAAAAAAAAGGTTATCTCACGTATTACTGGAAAGTTCTTCTTCAAGGATTCACTGCTTAAACGAGAACCCACTGTTTGAACGAGGGCCTACCAGTCTTTTAATCGGTAGACCGATGGCCCACAGCTTGAACGAGAGCCCACTGCTTGAACGAGGGTCTACTGCTTAAACGAGGACCCACTGCTTGAACGAGGGCCTACCAGTCTTTTAATCGGTAGACCGATGGCCCAATCCGACACTGGCCCTTAGGTAGCCATTTGAACAAGTCGGTATTGGGACTAGGGCCGCCGAGAGCCAGGTGGGTTCCCGGGACAACTTTATAAAAAAAATTAAGCCCTTTCGATATCACATTTCTAAAAAAAAGGTCCTGAAGCAAAACAAAACTTAGATCCTTTTTCACCAGTGAAATCTAAAAAAAAAGGTCCTCAGCAAGTCCTCCCTTTTGTTGGGAACTCCAAAAAAATAAAACTTCCCTTGTGACCGGGCCATGGGAATTTGTCCCGCCAGCCCCTCCTCTCGTCGGCCCTGTGTGGAACGCCTAATACGTTAAAAACGTCAGTCTGTACGAATATGACAGTTGCAGAACGCTGACAATACAAGAAGTACTTCAATCTGCGAATTTTAGCACTACTTCTCGTAATACATCATTGGTAATTCATTCTTTTATATTCTAGTTTTTTTTACACGCAACATAACATTAAATATGTCAAATACCAGAAATGTATAGGTACTTTAGAATTCAAATTGATTGGCAGCGTTCATTTCAGCCATTTTCTTTAAAGTTGCAGCTGTAATACGAATTGTGCAAATACATTTTAATTTCGTTGCTGCTATTTTCTACATTTGCAAGAAGAATTGCAACAGCCTGGACGTTAGTGCGCAGACGTGAAATATGAATTTCCGCTATTTTATATGTAAGCAAGGAAAATTAAGAACTTTAAAGAGGCTCTTAAGAAACTTCAAATATTCATATTTCATTTAGGTAGTGTCCTTTCAAAAAAACCTTAAAAGTAAGATTATGATTACCTGCTATGTTAGAAATATATGAAGCCGCAGTAAAACGATCACATTTGGTTTATTATCATTTTTATGATTCATGCAAAAAGTAATTTACGAAGTTGTAAAATTTCGAAACGTATCATACTGAAAATACTGTGATAACCCAAATTGTTTAACATGTTTAATACTTTAAAACTGCCGCTGTATCTTATAGTTATGTAATAGGTAGTTGTTACAGATAAAAAAAAGGTATACCTATTTCATTTGAAATTTTCTAGAAAATAAAAAACCTTTTGAAATTATGAATATTCTTAAATGTTATGTTTCCACCCTGTATACATTAAATGGTAACGATTTAACGTAACACAATTTACAACCCTGCATACTAGGATTTTACAATAATTGATACATTTTTAATATTATTTAACTGAAGATGACGAATATGTTGCAGGTACTTGAAGGACTTCGTCCCGAAATCTAAACTCGAAGAGGAAGTAAAGCAGCTAAGAGAGGTCGTAGAAAAATTAAATAGTCCAATTGTTTTTGCTCACAACGACCTCTTGTTGGGCAACGTTATACACAACGAAAAGGAAAATAAGGTCACTTTTATTGATTACGAATACGCAGCTTTAAACTACCAAGCATTCGATATTGCCAATCATTTTAATGAATTTGTAGGTAAGATATGTATATAAATCAATAAACACGAATATCCCTACGGTATTTCTAATAAGCGGTGAAAACCTCAAAGTTAATTAGCAGTGTAACTAACACAATGAAAAGGTTTTAAAATTACAGTTTGAACGCAATTATTGTCATTCTAGAATACTATCGCCCTACGAAACGACCGGACCAAATGGTGTTTGTGTATTTTAATGATAGGTTTCCGTTTAAAATATTATTTTCAAGGGAATGTTGTTAATACGGATGATACCGAGACGGAAAAGAAAGCAATGTTGTTTCGTGGTCGACGTTCTGGCGTGTAGATTCAACGATTAAGGGGATATTGACTCTTGACAACTTCGGAAGTTGAGAAATTGAGTCGGCGAAACAAGACTGTGGATTGCCATTAAAAATTGCCCTTTAAACATATTTTTTTTTACAAAAGACTCGTGAATTATAAAAAAATGTAATTTCATGGATATGGCCCCTTAGGCCTCTTCCACTGTAGCCGCGCTTGATTCGGTTTTTAGGTAGATATTTTCTGATTTTCGGAACTTTCCGATTTTTCACTTTCTGTTTAAAACCTTTCTTTTGTAAAATTAGTAAAACTACTTTAATTTCCTGTTCCGTGAAATATCTATATAATTTTTCTTTTTAAGGAATATCCGAGGATCTAGACTACGACACCAAATTCCCGAATAAAGAATTTCAACAGAGTTGGATTCGCACTTATCTCACCGAATTTAACGGCACAGAACCAACTAACAAAGAAGTAGAAACGTTATACGTAAATGTCAGTAAATGCACGCTTTTGAGTCATCTCTTTTGGGGAGTATGGGCTCTGGTTCAAGCCGAATATTCTTCTATAAATTTCGACTACATAGGGTGGGTATAAATAGTTTATTTTAACAACCAATTTACTTGCAAGGTTAATTGCGGTGATTCATATTGCAATGTCGATAAAAAATGACTGAAATAAGAGCTGCCAGTTTTGTGTTACTAACTTATTGGAATATGAAAGAATTAATAATTATCATTGATGTTTATTTATTTTAATTATTAAATGGTGTGTTTCCCTATTTGTTTGGTATTGGCGAACTTGTTTTTTTAACTAAGATGTTCTACCTGTTTATTAACTTTTTGCATTGAATAGAATACTCCTATACATTGAGATAAAATAAAAAGAAGATGCTATGACGATGCAAAAGTGTCTGCACCTTTGCATTACACTTTTACGTCATATGTCAAACTTTAGATAGTGGAGCTAGTTAGTTTTGTTGAGAATAAATGCCATTTTTTTTAAATACCTTCATTTAAATGATATAAAATTATTTTCATTCCGTCAGTCTTCAAATATAAAATTATTGACTTCAAATAAATCAAATTATGACTCAAGTCGCCATTTTCATTGCACCTTTCCGTCACTTGAAGTCCGTCCATCTGTCATATCGCAAAATAGTGTTTGTCACATAATTTGATTTTGTTTTACTATACAGAGAATGGTCGCACTGCACAGCTGAGTGCCTTTTAAAAGGAGATAAAAACTCCGCCATTTTGATCCCTTATTACGTGTTGCCTACATCTTGGCGCAATATTTTTATTAGGTGCGTTTTAATCATCCGCTTCTGCTTCGGAATTGTCGGTTTTCTTGTTTTAATCTGACAGGTTAAAACGACTAAACCGACAATTCCGGAAGCAGAAGCGGATGATTAAAACGCACCTGATGTTTTGCTTGCTGCTGTCAGTGTCAGTGAATATTATTTTTGGAGTCACAGTTTATTGCTAAAGAATCAGTTAGCTCACTCGGACCAGTTGAAAGTTCCAAAATAACATCCACTCCAGGGATACAAATTCAATATACGCAGAAGACTGCTGTTTTATTATAGGCGGTTGTTATATATTGTATTATCCGAGTTTCGCAGTGTATAAACTGGAACATTTAGATTAAAAGTGCCGACGCAGAGTGAGCGATCTGATTCTTTAACTATAAACTGTGACATAGGAATCAAAATGGCCGCGCCCTATGTTGGGCGTGTCGGACCTCTCTCTTGCCTCGTATAGTAATCAAAGTATGTGGATGTGACCCACATACTTTGGTCCGACACGCCCAACATAGGGCGCGGCCATTTTGAACCCTGTGACACAGTTTACAGCTAAAGAATCAGATCGCTCACTCTGCGTCGGCACTTTGGATCTCAATGTTTCAGTTTATACACTGTGCAACTCGGATAATATAATACATGACAACCGCCTATAATAAAACAGCAGTCTTCTGCGTATCCTGAATTTGTATGCCTGGAGTGGATGTTATTTTGGAACTTTCAACTGGTCCGAGTGAGCTAACTGATTCTTTAGCAATAAACTGTGACTTCAAAAATAATAATTTACTGACACTGACAGCAGCAAGCAAAATATCAGGTGCGTTTTAATCATCCGCTTCTGCTTCCGGAATTGTCGGTTTAGTCGTTTTAACCTGTCAAATTAAAACAAGAAAACTGACAATTCCGAAGCAGAAGCGGATGATTAAAACGCACCTATTAAAAATATTGCGCCAAGATGTAGGCAACACGTAATAAGGGTTCAAAATGGCGGAGTTTTCTATCTCCTTTTAAAAGGCACTCAAAAAGCTGCGCAGTGCGACCATTCTCCGTATAGTAAAAGAAAATCAAAGTATGTGATGTGACCCGATTTCTTATGTCATTAGTGTCTTCTTCTTTTAATCTGTTTGAGCCCAAGTTCATTAGTATCAATTTTATTTTATCAGGTTCGTTGCACTGGTCTTGTATAGAAAGGAAGTGCAGAGAGCTGACAGCAATTTATCTTGCACTTTTACTTGCATTGAAAATTTCGAATGTCGTATGTCTCTCACTATATTTTTTCACCTCACTATATTTTTCCTTATTTTGAGTATTTCCCGATGGGGCTGCAATTTCATTTTCAGCTCACCCTAATAAAAGTTAAATCTTTAGTCACAATCGAATCGAGATAACTTAATTGGTTCGGAAGATACAAGTCCTCAAAATGTGGAAAATATTGTGAGATTATTTTGTATACCAATCCCGCTGTGAACTAAATTACCCATTTTTTTTATTTTAGATACGGAGCAATGCGTTTGAACGAGTATTTTAAGAGAAAGGATATATTTTTGAGGTTAAACTCACCAAGCTGATTCTCACATATGCCGGATGAATTCATTTATACGAAATCGCAGAAGGGGTTCGATTTACTTTTTTTTTATTGGCTTGTTCAAAGTCTTTCAAAAATGGCATTTAGAATGTCACAACAGCTATAAACAAACCAACAACGAACAACTACTAGATTAATTTTTTCATTAACAAATAAGCATTTGTATTCTGCCAGTATTTAATCATAGTGTTGGGTCATTCTCATTGATTTCTCCAATCAAGTCCAACACTCTCGTCAGGGGAGGACGTTTTAGTCAAATCAATTTGCAACTTTACTTTTAACTGTATTTATTTTCCAATAAAATACCTTTCGGTTGTATATCACAATTAACAATAACTTTTACCACTTAGAGTTTGTTGAGGCAGTGAATTGAGGAAACCGATCTAAATTAGCAAAATGAGTGTCATGGACATGGACGTTCACTCACCTGGAACGATTACATTACAATACTAATTTTACCCTTTTTTATAACTTCCGGCTCTAACAAGAAAAGGAAGTTCCCCTCTTACCTTATTAGGCGCAATATTAAAATTATTATTCCTAATTGACTGTTGCACCTGAGCCATTGTAGGGGTGGTTATGTCTTTCCCAATCTACCATTATGCAACCAGTATTACACCTGTACATATGGTTGAGTTTACAATACTAATGTTTTGGATGGTTCCACAACACATAACTTAATGTTAAATAGATAGAGCGAGACATTCACTAAATTAAGTGGGGATGGTGTTTACGAGTACGTCTTTTATAAATGAACCAGCACTTACGATGCTTTTTACACTGTTGTCACACTACAAAATAAATAGCGTACTTTCATGAAAATCACGTTCAACTACAATAATTGCAGAACAAAAAAGACATTAAATTGATGATAACTGATATTAAGAATACAAATTTACTTTTTTTTTTTAATATAATTTGGACAACCTTTAATGCGTTTTAGAGCTCTTGTTAAATACATTCTTGTACATAGACTCTTCCGAAATAATTTGACAACTATGTTGGATATCAACAATGCTTGTAATTAGCCTTTTGTAAACAAAATTGGTCTAGTAGTTGTTCATCGTTGCTTACTTTTGTCTCGAACTTATCACCCAGTGATTACTTACTTTTATTTCAATAAAACGAACTGTAATATTTAATTACATAGTTATACACGTTTTTTTTTTTAGATGATTATGACTATTATTTAATTAAATCTATAATCTATTTTAATTAAATGAAAAATTTGTATATATTATTTTACTCATTCAAAATCACAATTATTATATTGACCCTTCAGTGTTTCCGTACCCGAACACGCTGTATATAGGTATATCAATTATTTTAAAGATGTAACCGTCTTAGATTTAACAAAAAAAGATTCGTACACGTCATTGACAAGAAATTATTTTATATCGAATATTTTATCATTGTTGTGTTATTGAAACGTTTGTTCAAATATTTTTAATCTACCAATAAATTTATTTTTATTATACCAGAAGTGTAGTTTTATTAAAATGATACACAACCTCATAAAAACTGTAGGATACCTGAAATAGAATCAATAGAGGGTAAAAAAGGTGAAAAATAAAAAGTTGTTGCATTTTTTTGTACCAAGTTTTTTGACTTGATAAATATTTTGGCTCAGTTTTTAGCATTTCTGTTTACAATTGAAATAATTAAAACGTCTAATTTAATAATTTGTGCATTACTGAGGCCCTTCCTATAGGACCTCAGTATTGCATTCGTGCAGACGAAAAAATTTTCTTATCCCCAAATTTTTATACTTTTTTTTACGTTTCCGATCATTCTGAATTTGAAAATGCGAAAAAAAATTTTTCGCCTGGTCGTCTGTGTGTATGTATGCCGGCACGATAACTCTAGAACGAAAGTTCTGATTAACTTTAATATCAATGTTCTTAAAATCCGCCTGTGCATTTTAATGCGACTTATTTTAAGCATTCCCATCATTTCTAACGTCTAACATTCCATACATTCCAAACATTCTTTAGAATTATATCTGTCATGCTCTGTCAATACAAATTAGCGCGGTGTTGTCAAGTTTCCAATTAAAATCAACAAAAATACATAAAAAATACCTTATTTTTGACATAATATTTTCATACTCTTTTAAAAGCAGTTTTATTAATTTATTTCCGGTCACACCCGATGATTTATTTATCCATGTTGATTGAATTGTTGTAGTACATAATTTTTAAATATTAATATTACGTCATCTATACAGTAATAATGTACTTTTCGAAAACTTTGAAACTTAATTACTTTGTGTTTTCCAAAAGTTTTTAAAACTGTTTTGAATCAAGTGAATTTATTTGTTTGATAAATGACGCTAAAGTCTATTCAAATTTAATTTACGCCTGATGTAAACAGAAGCAGGTGGACGCTAAAATTGAGCAGGGCCGTATTTTACTTTTACGTTTTGCAAAAATGTAAAATAAAAGAGTGTAATTGTGAAATTATTTTTTTATTACGATAAAAACATATTTTATAAAGTAAAACTATAAAATAAATGCCATACACGGTCTCCCAGACTTTAGTGACATTTCTGGACGAAGATAGGTGAGCGACATAAACTGCGTTAACCTGCAATACAAATTAATAAATGTATTTGACTTTAATAGAGATGGTTGCATTATATTTAGTTCATTATATATGTCTACTGTGATACAGAGCATTAAAACAATCATATTATAAAATTATATTGTACAGGTTGTCCAAATAATTGCAAATTCTTTAATAGCTAATATATATCTACTAAAAGCATTAAAAAAACTTTAAATATAAGAGGTATTTGGTATTTGAATTTGGTATTTGATTTAAAATTGTGCATCTTAAAAAGAAACCTTTTGTATTTTTGATAACTTTTGTTCTTTATTGTTCTTGTTCTACTAGTATTTAGATTAGACAACTTGTACCCTGTTTTATAACAATCTTCCTTACTTGACTTAGCACTATTCTGAATCGGATAAATTAGTTAGACTTGAAAGGCTATCTTCATTAATCAAAATTACAAGTGGTTCTACCTGAACCTCTATAATATTATCCAAATCCCACATTTTTTCTTCAACTGAATAGACTTTAGCCAGCCAAGTTAAAAGAGTACTATCAACAAGAGGATAGCTGAATTAGTTCAATTTGTGCTGGGTTAACCGTGACGTCACTCGGTGGATACTTTTAAGGCATTTCCTTATAAGCTTACCACAACATACATGGTTACAGTATTGTGGATACTGTGGTGACATCACACATACCGTGGTAACCTTTTATATAATGTCATATGTCAAATTTAATTGGGGATTTCTAAACGGAATTTGAGGTCAAAACAAAAAACCAAATCCCGTGGTGAGGAAATGCGTGGTTGCCAAGTTACAGATGAGGCAATTTAGCTGTAATCAGTTACAGAGAAACTATTGCCATAGAGACACTTGTCATTGTAACGACTAAACAAAAACCCAATTTGCGTGGTAAGGAAATGCATAGTTGGCAAGTTACAGGTCATTTAATTTTAACTTTAGTGTACCTGAAGTCGGTTACGGAGAAACCGTTGCCATAGAAACACTTTTCGTGATGTCGACTAAATAAAAACCAAAATTTGGTAGTGAGAAAATGCGCAGTTGCCTCTTATATTTAGAATAACTCTTAACATAATATCTCAATCTAAACTAAAGTGAAAATGAAACCATCTACGCTACGCTCCTCCCACCCGCCTCCAAACCAGTACAGAGGAGGGCGAGCGGGCCAGGTAGACGTTTCGAAATTCGCGCGAATTTGATTCATTTCATTTCATAAAATTTTATTCAATATTGTTTTGTAAACCTATCAGGAATCTATATATTAGTATGTTACGTTACTTATTTGTGTACACTCTGTATATATATTTCGACTTGTGCCTTAACATTTCAAATTGCTCAATATTTCTTAATTAAAAAAATGTTTAGATAACATGGCCATAGTATATAAATTTATTACCTACTATTTGCTTATTTATTTGCTCCTATAATTTTTAAATGGGCCAAAATGATTTTTTGAATTTAAAAATGTTTGAACGTTGTAATTTAAAAAAGGGTGTATCGATGTACGTTTTAAATGGGATGACTTTTAAAGTATTCACCGAGTGACGTCACAGTTAACTCAACACAAATTGACCTAATTCAGCTATGCTTTTGTTGACAGTAGTTTTTAAATTTGACTAGCTGGCGTCATTTTGTCAACCAAATAAATTACTATGATAAGCGTATGCAATTTTGTGAGGAAAAGATGAGGCGGTATGACGAGAATAATGGGTTTCCACTGAATATACTCTTTTCGGATGAAGCTATTTTTTACTTAAATGAAATAGTTAACAGGCACAATTATCATTTCTGGAGTCAGGAAAACCCACACTTGTTATGTGAAGCGCATACGCAGCGTCATCAGAAAGTAAATGTATAGGCAGGAATCATCAACAACGAAATATTAGGTACATACTTTTTTTAGAAAAACCTTATAGCTGTACCCTACTTAGACTTTTTAAGATTTGAATTAGTACCTGCTCTAGCTGTTATGTTTTCCAACAAAGTAGATTCATATATCCTCAGTGAAACACTATGGTTTCAACAGGACGGTGCTCCCCCACAATTTGGTATTAATGGCAGAGAATATCTCGATGAAATATTTTCAGGACGCTGGATTGAACGACGTGGTACAATTGAAGGGCCACCAAGATCCCCAGACTAAACGCCATTACTTTATTTGGGGATATCTAAAAGACAAGGTTTATCAAAATAGGACGGCTAATATTGAAGATCTAAAGAACAAAATTAGAATGGAATCAAATAATATACCGGCTGAGGGTATTTTGAATTCCATAGATGGGTTTTACCATCGCCTGGGAGCCTGTTAAGTACAGGTTGGTGGACATTTTCAACATCTGCTACGTTAATTCACCTGTCAATAGCACTAAAAAGGTATTTGTAACTTTTTTTTGTTTTTAAAAGTAAACTTTTCTCATTTCCCAATGACAACAAAAGTAAAAAAAAGGATATGGAGGTTTTCAATTACCCTACATACAACATAGCTTTGCATTTAAGAAAAAAAGTTGGGTAGGGATGCAGCTAAAGGAATGAAGAAAAAAAAATTCATTTTATTGGCAATAAATACGTTCAATGTAAAATCAATTCACGGGATTCAGCGGTTTTTTTAAAGTTACTGGTTGAACAAATAATAATTTTATTCCGGACTTTCGCGCAACTCTAGTACCACGTACCTAACTGTAGATGCGTCATATTTTGGTGGTGAAAAGAGCTATGCCACACACTTATTAATTGGAGAAAATGGGTTAATAAGTTTGTGTAACTTTAAGGCTAAAACAACTTTTGATTTAAATATACAAATACAATGTTAATAAACAAATATCCTGACAAATGACGGGCGCGCGAAAATTAATTTGAATCGCGAATATGTGAAATGTGTCAAATTACCATGGCCAAGCTCGATTAAAAAAAAATACTGAACGACATTATAACAACATATAATAAAAATTTTATAAAATTTAAATATGTGGTGTACGCTGGTTTTCTTGATCGTATCTCTCGCAAATAAAGTGAAATTGGACATCGCAAGGCCTATCGTTCCACATTAATTTTTCGTTCTGTTTCCAAACTTGCAGACATTTCTCGCCATTGGGATCGCTGGGTTGTCCGTTACCCCAGTTAGTGTAATCGATTTCCTCTGCATACGGGAACCATACCCATTTTTGGCCGTCGATCAATCTGGTGCCTCCGGTCCAGTATTCGAAACCTTTGCCTGAAAAAATGGATAAGCTCATGTTACAGATCTTCAGGATTGATGAAATGTATCAAAATCACGGGTCGCGGGCTTTTGATAGAAAAACGTTTTATCGAAAACATTTTTTGATTGAAAACAAAATATCGAAAAAATTAATTTATTGATTGTAACTTGATCTAAATACAACAGTTTACAAATGATGGAAATAAAATTAATTAAAAAAAAATATTTAAAATTATACTAGGATGCATTCTTGGAAAATAAAAATAATATTACTTTTTAAAGAAAACTGGCTATATTTTTCACAATAATTAAACATTTAAAAAAGAAAACAAATATAATTAAAAATACTATATTTGTTAAGTATGTATTTCTCAATTTGCTCATTATTAATTGGACATCAAATATTTCTAATAATGATTAAGTAAATGCGACAAATTGTATCCTTGTATTTTCTTTTGACTTCCGAAATATCGCAAGTAGGTAACAGCGAACGTGATAAATAGCCAAGTCAGCAATTTAATTATTAATAAGTCTTAAATTGCCATTTGAATTGAGTATATTTAACGAATTACCTATGGAATCACCCAGCTAACACAGTCCCACAATGATAAATGATAAAAAATTCTTGTATTTTAAAAACTTACTTGCTTCTCTGATATATTTGTAAATCTGTTCATTTTCTTCATGAGATCCGATGGACAACAGTTTCATATTAATATTTCTACAGAAATCTACTGCATCGAACCATCTTGCCTAAAAAAATGCATCGAGTAACAAATCTGAACTGTAATCTTTTTAAAACGAGCCATTCACGATGAGACATGCCTAGCCGCATGCGGCGCTACATAAGTACACCTGGGGCGGTATTACCGAAACCGACATCAGCGGTATACGGAGAGAAACGTCGAGAAAAATTCAACATGAGTATATATAGGTATCGCCGCATATTATGAAACTCTAGTGTTAATTTAGTCACAGTTCACGCATTAAATTCATGTGACCATAAGCGTTTTAATTGGTAATTATTTGACTATTTTCTTTTGTCCTTCTCATCGGCAATTATTAGGCAAGCTGTTACATCAATTGCAACACATTAGGAAGCTAATAAAAAACGCCATAATACCGACAATAACAGTAGACCGCAATCCACTGAAATCTCAAGCGGTGGAGTGAGGCTGTCTCAGTGTGTGTTACTATGTGTGCCTTGAGACCGTTTTTCGTGAGATCTGTGCAGCGCCGCATGCGGCGAGTCAATCTTTTCGTGAATGGACCGTTTAAGAGATTCAAAAACAAAATTTTTAAGCTACCTAAGTACTTTTATAAACGCCTTATGATGAGAAATACAGTATTACATTTTTAAGCTACATAATAAGGTTTTATTACTCTCTCCTATTAGCGAAAATACACAATAGTTTTTTATTATGTCAAATTTTCTCATTTAAATACTAAATAAAAAATCCGTCAAAAACTGGAGGTCGAAAAAATCATGATTCCTATACTTTCCTTATATCTGTATACAGATAGGAAAGTAAAAATAAAATTAATACTTACCGTATGCTGAATGCCCATGAAGTAACTTTTGTTACCCCAGTGGCGTAGGGAAATTACTGGCGAGCCCAAATCCCTAAATACATCTTCCCAGGTACTTACTAAAAAAAAAAGAGTTCTATTGTGGAAATAAAAACTACAAAATGTTCAAATAGATTCGTTAAATATTTATGTCAATTTCTAGTTAAACTTATTATTTCAAGGGACCAGATAACCATCAAGGTCGAATGCTTCAAGTGTCTCACAAAAACCACTGATCTACAATATTAAAGATCAGTCTCAAAAATTGACAAATTATTTCTATGACCGTCTAATTTCGGGACACCCTGTATATCATCTATAACTATCAATAAATAAAAAATATTTGAGTTGTATTCCTACATTCGTATATTAACAAGCCGCTAACCCCCAGTAGGCGGCGATAGCCAACAAATTATACCTGAATTGTAATCGGACCCTACCCAATATGATTAGCCTTCATCGCACGACACACAACATTGCCAAATTTATGTAGCGAACAAGGTTCCAAATACTTTAAGGGGAGGTCGTGAGATTCGTGCGGTGTGACGTCAGAAGGGACTGGATTGCTCTTAATGATTTCGGGAAAATCAAATAGACCTATGTATTGATTTAGCAAGAAATCTAGCAAACGAGCTATCAATAGAATCAGCATTTTCTGAAAAGCCTAAATGAAAGATTAAAACATTGTTTGACGAAAGGATCAAAGATGGTGTGGCCATAATGAATCCATTACATAAGCTTTACTGTAGGTATACTGGATACATTTATTCAGAGAATGTGATGCAGATTTCAATGTTTAGCTGTCACAGGTTTAGATTTTGGCTCACAGAACCTTCGTTAGGTACACGAACCTTTGACTGAAGGACTAAAGAAATCTGCAAATATTCTTGCATTAAAATACAAAGATGAATTAAGTGCCAACGAGTTGTGTTTAGACATTGAAACTACAAACACGAAATGAAATCATTATTGCCCGATTTAAAAAATGCAGATAATGGACATTATACTTCTTCATTGGTATACAGAATATGGCTTAATGACCAGTTATCCCAATATATCCCAATATACTTTACAAATATGATAATTTCAGGACGCTCTGGCAATGCAAGAAGTATCTAATTCTGCGAACTTTAACAGTGCTCCTCGTATTATAAGGAAATATTTACTACTGGTCGGAAAAAATATGTACAAAATTAGGTTAACAAAGTAACCACTATTAAATTCGGTAGTAGAAAAAATATTTTAATAGGTATTTAGTTTGTTCAATTTAGAAATATAAATAGTTTTAGAAATAGCTTACCTGCCTTTGCTTCGGAGTAATTATTTACCGTACATAAGGCAACAATGGCCAAAATTATGAAACTTCCAAAATTAACGAACAACATTCTGGATGTTCGTCTGAACCACAAAATGTGGCAAACCGGCTTAAAAACGCTGCTTTTATATCAAATCAATTTGAATTTAACTTTATGAGCTATTATAAGAACGAGTAGACATATAAAAAATAAATTTAAGTTCAAGGTTTTCATTAAAATTGGTCTTAAGTGTCTAAAATGTAAAGTATCATAACAACAGATTAACAAAATTAATAAAACTGACATATTAATATGGACCTATAAAAATCAATGAGGCAGCAAAATGATTCAACTTTTGTTTTATTTCTTATTTTACAGGTTAATAACTGCAACCATGCAGGTGGATGTATGAATTTTAACAATATATTATAATGAAAGTTAAAAAATACCATCTATATACATAAAATTGTATTGTACATTATGTTTTATGAAATAAAACATTAAAATTTCAATTCCACTTTCAAAAATAGTAAAGTCATTCCAAAAAAAAAATGTAGATCATTCCATGGAATGTAAGGTGACACTCATGTTTAGACAATATTTTTAAAAATGAAATTTAAACGAATTGATTTATTTTTACATAAATAGGAATAAAAATTCCGATGCGTTGTTCTAGTTTCATTTAATTTTCAATGTGCTTAGGAATAATTAAAATCAGAGAGTGGGAACAGACACATTAGTTCTGTATCTTTCACAAATGAATCTCAACGAATTTTCACACGTCCTGTCGTTCCATTCCAACTTTTCTCCTACTTTCCAAACTTGTAAACATTTTTCGACATTAGGAAAGTCAGGTTGACCAGTCTGCCAATTTGCGTACCCAATTTCTTCTCCATAATTAAACCACACCCATTTGCGATCATCAATTAGTTTTGTACCTCCAATCCAGTAATCAAATCCAAAACCTACAAATGTTATTTTGCATAGGTATTTCATTGGGATTGACATTTCAAAAACATTATAAATTTATTATGTTAAAAAAAAAGAAAAGGTAAAATACGTTATAAAAGTAATAAATCGATTCCAATTTGATAATTTTCTCATGACTACCATCATCAGATCTGGACCAAATTTATATGGGACTACCACTGAGGTATTCCTTGGTTATATTACATCCCCAACTAGCCATTCATAAAACTGTATTTGTTGTAAAGTTCTCATCATCATCTATTGTATAGTCCAGGAGACAGTGACGATTTTCGGTATTTATTTTCCCAGTCAGCAAGCACGAATAGAGAATTGTAGGATTAGCAATTCTAAGCAAAATTCATATATATTTACAGGGGGATCCGATGGGCTGAGGCTGAAAATGCGTCAAAACATACGAGAACACGGCCCTTTTTTTCCATTGATTAAAATAGTTTTAGTAGCAAGAGACGTACTGAAGTTAAGTAAAAAAATAGTCTGATTAATCTGTATGGATAATATATTTGGCAAGTGCACAAAATACACTTTCAAACGAGTTATGTACACAATTATTTCTACGACCACAATTATTTAAAGAATGTTCCAGGTGTTTTGTATATTAAAGTGTACGCATAGGACACATAAATAAAATCTTATATCACAATGTTTCACCTAACCAGTTGGTTTATTTATAGAAATTAAACATAATAATTGAAGATATTACAGAAGAAAATAGGGAAATAAATTACATTTCCTTTTACACTTTTATGTAATAATTGTTTTATTTAGAATTCACGAATCACTTATTACTCTACATTAATTATAATTATTGTTAGTTTCGTTATGTCAAATAATTTATACTAGAGGTGTGAGGAAAATACAGTGTGGAACGCCAATATCGTTGGATGCGCGTGGTAGAAATGGTCTTATAATACTGCTAAAAACATAGCTAAATTTTTATGGAAACACTGTTCTTTTGACATTTGCGATACTCCGACGCATATGCATTATTGATGTAATCTCATGATTTTACAGTAATAGTTTTTGCAATTTTAGTGTGATTTTTAGGTTATTATGGTTATTCATTTTATTTGGTTCTGATCTTTTGCGCTTTTAGAGTATTTGTCTTTTATATAGTTTTTAATTTGAATTTTAATATTGTGATCTATTTATATTTGATTGCTGCTTTTCGACTAGTGCTTTATTCTTTTTGTGTTAAAATAAGCTTTATAACCATTAAGTACATGCTTCTAGTTGATATCTACCTAATCGTCATCGGGTGCTTGCAACAATGGGAGAACGTGTATGGTTTTTTTGGTGTAAAGTTAGACGCCTTCATTTTTCAGGTAAGTTAATGAGGAAACGTTTAAAAAACATGCTGTACCAGCTATTACTTTAAGACCTCGTATCTTTAAGTTATTATTACTTCATTCTAATGCATATATTAAAATGGTTTTTAACTTATGTCCTTATGATTAAAAGATGTAGGTATTTTAGTTATGTTATAATAGAAATATATAATACTTTGTATTGACTGACCTACTGGCCAGTGGTCATTCCACTTTTACTCCCTTTTTTCATAAATTATCAAATTATTTAAAAACAAATACATACCTAGCTATTTTCTGTAAATTACATTAAAATTTTAGTATTAATACTTTACTAATAAAATTTCAGTTAATTTATCTTATATATATACACAACGGAAGAGTTAATTGGATTTTCTCCTTGTTGAGTTTCAAAAATAGTAATTTAACATGATTTAAAAACAAATACATGAAATGGGCAAAATAGGCCTGCAAAGGCACTTTGTAAACAATCTCACTTGTATCGATGTGACGTAATGCGCGAATTCAATCTGGCTTACTTTTGTTAATAGATTGGCGATCCATTTTAAAAATACAGTTCACCGGGAATAGTTTATTTAAATATACCGGGAAAACAAGTACGAAAAAATTCACTGGCTCCTGGACTAGTACTGTATCGAAGGAATTTTTATGAATGAAACAATATACGACCCTCCACAATTGCGGTCTACTCTACTTCCGCTGTTGTCAGACATTATTTTTTTTTGGACAATTTAAAGACCTAACAGTAATTCAAGCAAACGCAATAACAGTACTACAGTTAAAAACATCGCAAACTTGGCATCAATATTTTAATTTTATCCAAATATTGCATTTCTGTCGAGGATCATCCGCGTTGACTTCAGAAATTGTGTAATCTGTATTGGTTATATATATATATATATATATATATATATATATATATATATATATATATATATATATATATATATATATATATATATATATATATATATATATCTATAGTTAAAAGCACGTAAACTTGGCATCAATGTTCAATCCGATTATTGAGTTTCTACCGCGGACACCACCGTTCATTCTTCAAAAATTTTGTAAATAATCCTATCTGTCTTGGTTATATATCTATGGGTATTCCCCTTTTTTAACAATCATAGAAATCGCAGTGTGGTAAATAATTATCGCTGAACAAAAAATATATTTCGATTAATTGACCACCTCTTCCTTTTATTTAAAATCTCTTAAAAACTAGTATTGATATAACAAAAAAGTTAGGTACCTGCTTCTTGAATAAACCTATAAATGACGTCATTTTCTTCTTTAGATCTTATAGATGCTAGATTCATATGCATATGCTTACAGAAATTTAAAGCTTCAAACCAATTTACCTAAAAATAAAATTTTCTTTTTTAATTTTGTGTCATCGGCATCAACTACTTAGGTTATTAGCCTCGTGTTCTGTGCAAGCTTTGTTACTAATTCCCAGTGCCACTTTAGGAACAGCACTGTTAATTAGAACCCAACAGTGAATGGTCGAGTGGGTAATCCTTTCTATGCATTAGAATTAATTTATTAAATTAAATAAAAATTCCTGCCACCAGTGGCAATCAAACCTGAAACTCTTTGATTTCAAAGTCATGACTCTAATCACTAAGTCAATGCACCCCCTTAAAAATTTACTCATTTTAATTTTGTATTTAGAGAAAAAACAACGAAAGACTTTATAAAAATTGGCATTAAATAATAGTATGTTATTTATGAAGCATAATAATGATGGCTATTATTTATTATATAAATCACGCCTGTGAAAAAAATATTTTATACGAGTAGAATACTATACTTTGTCATGACTATTAAGATATTTATGAACATATTTATTTATTGATAGTTATAAATGATATACCGGGTCATTCTATATGGGCGGAACACTTGATTTATGGCTTAACTATGACTTGTACGATAATTTGACTTAGATAAAAGTTTTTGTACATTTTATGTAGGGGAGTGTAGGTATGTTTGGGACATTTAAATTTATATAAAAAATTTTAAATTTAGCGCGCTAGTTTTCTGTCACAATGTTACCACCATTAAAATGAACTACTGAACAAAGTTTCATACTTGAGAGCTTTGCCAAACGCAGTAGGTGTGCATTTTAATTTTACGTGAAGTAATGGTAAAGTTTCTCGTGTTTAAGTTTTTTTTTGTGATTAGGAACTAAGCTTCTGAAACTGTTTGGTAAGTAAGTCCTGATTTTATTGTCTCATTGCTAGAGATCATGTTTAGAGTGTTGCTTGATAAACATAACCTAGAGATTTGAAATCGGCCGTTAAAATATTAGTTGTTTGGTAGGTATGTTAGGGACACAAGATGGTAGGTATGTTTAGGACGTCCCAAACATACCTACTATATGTCCCAAACATACCAACTGGGTTTTTCAATGCCTAGTTATTTTCCAGTTTCAAACTATTAAAATTGTAAATTTTGTTATTGTTTCTCTTTCAGATTAGGAAAATGCCAAGCATTTTTAAAAAAAAGATAGGCACAGAACTGAAACGAAAACCACGTAAAATAATAAGTAAAGATGTTATTCAAAGAGCTTATTCTGATATTGTGGACAACAAAAAATCCATAAGAACAGCTGCAAAAGACTATGAGATTCCAAAGTCAACTCTTGCCAGATACATAAAAAAAAGAAATATACTTTTGGTTCTGTGCATACAAGCAGACATATTTTCACAAAGGCAGAAGAAAATCAATTAGCAGACTATTTAATTAGAGCCAGCTATATGCATTACGGATTAGATTTAAAGCAAACGAAGGAGCTCGCTTATCAGTTTGCCATTGCTAATAATAAAAATGTTCCAGAAACTTGTCAAACCAATAAAGCAGCTGGGAAATTTTGGTGTTTAGGTTTCTTCAACAGGCATCCAAACCTTTCGTTGCGAAAGCCTGAGGCGACAAGCCTCTCTCGAGCTACAAGCTTTAACAGAAAAAATGTATCTGAATTTTTTGAAAAGCTAGAATCTTTATATGGACGATACAACTTTGATCCTTCGCAACTGTATAATGCAGATGAAACTGGGGTCACTACTGTCCAAAACCCTGGTAAAATAGTGGCAGAAAAAGGAAGAAAACAGGTTGGCAAAGTAACTTCTGCAGAGAGGGGGTCCCTAGTCACGGTTTGCTGCAGCATAAACGCTATCGGAAACTCAGTTCCGCCTTTCTTTATTTTTCCTAGAGTTAACTTTAAGGAATATATGCTGAAAAATGCTCCACATGGATCTGCAGGTAGGGCGTCACCATCAGGCTGGATGACAGCACCTATCTTCTTGGACTACATTAAACATTTTGCTGCAAACGTAAATCCGTCTAAAGAAAAACCTGTGCTTTTAATTTTTGATAACCATGAAAGCCACATTTCAATAGATGTTATCAATTTTTCAAAAGAAAATGGAATACATTTACTTACTTTGCCACCGCACTGCAGCAGCAGACTGCAGCCACTAGATGTGTCTGTATTTTATGCATTTAAACGATTTTATAACAATGAAGCAGATAAATGGATGATGAACAACCCTGGGAAAACTATTACCATTTATGAAATTGCAGAATTAGTTGGAAAAGCTTATTCTCCGGCCTTCAGCAAATCGAATATAGAAAGTGGCTTCTCCAAAACAGGGATTTATCCATTTAACCCCGATATTTTTACAGATATTGATTTTCTGTCTTCTTCTGTGACCGATCGCCCACTTCCAAATAATGTGCTTAACAATGCTGAGAAAGTCGAGAATTTAGCAATCGCTGGACCATCTTCGGAACATGTTGATGATACGGGTGCTAAATTTGTTTCTCCCGAATTGGTTCGTCCTTTCCCACTAGCAGCTCCTAGAAAAAAGAGAACTGGTGGTCGAAAACCGGGCCGCACCAGAATATTAACTGACACACCAGAAAAAAATGAGATTGAAGAGAATACTAGAGCAAAGATAATGAAAACTACAAAGAAGCAAGTATTTGGTGAGTCAAGCACTTCCAAAACTACAGCTGTTGCTAAGAAAAGAAGCAGGAAACAGAGTAATTCTTCTTCATCATTAGATGACGACGACGACGAGGTTATTTATGAAGAAAGTGACCACTCCTTACATGAAGAAGAAGAAGAAGTTCTGAGTGAATATTCTGAAGACCATGCAGATAATGAAAAGAAATCCAGGGATTTTAAAACAAAAGACTATGTTATTGTAAAATTTTTGATAGATCGCAATTGCTCATTTGTTCATTATATAGGTCAAATTTTAAAAGTTGATAGTGGGGATAGTAAAGAAAAAGGTCTCACAATTAAATTTCTCCGCAGACGTGGAGTTTCTGATACCTTTAACTATCCTCTTATCGATGACGTTCAAAATGTTAGTGAAAATGACATTGTAAAACCTGTTTTTATAATTTCAGAACACCGAAACATATTCAAATTTAATTTATATGATCTTGACGTAAGTAATTTAAGATAATAAGAGGCTTCTATCTGTAACAATTTAATATTTCATGTGTTTTTTTTTATAAAAATAAAAATACTTCAAGTATAATTTAATTGTCTCTAACATACCTACCTGCAGTCCCAAACATACCACCTGCAGGTATGTTTGGGACATATTGTAGAGAGAGATATTTTATTTTGTGCTAACCACAATTACTTGAAAATGAAAGTGTTTGATGCTCTCTTAAGTTACTAATAAAGTAATAAGTAGGATGATGGATCAACATTGACAAATTCATAATATTTAAATGAAAAAAAAAATTAAACGTAAAAATCGTCCCAAACATACCTACACTCCCCTACTATTTATTGACGTTTACAGATTTCTGGCATACGTATTGATTTTCAAGATATGACGTCATCGGGCAATGTTTTAAATGGATCACCCTGTATTTATATTTTTTTTCGAGTTCGTATGATCTGTCTGAATTCATCAATGGTACATTAAGTGGGTCCCAGACTTATTTAAATATTGCCCGATGACGTTATATCTTGAAAACCATTACGTATGCGGGAAATCTGTAAACGTCAATAAATAGTACATAATAGGCTTGTTTTGGTTATTTCGCGAACTAATTCAGAATCAGTGAATTACACTCGTTCAGCTCAATGCGTCGATTATCATCGCGACGTATTCTTGAAAAATGAAGTCGTCAACTGTATTTGAGAACTAGAATTGGCAGTTCTGTGTGAACTAAAACAAACCCAAAATGTACAAAAACTTTTATCTAAGTTACATTATCGTACAATTCATATTTAAGCCATAAATCAAGTGTTCCGCCCATATAGAATGATCCGTTCCGCCCATATAGAATGACCCGGTATACGGTATACGGTATTTAAAATTCGAAACAATAATTATGACGTTACTGTGTTCTTCTTATTGTAATCGGATTTAAGTTACCTACCTGGCGATAGGCTCCAATGTAATAAAACTTGTTTCTCCATTGACGTAAAGGTATAACTGACGATTCAGATTTTTTAAAAACATCTTCCCATGTAGAAACTGCAATACGTTAATATTTATTTTAATTTAAAAAATAAAATAAAATAAAAGAGGCTGCAAATACAGTATTTTTCAAGGTAAGCTATCTATACCGGGTGTTCAAATTAAAGTGTTACAGTTAAATACCGCCGAAAATATGCATTTTAGAAAAAAAGTTTCAGACAAAAGTTTTATAGTTTTTTGGGGGAAACATTTTGGCCAAATTAATTTTTTTATACCTGACCATAATATGGCTATATCGAGGTGGACTTTGTTTTTTTAAATGGGAATCCCATTTTTTTACATATTCATAAAGTACATAAAAAAATAAGAAACTTTTGATGAAAATATTTTTTTATTGGACTTTTACTTTTTGAGTAACAGCTAATTTAAAATTTTGCTGGAATTGAGAACCTATCTATTTCTTGCTGAGGAGTCCTAATAAGGACGAAACCGGTCCAAGAATGATGTTCTCCTTGATGAGCAAAATCAAAGTAGAGAGTGTTGAAAATTAATTTCTATCTCTGCTGTCTTTCCTTCGGATATAATTCAATGCCTGTTGCGGTATTAGCCAAAGGAGTAGTTGTTTTTTGAAGGGGAAACGGTCGTTGTATTTTATGTGATAATTGCTTTGTGCTAAATTCATTTTATTTCATTTTACGTCTATCACATTTGAGTTTTGATTTATTTTCGTCTAAAAAAAATTTGCTTAAATTCCAGTTACCTAAAATGAATTGGTAGAAAATAAAAACAAAAATTTTGCCAAAAACTTAACAATTGGTATGTAAGTAAAAATTTTAAAAATAAAAAACTATTTCTCTAAACATTTCTCGATGAATAATGCTTGCAATTATTAGAACAAAAAAAACCATACAAATCACATTTTATTTGTGACACTGTATACAGTGTGTACTCAGATAGATAAAATGACTCTCAGAAAAGGTCAACATTTTTTTCTGTAACTGCCGTTTTTGGCTAAGGAGATCCAAAAACTGACATTTAAGGAAAGTCGACCACGATGAAATTCATTGTATCACCGCTTCACGGTAGCGAAGGAACACGACTTGTCACCAAGTACTCGATTGATTTCCTCAAAATTAGATTGAAATGTCTGACAAAATTTGTTGCAAAAATATCGCCTACTAGATATGCTCAGCGGAAAGAGAACAGCAATCCTGTTTTGGTAAATAAAATTCTCGTATTTCCTATATACTATTATCTTTATTTTCTTGATCATTGATCGTTCAAACTTAAACTTGTTGTTTTATTTCAACTATTACATAACTTCTGTTTGTTACTTATCTATTTAATCTATATGTTATGTTAACACAACTTAATAAAGTAAACTGCTTAAAAAAATATCCACGAGAAGTACTGTGAACATCACAATCTGAATTCGGATCGTTTATGTTTATGTCAATTGTCACTTTTTCTTATCATATGTCATGTTTTTTTGTGGTTATTTTTTAATTTGAGAATTTATTTTATAAATAATTATTATTTATACATTTGAGTAGATTTGGGGTCCTCTATAACGCAGAAAACTATTGCCTGTTGTAAATTTAATATTTTATTCATTAGGTACCGAATACAAAATGGTTTCACTACAATAAAAAAACAAAGAATGGCATATAAATCATTGTAAACGAGAAAAAACATTTAACCGAATGTCCAGTTACATTTTACACCATCAAATACTTATAAAAGAAATATACAAAACTAGCTTCTGGGTAATAATATACTTAATCAAACTAAAAATACATTTTAAAAATATTTTATTTTAGGTTTCCTTTGTACCAGATGACAATCTAGAAATTCTAGAAGGAAAAGTAAATACTACGGACTTGTCTAAAGAAGAATATACCGGGTGTCCGCGCGAAAACTTTAAATGGAATTATTTCTGGTGTTTTAAAATATATCGACTTCAAATTTTGGAAGGTCATTAAGGAAGAAGGGGGTAAATTAATAGTGTATAAGATACCACTCCAACGTGATATCTGCCGCCCCCAGCCACCCCCGGTTCAAAAGTTTAAATGACACCCTGTATTTTTTTTACATATTCTGAAAGAGCGTAGTTTTTTTAGTATCACTATGTGAAAAAATTACTTAATTACATAATGAACTTTGAAAGATATTTACAGCTAAAGGTTCAGATACCAGATATTCAAATATCGAAAGCAAAAAATAATAGCAAGCCATGAAAGCTGCTTCGTTGCTTGAACTGTCAAATAATATTGTTTGTGACACTTCTGTTTACTCGTTAGTACAAAAGTTTTCGAAAAAATTTGACTTAGTTTAAATTAAATAGCTAAAAAAATAGAAAAATGGTTTACAGTTTGGAAGAAAGAACTGAAATTGTAGTTTTATATGGGATTGCAAACAGAAACTATTTGCAGACGGCAGCATTATTTAACGAAAACCATCCCAACAAAAATGTATCTGCTGTTTATGTAATTAATCTAATACAAAATTTTTTTGAAACTGGATCGGTAAATAATAAAAAAACGTGATATGAATAATCGTGGAGCACGAGATGAAGCAACGCAAGTTGCAGTTCTTGGTCACGTAAATTTAGACCCACAGCTTTCAGTTAGAAAATTATCAGAAGCTTCGGGAGTGGCAAAAACAACGTGCCATAAAATATTAAAATTAAATAAAATGCATCCTTATAAAATACAGCTTCATCAAGAGTTGGGCGACGATGACTTCGATAGAAGAGTCCAATTTTGTGAAACTATGACAGGTATGATTCGGCAAAATAGAAATATTTTGCGAAATATTTGTTTCAGTGACGAAAGTTGCTTTTCCTTAAATGGTTTCGTAAATAGACACAATTGTCGATATTGGAGCGATGTTAATCCCCACGTTTTCCGAGAAGGCCATACGCAACGTCCCCAAAAAATTAATGTATGGGCTGGAATTCTAAATAACCAAATAATTGGTCCAATTTTCTATCACTAGAATTTAACTGGGCCTAGATATCTCGAGTTTTTAGAAGAATTAATACATCCTCTTATCATTCAGTGCTTGGAAGAAAACTTAGATCAAATGCAGGAGGATCAGTTATACTTTCAGCAAGACGGAGCTCCCCCTCATTACTGTTTAGAAGTAAGGCAATATTTAAATACCGTTTTTCCAGGACAATGGATAGGTCGTAGGGGTCCTATTGAATGGCCAGCTCGCTCCCCAGACTTGACCCCACTGGATTTCTTTTTATGGGGACATTTGAAGTCTGTTGTTTACAGGACACCACCACAATCCATTGATGATTTGCGTAATAGAATCATAGAGGAATGTAGAGATTTAACACCACATGTCTTTGAAAATATTCGGAACGCTTTCGAGAATAGACTGTACTATTGTTTAAATGTAAACGGTGAACATTTTGAACATTTGATTTAACTAAAAAAATAAAAAGATTCCTTACTTTAGTTTATAAAGCGAAATTTTGTTGGTCTATAAGAATACCTATTTTTGTGATAAGTTGTATTTTTTGTGATAAGTTGTATTTTTTTGTGATAAGTTATATTTTTTTGGATAATTAGATTTTTTTGTTTCTATCTGCTTTAATTATTTCGAAATTTGTCTACTGTCCAAGGTTACTAGTTCTTTTTTTTAATATCTGGTATCTGAACCTTTAGCTGTAAATATCTTTCAAAGTTCATTATGTAATTAAGTAATTTTTTCACATAGAGATACTAAAAAACTACGCTCTTTTAGAATATGTAAAAAAATACAGGGTGTCATTTAAACTTTTGAACCGGGGGTGGCTGGGCGGCAGATATCACGTTGGAGTGGTATCTTATACATAATTAATTTACCCCCTACTTCCTTAATGACCTTCCAAAATTTCAAGTCGATATATTTTAAAACACCAGAAATAATTCCATTTAAAGTTTTCGCGCGGACACCCGGTATAACACCTAAAATTTTATAAAAAAATGAATCTATGTCTATATGAAAAAAACATCAAATTCAAGCAGTTCATTCTTTTCAACAGACTTGAATTTATCTGGAAATCTAACCATCAGTTCAAGTACAAACCCAGAAGAAAAGTTAAGATAAATCACAGATGATGCTCTCGAGTATATAGCAGCGAGTATCTTGCTAAAAAACATGAATTGTTTTTTATAAAATCTGCATACCTAACTTGGAAATCCATAATCAAGCATAAAATTTGTAAAATTGAAAAAAAATTTAATACAAACATTGGTTGTTTTACTTAAAACAACAAAGTAAGACTTATCTAAAAATAAGTGCAATGTAAACTTAAGCATATTTTTTAATTTCTATATCATTTCCTCAATCTTTTTTATTCAATATGTTGTAAAAAAGTAAAATCTTTTTATATAAAAATAATTATATTTTTATATAAAAGATTTTAAATTATTATCCTCTTCTAATAAATTATTTACGTTTTTGTGCTAGCTGGGTAATGATAAATTTTGACAATAGAAATATTTTTTGCCCTCTAGAAATTTCCATATCAATACATAGATTATTTCTTTTCTTTTCACAACTGGTGACATTGAACTATTCGTAACCAATTACATAATGTAAGAACCTAAGAAATTACTTTGAGTAGATAATTTTGGAACTTGTTATGATTACAAAAAATGCCATTACTATAATTATGACTTACCTGCGGAAACATCTATAAAATGTATGATAATAACGATCGATAGAATTCCATATTTACAAAAGTGAACCATCATAATATTTTATTGGAAGAATAATTAAAACTACTACTAATTATTTTGCAGTTATTTTATACAATTCCTACCTATGTAACTGAATGTGTATATCGCAAAAATTCAGAATTTAGTGATATTTGATAAAATGTAGCTATCAAATTTCAAAACGCCTATTCTAAAAACTTACAGAACCGACCGTTGACTTTTTGGAATCTCGTGATATGAGAGTCTAAAAATATATAATCCATTTGAATGATGTTTTCCAGAGGGAACTTTAAATCGGAAGATTAATTAGGTAACAGTGACTATCTCCCTAGACCAAATATCAGTAGTCCAGTCATTATAGTAAGTTCACCTCGGAATTCGAGATACCCAGCTGTAAGTCTGTAAATACTTGTATATTGACACCCTAAAAGTTGTCTCAAAACCTACATATGGTAGGGTGTACGCAACTATTAAATTTTAAGGTCAAAGGTCACAAAAATCGGTTTTTTGCGTTTTTTTTTTGTAAATATCTCATTTCCTATGAGTTTTCTGCTATTTGTATTTATTATCAATATTGTAGAATACAAAATTCTCTACAAATTTTGTTTAAAAAAATGTTTCATACGGTGAACCGTTTTCGAGATAGAGGGCGGAGAGCGCGCAGTCACAGCATCATTTCAGGTCAACTGGTGCCTCCGGTCGAAAACGCGCCCTATATAGTTGATGAACTATCGATAAATCAATGATTATAAATATTTGTCAATTTTTATTAACTATTATATTATATTTTATCATTTTTTTCCTAACCTATCCACTTTTTATTCAGTATTAATTTATTTAACAACACTTACCTGCTCTTGTAATTGCAGAATTGTTAATGAAAATATAAGAATTATATTTGAATTTTAACCTAATTAATATTAATAACTTCTTACATGATAAAAAAAAAAAACAAATAAATTATGAATTAATCTTTTTATTAAAAAATATCATTCAATACATTTATTTTTATTAAAAGTAAAAAATGGAATAAAGGGTACAAAAACTACAATTTATAATTTTAATCATCTTCTTCCTCTTCATCGTCGTCTTCCGGCTGCTGGTAAATTTCAAACTGGTCTTCCTTATCGTCTTCAACGACATTTGTCTTAAATTCTTCCATGATTTCAGGGTCAAAGGTTCCATCTTCGTTAATGTCGCTCTGATAAGGTAGAGCATTGAGACAAGCTTGTTCATTACATTGGCCACAAGCTAAAGAGCATTGTAAGCCCGCTTTTCTGCATCCGCATCGCGAACCACAACCACTCTTGCAGTTGCAGAAAATTGTATTTAGCAAATCTTCTGGAGCAGGTGTTGTCATGATAGGCTCCAGAAAATCGTTTCGCATTGCCCAACCCCATACCTGGGGTTTCAAATCATGCCCTAACCAAGTTTGAACTTGTATTGAATATACACGTTTGAAATGTTGATGAGCAGCTGCACTTGTTGGTGGAATATTTGAAAGCTGCACAGGTTTATTGAGTTTTGTAGACTTGACGTAATGCATATAACGAAGATGATCGAGACTTTTCACAGATTTCGGAGCATTAGAGACTGCCAATAAGGTTTGAGTTCCACTCTCTAATAATCTCTGGGCCGATCTCTTCTTCCTCAAATGCTGCAGCTAGTTCATCTAAATTTGTCAGTTTCTCAAAAACTTTTAAAAATGATTTTTTTCCCTTTTTAAGAAGCGCAGAAGTTGTATCACAGCCATTTAATGCGTGCAGAAATAAAATATGTGTTTTGAAATGAGGATAATTATCAAAACTTTTAGTCGAGTATATCTCCGTTTTTACATTTCCTTTCCCAACTTTTTTAAAGAAAATTTCTTGTTCGTAAGACAGTGTACGCCCAATTAAAATGACAAGTAAATCAATATCTTGTCCTATTATAACTGCATCATCTCTGGCTTGTTTAGTAGTAATATTTGCAGCTTGTAATTTTTCAATTAACATATTAATGAGCATATCTTTGTTATTTCGATTTGATAAGAATTTTTCATGAGTAACTGGTACAACCATTGTTTCATCGAAACAGACTTCATACGTTTTTAAAAGTGCAGCAGTTCTTCTCTGCTGCTCCATAGCTTTTACGTTCTCTGTAGTCTGAATTTTTTTAAACAAAATTTGTAGAGAATTTTGTATTCTACAATATTGATAATAAATATAAATAGCAAAAAAACCCATAGGAAATGAGATATTTACAAAAAAAGCGCAAAAAAACGATTTTTGTGACTTTTGACCTTGAAATTAAATAGTTGCGTACACCCTATCATATGTAGGTTTTGAGACAACTTTTAGGGTGTCAATATACAAGTATTTACAGACTTATAGCTGGGTATCTCAAATTCAGAGATTCTTACCTTATTTAAGCTTAAATGATTGGACTACAGCGACTATTTCTCTAGAGAAATAGTCAATATTTGGTCTAGTCGTCTCAAATATAACACTTCCTTGATTATGATTCTGCTATTTTTGTTGTTGCTAAATTTCACGAACATTTTACAATTTGATTCTACATAATTTTGGCATTAATAATCAATTGATTAAAGTCCTCAAGCTAAAGCTCTCGGACTCTAATCAGATTATTAATGCCTAAAATTATGTCTCATCAAATTGATATTAAAATATTCTCGAAATTTAGATTCAACAAAAATAACCGACTATTATCAAGGTATTACCCTTGAAAATTTTTAAAATACAACTTCGTAAAGTCAATTTACTCTGTATGTATAGGATGGGATTGACTTCCGGTTTATGAAGATTTGGGGATACCCAGATGTTTTAAATGTCAAAATTTCTATCATAAAAAAGAAAACTGTAAGAATGCAATCGTGTGCCACATATGTAGTGAAGAACATGAAGCTAGCTCGTGTCTAGAAGAATAAAATACACTGTAAGAACTGTAAAACTTTAACAAAAAATATAAAACTGAGTACGACTACAACCATTCTGCATTGGATTTGACTTCTCCCTCTTTGAAATATCATCAAAAGGTATTGCAAAATAAAACCGAGTATACAGGGTGGGCCACTTAAAAGTTCCACCCCCACCCCTTATCTTCGTTATTCATTGAGATATCGAAATAATTTTTTTCTTGTTTGAAAGACTAGAACAGATACTTTCTTACGATGGATTCAATTATTCTGTAACATCATGGCTTACTTCCGGTTTTTCCGGAAATAACAGAAAATAGTAATTTATTTTTTATTTTTAAATTGAAACCCATATTTTTTATAGTAAATTTGGATTTCTGGGACATCTTTGTATAATAATCGTGTATTGAAAATTTTCTGACAGCTTTCAAAATGGCCGCCATATTGGATAATATTTGTTCTAAACATGTTACTATTAATTCGTTTGTGAAAAAAAATATGAGAATGTATGATCTTTATAAAATCATTGTAATTCAAAATTTCTATCAAGGCCCACTTACAGTACACCAGTGGCGTCTAAGTAATTTTATTATTAGCAAACCGTTTAATAATTCCATCCGCTTTTATCTTCGTTGTAAATTGAACTATTGGAACGAAAACTTTTTTGTTTAAAAGCTTGGAACAAATACTATCATATATTGGATTCAATTGGTCTGTGACGGGTGTTGAAAATTTTCTGTCAGCTGTCAAAATGACCGTCAGATTGGATAATATATTTTTTAATATGTTACTGTTAATTCGTTTATGGAAAAAAATATGGGCATGTATAACATTTCTGTGAACTTCAAAATTCTTATTAAGATCCATTTAGATTGTACCAGTGGCGTATCTAAGATTTTTGATATTGCAAATCGTTTAATAATTTCACCTGCTCTTATATTCCTTATTAATTGAGAAATCAGTATGACAACTTTTTTGTTTGAAAGCTTGGAATAAATAATGTCGAATAATGCTTCAACTGATCTGTTGTGTGTCGTATTAACTTATTTTTCTGCTACTGTGCGTTAAAGTACGTACATTATTATTATTATTATTATTATAAGTTATTTTTCTGCATGTTTTTGCAGAAAAAAATTGCTTGGGATTTATATATCCCTGCAGTGCTGGGAGTTGGGATATATTTATCCCCGCAGTGCTGATTGTCCGCAGTGCTGATTGTCCGCAGTGCTGATTTGTATCATTTGTTTCAGAATGAGTAGTAGGCGTCCGCTCTCTGAAAAGCAACTATCAGGGATTGCTGAAAGGATGTTTGTGGATAAATCAGATAGTGAAGAAGATCATTTTCACGACAGTGATGATAGTGACGATGAGGATTATAGAGATGGTTCTGAAAATTCATCAGATTATTCACATGATGAAGATTCTGGTTCTGAGGAAAGTGAAACTGATTCTGAACAAAATAATATGGAATCTGAAAGAACTGAACAAAATAATATGGAATCTGAAACAACTGAACAAAATACTATGGAATCTAAAATAACTGAAGGGACCAATAATCAAGAGAGGGAAGATACTACTAAAATTCCTTCTTCATCTGCAGGCAAGTATATTTGGAACAAGAATCTTCTTACTTTTTCACCCGATAGAAAAAAACCCGGTGATTATTGCTAATCTAAATAGAAGGTCAACTATGCTTGAATGTTTTTACCAGTTGTTCCCAAAAAGTCTAATCACGCAGATTAGTTATTATACTAATTTGCGTCTTGATATATTGGAAAAAACGAAGAAAAAGCCAATAAAAAAAACCTCAGCAGGAGAAATTAAAATAATTTTAGGGTGTTCACTAATCATGTCGTATAATCGTGTACCAGCTATATGTACTGGTCTAGAAATAAGTCGCTGGGAAATCCAGCCATAATAGAGGCCATTTCTAGAGACAGATTTATGCTGTTATTATCAAAACTATACCTAAACTATCCGGAGAAACCAGAAAATGCATCAAAAATTTACTATATGGAAGAAGTTCTATCCTGCTTGAAGCACACCATTATAAAAACTAGAACAGACTCCACATTTCAGGCAATAGATGAATCTATGACCAAATTCAACGGGAGGTCCTCACTAAAACAATATCTTCCATTGAAGCCGATCAAAAGAGGTATAAAATTGTGGACAAGGTGTGACTCGAAAACTGGTTATGTTTATGACACAAATATCTATTGCGGAAAAGATAATGAAGTCTCTGAAGGAACTCTAGGTGAGCAAGTTGTGCTAAAGTTGGCGGAAACTATAAGAAATCCTAATGTGGCAATATGCTTTGATCGCTTTTTCTGTTCGACAATACTCTTAGATTCAATCGGATATTCTGCAGTGGGAACCTATATATCCAGTCGAAAAAATACTCCCAAATTAGAATCTAAACTGGTTGAGAGAGGAGCCTGTGAAATGGCTGGGTGTAAAGAAGGCATACTAGCAATAAAATGGAAGGATACTAAGGACGTGTTGATAATGAGTAACTGTCACATGCCTATAATCGAAAAAACAAAACGAAAAATGAAAGAAGGCACTTCAAAAGAATTGGAATGCCCAGAGGCCATTATTTTTCATAATAAACATATGGGCGGCGTAGATCACGCTGATCAGATATCTACATTATACGAATTAGACCGAAGAAGTACTAAATGGTGGAAGAAAGTCTTTTTCCGATTGCTAATGGGTTGCCCTATGTAATGCTCACATTGTCTATCAAGAGCTAACTAAAAAAAAGATTCCATTTATTGACTTCGTGGTAAATGTAGCTGAAGGCCTTATTAGTGAAGGAAGGTCTCAAACAGATAACAAACGATCGAGAAGACAGGGTAGAACATCAAAGAGGGTAAAACATTGCGAAAACATTGGTGATCATCTTCCTATTGATAAAGGTGGTCGAAATAGGTGTATTCGTTGTAAGTCCAGAAAAATTGAAAAAGAACCAAAATAATATGCAAGAAATGTGTTAATTGTTTCACTCCATACCATACATAGATTTATGAAATAAATTTGTAGAAATAAATATTTCCTGGATAAGTTTATTTTTTATTTTACCGCGTCAACAGTGCGGGGATATATACATATATATCCCACGTTTCTATACTGCAGGGATATATACGTCCCAAGTTTTTTTCTAAAAAACGGCTTGAAGAAAAAATTTCAAATTGATTGAGCATGCTATTTATTGCTATAGTAACTGGTTTTCATCATAAAAACACATAAAACACAAATAGCCAAAAGTCGTATTAGGCATTCCAAACAAATAAATTTCCAGTGGGCAGGTTTGGTATATCTAAGGGTGGCGACATGTGATGTATTCTATCTACTTTACGTAAAATCATGAATAATGGATTAAATTTAAATATTTTATGTCAAACACAATAAAAATAATATTTAAAAAACCCACCTATACATTTCTTCATAAATTGGCAGGCTTGGCGACTACTACTTTGAATAAAAATAGCGTCCAAGTTGCAAGACTATGTCGCTACCCCCTTAGATATACAAGAATTTCCCACTGGCACCTATTGTTTGACAGGTCGTTGGAATGCCTAATTGAAAGGGTTAACCAATATGACGGTCATTTTGACAGCTGACAGAAAAATTTCAACACACACTTTTTGTCGGAAAACAACCCAGAAATTCAAATTTTCAATAAAAAAGGGGTTTTTTATTTTAAAATTAAAAATAAATTGCGATTTTCAGTTATATCCGGGAAAATCGGAACTAAGCCATGACGTCATAGACCAATTGGATACAATAAATAAAAGACTACTATTTCGAATAAAAATAGCCTTCAAAATGGCTATGGTTGCAACTATGAAGGTCGTACCCTCCTTAGAAATGTCACCTTTACAATCAACAGCAAGGCATTCCAAACAAAATAGCTACCAGTAGGTTTTTACAGGTTATGATATGGCAAAATTTTGGCAAACATGTAGGCCTGCTGATTTGACAAGCTCAATGAAATAGATAGTTACATTGATTGATCATCCATATTTTTCAAAATAAACATAAGCTTTTGCCTTGAAGTAAAAATGTAGGTAATTATTTTTTTTACTGTTTTCAAAGACTAAATATTGGTTTGTAAACACATTTTTGCAAAATAGGATTCTGATTAATGAGCACTTGCGAGGCAATATATCCGCTTTAAGCAATCTATATAACTATATATGTATCATTGGCCCTGTCAATGAAAACAAGCTCACAGGGTTGCCAAATCTAAATGTCAGTTCCCACTTGTCAGCAGTTTAACAGATCAGTGAGTTTAACAGATCGTTGGAATGCCTAGCTGTTGTTTGACAGGTCGTTGGAGTGCCTAAATGGAATGTTTGTAATATTAGAAATGTTAGACATTAGGAATGATTGGTATGCGTAAAATAAGTCACATAAGAAATGCATGAACGGATTTTAAGAACACTGATATTAAAGTAGTTAGGATGAACCGAAACTTCTGAAAATCAATAATGTATTAAGTTAGAAGCAATTATTCAAGAAAATCGAGACCGCAAGTCAATCAGAACTTTCGCTCTAGAGTTATTTTACCAGCATACATACGCACAGACGACCAGACAAACATTTTTTTTGCATTTTGGATTTAAAAAAAAATTTCGACTCCACGAATGCAATACTGAGGGCCTATAGGAAGGGCCTCAGTAATTAGGTACTACACTATAATCAAAAACACAATACATACCTTAATTTTAGGTAAACTATAATTTCATGAGCTACAAAATACTCCCCAAAATATTCATCTAGCCACTATGTCTCTGTTCTTTTTATTATTTAATTGATAAGATTAGCTGCTAACTAGCATTGAACCTTAAAAATTAACGCCTGTCGTGCTGATGAGACGGTGCTGTGCGTGCTGAAAGGAAGCAACGGCGGTGGCACAAGTGACGTTGGGAGGCGGCCGAGGTGTGCCTAACAGGTGTCGGGGCTGACATAGAGACTCACGGAAATCTAAAATTGTGGCACTGTTTGAACAAACACCTATTTAGTATCCCAGTAGCGATTTATCGGTCTTAAAGTAAAGCGCGAAACTATTTTTATCATTTTTGGAAGATTGATTTTTTTAAAGTAAGTAATTTTGATCACTTAAAATCTCCTAACTGCTTGAATTATTTCCGGAAATTTAAGGAATATATGAATTTTTTTAAAAATTATCTCAAGGGGTAATTTTTATGTACCTTTGAAAAAATATTTCTGCAATTAAGTTAAGCTCAAAAGGGATCCAGTAAAAAAAATTCACACATAAATTAAATAAATACTAATTTCATCTGCGATTAATATAATATGTATATTTACTGTAATGTTTTCCTTTTTTTCTTGTATTTTTAAACATTATAACAGTTTGAATAAACCAGAATGCAGATTCAGTTTAATTTTTTATGACTCCATTTAAAAATTATACTGTTATTGGATAGGTAGGTAAAAAAAATACAAGAATAAAAATTTGTAAAAAAAAATAAAAAAAGAACAAAAGATATTATAAATATCCAAAACAAATAATATTATTAGTTTAATGTTCAGAACAGTTTTATGGTGTATCATGAGGTTCAAATGTATATTAAAAATAACCTTGAACTTGGTATTAACTCATTTGTAAAAGTTGTTGTTTTACTAGATAATTAAATGTTTTTATCTACTTATAAATAATATACTTTCCAGCTTTCCATCATTTTAGTTCAAAAATATTACTGAAAATTGAGACAACTCTATTTGTGTGTCTTGAAATAAGTTACCTTTGTTTTCCATTAAATTTTCATGTTTTATACAAAATATATGGTAATAGCATATTATATAACGAGTGTGATAAATCTCTTTTACACAAGTAATATTTTTCCTACGACCACAAAATAATTTCTTCAAAAAGTAGTGAAACCAGGAAATATGGCTATGGAGGTTCAATCAAAATGTGGTTGGTTCTAGATTTGTTTTTATGTACCTTATTGAATAGTTTCTAAAGTGTTTTACAGATGGTGTTTTGTAGAAATTAAAAACATTGTGATTCCCTTTGCAAACACTTTCATAGGATGATAAAGGTAAAATAATATTGAGCACAAAAAAATTAGAATACAATAATATTTTTCATTAGTTTATTTTTTTAAATATAACAAACAATAAGATAAACAACTGTTCTGTACAAGAACTTTTTAATTATCAAAGTTCTCAATATGGTACAAAATTTCATGAAATAAAATTCTCCTCAAATAATGAGACGATGGTCGAGTAATATTTCGGGTAGATTTTGTTGAGTGTAATTAGCATAATTTGTAAGGAAACAACAAAATTATCTCTAAAATGTTTTTACCCTGCATGGTATTTGGAAAGATTATTTATTTAACGATCAGATATAATATTTCAGCATATTATTATTTATATTTTAACAAAAATTATATTTGTTGTTTGAATAATGAATCACATAGGTACAGCTTCTGGAATAAATCCATAAAAAGCCGTATTGTTACACTGGCTATCAGCAGCCGAGTTGTAAGTTGCACAATTAAAAACATTTATCCATTTGGGCAAAAACTACAGATGAATTGAAAGAAAAAATTGATGATAGGTAATATATTTTTTTTATCTCATTATGTCGGGTGTAAGAAATTATATAGAAAAAGTTAGTATTCAATATCATCTAAACAAAAAACAAAAACATGTTTAAATAAATATATTAAATAAAATATAACCTTTCTTTAACAGAGATATATTTATTTGTATTATGAAAATAATGTTTATGTCAACAAACCTATATTCGGTATATGTAACAGATTTCTCAAAGGCATTTGACAGACTTGACCACGGTATTCTTCTTGGAAAACTTACAGTGTTTGGATTGTCCCCCCCTTTGATAAATCTCTTTCGGTGCTATTTAGTAAATCGTACTCAGTTTATACAGCGTAATGGGTTTAAGTCTGTCAAATTTGCACCAACATCTGGAGTTCCTCAGGGTTCCATTCTGGGTCCATTACTATTTAATATTTTCATCGATGATATCTCGAGTGTAATTGAAAAGCAATTGCTACTGTATGCAGATGATTTAAAATTATACAAGCGTGTGGCAAGTATTGGCGACTGTGAACAACTTCACATGAACTTAAATCTAGTGGTTAAATGGTGTAATAATAATAAACTTGAACGTAACCCAATTAAATGTAAAGTTATGTCTTTCACTTTAAAAACCGACCAAATAAAATATAATTATTTAATAGATAATGTCTCACTTCAGCGATCAAATACTTTTACAGATCTTGGGGAAATTTTTGGGGACTTTTATATGTCACATTGATAAAATGATTGAAACATCGTATCTTATGTATGGTTTTATAACTCGCTGTACCAATGATTTCAAAGATGTAGCCACATTAAAAACGTTATATTACTCTCTTCACACGGATCGAATTGAAGCAGTTCAAAAGCGGTTTCTAAAATTACTGTGTTTAAAGGAGGATAGTGTTTATCCGCCAATCAGAGTACCACACCAAAATCTTCTTCAAAGATATCACTTTTTAAGCCTCATAGAAAGACGTGAATACCATTGTTATATGTAAGCTTTCAAAATTGTTAACGGTTTAATTGATTCTCCTGAATTGTTGAGAAAAATTTATATTTGCATTGCAAGAGTATCCTTTAGAAATTCTGACATATTTCACATATCTGTACCTCGCACAAATGTTCTAAAAAATTCTCCTTTTCATACTATTAGCCACGTTGTGAATAGTGTGAGTAGTGACTTAGACATCTTCTCATGCAAACTTAGGGAAATAAAATATCATTACCTTATTTTAATCTGAACGGTACTTAAGCGCAGTAAAGTTGCAACAACTAAACAATATAATGAAATTCAATTTATATTTAGAATTAAATAAGTTAGCTAAAATTTTTGACTGTATTAAGTTATTAAAGTTATAAATAATTACGTTACAAAGAATTATATGTGAATTTTCAATTTCTATTAATGTGATAGTTACTCATCTGCGTTTCACAATATCAATACATGGCTTGCCTTTGGCACAAAACCCTTTGTAGTAAAACTACTAATCCAAATCAGAATCTTGATATTATTATTTGTGAACTTAAAAACGTGGTCCACCAGACAAAATATTTGGTATAATAATTTTATATCATCAATTGCCACTGCCACTGGTAAAATCTAAAATTTAAATAGCGTATTATAATAATAAGACATTAATCATATTTTAAATAGATCGCTTACTACCATTTTTTAGAAATAAATAAAGTGTAACTTAAATTAATAAACAAATTCCAAATAATTTAAGATTCCTTGCGTCATGTTAATAAAAATTAAATAAAATTTAATTCCATTTATTTGGTATTTTGTCCCGTACTTTCATGTCTCTAATAGTTCTGCTGTCTACTAGTTCTGGTAAGGCATATTACATATACAAATTTTGAATTTAATTTTGCTTCTTTTCTTCCCAAAAGCTGACATTATGACGAATTTTCTTCACTTTTATTTTTCGAGGAATCCAAACGCACAAAATGCAAAACCCCATTTGTGTAATGTGCCTAGTCCTGAATTTAAAAATAAAATTGTGGTTCTCCTCAGGGCCGACGAGAGGGGGCTGGCGGGACAAAATCCCAGGGCCCGGGCACAAGGGGGGGCCCGGCAGTGGCACAAGGGGGACCCGTTAGCTTTGGTGAGGATGTTTTATTTGTTTAGAAGTTTACCACAAAAGGGAGAAACGCTAGTTTATGTAAAATACAAAAATACAAGATGAGGACCTTTTTTTAGAGATTTCACTTAAGAGAATCTAAGTTTTTGCTTGAGGGCCTTTTTTTATATAGTCCTTTTCCCAGAAAGTTATTTCTCTACTGCATATTCCTTCTTCTACAGTCAGCACTCCAGCTCCATATGGACATTTTAACTCTATCATAGAGTTTTGTTTTTTGTTTTAAACTCCATCCGGACTGGCAGCAACATAATCAAATTCGGAATCAATAAAAAGTCCACATTTAAAAACATTTTCTTGCAAATAAATTTTCAAATCTTATTTTGCTCCGGATTCATTTTCCATGCCATATTTGGTGGCTTTAGCAAAGAATAAAAGATTTTCATTGTGCCACAATGCACAATCAGTTTGATCTCGTGTTACATTCATTTTTCTCTCATCTATATAAATTGGCAAACTTTTTAGAAAATCTTCTTTTGCAACGCGTATCAAAGAATGCGACAGATCAAAGCCACGTGCGAAAACAAGAAAAATGATTTACTTAGTTCGAAAAAATATGCATTACTTTAACAGACTAAAGAGTTGTTAACATGCTGGAATTAATTATTCTTAACTCGAATATGTATTTATTAAAAAAACTTCCGTGCAATATAAAAGTTATAATTCACATCTCACTGTATACCTTTTAATTTCGAATATGTTTTTAACCCTTGCATATAATATATATGCCAATTTTAGTATTACAGAAATGATTTACGTAAAAAAAAATAGGGTGTACAAATACGTAAAATTTATTTATCCCTCGTACAACATCAGTAAAATATATTATAAATTATTTTCACTCACAAATATTAATTTCGTAAAAATCTAACAGTGGCGCCACTTTTCAGATGAACAATCTTGCAATGTAAGGGTTTCGTAGTACCCCACTTTTAAAGTTTATTTTTGACTATTTTTAAAAGAAAAAAATATATACGTGTAAGTAAAGGTTAAAACTATACTCCTCGGGAACCACTTTTTTAAAATTCAATTTAGTTTTTTCTAAAAAAAATTGAGAAAATGGGTAAACACAGTTGAGTTTTGTATTTTTTTTTAGAAAAAACAGAATAAAATTTTGAAAAAGTGTCTCCAGAGAAGCACAGATTTAACTTTTACCTACACGCACATATTTTTTCCTTAAGAAAAATTAAAAAAAATACTTTAAAAGTGGGGTACTGCGAAACTCTTGATGATCTGCTCTAAAGCCAAGTAAACACTCCTTTAAAGGTTTTGAATAAGTCTTTAAAACTGAATTTCAATAAAATATTACTGGTACAAGAAAATGTTATCAATTCAAGAAAATGAGGTTTTCATATTATTTTTATTTTATTATTTATTAAGATTACGTTTGGTAGTTTGATGGGTATAAAATAAATAAATGACTAATGCTTCACTAACTTATATCAAATATAACTAAAGGTATCTTAAAACAAACCTATTACATCTAAGTCTACAATAACCAGAAAGTTTGTGACACTCTGTATATAATTTTTTTAAGGCTCATATGAAATCGATAAAATATACCGTGACAATCTCCTTCTAACATTTTCGTGTCACGTCAGAGATTCTTTGAATAAAAAATATCAGTTTGTATATATCAAATTTATTTGAAAGTCCTAAGTGTTTTCCACTCAATTTGCATGATACTGGAATGATTTTCTCGTAAAATTTGTTTGTTTCGATGATATAATATATACCATCGTGTGATATTGCTGCATAATATTAGTGATATAATGTGACACGATCCCATTTTGTACTAGGATGGAATTTTATTTGTCTGCAGAAATAATTTTATAGTAGGATTTATGGTACCAGATGCTTAAAATAATTTAGTGGAAGGGAGGAATATATTATTTTTTGTCAGCAATGTCTTCGATATTGTGTTTGGTAGAATCTGATTTTTAAAACTTGTCACATATCAACCAAGTATGAATGAGATTTAGTGTTAGAAAAGCAAAACAAAATTGGCAGGTACGATAATAAATTTCATTTAGTTTGTTAAAGATTTATACAGAGTGTTCAGATTTAAACGGACTCGTTTCTGAGATATAGAGTGTTTTATGATTTTTTGCCAAAACTGAAGTCGGCCATTTTGTTTGAACGGCTAGAGATATTTTGATAAAATTTTGTACAAAAGTTACACTCTCTTAGGGTAATCAAAGCCATAATTTAATTTTAAAAAACTCCAGGACCGGACTATGTTTTTTATATTGCTCTTCTCAGCTATAATATCACCCTGTATATCGGATTTTAATAAATGTTATTACACCTTTAAATAGTACGTGGATCAATAAATAAAATAATGTAATAATATTTAATGGCACCATCTTGATTTTCTTACAGTAAATTTTTATAATGGCTACTACAATATTATAAATCAGTATTTACAAAATTGAAATCAAATATTTTACTCTGTATTTTTAAAACTCTACACAAATTAGGTACATTCTTCATTTATTTTTAACTACTGCATTTTCTAATAAGAAATTGAACATCTACACAGGACCGGGCTCACTTTATTTGATAAAGTAACAGAACAAACTAACAGAAACAAATAATTAAAACTAAAGTAGAATTTCAAAATGAACACCGTGAACGTCAATACACCTTTGAGAACGTTTTAATAGGTTTTTTCACTGATTTGTCAATTATTTCCAGTTTATTTCTAATGATGTTAAATACATTATTAATTTATTCCAATAACTGTGCTCGGGTATTCATTTCTTCGTTGTACACCTCTGATCTGGAGACCTTGGTAGCCAATTGACGGGAGCGCCTCGACCTATCCATCTATTTGGGAAACGATGATTTAAATGGTATCTGACTAGTATTTGAAAATGAGGTCCAGTACCATTGTGTTGAAATCACATTCCTCTGGTAATAATTCCTTCTAACAAATTTGGCAGGATGTCTGAAAGGAAATTTAAAAAACTTTAGCTGTTAATTTACCTTTAAAAACATGAGGGCCTATTAAATGATTTTTATGAATACCACACCATACATTTATAAAAAATCTATATTGGGAATGTTTTTGTGATACAGTGTGAGGATTTTAAATTGCCCAAATATGACAATTCTTAGTGTAATTGATTCCATCACGTGTAAATTGGGATTTACAGTAAATAAAATTCTCGATATTGTTCTTCTGTGGGCCAAAGTCTATCTACAAAAAGATAAGCAGGGTACGTCGTCTCCGTGTTGAAGTCGCTGTACTTTTTGTACATGAAATGGATGCAAATTTTCTTATTTTAAAGTTTTCCATACCCTTTTATCGGTACTGCTAATTCATTACTGATTCTTCTTACACTGATAGAAAGATTATTTCGAGCTATCTGTAGTATCTCCTCTTCTTGTCGAAGATTATTTCTCGGAGCATGTTCATGTTTAACTGTAGTTGGAAACTTTCCATGTTGCTTACTAAATTCGAAAACCTGTAACAAATGTTTTAGAATTTGGTAAACGGCGATTATAATCATGTTTAGGACGGAATGAGTGATGGTGTAATTTGGCGCATTTGACTAAATTGAGTTTTTATCTCGTTTATAAAATATACCTAGTTTTTTGAACTTTTAATTTTGATTTCATCTGAGTTTTAGTTCGTTTAAGTTTTAGTTCATTTTATTTTCCAAATATAATTACCTCAAGATGAACGTGGAGAGAGGAATGAATTGGGTGGTTCGAAATCATCTTCCTGTTAGTGTAAGAATTAGTAATCAATAAGCAGTACCTAGGTACCAGAAACAATTTGTATCTATTTTATGTACAAAAAGTACAGCGACTTGAACACACATAAAATGTTTGGTGTGGAATTTATAAAAAAAACACTTAATACCCAAGCACAGTTATTGAAAAAAATTAACAATGTATGTAACAACATTAGAAATAAACCGAAAATAATTGACAAATCTGTGAAAAACCTATTAAAACGTTCGCAGAGGTGTATTGACGTTCACGGTATTCATTTTAAAAATCTACTTTAGTTTTAATTAATTAGTTGTTTCTGTTAGTTTGTTCTATTACTTTATTAAATAAAGTAAGCCCGGTCCTGTGTAGATGTTCAATTTCCTAATAAAAAACATTGTAGTTAAAAAAAAATGAAGCTGATACCTAATCTGTATAGAGTTTTAAAAGTACAGAATAAAATATTTGATTTTAATATTGTAAATACTGATTTATAATATTGTAGTCGCTATTATAAAAATGTACTGTAAGAAAATCAAGATGGTGCCATTAAATATTATTACATTATTTTATTTATTGATCCACGTAATATTTAAATGTGTAGAAACATTTATTAAAATCCGATATACAGGGTGATATTCTAGCTAAGAAGAGCAATATAAAAAAAAGAGAATCCGGTCCTGGAATTTTTTTAAATTAAATTATGGTTTTGATTAACGTAAGAGAGTGTAACTTTTGTACAAAATTTTATCAAGATGTCTCTAACCGTTAAAACAAAATGGCCGATTTTAATTTTCACAAAAAATCATAAAACACCCTATATCTCAGAAACGTGTAATATTAAAGGCAAAATATGGGGTTGTTTTAAACTCAGCTAAGTGTACTCTACCTCCCATTTGGCCGTGTCCGTTTAAATCTGAAACACCCTGTATATTCATCAACCTTAGCTTTATTCCTTGTCTACATGTATTTTTTATACGAATACTATCCATTGTAGGCTTTTGCGCTTGGAAATTGATGTTTTCCATGAACTGATATTGACAGATTTGTCGCTCTGGATATAAGATATACGTCAATTTTGTAGAACATTGAATTATCCGAAAATTATCCGATGATACACGAAATTATCCGAATTTCGGATAATTATCGGACATTAGCAACACTGCTAAGATAATAAACAGATTCACTCGTTACACCAGCCATATCAAAAGTATCAAAGTATCAAACATGCGGCCCGAATCAATTTTAAAAAAATGCCAGTTAATGCGGCCTTTTTTTTTTGAAAATTTAATAAATATCCTTGTTCTAAAGTAGTGCTTTTTACGTTAAGATTTTCAGTACCTAGTTTGTTTTCTTTAAGATTAGGTTTTGCGGCCCACCTAATTTAGCTCTTCATGCTTTTGGTCCACCAGTGACTTTGAGTTTGACATGTCTGCTCTACACATTGTCTACCCAAGAGCAAGACGGAAATTTTCGTAGTCCTTCTGCATGTAAAATGTTGAGTTGATTTGTTTGGCTTACATCTTCTTCGTTTTGCTTATATCTTTATAGCCCAACAGATGACTGTTTTTTCTTTGGTTAAAATTTGGATTAGTTTTTGAGATTCACCACTGACATGGTTTAAAATATAAAAAAAAAAAAACCAAAACCAACGTGGCAATCTTACATATTTTGATAGGCTATTCCGTTGTTCGCGAACAAAAAGAAATTTAAAAGTATCAGTATTACAATACAGAGTGAGCGATATTTGACTTTCATATTTAAAAAAACAATGAAATGTAATTTGGTTCCTATGATCGAAGAAAATTTTCAAATTTTAATTTTTTTTAATTGTCTGCTTCTTTTTTAATTTACTTCACCCACGGATTATAATCAAATTACCTATGGATAAATTCTAACATGTCGTATCCCCATTACATCGAATTTTACTGGGGACATAAATAACGATTTAATAGAAGCTTGAACGTTAAAATTATTCATGTAAATTGTTGTGAAAATTCCTTTGTATCGGATTTCCGATATTTTAGATAGTGTTCAGAAGCCGTAACCACAAGTAATATTAACAATTATTGTGGTTAACAATATGTTAGAATTCACCTACCGAAATGTGAGTAAAGATCTTTTTTTTTATTAATACCCCAAGTGAAACATTTGTGAATATCCTATTATTATTATTATTATTATTATTATAAGGTCGACATATTTTAATCTAACTTACCTAGAGTTGAAAAACTTTATTAAATAAGGTCCTCATCACTAGTGTAACTTAGTCTAATTATTTAGTGACATAACCGGTAACGTATAACACTATAACGCAATAAATAACACTTTAACACACTAACACTATAACAGTAAAACACTATAATACTATACCAAAACACTATACCAACACTATAACAATATAAAAATATAATACTATACCATTATAACACTATAACACCCTAATACTATAACACTAACACTATAACACTCTATACTCTGCTTTTAGCTAACATCACTGAGTCAACTCAAAAGGCTTAATTCTTTTGAATCATCTTACTATTGGCATTGTTGTGTTACGCAGCAACCTGCAGTAGGCTGCAGCTGTTATAGGAAAACATTACCCTACAGCGTGCTGCGGTCGTCATAAGTCAGAAGGGGGAATATTCGAGAAATATCATTCCACGTCAAAACAAATCCGAACAGCTCGAGGAAGCAAGCTATATAAATCAGTGATCCTGACGTCAGTTTTTAGTTTCAACGTTGCTTACTGGAGTTTGGCTACGAATTCTTCTTTCTAACTCAACTATTTCAGTTCTAATTTGCCTTTCCAAGTCAATTCTAGCCTTTTCCTGTTGTCACTCTAAATTAGCTTTTAAATTATCTTGTTGCTCTAAATTAGTTTTTAGATTTTCTTGTTGCTCTAAATTAGTTTTTAGATTCTCTTGTTGCTGTTCTAAGTTAGTTTTTAAATTCTCTAAAATAGTTTTTAAGCTTTCTTGCCGCTGCTACCTCTTGCCTGTAGTTTTCTTGAATTTGTATTAAGCCATTTATAATCACCACCTCTGTTTTTCTATGCCTCTCCTTCTTCTCCTCTTCTCGCCTTTCCGTTTTCTCTTCTTCCGTCTTACGCCTTTTTTCCTCCTCTTCTTCCTTCTTACGCCTTTCCTTTTCCTTTTTCGCCTTACTTTCTCCTCTTCCATCTTCAAAAACCATGCTGGTGGGCCTGAAGTATCCATCGTATAACGTCTATCATAAAACTGAAAACTGACGTCAGGATCACTGACTTATATAGCTTGCTTTAACTTTCTCGAACTGTCCTGATTTTTCTTGTCGTGGAATGACATTTCTCGTCTATTCCCCCTTCTTATTTTACTCGTACCCTTACTTATGACGACCGCAGCAGGCTGTATGGTGATGGATGATATATTTCTTCTTTTATTCGCACGATTCCTATAACAGCTGCAGGCTACTGCAGGGTGCTGCGTAACAGTTGAGAAGCTGGATGACCTCAACGTTCCCATATTGGAGCAGTTGATGTTCGTGACTACTGGCAACTTTTGCTTTTGTTTTTTTCGATCACCTCCACCTTAAAGTAGCTACAAAGGTCAGTTTTGTGCAAGTACCAGTGCACATTGACGATGTTTCTTAATATTTTGGAAACTTTAAAAACCTAACTTAGATGTTATTTTTACTGGCACAGAACAAAGATGGATACCATACGTTTAGAATGGTTTCAATATTTGCTCGTAAATAAGCAATTCGTTCTATGTGGATAATTTGAAGTTTTTTCCTAGGAACCAATACAGTCTTTTGTATTTTATACCAATCTCGTCACATTTCTTTTTATTGGCTTTCCAACAAAGTCTAGCATCAAAAAATCTAAGTATCGTTTATTCTAATACATTGATTTTGTTTATTGCTAAGATTTATGTAGGCAGATTTGCCTTTATTCAATTCAATTCGCCATCTCTTCGTCCAGGTGTCATCAGCAAATGTTACGATAGTATTGTGCTCAAGAAAAGGAATATCTCTGGTATACAACAAATAGAGTACTGAACCTACACTGTCTTGTTCTAGTTCCATCCAGTTTAGACGACTTTTACCATTATTCAGCAGAAAAGTACTCTCTGTTTCGTATATAAATATGTTTATTTTATATAAATTGGTGAATATGTTCAATAGGCATTTTTAATCGCTTTGTATATTTCCAAAGTAATTCTTACTCTTTTAGTTAATTCATCTAAATATTCGCCAATTGACTCAATTTAGTGCGCCGTATTTTACGAATTAGCCGTTTGTTAGATTATTTAAAATTCTTGTATCAACTGGTGCTCTAGACTGTTGCCATTTTCTACTAATTTTCCTTTTTAGTGTTTCATCCCCAATTTGGCAAAAAGGAACACTTGATTTCTCTCCAGAATAGGCTTTTTACTGTTTTATTCTAACATATCTTTTTGATAAATAGGATTTAAATAGTTTTGACTATGACGTGGCAGTAAAAAGTTTAGTTTATGATTAAAATTACCTTAGTCAAAGTTGCTTCGTTTGGGCTCCAGAGGGCCTTGAAGTTACAATTTTTAAATCGTTTTTCCCATATAAATTTAAAACGGCATATGCGATTTTGCTGAAATTGGTATATTGGTAGAGTTTTATGTGGCAAAAAAATGGTATTAAAATTTTGTCCGATAATAATACATAGGCGTAGAACTTGATTTTTTAAATAATTGCGCCTTTAAAAATTCTACGCCAATGAAAGAAAAGGAGTTTGAGTATGAAATTTAGATTGCGCAACTTATTTACTTATAAAAAGGTACTCTTGATAAGACTCGATTACTCTCATGGTTTTCGCTAAATTTCTGTTTTAATAATTTAGAGTGTATAGGTTTCACAAAAATATTTATTTACAACATAATCAAAATAGAGATTTTACAAAAATATTTCAAAATGTTCACCATTTTCACACATACAAAGATCTATACGTCGAAGAAAATTAAAATGTATCATTTCCGTAACTTCTTCATCACCTCTAAGATTCTTTATTGCATCTTGAATACGTTGCCAGAGTTGTTCCTCATTTTCTACAGGTTCCCTGTAAACTGTGGATTTCAGATGTCCCCATAAAAAGTAATCCATCGGTGTTAGGTCTGGGGAACGTGGTGGTCATTTTACAGGTGCGTCATTACCTCTGCCTATCCATTTGTGTGGATATTGTTCATTCAAGTGGTTTCTAACGTTTAAAGAAAAATGTGGTGGAGCTCCATCTTGCATAAACCACATATCTCTCCGAAGTTGGAGAGGTAAATCTTCTAACAATTCTGGCAACGAATTTTGTAGAAAATCCAAATAATTTTCTCCAGTTAATCTTCGTGGAAGTATGACAGGACCAACAATGAAATTACCAATTATTCCAGCCCACACATTAATTTTGAATTCGTGCTGAAAATGGTTTACCTTTATTGCATGCGGATTTTCAACGGCATAAACATGTTCATTATGGGTATTAGTTATACCTCTTCTTGTAAAACCCGCTTCATCGGTAAAGAGAACCTTCTTGACAAAGTTTGGATCTCTTTCTCTTTGCATATTAACAAATCGACAAAAACCCAAACGAATTTGAGGATCATGGACTAATAATTCTTGTACTGGCTTCTTATGGTATGGATATAGCAATTGTTCTCTAAGCACTTTATGAACGACATCTTTACTTACTCCTAGTTCCCTTCCAATTCGTCTGGTGCTTAATTCTGGATCTTCTTCAATACGTTCTAAAATGTCTTCTTCAACTTCAGGAATCCTTACAAAACGTTCTCTTCCATTATCAACAGTGTTGGGAGCAAAGGAATCGGTCTCCCGAAGACGTCTCTCAACAGCAGCAAAAGTTAGGTGGCTAGGTACACGACGATTTGGAAACCTTTCAGAGTACACCCAGACACTCTCTCGAGCATTTCCTTCACAAAATCCTAATGTCAGTAACATATCGGTATATTCTGTATTGGTATATTGTACAGCCATATTAATAAACCACGCATTTGTTTTTTAATTATTGAGTCAGATAGAACACTTTCAATCGTTAACAAGAGATTAGGTGTTAAAACTTGACAATATTTTTATTTAGATGAAACTATGGAAACCAACAATAAACGTTTTTGTATACGTATTGCAGGCAAATAATTAATATTCCTCAAAAAATCGTACATGGCAAGAATCGAGTATTTTTGTTAAAAGTCTCGATTAGTGGTGTTGAAGAAGATGTGAAAAAAAAACATTTTTATGTTTTTCATTGTATAAAATTTTGTCCGATAATAATACATAGGCGTAGAACTTGATTTTTTAAATAATTGCACCTTTAAAAATTCTACGCCAATGGCAAAAAAGGGGTTTGAGTATGAAATTTGGATTGGGTACTCATTTACTACAAAAAAGTACCCTTTGATAACACTCGATTTACTCTCATGGTTATGACAAAGTTTGTATTTTAATAATTATTGTTTATGTTCTAAAATTACTAAAATGCAAATTTCGTCAAAACCATGAGAGTAATCGAGTGTTATCAAGAGTACCTTTTTTAAAGTAAATGAGTTGCGCAATCTAAATTTCATACTCAAACTCCTTTTCTTCCATTGGCGTAGAATTTTTAAAAGGGCAATTATTTAAAAAATCAAGTTCTACGCCTATGTATTATTATCGGACAAAATTTTAATACCATTTTTTTTGCCACATAAAACTCTACCAATATAACAAATTTCAGCAAAATCGTATATGCTGTTTTAAATTTATATGGGAAAAACGATTTAAAAATTGTAACTTCAAGGCCCTCTGGAGCCCAAACGAAGCAACTTTGTACTAAGATAATTTTACTTAAATCGACTTATTTTGGTCTAAGGAATATGTGGTATGTTTTGTAAAGACCTTTTACAGACACCCTGTAGATCTGAATACAGATTTGTAAACGTTGAATTTTATATTGCTCTCTTTTATTTCTAAATCACTTGTTCGGTATACAATCCACTTTGCTTATGTAATATTATTCCAACTCAGATCCATTTTCTATTCTAAGAAGAGGACGAAAATATTGTACTATTGTTCAATCATTTCATCCTAAATATCTTGCAAACCCTCGAAACTCTTTCTTGTCCTATAACCGACGTGGTTTCTTGTCAACAAGAATAAACTTAAAAACTCAAATATTTCATCTAGATAAAATTATTTTTATGTCTATAAACACAAATTGTAATAGATGGAAAACAATAAAAAAGAAGCAATCAGATATGTACTTTCGAATTTATGGCAAATGCCATTTTTGATTACTGCTACTATATCAAATACGTCCGGAATTTTTGTAGACGTTGCGTGATTACACTGATTAGAATCAAAGATAAAACTATATAAGGAGTATCTGGTAAATAAAGGAACAATTTTTGGGAAAATTATATTTAGAAGAATATTCAACTAGACAGAAAATTCACAATGCGAAAAAAGAAAAAATAGTAATTCAAATTTTACATTGCTATCAGTTTTGAAGACAAAATTACTTCCTCCTCTGTCAAACCTAGTGGATGAAGATAAAAATGTGGTGAATTATTAGGTTAAATTAAATTAATGGAAAAATGTAACTAACAATAACTAATAATACTCATAATTACTTAAAAAAAATTAAACGTTTAATACTTCTTTTTGAGTGTTAGTGTAGATTTATTTCATAACCGCACGCATAGTTTTCACTTAGATGACTTGTATCTCTGTTTTTATTGGCCTACTTTAGAATAACTTTTATGGATCACTCTTTATAACATCGCAGGTGGAGTTCGTTGAAAATAACTAAAAAAGGTGATAGTGAACTTGTTAAGGCCAAGTTCAATTTCGTTTGACATATAATCACAATTTTTTTAGGTTAGAAAATTGTATTATCGATTTTTTCATTCGAAGTAATACAAGACGTCACTCTAAATTTCTATCTCTTTATGTCAACAAATATGTAACACGATGAATTCATAAAACGTATGTCACTAATGAATATGTGGCGGCAACTGACGGCAACACTGTCAGCTACTCCATGGCTACTAGAGTACATAAAGGTCCGGTATAAGCCATATATAAATGGAAAATAATAATTTAATGTTTTGATCGAGTTAAATAAAATATCAAAATTAAATGTTTATTTTTAATTAAACGACATTTTTAAATGTCTTCAATCAAAAATAATATAGGCTAATACTCAAGTGCATACGAGTGTACTGGACAAGAGATAATTTAACCCTTTACTACAGTTTTTTGTAATGAAACCAGCGGTAAAATAGATATTTGTGTACCAAGGGTGTGTTTTGGCCGAATTAGACATATGCGTTCGAGTCTAAGCTAGTTCTGATTAAGTATGAGAGTAATAGGCAAGAAACGGGTGTTCAATCAAACTTGACATCGAGATAGATATCACATAAGCAGGTATACTGAAGATGAACTTTGCAGGACCAAGCATCAGATAGGTATAACACTTGATATTCTGAAAACTATGCATACTACACTGAATAAGAACGAATGGAAGTGTCAGAAGGAGGCTAAACAAAAAATAGACGGAACAGAGCCGAATAGATAGATAAGTAATATTTTAGCCAGGAGAGAGTCGATGAGTGTTATAAATATAGTTAATTTATAAATGTATTTTTATTGTATAATTTCAGTTTATTTTCATTTTTGGTATAAAACTATGGCTGACATAATAAAACTCTTAAAAGTATATATATTTTCAATCTTTATTACTATACATTATTTAGTTTTCATTTAATCTCTCTGACCTAGGGAAAAAGTTAGAAAACCCTGGTCACAATTGTTTACAATGTTGGTGTTCCTAATGATACAAAACATTACAGAGGAATGATACTTAGCTGATGAAATCTCGAGTTCACGCATGACGTATTGTGGTATGGAATATGGCTATCTCTGATGCATCTGCAGATTTAAATTTATTTTTGCGTACTGTTTTCTATCAACTGATATCCCAAATTTATACAAGCCACGTCTTCGCACCACAATGTGACATAGCATCAAATCTGCTTAATCTCATACCATTTTTTTTAAGTATCAAGGATATTCTTGGTGTTGCTGATCATCATGTTTCGAGTCATTGAACCTAAAAAGTAACAAATATCAATAAATAGAATTCGGAATTTATTCCAAAAATATTTTTCTTTGGGAATTATATAGAATGTCTCGTTAATATACTGACAAACTTTTAAAGGTGGTAGGTGCATCAAAATAAACGTTTTTTTGCTTAATAAAATAAAAATAATTTTATTGCCCAACAAATTAATCCATTTACAGAACAAAATACATGAAATAAATGTTAAACATAATATTTCGACAGAAAATAATTTTAGCAACAGCAAGAAAAAGAAAAGAAAGAATCCTAAATACATTAGCTACAAATTAGTACAAATAATGGTCGAAATAAATATCCCAATCAGAACAAAATTAATTAAAATTTGAGGACATTAGCGTTATAGGTTCATTCAAATACTTGCTGTATAAAATGTTTTATGATATCTAATGGCTGTTTGGGGAACATTAAAATTTATTTAATTTATCAAAAATAGTACATCAATAGTGTTATGTAATATTTTATAAAAAAATGTAACACTGGAAACTACCCTTCTATTTTCGAAAGAAGCAGAGATTCTTCAATACCTCGAATGGGATACAGCTCATCTATTTGAGAGATCGCCGCTGAACATTGTCCAATGATCTTTGATGAATATTGTAAATAAGGTTCCAGATAAGAGATGCATATTCTAGCCTGGAACGAACTAAAGAAAAGTAAAGGATCTCCAAGCTTTAAGAGTTTGTAAAAGAACGAGTATTACTAATTAAGAATCCTAAGCTTTTCAACGCAGAAGCAACGGTATTTTCAATATAATCCGAAAAAGTAACTTTTTGGTTGAATAATATACCTTAATCTTCAATTTGTGCACAAGTCCGATAAAGGTAGGCTGTTAATTAAATAATCAAACTCCACCTTGTTAATACTTCTAGTATAGGAACATACTTTACATTTAGACATATTCATAAACAGCTTGTTTTCATTACACCAATTTACAACGATTCCCAAGTTGGGTCTGTAAAAAGTAACAGTCTTGAATTGATAAGATTGAGGTAAATATTTTTAAGTCAGCAGCGAACAGCAGGTTAAATTTATTGCCAAGTCATTTATAAATATACTAAATAATAGTGGCCCCAGATTGGAGCTCTGTGGAACTCCAGATGTTGCTGTGGGGGGCGAAGATGAAAATCCGTTGTAAAAGACATAATTAAAACGATGATTTAGGTAAGATGAAAATAATCTCAACAGCGACTGATCAAACCCTAAGCTTTCCAACTTCCTTACAAGAATATTATGATTTTTAATTATTACAAAATACATTATAAGCAGGTTGTACAAAAAATATTCTAAACATATTTTAACTAACAAGAGTTTTATTTTTAACTAGTTATATTCAAAAACAAATGTCATTTTTAAAACTATGTTCAACAATAACCGATGAGTATACAACAAGGTTCACAGTTTAAACCAAGTCTACATTTTAACTACCTATTGTACAACCCGCCATATGTACAATTAAAAATTAATTGTATTTCTTTAAAATGCACTGGATTCTGTTGATCAAAACCATTCGATAAAAAAATTAAAAAGTATTGGTATAAAGGTGGTTTCTATATCTATGCTATAAAGCATGCATTGGGGCAGCAGGTAGATTATCTAAGTATCAGGTCAGAGAGATTAAAATTAAATAACATATGTAGTGGGATTCTCATCTTTCAGTACGTCTCCTATTGAGACTCCTATCTTTGTTCGACAGACAGCGATTTTGATGTAATGTCTCTCTCTATTCTGTATGTAATGTGTCGAGTTCGCACAAAAGAGTCGCTGTCCTGATCAGAAGAAATTAACCACATCAAAGAAAGAAAATTAGGTCCCCTGTTATTTTTAATTTATATTAATGATTGTTGATGTCGCAATAATCAATATGACATTTACCTGTTTGCCTATGATGTCCTTATCTATGTTTCTTGTAAGTTGTAAGGATTCAGATAACTTAGTAAGAGTTAATTGTCAATGAAACTCTGCAAAATTTCAATTTACCAAGAAAAGCTGAAATTATAGTCTTTGTTTTTATTAAATTGAGGCTGTCCCCTTGTAATTGTAAGTTGAGGTTATTAAATTTTTCGAACAAATCTGTCAAATACGCGATGTCTGCTTTAAAATTGATCAAGTTTTTTTTTTAAATCAGTATCTTTACTTTCCAAAAACTCTAAAACTGAGTCAAAAAGTAAATAAAATCTTTATAAACATGCACCTTTCGACAACCAGCGTACTTCGGTATGTAACAGCAATCGTTGGAAGTTTTCATCATTTTCATCGCACAATTGTGCAAATAAACGCGTATTCAATGCATTGCTTCTTATTTTGTTAATTTCATTAATCACAAATTGAAGCAATTGGTGCAATCTATCACTCAAATTTTTCGCTACTAGACGTTGTCGGTGGATAACACAGTGAATCGCAATTACCTCTGGTATAATTCTTTTAAGATGGCTTATAAACCCACGATATCGCCCGACCATGGCAGGAGCTCCATCTGTTGCCACCGAAATAACGTTTGTGAATTTAATCGATTTTTATTTAAAAAAATCACTCAAAACATTAAATATTGATTCATCTTTAGTGTCCGTCTTCAAAGTTTTCGCGAACATATGCCAATAATAATGCTTCATTGCCAGGTAAAGTTGACTGGTCCAGTTGAATAGAAAAATGTTCGTAGATAATCACACAAGAAACTTTCAACATCAGAGCTCATTTCATCAATACGTCTTTGTACAGTGTTGTTACTCAAAGTAATTCTTTTGAGTAAGTCAAATGAAGATTTGTGCAGAACAGTTTTTAAAACCTCTTCAACAGCAGGTAAAATTAACTGTTCTCCAATGGTATACGGTTTTCCAGATTTTCCGATAAGTAATGAAATATTGCAAGATGCCCGCAAGCCATCATCGTTGCTTTCACTGTGCACGGTGGGTCTCTTTTCATATTTTTCCTTTAATGTTTGGAAATATTTCAAATCTTTACCTATTTTATCAGAATGGCACCTTTTTAGATGATCTTCCAGCACAGGAGAGTCCAGTTTGCAAATTAATTCTTAATTTACAGTGAGGAATTTTGTAACAACGTGGTATTCTCCGATTAAAAGACGTTCCAATCTTCTAACAGCAGAAAGCTACAAGTTTATCGTCCTAGAAACTCTAGTATCGAAGAGAATTATTATACAATGGATATTACTTAATCAATAATATTTGGACAAATTTATGGGCGATTCACAGCCGAGCATTATATATTTGCGTGCATAGAAATATGCCCACTGTAAACTTTTGACTTAACTATTATATATATATATTTTTTTTTTTAATTATTAAACAACATTACTGTTATTCATTAATTATTAGACAACATTAAAGCATATTAAATTGTCTTTCAAAGAGCATATTTTTTTGATCTGATGAATAAATTAAAAAAAAATATAGTTAAATTGAAAAGTTTACAGTGGACCGATTTCTATGCACGCAAGTGTATAAACATCTTAGACAAACGTTGTGTTACCATTAATAAAAGTTTTTCCTGACAATTTTACCTTTCAACATGTAAGAAATCTGTTTGGTATGCTCGTAAAAGTATGAACTGACTTTTATTAAAAATTAATTATTATAATTTTTTAATAAAAGTCAGTTTATACGGCTCAAATAGTAAGACAATGAATCAACGACGAGGACGACGACGACGATGTGGATCCAAGGGTCCCAGGTTCGAATCCCACCGTTGGCCGGGATTTTTTAAATTAATTTAATTAATTAAAATTAATTCTGATGCCTTGGTAGGATTCCCCACTCGACCATTCACTGTTGGGTTCTAATTAACAGTGCTGTTCCTAAAGTGGCGCTGGGAAACAGTAACAAAGCCTACACAGAACACGAGGCGAAATAACCTTAGCAGTTGAAGCCGATGACACAAAAAAAAACAACAACAATAACAACAAGCCCTAACTTGAACCCCATTGAAAATGTATGGGGCTTCATAGTCAAAAAGATATATCAAAGAGACTTTAGGCCGGCAAACTGCGGTCATTTATGGGAAGTTATTAAAAATACTTGGGAGAGCTCGTAGATTCCTAATACGATATCTAATTTTGTCCATGCCAAGAACATTGAAAGGTGTTGTTAAATTTCGAGGAGAACATTGTCTTAATTTTCATTAGAAACCTTCCCTGCACCTTGTCTAAAAGGCCTTCACAATCTTCGTTCTTTTTTTTTTCCAGCATTTTTTCGTAAAATATACAAATTTACTGACATTTAAGTGAGCATCCAATTCATTTAAAAACCAATTTTCGTACAATTTTGATTTCATTTTGTAATAAATAAACTGTTTTTGTAATTTTATTTTCTATTAATTTTTTATTGTACATTTAATGTAGATAAGACCGATTCGACAAAACGGCACAAATAAAAGTAATATAGTTTTATTCTCAATATTATCCCTCATTTTGTAACACCACTGGCCAAAGCCAGACTTACATCAATTAATTACAGTTAAAAATACCATGACAACCAAAGAGCGTTCACATTTGGGTTGTGCCGACTACAGAACACGTATCCCCTAGATACCTCACGCCAATGTTAGACTTTTAAACCAAATTAGCGCCACCTTGTGTTTGCAGTAGGAACTAAAATGACAGATGGCGGTAAATTGAAATTGTAATTTTTACCTTAGCAGTTAAGGCCGATGAAAAAAGAAAAATAATAATATGTACTGTAGTTTCTCTTGTCCATTTTTGGAAAAAAATACATTTAGCAATAAAATAGAATATTATACTAAATTATATTGCCTGTTATTACTTTTTTCCTTAATATTTTGAAATAGATAATAGACTTCCTATAAATATTAGACTTATTACTGGCCAAATGTACACACCCAAAAAAGGTTTTAGACACACAATACATTTTAACACAGTCAGCTTGAAGTTTGTCATTGTAAGAAAAAAATTAATTCTGTACCTACTTTTATGTGAATAAATATGTTAAAGACATTTTGATTAATCCTGGTATAACCCGTAACCTCGATATTCACATGACATTCACAATTTTTGATCTGTTTATTTTTTGATTTATGGCTGATGGCGATTGGTTTTTCTTTTTCAGATCGTTTTGATAAGAATCGAATATTATGGAGGAGACGACCGATACCAATACCCTATGGGTGAATCTCAGTTCTCTCGGGGAAGGCAACATTTTCGCGGTTCTGCCTCAAATCATGAAGCAGATGATGGCGGAAAGCATGATCGCGACTATCGACGACTTCAATGACGTCATCTTGCCCAGTGACGAGACGTGGCAGACCAAGATTTACTATCAACTGGTCGAAAAGCAACGACAGGTTGATAAAACTGTTGATGATAATGAGTAAGTGCCGATATTTCTGGCTACAAAAAAAATATGGGTGTCGCGGCGGCTAGAAGTAGGTTTTTTAATATATCTTCAATACATTTTGTACAAACAGCACGGCAGTACTTAATAATAATAATAATTTATTTACCAAAAATAATATAAAAACAATGTATAATGATTAATGTAAGTTCGTTCGAGATAAATAAACAGAAACACCCACAAAAAGAATCCTTGAGCATGGGTTATTATTGGTTATTTAGGACGAGCAGTCTTAATAAAACACAATATTACAATATTATAAAAAAATGAAAAATTATACAAAAATAATATTTGGAATAATATAAAAAACAGTTACGTGATACTAAGTTTAATTTAATATTTACATTTTATCAACTATTTTTTTTTTTTTAGACAAATTATTAAATTAAACTAGTAAACCAGACTATAACATTCGTTATTTGTTGAAATAAAACGTTGCAGGTTCGCAGTAGGGATGGAATATATCCATTTTTTTATTTTTACTTTGAATGCTCTTTAATTCTAACGGTATTTCATTATATAATTTAGGACCCAGGTAAGCATAACTTTTTTGCCCTATAGTTTTTTGGCTTTAGGTATTACAACATTATTTAATTTATATCGAGTCGCGTGGTCATGACTTACTGATAGTAAAGTGTGTTTGTCATTACGTTGTTTTGTAATAATCATTTTTGCAAATAACTGATAAATATCTAATACTCCAGCTTCTTGATAAAGATCTATTGTTGGGTGAGTTCTAGGTCGGTGAAATATTGTTTTTAATATACTTTTTTGTATTTTCTGCAAGTTATTAATTAAAGTGGCACCTGCTACACCCCATGCTATTATACCGTATGAGAAATAACTTTCAACTAATCCATAGTAAAGAATTTTTAAATACCTCACATGGAGGAAAGTGGAAAGGATTCTAAATTTATATAAGACGAATCTTAGCTTTTTTATAATATAGTTAATCTGTTCTTCCCATCGCAGATGTGAGTCGATATATATTCCCAAATACTTTATTTTATTTGTAGATTTTATAATAATAGTTTCATTTTCGAGCGCGGAAATTAATTTAGACTTATTTTTGGGAAATTAGATAACGTCGTCAGGAGAGAGATCACTCTAACTCGGAAACGGATCGAACCTCCGGAAAAGAAAATAAAATAATAAAAAAAATTGGAAACGGGTTGAACCGCTCACTTCAATGTTAACAGGGCGGTTTCTAAGAGAGATTGGATATAGTCGTTGACAATGAGAGCACTCAGAGTCTAGTTTACGTCCAGCCTCAAATAAAAAAAATGCCAAAGATTCCCCACTGAGGGATGAAATGAAATATCTTGGATAAGAATCAAAATTTTTCACTTGTCGCACGGGTGTCCCAACTAATTATATAAAAGTTGATATAAAAAATAATATACGGTTCCTACCTTAGAAGATAAACGGGGTTATTCAATGAACTTTTTCGAAATCACGGCACTCACGGAGTATTTACTAGGCACTATCGAAGGGCGTAATTCCCAGAGTGATTGAATTTATGCTTTTCGGTAAGCCCGAGTGGGGGATACCACTACTACAGCCGACTGTTTACAATTTAAAAATAAAAATAATGTCCTTCTAGTACCTTGACAATTAAAAGTAGATAATTAGTACGAAATCGACTCTACAAAATGCCCATTCGGATTTCGGCAAATATAGGAATATTTTAACCTACGAGAGTATTCGCAATTGTTGAAAAACGGCAATTTCTGGGAAACAGAAATACGGGGGATCTTCTACATGTCCTCAGGCTGGAATTAATTAAAATAAACATTTTTTAAATTAATTGAGAGCAAAATTTAGTGACTTCGTTTCTTTTTATCATATCAAAAAAAGGAAATTTAAAAAAAAGCATTAATCTTTAAAATAATAATAATAATAATAATAATAATAATAATAATAACTAACTAAAAGAAAACAACAAAATGCTGACTTCATGACTAATAGGAAAAAATTCTTTAGAAACCTAGAAACATCAGAGAATCAAAGCCGAGAACAAATCCCAACCAATAACGAAGAATTTTGCAACTACTGGAGCTCTATCTGGTCAGAGCCAGTACAGTATAATAGAGATGCAGAATGGGTAGCGGAAATCGAACAACACTCTGCGGAAATCGTAGAAATGGGATTTGAACGATTTACTGTTGATAATATTTCCCAGAGCATTAGAAACACCAGCAATTGGAAGTCACCGGGACCAGACCGACTTCACAATTTTTGGATTAAAAATCTACCGGCCTGCTTTCCAAGTTTGGCGCGTTGTTTCACGGAGGCACTAGATGACCCCTCAAAGTTTCCTAACTTTCTCACTGAGGGAAATACCTTCATGTTATTTAAGAACGGTGACCCTAGTAAACCCAAGAACTACAGGCCTATAACATGTCTATCAGTTGTATATAAACTTTTTACATCACTTATCAACAATAGCATATATCAGCACTGTACCGCAAACAATATATTGCAAGAAGAGCAAAAAGGGTGTATTAGACATTCAGCCGGATGCAAACATCAACTTTCCATTGACGCAGTGGCTGTTAAACAAGTTCAGATTAAAAAAAGGAATCTTAACATCTGCTATATAGACTACCGTAAGGCCTTTGACTCGGTTCCTCACGACTGGCTTGTAAAAGTGCTGGAAATCTACAAAATATGCCCCAAAATAAGGGTGGTGCTCGAACATCTCATGGGTACCTGGAGAACTAATATTTTGATGAATAACAAGAACGCTGGTAATGTACGAATATCAGGAGGGATATTCCAAGGAGACTCCCTATCGCCTGTATGGTTCTGCCTAGCATTGAACCCTATATCTACTCTCCTGAATAAAACAAATATCGGGTATAGACTCAATTTGAAAAATAGGCGAAAATTATCTCATCTTTTATATATGGACGACCTTAAACTCTTCTCTGAAAATGAGAATGGTCTACAATCCCTTATTAACACAGTATCTACATTCAGTAATGACATAGGCATGTCCTTTGGGCTTGATAAATGTGCCATCATTAACATTAAAAAGGGCAAAGTAGAAAACCAAGAAACGCCATTCAATAATATTGAAAATCTACCTCCAGATGAAACTTATAAGTACTTGGGAACACCACAAAACCAGCGTATAGACCACACGCAACTTAAAAAAGTATTCACGGAAAAATACAAAAAGAGAGTACTAAAAATTTTAAATACAAAGCTGTCAGCGAAGAATCAGATTGTCGCTCTAAATTCATGGGCAGTACCTGTCTTGACGTACACATTTGGCATCCTGAAATGGTCCGATGCTGATCTAAATGAGCTTGATCGCTTAACCCGACGTCTAATGACCAAATTCCGATGTCTACACCCTAATGCATCGGTCAAGAGAATATATCTCCCCCGAAAGAACGGTGGCCGAGGAATGGTTAACATTTATAAACTATGCAGGACACAGGAGGTAAAACTAAGACAGCGATTGCTTGAGTCGGAAGATAGTCTAATGAGGTTAGCTACCCAAGAAGATCGAGGGTATACACCTCTTAACTTACAGCACCATCATCTTTTGTTTGATATAAGCACAAGACAAGAAGATCAAGAAACATGGGCGGAACGAGCTCTGCACGGAAAATTTCCAAAGAGTCTGGAGTTAGATAACATCGATAAGGCACCATCATTGGCTTGGCTTGACGCTTGTTATCTATATCCGGAAACAGAAGGATTCATAATGGCTATTCAGGACAGAGTTATGAGAACACGAAATTATGAGAAACACTGCCTAAAACTAGAGGTCGAAGACAGATGCAGAAAATGCGGATCAGTGGGTGAAACTATCGAACACATAATAGCAGGATGTCGGTACCAAGCAGACAACGCATACCTAGGACGTCACAACCAAGTTGCCAAGATCATCCACCAACAACTTGCTTTAAACAACGGTCTCCTGAGCTCATGCCCACCTTACTATAAATATCAGCCCGCAGCTGTTCTGGAATCAACAGAAACGGTGCTGTACTGGGATAGGCCAGTAACAACGGACAGGACAGTCGACCACAATAGACCAGACATCGTCATTATCGATAAACAAAAGAAAACAGGATTGATCATCGATATAGCTGTACCACTGTCATACAACGTCACTAAAACCGAGACCGAGAAGATCAGGAAATATGAAAATCTGTCATATGAATTAAAGAACATCTGGAAACTAGACGAAGTCTCCATAGTCCCACTGGTAATGTCAGCGGAGGGAATTATATCGAAACACTTCAGTAAAAATCTCCAAGATATAGGATTATCAAAAAACATAGTGACATATGCACAGAAAGCAGTCATTTTGCAAACCTGCCACATCGTTCGCAGGTTCTTAAACGGTACCTAAGTGGGTTAAACTGAATTGTTTCCCTGCTAGGTTGTCCGAGCTCATACATTTTGTATAGCGAAAAATTATACCAGCATGTGCTGAGATCACGAAAATAATAATAATAATAATAATAATAATAATAATAATAATAATAATAATAATAATAATAATAATAATAATAATAATAATAATAATAATAATAATAATAATAATAATAATAATAATAATAATAATAATAATAATAATAATAATAATAATAATAATAATAATAATAATAATAATAATAATAATAATAATAATAATAATAATAATAATAATAATAATAATAATAATAATAATAATAATAATAATAATAATAATAATAATAATAATAATAATAATAATAATAATAATAATAATAATAATAATAATAATAATAATAATAATAATAATAATAATAATAATAATAATAATAATAATAATAATAATAATAATAATAATAATAATAATAATAATAATAATAATAATAATAATAATAATAATAATAATAATAATAATAATAATAATAATAATAATAATAATAATAATAATAATTAATAATATTAATAATAATAATAATAATAATAATAATAATAATAATAATAATAATAATAATAATAATAATAATAATAATAATAATAATAATAATAATAATAATAATAATAATAATAATAATAATAATAATAATAATAATAATAATAATAATAATAATAATAATAATAATAATAATAATAATAATAATAATAATAATAATAATAATAATAATAATAATAATAATAATAATAATAATAATAATAATAATAATAATAATAATAATAATAATAATAATAATAATAATAATAATAATAATAATAATAATAATAATAATAATAATAATAATAATAATAATAATAATAATAATAATAATAATAATAATAATAATAATAATAATAATAATAATAATAATAATAATAATAAGTAATTAACCTTTACTATAACCATTATGAGGCGCATGAAGACGAACTTTGCTGGGGTTTACTTGCTCTTAATTTTACTTTTTCGAGAATAAAATAAGAAAGTTTATTTACAAATTAAAAGAGATTGCCTAATACACCGCCTCTGATAATTAGGTTGTGTCTGTATTTACTTATGATATTATCATATATAATATAACGAGTGGTATCGTGACTATCGATAATCGCATAAGTTATATCACGAAACGTGTCCATAAGACGAGTGAAATTAGAATTTGACAACACGTTGAGTCCATTAACTTATAAGATTATCGATAAAGTCGATACCAAGAGTTGTATTCATTAGATTATATCACGAATTAATAAAGTATATAAACAATAAGAAAATTATTTATTATAAATATTACATTTATGTTATTGTTTTTTTTTACAACAATAGGAATAAAATTATTTATTATAAATATTAATAATAATATATAATTAATAAAAGAATTATTTATTATTAAATATTACATTTGTGTATTACTGTAGCACTGCAGCCTGCGGCTTATTGTACCACCATTTGAGGGTCCTACTACTTTCCCATTCACACCCTCATTCATTCTCATTCATTCCACGTCGTCGATGGTTAAACGCTAGTTGGATAAATCCCATGGTGACACGGCCCATGGTGGAACCTCCCAGCGGGTCACGCATCCACGGCGTCACCGGAGAGATCACTGCTTAACTGTTGCGAGTAAGTGGATGCACACTAAGCTCGCGGCTAGCCTCTCCGGCTTTGGAATGACTAATTATACGAATTAATATTAGGTATACACAGTAAAATGTGTCAAATTTCCACAGCCATCCTGGATATAAAAAAAATTGTATGACATATACCTTCAGGAATTTTGTGATTAGCGTTTAATTTGATTTCTTTTCTGGAACATAGTAATAATTGCGCTTTTCTCATAACGACTAATCTGATTTTTATAAAAAAAAAAAATGTCAAATAAAATTATTTTACTAAACATTAACCTAAAAATGAGCACTAAGATTGTAATTTAATCGCGTGATGCCATATCATAATTCAACAATTCAAACGTTGCAGTTAGCAAAGTAAACGTAACCTTTAACGAGGGCCAAAAAAGTGTTGCATGTGCATGTACAGCTAGTTACAAAGTAGCCACCTACTCTAATTAGTTGCTCAATTGTTAGCAAAACGCAACATCGTTAACGTGTCCTAATAGCCATGGCCAAGTTCAAGTCAAGGTAAGTGCGCTTTTGTTAGTAGAAAATTTTGGTTTTCTATTTTTTTTAATAACAGCTTACCTTCGGGTTAGCCAGGGATTTAGATACTATACCTGGTTATTTAGCAAAGTAGTCGTGGCTCTGCCAAAAATCCAAACTCTGGCGACAGTATACGAGAGAGAATGATATTCATGCTTTTAAGGAGTTTAGACGCATAAGAAGTCAAGTTAAAGTTGATGTCGATAGAGTCTATAAATAATATTTTGAAAAAGCCGAATCAAAAATATCGATTAATTCCAATAAATTCTGGGCTTACATCAAGAATAAAAAATGTTCCAATAAAGTTGATAATACCATGATCTATAAAGGTTACTTTATTCTTAATCCATCAGATATAATAAATGGCTTTGCTACCTTTTTTAGCAAATCTTATGTGCAGTCTTCAGCCACAAATGTCCTGATAAACGAAAGCCACATGTATTATTAACCGACTTCAAAAAAGGAGGAGGTTATCAATTCGTCGAGATATTTTTTTTTTATGTATGTTCAGCGATTATTCTTTAACACGGTGTCCGATTTCAATGATTCTTTTTTTGTTAGAAACGGGGTACTTCAGGGGTGGTCCCATATAAATTTATTTAAAATCTAATAATTGGGTCCATGTGAAAATCCTCAAACTCTTCATTTTTTATGTATGTTTAGCGATAATGCTTTACCACCTTATCCGATTTATATGATTCTTTTTTTGTTAGAAACGGGGTACTTCAGGGGTGGTCCCATATAAATTTAGTCAAAATCTAATAATTGGGTCCATTAAAAAACCCTCAAACTCTTCATTTCTTATGTATGTTCAGCGATAATGCTTTACCACCTTGTCCGATTTATATGATTCTTTTTTTGTTAGTAAGGGGGTACCTCAGGGGTGGTCCCATATACATTTGGTTAAGATGTGGTGATGGCATCTGCACGTTTTTGAAGTCGGTTTTTTTAAATTTTTAATTTCTAATACTTGTTTAAACTACTATACTCTGTTTTTAAACTAGGAGGAGCGAATTGAAAAGACACATTTACACAGGGAAAAGTAACTAGATTTGTTACTAAGAGCGTGTTTCGAAATATAATCGTGTTCAAAATTTATGAAATAGTTATCTTTATCGGCCTTAGTCGGTGAACTGCCAATGAGCGGTTAAGAAACGAATAAATGTTATACAAGTCATCTTTTATTGGTCCCAGACAACGGTCGCAAATTTCACATTATATGGTGCGTTTGATTTGATCATCGGAGATCTCCGAGCGCTTCAAAAGTGTTTGAATTGACACTCCGAGAGATCCCTAAAGTGTTTGTTTCGCTTTAGAGCGAGAACATAGAGCGAGCTCGATGTTCTCAGAGCAGAAAGATCGAGAAGAGGGAGAAATTTGTCTTTGTCTCTACCTATCTCTTTTTAATTAACTTACAAACAAATTTGAATCATAAAATTAAAGACCAGACAGAAGTCAACAAATTACTTAGCCGCTTTTGTCTTAAAGCTAAAATTATTCATCATAAAAAAACACAAAATGTGTGTTTGGAAAATATATTTTTTCTGTCCAGATCTAATCACCGGTAATCACAGTCATGGAGTATGAGAGCGAAGCGGGCATTTGTGATAAATGCTGCATTTCAGGGCCATTACCCCTTATTATTAAAAGTTTTTCCATTTTCTTTACTTTTTGCTCACTATTTTAACATACAAACCAGAAACAAGAATCACAAAAAAGCGAGGTTATGTTTTTTACTCTGTTTTATTTGATTTGATTCAATGCTCTATTGTGACGTCATCACTTCTCGGTCTCCTCGACGCTCGCTCGATCGAGTTTCAAATCAAACGCCCCTATTGTGATCTGAAATGTGTGTCTAAAACGAACTGTCACTGTCAAATAAAATTCAATATGGCTGTTGATTGATATCAGAAATACTTTTGTCTTGCTTTTGAAATCGACTTTTTGAGAATAACTATGATCTTTTTAAAATGGATATTAAATATTTAAGAAAATTGTTAATAGAATATCCAGATGTAGGTAGGTTAGTAAAAAATATAAAAATCTGGTCTGTTTACATTTTTAAGGATTTTTTGTTATAGGTATAAAAAGTAAAAGTTAATCAGTGAATGACAAGTGGACCACACAGTAACTGGTATCTCTCCTATAAGTAATGTGGATATTATGGCTTATTTAGTGTTAACTCATGGTTAAGACGCTAAAGGGCAACTAAAGGCATTCAAAAGTTTACAGGACTATGAGTCAGAATTTGTTTTGAAAACTGGAACAAACATTTTCATAACACTACATGTCAACATATTTTTTTAAAGTGAACTATTCATACATACCTATGTATCCCTAAAGTAGTAAATGGTGTTTTAAATATTATAACAATTTTGTAAATGGTTTTATTCTTTTCTAATAAATAAAATTTACTTGAATATTTAGGTAGATTTTTAATCATTTCAGTTAAAAAATCATCAATTTTAAAAAATCCGTAATAAAGTTGTTAGTTTTTTCTAAAATACTTCGGAATCTCCCATCTTTTTATCTTCAAAAACCAATAATGCATTTTTTACAAAACCATCTTCAGAATCAGCATGTAAAATAATAAGGTGTCGTCCCTTTCTTATAGGGCTTTTTAGGAATTGCTAGCCTTAATAGTACTCAGTGTAGAAGGATCCATAATTGTAGATTTTCAATACAATTGCTTACTATGAAAAACGCTCCTCTTAGTTTAAAAACAGAGTATAGCTTTTTAGAAAACCAGGTATTAAATACTTTAAAATCAGTAAAGCCCAAGCGGACCACTGGGCCTGACCATATTTCTGCTTTCCTTTTAAGCACTGGCTCATCCTTTAACTGTACTTATAAATACCTGAATCTGGACTAAAACCATACCGTCAGTGTGGAAAAAGTCTGAGGTTTGTACGAAGTTTAAAATGACATTTTTACATTAACAATGTCATTTTAGTCTCCGTTTAACACAACGGTGGAATCGATCCTACGAGAAGCAATTTTGACTCAAAGCGAGAAAGGTGTGCTCGTGGTTTGTGAGTTTCCCGCGCTTTGTGTGCGTCAACCAATGAACTGGAGTGGGGTAGAAAGCCAATGTGCATATTGTATCATAAAACAAGATGAGACTCTGTGGGCGCAGCCATTTTTATTTCTCATCTCACTCGGGAGTATTTATAATAACCATTTTCTGTTTCATATTGTTATTATTCAATCCACAAGCTGGTGGATCAGACAATAACAAAGTGAAATAGAAAATGGTTGTTATAAATACTTCCGAGTGAGATGAAAAATAACCTGTCTTTGCCCATAGAGTCGCATCTCAAGTCTATTGACAAGCATTCTACCCCACTCTAGGGAAGGGTAAAACAGTGACTTTTTAATAACAGGTCTGCTTCAGTTCCATAAAATATCTGTTTCAAAAAACCTGTTCCAGTTCCAAGTTGTTCCAACAATTTAAACCGTTGATTGTTGTTTCGCGTTTGTTGCGACTTGCGAGCGCGGAGTCCCACACATACAGAAACACCGAAACCACGATACCGAAACTAAGACAAGACAGTTTTACGTCGACGGAACAGTTTGATTTTTTAGTGTTTCAACTGTTTCAAGGGTACCTGTCAGTCACAGTGTAGCAGTCGCAAAAACGCAAATTTCAACTTAATAGTTGTTATTAATTATTATTACACCTATTATGAATGTTTTTTGCTGAAAAAAAAAACTAAACTAAAAACACTATAGAATAAACAAATAAGTATGTTTCATACAATCTTATTTTATTTTTGTTTCGTTTAAGAAAAATAACACAGATCCCAGATTCTATAATTCATTATTTAATAAATATCAAGCTGTTTCAATATTACTGCTGGCTAGTCTGTAACTGCAACAGGCAACTGTCGTCACAGTAACAGTAATTAATATTAATAAATTTGCGCTGTGCGACTGTGACAGAACGCAGCAATTTAAAATAAACAGTCTCCGTCCACCGAAGCAACTGTTCCGTCGAACTGTTTCGTGATTCGATGCATACGTGCATACCACCTATTCCAGTCCCACGCAATTTGCACTCTGCGACTGTGACAGCAAGTAGCAATTTAAAATAAACTAAATCTCCGTCCACCGAAACACTGTTCCGTGGAACAGTTTCGTGATTCGACGTATACCTGTTCCAAGTGAAAACCTGTTTCAAAAATAACAGATACTGCTTCAGCGACACAACCCTACCCCACTCCAGTTCATTGGCGTCAACCGGCTGGTGTTTTTTATTTATCGGTAAATTGAATTAAGAGTTATTGGGTCCTATGATTGAACGTTTATGTTATCCGTAACGTACATGTTAGGCTCAGTTTTAACAGTAATTAGGCAAGTTCGTATGATGAAAAACGGTTTCCAACACATTACTGTTATTTTCCGCCTGTTATGTTCTAATTTAGCAGTTTTCCATCATACAAATTTGCTTCGTTACTGTTAAAATTCGACCTAACATGTACGTTATGGATAACATAAACGTTCAATCATAGGACCCAATGGGTCCCATGATTGAACGTTTACGTTATCCGTAACGTACATGTTAGGCCGAATTTTAAAAGTAACGAGGCAAGTTCGTATGATGGAAACCTGTTAAATTAGAACATAACAGCCGGAAAATAACAGTAATGTGTTATAAAAGACTTTACATCATACGAATTTGTCTCTTTGCTGTTAAAACTCGGCCTAACATGTACGTTACGGATAACGTAAACGTTCAATCATAGGACCCATCATCTCGGGGTGTTGTTAAGAAAAACAGTTGGAAAAGCAAGCAACCTCATACTTGATGTATTGTAGCATTATTGTACCTGTGTTTTCGTGTCATCAAATTGTTTATTTTGTCGTATACATATTAATAATGTAATAAACTCAATGTGGTGTCGCAGTTTGAATACCCAAACCAGAAATATGTTCATACAGTCCAGTCTAAAAAAATACAAATATAGGGTGAAGTCAGCAAAACTACCCCATATTTGTGCATATATCATATCTCACCAACAGAACACAATACGTTCAATTAAATGGATTTAAGTCTGATCAGTATTCTGCCACCTCCGGTGTTTCTCAGGGATCAAATCTAGGCTCGTTGCTGTTTAACATTTTCGTGAATAACATCGTGGATATAGTTGATGTTGATTCTTTAATTTACGCCGACGACTTCAAATTTTACATAACAATTAAGAACGTCACGGATTGTGAAAGACTATCTGAAAATCTTCTGAGAGTTATCGAATGGTGTCGGGAAAATAACCTTAATTTGAATCCCTCGAAGTGTAATGTCATGTCTTATTCACTAAGCTCTGATCCAATTGCTTACAATTACCGTATAGGCAACACTCTATTATGCAGACCGAATAACTTTGTGGATTTGGGCGTTACTTTTAATCCAGCACTATCCTTCAATTAACACATTGACGGAATATTAACTGCGGCAAGCCGCATGTACGGATTCATAATTCGGAAACGTCGGGATTTTAAGAATGCAAGTACATTAAATAATCTTTTTCTACACCCGTATTATAATAATGCACTTATATGCCCATAATCCGTTTCATAATGATACCCATTATGATACAGATTTTTCATTACGATACAGATTTTTAATCAATAGAAACCTACAATTTTTCAATCAAGCATGCTGTTTGACGTTTGTCCTAGGTTCCTATGTAATTATTTTAGTTGTCAAAACGTATTAAATTTTCGTAGGTAGCTAAACTTCGATAATTATAATATTAAAATGTCTGATATTAGCGATATAGAAGACTCCTCCACACATATCGGAGAAAGCAGAAAATACAGTACAAAATATTTTACCGCAAAAATCTAGGGAAATACCAATACCTGAAGTAATACCATTAATTACAATTTTGTAGAATTTTTTATAGAAATACGAGTAATTACTGTTATTGTGTTCAATACCAATATAAATATAATATTTATAGGTCTTGATTATTTATCGGGTGTAGAAAAAATAGCGTATGCAACTCTCATGTAATGGTTATTAAATGATCGTTGCATAATATACTATTATTATGCGTTTATCCTATCAAAGCTTGAATATGCTTCGGTTATATGGCGTCCCAGTTACCAGATTAGAAGCTCTTCAAAGACGGTTTCTCAAATATTTAAGTTTCCTGTAGAACAATTTTTAAAATAAATAAATAAATAAATAAATAATGAACATTTTTAACAATTCACTGTTTTTTAATATTCAGTTCATAGTGAATTTGGAGTTGCAACCCCGATAATAAACAGGGTTGGGCATCAGTGGCGAAACAAAGGATTTCAGACGTTATTGGATAATTTACAAAAAAAAAATGCTGGGACAAGTCGATTTTGTTTTCTTTAGATGCGTATTTTTTGATATACGCATATTTCTATGACGTCCTCAGTATTCGAGATATGACGGCATCTCCAGTTTTAAAAAAGAAGAAGTACTAATTAAAAGAGCACATTCTTTTAGCGTGTGGATTATGGTTACATAACAATATGTTCGAGATAAAAACATTTTTTAGTCATCGTTACGAATGTTAAAAAATAATTTTTTATAAGAATATTTTTCTTTGGATATAAACAAATGCATATAGTGGTATTAGCTAAGAAGAAATTGTTTTCCGGAGGAAAATAGTCGCTCGTACATGGAACATGGATTTTAGATTTTCTTGTTTTCTTCACGTTTTGGTCGTTGATCACATTGTAGTTTAAAATTTTTAAGAAATAAATATTTCTTTCTCTACTAACTTTTCAGAGATCTCAGCCGTCTAATTTAATCCATGTTTTTGGAAACACTTAATTTCGTATTCAAGATTTTTCTGTAAAATAAACGTCGATTTTATCAAAATTCCTTTCTATACCATAATCATCCTGTACCATAATTCGTATTTAGAAACATGTATATTGCATAGGTATCTGCCGGAGGCAGAAATTACTATTCAAATTGTTCCTATTTTGATTCAAAATAAAAAACTCATTTCCACACATGCACATCTTCAACGAACAGAGCAGGGTGATACTATTTTCATATTGTTGTGGAACACGCCATCGCCAACTTCGACCTACTTTGCAATTTCAAGGGCTTAACGGCAATAAAATCAATTCAACTTAAATTTACGCCCAACGTTTATCGTACGTTCTGATTAATATGCAAATTGCAAAATTAATAGGCAATATTGAAGCATGAACGTAACTTTAATTTTATTAAAGACCTAAACAATTATTATAATTGCATGCCACTTCTTGAAGATCTATTTTTACAAACACTACTAGAAACTCGTCTTCTCGATACATTGAAATACATTCTGTTTACTTGCTTTTTGGTTAGAAAGATATGCTTGAAATTCACTTTGTACCATTTCGGTTTACATTTTTTCTTTACGTAAAATATCGACGGAAAGCCACGATTGGCGGGCGAATTGTTTCCAAAAACGGTGCCTTTTCTTCTGTGACCGTCATAGGAAAAACAAACTCTTCTGTCTAAAAGATTTCCGTGTTTTAAAACTATATCTCTTGGTTGGACGTAACAGCATTTCTTGTTGTGATAAAAGTAAATGATAAATTGTTTCAGTTTCTTATTTCTACCTACTATGGATCCAGGCCTGTAGAAACCATCTCGATATTTAGCAAAAACAAACTTATAATTGGGTCGTACTGTATAATCTAATGACCGCTCTTTCCTTATACGCGTATTCGAGTCTCCGAAAAGTTCCCTCTTGTATTTTCTGTACGTATTGATAATGGTCTTCAGCCAAGGATTGCCGTCATCTTGAGGATTAGTTTCTTCATATTCCATGAATATATCTTCTTCCTCTTCTTTTGAACAATCTTCAGAATCTTCCATGTCATTATAGTTCCACATTTTGATATGTTCATACTCTAATTTTAAAACTGTATCTAATTTTTAACCTTATAAACAAATTTTTGATGTAATGTTGATGTATGTCTAAAGGTGGTTTTTCATATTTCTCATTGTCACATAAAAAAGAATCCGACAAGAACATAAAGAGAGACAGCAAATACATAAATTTAAAAGGCGCGTACAGAGCTCGTACGCGCATGAGGCAAGCCAAGGCCGAATCGAATGCCTCGTGCGGCGCGTTTTGTATACACGAATGGTGGACGCACGAAGTTGTTCGCCACTGATCCAATATCCAATAAATTCGCGAGAACAGAACCGTACACCCAGAACACTCGTAGAATTAAAATACAGAGGGGTGGGATTCCGTTTCACGATTCGACTCGAATTTGATATCAAACTCCACAAAAGCAATTCCGTTTAACGAGTAGTCGATTCGATATCAAATCGTTAAAGTTGGATTATTCTGGCATGTATGACCTGTCAATGAGGTTTAAGGGCGCAGTATCACTGTATTTTTCATATAAGAAGCAAGGGTTCACCATTTCCGATTGCATTTAAATCCCGCTAAATGTATTAAAATGAATCTTCTACCAGCTTAAAGTATAAGGTTTGGAGAATGAAATCTCCTATTTTTTATTTGTCCTGTTTATACACTGAATTTTAAAAAAAAATCATAAAAAGTGATTTTAAAACCACAGGCTAAAAAGTAGGAGATTTCATTCTACATATTTTTCCAAGTATCCCGCCAAAATATTTCTAAATTTTATTGCGTATTTTTCAAATCTAACTGGAAATACGATTAACAAATATTTGATAAATTTATTTGTCAAATTAGAGATTTTCTATGAATTCCTGTAATTGTGTATAGTTCATGTAGTTCATCTATTTTTAAGAAGATGTCACCGTAAAAAAAATCTAGCTACTCTGTTTTAGAGATGGTTTTAATAGGTAAATGATTGTTTAGAGGTACCAATTTTTGAAACAATGATACAGCTGTATGCCGTCTTTTATTGTTTCGTGATTTTCATATATATTTGTCTCGCTTTGCGTTCCAGATACAAAATTATCGATTTGTGTTCCTTGCGTATGAACAAGTATTGGCCACGTTGCCAGATGTACAATAAATATCGATTTATACGATAATTTCACAATTTTTTCTCAGGCGAATTTAATTTTAAAGTGGGTGAAATGTGAAATGCGGGAGAGGAACTTTATTGCATTGAGATGTAATTTGAATCCGAATGACCTGGCATCACTGTATGGTACGCACGTAATATTTGCGGGACTTGCTTTCTTCTAATGAATGTTATTTTATCTTTATAAGGAACTTTATTTCTGAGTTAACACGTTGACTGCTATGTGTATATGTACCCTTGTGTATGTCCCATTAGTGCGTAATTGTTCAATATTTTAAATTGTGTTAAAGACACGCAAACATGTTTCAAAGAAAAGTTATATGGATTTAGAAAATACATATTTTAAAAATATTTTTGGATATACAGGGTGTTATATTTTTGCCTGGCATATTTTTTAAATAGAACAACATGTATTTTATTTCAGTTTTAGAATGATTTGGTAATACTGTATTCAAGCCTAGAATGTTTAAAAAAACTATTACAGGTTTGCCAAGCAATTAAATTTTTATGAAATTAGAGAATGATATGCAGACCCCAAATTAAATTATCATAATTTGGGTAGGATTACATTAATTTCAAAATTGTTTAATATACAGACTTGTAGCACATTAAGATAACAAATAGTGTTGATAGTGCTGGATTCTTTTATACCGAGTGTTTTGAAACTTGTCTTATATATGGCTACTTTGAGGTTTAATTTACTTAATTTTTTCAAAGGCAACATATTTTAGCATACAATTCCTTATAAATTTGCCTGTTCAACAATACCAACATGTTAGAGAATAACACCCTGCAGGTAGTTATACATATTTGATTGTTTTCAGGTTGTCAAATAATTTTAATTGACTTCATTCATTTGCTATGTTATATGTAGGGTGTATCAAAGCGCGAGGTTACGATTTTTTTAATTGTTTCAATGGAATTCACTGTATTAATTAATTGGTGGTATAACATAGAGAGTATCACATTTAAAAAATTGAGAAAATCGTAACCTCAAATTTTGACACATTCTATATACAACATATCAAATGAATCAAATTGAAAATATTGTTCGACGATGTAAAAACAATCAAATATGTATAACAACCTGCAGGGTGTTTTGCTTTAAAAATGCACACTGCATATTTATGAATAATTGTTAAATATGGTCATACAACTTTTATATTATTTTTTTTTTCGTATTTCCTATTATAAAACTCATGTGTTATTGACTATCATATTGGTATCGTTGGATATGTAAATTTATAAGGAATTGTATGTTTAAATAACATACAGCGTGTGGCATTTGAAAAAATTAAATAAATTTAACTTGGAATTAGCCATATTTAAGACTTGTTTTTCAAAACACTCTGTATAAAATAATCCAGTTCTATCACCACTATTCGTTAGCTTAGTATCTTATTACTATTTTTTTAAATTAAATTATAATTTAATTTAGGGTCTGCATCATTCTCTAATTTCATAAAAAAATTAATTTATTGGCAACCCTGCAATATTTGTTAATAAAGTTCTAGGGTTAAATGCAGTATTACAGCATTGCATGCAGCATTCTAAAACTGAAGTAAAATACAGGGTTTTTTATTTAAAAAATATACCTTTTTATTTGTCAGACAAAAACGCAAAACACTGTATGTCTAAAAATATCTTTAAAATACCCATTTTTGAAATTCATATAACTTTTTATTTAGAAATTATTTACGTGTCCATAACACAAATTGAAATATTGAACAATTACGCACTAATGTATGTCCAGGGCCGACTAGAGGGGGGGGTAGCCGGGACTAATTCCCGGGGCCCGGGCTTAAATGGGGGCCCGGCAGCGCTGTAAGGGGGCCCGGCAAAGTTTTTTTTTGTTCTGCATGAGAAATTCGACACAAGATGAGAGAGGGAAGTTAAGTTTAAATTAATTAAAAGTTTTAGCCCAGAGAAGTTTTATTCGGGTGAGGACTTTTTTTTTGTTTAGAAGAAGAAGTAATTGAAAGGGAGAATAGTTTTTGATGTAAAGACCTTTTAAATTCTATTTCAGTAGAAGAGGAACAGTTTTTGGTTAAAGATTTTTTTGTCACATGGCCCGATCTAGCGAATTGTCCTGGGGCCCGGCCTGGCTCTCGGCGGCCCTGTGTATGTCCTGAATATATTATTAACAATATATGCAAGCCACATAAGTTTGTAATAATTTAATCCCGCGCCGCGTGTATGTATTTTATTCGCGCATCTATTAGATATTGTAGTTTACCTAAGCATTTACTTAAACTACTTAAAACGTAAAAACAGACTTAAATTTTTAGAAAAACTACTTCGGCTCAGCAGACCCGACCACAACATTTGCTTCGGCAGACAACGTGTTTTAAATGCTTTTTTATTTATTTGTTGTTTAATGTGTATTTGGTTATTAATATTTCAAAAATGCTTATTTTTCTTATTGATTAATCTAAAATGAACACGTAATTTTTATTAATAATTGAAAATAGTACTGTAATTCTAAATTGATAAAAAAAAATTATAATAAAAACTTAATATGAAAACATAAATTACGACTCTACAAATGAAGTAAATTTTTATAATTAATTTCTCTTTTCTTACAAAAACATTATCTCAGCAATATGTCATAAGTTGCATACACACAGTATGTCTATGTAAGTTGACAGCATATAGAAAACCTTTTTTATTATTCATTTTATGTAAAAGTTATTCTTTATAAAAATGTATGCATGGTCTAACAGAAAATGCAACCACCCGATATCAAATTTTATCAGTCGGTTTTACAACGTTTGTCAAAAAATTTATTTTCGACAAACCCTATATACGACTGATAAAATTTGATATCAGATGTTTGAATTTTAGGTTTTAGACCATGCATAACTTTTTATGTAAAGTAACTTTTTTTCTAAAATTAATAGACCATTCAATTGTTTATGAAAAATAAGATTTTTTCTTAAAATTCTTAAAAAAGTTTTCCGTATGCCGCCAAGTTACACAAACATACTACCTACATATAAATGAGATTAAATTTGTTGAAAATAATTTTTACTGATGCAGATCTATATAAAGTATTGTGGGTAAATACGGTAATAAAAACACTTTTTTATTATATTTTTCTTTTTTTTTATTTGATTCATTGGCTGCAAGACCTTTCGGTATATACAGGGTATTCCATTAAGAATGGAAGCAACTGAAGATTAACTGATCAGAAATAAGCCGATTAAACGAAACATCCGTAGGTAAAACATTACTCGAAAATCAAAAATTATAAACAGCTACAATTTTTTTTGTTATTCAGTTTAATTTTACTAAATTCGGCAAACGTTATTGGTGTAGTAAAATACACCTATCAGCAAAAAAAATAAGTTAAATAAGCTTTGCCAGTGGCATACTTCATGGGCAAGTAACACCTTTTTCCCTTCTAAATTTTAGTCCACTGTCCAAAATTTTGATTTTTTTTTATTAAATTTCTAAAAAGAGTACATTATTTATTTGAAAAACATCAAAAAATTTAAAATTTTATGTCTAAATAACTTTTTGGATAGTGACGTAAAATTTAGAAGGGATGCCGTATTACGTACCAATGCTGTACGCCTCTGGAAAAGTTAATTAAAGCAGGTAACTAATTTTTTGCTGATAGGTGGATATTATAACATCAAAACCGTTTGCCAAATTTAGTAAAATTCTTGTGAGTAATAAAAAAATATAGCCATAAATATTTTTTGGATTTTAACACCGTAATTCGGAAACGAGAAACATTTTATCTAAACATGATTTGTTTAGTTGTCTTATTTTATTCAGAGAATCGTCAGTTGTTCTATGTCCCATTCTTAACGAAACACCATGTATGGTATAATAGGTCCCTACGTAATGATACGAAGACCTTTATCCTTTGTTGACTGGACACAAGAATGAACTACTAAGTAAATATACCGATATTCCGAATGTAATCCAAAATATTATTTTTATACCTGCTACATCGAAAATATTTGCAAGGTCAAGAACTCGTTTACGTATCATCGCGTAGTGGCTAGGGGTGATGAATTTGTTATTTTATAACAATTACCGTTTAAAATTAATAAAATTATTACGCCATCTGTTGAACAAAAGAACTATTAAATATGGAATATTGCTCCATCTGTTGAACAAAAGGATTCTTAATTTATGACATATAAATGACATCTATCAAAATTAGTTCATGTTACGAATATTGGGGGTGGTACTGTGGCCTTAATAATAAGCCTGTGGCTTAAAATTTTAGGGAAGAAAGGAATTTAGTTTCCAGGGGATACCTATGTCTCTGGCAATGCCTTTTCTGGATAACCTATCGTGCAACAGAGGTCTTTTATATCCTTGGAATATCAATAAAAGGATTAGTTATTATACAAAACGATACAAAATATAAACATTTATAGGTTCTCTTTATTCAGCTGAAAAAGTTCTCCACGACGATTTTCTGGAAGTTCAAAGGATCGTTTCTTTTTTGTAACTAATAGTTTTATGATTTAACCCATTATGAGTGATCCTTGCAACTCTGAATGCAGAGTTGTTTGTACCCGGTGAGGGATGACTATTATTATTTTCCATGGCTCTCCGAGACAACTTACAGATGTCATTTGAATTATAAATGAGGATACCCCGGAAAAACCCCACACATAAGCATAAAAACTAATAAATAATTACAATTTAATTTTTGTAGTTCGAGCTTCTTTAATCTCATATTTCTTTGTATTTATTTTATAGTTTCGCCACCATATTTACAGATAAAAAAATGCAAAATATAATATTAAATTATTTAGCCTCAAATATTTTTATTACATTACAAAAATAAAATATTTGTTCATGGGCATGGGACTGGCGAAAAATATCATATTATTAAGGTAAAATCATATACACAGCTTTAGAAATAATTTAAAACCACTCATCTCTATTTCAAGATGCACTCCCAATTATAACTTTACAAAGAAGTTTTTTCTATATTATTTAAAACAAATAAACGTTTCTTCTACATTTGTTGCCTTCATTTAAAATTTAAAAATACCAGGATGTAGGCTACCAGTTTAATATTTTGGAAAAATGTGTTGCCTAGCCTAGTAGTAATTGCATCAAAATGGCCGCGCCCTATGTTGGGAGTGTCGGACGTCTTCCTTGCTCCGTATAGTAATCAAAGTATGGGGGTGGACCCTAATATATAATTTTTGACAATTAGCAATTTGTCAATAGTGACAAAAAAATTTATAGGTTATACTACGAGGAACGAAGCATAGATGAGAAAAATTGTACAGAAAAACAATAAACTATTTTATAAATGAAATCTCAGCCATCTCCAGCAAATTATGACTTTTTCCTAAACTGTCAAAATATAATGGCAGATCTAAAAATTATTAAGTTAAATTGAAAAGTATTTCTCCTTCAGGTAGGTACCTTTAATTTGAAAAATTATATAGATTTGAAGACTAAAAATCAGACTGACGTAAATCAGCTTTACAGGAAAACCAAAATTGCGTTGGAAATAAACTTAATGCAGTTTCACTTTGATCTGTTGAATTTAACATTTATCAACCAATTTTTAGCATATTACGTATTTCCCATTTATTTTATTTTAAGAACATCTTTAAATATAAAAATTTAACTATTAATGTCAATCTGGTTTTTTAACTCTTGAATTGTATTTTAAATTTTCAGTAAGATGTTCGATCCACTGTCAATACAAGAAAAACCAAGGCTGTATGAATGGAACACTATTCCCAAACCTAAAACATATGAATGTGATCCAAAATTTGAAAAATTTAGGCGGTCAAGGAAACCCCCAAAAGGTAGGAACTATTATGTAAATAGCCACTTCTGTAGTTACCTACCTACAAAAAAATCGTATTCTAAATTGTTGTTGTAGAGCAAAATCCATTCAAATAAGATATTTTTGCATGTATAGCCTGGCGACATATACTAAAGGCGTGGCAAAAGGTGAAAGTCATATACCTCCCTAAAGTAGGAAGGTTTAATGACATGACGCCAAAGTCGTACCGCCCAATCAGTCTATCGTCATTCATGCTGAAAACGCTAGAAAGACTAATAGATATATACGAGACGAAATACTGAGAGAAAATCCTCTCAGCGACCGGGAGGAGTACTATCACCCCTCCTCTGGTCAGTCCTAGTGGACGAACTTATAAAAAGGCTAATATCTGCAGATTTTTACTGCCTAGGGTATGCCGATGACCTGGCGATCGTCGTAAGAGGCAAGTTCGCAGGTACAATATCGGAGCGCACACAAACCGCTCTAAACATTGTCGACGAGTGGTGCAGAGAGGAGGAACTAACAGTAAACCCTCACAAAACCACAATAGTCAACTTTACAAAACGAAAAGTACCAACAGGACTAAAGTCACCAGTACTGAAAGGAGTGAAGATTCCATTCGCTCAAGAGGCCAAATACTTGGGAGTCATCTTTGACCACAGGTTAACATGGAATCAACACTTGCAAAAAGTCACCCAAAAGAGCACAACGTCCTTCAACTTATATCGAAGGTTGTGTGGAAAAAATTGGGGATTACAACCAAAAATGTCTCTGTGGTTATATACCAGAGTCATAAGGCCGATGATAACTACGGGTCGGTGGTATGGTGGCCAAAGACTCGGCAAGCTGGAGCCATTCGACAGCTTAATGGTATTCAAAGACAAGCATGCCTGAGTACCACGGGAGCTATGAGAACGACTCCAACAGCAGCTATAGAAGTCATGCTAAACCTAACACCACTACATATATTCATTCAAGGCGAAGCCAGGTCTGTCACATACAGACTGCACAAAGGTTCATCGCCCATAAGCAGTCTGCATGGACGCGACTACAGCGAGCTATATAAAGAGTTGGAGAACGACCAAATAATGGGAATGCCTTCAGACGAAATGCTTCCAAAGTATAGCTTTCAAAAGCAATATAAAGTAAGTATACCAGACAGGGAAGCGTGGACGGGAGGACCTCCTATTCCTGCAGATCTCACCTGGTATACAGACGGCTCTAAAACCCATGAAGGTTCAGGAGTAGGTATATATAGTACCAAGCCAAAGACAGGAATTTCACTGAGCTTAGGTAAACATGCGACAGTATTCCAGGCAGAAATAGCAGCAATACATCACTGTGCAAAAGAAGTATTAAGATAGAAGGTAAATGGAAAAACCATTGTCATATACTCAGACAGTCAAGCGACGTCAAAAGCACTCAGTTCCATGCAGGTATACTCAAAGCTTGTGTGGGACTGTTTGGAAGCCCTAACAGAGCTGGGTAGTCAAAACAGACTAACCTTAGTTTGGGTACCAGGCCACAGGGGACACAAGGGCAATGAAGAGGCTGATTTACTAGCCAGTGAAGGTGCCTCAAATGCTCTTATTGGCCCAGAACCCTTCTGTGGTGTAACAAAAACAACTATCAGAACATGCACAAAGCAGTGGATGTTTAAAAAATCTCAGGAGTGGTGGAAAAACTCACCAGGACAGAGACAGGCCAAAAAGTTCTTAAAAGGACCATCGTCTAAACTCACCGAGCATCTACTAAGCCTTAATAGGAAAAATACTAAAATACTAGTAGGTCTATTAACAGGGCATTGTAGGCTTAACAAACATATGTTCAATATCTGTCTGACAGAAGAGGCCTTGTGCCGATTCTGTCCAGAAGAAGAGGAAACGGCAGAACACTTATTGTGCTACTGCGAAGGTCTAGTAAGACTGAGATTCCTTACACTTGGAGAAGAAAAACCAAGGGCAACAAGCTATATCTGAGAACTACTTCCCAGTCTATGGAGTCTACTACAAAAGACCGAATTAGACAAGGTACTCAAAACAATGATTAAAGGATATCCACAATAGATCTGAAAAGGTTGAGGTGGGGGAGACCACATGGACCATAGTCCTAATTAAATCTTAATCTTACCTAGGTAAAAAGTGCTCTACAATTTCAGCAAGTAGCGTATCTCAATTCCTTATAGCTACTTCGATAAACTGGCGTATCTCACGGGTTCTTTTTATATTTTGCCGAAATACAATTTAAAGAATAGGCGTAACTCAACTTAAGTCACTTTGATAAATTTTATTTCGGACTTTTAGGAAAATTCTAGGTGGCGTATATCATATTAACATGATACGACTTGCAAACTTCTGACTCGTGCATAGTGCAATTAAACGGATATGTGTCAGTTGTTCTTAGGAAAGCGTTAAGTAAGGGTGGTACGTGGTTTATACCGCAAAAAATAAAGTTTAAGGTGTTAAAACATTAAAATTTACTTTAAAGTATGGATGTACTAGTAGTATGGAAGGATGAATCCAAAAATATTGTAGACCTAAAAGAACTTAGAAGTGTGGGAAAAAATAGAAAAATTAAAGTAGGCAGTGAAGTGAAGATGTTTTACATTAAAAAATGGTTTTATGGCACAGTGATCGATATTGGATTAAAAAACACAAGTGTTGACGTCAGCGAGAGTTCTCATGAAGTGCCTTTAGCAGAAATAAGAAAATTGAAAAATATTCCTGAAAGTGATAGTGATGATATTCCACTTTCTAAGGAAGTAATAGAATCTGGAATTCCAACAAACCATATAGGTATGTACTTCAATAGTATGAACAGTAAATTAAAATTTTTTTATGAATTTATGTATTTCAGATATTATTTCTAATCAGCAAATAGGAAATGAAGTACATCCTGTTCCAGATATTAAGGGTCCATCTTATAATCATATTCAGTCAGACATCGACATGGAGACATTTATAATCTCGGTGATCCTACGTATAAACAAAGCTGCGAAGCAAAAGATTGTAGAAAAGAGGTATTTAGTTCATGCCATATAAGTTTACGGGGATTCATGTAAAAGCCACTTAAAGACTACGAAAAAAAAAAAAATCATCTCGTAAAACTAAATCAAAAATTACTGGTAAAAATATGGGCGAAGACAATACATTAAAAAACGCAACACTACCAGAAGACTTTTTAGTAAAGGGTGAAGGAAGAGAAGAAGAATTGTCTGAGAAAAGAAAAAAGTAAATAAACAGGAACTAGCCAAAAAAATGAGAGACCTCGGTCAAGATTACATTAGACTCAAATCAGGTATTGTTGTACCAGCACGGCAACTCAAGGAAAGTTGTAATTTCGACGTTTGCAAAAAGAATTCACGAAATTGTTATTTATTTAACGAAGAAAGATCTAAACTATTTGAGTCATTTAATTAAATTGTAAATCTAACAAGGCAACGCGAGTTCATAGCACGTCATGTTAGCAACGATTTTCAAAACAACTAAAAGCAAACATTCAAGAAGAAAATTTACTCACAAATACTTTCTTACACAGGAAAATACTCCCAAGATAGTGTGCAGGAAATTTTTTTTAAACACTTTGGGAATTTCTGAACGACTCATGAGAAACGCATTAAATAAAGTCGATGAAAGTGGCGTATTGGAAGAAAAAAAACGAAGTGATTGATATTTTGCTGCTGTTATTAAGAGAGATAAAGACCTACGCGACGCCATTATAACATACATTCGCAGATTTCCTAAAGTAGAATCACACTACTGCAGGTCCAAGTTCTACAAAGGAATATCTGCACCCAGGCTTGACAATATCGAAAATGTATGACATCTTCATAAACGAACCTAATAATAATGACGAAAAACCTTGTATCGACCTATACGTAAGAGTATTTCGATCTCTAAATTTTTCGTTTCACAAAGCAAAGAAAGACCAGAGCTCTTTTTGTCTTAGTTACAGCACAGGAGATGATAGTGTAAAAGAAAACTTAAGAGCTCGATTTGAGAAGCACGTTGCCGAAAAAGAAAAAATAAGAGAAATAAAACAAAATATTAAAACAGAAGCTTTTAAGTAACACTCAGATTTTATGTGCTAGTTTTGACTTACAGCAAATGATTTATTTGCCTCAGTCAAAGGAAAGCGCTATTTTTTACAAGAATCGATTAGCTAACTATAATATTATAGTGTACAATATTGCATCAAAGGATTGTTTTTGCTATCTCTGGAATGAAGTACAAAGTAAACGAGGTGCTGCTGAAATAAGTTCCTGCATCTATTTACTATCTACGACTCTGAAAATATTGTTAAATCGGTTGCTGTTTTTTCAGATGGTTGCAGCGGTCAAAATAAAAATTCAATTACTGCAATCATGCTTCTGTATACGGTGGCAAACTCTAAAAACATAGAGGAGATATCGCTTATATTTTTTGAGTCATTCCATGGGCAGAATGAAGGAGATTCTGCACATAGTGCTATTTCAACTGCACTAAAAACCGCAGGTGATATTTTTGTACCATCACAGCTTCACCCCATTATGCGCCTTGCCCGAAGAAAACAACCATACAAAGTAATATCTCTAGAGCAGTGTTTCCCAAACTTTTTTGGTGACGAAACCTTTTTGAAAAGTGAAATATGTGACGGAGCCCTAAACACATTTCGGAAAAAAAGCCCTCGTTGCTCTAGCCTCTTGCCAGGTCCCTGGCGGAGCCCCTAAAAAACAAAAACAACACAACCGAAAATACCAAAACCATACTCTTTCCTCTTCCTTCCTAAAAAAAGGTCTTCCAGCCGAAAATACAATCATATATGACCTCTAAAAAAAAGGCCCTCCCGCCCAAAATACCAAATCATCATATACTCTCCTTGCTTTTCTAAAAAAAAGGTCCTCTAATCCAAAATACGAATCCTCATATACTCCTTCTAAAAGAAAACACTATCAAGCCAAGTCCCGTTTCCCGTTCTGTTGTAGTGATAGGTACTGCTTATTTTCTTCGCGGAGCCCCACAAAGGGGAACACACTTTGAGTAACGCTGCTCTAGAGTATCATGACTTTATAGATTTCAAGAAACTATCCAGAGATCAACGAATATTGTCAGTAAGAACACCGGATTCTGGAAATTCCATAAAATGTACTAATATTATGGAATTGAAGGTAAAGAAATCTGATCCATTCAAAATATTTTTCAAAAATAGTCACCTTCAAGAGGACTTCGATTCGCTTACACTTAAAAGATTACAAACTGATTTAACTGAAGTTAATTTGGAGCCTCTAAATCGAGAACTTCGAAAACTCAAAGCTGAGAAATACCTTGACCTTAAGTCACTATGTGAAGGGTCTTTGCCAGTAGTTAGAAATCAGGAACATAAAATCTTTTATTTTAATCTTTCACACAATGCTTGATTTCCAAGTAATATCTTTTTTCATTATCAGTTATTTTTTTATTAGCATTATTATTTATTTTTTAAATTTTATTATTTTAAATACAGAATGTTTGTTTTAATTTACTTGTATTATTTATATTTGTTTGCCTATAATGGTTTTGTATCTGGTTTTGTATGGTTGTTGTTGATTTATAATAAAATTGTGGTTAATTCCTAATGAATTGAGGTAACTCAGTTTTATGTCGTTACGCAATGGTTTTTTAATTTCACAAAGTGACGTCTCTCATTGTCGGCTATTTTAAGAAAAATCAAACAGTTTTTTGGCGAAAATGATGTATAGACATGTACTTGACACATTAATCTTCTAGTATACCAAAAATTAGATTTTAGATTGTTACTGTTACTTGTTTCCATTTGGTTCAACTTTAAAAAAATGTTTAAAACGCTCTCCTGTAAAGTTGTGAAATTCGAGTTACGCCACTTAGAACCGATTCCACCGTTGTGTTAAACGGAGATTAAAATGACATTGTTAATGTAAAAATGTCATTTTAAACTCCGTTTAACACAACGGTGGAATCGGTCCTTAGTGAAATTAACGACGAAATGTGAAAATTTAAAACGCGGCTGTTCATTTTAGGTCCAGGCCCTATAACTTGGACAGTTAGTGATATATCAAAAGCTGGTTGTTTGTTAAATTCTCCACCAGTGCACACAAGTTTTGAAGATGAACAAGAAATGAGGAGAGTTTATAGTCTTATTTATGATGTTTTTAGGTGTAAGTATCGATTTTGTCAGTTGACAAACCTTTAAAGCTGGATTTATAAACTACGTTCAGTTGGCGCTCAGTTCGAGTTGACAAGACATAACCACAAATTCCACAAAATAAAATTATATTTTGTTGTTATCTTTGTTTTAATTATATTTGTAGATGGTGTTGGTTATAAAATAATTATAAATCCATTATAATTTCTTGTCCAAAACATACTTACCGTGTCATTCTGCTTTGTTTAAGGTGGATTCATAAACTACGTTCAGTTCGCGCTCAGTTGCAGTTGGCAAGACATAACCACAAATTCCACAAAATAAAATTATATTTTGGTGTTATTTTTGTTTTAATTATATTGGTAGATGGTGTTGGTTATAAAATAATTATGAATCCGTTATAACTTCTTATCCAAAACATACTTACCGTTTCATTTTGCTCTATTTATGTTGAACTCGAACTGAGCGTGAACTGAACGTAGTTTATGAATCCACCTTTATATTTAACTCGAACTGAGCGTGAACTGAATGCGAACTGAACGTAGTTTATAAATCCTCCTTTATTGTTTAATAGTTATTTATGCAACAAGTGCAAAATGTAAGTGTTTATTTCACGCGACGTAAAATTGTCCAACGAGGCCGTCAGGTCGAGTTGGACAACACGCCTAATAATTAGGCTTTCCAGCGACTTGATATGACAACACTGTGGGCCTGTTGTCATTGACAGGGTCAATGATACATACATAGCTATATAGATTGATTAAAGCGGCTAGTGCTCATTAATCAGAATCAGTTTAACAAAAATGTGTTTACAAACCAATTTTCAGCTTTTGAATACAGTAAAAAAAAATAATTATATTTTTACTTTGAGGCATAAGCTTATATCTATTTTGACAAACACGGATTATCAATCTATATAAGTATCTATTTCATTGATCCTGTCAAATCACCATGCCTACAGGGTTGCCATATCATAACCCACTGGTAAACATTTTCCTATTTTCCCCCTCTCCATATCTATGGTAAAAACTAAAGAGGCACCGGTGGTACTTTGAAATATTAGATGGGTTGACGAAGACTGGTCTACTTTAAATAGATACACTAATTATTATAATGTTTACATTTCAGATAAATATGTTTTAACTCAAGCCTTGAACGATATCAACTTTTTTGGAATATTTCCTAAGGTAAGAATTTTCCTCTTAATGTTTCAATGATATGTGCAAATTATAGAAATACGTGATATTTTAATATACGAACTTTTCCGGCCACATTGACTGGAACAGAGGCGAAATAATAAAGTTATTTGTAGAGTTAAATGATAATCTCCTTTCGACTAGTTAAATTGCTGTACAATAATTAGGTACACGCATTTGCAATTCTTGTTTATTATTGATTAACTTCCTAAAATTAATATGCATTGTATGAAGAAAGTGAAATGGCCAACAGCCGCGAGTTAGTTAATGGGGAATTATGGTAGAAATGACGGTTTTTATTCGTACCTTAATCAAATTTAACCATTTTTTGAAAAAGTCTAAACACTCTGATTTAAACTGATATTTCAAAAAGAATTATAAAATCCCATCCTCGTATAATAAACGGTAAGGTATAACTATTTTGCGTGATTTAAAAACGATTCCTAATGAAAATGTCAAAATTTTCCAATGAGCATTAAATTATTAAAAAACACAAAGCCCCATAAAAGAAGGTGCTGAAAGTTGATTGCTTGCTCTTTTAAAATAAACGGCCTTGTTTTGGCGTTCTTATATATCTGTGACAGCAAAATTGCATGTAATAACGTGACGGTTTAATATTTTCCTGTGTCAAAACTAACAAGTAAGGCAAATATCTGCACTTTTGGCTGTACAAATAGATTGGTTACACGAAAGTAAATGAAAAATGGCCTTGACACCGGTACACGGCGCCATAAAACAGCTTAATTTTCGAATGAATTTTCTATATCCTGACAGCAACAGTAGAAACGACATGCCCTTTAGTCACCCTAGTCTAGTATTATTTTGAAGTTGATTAAAAAATGTTGGAAAGTCCATAACTTTTAAATATTTGTAAAATATTAGTTATTTAAATATTATTCATCAAAAGTAAAACAAATGATGGACTTTTCAATATTCTTTATACTATTTAAAACCTAAACCGCCATAAATAGCATTTTATTTTTGCCTAATAACTTCAGGAAACGTTTGTTAGAAAAACGGCTGTCACTTGTCATTGACATTGGACTTAACATAGAAGTGCTGCAATACTGCATTAAACTAGTTACTGCTTGCACCAATTCTGGCAACTAAACAAGGCAACAATGCTCTAAAATTGGCAACAGCTTTGCCATAACCATTTAAAATTTCAAGGTCACAGAATCCTCACTTCAAACGCCTTTGATCTTTGCCGGATTCCGCATCAGGTGTAATACGCTAGTTCAGTGATGATGTAATTATGGTTCCACTGACAATCAAAGTGACAGTAGATTTTTTGAGTGCGTTTTGTTCGTTTTGTTTACCTAAATTATATCGTTTCTTCACTTTTATAAATATATTTCTAAAGTAAGTAGATAACATGCGTCAAATGTACAATCGTTTAGTTACCAATTACATACCTATTAACTATTTTTTATGACCTGTAAACAATATTTAGAAATAAACTAAAAACAGTAAAAACGTATACGTCAAATTTATTGATGTTTTTGTTAAAAGTTTGGCTAGTATTAAATGTCAGTGGAACCATAATGACATCACACCGAACTAGCGTATATGTGAATTAGTGATGAAAAAACTTTAGCTTAGTATTACAGGAATCAATTTTATTAAATTTACAATTTTATCGGTGACTAAAGTTTAATTTAAAGTAGTATTCTTCTAATTTACGGACAGAATTCTGTTTTCAGTTGTCAGCAAACGAAGCAGTAGTTTGGTTATTATTCTACGATCTCTATCATCGAAATTTCAACAAACGCGAAATAAGTCTGGCATCGCTCGTCGCACAATTATTCGACGCCTACGGATTTAGTTTTCCCGACAACGCCCTCTGGTCGCAGAAAGTAAAACTGGCTGCGGCTGTGGCTCGATTGAGGATAAAAAATAACGCCTTATCGCTTAGCGAAATGCTGCCTCCGCATCTTAAAGACGAAAAAGTGACCGAGCACGCGCAGACGAACCCTGTCACTTGCTGGATTAATCTACACAAAACTAAGTAAGTTAAGTATATACCGATTGGGCTACTATGAAAAGAGTCCACTCCGATTTTCTAGTAATTATCATTCGACTCGGTGGCGTAGTTGTCTAGTTCGTTATAGGAATTGATGGATGCCGTATTAGTAGAAAATTAATTTCTGTGGATATTAATATGACATCCATATTATAAAACGCCATGCCGTTACCGTTTTGATGATGGTGGGTGGGGTTTTCCGGGTTTTCCTCACCTGTAAGTCAAATGGCACCATCAACCATATAGAAGTCGATTCGGAGCGCCACGGCAAGTAGTAATAATAATAATAGCTGTCCCATCCCCGCACAAGCTCAGCTGTTGGGGTTAAAATTCACTCGTAAGGGGGTGAATTAGGGAGAGTATTATTATTATTTAAAAAAAATGCTGAAGACCCTCTTAAATTTTAACGAAATGTTTCATATTAGACACATCATATCAAAGATATGGGGAAAATCATAAGAGTAATCGAGGATGGCTAAGGACAAATTGCCGCTGAATTTCGCATAATCCAATATGTGATTTCAAGAAGATTTTTGAATACTGGTGGCATGCTAATTATTTGTCTATGTAGTTTATTATAGGACTGGGAACAATGTATTTTAATTTGAAATAATAATAACAATAACTCTCCCTATAATTCACCTATAATTGAACTCCTGAAGCCAACTGAGCTTGTGCGGGGAAGAAACTATTATTATTATTTGCTGTGGCGCTTCGGGGCGACTTAAATATATTTGATTGTGTCAGGAAAAACCATCATTAAAACGGTACCGCACTCCGATTTGTAATCTGGTTGCCTCAACAGAAATTAAATTACTTCTAATTCGCCAGCCATCAAATCCTACAATGAACCAGGCAAATTAAAAATTTACAATGTTTACTCTAGGATCTGAAGCCGTGCGCTAAACCACTTAATACCAAACACGCTGTAGATTAATAATATATTACGTAACAGGTGATGATGTATTTCGTGCGAGTGATAGTTTAGAACGAGCCGCGTAGCGGCGAGGGCGGAAACGTAACGAGTGCATGAAATACACTTTCCAACGAGTTATGTACACAATTCCTACGACTACAAGTACTTAAAGAATGTTCTAGGTGTTTTGTATATAGCATAGAAATAAATTCGTATGTCACAATGCTTAAAAATTAATATATTTCGAGAAATAAATAAAACGAAGATGCTTTATTTTTTAGAATCTATTATAAATTACAATTCCTTTTACACTTTTACACAATTCTTTTATTTAGAAATCATAAAAGACATTATACTCCCCACCCAGTAGTCTTTTGAAGTGTATTATGCATTTGGTTCCGTCCGTCCGATGTTAGGTTTTTTGTCCGCACTATAAGTCAAAAACGAAAAATAAAATCAACTTGAAAATTTTAAGCAAAAAACAAGCTCTATAAGGGGACAAAGCCTATTGATTTTTAAAAAAATCTGACCGAAAATGGGGTGTTAAGGGGGCGCTGAAATAAGAAAAATAGAAATAGGAATACGTAATGAATGTCGCTACTATCAAATTATTGATGATAAAACGCTTATCCAACAAATAAAAAGTATTTCATGGGAAAAAATTTTAAATAATAACAGTAATCTGGAAACTGAAACTAAAGAATTATTGATGCTGTTCAGCAGAGTGTACAAAATTCTACAAAAAATATTAGGATTAAAAACAATAAGAGAAAAAGAAAAAAATGGATGACAAGATCTCTAGTTAACTCTGTAAACCAAAAAAATTATCTGTATATCAAATATAAGCAACAACAAAATAACTTAGCTTTAAAACAAACTTATCTAAATTACAAGAAAGAATTAGAAAAAAAAATCAAGCAAGCAAAAATCAATTATTACAAAGGGCAAATAAACAAAGATCAAAACAATTCGAAAAATATGTGGATAACGGTTAATGAAATACTAAAAATTCCAGATTCGAAAAAAATTACAAATATAAAAAATAGTGTAGGCGAGTTAACAACAGATCCATCAGAAATGTGTGAAATTTTTAATGACTTTTTTGTAAATATTGGTGTCAATTTAGCTAAAAGTGTTAAAGCAGATCCTACATATATTGAAAAGGTTAAAACAAATACAAATTCAATGTTTTTAATTCCAACAAATTCAGATGAAATAAAAAATATTATACTTAAACTAAAAAACAAAAAGGCTCCAGGTTATGATAATTTAAAAGCAGAAACACTTAAAATAATTTTACCTTATATAGTAGAACCAATTGCATACTTAATTAATAAATCATTTGAACAAGGAATTTTCCCCGATGCTCTTAAATTGTCCATAGTTACACCAATTTACAAAAGCGGTGATATTACAGAACCAGAAAACTTCAGGCCCATTTCGTTAATAAGTTCATTGGCTAAGATATTTGAGAAAGTAGTTAAAAATAGATTAAGTCAATTTCTAGATAAATTTAATTTGTTATCCTCTGCTCAATATGGGTTTCGCGATAAGAAAAGTACACAAGATGCCATACTAAATTTGACAAAAAAGATTTATAATTGTTTGGATAATAGCATACCATCTTTAGCAGTTTTTATAGATCTTCGTAAAGCTTTTGATACCGTAGATCATAACATGTTATTGGAAAAACTCGAAGATTTAGGTATAAGAGGCACAGCACTTAGGTATTTTGAAAGTTATTTAACAAACCGACGACAGCATACTAGAATAAACAATCAAATTAGTAAAGAACAAAAAATAAAATGTGGTGTACCTCAAGGTACAGTTTTGGGTCCAATACTATTTACGATATATCTAAATAATATATTTCTTCTCGAACGAGAAGGCCAAATCATTAGTTTTGAAGATGACACTGTAGTTTTCTACAAAAATTCTGATTGGTTTTCGTTAAAAGAACAAGTAGAAGCAGACTTAATAAGACTTAAAAAATGGTTTGACCACAGAGCTTTATCACTAAACATAAATAAAACAGAATACTTACCATTCAGTAGTTTGGCATCATCTCTTCCAGAGTTTGATCTAAAGATTAATGATAATATTATCATAAAACCTGCAAAAAAAGTTAAATACCTCGGTATTGTAATAGATCCTCACTTAAGATGGGATGAGCATATCTACTATCTTTTAAAAAAATTGGGATTCTTGCTCTTTAGATTCAAGCAAGTTACCACTTTCTTTGATTTCAAACAAAAAAAAATTATGTATCAGAGTTTAATAGAATCTCATCTAAATTATGGCATCATAGGCTGGGGTGGCTTATCAACAACATATCGCAATATGCTAGAAGTGTCACAAAAAAAATTCTTAAAGTTGATATTAAATGTACATCCGAGATATTCGAGTTGTAAACTATTTTCTGACACAAAACTATATGATATAAATCAATTATATTACAGACAACTAGCTATTACGCAATATAACAACAGATTTGATTTAAAAAGAGCATTACATCCATACCCAACCAGACAAAAAAATCAATTTATACTACCATATAAAAATAAAAAAGTTGGTCAAAGAAACTTTGAATATTTAGGACCTAAAACATTCAACTCACTGCCGGAAATTGTGAAAAAGGCTTCAACACTGTCCTCATTTAAACACAGATTAAAAATTTTCATGGACACTACCTACACCTAGAACAGAAATACATAAATACATAGAAATGTAAACTATTGTAAATATATAATCTAATTTTAAAGTACCTTATAAAAAATATATATAATATTTATGTTAAATTACTAAAATAGGGGAATGTTAAAGATGTGAGTATACTTACCTGATCGGCGCGTTTAGTAATTTAAAACATTTTTTATACAATATAAATTTATAGTATGTAGTTAGAAATAAGTAATTTATCATATTTAAACTTTGATTAATATTTTTTTTTCCTGTTAATTTTAATTTTACCACACACAAATAACTAAAAGTTATTTCAGTGGCTTTCTGTGTTTATTAATTAAGATAAAAACATACTGTATTATATTATGTGGTTAAAAATTAATAAACATTATTATTATTATTATTAAACACCACAAGTGGATGATATGAGATACTTTCCATTAATCAAAACAGTGTGCTTGTGTAGTTTTCATAGGTGGTCGTAAGAAAAATAAAATACCATCATTATTCTTTTATAATTAAAATCGATATGTAACTTCAAAATTTAAGAGAAAAAAAAAATAGTATCCACGCTCACAAATACCGACACGATATACAATCTGCGCTATGAGACGTATTAATTATTAGTATAAGATTACTGCGTCATCTGTCCTCAAAAAATGTTATTTGTTATTTACCATATTTTAAGCAGATTATTTATGGGTGTTTTTTTAAGAGATGGATTCACATTATGCCACGAAATTGAAAGAAGTTTTGGTCTTCGACTTGTAAATGACGTCAATCAGTTGAATCCACATACCTTCAAATGGGACAAGCATTGTCCGCAAACAATTGTTTTTCACGCTTCTATGAGACCCTTACTGGCTAAAAGCCGTTTTATCAAAGAATATAACATGATAGTACAGGTAAATTTTAATTGTTCAAAAGAAAACTGTAAAATTTTTTAGGACAAAGTATTTTTATTTGATTCTAGGATAAATCTTTTTGTTTGGGACCGGCGACGTTCAAGAAATTGCTAACGGATTTAGAATTGACAGGTACCGTCATACAGACACATGTTAATTCGCCTAGATCGACGGCGTATTTGGCAACGTTGCTTTCTCAAAATGAAAAAATCAAAAAGTTGCTGGCGTTCAGTGCAGGTAAAAGGTAAAAATGGAACTGTTTACTCCTTGACACTCCTCATTAAAACACTGAACTACTTAACTATTTTGTATTGCGTAGAAACTAATAAAATATGAAGTCATACAAAATAGCTGGTACTTAGGTAGCATTTTTAAATTACTGGTAGGGACCGATTACAATGGACCGATTGACAACCTGTGTTATTTTTAACAGGTCTGTTATTTTATAAACACACAGAAATTACAACCTGTTCCAAATAACGTGTCTGTTAAAAATAACATTACTTGTCCATCATAACCCCGAATAAGAAGAACACAACTACGTCATCTGACAACCTGTCAAACAATAGGGCTCGTAAATCTAATGTGGTTGCGACATAACCTTCCATCTTGGACGCTATTTTTATTTGAAATAGTAGTTGTCAAGCCTGCCAATTTATAGAAGTTGTATAAGTTTTTTTTAATAATATTTTTATTGTGTTCGGTATATAATATTAAAATGTATTTCATTATTTATGATTTCACATATTGTAGACAGACTACATCGTATGTCGCAACCCTTTAGACATACCAAACCTTATAGCCGTGCGTTTCTTTGTTGGGAATTTCTAACACTTTATTCTGAACTGTATGAGAGGTTTTTTCTGCTCGAAGAGAGCTGGGCACATACTTTGATTTTCTTTTACTATACGGAGAATGGTCGCACTACGCATCTTTCTGAGTGCCTTTTAAAAGGAGATAGAAAACTCCGCCATTTTGATCCCTTATTACGTGTTGCCTACATCTTGGCGCAATATTTTTAATAGGTGCGTTTTAATCATCCTCTTCTGCTTCGGAATTGTCGGTTTTCTTGTTTTAATCTGACATGTTAAAACGACTAAACCGACAATTCCGGAAGCAGAAGCGGATGATTAAAACGCACTTGATATTTTGCTTGCTGCTGTCAGTCAGTTTATTGCTAAAGAATCAGTTAGCTCACTCGGACCAGTTGAAAGTTCCAAAATAACAACCACTCCAGGGATACAAATTCAGGATACGCAGAAGACTGCTGTTTTATTACAAGCGGTTGCCATATATTGTATTATCCGAGTTGCGCAGTGTAGAAACTGGAACATTGAGATCAAAAGTGCCGACGCAGAGTGAGCGATCTGATTCTTTAGCTATAAACTGTGGCATAGGAATCAAAATGGCCGCGCCCTATGTTGGGCGTGTTGGACCTTTCTCTTGCACCGTATAGTAATCAAAAGTATGTGGAGCTGGGTGAAAGACACAGCATTCTGATCATGTTAGACAAAGATAAGCATCGTGAAATAAAATATTTTTTTAAATATAAGATATCTAAACTGTTTTTAGGAAAGAAGAATATGAATTGTATTTTAACGAATTGGGAATGTCTAATATAAGATTATTCTCCGATAGATTAATTGATACAGCTCCGGATGCCCACTACATGGAAGAAGTGGTTGCCGTTTTTGCTACACCGCCAAACAGTTATTCGGCGGTTGTGGACCCCATCGATTTAGTACGTACTCCCAATCTCCCCCTGCACGATATACAGTATGTTATTGAAATACATGTAGGTATTAAAATAGATTAGTATTCAAAAATATTATGTTGAAAACCAATAATAGAAGGAGAAATTAAATTTTTTAATATTTATGTTAAATCAGTCATACGAAACTGAAGTTGGCATAGGATATCTACAAAATATAGATCACCTAAGTTCATCGACTCCGAATAACCGGGTCTGTCTGCATTTTTAATTTCCCTTACTTGCCTTTTTTACGAGTGGTACAAAGCCGTTTATTCATTTACAACTGTATGTACAGCTATTTTACAAAAAGAAAAAATAAGATTGTAGATCACTTTAACATCTAACCTCACAAAACGAGACAAAAGAACTATATCTTTGAGTAAATTTACATGTAGGTTTTCTTGACAGAATAACTGTTGGGTACTAATTAACAGTGCTGTTTCTAAAGTGGCGCTGGGAAACAGTAACAAAGCCTGCACAGAACACGAGGCTAATAACCACAGCAGTTGATGCCGATGACAAAAAAAAAATAGCCTTATAGTTTAATCAGCAAATAGTTACTTTCAACTTTACTAAGACGTGAAAAGATTGGCCCTAAATAGACTAAACTATTTCCATATCACGTAAACAACTGCAAGCCATCTAAAAACGCATACATAACGCAATGAAACATGGTCCATTGCTGACGTCACACAGCGAAATATACAGTTGGCGCAACCTAAATGTTATATCCTTTGGTTTTCATAAGATTTGGCCAGTGGTGTTACAAAGAGAAGGGGAATATGAAGAAAGAATATTAAGAACAAAAATATCATTTGTATTAGTGCCGTTTTGTCGAATCGTTTATTTATTACAAAATTAAATTAAAATCTAGGCATGTAATACTATAAAAAGCATTTACTTATTATAATAGAGAATCAAAGGCTATAGCAAAATTAAATTAACATTTGCACATCAAAAACTACAAAAACCATTTATTACAAGAGAAAATCAAAGGCTTGAGCAAAATTGGACGAAAATTGGTCTTTAAGTATTACGTGAAGTAAGAACTGGCTACAACAAAGGTTGCGAAGAACTTTCAAAGAAGGTCTATAATAAAACTGAAATATTTAACGGCTATAACAAGAATAGTGTTATTATTTTATTGTGAAGTCAATCGGTCCTATGATTGAACGTTTACGTTATCCGTAACGTACATGTTAGGCCGAGTTTTAACAGTAATGAGACAAGTTACTTATGATGGAAAACTTTTTCCAACACATTACTGTTTTTCCACCTGTTATGTTCTAATTTAACAGTTTTCCATCATACGAACTTGCCTCGTTGCTGTTAAAACTCGGCCTAACATGTACGTTACGGATAACGTAAACGTTCAATCATAGGACCCATTGTCTCGTAGGAATCTACGAGCTCTTCCCAAGCATTTTCATTAATTTCCCATAGTTGACCGGTATTTGCGGACCTATCTGTTACGTGTGGAGGGTGGGTTACCCCACGGCCCATTGTGCATCGTCCTAAATTGATAGGCCCCTCTTAGCTCGTCAGCCAGCATACAGATTTAATGCGGTTGACAACGTCGCCGAGTGGTGCTTCTCTTATATCGGCCGATGCTATCCGATACTCGCCAAACACAAATATTGTGATAAATGAGAGCTTCGAGAAACCATAGAAGATATGCTCGATGGTCTCATCTTCTTATTCGCACATCCTACAGAGTGCCTGTGATCAGGCGCAGATTCTGTCTAGTCATAGTTAAGAATTTTTTGGCTGAAATGTTGTCGGGATAAATTAAAAGCTCCCTGACAACTCTTCATCTTCTTGTTTTATCTCATCCGTCCTTGAATTTCACTAGGGAATGTTTTTGAATCGTTTATTGTTAAAATGAGGCAAGCGACATTTTGTAAGTTCTGAGAACAACTAAAAAAACTATTTTGCTTATCGCTTACCTCTTTTCTACCCTAATCTGTCGCGTGTGTAGTATTTGTTCGTATAAAGCATCGGTGTTTGTATCCTTTTTATACCAAACCTTAGAGATATGGAAAGGAAAAAAAATCTATCAATAACTCAAACGATTAAAAAATGGCGCTTGACTCTTTTCAACAATATACGATTTAATTAGGTTTGTCACTACCGATGTTGTCAGTTCAATGAAAGGGCCAGGACCAAAAAGTATTTAGTTGGCTATCCTTTTGGTTAGTGAATCAACAAGACAGTTACCTTTTGATGTGGCGTGGGCCTATGATCCATCTTAAAGTGACCACATTGTCGATGGATACTTTGGCCAAAGCTTCGTGACATATGAGTACCAACTCTGAGTACATACGTGGTCTGTCCCGGGGTAAGTAGTACCTGTCTGCTATCTGTATAGAAGAGCATGTTCATTCCAGTGCTATTGTTTCTGGTAACTTATTTTGCTGCTATTATCACAGCCCATTTTATGTTTAGATTTAACCGTCGGTGTAAGTATGAATCGTACCTGCCACTTCCGGCTCTTTTATTTGTTCCGTTATAACTTAATATGGCGTGTGAAAGATATATCTTGGTGAGATAGAGATGTTCACTTGAAACAGTGGAAGCGCCTCTCGCCAAAAGCACCAAATCCTTCATCAGGTTCTATTCCAACCTTGTAAAGTCGTGTCATGTCATCAGTACAACCTCCTTAGTGCAGATATCAAGAAGAGTAAGACTAAGAATGACTTCCATGGCTCTGGTTGGTGTGGTTTTCATAGATCCTGTTATGTTGAGACATACTTTTCTTTAAATTTGTTCTAGTTTGTGGATAGCTATCAATTGTTGGGTTTATGAAATCCAGACAATTGCACCATAGCTTAGGCCCTGTAAGTCCATGTGACAACTCTGGAGGAGAAACCCTCAGTTCTGCGGCATTGTTCAATGTATGCTTCATTAACTCTGTTTTATAGGTGAAAGTTCCATTTTAACTTGCTGTCAAAGGTGAGATCTAGGTAATTCACCTCTGTTGCAAAGTTTAGTTTTGTGTTCAGGAGCTCTGGAGGAGCATTTCTGTTTTCTTGGGATTGATAGACAGTGAATGGTCCTTGCACCACTGTTGTTCCATTCTTTCGCAGAGTATGTTCTTAAAATTTTCTATTTTCAGAATGACCAGGTTATCTGCATACACTATTGTGTATGGACTGTTATTATTGAGGCGGCTGTTGAGGGCGTCGAGAACCTTGTTCCGCAGTAGAGGTGACTCCTCCATGTGGACATCCTCTTGCAACCAAGTCTCTTATGTTCACATCTTCTACACTTATGTTTACTGCTCGCATTGAGAGCATGTTATGTATCCACCCACTAGCCATCTGTGGAACATTCCTGTTGGTTAATGAGTGTATTGAGGAAGGTGGTTTTGTCAAAAAACCTTCTATATCTAGGAAGACACACAAAGCTGACTCTTTATTGTCCAATAATATCTCTATACGGCCAGCAACTAGGTGAACGGCTGAATCAGTAGATCTGCCTGGGGTATATTTTATATGCATGTTGATTTGGGTGTAGTGGTGTTGTTGCAATCACCACCTCCCTTATGTACCTTTCGCATAGCCTTTCCAATGTATTCTTGCAAACAATGTCAGACTAATTGGTCAGTATATGTTTTTGAGATAGTATAATCTGTCCTTTCATGTTTGGGTATGAAGACTACTCTTACCTCTCTTCTTTTTTTATTCAGATGTTTAGATTAGATAGCCTTCATCTTGCGTATATTCTTACACGTGTTTTGTGACAACGGCGCAAACGTATATAGGTTGGTTTAACAAATAAGCGCAGAATAATGGTCGGCAAAAGGATATTGATAGATTTTTAAATTTTAGAACCGAATACTACATGTATTTCAATAACACCCTATATGACCTAGAGAAGCGATACTAAATAGGTAAACAAACTAAGTACTAAGGTCAAAATTCGTGCATTAAAAGTAAAATTTCACGTATTGCATAAATAGGAATTTTAGGTTTGCAGCCGAGGAGGCGATCTTTCCATGCTGGAAATTCTGACAGAAACTGGCGACTCCAAGGAAGCGCGCGAAAGGATAGCAGCTATCCTTGAAGAGCAACAAAAGACTCTAAGGTTCGCCATGTCGAGACCTCAAATACAGTTCGTCCTTTATGAAACTCATTCGGAATTGGAAGCTGAAAATTCCTGTATGGTCAGTATGACTCTGAAAGAGATTAATAAGATCGCCAAGTTGCATCATGCAACGTTGCAGGGAAAGCTATGCGTACCACATCCTAGCGAGAACATTATAGAGGTATGTATACAGTACAGTCATCGACAATCGCAGGAGTCCGCAGGACGGTGAATTTATTTAAATATTGTTTTAGGACAAAGAAGTTAATAACAATGAAGAAAATATTGGTGATTCGATATTAACAACACCGTCCAGAGTTACAATATTATCAGAAATGACGGATGAACAAGAAAAGTTTCTTGATTCGATTAAAGTAAGTATAATTGTGGTAATGTTCTATAATTAGACACTTTTTATAGGTATTTTGTGTGAAATGTTTAAATTGAAAAGAAACCTTTTCTAGGTTCCTGATACTGATATATTTGATAACTCTACCTTGCCCTTACTCTGCGACAATGAAAATTGCAGAGGATTCGCATGTCCAGGGTGTTATTTGGCACTTTTAAAAAGGAAGGTACCTATATCCTAATTTTATTTTACAAATTTTGATAGTATGAGTAATATAAGATATTTACCGTAGGTACTGTAGTACCTACCAAATGGACTACATTAGTGTGACGTATAACGCCCCACAGTGGGCCAGGAAACACTCAAAAGTATCCAAAATTCAAAATTCTAATTTATATGCTTTGAACTTGGTATTGAGAAAGATTTTGGGAGCACTAATTTCAAATCTGATTTCTTAAATTCAAAGTGGAATTGTAAATTGTTCTTAAAATTGCATGAAACTTTGTACAGGAGGATTTTTGGGCTGCTGACTTGAACTTTAATGTCAAAAATTCAGAATTCAAAATGCCTAAATAAAAATGGCAAACAAAAATTATAAATTTTTCTCAAAAAATACATGAAACTTATTATAAGACGGTTTTTTTTTGGTTGCTGACTCCAAATTTGATTTCAAAAATTTAAAATCGCTAATATAAAACAGCTGTCAAAAATAGCAATTTTTTTCTATACTTGCTGCTGATTCCAAATTTTATGTTAAAAATAAAAAATATTTTATAAGAACTTCATAATGTATAGAGTGTACTATTACTTACTATTAAAAGTGAAGATTTGGTGAGAATTTGTTCTAATCTATGCGGAATTTAATTTCGTACTGTTTGTTGTTGATGTTTATGGTTTTATTTGACAAACGCCCAGACAGCACACCAAATCCTTTGGATATTTACTGAACATCCCAATATCCACTGAATGTAAAGTCCATGGTGAATATCTATTTTATATCCATGAGATGTAATTTATAGACATGCAAATGTCCATAAATGATAGTAATTATATAGCAAATTATTAAAAAATTACGCCATTGTGGCTAATAGTACCGTTCAGATATTTAAAATTAATTTTTTAAGGTGTATTCAATATCCCATGGACATCCACTAAATAATCAAAGTCTAGGCGCGAACGCAAACCATCGTGGATATCCACTAGATGTAATTTTTGATTTTGCTTACTAAGTATAGATGGCGATACCACTTTCACATCTACTCATGCTCAACCCGCCGTAATTGAGTTCGATCGAAATTTGTTTCCCAATCAGACTCCATTAGAGACTGGAGTCGAGAATTTCCATTTATTGCTGAAGAGTCCTAATAAGGATGACTTTCTCCTTAGTGGTCAAAATCAAAGGCAGAGTGTTGAAAATATTTTGAGTGTTGAAAATATTTTTTCTCTGCTATTTTCTTTCGACGTTATTCAATAATCATTGGTTACTTTTATGAACCTCTACTAAAGATACCCATAGAGTATTTTGCTGAATATCCGAATTCTTCTATATTCTGGGATATAGACGGACATTTGGTTGGATATCCATATTAGATATCCACAAAACATATTCTGTGGATATCTCTGGGATTTCTTGTATTGTCTGGAAGATACCTATTAGATATTTTGCTGGATAATCCATAGGATATCTTCTATATTCTGGATATAGACGGACATTTGGATATCCATATTAGATCCACGGAATATTTCTGATATCCTGTGGATATATTGGATATCCACAAAAGATATTCTGTGGATATCTCTGGGATTTGGTGTGTTGTCTGGACGCTCCGGTTTCAATATTCCCAATATATCCCAACAAACAATCAACTGCCAGGAAATTGATGGCCCTTTGCCGCGATTGATGGAAAGATCGCCATGTTGGCTAAATCTTGAAAGGCCATTTTATTTTTAAGGTTTGTGGGCCATCAATCATTAATTGATGTTGGCCTTGCGCTGGGGGACAGTTACTTGCCCATCTCATATGTTTGTGATTTTTAAGAGCTCATTAGTTTGAATATCTACAAAATGCAAATGGATTTTGGAAAATAATCGATGAAAGTGCAGTTTTCAACCGAATATAAAACCTTCTCGAAATATTTTTTTGTAAGTAGCTGGATATTTATAAATACAAAATCAATACAGTAAAAAAGAAAAAAAAATAGGAAGAATCCTTAGACATTTTTTTATGAATACTTGCTTTTAAGTTTTATAATTTTTTCTTCAATAAAGTCAGTGTTTTGGTGAAATCTCAGGTTAATAGGAAGTAGGTAATAAAATAGTCTTGTTTTGTAGTAGTATCAGCCGATTTTAAAATTAACACTTACCAATTATTTAGCCACTTTTTTGTTCGAGTTTTACAAAAAAAGAAATTGAATTGATTGACTGTAAATGATGGCAAAATGACCCTGTAACTGTTATTGTTTGCAAAATGACTGTGGCCCGACTGTCGGCCGTAATGCGACCCATTACAGGTAAAAGTTAAAAGGTTATCATTATAATTGGAGACAGTTATTGAAATATTATTTTACTAGACCAAAATATATGTTGGGATTCAATAAAAACAATTTACAATGTTTACAAAATCCACAATCCAGGTTACTTGTCAAGTCCTCTAATAATCTCTCAATTATCTTGAGTACTAAATAAAAACAAGTCAAAAAAATCTCATTTTTGGTTTTTATCGACCAAATCACTTAAAACTATTTACTCTATATCTGAAAAAATTGACTAAGCTAGTAACTAATTTAAAAAAAGTTTAGGTATTTATAACATTTGATTTTAGGTCACTAGTATAAACTAGTTTAACTGTTTCACTAGTTTAAAACTGTTTATCTCAAAAGTTTGTTTATCTGATTTGGTCAATTTTGGCAGTAAGCCGACGATATGTGAAGTCCATAAAGTCATGCTGAATTTGACTTTTTGGGCCTTAGTAAATAAGAATTGGAAAATAATGATTTCAAATTAAATTATTTTGAGTTCACAGAATTAAATAAAAATCATAAGTGGCAGTGAAATTAGAATATGAATAGCCCTAGTACATAGAGACATCGATAGAGACCCTTAAATATTGTATGTAATTTAATAATTCTATAAAATGTGGAGCCATATTTTCTTACTTATTTTCAACCTAATTTCCCAAAAAAAGTTTCTTAAGTAACCCATGATCGACAAAGAAATACGCGAGTCATTTCCCATGCTCCTGAAAAAATAAGAAGCAATGTATACTCGGAAATGTGTAATTTTTTCCGTGGGCTACTTTAGAAACATGTTTTGTGGTTCAATTCATATCATGTGTTGAGGTAAAGGATGGTAGGTTGTATACATTGGGGTAAATTTTGAGTATTCTGAAGTAAACACTAATGTGGTCCATTTCAGATTGACAAGTGTAATATAACATTTCTTAATACAGTGGTAACACCCACATATATAAATGTACCGCCATCGTTATCGTAAATCCTTACCTACTAAATATGAATAAATAATACTAAAACCTTTAATTTTAGAAAGTTATACGCCTGGACGATAAATATATGATACAAATGGCGGAACAACGCGGGCTTTTCGGTTCACAATCGAATGCGCTTAATGTTAAGTCAAAACCCAGTCGAGTCGTAAGAAAGAAGATTGAAAAAGATGAAAAGCAATCAAATACCGGGAAGAGATTCAGAGAATCAGAAGTAACTATTAACATACTATATAAATATGATTAATGTGACGTCACGATTTAGGCAACCAGTATTACTGCTGTCATATAAATATTAAACTGGAAAAATTGTGTTTATATTAACACTTTATATTAATAACGGAAACATTTAGGGCCGATTCCACTGTTGTGTTAAAAGAAGTTTAAATTACTAAGCGAAGATTAAAGTGACATTTTTACTTTAACTGTGTCGGCCCTTAATCACTTTAAGGTAGGTATTTATAAACAAAACTCAGATGAGTCGGACTTGGGTAAGTCGTCCTTGAACTAAAATCGAAGTTCGGTTATATCGCGTGAATTTTGAGATGGGTAGTAATAAATCCGTAAATGTAGATACCAGTTATTACAGATTTGCTAATTTCCATCTCTAAATTCCAATCTAACACCAGAACCACCTAGAACTTTAGAGGCGTTGTAAACCGAACTTCGATTTTAGTTCAAGGACGACTCACCCAAGTCCGATTCAGGTATAAGTTCTGTTTATAAATACGGACCTAAATGCCAAGGCCATGATTTTGAACATGAACATAAAAACTGTAAATTATTTAGACCATGTATTACGCGATTAGACGGGGCCATACACGTAGAAATAGTTTGTTTCTCGTATTAGTAAATAATGATCAAAAACAGAATAAATTGAGGCTAAAACAATTAAACTGGTTTCTTTTATTTTCATGTCATTTGTATAAAATGGCAATTTATTGTGCCAGTAGCAATGTTGGTTGCCTATATTGTGAAGTCAGTGCTTAAAGAGTCAATTATTATAACGTGTGTTCTAAAAAAAATGCTTCTAATAAGTAGGCTATAATCGACAAAGACATACGACATACGAGTCATGCCCGTGATAATATTCGGCTCTTCTGAATAGCACCCAATATTAGAAATGCTTGTTTTTTTCGAACACCTACTTTAAAAATATTTTTTTCTTTATTACTTTTTCTATTTCATTAGCTCGTATCCTTAAATATATTTTGAATATCTTTAATTAGTGAAGTTGAATTGGTTTACATAAGTAGTTTGTGATGGCAGCTATTTTACTAAAATAAATTTTTCGTACAGTCGGCGACTTGAATTTTTTTAAATTATATTATGCGTTATGTGAATAATCATTTGAAAGTACGCTTGAGAAGCTGATTTTAAAAACTAGCACATTCCCGCCCATAGATAATAAGAACACTGTTTTGTTAGATATCTAGTAAGGTAAAAGAGTCGTTGTACACAAGGCCTAAAATTAAAACTTTCTTATTTCAGATCGGGAGGATAGCCGCACCGACCTTTGCGTTTTTGCGACAAGCCAAGTCGATACCAGATTTGAGGACGTGTCCCAAAAGCGATTGTAACCCGACTCAACGAAACGTTTATAAATGTTGGTGGAAAGAAACGACGAGACACATCAATGGCCTTAAAAAAAGTCTCATTAGACAAAAACTGATACCTCCAGATCAAACAGTATCTAATAGTAAATCTGCTGTCAACTGCTTTATTAAAAGAAGTTCAACTAGGTATGATTATTTGTTTAGAACATCTAAAAATATTCTACCATAAATTTATGAGGGTAAATCATTACGCTCCGCACCTAACTTTGCGTGCCAAGTTTACAGTCCCGAATTGAGTAAGTTCCCACCCTGAACTGGATCAGAACCGGTTTAAACTGTCCATCGCCCCCATGCTTCTTATTCCGCTGCATGATCAGCATTTCAATAGCAATTGATTAGCACCCCATACCTTCGAGTAGGCAATGAAGGTTGGAGTGTTGTAGTCATTTAAAAAGAGCTGGCTGAAGGCCTTCAACTCTAATTCATTTACATTCATACATTCGCGTTTGACTAACTTTGTAAGCGAATATCTATGATTCTTCCTTTTTATCAGGCCACTCAAAAAATATGAGCAACAATGCGCTACATTAGTGTGACGAAACCCTTCAATCACTGATTTTATCATACATTTTTTAGACATTCCTATCGTTAAAAAAAAGTTGTATTTCAAGTTACGTGGACTATTTCAGCCTTAAAAAGGAAGTTACGCCATTTTACCTCCATCAAATATTGTAATTTCGAAAAATATGTAGCATTATAAGATTGTAAAATGAGTTACAGCATTGTTTGCATATTTTTGTAATGTGCCTACCTAGCAATACAAAATATACGTCTTTCTTTATGATACAAAGTCTTTCTTACCGTAACATTGTATGTAACTTACTGCCTTATTCTAAGAAGTGGATGTTAATTATCAAGGTTGTATCTCAATCAAACTCAACTTATTAATGTAAAATCACTAAAATTAGGTTACAACCTTACGCCCGTTACGCCTCTGATAGGAAATTTTAGGCAACTAGAATTACACTGATTTGCATAATGGGTTGCCTACAGCATAGGTCAGATCAATATGAATATTTCAGACGTCCGAATCAAATTGTTTTTACTAATAGATATTGCAGTATAGAAAATTAATATATTACAGTTTGCAATTTTCCAATCAATGTGTTTGTATAATAAATATTTGACCTTCGAAGGTTTTAGCTCTCTAAAACATGCTTTTTTGATTTATAAATATATTGAATACCTACTTTTTTCTCCCTATTAAAATATTCGGACGTTTTCAATATATAAAAATTTGTTAATATTTACACACAAAAAGCTCAGGGTCGGAGCATAGGGATTATCCTTTGTGACAAGATAATTTTTTTTCAATTCATATTCATATTTTTCAGTGTTGATGAAGTGATTCGACAAAAGAATATGGCGAGCAAGATACCCATATACCCTAGGCTAAAATTGATGAGAAGCAAAGTATTTGAAAAGAATCAAGTACCTGTTGCAGTGACACATTTGAGCTTTCCTACTTATACAAACATCGTGATGATGTCAATTTAACAAACAAAACTGTTGTAGAATGCGAGAAAATAAAAAGTCGGTCATAAATCGGTGAAAGGAGTTTCAAGATATAAATATTGAAATTGAAAATAAGTATATAAAATGTGATAATCTGATAATGTCGTTAACTTGTGATATTGATTGTAACTGTTAATTTCTATTCAAAATATGGTTAAATAAAGTTTGTGTTATTTGTTATAAAGTTACTTTTAATCCTGTTTAATATATTTTCAACAATTTTTGGAATGATAAGAATAATGTGTATGTATGCATTGGATATCAAAGTTGATTATACAGTGTGCATTTATTTTTTTTTTTATTTGGGAAGAGGGATTTTTTTATTCTAGGAACTAATGACCAAAATCAAGAGGGAATATCTTTAAATAAAAATCATTGAACATTTTCTTAAACATTATAGGATGAAGACGAAGATTACCTCTACGAATGTTCGACACAAACTCGAGACAAATTTATCAGACAACCAATCAAAGTATATCAATTATCAGAAAGTCAAGAAAATTTGGTACTTACTGAACCTGGTCCGGTTATTGCCAAACCATTAACACATTCCCCCGAAAAATATACTCAATCGCCAAGTCTACACAGATTTAGCTTAGCAAGGCTGCAAAGGGAAAAACCCACAGAAATTGCTGAATGTGAACAATTTAACATCGGTAAACGAAAAAAAGATGTATCTGTTTTAGCCCAACCTCCACCCAAACCCATACTATCTAAGCTTTCAAGCGCCCACATTCGTCAATTGGTATCTCCGTTCTACAAACAACTGGATTTGCCTTATTTAACTGGGCCACCCGTTACCGATTTCTTCAAGTTAGACCTTCAACAACAGTCACAAAAATTCAATGACATCTTGACCAATTCTCAAAGTAATTGTGTCCAAACTGACCCAAAACTGACGAAAAAGAAAATTATATTTCCAAAAATTGACTCGCCGGTTGTACAGTATGAAATGCCCCCAATGCTGCCTAAAAGACCAAAAAAAGTTGATAAGATCGTAGCTAGGCTTTCTACTCCTACACACAATTCGCGAATTAGACGTACGCAGAAGAAACTTCCTCTAAAGGTAATTTGTTAAATTTTCCTTGAAGGTGTAGAAAAATTAATTAAAATGCCATAACGTTTCCACATTTTTTTAAAAAAAATTGGTACTTAAAAAAATGCTTTTGTTGGAATATATTAAAACCAGAATTATGTTTGATGTCACTGAAAATCACATAATTTTAAGAAAAAATAATTAACTACTTTCGTTATCATGAGTTCTTTATAGGTCAAACTCTATTTACTTTTTCAAGTTGCATTATCGACTATTAATTGCGGTGTTTTGCTTACCTTATTCTACTTACAGGTAACACCAAACCGACTACTTGTAGAGGTTGAAGAACCACCAACCGTTCCAAAATGCAAGCATTGTCACATGAAAAACTTAAGAATAGAAAAAAATGATCCCACCTATGATGAGTTGCAAGAATTTTTGGATAATATTAACTAACCTTTTATAGAATATTAATCGGCTTGGCCAATACTCATTTAACAAGATTAAAGTAATTGTCAGTGGATCTGTTTAAATTTTTGTAAAATTTTGTCACGTATTTGATTACTTTAAATTTTTGGTATTGTTTTATAGTTTACTGTCATGCAGTATCTAATAAAGTTTTGTTTTTTTTTATCTTGATAGTTTATTTTATGGAAAATCTTGAAAAGTCATCAACTTTAAAGAGTTAACATTTACTACCTGACTACTGTAATTTAATAAAAAAAGGTATGTAATCCTCCGCACTATAAGGTAATATTCTGTGTTCTGTCATCTGTTTGTTTAATGTCAGCCACACCAACGATGTCAAAAATGAATCAAAATTTATTAAAAGGTTATGTTTATAAATTAATATACTTTACTATACAGTCTTTACTTTGTCCCTTTGTTAATAATTTATCACTTTATGGATTGGATGGAGCTTTGTGTTTGAAAAGAATAGTTAATCAGACAATAGCTGTGTAATTTTTGTTCAGTTGTGTACAGAAAGTATAATAATAATAATATCATCATCTCCTGGCAACATGTCGTTTATTATTATTAAAAGCAAACCAGTGTAAGTATATATTTTAGCTATATAATTTAAATCGTAGCACTGTACTGTAGTGATTGTAGATCGATAGGAACTTAATATAGGTCGTTTATTGTCACAGTTGCTTAATTTTTCCTTTTGAAACTTCAATAACAATCTGAATGTTATTATCTAAGTTATTATCAAATACCCCTGGTTCACATTGTTTATGTAATAGCGATGTTTAGCATCATTTGTGTACTACTTATGAATTATGAAAAAAGAAATATTCATTGCTTCATACATTTTTATCTTAAATTTGTAAATTCCAGGAAATGTTTACCACTTTGAATTTTTGTTGATAAGAGAATTTAGAGAAATACTAAATTTTTATAAACTAATTGCATAACTTATTTAGTGTAGAATTAATCCACTTAATTTGGCCTTAACGAGAAAATAATAAACAATACGCAGGTACTTTGGGAATTTAGGTATTTTGTTATTGGAATCATTTCTGGGTAAAGATAATGAACTTGTTTCGTGCTAATGTGTTAATTAAATCAATTACTGAAGTTTTGATTGAAAGACTAGAAAATAAGAAATCATGGGATTTTCTTTGTTTTAATCAGAAAATCTAAACTTTGCAATTATTGTTAAAAACTACATACATAGTTGTTGCTGAATAAAGGAATGCTAAATAATGGATTATTACTAGCAATGAGTAATGGTAATGAACGTTATAAGATGAAACATAACACAATGAGAATGATATACCTTAGATGGTCGCAAAAGATAAATACAACTAATATGAATCATTCATTTAACAAAATGATCACATATTGTGCCACCATTCTCCATATGGTGAATTACTGCTCTATTGCATGATGAAATTATAATTTCTCTGCTAGTTTGGCAATATAGGTGAATTATGTCTCTTAGATTACCAAGTTAGTAGGGTACATTTTGTATAAAAAATTCTTTAAAAGAAAATATCAAGCATTGACAGGTCTGGTGAATGGGCAACCCAAAGAATGGGACCTCTGTTTCCAATCTTATCCCTTTGGATACAGCCTGTTTAGATAATTTGTCACAATTCGTGGAATGTGAGGGGGGGCTTTTAGTGTAAAATTTGGGCTAGTCTTTCATTTAGAGTTAGAGGAATATCTTCCATTAAACCTGGCAGCTCATTTTGCAAAAAAAATAACTTGTCCGATTAGGGTTCATTTGTAAAAAGTAAGGACTAATCAATGCCCAATAAATAGAATACAACAAACTAGGGTCAGAAATTTGACAAATTATTGATAAAATTGCAAATTGCTTTCTTGGTAAGTTAGTTCCCCAAACCATCTGAAAGTGTGCTTCTTAGACCCAATGCGTATTTTAATTTTACCAGTAATGAGGATTGTGTTTGTTTGTCATATCATTGTTATGAAAGCGACTTTCATCACTCCAAAGAATAAAGAGTCATGTATATTTAAGGTTCCATCAAGTTTATTAATAAAAACGAATACAATTTGGTATATTTAGACCTAGAGCTTAAGACTATGTGGGTCTTACAAGGTACAAATTTTTTAATATATCACAGAAGAAAATTCATTACCTGCTTAGTTATAATAATAACAATACTACTACAAAATAACTAATAATAATTAAAAAAAAAACAGTAATTTAATATCACACGTCATCGTATTTGATTGGTATTTCGTTCTCTTCTTCATTTTCTAAATTGATACTGACATCAATACTGTCTCCACTTTTTATCCATTCTTCATTTTCGGATGAATTGTCAGAACTTTCCCTCTTTACTGACTTAGACTTGTTTTGTATTTTTATATTTTTTTCTTCCCTTTTTCGCTTTCTATCTTCTGCCCGGTTTTGTTGTTCTTCTTGTTTTCTCTTTTTCTCAGAATCCTTTTTATGTGGTATTTTGGTGGTATGTTGATTTATAAAGTAATGTTCTTGGAACAAAGTAAGTTTTAGCAGCTGTAGTTACAGTAAGTGCTTCATCCAACTGGGCCTCTGTATAATTTTTTTAGGTGCCATAACTGTAATGAAAAAATGTGTTTGTTTGAGTTATTGACCTTCTTGTATCAATAATTGACACCCCTGTCAATGACTGGAACCAAAAGGCTGTTAGGTCTCATATTTAAATGGTATATTGCAGACTTTTTAGACAGTATGACAACAGTGATCAGTATTTGCTTGTGTACCAGTGATTGACAGGGTATGTCAATAACTGGAACATACTGGTTCTGCTTGTTCCAGTTATTGATACTTTAATAAAATTGAGGTTTTAGGATTTACATGCATAAAAACCAGTAAAAACCCATCAGTGTTGTTTAATACACCCCCAGGAATAGTTTAAATAAATTTAACATGAAGTGAAGAGAAGTAGATATATATTCAATTTGGTATACTGACCTTATGAAATGTCTTAACATAAACACTCTATCGCTGCATGTGCGTTTTTCACCATTTTGTAACTGACCGTGGTGCAACCTAACATCCGTTACATAGGTTACACGGTTGCCAAATATTCTAATAATACAGATGTTTAGGACAAATTTCTCATATATAGTCTAATGTTCTTATTTTGAAGAATAATTGTACAAGTGCCAATTAGTGGGACACTGTCAATTATTGGTGCACTTACCTTATTCAGAGTTAATTTATGAAACTTTACCACTCAAGAATTTGAATTAGATCTTGCTCTATAATATTCTTTATTTCGTCTGTATCTTTTCCAAAATAGATGAGTATGGTAGCTGAGCTATGGAGTTTATACAAATCAGGAATAACATTGGTTTATTCAGATTTTCTTCTTCTAAAACTTGTAATGAAATTAAGTTTTCATTGAAAATAATTTGATCTCAACTTTTGCATTAAATTCAATTTAAATGGAGGATAACCTGATGCTTTTATTATTCTATGTATAGTATTTTTACTTATCCCAATTGCTTTTTCGACCATAATTTGGAGAGAAACATGAATGTTTACGAACGATTATGGTATTTTGTTCATATCATGATGCACATTTGAATGAAAAGAACTAGTTCATAACATTGCCTCTACTTTCCTGAATGTCATGTGCGATGGATGATTACGTTTCTAAAGTAGGCCTTAGGAAAAATTTACACATGTATAAAGCCTTGGTTTCTTTGAACACTTCGTCGCGGTGAGCGGACAGTCCGTCAACCGTCGCGTTTTGTCGATTTTATCCAACCAGAGTATTTAAATGGGAATGGTTTTCTTGAATCCGCTTAGCTGAACAGGACGGCGTCATGCCGCTGATTTGTCGCGAAGAGTCGGTTGATATCTGTTGAGTTTGATATCACTGGAATCGTCGGCGTGTGCGGAGACTATTGTTATTAATTTTAAAACAATGAGTGACAAATTCACACATACAGATGACATCATGACTTTATTTTTAGGTTTCTTGGAATTTATAAAACTCAACACGAATTCAAAAAGATCTGTAGAAAGTCTAAAATACTCCCTAAATTTGGTTTCATTTCCAAAAAGCCTCCGCTGAACAGTGATATTAAAGGCACCTTGTGTATCGCGACACAAAAACAACTCATTCACTGGCTTATTGGAAACTTTGACGGTTGCAATTGACAGTTCCTTTTGTTCTTCCTCTTCCAACAATAATAACAACGCAAACAATTTATTTGCAACCATTTTAGTACCTTTCGTTTACATTCATAATACATAAACAGCACGTACAGACATAGAGAAAGTATCATTTTCTATATTTTTTAACAAACCACCTCGGGCGAAAATTGCTGTCCTCAGCGGTCGACGGACTTTCCGCTCACCGCGACGGAGTGTTTAAAGAAACCAAGGCTTTAATCATGGACATGATTCCTCCATCTGTCTTTGTCGGGCTTGGCCTACTTTAGGAACATTTTTTGAGCATCACTATTTTAAGAAAAATCCGAAATTTTGTAAAATTGCTTGGGATCGAGGTTGTGGGAATGTTAAAAGTTCATAAAAGGTCAAAATAGAAATGATAAAATTTTTATGAGTTCATCCAAATAATAATATGCTGATAAGCAACCATATTCTCGGAAATAGAAATAATAAATAATGTCAAGTAAATAAAATTTACATTGCATTGTTGAATATTATTTGTTTGTCTACATATGAAATTTCAGAAAATAATTTTGGCAATTTGTAGCTGCCGTATGGGTAAACAATTCATGTTTTTCTTACTTGATGGGTTCAAAGTCATCAAATCAAAGTATTTGTCACCGTTTTTTTCTTCTTCTAAATATTGACATTTATGGGGATTTCAATATTTTTTGTTTCTTGAAATTTTGAATGTAAACAAACAACGTCTTTAATAACAATTTAACATTATTATTGTTGATGATATTAACCCATTCAGGTTAAAAAAACCAAATTGCTAATTTTTTTTTTTGACTTTTATTCTGTATAGCTATCAGATAGGCAAGTTTTAAAAAAATGATAGAAGTTTAGAATTTTGACAATCATAAAAATATAATTAAATTAATAAGTAGAGTACGAATCAACTACGAAAAATCCACAGGGGTCACCCACTAGTGATGGTTTGCCTTACTTTAAAATATTTCTTCTTCGTTGCTCCAGATCATATGCCAGTAGTGTAGGCTCTTATTTAAATAAAAATGCAGTTTGCACATAACATTTATTGGATTGAAAAGTATAAAAGGTTGAACTTTAACGATTTAAACATTTATTACAGTAGATGTATTACCTAATTAATTAAACTGATATATCATTACATATATTTTTCGACTTTAGACGTGCAACACATTCAATAGGAAGTAAGAGAGATAACTTGTATTTTATAAAAATAGAAACATAAGGTTCTTACTTTCGTCCCACTGGTGTAGGAATGAACCACACCAATGCACACCATACCTTTCGTTTGGGCTGGTGTAAAATCCACTACACCTTCCTGTCGCTCCACCAGCTATTTAGCAGGAGTGAATTACACTCGACATGTGTTTCAGAAATAAGGAGGAAGTAAGCTAGGTAAATAAATGTGGTGTAACTGGTGTAATTTGGACACTGCACCAACAGCGAACCAAAGAATCTACAATTTTCGATTAAGTATATTTATGACCTAAGATTTGTATTGTTAAAACAATATAGACAAATAGCCAGCGATAAATAAATTCATTAAGTAGGTTAAATTCTTTTTTTTTATTTACCGCTTCAACCTCAAAGGATCATTACCGGAGATATAATACCTTATAAATGCTGTTTTTTACAATAGTATACGTTATAGTATAAAGGTTGAGATTTTTTATGTGTGTGAACATTATAGTAGATAATAACTTTTGGGTTTTATTAAAATTGACTATGGATGCTGATTTTTTAATATGTTCAACTGAATGATATTATAATCTCCAATCAACAATTGCCTGACACTTTTCGCTGTGCGTTACGCCTGCCAGATGCTTTCAAAGTATCGAAATATGTTTGCACTTTATATAAAGAAACATTTATTTCTCAGAAAAGCCCATTACTAACTTAATACATATTAAAAAATTTGAACCATATACGAGAGAGATAAATAATATGAATGTAGATCAATAGTAAAGGTCCCTTATTTTTAAAAACGGAGAAGTATTACTTGAAAAACTGATTTAAAATAATTATTTATCAGCAAATGTGAATACCCTGACACATCCGACGGGTCTATCTATAAAAGGTCAGACGTAACTCTAGCGAACGAGCATCATTCGCCTAGTATTAGTTGAGTTTATCAGTGAAGTCAATAAAAAATTTGTATATCGTAAAGGATATTTTTGTATATAGTGTGTCGAAAAACGTCTGCACCTTATTAAAGGTTTCCTGCACCATTTTAATCAACTTTCTATCTGTTAAAGTACCATTTAAAACGCGAGACTGAGAAAGGCGACAGGCGTAAAGCGACAGCGCAAGGCGACCGAAAACGGTCTCTTCACGTCTGAACGCATGTAATTTAATGAAAAATATTTAGGACAGCGCGACCAATGCAAGAGAGGCGGCACCACTTTTAACACGGCAATATTTGCTGCCTGTCGCCCGTCTCAGTCTCGGCTTCCAAATGTTACCTTAACAGTTTAAGAAATAGCAATACTGTCACTATAAAATAGTAGGGAGCCAGTATACAGGGTGAGATCTTAACTGCAATAAATTCGCTAGCGGGAAGGTGAATAATTCTTCTAAAATTTCCCGAGACACGTCAACGTTTTAATATAAATGAAACCCTGTGGCTTGCGACCCTTCATTGCAAAGCTGATGGAACAAGGAATCCAGCGTAGTTTAATTTATTTTCAAAGTAACAATTGCTGAAAATGTTTGTTGTTTAGTTTTGGAATGTAAACATTAATTTTTAGATGTCCTCACAAAAAATTCCAAACCACTTTTTGCCACAACTGGTATTTGCTATTTTTTGCTAATGTTTATACACATCCGCAAAGAGAAATTTAGTTTGTAGTTGCAGTATTCAGCGTTCTTTACGAAGTGTTGTTGTAAACTGGCGAAAATGCCTAATTATTTAACTGAAACCGTAAAGATCGAAATTTTGATGATGATTGGATATGGTGATAGGATGCGAACTCAAAGCGAAGTTTTTCGACTGTTTAGAGAGTCGCATCTTGACTTGCCACAAATAAATCAAGGTACTATTAGTAAACTAGAGGCACAATATCGAGGAATGGGTCATGTCAGAAAAGTACCGAGAGTTTTACCAACAAATGTCAAATTACTCTTGTTGACAGCATTGTTTAATGTTGAAACATCGCATCAAAATTGCAAAGCATTAAACGTGCAATGGTGCTTACAACAAACTTGCGCCGTGAAAAGCAGCTTTATAATGCACCTTTGGACAATAATCTATGTAATCAAATATTGATTTGTTTAAAGAAAGATACAGTTAGTTATCTTATAACATTGTTTACCGCAGCCCAAGATATAATATCTTGTTGACAAACACACTTTAAGTTAAACATTATACAAACGAAAATAAATTTAATGAGTCTTTAATAATACCGATATGCCACGTGAAAAAATCTACTGACAATGCGCTAGTTCAGTGTGATGTCATTTTGGTTCCACTGACATTTAATTCTAACCAAACTTTTAACAAAAACATCAATAAATTTGACATATACGTTTTTATTGTTTTTAGTTTATTTCTAAATATTGTTTACAGGTCTTAAAAAATAGTTTAAAGATATGTAATTGGTAACTCAACGATTGTATATTTGACGCATGTTATCTACTTACTTTAGGAATATATTTATAAAAGTGAAAAAAACGATATAATTTAGGTAAACAAAACGAACAAAACGCACTCAAAAAATCTACTGTCACTTTAATTGTCAGTGGAACCATAATTACATCATCACTGAACTAGCTCATTTGTTTGACAGATTTGTCACTTATTTAAAAAATTATAGTACTGTGATTGGTGGATTTTATATATTTGCAGTGTTCTTACTAGGTAGAATGGATATAAAATATATTTGTTCAGCTGAACGCAATGGCATATTTTTTCGTTTTGTAACCTGTGCGTAGAATAGCTTATATCCATGTGGGTGTATAAAAAATATTATTATTAATATAACCATACAAATCATACGCTCTAGCCAAAAATTGTATACAGTGCATAAATTGTACGGTAATATCGTTTTTCGCTCGTGTTGGACCAGATCTATTGTCAAAGTCAGTGTTATGCTGAGGCCACACTGAGCGCTACGCTATGTTCACTACATTCGCTACATAACATAACATAGCGAACGTAGCATCTTACATCTATGTGGCCACGTCCGTTTATAATAATGGGAGATATTTTTAATGGACGTAAGCGAACATCGCACTCTGTGTGGCCGCAGCATTAGAGGTGTTTTAATATCCGGATTTTTTTTTTGCTTAAGTTTACTGTTAAATTTATCAACGATAATATCTGCAACATATATTCTTACGATGAACAACCTGATATGTTGCTGATTCTCCGTTTTTGTGAAGGAAATTGCCCCAAGAAAGTTTTCCTAATCGTCACTCGTGTGATTGTTGCACTCGCATTCGCTCATGCTATACGTTTCACACACCGTATAGAATAAGTTACTTTGTGCACTTGAGGCACAATGTGCTATATTCTACCAGCGTTCGGAAAATGCCATCTTTCCACACGCATGTCAGTTTAAAAAAATATACTTTCTCGCACTAGTGCGGAGATAATAATTTATTTTTTATTAAACATTTTATTTATTTATAATACAATACTCTATGTAATGTATTAAATAAACTGTATTATTATATATGGACATCACCCTATACAATTGATTTCTATTCAGGGGACCTATTTTCAAACCGTGTGAGTACTCATTTCTCTCAAGATTTCAGGAGAAATGTCATATGTCAACGTGGAAACTGTATTTTGAAAACCAGTGACTACCTCATGACTACTCACTGACCTTTTCTCTCGGTTTATTTCGAGAGAATTCATATTCTCAGGAGAATTTGACCACGTGATTAGGGGCGTGGGTACCCTTCCTCCATGTGTGTACCCATAACCGATGTGTGTACAAGGCCAAGTCACATACTACCTTTCTCTCGATAGAGCACTCCTTTCTCTCAATAGAGCACTCCTTTCTCTCGAGTTTGAAAATAGCCCCCCTGGTATCTTGTACTGTTTTTTACTGTATGGCGATAACGCCGGCTTCAATGTGGAATCACGGAATAAAGGCACTTTCAATTCAGCATTTAATTGAGTTTTATTATAATTTAGAATTGTGGGAAAAATAATAAAATAATGGCAGTTCTTAAGGAAACTAGGGATATTACACTCTACAGGTCATAAACCCAATAATTACAGAGCAGGAATTGACAGAATATAATTATTAATATAGCACAGATTTTTTACATAAAAAGAACTTGTTAACTAAGATAAAAAGTGAGATTTTATATCTGACAAATTGCAACTAAAGTTCATTGACAATAGAATTTGTCACTGTATACATAGTATGAAGCGGAGAATTTTCCAGAACATTTGTGCGAGATGTATTTATATAAAAAGTATTCGGGTGTCTGGAAGAAATTCTGGAAATGCAAATATTAAACTTTCCTAATAAGGTTAGGCAGTCAATAATACTTTTAATAATTTTATAAGTTACTACTACACTATAATAATCACGCCTTCTTTCGAGACTGAAAAAGTTATGTTTTTGTAGTAATTCAGAGTGAGGTGTACCTATTAGAGGATAAATACCATCAATTTTCAGGCTTAGCAGTTTTAAAAATCGTCTTTGAATTGCTTTTACTCGGTCTATATGATACTAATAAAAGGGGCTCTACACAACTGAAGCATATTCTAACTTTGATTTTATAAAAGCATAAAATAGAGTTTTTAAGGTAGAGGTTTCTTTAAAATCACTACTGCTACGTGCAATTAATCTGTACATGCGATAGGAGGAGGATACAACATTATCAATGTGCTTATTAAATGATAGTGCAGTGTCAAACGTGACGCCAAGATCAGTAAATGTTTTCGGTCGCTCAAGAGCAACGTTTTTTATTGAATATTTAAAGATTAGGATATTCATTAGGATATTCGTTTTTAGACTGTAGTACAGCACTTTACATTTATCAGGGTTTAGTGACAAGTTATTTTGATAACACCATTCAACAACCCGTGTTAAGTTTGCTGAGAGGTTCTCGCAATCACCTATCTTCTCCACGAGGCAGTATAGTTTTAGATCATCAGCATACAGACGGAAATGTACATTTATAATATCTGCAATATCATTAATGAACATAATAAAAAGGAGGGGTCCCAGATTCGACCCTTGTGGAACATCGGAAGAAGCACTATATTCAGCAGACCTAAAACTATTGAGCTGGACGTATTGCTTTCGATCCCATAGATAGGATTGAAACAGTTAAATTAAAGAGGGATATAATCCAAAAGCTACAAGTTTGTTGAGCAGAATGCCATGATCAAGTCTATCGAAGGCATTAAAAAAGTCTATGTAAATAACATCAGTTTGGACTCTGTTGTTAATAGATTCAGCAATGGATTGGGTAACGGTCAAAAGCTTGGTGATTGTTGAACGACTTTTCACGAAACCATGTTGATTTATACTTATTATATTACAACTTACATGACGACATATAACTCGCTCTAGCAGGATTTCAAAAACCTTTGCAAAGTTGCATATAATAATATCTCCTTTCTCGAAAATGGGACAGACCTTTGAGGATTTCCAGATCCCTCGTATTATAACCGATTTTAAACATTTTCGCACAAGGTATAACATAGGCAAAGAATAGGATTTATGTGCAATTTGGACAAGTTACTTTTGCATTTTAAGAATATTTTGGTTTATATGTGGAATTAAACATTAATTCTAGCTCGTGTGGACAGAATAACTCCATCCGGGCATTTACCACCGAGGTGGTAGAAGCCACTTTCAAAAATAGGGAATCTAGTAACGCCACAGCTGCATTATTAGCCTGCATGACTCTGACGAGCAGTCTTTTAACTAGCTGAGAGACAAGTCCTATTTGCTCTAGAAGTATGTACAATGGGCCTAGTGAGGCCTAAATACTGTGAGGCAATCCATCCTCCTCCCCCCTCCTTACAGATACAAAGACGTTCATCTTTACTTTTTATTTTCCTCACACTCGTAGACAAAAAGTCCAAATATATGCGGAAAATGTATTTCCGCACTTGGTAGGAAAAACCCTTTTTCCAATCTATAATGACATATAACTAATCGATACATGTTTGATTATATAAAAATGATCTTACCATTTAATTTTAAAAATGCAAAATCACATAATTTAGATGCAAGGGTAGCTTTTTTGAAAAATTGCACACATAATGTTTTGAGAAAACGATTAATTAAACATCTATCAGAATAAATCCCGTGGTATTTACTTTCTTTTCTTATGTAAATATAATTGTCCGATAACACTTATCTTGTCGTGTTTTAGGTTTTACCGCATAATATCATTCAGAAGCTTCGTGTCTGTTTCCCAAAGAAAATCGACGTTAAGTTCAAGGTTCCCTCTTACAACAGCTGTCAAAAGAGATCTCAGTGGCAAGCAATCTACGAGTAAGTAACTCCCACCACTGTTGATAAGGAAAGGTTAGTCTTGGATGACCTCCTGTTTTAATATAAAAGACATTTAATTTTAATGGGATAGTTTTATTTTTAATGTGACTTTTCAGCTTTTAAAAAGATGGACAAGTTAGATTTCGAAGTTTTTTACTTAGTCAGTTATGTTTTTATCGAAGGTTGGACAATTTTGTTATTTGACAGTTTGTTGCGGTTACGCATATAAAAACTTTAAAAAGACATATTAGGAGCGTGAAATGTGGATTATTCATATTTATTTTGCAGATTGTACTTGGTGTCGGTATATTCATCAGAAGGTAAGATTTACAATTTGGTTATTTTTCTACACTAAACATTTTATTAATTAAAATTCTGCTTAATTCATAAAATTTAAATTTAAAAATTATTTTAATAAGAATTTGGTACTAAAATATTATTTTTTGTTTTATAAAAATTAACTTTCTTGCTAAGAGTCTACTCACATCGTACCCTGTATTTATTGATTGATATTGCAATAATAATACATATTTCCAAAGCTAAAAGTTTACAATCTTTATGATAATGATAATACTGTAGAATGTCTGTTATCAAAACAATATAATCACTTCTGTAGTTAGGTATATGTACTATAATTCAAATTTCTTTATAGTTTTTGTTTACCTTCTTTCAATTAATAGATCAAATTTGGCTTCTACAGATTACACACAGTGGAATATGTGCAAAGACTTCGTCTTATCGTGTTTTATAAGAAATACCAAATTATTTTTGACGAGTTTCCAATTTCATTTTACATTACATTACATAAAAACCTTATCATTTGAAATTAAACAGGTTTTTAAATTGTCTTTAAACAAGTATTTCAAAAATTAAATAGTCTACGCAGATTAGTTCCAGAATTTAATCATTTTAATTCATTGTTTTAGAATTCTGTTTGTTTACAGGATGTTTCTTCATGATATACGAACCAATTTTTGTACATTCTTTAATACATTAATTTTCTCGGACAATAAAACGATTATTTATCTCATAAACGGAGCAACGTAGGAAAACAACTCAAGAGAGCCTTTAATTTTAAAATTTTATTTGCAAAAAACATTTTGTTCTTCAAAAATATCAAAGTTAGTACCCGTAGGCACGCCACTGTTAAAGCTGAAAATGATTGTTGTATTAAAAAATATGCACCATTATTAACTGTCACTGAATATTAAATATCATTGAAATATCTCAAGCGGTTACGAAAATATTAATAAATTCCTTTTTTTTTTTTTTTCTAAAAGTTTAGTAACGGAACATTTTTGGACTATCTATCATTAATTTTTCATGTAGATTCACCCTTAAATATTCGCATATAATTATGGACCACCCTATATAACTCAATCTATTGATTTTAAACACCGAATTTAATATATTTATTTTGAAACAAAAACTAATAAATTTAAAAATGTATTTTTTAAAAAAATATTTCTTGAAAATCATCTCCATCTGTAACGAGTGTTACCTAACCCCTTGCCATATATTTTACATAAATGTTGGGGAGACGAGAGAAAACAAAAACCTAATTACCATTTTTCCCATAAATAAAAAAAATAAGTTGCACATTTTTTGATATTTAATTTTTTTTTGTTATGGACTGTATAGTTACACAGTCTTCAACAATACCTGTATCCCCTTGATCTGATAAAAACAAGAAATTGAATGGTATAAATGGAAATGGATTGTTTTACATATTTTTATGACAACTTAAAGCTACCATTTCGCAAGCCGAGGCAGAGACCGACTTCAAAACGCGCCGCGACAGCAAGGGAGACACTAAACGGTCTTTTCATGTCTGAACACATGTAATTATATGAAACACATTTCGGTAGACGCGACAGACGACATCAGATTTAGTATGGCAATATTTGCCGCCTCACTGGTGTCTCGGTCTCCTGTCGTTTGTCGCGTGTTCCCAAATGGTACCTTAATTGTCATATCTTTCAAATAGAGCAATTGGCATTGTTTTGGGGTTATTTTGCAAAACTATTGACATCAATTTTCAACCGACTTCAAAAAAGGAGGAGGTTCTTAGTTCGTCGGAATATTTTTTTTATTTTTTATGTATGTTCAGCGATAATTCTTTACTACATTGCCCGATTTTTATGATTCTTTTTTGTTAGAAAGGGGGTACCTCAGGGGTAGTTCCGTAAACAATTTTAAGGGCATCTGCACTGTTTTGAAGTCGGTTTTTAAAAATTACTTTTATGACATGTAACACGTGAGATATGGGTATATTTTTGAAGATTGTGTTCCACCTCATTTGCCATTAAACCTTTAAAACTCAGAAATATCCGATTCCTGAATTTGTTCGTACCCTAGCACTTTTTATACAGGGTTCCTAATATTTCATAGGGACACTATTGCTATTTCTTAAACGGCAACAGATAGAAAATAGGTTAAATTATACAAAAGTTGCGCACTTTTGTGCTCATTAAAATGGTGCCAAGAAACCTTTGATATATAAAGGGAGATTCAAAATGAATGAATTAAAAGAAGTGACAATTTTAATTTTTTGTCCGATATTTTGAATTTCCCTGTAGATATCAAAGGTTTCTTGACACCATTTTAATGAGCATAAAAGTGCGCAACTTTTGTCTAAGTTACCTAACTTTCAATCTGTTACCGTCTAAGAAAGAGCAATACTGTCTCTACTGTCCCTGTATACAAGATGGACCACCGATAATGTCTCTGTTTGTAGACCCAAAACTATTTATTTTATAAAAAATCAGTTTCCACAGCGAGATGTATATCAGAAAAGGCAACAATTTCAAAATAATTTCAATTATACAGGGATCTCCAGGAAAGTGATACATATCATAGTTAGATTTTTTAAATTGAACACCCTATATTTTATTTTTTATTTGAATTGTCCTCGCTTTTTTCATTATAACAATACCAAATAGTATGGGATTGTACAGGGTATTTCACACGCTATAACCAGCTTTATATGAAATTCGTATTGATTTTAATGACTTGTATACTGTAAAATAAACAATTGAAAATCAGTTTTTTTTGTCATAAAAACTTTTCGATATTAGTCAACATTTAATGCCCATGCACTACTTTTTCAATTCGAAACATCTGTACATTTGTCTCGTTTTTTTTTTTAAATTTTGTATCACCATTTAGTACATTTCCGACGAATTTTCCAAAAAAAAGCAAAAAATTGGAGTATACTACTTGACGCTTGTCATGATCTCGCATCAAAATTTTCCCGATACTTCGAACACTTTCCTCAGGAAAATTTGGGTGGGACACTTTTCCGGGAAAAAAATTGCTTAAAAGAGGAGATAGAGCAAAATGACCTTAAGAAAAATTTGGTAGGGTTTTTACAACAGGCGAAGGGAGAAATCAAAAAATCCGAGAACATTTTTCGCTTTTATCAGTAATTTAATTAAATTTTTTCCACCATAAAGTTTTGTTACGAAATTTAATAGGTACGCTCCTACCATTATGATCTGTTGAATTACTCTACTTCTGAATTTTTGAAATTTTCTCTTGAATCATTTCGGAAATTTTTAAATTATCCTTCGGGAAAGTGGTTTTCCATTAATTTTCTAGGGAAATCAACTTATTTTTTCAACAGCTCGCTTTTATCCATTTTGGGAAATTCCCTTTCGTTTAATAAATATCGATAATAAAATTGTTTTTCAAATTTTCCTACCTTTAACACAAATTTTCCGGAAAACTAAACATTTTCTTATATTACTCTAAATTCTTCACAATTGACATCAAACATTTTCCGATATCTTAAGCACATTATCCAGGAAAATTGAACAAATATTTTCCTGTAGAAACTGAGTTTAAAAGCAGTGCTGTTCCTAAAGTGGCGCTGGGAAACAGTAACAAAGCCTACACAGAACACGAGGCTAATGGCCGTAGTAGTCGACGCCGATGACACCAAATTAAAAAAAAAAAAAAAAAGCGGAAATGCAGTAAAAATTATTAGGCTCGATGAGGTCTCGGTAATCGCATGAAATACGACATGACTGGTTATCTGTATCATGTGGAGGGTGGGTTAGGACTCATTATGCCCATTGTGCATGCTTCTAAGATGATAGGCACCTCCTAACTCGTGAGCCGGCCTACAGATTTAATGTAGTTGACAACGTCGCCAAGAGGTGCTTCTTTTATATCGGCCGGTGTGAGCCGATACTCGCCGAACACAAACATTCTAATAAATGAGAGCGTCAAGCAATCGTAAAGGATATGCTCGATGGTCTCATCTTCTCTGCAAAGTGCGAATTCTGATAGCCTCATGATATGGAGATGCTTCCGTACTTGGCAATGACCAGTCAGAATGCCTGTGACTAGACGCAGATTCTGTCTAGTAATAGTCAAGTATTTGTTTGCTGCAGTGTTGTCAGGATAACTTAAGAGCTCCCTGGCAACTCTGCAGTTTCTTGTTTCATCCCATCTTTCCTTGAATTTCACAAGGAAATGTTCTTTAATTAGGCCTGTCACTACCGATTTTGTCAGGCCATTAGAAGGACCAGGTCCAAAAAGTATTTGGATGGCTGCTTTCTTGGCTAGTGAATCAGCAAGACGATTACCTTTCGATGTGGCGTGACCTTTAATCCATCTTAAGGTGACCACATTGTTGATGATACTTCGGCCAAAGCTTCGTGACATTATAGTACTAACCCTGAGTAAATTCGTGCTCTGTTCAGGGTGAGTAGTCTTGTCTGCTATCTGTAGATGAGCATGTGCCTTACAGTGAAATTATTTTTGCTTATTTCTTTTGATGGTATGAGAAACCTCGTTAGCTCTGTTTGGACTACACTGGCACTATTGCTCACAGCCCATTTTATGTTTAGATTTAAGAATCTGGAGTATATTCCACGACCTGAGCCTTGTTTTGTTTTAGAACCGTCGGTGTAGATATGAATCGTACCTGTCACTTCTGGCTCTTCTATTTGTTCTATTATAACTTTATATGGCCTATGGAAGATATATCTCGCTGAGATGGAGTCCATGTTCGCTTGAAGCAGTGGGAGCGTATCGAGCGCCTCCTCCTCCAGATCCTACAGCAGGTTCTATTCCAACCGTGCGGAAGCGTGTCATTGTCATCAGAGCAACCTTCTTGATGTAAATATCAAGGGAAGTGAGACTAAGAATGACTTCCATGGCTCTTGTCGGTGTTGTTTTCATGGCTCCTGTTATGTCGAGACATGCTGTTCTTTGAATTTGTTCTAGTTTACGGATAGCTGTTAATTTTTGGGTTTTCGGTACCCAGACAACTGTACCGTATTTTAGCATAGGTCTTATGATAGCCGTGTAAGTCCATGCGACGACTCTGGGGGAGAAACCCCAGATGCGCTCCACGGTTCGGCGGCATTGTTCATAAGCAATGTATGCTCTTTTAACTATGTTTTCTATGACTGGTTAGCAGGTAATAGTTTGTTAATTAGTAATTAGAATTTAACCAGCTGTAATTTATTGTCGACTGAATAAATTTTTGATAATTTCTAATAGGACTTTAACATTCAGTAAAATATTGATTGATTTTTAAGTTGTCTTTGCAACTCTAATACTGACTTTATTATTACTAATGTCATTACTAGTGTTGCAATGTAATCAGTTTTTTAATATGACCTTTAGTCGTGAATAAAAGAAGAGTTTTAAGTACTCAGGTAATGCTTAGAAATGTGTATTGGATCTTTGAAAACCACCTTTAGATCTCCAAAATTATTATTGGAGGCTACTTAAAGAAACATTTCTAATTAAATAAAATCTGTCAAAATAAAATTTAATGAACTGAGAATATAGTAGGTGTTATGAAGTTTTTGGTTGCTATTTTTATTTATTTTTTTAATGAATGTAAAAGTCGCACTAGGTATTGTCAAAAACTTATTTAGTCGATAATAAATTATATCTGGTTAAATTTTAATTACCAATTAAAAAACAGTCTCTTTCCTATTAACCAGTGACCAGTTAAAATTAAAGTATTTGGTGAATTATCTTTTTTCCTAAAATTAATAAATTTACGTATATGGAATGATTAACGCAAATGAAAGAATAATTAGGGTACTGTTAAACGGTGGTATAAATTATAGGGTGGTCATTTAAAAAAAACTAGTTATAACGTGTGAAATACCTTATGTAATAGAAATCGAGAACTATTAATAGTCGACAGTATCGATAGTTGAAACATGAACTATCGATAGTTTTTCCGGTATGAAATAATTTAAGTTTTAGGCAAAAAACAAACTTGTTTTATAAAACGTTTATACTAAACCCAAAAATAATGTTGATACTGCTTACCTTTGCTTTTATTAAACAAGAATTTTTCCATTGTTACAAATATCTAATAGTTACAAACATGAACTAAATTGTTTATGTTAGAAAATGACACCCAAAAATACTAAACAATGACCACGAATTAATTGCCTCTTGAGAAAACGTTTTTCTTTTCACTTTTTTCTGTTTTGTGAAAATAGATGTTCATTTACCCAAAAAGAGGTTAAGGTAATGGGTTCTACTTCTTCTAATTTTGTAGATTAGGGCACTATCGATAGTCCATGAGAAATATTATCGATAGTATTCGATAGTTCATACTATCGATAACTATCGATAGTTCTCGACCTCTATTATGTAATCCCGTACTATTTGGCATTGTTGTAATGGAAAAAGCAAGTTGAGTTCAAATATAAAATTAAAAAAAACATAACTTTGATTTGTTTCACTTTCTGTTTCACCATATATAATTGAAATTGTTGCTTTTTCTGATATACATAGCATTCTAGAAACAGATTTTAACAAAATGAAATAGTTTAGGCTCTACAGATCGAGGCGTTACCGGTGGCCTACCCTGTACAATCATTACCAAAAGAAAAATGTATTAAGGGAGGGTTGTACAATAGACAGTATCGAGTTCCTCACGGCAGTCAAAATCGTTCCTACCTGACATCTGGCAGCAGCGTAATACTAATGGAACATAGCAACCGTTCTTAAATCTTAAAAGAATGTTTTCAAGTCCACCCATTCAAATTTTCTCCTAAATATAGGAATATTGGTCTAATTTCAGACGCTCGTGATGCAACTGTTTTGTTAAGTTAAATTTGACCTTCAATTAGTTACCCGTCAGTAAAATGATTTTTATACAACTGACCCTAAATGGTTAAAATAGAGAAGATTGCATTTTATAAATAAATAAAGATGAAAACTAACAGGCTAAACGTTATCTATAATAATTATTACTTTAGACTAATATCAGTGTAGAAAGTTTAATTCAAAAAACCAAATTGTAAACCTTATTTTCAGGATTAAGTGTCTGAATACTATGAATAGTTCACGTTAATCGATTTTACTGGTCCACGCCTCATTCCAAGGCAAGCTAAAAAGATATTTCTTTTTTTGTATATATAACTAGAACTTGCATTAACTTTTTGTGTCATTTTTGTTACTATAGGTAGCTCACAATGGCAAACTATTATAACACGATTTTTGCCTGTGGGAATATGCTTGATAGCTGTTATGCAATGGCGTGCTTTCAGAAGGCGACAAAAGGGTGTAGAATCTTATACGGCTAGTAAATGGGAGATCAACTGTTATTGTTTGTTGCCTCTGAGGACTGTCTCTAGATGTTGGGGATATTTAGCAGGTAAGGATGCATTCATTCTGTTAAATTGTTTTTTAATGGAATCCATTATGGTATGTAAATTTTTTATCACTGTCTATAGTAACACCGAGGTCAAATGTGTTTTAATGTCAACAAGTTGATGAGGAAGTTTAAAGTACTGTTGTCGCCAATTTAGATATGGCTGTATTTAAATTGATAAATAATATTGTTTCAAATGTTAGCCTCATTACCAAATTATCTGGTTTTTGATGATATCTTTCTTTGTTTAAATGTTATTGCTCCGGCTGATTGAACATGAACATATAGGTGATTTTAGCTTAATATTTTGTGCATTGCTTTTGTACTTTTCATTTTTTTTTCTTTATCATTTTTTTTTTTTGCAAAACAAACTTTTAATAATATTTCTTTATTTGGATTGGCTTTATTTTACGATAAATAAATACGTGTGCATACTTTTAAAAGATAACTTTTTGATGTAGATTAAATACGTTGACTTTTAGATTAAGCAACAATATTACTAATAAAATGCATTTTGCCTTTTAACTTTGTATCTCAGTTTCACTTTGAGAATGCTGAATACATCAAAATATATAAATTTCGATCATATTTAGCGCAATACGTCGTATTATACACTGGCGAGAATAAAATTGAGGTCACCTTAAAATTTTCATGTTCTTTGAAATTTTACGTTTTCAGATCGTATTCGCAAACTGTACATTATTGCATGTGCTTTTGTAAGCTGAATGTGATACTCTATACTAAACAGAAATGCATTTTTTTCTTGGATTTCATGATTTATTCTGAAAAAGCAACAAATTAACATTTTGGGCGAAATTCAACATTTTGTTGTTAGGGAAAATATGGAGCGAATAAAATGAAAAAACTTGACACTAATAACGTGTATTCATTCCTCTTGCATTGATGACGGCGCGGCATACTTTGAATTAAGTTGCGGATCACATTCTGGTCGATGTTATCCCATTCCTGCAACAGCAATCTTCTCAGCTCCTGGGCAGTTCTTGGTGCTGGTGTGTGTCTGCGGATCCGTCGTCCCAACTCGTCCCAGACATGTTATATGGGATTCATGTCCAGGCTGCGGGCTGGCCAGTCAAACCGCCTAACTTCTACCTCATCCAGATACTCCCTGACAATTCTGGCTGTATGTGGTCTCGCATTATCTTGCATAAAAATGCCACGTTCCGCCAGTCACCATTAAAGGCATAACATGTACTTCTAGCACCTCCATAATGTACCTGTGAGAGGTTAGGGAGCCATTTTCTATAAAGACCAACTCTGTACGAGCTTGTGCAGTAATTCCCGCCCAAATTATAACTGACCCACCGCCAAATGGAAGACGCTCGTCAATGCAAACTTCAGCATATCTTTCCCCAGGTCTTCTCCACACTCGTCGACGTCCATCTGACCCAGTGAGGCAAAAACGCGACTCATCTGAGAACAATACCCAGCTCGTCATCATCATTCCAACGAACGTGATCTCTGGCAAATGTCAATCTTGCAGTCCGATGCTGGCGTTACAACGGGGACCTGTAGCCATTATTCTGCATGACAGTCCAGAAGCATGAAGTCTTCTTCTAACGGTCCGTTCACTAACGTTGACATTTCTCACTTCTTCCAACTGATTTCGCAGTGAAACCGCAGTAGCTGTCCTATTCCGCAAACTTGTGGACACCAAAAAACGGTCATCTCGTTGAGTGGTAACTCTTTTTCGCCCAGACCCTGGTCTTCTAGGTTTCACGTTGCCCCCGACCATCTTGTAACAGCGCAACAATTCTTGCCACAACAATCGGATATAAAGGCATTATGAGCCTGTTAAATCACTACACTTTGCAATCGTTAGGTTTTACACAAAAAATCAACAGTAAACTGGAAAACAGGCAAGGAAAATGTGAATGTTCAATTAGCGTAAAGGCACATTTTTCATAAAAGTCGTACAAACAGGGGGCCTTTGTATTCTAATAAATCGAATGACAGCTGTCAAGTCTCGGACAATTGCTTCAACGCCTACTGATACTATTATGTCCTTATCAATATTGACGCTAAAATTATTCGCAATTTCTGAAGTGACCTCAATTTTTTACTCGCCAGTTATTTTTAGAGGTGGGAATGGGGTGTTAATACACTGCAACCTAATATATCTAGGAAATGTCTCGATGCCTATAACGACCCTTCCAATCCTATTTTCTTAAAGAAGTGTAGGATTTGGAGTGGCTTCAAGTTAGGTAAATCTCCCTCTTCTATTTGATATCATCCTAGATATAGTGCCCTTGGATTCTGGAGTTCTACACATTCAGTTAGAATGTGAATGGAGGTTTCGTCGTTCTCCTCACAGAATCTGCACTCACTATCCTCCGCTACTCTCAGTTTACTAAGGTCTCCTTTTAGTCGGCAATGCCCGGTAAGGACCCCTGTTACAATACGTAGCCTGTTCTTGCTCAGGCAGATGCAGGCTTCCGATCTTTTCTGGTTATGTTCACCCAGAAGTATCTTAGCCTGTCTCAGCTCGAAAGAGATTTTTCCAATTATCGGTTCTTCTACTGCCCAATTTTTTTTTAATCTCCTAATATTATATATTACTGCTGATACCGCAGAACGGCTCAGGTTCTACAAAGGGTGTTTGAGCTCCTTTCATTGCAAGACTATCTGCATTCTCGTTACCCTGTACCCCGTTATGTCCGAGGACCCAAGTGAGAGTAACTCTATTTTTCTCGCCTAGCTCATTCAATTGTTACATAAGAGCTTAGCGCATTGATGTCTTCTTAGCAATCATATGGGTTGATAATTTCGTGTCTACGATAGTTTCTTTCAATTTTAAACCAGATACACCTCTAAATGGGGCCTGGAAGATGCTTGGGTATTTTTCCAAACTTTCAGGGTGTCTGGTTCTAGACCCACACACTCCTATTCAAGTTCGTTCTATGGTTTTTGAACCATTCGTATACCACTGATTAGCATGTCTTTTGGTCGCAAGCACGAATAATTCTTGGCTCCATTCTTTCTCACAGCCAAGTTCTGTGGTTTTGAAGTTTTTTTCAAAACTGTACTTTCTCATTTAATACTTGGGCATATCCCAAGTATCTTCGGTCCCGAAGCTAATAGAGTTTCGTCTGATTACTCTGTTCCTGATCATTCTATATCGTATGAAGTTCAAGATCACCTCCATTGCGCCATAGAACAGATTCTCATTGCACCTGTGATGCAAACACACCTATAGGTGATAAGTAGTATTTATCTAACCTCTATCACCCCTAGAAGTATTACTCGATATTATTGGTTCACCTTGTACGTTATAAGTTAACATATTCATGTTTAAGTTCCTTCAAAATATAAATAATAATGATCTTAAAATCCTTATAGTTTAATCTTTATCTAATCTTTCAATTAATAATTATTTAAAGTATTGTTTTGTAAAAAATCCTCTTTACTGCACAAATGTTTATATAAACAAAGTTATAGTTAACGCTAATTATTATTCTTATATTTTTTTACTAATTGATCCATAATTATATAATTAATTAATTTAATCTGAAGTTTAACCAAAATAACGATGTCTATAGAATCCGAAACGTATTTTAATTTTATTTTGCTGTACCTACCGTGCTACAATAATACGTCGAATTAGTGATGACGTACGCATTGCGTAGCCAAACAAAGTTGATTCTCTATAGTCTAAATGGGGTTTAAACTTTAAATAGATAACATTATTTATGTGTATATTAGTTTGGTAACCAATTCTGTAAAACAATTAAAAATAAAATAAGATAGTATCAATTTACATTTTATTACTATCAAAATCAATGGTAGAATCGTTTGTTTTTGTTTGGTCATCGTGACGTCACACTAATATGACGTAATGATGTTATTTGGAGTTCCTAAATGTTTACTTTGCATCTGTTTGTTTCGAAAATTTATACATATTTATATTTTTCAATTTTACTGTTAATTTAAAAACAAATATGTTGATGTTATTAGCTATCGAATGTCAGAATTGGCTTATTTTTACCGGGACGTACTGGTTATTTACGTAACCTAATCTTTTTTCATTTTTATAAACAGAAAAGCACCTCGGAGCTTTCTGAGTGTACAAACAAAGGCAACCACAATTAACTATTATAGGCTGAGTTCGGCTTGGGGCAAGTTCGAGATGACGCCCTATAGAGTGGGCAGGGCATGAGCAGAGTCCTGTCAAGTCAGAGAGCGAATGTAGTAACATCTCGAACGCGTTCTGTCACAGTATTATACCTCCATTGTCGCGTTTGAGAATCCACATCGGATGCATTTTTTACATCTCGAGCGTTTTTTTATCCACATCGGACACATCTGTCCCATTACATTTACGTATACTGAATCACGTGATCAAAGATTTACTACATCTCAGATGCATCCGATGTGGATTCTCAAACGCGGCACATGTCTGTCACTGAGAGTAAAAATCATAACCTCAATCCAGTATGTCAGTTAACGGTCAGTTAATTGTTAAGCATTACAAAGAATAACATAAAATAAACTTTCAGAATTTACTTATAATAATCTATATGAGTTAAATAATTTTAAAATACAAATATTACCTAGCATAAACCCACAGAACAATGATATGTGCCGTTCATTGACGTAATTGACATTTCACTATTTAACTTCCCGGCAGATCTCGATCTTCTAACACAGGGTTAAAAGAGTGCACTCGGAGTCCATATTCAAGGTGAGTTCGGGCTGCGCACTCCAGAGTGGAGTAGGATAAATAGGCGTAAACGGAGTGCGCATATGATTTTACTCCTTTTACTCTTGGAGTGCAATGTCAGTTGTCAATGTTACATACAAGTACTTAAAATCTAATTGTAATTATCAGTAACAACCGTTTAAGTTTCCTCCATATTAAGGATATTCACGGGGACCAAATAGAAAGCTTTTTTACTAAAGAATTAGTCACAATTATCTATTTAAATCACCTTTTGCGCATGCCCGATCCACACTCCACTCCATGATCTCCGAACGGTCAAAAATGATCTTTTATTTTAACTCCTTCCGTTCCAGAACGCCTTAGGTACTTGAGAGTGAATAGAGTGAAAAGAGTGCGTGACCCGAACTCACCTTCAGAATCATATCGAACGCGACAGATAACACTCCGAATCTCTAAAAAAAAAAGCGAAAATGAACTCAGAGCAACCTGAGTTTCTACTCGAACTCACGGTTGGTGTGTATTTTACTCAATGCACTCGGTATGCCTCAATTGTGGTCTCGGAGTTCACTCTATTGTGTTCGGCTTGCAATACATTACGTACTCACTCTTTTCTGAGTTGGCCGGTGGAGATCAACGGGTATCTGTAGGAAAGTGTCAAATATGTCAAATGTCAATATTATGATTTATGATTAATCAGTTTTACACGTATTATTTCTTGTTTTGTTATACTCATTTCTTATTGAATTAAAATTGATATTTTACAGTCCATACACATATACAACGTGTATTCAAATGCAAACTACCACTTGGCGTCATTTTTCATCCCTCTTGTGTGTCTTGCGATAATAAAAAGAGTAAACTCTGCCTATGACGTCACGTACTCCGTGCACGAGAGTTCCAAGTTAAAACTTTCATTTGACACAAATTTCGTCGTAATATAAGAACTTAAAGTAATCGAAACGGATTGGGTAATACTTCTAATCACGTAGAGGTATTCAGTAGCACGTTTTCACTTCTTATGACTAATATACTCCTCTTTAGAAGGAGACCTTAAAATTGTTACACCGTTTTTACTGGACAATAGAGATTCCAACAACTTTGATTTGATTTTGCAATTATGAAAAAGAGGCGACATCTAGGAACTTCATCTTGTACGCCAGAGCAATAACTTGGTTTTAATTTTCGAATTTGACCTCGATAGTACGTTCTTTAAAGTTCTTTGCCAAAAATGTGTACGAATTCAGTTCAGTTAGTAACAAAGATTGTAGTACAGGTATAATAAGTTTACTAATATAATATATGATTTTTGGCAGAGACGCACCTGTTTCCGTATAATCACATTTGCTTATCTTTCAGAACTGTGATGTGCCTCTACTGACGAAAACGCCAGTGAAGCGCTAGTCCTACGTTTTTGTTAAATCTCGCAGGTTATTTTTCATTTTGTCATATTTTTCGAGCCCTAGACTTGGACTACATGTGCTGTTTCTTTTACCGTTATAGATATAAAGCTACCCGAAGTTTTGAGGCCTCCCGTATACAAATTGTATTCGAATGTGTTCGACGTTAACCTGTCCGAGGCGGAAAACGAGGACCTTAAGGTGTATCCGAGCCTGGCAGACTTTTTTGCCAGGTCGCTCAAACAAGGAGTGAGAGACGTGGACAGGCACAGCAGTCTTGTGGCGCCTTGTGACGGGACGGTCCTCCATTTCGGGACTGTCGATACTGAGCAAGTTGAACAAGTAAGTATTAAAAATAATCTTAAAGTAAATTTGAAGCTGTCCCACGTTTAAAATAGTAGATTATTGCTTATCTTCAATTCCAATGCTTATTTCAACAAATCGTGTAATATAGGCTGCTGGTATTGTTTTTTTAGTTAGAGTCAGTGGCACCCTAATCATAGGGCTATCCGGGTGATAGACTTTTGGGGATGCAATTTTGATGCACTCAAATCAGTTTGATGATTCCCAACAAACAATTTAAGTTGGTTAACTATTATGGAGGTGCTTAATCAGCTACAATCAGCCAATAGGTTGAATAGTAGAAGTCTAATTGCCTATATAAGCCTTTTCATTAGTCTAAATAGCTAAAAAAAGAAGAATACTCGTTTTCAACACAGCAAATCAGCATTCTTTTGTTTCATAAATTAGTAAAATATTTAGTTTTTTTATCAATTTTTTCCAACAACCTATTCAAATTTTTGTTCCTGCAAACACGCTATTAAACATTTTGTTTTGTTTCTTTATCTCCTTCTTGGATTCAAACATGACATCACTCGCTTTATCGATCCGCAAGTATGCACCTCAACCTACTAACCCTTCTAAAAACCTGTCAAATTATTTACATTATACGGTAACATAACGTTTTTAAATACTGTTCCCAATTTTCACGATTTTTCTTTAATTTACGGTAATATATTCATTTTATTTGTTTCTAATATTGCTCTTGCAACTGCTTATGTCTAAACGTCTGAAAGAGAGCAACGCTTAAACAAAATGGGACCACCAACATTTTAATATTTTTTCTAAATATGTGTCAATTAAATTCTGGGAATTTAGTTATAACTCGGGAACTGTCAAAACATATGTCTGTAAATAGGGGACCTTCCCTTAGTTCCAATCGAAGTTTGAAGTTGACAGCACGTTTGATTTGTGTTTATTTGTTTTTCGAAAGTAACTTTTTTAGTGGCATCGGAAAATGAGTGACTCACATTACAAGCAACGTGTTGTTTTCCAATTTTTAGTGAAATCTGGCGAAAAACCCTCGGAAATTCTCCGAAAATTGCAAATGGAGAAGAGTGCATGTCGAAAACGTGCGTGTTTGAATGGGTGAAGCGTTTTAAGGATGGGCGTGAATCGGTGGAGGACGATCTGCGTGAAGGAGCTCCCCTCACCTCTCGTATGTCGACCGTCTACGCGCGCTGATCACGTCTGACCGGCCCCTAAGCATTGACAGTTCTATGTTGACGTCCTGGAGCGGCTGCGGCCCACCATTCTCCGAGAACGGCCGGATCTTGCACTATGACAACGCATCGGGCCATTCCTCGTTCATTGTGTAAGAGTTTTTGGAGAAAATAAGCATTCTAACGTGGCCGCACCGACTATATAGCCCCGATATGGCCCCCTGCGACTTTATAATTCCCCAAGATGAAGTGGAACCTCAGGGGAACTCTTCATGGCAGAATCTAGGAGGTCAATGCAGCTGTAACCGCAGTGTTGAACGGGTTAACTTTGAAGTTGACAAGGGGGTAGCCATGTGTGAGTTGAGGTAATTTTAAGGTGAAGGGTGAGAAAAAGTCCTTTATATCTCCTTGTGAGATATAAAGGACTTTTTCTCACCCTTCACCTTAAAATTAACTTTGAAGGATTACCATGGATGCTTACAATCGTGGGAGCAACATTGGAATCGTTGTGCAGAGTGTTACTTTGCAATAAGTCGTTAATTTTGAATATACTTATAAAAAATGTTGACTAGCTCATAGAAATTTAACAATAAACAGTACTTACCTTTAATCAAATTTAAAAAAGGAATGAACACATTGACCATATGGTTTTCTCAATCGTAAATTCGGCTTTTCTAATAGACACTTTTGGGAAAATCGTTTTCAGGAAGAAAGGGCGCCATTATTACTTTTTGGTGTTTCGACCTCCACCTCTCTCAGAGCCTCTCGGAGAAGGTGCCCTGTCCGTCTGTCTAGGGTTCCAAGATAACGTGGAGGTCGGCAACATCAAGTTTATTTTGAATGTTAACCAGTGGTGGTCTGACATCGAAACATTTTCAGACACTTGAAACTTTAGAATTGATACCAGTTGTGGATAAAGTGATAACTAATAAATAGTGTTTGACTGCGAGAGTTTAAAAATTTTGTTTTAGTACCTTTATTTAAAATACACAGATTTTTGGTAATTATACCGGGTGTTCAAATTAACGTGTTACCGTCAAATACCGCCGAAAATATGCATTTTAGAAAAAAAAGTTTCAGACAAAAGTTTTATAGTTTTTTGGGGGAAACATTTTGGCTAAATTCATTTTTTTGTAGCTGACCATAATATGGCCATATCGAGGTAGACTTTGTTTTTTTAAATGGGAATCCCATTTTTTTCTTACATATTCTTAAAGTACATAAAAAAATAAGAAACTTTTGAGAAAAATATTTTTTTTATTGGACTTTTACTTTTTGAGTAACAGCTACTTGAAAATGTTGCTGCGCGAAAAAAAAGTTGGCCATATTATAGTTAGCTATAAAAAACGATTTTAGCCAAAAGTTTTTCCCTACAAAACTATAAAACTTTCGTCTGAAACGTTTTTTTTTATAAAAATCGGTATAGCTGTAACGCTTTAAGTTGAACACCCGGTATAATCAGAAAGTGACTTATCTCTAGCGTTGTTATCCTTACTGCCCCAAATGAAGTGTGTGTGGTTCAGGTTTTTGGGCTCTTTTCAAATATAATAAATATAAAAATATATTTTTAGATATATAGGGTGTGTTGTTTTAAGGATGGGTGAAATTATTTATATTTTGTAAAGACAGACCTGGATTTAATTTCTTTTTTATACCTTAGTAAAGTTACATATACTATGTCGGCAAAATTGATAAAGGGCGAAAGACCCAATAAGTATGAGTTATTTGGAAGCACATCAATGGCTTCCATTCACAGTTAACGTGTGTCCCTTTCCCAATGAAACACCCTGTATAAAGAAATATTATCTTTGTTTCTTCAGAGTAAATTTTATATACAGTACATTCATAAAGGGTGGAAATGCTCAGCTATCTTACGAGTTTATTATTTTCGGAGTTTAAATTGGACAGGTCGATTTTTTAATTTTCTACCTTTTCAAAAAAATAATCTTCCAAGATATGACGTCATCGATATTTTTTTTAAATTGATAGGGTATATTTTTATATCAAAAATTAACAGCCAATGTTTTTCAACCTTACCACATGTATGTTTACAGCCTGCCTACTTGAAGTTTGACTACTGATTAATTCCCAGATTTTCATTGGAAAATAAATAATGAAATAAATGCTAAGAAATATGAGAACCGGTGTCTTTTATACTCGGTATACTGCAACTTAAAGTATTATAACAAGTATGTGGTATGGTTGAATGTAAAATCTAAAAATTGTATAGTTATCTCCGTAGAAAACATGACTTAATAATTTCAGGTAAAAGGTGTGACTTATTCTCTAAGAGATTTTTTGGGCGAACAAATTGTAAGACCGAGAAAAGAATGTAGCAGCGATTTTAAGACTGCTTTATTAGAACGACCCCACGAAGGCAACAGGCTATATCAGTGCGTAATATACTTGGCACCTGGAGACTATCATAGGTAAGAATAATTAATTTTTAGTTATTACAAACCTGTAAAATCGCATAAATTATAGTATTCCATAATAATTATACTTTGAATGTTTTAAAATCTATTTTTATTTGAATTCGAGTCTGCCTTTTGTTGGGCGCCAAAAATATTGCGCCGATAACTATTCTTTTCTTTACTTAACATTGTATTAATGATCTCACACAAAGAACTTATTTCTTTATGTTACAATAATGTCTTCAAGCTTGTAACTTATCAATAAACTGTTTAGTACTATTAATAAATGTAATAAATAAACGTCAAGTGCTGCATATCCGGGTCATCTTGTAGTGTCTTGAAAGTTTATCTGGTTGGTTATAATATTTAAATGGATAAACATGTAAAAATTGATAAGATATTGTTTCATTTTATCTAAACCGATAAAAACACAGTGCGAATTGTAAATATTGTTTCCAACAATAGTTATCATCTTTTTGTACAGCTGATTTTAAATAATGAAAGAATTATATGCATTTATCAAATTCAAGGCAACATTAGAAATTGCCTATTTGAACGATAAATGTTTGTTTATGAAATGTTTTAGAAAATATAAATATTGAGATATTAGTTTGTTGCATTTTTTCATTTTTTGTTTAAACTCTAAAAATATATATGAAACTTTAGAATTTTTTGTGAGTATATTCAGAGACAATCCAGTGAGATGTGTAACTCAATGTATTTTTTTTTTGTTCGGTAAAAGTTGTTTGGGCGATTGTAACCACAACCAATCTATGATGGCGCCACTAGTACATAGCGGGAAAATTTAAAAATGCTTTAGGGCGGGATATTCAAACATGGATTCAGAAGTAAATACAAATTTACAGGAGAAACAAAAACTATTGTTTCACTGTATATTAAAAAATGTAAAAGCTTTTAATAACATCAAATTTTTTATCATATAAATAATCATTTTAATAAGGGAAGTTTTAATCAGTTTAATATAAGCAGTTAACATAGTTTTTATTACTCTTGTAAATTTCGCTAAAAAGCTTGAAAATTCTATTATTAGATATTTAAACTTTTCCTAGTCTCCTAATTTGGTGACTAGGTGGACCTTCTCCAACTAGTCGTCTAATCTATTCGATCTGCTCTGCAGCAGGAGGTACTTTTCAAACATAGCAAATAATATTAATAATAAACACTATTTAAAGATAAATACATTTTTGTAATTTATTTGTCATTGTCCCTTACCTGTCTCTTACACCACCAGGGTATACCTATTTTCCATACTCCCTTAAGTATAGATTACATTACGATGTTTGAATGAATATAACATTTTACCCATGAAAAATCTAATATCGAATTTAACTCTTTTTCAATTTCATTTGAAACAATTGGTATATTACAATTTATTATCAAGGAAATCTTCTAATAAAGTTATAGCAAATCATACTCAAACTACTGGTGGTTCTGCAGGATAAATTAACTTTTCCAATGCCTCCTGATTTAAATTTCTACCCTTTTGTGATTCAAATTTTTTTCTTCGTTTGCATGACTACAATCTTCTAATGGCCTATTAGAGGTAGGTGTATGTAAGAAATAGCCAATCCCTAATCATTTTAAAAGTCCTTTGCCAATACTACATGTGCAGAGATTTTTTACTCAGCATACTTTTTATTTCTTTTCTAGTAGGTGGAAACTTTGTGTTGCCATTAAAGCTGTCGAGACATCTACCTACTTACTGAACAAAGTAGCTGTAACAATGGATCTCTGTTCCAATTCACCTAAAATAATAATAGCCATTTTGTAATATATTATTAAACATAGACATTATACAGTGGTTTTCTTAATAAATTGGAAATTACTTATCTCTAGAAAGAAACTTGTACAAAAACGCGAGTTTGGTTCCAGAAACTGCTTCATGCAAAAAATAATATGCGAAAATAAACACTCCCCACCCCAAAAAAATTATTTAAACAACAAAATCAGACTCAAAGTAATAAACGAAGCCCAAATTAAATTAATGTTAATAAAATGCACACGTTCATAACAACATTCATAACATTGTCAGTTCTAATCTATACGTCACACGTCGACGTCAAAAAACCAGCAACATCAGCGACCTCTATGACTGGTGTTAGTTTTATTGGAGAGAGATAAATATATGTAAAGATCAATGTAAAAGAGAAAGAATGTCATATATGTAATTTAAATGGACCACCGAACAAATTTTCCTATTAAGTTACACGTCTCTGGTATAGAGTTACTTTATAGTTTGCAATTTTGACTATTCGTATTGCACTAACATCCTGTCAATCAGCTGTTTTGCAGTTTTCTTATCAAGGATATACCATTACCGATTCTACTTTCTAACCTAGCAAAGATAAATCTGGCAACGCGGCGATTAAGTCTATTTTCGGTACATTTCACTGATTTTTAGTACACTCTTCATTGCGTTCGGTCTGCCAAGTTCCTTTAACTCCTTTAACACTTTTAACTCCAAACGACCCTTTTAGCGTTCGGTTTAGTCCGATTAGTGACAGTTTAACACGCTTAAATGTCATTTAAAAGCACCCTAAAATTTGTCCCGCTCCAGCCCCTGACTATCCGAACTCGCCTCTTGTAGCATTATCGTGTTGTTTTGCATGTTATTTATTTATTTTTTTTTTTTTTCGAAAAACATTCAGATTAAGTAAAATTGAAAATTTTTTCTTTAATTAGTTGTTAAAAGTGTGTATGAACATAGAGCCGAAAGTTTGTGAATTTTTTTTTTGTGATAAACCCCATGGTTTTTTAACCCAACTTTTAATCATTTGATTAAAATAAGTGTTAAAAAGTGTCTGATGACCCGTTGTGGCCCAGTGGATAATATCTTTAATAATTATGCCTAGTACCCGCTGTATTTCTAGCTGTAAGTACAATTATAATAGTGTTTTAAAAGAATAACAAAGAGAAAACTATGTTTTTCAATACTTTGAAGCGTGTAGACTTGATGATTTCACTCCCTGCGCTGTTGCCTTTGTATGTTCATGGCTACAAGTACAATCGGTAATGGATGGACGTTTTATTTAATTATTATATATATTGGCGAACTTTTGCAATTAATTACAAAGTGTAATCCAGACACCAATTTCTCTTGCGCTCAATAGAAATTGTAGCGATTTTACTTGCAGCAAAAAAATTTGCGATAACTGTAAAGTGGCTCTTAATATTTATTTACCATTTTTATACTTTACTTTATAGTTGTAAGTATTTTTGTTCATACTATTTGGAATTATTTCTTTCACTTATTTATAATTATAAAACAATTTAAACGTCAATAAATGAAATTATCCCTAGTTAAATTTATTTAACTCGAAAATAATTTTTTAAAAAACAAAAATTTACTTTTTAAAAATTTAAGACTTTATTTGACGTTTACTCTACAACAATCTAAACTGGAATGAATTTTAATAATGTATTTTACATGATAATGATAAATGCAAAGTTAACAGTTTACGGTTTTATATTTTAATAGAATCAACGTTTCTTCTTATATAACTCCCTTTATGAAATTGTACCTAACCAATGTTTTAAGGTTTCATTCTCCAGTCGAGTGGACTCCAACACATCGTAGACATTTTTCAGGAAAACTTTTGTCTGTGAATCCTAGCATCGCAAGCTGGTTGCCCGGACTATTTGCAATGAATGAAAGAGCTGTATATCTCGGACAATGGGAGCACGGATTCTTTTCATACACAGCTGTCGGTAAGATAACAATTGTTTATTACATTTTCACCAGTCAATACACAGACAGCTACTTTTACTGTTATCATCATAGTTCTAATCAATGGTCACATATCGCAATCATTTTATAAATAATTGATAAATTGAATACGTTTTGTTTCACAGAGGTAAGGGCGGCTACAAGAAGAATTTTCGGGGGGGGGACATTTCCTTTAGCCATTCGCTTTTTAGCATATTTTTTTAATAAAAGGCCCATAAATCGTAAGAATTTTCATCTCGGGGGGCCATAGCCTCTCTGGAGCTGTCTTTGCAGAGGGGGCGATTAAATTGATACTTTTAAAATACTTAAGGGGTGTTACATTTTTGCTTCATAAAGTCTAATTATTATTTCTTTTCAGGTGCTACAAATGTAGGAACAGTAAAAGTATACTTTGACAAAACCCTACAAACGAACAAACCATTCAAAGGTAGGAAATACAAAGAATTGTGCTTGGGTAACCAGGTGAATCTCAAGAGGGGCGAGATTATGGGCGAATTCCGAATGGGCTCGACGATAGTTCTAATTTTCGAAGCGCCGGAAACTTTCAAATTTGCCATCGTACCTGGAAAGAAAGTGAAAATGGGACAAAGTTTGGGCAATGTAGCGCAAAATTTTGTTCACACGTTAGCGCGAGAGCGAATGGGTACTAGCAATGGTAGATGACTTAATTTATTTTTTGTAAATACATTGTATTAAATGATTGTGATATTTTATAATAAAATACGAAAAGCACTTAATTTATTCGTTTTATTTAAATTTGTACTCTATATTGCATGTGGTGTCCGGTACCAGTGCTTAATCAAAGTTCGACAGCAAAAAAATTATACCGTTTTTTGACTGAAAAAGATCTCTACGATTTTTGCGTGTAGTGAACAATTTTTTAATTTCATTAACCCTATTAAGGTGCCCACAGACTAGCATACATGTGTATCATTCACGTTTGACATACATTAATGACAATAGGGTTTTACCAGAGATAACAGGAGATATAGCTAGCTATTCATTGATAAAATACATTTGTGACGCCACCATCGATACCACAGTCGATCTGGTCCAGTTTAGTGATGGGAGTACTCGAGTACAGGAATCGGATAATACCCGATTCCTAAAGGAATCGGTAGTATTCGAATACTGACGACCCGAATCGGAATCGATTCCGATTTTTAAATATTAGACGATACTGCTGCGAATCGCGATCCGTCTTGTATCGCTGCTCACCGCTGACGTGCTGACTGAAACGGAATTAAAATATGGGGTCGGGTTCGAGACGCTGGAATAGCTGATAATTGGATCGGTGTCTGTGATCGTCGTTATACTCGGTTGATGCAAGTACTCGGTATTCAATAAAATACCCGATTCCGTGAAGTACTCGAACCCTCAGTACTCGATTCTCGAAAGTATCCGATTCTTCCTATCACTAGTCCAGTTGTAAATCAGGGGTGAAGAGACATGTGGTGACAGGTAAGATAAGTGATAAACTAAAGGATTTTACGGCCCTACAAAACAATTTTATCAATGAATATGTGTAAGCGTTTGTACGCCGATAATAAACAATGTACACGATGCCAAGCCCTGTTGCCACATCTAGTACAAAATACTTGACATGTATATAAAGCCAATGAAGATGATTATCGCCCCTCTCTGTGTATTGATGTCCCTATTAAAATTAAGAGTTAAGATCTTACATCCTTCATGTCCTGTATTATATTTGCTACTTCTTTCTGTTGAACAAATGGTAGTCTTCTAGGTGCTTGTCTTATCGGCCTTCCATCGCCTGTATACATTCTATGCTGGACAAGACTGGTTTCCTGTTTCGAAAATGTCACAGTTGGTATTGATAAATTCTTTGACTTTTCTTAGTTCTTCACCTGTCAGATGGTCATAATTTTTAACTAGCTGTTTCTCAAAGCAGGTATCAACTGAATTACTTGTGCTCTCATTTTAGCTGTTTCGTTGCATATTTTGTAGAATGTTCAAGATTTGTGAGAGGATAGCTTGGGGGATAGTATTATTAGTGGCTTCTTCATTTTCCAGGAATCTAAGTTCTCTCAATTTTGCGCGGAAGGATCTAGATATGATTTTTGCTGCTTCGTATTCCTGGGCTGCAATCAGTGTCTCACTCAGCGTTTTGTGGTGTTGTAGCCGAAGAGCCTGCTGTATTTCAACATCCTGTAGTCCACCAATGAATGCTGGTATGCCGATTTGTTCTAGGAAATCACTGGGCGCCTGTGGATAGGCCAGATGCAGCAATCTTTTTATATCGGCCTCGAATTCCTGTAGACTCTCTTTGTGTTTCTGTCTACGAACTTTTAGTTGGCTTTGGAATACCTGTTTCAAATCCTATTGGCCATTAGAATAGATTAGATTGGGAGTTGGACGTTATTTGTCCTTGTCCACCGCGAGCTTTTTAGATCTATTGTGGGACTACGTTTGTTTTAGAGTATGTCGTCTAGCTTGGTCTTTTTATTAGACAGTAGCTTTGACAGTGGCTCCTGCATGTACTTCCATGCATTTGGCTTTTCTTTGCCCAATGTTAGAAACCTCATTCTAGCCAGGCCTTCACATTGGCACAGGACGTGGAATGATATTTCCTCTTCTTCACATAACCTGCACAAAGTTACTTCTTCTGCTGTATTGATGTACCTTTTAAGGCGACAGTGTTTGATAAGAAGACCTACTGTTATCCTAACGATTTGACGCTTTTGATCCAATATAGGTCTTTCGTGAACTTGGTTCCTTGATGAACTGTTTGGCCAGTCTCAGTCTTGGATAGTTGTTCCACCATTCCTGAGACTCTTTTTGCATCCATTGTTTAATGGATGCCTTGCACAATGTCGTAGCAACTCCACAGAAGAGTTCGGGGCCTGTCATGGCCTTATCTGAGCCTTCTCGGGCTAATTCGTCGGCCTTTTTGTTGCCCCGATATCCATCATGGCCTGGCACCCGGGCTAGCGTCATCTCGTGGACTACTCTGCCAGGTCTTCTAAACGTCGGCAAACTCATTAGTCAACAGAGCCAAATAGCAACAGCAGAACGACTGATTTTCTTTTGAGAGCCAAAGCTTTTAAAATGAATTTATATGCGTGTACATTGTTAAGGTACTGCCAAGTTGGCCTTTGCCAAAAACGTCCTCAATCTAATTAAAGTACGTGTGCTGAGGTCGAGCCTTTCCAACTCTCTCATCTACACTCGTCTTGTAAACTTGTTTCATCTATGCTGTTATCATTCATCTTCTTTATACAGATTAGGAGAAAATTATACGAGCCATAGGCTATAGGTACTGTGAGTGAACATTCATATCTCTATATTTTGTGTATAACGATTATCACCTTTCCTGTAACCTGCAAGGGTCTTTCACTCCATATTGCTTTCTTAAAATTAACTTAATAAACTTTAAACTTTTAAGATGAAACAGATTTTTTACAATTATTCTGCGGGGATACGCACTCAGAAGAAATATATTGTACGATACACGTTGATATTTTATCTCCTTTTTAAAGTTTTAAGTCAGAGTACTCGCCTAAAGATAAAGACACATAAACACGTTGATATTTTATCTGCTTTTTTTAAGTTTTAAGTCAGAGTACTCGTGTAAAGATAAAGACACATAAACACCAACTAAGTTTGAAAAAATAGAAATAAGAATAGCAGCCATCACGAAGTTTAATTCGTACTGTATGTGTGAGCCCGTACGTTGTAGTTTGGGGAAGAGCCACACTCAATGGGCCAAATAGCCGCATGTGGCTCGCGAGCCGCGGTTTGCCGACTCCTGTTCTAGACAGTCTTTCACCAGTCGTGATTTGATTTCTGGTGAGAGAATTGCCTTTAGAGTTTGCTTGGCTATCATAGTATATAGCAATAGTTTTGCCTGGTATTTGCTGATTTAGTCGTATTTCTCTTGCACAGTGTTGTATGGCTATTAGTTCAACCTGGAACACTGTTGCACATTTTCCTAAACTCAGTGAAATCGTTGTTTTCGACTTGGGTCCAGATTCCAGCACCCGCTCCTTCCTTGGTTTTTGAACCGTCTGTGTACAAGTTGAGTTCATCCTATACGGGAGGTCCCTGTTTCCAGGATTCTCGGGCTGGTATTTGGATTTGAAAATTTCTTTCAAATTTGTATGTATTATGGCTCTATCAGTAGGCATAGCTAGAATATTATCCGTTTTTACTTGCTGATAAAGCCTAGTGTGGTCGGCGCTATGTAGTTGGCTCATTGGGTTTTGTCCCTGCATTAGTCTGTGAATAGCTGACCTGGTTTCTCCTTGTATGAAGATGTGCAGTGGCGTGATATTTAATAATACCTCCATTGCTGCAGTTAGCGTAGTGCGCATTGTCCCAATATCACTTAGACAGGCGAGCCGCTGAATTCCAGTGAGTTGGCCTATTGCACTTGCTTGCGCAGTTTTGGTTACCCACGCCACAGCGCCATAGGTTATCATGGGTCTTATCGCCCTTGTATCATATATATGGTCATTTTGGGGTTTAGACTCCAGTTTTTCCCATATATTCTTCAACAGCTTACGAGAGCTATTGTAGCTTTGTGTGTGAGTTTTTTTGAGATGTTGATTCCACGTGTCAGCCTTTGGTCAAATATGACTCCGAGGTATTTGGCTTCTGTGACGAATGGGATAACTGAGTTGTTTAGTACTAGAGTGGTTTTAGACGTGTAAGTACTCGTTTTTTGTGAATGGTACAAGTGTTGTTTTTTGTGCGTTAATGGACAATTGTTCCTTTTTGCACCAGTTGTTCACTATGTTTAGAGCTGTTCTGGCCATACCTTGTCTCCAAAGCTGGGATGAAAGACGAATAACTGGGTTTTCTTGAATTTGTAACAAGCCATTTATAATTTTCACCTCTGCTTTTCCTTCCTACGCCTTTCCTTTTTCTCTTCTTCCTTCCTACGCCTTTCCTTTTCCTCTTATTCCTCCTTCCAGTGCCTTTTCATTTCATTTTATCCCTCTTTCCTGCGCCATTTCATAATTCATCTTCCTCCTTTCTCCAAGTAATTACATACTGGCTTTTCTTCGCCTAGTTTTAGAAACCTCAATCTAGCCTGCTTGCCTTCTCAGTGATGGCACAGGTCGTGAATTGATGTTTTTTCTTCTTCCTTTCAGAATCGGTACAACGTGGCCTGTCTGGATAGTCGTTCCACCATGATAAATGAATAAAGTGGCCATATCCGTCTTTTTAAAGCACCAGTCCTGATTTTGTCCCGCTTCTGCCCGACGAAAAAAATTTATATTTAATTTAAGCCGCCTAAATTTTGTTTACAACAACACACACACCATTAAAGATTTCCTTTTTTTCTCTCTCTTCAATAGAATTCGTCGAAAAACTCTACATTTTCGATTTGTTCCGCTTTCTACTTTTCAAAATGTGGTCACTTTATCAGAATGCCTTACCAACTCCAGAGAAGGGTTCCGGGCCTGTCATTGCCTTATCTGAGCCTTTTCAAGCTAATACATCGGCCTTTTCATTACCTTTTGATCTCCTTCGTAGCCTGGCCACCTCTATATTACCGAGACAAGCTGACAAATTTTGTCGTTACCAATAATGTTGTATATACAAAGAAAAGATAATGTATAGCACTGTATCTTTCCTCCATGCTAACCATAGTGAAAAAAAGTCTGATCAATCCGAAAATTTCTTGGGAAGCCCTGCAATAGCTTTTTGCTGTAGCTTTTTGTTTTGATAATTGAACTACTCGTAGATAAATAATGATATACTAACAAAAAAGAAGAATGAGGTTATGAAAATGTAAATACAAATTTGAATATCCTCGGTTCGGTTGTTTTATTTTATTTTAGTTTTGTAGTTTTATTGTAGGATAGATATGAGTCCCCTTAAAGATTTATTAAAAAATGGTAACTCAATTTTAAACCCATCAGCATTATTAGAAGATTGCGATATAGTTAGAAAGACAACAAAAGCAACCACTAAAAAAACATCTATATATTTTCAAAAAAGTTCAAGTGGCGTTACATCTTTGAATTCCGAAAACTCTAAAATTGAATCCAATGATTCAATTCGTAATCAAGAACTTGCTTTAAATAAACGTCAGATTGAGAGTAGTTCATCAATAGGTCAAGCTGGGAAAAAAATTAAAATGGATCAAGATTCTGTTTTAAATGAACAAACTGAATCAGAAAATTCTAATGAAATATTTCAAAACATAACTAATATTTTGAGAAAAGACCAATCACCTGATATTTTTGATGAGAAAGATGAATTTGACGCTTTTGCTAATTATCTAGGTCAAATGTGTACTCCAAAGAATACTAAACACCAGAAGGCGTTATTGGATAAAAATACAAGCACTTGTAAAGTAAAAAATAAAGATGGGGATAATTTATTTTCCACCCAATTTCTTAGTACTCAAGATTTAGATGAAATTGATACTGTTGTTGAAAAGGAAATTGCTCCCACTGCAGTAGAAATGCAAAAAACCATTGGTGTTGATGCAATAATGAAGTGTTTTCAAGATAGATTAGAAGCTAAAGAATTCATACAAGAATCAAGTATGGATAGGGAAATTGGTGAAAGATCTATATTATTTGAAAATGAAAAAGTTACTACTAGTTATCGTCACGAAGTTAACCAAATATTTGAAAAAATTGAAACTTCGATATGTGCAATGGGAGGAGACAACACTGTTATTGATTTTGATGATAAATATTTTGATTTAATATTTAATGATGATATGGAAAATGTAGTAGAAACTAAAGAAAATAGTCCAAGTAAAGATACAGATATCCAAAATATAGAACTAAATAATATAAATTTGAGTTTTGGGACTATAATCAGGAAGGCTTTAATTAAAAATTCCACCAAAACACAATTAAAAAGAAAAAATAACATTGAAGCATTAAATTTAACTATACAAGAACAAACTATTGAATTTAGAAATTTAGGACCATTTTATGGATTGCCTTTAAAAGTAAAACACCTGGTGCAACAGTATAAAGGAATAGATGAACTTTATGGTAAATATCAGTAAAAGTTTATAAATGTGAACAATATTTTGTTAATCATTTTTTAGATTGGCAAGATGAATGTTTAAAATTGCCTGCCATTGAAAATAAGAAAAATTTGATATATGCTTTACCTACAAGTGGTGGCAAGACATTAGTAGCAGAAATACTCATGTTTAGAGAACTATTATGTTACAGAAGGAATGCCATATTTATTTTGCCATATGTATCAATTGTTCAAGAAAAAGTAATTAATATACACTTCCAAATGTCTGGTACAATGAGGGCTACACTGCCGTCCTAACAAGAAAGGTCTTATCTGCAAAATTAGCAGTTTTTTCCATCTTTTTGCATTTGCCTACATTTTGTCTTTCTTGATACCAAAACGGAATGTCCTATTTGCGTCATAAAGGTACTAAATCGAGTTTCACAAGAGATGAAAAATAGTTAAAAACTTGATTATTTCTGAACAACAAATGTTCAGATAGGACCTTTCTTGCTAGGATAGCAGTACAAAGAATGCATTAGGAAAATAAAGACATTCAATAACAATTTGTCACTTCATAGATTTGTTTTTTTACCTGTAAATACAAAAATAACTATAAATCAATTTTATACAGATTTGAAAATATTTTCGAGATGTACTTCATTTAATAATTATTATCTTATAACAATAGTCAAAGTATAATTGTATCTTTTTTTTACATGACATTATTTTATAGGTTTGGGCCATATCACCGTTTGGTGTAGCTCTGGATTTCCTAGTAGAAGAATATGCCTCAAATAAGGGTGTATATCCACCAAGAAAGCGTAGAAGAAAAAACTCAATATATGTTGCTACAATTGAAAAGGCTTTAGGACTCATTAATAGTCTTATAGAGGCAGGAAGGTTACATGAGCTTGGCCTTATAGTCGTAGATGAATTTCATTTAATAGGTGAAGAAGGCAGAGGTGCTACTTTAGAAGCAGCTTTAACAAAAATTAAGTTTCTCAAAGGTAATAATATCATTTACATTGTTAATTTTCATCAGGGGTGGAATTATCTTTTCTATTTTAAATGCACCTACTGCATAGGCAATGATGCTTTATTTTCTGTGCTATGCTTACATATAATAGAAGATTTTTACATTATACAAATTACAGATCATTCTATTTGCGATTTAAGTATATGTTTCAAAACATTTTAGCGAAAATTCAAATAATTGGAATGAGTGCTACAATAGGAAATTTACCAGATTTGTGTCAATATCTGGACGCTGAGGCATATACAAAAAATTTTAGACCAGTGGAATTAATAGAGCATGTCAAATGTAAAAATAACATAGCGAAAATCAATTGGAATTACAAAGATGAGGAAGATTTGTTAGTAGATTACAAAAAAGTTAATTTTAAGGTATAATAAAATTATTTAAAAAAAGTAATGAAAAATAATAAATATTTATTTATTAGTATTCAGAGTCGATTTTAAAACTCGATCCAGATATGGTGGGCGGTCTAGTCATGGAAGTTATACCAGAAGCTTCTTGTCTAATATTTTGTGCATCGAAAAAAAATTGCGAAAATGTTACAAATTTGTTGTGTCAAATATCAAAACCGTAAGTAAACTGTTTTGTACAAAAGCGTAGAAGGGCAACAAAATATATATTTTTATTTTTCCTACTTAAAACTTGGAAAAAAATTGACATTTCTGACTAACTCAAAATAATAGATTATTCGTTTGTTTTCGTTTTACAAAAAAATGTTTTAACATATTACCAGAAAATTTATATAAAAAAGTCATTTAAAAAGAAGTAGTGATAACTTTGGCTTTAAACAGACAAATACAGGGTGTTTTGGTTTTGGATGTTCTTTAAACAAACATATTATAATCTATTTTTTTAATTGTTCTGGATTATAAAATAATGTTAAAGGAAGACATAACATGACCAGCTATAAAAGAGCATTTTTTTCCTACATGTAATTAATATATGTCACAGTGATGGAGAGTTCTGTTTGATAACTCAACATATACACAACTAGTGATATAATGATATCACTTTTTTTGCCGATACGATATATCGGCCGATACGGATATTTACGTGCCGAGATATCGTATCGGCAAACATATTTATACATGACCAAAGAAAAAACCGGGAAGTCCCGTTTTATAATTTCGTTGCGAGGAAACGTTTGTGATTGGTAGTGAGTGACATCTGTATGTTGCCACATTTTTAGACCCTAGGTTTAAAATACATTTTTTTTCCAAAAGATACTAAAGAACAAATATCTCATATTAAAAATATAATAAAATGGCAATATACAGTAGCTGAAGTGGATCCGGAATCTTTGGAAGATGAAAATAATATTCCCTTAAGCCATTTACAAAATAAGCAAAATACATTTTGGGAAACTTTTGACAGCATTGTCTCTACTTCGGCTTCCAAGACCAGTACTACAATAAACATGAAACAAGGATGTGAAAATGAATTATATTTGGCATCTTCAACTCTATTAAAAGATAAATCTCCTTTTGAGTAGTGGGAGACAGAAAAAAAGAAATTTCCCAGTTTGTACAACGCAGCTTCAGTCTACCTTTCAGCACCCGCTGGCAGTGTGTCAACTGAACAACTTTTTAGTGAATTAGGTCATATTTACGAGCCTAAAAGAAATAGACTAAATGCAGATAGGGCTGAAATGTTGGTGTTTTTGCATCCTAACCTAATATCAATAAATTAAATTTTAAGTAATTAGTACCTGCTACATTAGGTATATTTGTTATTAGTAGTGTTAGGATTTGTTTTACTTTTTTAGTAAAAATGTTACATTTAGAATAAAAAAATTATTTTGTTTAATAAAGTATTTCATTTATGCACTGAAAAGAGTGAAAAGCGCATTTTTTTTGCCGATATATCGGCAATTACCGATATCAATATCGGTATCGTTCTATCCCTACATATAACCAAACTTATATGGAATCATCTATTATTTTTTATAATTTTTGAGATGTTTGAACATTTTTTGTTTATGAATAACACTGAGTCCTTATCAAAGACTTTTAATGACAAATAACCCACATGGCAATAAAAATAAACACAATGTTATTTTTTTGGTTTCTGAAACGAAATGAGATTTAAATTTTTAATAGCCGAAAAGCAAAAACAAAAAGAAAATTGGTAATTTTAACAATCCGTGGTACCACCTCTAACCCTTATGCAAGCTTCTATTCGCCTTGACATGCTTCTTATTAAATTGTCAACATTGTTTTGAGGTATGTTTCCACATTCTGCCAATGCTGCATCAATAAGCTGTGCGACTTTTCCTGCACTGTTTCGATGAGCTCTAACCCTTCTTTTGAGCTGGTTCCACAAGTGTTCAGTCTAAAACTGTGACACTTTTCGTTTCAAGACATTCTCTAGCCACTCTGCTGGTACGGGAAGGTGCATTATCGTACATAAAGATAAAATTATCACAAATTGCAGCTCTCCAAAGCCTAACGATTGGTTCTAGCACTAAATCAACATACCTCGGACCGGTTAAAGTGTGTCGAAGTGGTAACAAAGGAGTTTTTGCTCCCAGCATAATACCTCTCCAGAACACTACAGTTCGTCCTTGATATCTTGGAACAGATCTGGCAGCGTGGAGTCTCGCTCAACTTCCTGGAGCTCTGTTATCCAGAATTCGATAGTCATCTGTTTTTAGTCTAAATCTGGCCTAATCCAAAAAAGAACATTTTGCCAATTCTCAATTGTCCAGTTTTTGTGTTGAAGACACCAATTTAGCCAGTCAATTTTATTTTGCCTAGATAAGGGTTGGACCCGTAACTATCTCCTACTGTACAACCCTCGAGCGCAAAGTCTTTTTCTTAGGGTTTCAAATGAAATGTTCACACCTGTAGCTTCCAGAAGTTGTCATTGTAACTCTGAATAAGAAACACTGGGCTTTCTTCTAGCAATTTGGCACACAAAGCGGTCCTGTTGTTCAGTTGTGATTCTTTGACGACTTTGTCTGGGCCTGTTCTTGGCAGTTTCTAGTTCCAAGTACCTTTTATATGTTTTCGATACATCGCCTACTACCGCTACTGTCTCATTGGGACATTCCAAGTTCAATGAGAGCAATAATTATTCCCCTCTTCACATCTGTTAGTCCAACATAAGACATTTTGTTGTTTTTTGGACCGAAATAAATTACCGGAGGATCGTGGTTTTACTTCTGAACACAAAATTCACAAGATAATAAATTGTAGTAGTCGTTTCTTCTTTATTATCATGTTTGTTTTGAACAAAAAGCCTTATTTTAAAGTTGGATACCAAATTTTTTCCTTACAAAATGTTTATTAAGAAATATACAGTGTTTCCATATAAGTTTGGTTGTGGTATATTATAGGTTTTATTGAAAATTTTAAATTGTACTACCGTATACTTTTTTTACGCAAAGTGGGCAACAGTTATAAAAAAGTGAGGAAAAACAGTAACAACCTAATTTTCTGAGTTACGAGTTAGAAAAATCGATTTTTAAGTCGGAAAAATAAATATATATTGTGGCGACCCTTTACCCTTCCCTGCTTTTAGATTTTATTGTTTATATTATTATTATTTGTAGAATAAACATTTAACTTTTTTAAGGGAATTGAAAAATTACAAGAACACTGAAAAGGAACAACTATTACATGCATTGAAAGATGAGAGTGGGAAATTATGTGATATTTTAAATAATTCCATTAAATATGGCATAGCCTATCATCATTCAGGTAATCTTTAGACACTAATGATTCGCTTACCGCATTTATTGAATTATATCCATTAAATAATAATGCGAAAAGGATCTAATTTAAAAACTTTCCTCTCTGTATAATTGTTTAGTATATTTGAATTGTAGGTTTGACTAGTGATGAAAGGCGAATAATTGAGGAGGGTTTCCGAGCTGGTATTATCTACATAATATGTTGTACATCAACCCTTGCGGCAGGTGTCAATTTACCCGCTAAAAGAGTAATTTTGAGATCACCATACATCGGAAGAGATTTTATTAATCTATCCCGGTACAAACAAATGGTCGGTAGAGCAGGAAGAGCGGGTTTAGGTGAAACGGGAGAAAGTATTTTAATAGCACAACCTCAAGACATGCCTAAAGTTATACAACTTTTGATGTCGCCAATGAATAAGGCTTTCTCTAGCATGCATAGTTGCGAAGGAAAAGGGTTAAGGTTGGCTAATACGACATTCTTTTATCTCTGTATCGTTTTTTTTTGTGACAATATTTTGATTTTCGTTTCAGGCATTTTCTTCTCAGCTGTATAAGTTTAGGTATAGCGAACACCAGGCTGCAGCTGCGACATGTAGCTGAGCAAACTCTGCTGGCCGTTCAGAAAGAACAACTTGAAGTTGATGTAAAAAAATTGACTGATAAAGTTATTAAAAATTTATTTAAATTAGGCGCCTTGAAGGAATCTTGTGCTAAGTCTAAAGATGAGACTGATTCTTGTGACGTTACTGTTAAAATGGACGTAAGTTTTATATATATTATGGTGTAATTCCTGATTAATTTGTTTAAACATTTTAATGACTTATAAATATATTCTTTATTTGCTATTTTTTTAGACATCTGTTCAAGAATCCTCAGAAAATGTAAATACAACTATAAGTAAGAAAAAGAAAGTAATTGTCTTAAAGGATAATACCAAACTAGTTGTTAGTGACCTAGGATTTGCTGCAATCAAAGGTAAGCAAAATAAATATTTTTTTATCACTACCGGTACATAAGAACATGTTAAATGTCAGAAATAATGTCCGACTGAAGGTCATTTTTTGGCCGAAGCCGATTAGTCGGCTCTTGACATAACTTTCGGCCTAAAACGAAGGTTTATTAAGACTTACAAATTTCAGAATATTACTCGGTTAAACTAAAACGTCTTTACCTCGTGATGTCGGCGGTGGGAAGTCGGCATCATTCGTAATATTTCTTTCGTTTATTTTAGGCGCTGGCCGGCTGGACACAAACATTCGGCTTCGGCCAAAAACCTTCGGTTGGTTTTGGCCGAAACCGAATCTGCTTTTTTGGCCGAAGCTTCGGTCGGACTTTAGTCAAAAATCTATAGTCTGGGGATTTTTAAACTGAGGGCAACGCTCATTTCAGCCATTTTTTTCGCAGAATTTGAGCGGCAATACATTTCAGTTTGTCGCTATATTCTGCACAAACGTTGTGTAAGCAAGGAAAATTGTAAAATGGCTCTAGCAAATGTAGATTTATATTTGTGTAAATACGGAGCTCAATAATTTTCGTTTAACAACTGTTATTAAGAAACATAAATTTTAGGTGGCTTGGAACTTTCCAGAGCCCATTTCTTATATGAAGACCTTTGCGAAGCTCAAACTTGCCTTGTTTTGCAAGGCCACTTACATTTGCTCTATCTAGTTACTCCCTATGATATTGCCGAACAAATAAAACCAAATAAACAAGTTTATTATGATGTGGTAAGTGTATTTCTCTATTCTAATGAGCGCTATATGCAGTACTTATTTATAAGTTATCACATTATTTGTTTTTTTAGTTTATTAAATTAAAACCCAACGAACTGAAGGTTGCCAAAACTTTAGGGCTGAATGAATCCGTTGCAATGAAACTGTTTTTTTCAAATAACCATATAAAGGTACTGTTCCGGAAGTGGTTCGAAATATTTTAAATCGAATAATAATTCAATATTTTAGACTGTACCCGAACGAGTGATAAATAGATTTTATTTAACATTGATGCTTCACGATTTGTGGAACGAAATGCCCGTATTTGAGGTTGCGGAAAAATATCAGGTCAGTAAATTTACAATTTACCAACGGTTCTTTCTTAAGGGAGTGAATTATAGGGAGAGTGTAATTGAATCGGTCATTTGAGAAACGACACATGTCACATATTTGGCCATTTTGTTTTTATTACAAAAATACAATATTTAAAGGTAAATTATAATTATTGAATTATACTCAAAATAGAGCAAGTTTTAAACGCTAAGTGTACAAAACTATTTTTTAACCATGTTTTGAGATTTTCACTTTATCTTATTTTTTGAAAAATTATCTACAACTGACATGTGCTGTTTCTCAAATGACCAATTCAATTATTATTCGAACTCATTATTAATTCCATATTCTCATTACGTACGTACATTTTTTAAATTAGATTAACCGAGGAATCGTACAGAATCTAATGACAACGGCAGCAACATTTGCGACAAACGTGGTGAATTTTTGCGAAGAACTTGAGGAATTTTGGGCATATGCCTATCTATTAAAAGGAATGAGCAAAAGATTGTCACATTGTTGCGTGAAAGAACTGGCATCTCTCATGGAGCTACCGGCAGTCAAGCAGGTAAAGTGAATACACACATTTTTTGATGGATTTGATATTATTATGGAAATTATATTTATATTTCAAACGGACAGCTTGGCTTCCGCAATAAAAACTCCACTTAAGTTGCTATTCTTACCCTTATCTATGATATATTCCTCACTAAATGACTCAAACCAACTCTTATTCAATTCTCTTGGAGACATAGGGATAAGAATAACGACGAAAAACTGCTAGACTAAAAGATTCATTTATAATTAATCATTTATTACAATCATTCAGGTTGCTAATTTGAGTGGAGATGATTTGTGCAAATTTGTTTATCCCATACAGCACAAAAACGTCCCAGAAATATTTCTGAAATGTAAAAATGTCCTGTAAATATGATATTTCACAGTAATATTTCTGAAATAAAAATTTGACGTCTTTCAGAAATATTACATAATAATATTTTAGAAATGTACTCTAGTTTTGTTTAATAAATATCATGAAACGTTGTAGAAATGTTTCCAAAATATTATTAGACTAAAAATATACTTTTTTTTTAAATACACAAACATTGATTCTGAAACAAACAAACAAACAAACAAATAAATAATATTTCATAAAATATAAAGACGAATCGCTTCATTTTCACCAATTCCTTTAAATGCATTAATCTAAAACAAATTATAGGTACTTAAAAAAGTATTTGATACAAATTATTTGGTTAATAATAGTTTTTAAGCAAAACATAAAGTAACCGAAATTAGTCGTCCCATTTATCAACCTTTCGTGTGGTAACTGTTTTAGAGTTTTCTTTTCTTAATCCTCGTTCAATTGTTTATGGTGTTCCACAATGTACCGTATTAGGTTAGGGTGCACACTTTTCAATATTTCAAAAACTGTTGAAAAAGCCATTAACTCACCAAGAGAAAAAATTAATTTTAGAACGTTTACATTATAGACTATTTAACAGCTGTAACACATCTTTATATTTCCATTTTTAGTATTATTATATTTATGATTTCAGGATAATTATTATTATTACTTTTATACACTGCACTGCAAAATTAACCGGACACTAAGTGTATTTTGAATAAAATTAAAAAGTATTTAAAAAACTTAAATTCCAATAATTTTTTTTTTGTATATTCTATAACGAACCCTAAAATAAAATACAAGTTCCAAAATATTGATTAATTTAACAACAAATAAAAATTTATAAAATTTTTGTATTCTGGAGTACACAATTAATGGGTATTTTTCTGATTGAAATCATTAATTCTAAGATTTGGATATCAAAATCGAGTATTCCCTCCTCGAGCTCGAATAACAGCTCTCATACTTTCTGGCATAGACTGGACCAAAGCAGCAATCTCGTTTTGCGGTATTTGTTCCCACTCATTTACCAGCGCCTGTTTCAACACTACCACAGTTTCACACTCTCCATAATTTTGTCTAAGTCTTCTTCCTAAGTTGTCCCACAAATGATCTATGGGGTTAAGGTCTGGGCTTCTAGGAGGCCATACTAATATCTGAATACCAACATCTGTAAAGTATTGCATAGTTACCCGGATATGTGCGGCCGAGCATTATCTTGCATTAGAAGAAAATGTTCACCTACAAAATGAATATAAGGTACCACATGTTCTTCCAGACATTCCCTAATGTACCTATCAGCATTAAGGCCTGCTTCCCCTAACATAACAAGATCTGTATGTGCTTCCAAAGAAATGCCGCCCCATACCATTACACCTCTAGAGTAAGAACCAGTTTCTCTAAATCTTCGTAAAGTATCAGATATTGTACTTCGCGGAACGCCAAGCATTTCTTCGATATAACGAATGGAACGACCATCATTATGTAAGGCAACAGCTTGCGCTACTTGATCTGGCCTCATTTTAAATTATTCTTGATAAAATCACTTTTCTTTCCCGAAAAAGCAGCCAACCACACACCAAAAAGGCATTATTTTGTAAGTAAATATTCGATTATCGAGAACACCTTAACAAAAACTTTCTTTTCAGCCACAAAAAATGATAAACTTTTAAAAAAAGAATGGATAAAGGCAACTTATATGTTGATAAATATATTTAATTGTTATACAGGGCAATTCAACAAAACTAAAAAGAGAAAACTTTTAAATTTCATGTGTCCGGTTAATTTTGCGGTGCAGTGTATACAGGGTGTTATTGAAATACACGTACATATTAAAATGGGGAATAGTATGTAATGACCAAAAACGATTGGCACCAATTTTAACTTCAAATTCTAAAATTTAAATATTGGGGAAGAGTCCCCTTTTCCGACCTACTAGTTTCCATATTTAAAGAAGTAAAATAAATCGAAATTGAACTTACCCATAGAAATTGCACTGTTGCCGTAGCAAAACCAATTAATTCAAAATAAAGTTTATTACAGTAATTGTTCAAAATGCCGTCCATTATTATTTACACACACTTGCAATCGTCTTTCCAAAGAACTTTGAACATTAGAAATTAGTCTTGGATTTTGTCGTAGTTCCTCGGCTACCGCATTGACTTTATTGGTTAATTGTTCAACACTATTAATAGGTTCATTATAAACCAGTTGTTTCATGTGACCCCACAAAAAGAAATCGCATGGATTTAAGTCCGGAGATCTCGGAGGCCACTTAGTAGGTCCATTTCTGCCTATCCACTTTTGAGGAAATCTAATGTTCAAAAACTGCCGTACGTTTAAATCAAAGTGAGGAGGAGCGCCATCTAGTAGGTACCACATCCGTTGCCTTAATTGTAACGGTATCTCTTCTAGGAGTACTGGCAAAATATCTTCTAAAAAGTGGAGATATCCTGGCCCATTTAATCTGTTCGGGAGAACATAAGGCCCGATTAAATACTGATCTATTATGTCAGCCCAAACATTTATTGAAAATTTTCTTTGATGCCCAGTTTCCCTAATGGCGTGAGGATTTTCATCACTCCAAATATGCGTATTGTGCATATTGAACACGCCATCACGAGTGAATGAAGCCTCGTCAGTATACAATAATATTTTTAGAAAATCAGGAATATCAACAGATTTTTGAATCATCCATTCATAAAACTCCACTCTCTTTTCTTCATCACCTGGATATAAGGCCTGGACTTTTTGGATGTGATAAGGATGTAAACCTTGTTCTTTAAGTGTCCGCCACACAACAAATGAGGACACTCCAATTTCAAGACCTAGTCTTCTACAACTTAATTGAGGCCGGTTTTCAACAGCTTCCAATATTTCTTCTTCGGCCGCCAATGTTCTTTGTGTTCTTGTTCTCCCTCGATCTGCATTGACACTCTCAAATTTTCCATGGTCTTTTAGATGCTGAACAGTTGAAATAAACGTACGACAGTCCGGAATTCTCCGATTTGGAAACCGTTCGCGATACAGGATTTGTGCTTGCCGAGAATTTTCTCCAGCTGCCCCATAAACCAGCACTATATCCGTTAGTTCAATATTCGTAAATAGTGGCATCGTAAAAAAATATTTAAAAGTAATCGTAACAACACTTTTTACCAACTTGGAAATGACGCGCTCGTGTTAGCCAGATTCGTAAATCAACTAAAATTTTAATAATCTATAGTTTCAAAAATGTATAGTTTAAAAACAATCATTTATCAAATATTATAGTTTTTTGATAACGAGGGTAGTAAAAACCAGTCTTCGGAAATAGAAATTAATTCGAAAATCTTGGCAACATGGTTATTTCTTACAAGACTAGTTTTCTTATCATCTGACAAAAACTTGCATATTAATTACTGTTGATGTTTAAAATAGGTAAATAAACCTAATTTATATAGGTCATCCTCAACATATCAGTGAAGTACGTTTGTTTTAGAATTAATTTTCAAAAATTAATAACTCCCTTAATAAGGGGTATTTTTAAAAAATAATATTTTTCTACATTCAGTGGGGATCTGCGCAATACCCAGTTTTAATATGTACGTGTATTTCAATAACACCCTGTATATCTCCTATAAAATAATCCAAATTTTTGTTATGTGCTTGACAGTATTTTATACATTTCCAGAGTTTACAAATAATTTTATATGTACAATATTGTATGTGCCGTTATATTCTAAATTAAGTTTATTATTTTTTCCAGAGCCGTGCCAAACAACTTTACAATGCCGGATTCAAAACTTTACAAAGCATCGCGAAGGCAAATGCAGATGATTTAGTTGAAAATATCGAATTCATGTCAAAAAGAGTTGCAAATCAACTAATAGCTGCATCTAAGGTACTATACACAATACATTCCATATTTTTATATTCAGTATGAATGATCATACAGCAAATTTTATTATTCAGGCTGTTTCAAATGAGTATATTTTTTAATATTGATATTGATCAAAATGGGAGAAAAAAATTACTTACATTCTTTCTATTTTTTCTCCTATAAAATTTGAAGTACTTGCCTGTTTCTAAGATTAATTGTGAAATTAATTTTCAATGAATAAAATTTTTAGTTAGAATTGGGAAATATCAATTATTTGATAAAGCTTCTGAGAACTATAAGCAAGAGCCAAAAATTTTATTTATTAAAAAATAAGTACTATAACTTACCCATTGTCATATACGTAAGCCTTCAAAATCACTGCAAAACATAAATCCTTAAAACAAGTCCTGAATTTCTCAAATTGTTGTATTTATGAAAAAAGTAACTTAAACAATTTATTAATTTGTTAAATTCTTTAATTTTTTTTTTTTCAATATTGTAGATGTTATTACTTGAAAGAGTTGAGAATTTAAGAGAAGAAGCAGAAGATGTCTTAGACGGCGTTGAAATTCCAAAATAGTTCATAACTTTATTTAAGAAAATATAATTTATTTCTTTAAGAATATAATTTTGTTTTGCATCACCCCCTTGTTATTTAATACATTTTGTAATTCTTTATTTATGTTTTATCAAATAAACAATATTTTTTAACATGTTTTATTTCTTTATTTCATCGCTTTTTATATAAACAAGGTAGTAGACTCAATGTAGGTAACTTATTTCTATTACCAATATTCTTCTCTTTCTTAAAATCTATAAAATAGAATAAATTATGTGACAAATCTTTCCAAGTATTCTTGAAACCGAAATATTGAACGCCCTTGATGAAGTCTTCCACGTTTTCAAATCTGCTTTCAACTTCTGCGACTTTCAAGATGCCCCTTTAACAAAAAATATCCATGTCAGCATATAAGAGTAATAAAATCACACTTTGGCTAACAGAGTGGAGCAACGATCTGAAATATGAACAATCGTTTTTGTTATACTTACCCAACTTTTAGAACTCTATTGGCTTCAAATAGATAATCTCTCAAATTTGTACCCATAAGTGACAAACAGAAAACTGCTACATCTATAGAATTATTTTCTAACGGGACTTTGGACATATCGCAAGCGACAACTGTATCATCTGTTGCTACGAGATCAAAAGAATGGACTTTCTGTGACACAGATTTTGAAAGTCTTGCATCTCCACAACCAAAATCGGCAATAACATGCGTTTTTGGCCTAAAAAATAAGAAACAAATTTTCTATATACCTAAGGTGTAATTAGTAATAAAATCGACGTATCTGTTAATAATTGAGAAACTTTTTTATACTGTCTGAGAATTTCAACAACCACTAAGAACTATAATCAATTCAATCTTTTTTAAAAAAATTTAAAAAATATAGAAGTTTATTTCAATATCAATATTATTTTCAATGTTTATTGTCAAAGCTACAACTTATTTGCTCAGTGCGAAGTCATGGTAGGGTAAGCAAAAGCGATACTAGCGCTAGTTGCGGAAATTTTAAGAGCGATATTTTCTAATTTTGGCATATCAACTACACGTATACATTTTACATTTTTTCAAAAAAAATATGTAAAAACAATACAATAAGCAACCGGAGGTGATGTGTTGTAAATTGTAAAAATATTAGCAAAAAACAGTGTAAATTATTTATTTGTTTACAGTAAGCTACAGATACAGGGTCCGGCAGTGAAACGGAAAGATTTCGAAAATAATTTTATTGTTTAAGAATATTTTTTTAAATAATTTTTAATACATTAATGGAAAATAAGAAAGTAGCCATTTGGTTTACAATATCAAAAAAATTATTTTTTGAACACTACATCCGCCAAATGTCCTCTGTTACAATTTATGCATTCTTGGAGTCGTGCCTAAAAGTTTTGCATAACTCTGCGCAGCATATCAACAGGTATTGTTGCAATTTCGTCACGAATTCGTTGTTTAAGAGCTAGGATTGTCCTGGGCGGATCATTTGCAAACAAATTTGTCTTTAGGTATTCCCAAAGAAAGAAGTCGCAGGCGGTTAGGTCGGAAGACCGAGGGGAACCAACTGATATCCCCGTTTCGAGAAACGATACGCCCTGGAAACAAAGCATTTACAGCATTCATTGAAATTCTGGCAGTGTTACTTGTTGCCCCATCTTGTTGAAAAATTGTGTGTTCATCCACTGGAAAGCCTTCAAGTTAAGGTGTAAGAAAATTCTGAATCATTGCAACGTATAGTACAGAATTAACGGTAACGGCATTTTCAGCCTCATTCTCAAAAAAATGTGTATGTTCGATATTTTCAGGGGTTCAAACTGTTTTGTCACTACCCTCATTTTTTTAGACGTCAATCCTGTTTGTTCCAAGTTATTTACCCATTTTTTATCGCTTTATCTGATGGAACAGTTTGGTTGCGCAGTATGTTTTGCACTAAACTCTCACCATTTTGAAAATAGGCTTTAACTGTGTAACCGCGATGCTTACCCGTCCAATGCTCTATGGTAAAATAAATGGTAAATCATGCAGGTCTTGGCGAGTCAGCTAGTTTCTTCCCCACTTGTTCGCGGCGCGTTGCAAACCATACCTCAAATCTTTCCCTTTCACTGCCGGACCCTGTACATAAAGTTCTAAATGGTACATTTAAAATATCAATAAAAATAAAATAAAAAAAGAAATTAATAAAATTGTCACAGTATAAAAATGAAGTCAATAGTGTAATGAAAGTTGACGCTTTAAAGAAAACAAACCAAACATCATAATTTGAAAAATACTTATTGTAATTGGACATCAGTCGGTCTACAAATAAATTTTGTCCATAGTTCTATGAGTATTTACATAAAAAAAAGTTTAATATGCCTAGTAAGTCTGGCAGGAACAAGGAATCTAATAAAATGTACCAGACTGTCACTATCAATCAAACCGTTCAATAACTTGTACAGGAAAACAAGCTATGCTTCTCGACGTCTACATTCCAAACTCATGAGTCCGCACAACAGAATTCTGGTTTGGTAATCCATATTTTGCGATGGAAGCCTATGTGTATATATAGTCCAAGAGCCAGTGACACACATTTCATTAAGTGTTTGATGCACTTTGAAATTTTGTAATTTGAAATCATTTGGATGGAAAAGCAGATATACCTGTGTTGGCTTGACCCACCCCGGGACACCAGGTACTGCGCATAATAGAAAGGGGTCGTAAAATATGACCCAAAAAAAGTGTTTGATTCACGCTCAAACTTTAATAGCGTCTTAATTAAATATAAAAAAAAATTAATTCCAAAAAGGCAGACACTTTTTCCGGGGTTTAATTGCCGGCCAACATAAAAAAACTCTTATCGCTGATCACCCTACAGCTGTATCGGCCGTTCATACAAGGGAAGTGCAACCAACTTGACAAAATAAAATTGACACTAATGACATAAGAAATCGGGTCACAGAAAGAGGCTGTTTTTTTGTTAAATTTTTAATTTTTCTTATCTACTTTTATGTCGTTTAGATACCATGTTGTACCCGTAATGTAAAAAAGACTTTTTATTTTAGGGTATTTTACATTTAAAGGTTGAAAACATTTGTCACTAATCAGCTGTGGATAATATCAAAACATAGGCGTAGCAGTACATTTTATTTTTTGTTAATAGTCTATTTGTGTTTCTCCCGCTTTATGAAACATTTTTTTTTTCATTTGGCTTTATTTATTTATGTCGATTGCAAAATGCTGCTGCTACGAATACAAGTTCTATACAATATACAACCAACATACAATACTAGTTACATTATGCCCATCTATGGTTACGCCTGTGTTCTACCAACAACATAATTGACAGCTGACGATGACAAAAATAACCTAAACTAAAGTCTTTTTCACGTTACGGGTACAACAAGGTATGCAAATGGCATGAAAGTAGATAGGAAATACCATAAAGCAAACTAAAAAACAGCCTCTTTATGTAACCCGATTTCTTATGTCATTAGTGTCAATTTTATTTTGTCAAATTGGTTGCACTTCCCTTGTATGAACGGCCGATACAGCTGTAGGGTGATCAGCGATAAGACTTATTTTTATGTTGGCCGGCAATTAAACCCCGGAAAAAGTGTCTGCCTTTTTGGAATTATTTTTTTTTAAATTTAATTAAGACGCTATTAAAATTTGAGCGTGAATCAAACACTTTTTTTGGGTCATATTTTACGACCCCTTTCTATTATGCGCAGTACCTGGTGTCCCGGGGTGGGTGAAGCCAACACAGGTATATCTGCTTTTCCATCCAAATGATTTCAAATTACAAAATTTCAAAGTGCATCAAACACTTAATGAAATGTGTGTTACTGGCTCTCCGGCTAATAGTAGATACTTCGAAACTTTATTTTGCACTCTTTTTATTTTATCAATAGTCAGGTGCCCAAATCTCTGAGCAGTTTTCTAAAATGCTTCTAACTAAGCAGTTGTAGAGACTCTACAGAGCTGCCGTGTCATAAATGTGCTTGGTGTTCCATTTGCCAAACCCAGCAGTCGAAAAGCTCTGTTTACAGTTTCTTCCAAATGAGGAATAAACGATAGGGCCCTGTCAAAAATAACACCAAGATCATTTATAGTTTGCTCAACACTTATGGTAGATTTTATTTGTTGCACTAGTGTCACACTTGACACTATATTTGAACTGCCATACTTGTCAAAAGTATATGCTACATTGTTTCATTTATCTAAGATGCTACACGTGTGATACTGTCAAATATTTGAAGCTACACTGAAAAAATTAAATGTGATTTGTGCAGAAAACTTACACCTAGTGCAACAAATAAAATCCACTATTATTCAGAACCTGCAATGCCATAATCATGCACAATAATGATATTAGCTGTTTTATTGAACTTTACGACTTTACATTTATCGATATTCAGTTTAAGCAAGTTATCGTTGCACCATTTAACCAAATTGCTGAGATCTGATTGTGATTGTTTCAAAAGTCATTGACGATTGAAAAAAAAAAAATTAGGTCATCTGCATATAGGAGGCAACTGGAGTTATTAAAACAAGTTGTTACATCGTTAATAAAAAGTATTAACAATATAGATCCTATATGGGAGCCCTGTGGCATATCTGAATGTACGAAAATTTCGCTAGATGTAAAACCACATAAATTCACTCTGACGACGTTCAGTTAAATAGGATCTAATAAACTTAAGGTAGTTGCCGATAATACCAATCCTCTTCAATTTATCTAACAGCAAGGAATGACAAACGCTGTCGAAACATTTAGACAGATCAGTGTAGATAGAGTCCACTTATTTGCCATCCTCTATTGCAGATAAAAGAAGCTGCTGATACTCAGCAAGATTAGTAGTTGCTGATCGCTTTGAAAAAGCCGTGCTGTTGTGGTGCAATGTAACGCCGAAAAGACATAAATATCTCATCTGTTATTATAGCCTCCATGACTTTAGGAATGCTGGATATAATAAAAATTCCTCGATAGTTTCAAACAGATTTAAATATTGGCACTAAGTTAGAATATTCCAACGTTGGGGAAAGAAACCATCATCAACACATTTTTGGAATAATTGACATAGAGGAGTAGAAAGTGAGGATTGACAATTTTTAAGAAAATGGGAGGAATTCCATCCAGGCTATGGCCTTTAGAGACATCTAACTGAAGCAAGTGAGTGTTGAATCTCTTTTTCAGTGAAAAAGCGTGAGGAAAGATTACTAGAGAAATCAGTTACATTAAACATATTGTGTTTAATGTAACAGGACTGAAAATGAGAGGCAAATGCCTTAACTATTTCTTCAGGGTCATAAATTAATTTGCCATTAAATTTCATATGTTTTGGAATGGTTGATGAACGCAGAGTTCTTATATATGACCACAAGTGCTCGATATTATTAGGAATAAGGTGTTCCATGTTAGAAGCAAAGGTAAGATAACATAAATCAGTGCGGTACTTTAATTTGCGCCGTGCATAAAAATATAACTGGTAGTCACTACTCAGACCAGAGTGCTTATATTTTTTATATAGTCTATTTTTGAAGGCAATACATTTTCGAAGTTCACTGTCAAACCATTTCGGATATTTAATATTTTTTATAGTCTTTTTTGGGACAAATTGATTGATGCCTTGAAACAAAAAGTCATAAAATTTTTCAACTCTGTCTTCGATGTTTGGTGCTTTATTGACTGACGTCCAGTCCACCTGGTTGTAAAAGTTATAAAAATTTTCAGTAGCGAAGTGGAAATTAAATAAATTAATTAATTAAACAGCTGTATATTAAAAGGAAAAATTAACTTTATTTTTGTAATAATAATAGTAATACTGCAAATAACAGTAGACATCAGAAACTTGAAAGGTTTTAAATAAACAATAAATTATCATTATACGATGTTCTTCAACATCCCTTCAGCAAGAACTAGATTTCTGCCTTTGATTATTGTATGTGGCTGGAATGCAATTTTGTGACTTACTGATAGGAAACCAGTTTTAATCATTCATTCTATGTTTTCTTTCGAACAAAAATAAAAATATAAACACAATCCTTCTGTTTATACATTTTAACTTCACTCTATTATTTAATGGTATTTTTTTTTCATTTTAGCATAATATGTTAATTCTTTAAAGACAACTTATTAGGCTTAGATAACTTCTCACACATTTTCCTGTAAATACTGTTGCCTGCCTATATTTTATTATTGATTTTTATTGGTTATACTTGTTTTTTTTTTTAGTTTAAGCGATAAAAATATATAATAATAATAAATTATTGTTTCAATTGTTTTACAAATTCATATTGTGACGAAAGTCTAATTTATTTAAAGTTTATTTATTTAAAAACACTATTTACAATTTATTTCAGACGTACTATTTAATTTATATAATATTTGAACACTAACTAACAATTCTAATTTATTTCTTACACTTTTACTTTTCAATACAACGTTCTATATAAAAACTAAACTCGGCGCTGATACGTCGACTATTTATATTAATCCAACTCCGCTAATGGAAGATACGGGAGACTCTCGAACATTCCTTTTTATGACTAAGCGGCATTCTCCGCCATTACAGTCGCTTCCAGTACATTAGCGGCAGACATTCCATCGTATTCGAGACCCGGGCCGGCTGTTTCCACACGTCAGCGTTGCTTCTATCACGAATCGGTTGCGTGCTTAGACAGAGTCGGACTTCATGACAATATACTTTTATTAAAACTAACATATATACTTTTTAATTACGAATTCTATTAAAAACTGTATTGTCTGTATACGCAAAAATAGTCCATTGGTTCATAAATGAATTGACGCTGCACGCACGGAGCAAATAGACAAACACTTAATATAATAATTATTGTGCAATACTAACAATTACATAAATAAAAAAATTAAATAACGTTACATATAAAATTAAAAGTTAACACATAATATCGATAATAAAATTATAAAACGTGTATGTTTAAACAGTCAACAATTTAAAAGTCCATTGTATAATTCCATCAAAATATAATGGTTTTATCACCAACATATTTCTAAGCGGTCTTTTAAATGTTGCAATACGGTTCTTTAATTTCTAATTGTTGTCTAAATTAATGCTTAGAAATTTTATTGTGTTTGTACATTCTATATTATAACTTCCTAACTGAATATTTGGTAGGGAACATTTAACGAGTTAGCATTTTAGTTTTTTTTACATATTTAGACACAAATAGTTGACATTGCACCATGGCTTTGATTTTCTTAATGTCACAGTATATGTTATAAAAAACGCAGGTGCCATTGACGTGCCAAAAAATTGTAGTGTCATCAGCAAATAGAGTGTGCAATTTAAGTTAAGCCAAGTTATTTAAATAAAGGTGGAATAAAATGGGACTAAACACAGAACCCTGAAGTACTCTCCAACTAATATCTAAAACTCGAGAATCCTTAGCTTTTATCATTTGATTAGGTTCTGAAAGATAAGATTTCGCCCAACTCCGTTTCTGCAACAATACTGTATGACACAATCGAAGGCCTTAGTCAAATCTTAGAATATCGCCACTACAGCTTCGTTAAAATTTATTTTAGAATAAGCAAGTTCAAGACAAGAAAATACCACATCAGAAGTGCTCTTATTCTTTTGAAAACCAGATTGTTGTTTTAAGCAATTTGTGGGTTTCTAATAATCCTTCTAAAGTCGTTATTTTACAGAAAAGAATAACAAGTTATATTTTTAATATAGAATTAATGCAACTTGTAAATTTAGGTCTACTTACATTTTTTTGGCGGCGTCAATAATAACATCTAACGGATTCATCGGCCAACTTTTAACCTGTTTTCTATAACCATCGTGATAGGCTTTAAACGCGTCAGGATCATTTTGGAATATTTTCTGAGCTTCTTTACCATCCGTCGTGTAAATCTGCTCATTGATAAACCGAAATCGAGCCGCTTTTAACTTTTCCATCATTTTCTGTCTCAAAGTTTGAATGGGTTTTTTCTCTACATTGGTCGAATGAAGAGCACCTTTCAGTTTCTCAAAGAATTTCGCTTTCTTATTCATTCGTTGGGAAGAAGTTTTAGGCTGCTCTAATAAATTTTCCGTAAAAGATTGATCATTGAATATAAGCTTCTTAACTTTCGAAATAGGTTTGTTGAATGGATGTGTATCTTTTTTTAGGAATCGTTCTGTAGCTGTGTTGCTTTCATGCGAAACTTCTTTAGTTTTTTTCTTAGGTTTCTTTTCCGTTATATTCACCTCAGTACCATCGGTGTTGCTTACATTTTTCGAAAGTTTGCGTTTGAGCTTCTTTTCCAATTTTTTTAGTTTTTTCTTTTGGTTTTTTAAAAGTTTATAATCATTTTCAACTAAATTACTAGTCTCATTCGATTGCTTATGTTTAGGAAGCTTTTTCTTATTTTTAATTGGTTGTTCAATAATTTTATTAGTATTTGAATTAAATGAATCAATCTGGTTAGAATTTTGTTTATTCATTGATTTTTCTTGGAATTTAGGTTTCCTTTTTTTACTACCATTCGCTTTGATTAAATTAATGGTTTCATCGGTATTATTATTATTTATTCTTTTCTTTAGTTCCCTTATTTGCTTCTTTGCTCTCTTTTTTTGATTATCAATTAATTTACTTTTTTTCTTAGGTTTCTAGAAAAAAGTTTTTATTTATAAAATAGGTTAGTGTATTCATTTATTTATTTCACATTATTTTTTTAACAGTAACCCTCAATGTTAAAGACAAAAACATTCTCTTTATATTACGAAGGGTTGTAGGAGCTTTGCCCAATTCTCAGTTAGGACTGTCTACTTGGTCTGTATGTATAAAAGCAATTAATCATAACATTCGAGGTGTTTTTGATAATGTAATGCTACTTTTAGAAATTATAAAGGGTTCATTTCAAACATGGTCAGTCAAAATAACTTTAAATTTTATATAAATTTAAGAAAAACAAAAAATATGTAAACTTTTTATTAGCAAGAGTATGAATTGTCATAAAATTCATACAGAGAAAATCAACTTCCTTTCACCTTTCACAAAAATTCTTTTTTTTTACAAAAATAAAATCAAAGAATCAAAATTACAACACAAGTGATAATATACACCTCTGTAAACAAATGGTTCATCTTGAATACATTTTTTTCCGGGAAGTAAATATAACGAACTGTATCTATAAAGTGTCCTTGTATTACTAATTTACCACAATTTAAATATTCTTTCTCTCTTTTATGGATATAGCAGAACTAAATATTTTTAATGAGATTGAAAATGAAGAAAATGAGATTGAATTAAATAAAAATTCTCGTTATGACTTAGACCATTTTTTAAATATTATCAGTTGCAATAATCATTTAACAACCTTAATAAAAATTTTGCATTTGAATATTAGAAGCATAAAAAAAAATTGACAACTTTTTAGTATTTTTAAAAACTTTTGGTTTAAAGGACTTTGATATAATAATATTAGGAGAAACAGGTAATGTTATTGAACTTGATAATTTAATTATACCTGGTTTTATCAATATATTTAATGAAAGTGTGAATAATCAATGTGATGGTGTAGTTATATATATTAAAAACAACATACATTTTGAAATAGAACATACAAAATTGCCTCTATCAAATGTAATGATAAGCTCAATAACATTTAGTCATAATGGTGTGCCCTATACAGTAATGCCTTGTTATAAATCTCCATCCATATCAGATGATACATTTCTTAGAGATTTTGAAAATTTCTTAAATAATATACCAAGATGGCTAGGAATGGATATATTTATTGGTGACATTAATATTAATATCCTTGATCCCTCAAACCAAATAACAAATAGATATTTGGCAATGTTATCTTCCTTGGGATTTGTATCATATATTAATTCTTACACCAGGGTTACTGTAGAAAGGAAATCATGTATTGATCATATTTTTATAAAAAATAATATGCCAAGTAAAAAGTTTTCATTTAAATCGTTGGTAATTGACACTGATCTAACTGAACATTTTCCAATTTTTTTAAATAGTACAACAAACGAAAGAAACTTTAACCATAATACATTAAACCAACATACAACACAATACACCGATATAGATAGATTTACAAAATTATTAGAAAATGTAAACTGGGACAACGTCATTTCTCTTAGCAATCCAATTTTGGCCTACCAGAAATTTATTGAAATAATATATTCCCTAAAAGAACAATGTAATATAACTAATAGGCATAATACTTATAAAAAAATAAAACTATGGATAAATCAAGGCATCATCATGTCTATTAAACATAGGGATAAAATGAAAAAGCAAATATTAAAAACCAAAAACAAGAATCTTCTAAGATAATATAGGATATATAATCAACTAAATAAAATAATAAATAAAGCTAAAAATGATTATTATACAATTCAAATTCAAAATAGTAACAATGATATTAAAAAAATATTCAAAATAGTTAAAGAAGCTTCAAATGAACACCGAAACAATAAAACAAACAATGATTTTAATATTCTAAACAATAATAAACAATTTACAAATGACAAAGAAATGGTCAATTACAGTTCATCAAATTTCTAGAGGCTTTCGACGGCTAGACAGAGAAAGCACTACTGGCAGGCATCCCGACGGATTTACGCAATGAAAGTACACTCTGCGCATCAAGTATTTCACTATTTCATTCAGACGTAAATGTAAGATGTAAATTTCGCTAAAACATTTCTTTTATTTTCGTTTGTGTTTTTTGCTCATTACAGTTTAATAGAACCTAAGTATGGAGTTTAATAGCAAATTAAGAGGCCGCGTGATTAACAGTCAATCTCGCGAAATAATAGCCAATGTTATAGAGTTTATGAGAAGAGAAGGAAACTTTAATTCACCTTCAATACCATTTAAAAATGTAAATGATCGTGTTGCTGCAGCCACAGGAGTATCTTAAAACACTGTCGTCCGCATTTCTGGAGAGAAAAAAAGAATCGATAACCGTGAGATATCGGAATTTTCATCACCAAGAAAAACCATTAAAAAACCAAAAACAGTTACTGATATAGATGAAGCTGCACAAGAATCAAATTTTATTTTTTTATTATTAGATAGCTATTTTTGTTTCTGAGTTGTGTTCATTTACAGGCTCAATTTTTTTCCGTTTCTCCTTTTTGATTTTATATGGGGTTTCAAGTTGTTTTTGACTTATTTCGACGTAAATCACAACAACACACTTTTTTAATAAAGCAAACAAGTGTTAAGAGGTATATGTACGTGTAAACTACAATTACAAAAAATTGATATGAAACCCATGAAACCACCAACAAAAATGTAAAGCTAGCTTCCGTACTAGAACATGGTGTCATTCGTCGAGATAATTTATCGTTTTGTTTAATAGATCAAGAAATGTAAATATTCTCCTGTTATTTTTTATAAAATTATAAGAGAAATAAATTTTTTTCTAAATAGTATAGTTTATTATTTTGTAGAAAAACAAAATTTCGAAAATTTTAGTAATGTTTCAGAAACAACCGTTATTAATAATAGGTACCATTTTCCTTAATAAGGTAGAAATAAAATATAAACTATTTCCACGATTTACAAAGGCCTACAAAAAAATTATAGGTATTTTCCGCTATCCTATAAAATTTATATTTTCTGACTCAATTTCAAAAGGTTGAAGGAATTCCGAAACACCTTTTATGGCATAATAATTATTTTCAATTCTACATACTATCTTTAGCTGCTTTTAAAAACGTTCTAAGAAAGTCCAATCAGACCAATTTAATCCCTAAACTATTCCACACTTTTAAAATTTAATTACCTAAAAATATTAAAAACTATTTAAAATAACTTGTTTAGCAGACTGTACAATAGCTATCTTAGTCACACGTAGCGCGTTCTCTGTCTGGGCGTCGAACACCTCTAGAAATTTGATGAACTGTACTGCAATAACTATTTTTCAAAAATTTATATAGATATGGCAACTAAAATCAATTCTGTAGATGACTTCCTAATAAGATATCCACCTCTAATCAACTCAATGGCATTAAATCCTGTCAATAAAAATGAAGTAATAGAACATATAAATTCGTTAAAAAATAACAGTGCTCCTGGGATTGACGGAATTACATCTAGAATGTTGAAAAATGGTCACCGATACATAATAGAGCCTCTAATGCACATTATAAAACTAATCTTTACAACAGGTAAGATACCGGAAGAACTTAAAATATCAATTGTAAATCCAGTTTTTATAAACGGATCCAAAAAAGATGTGTTACAGACCAAAAATTTTTAAAAAATGTTTAAAAAAAGATTATACGAATATCTAATTGATAAAAAGATTTTAAATATTAAACAGTTCAGGTTCCAAAGTGTTAGCACTTGTGATGCCATGTATGAATTGATATCTAATATAAAAAACAGTCTTGAGAATGAAAATAAAAATATAAGTGTTTTTATCGACCTCGCGAAAGCTTTTGACACTGTTCCTAACAAGCAACTACTATATGTTCTTGAACATTATGGCATTCGAGGATTGGTTTTAAAATTTTTTGAAAACTACCTACACGAGAGAACACAGATAGTTAAAATTAGAAATTAATTTAGAAATCCTGTTAAAATTCAAATAGGTGTGCCACAAGGAACTGTCCTTGGTCCAATTCTTTTTATCATCTATATCAACTATCTTTTAAACTAAGATATAAATGGTATAGCAATATCCTATGCAGATGACACCTTATAAATGTTTGAAGGTAAAACCTGGGAGGCTGTAAAATCAAAAGTGGTTAAAGGGGTAAGAATTATGAAAGACTGGTTGGATTATAATTAACTATTTTTAAATATATCGAAAATAGTATATATGGCATTCTCGCTCACAGATGCTAACAGGCCTAACTTCAAACAGATTTGTATTGAAGAATCCAAATTCATCATCAAAGAAGTGGAAAATGCCAAATATTTGGGAATAATAGTTGACAAAAATCTTAAATGGACTGATCATCAGAGCTGGGGAGTAACGAAACAAAAACGTTACTTTTTAGTAACGCGTTACTAGTAATTTCGTTACTTTTGTTAAATCAGCGAAAAGTAACGGTAATTGCGTTACTTTTTCAAAGTAACGTAAAATCGTTACTTCGTTACAGTAACGCGTTATTACAAGTAAGGCGTTACTACAAAAGTAAGGCGTTACTTCTTAAAACTGAGGTTTTTATATTTGTTTTACAGTTGCATTTCGCACGCTTTGATAATAGTGATAATACATAATTATATGCACTACATCCCAAACAAAATATTTTTTAACATACAACAAATTTTTTTTTTGTATATAAATAATTTTGCTTCTAGAAGGTGTGTGTGTGTGTGTGCGTGCGCGCGTGCGTGCGTACGTGTGTATGCGAGAGTGAGTGAGTGTGCGCGGGCGTGCGTGCGTGTGTGTTACTATATCATACCCCGATATTACAGATTACAGGGTGTAACAAAAAGGTGAATAGTAAATTTAGCCACAGTTTCTGGAGTCAAAAATAGGTCGATTTAAGCTTACTTGCTTAAAAATGTACACGTTTCTTCCTGAAGAAAAAAAATCGTGAAAAAATATTCAGTCGTTTGATCAGATGAAAAATTTAAATAATTATTATTTTACATTATGACCTAAGGCCTTTTGGGTCCTATGACGCTATTTCGTAATTAGCTCTTTCACAAACAAATATTAAGAGAAATTTAAAAACAAACGTAGGATTTTAGTGGCGTTGTTTTTAACTGAGTTTCATTGTCTAAAAAAGTAGGGGATCAAAGGGGTTTGAACCCCCTCTAAAAACCCAAATAATTAAAACAAGTTTAAATACTACTAACCCTATTTTGTTGGTCAATGTTAGGTTTTTATTTATTTTTAAAGTTATCTAGAGTGTACCCTTACGTTGTTTTCTAATATTTGACACTTAAAAAACAGCCGGTTGCACAAACGATGATTAATATTTAGTAGCCTGATCACATTAAAATTTGACAGTAATTTCGACTGGGTAATTTCATGATGTAAGTAGGTAAATACTAAATGTATGGTTTATCCCGTAAGTTACCGTTGCAACTTACAACCTTAAAACTGATAGAGTAAGGGGTCTATTCTGTAACAATTCCTTTATATTTAATGGCCTTTAAAAATATTTTCTTCTTTACTTCTGTGATTATTTAAACGGATCTTTAAAATACATTAAAGAACTATCTTAAAGAAATCTGTTTAAGTAATGACAGAAGTAAATTAACGAATACGAAAATATTTTAAAGGCCGCCAATATTTTTAAAGGCCGTTAAATATAAAGGAATTGTTACAGAATAGACCCCTAAGACTGTTTATTTTTCAAGTGTTGAGACATTTAGTTAAATAAAGCATGAATTACAAATAACAATATAACTTTCATTATCCCTTTCTTGTTCTATAGTACAAATGTACACCAACTTTTTATTAATTTATTTCCAAAAGTAACGCTTTTTTAAAGTAACGCTTTACTTTTAAAGTAACGCCTTACTTTTGCAGTAACCCGTTACTTTTTCAGTCACATGTTACTTTTGCAGTCACGCGTTATTTTTTCAGTAAAACGTTACTTTAAAAGTAACGAAGTTACAATAACGCGTTACTTTCGGAAAGTAACGAATAATTCGTTACTTTTTTAAAAAAGTAACGGTAACGATTGTAAAACGCGTTACTTTTTTTTAGTAATGGTCCCAGGTCTGCTGATCATGTTCAGTACTTAACAAACAAAATAAGAAAACTTATATATAAATTTTATTTAATTCGTAACATTCTAAATAAAAAGTTATTACACTTGATATATATTGCTCTCATTGAACCCTTAATTAGATATGGCGTAATTGTATGGGGTGGTTTATATGACAATGCCCTACATCCTTTAAGTATCATTCAAAATTATATCTTAAAGATAATAAATCATAAAAGTCGTTTGTTTTCAACAACCCTCTTATACAACGAATCCACTCCAAATATAAGATCACTATACTTTCACTCTAGCTGTATGTTCTATTTCAAACTGAAAAATAAAATTTTTGTAAACCACTCTTATATGACCCGAAAACAAAAGAGAAGAATGCTAAATGTACCATTCTTTAAATATGATGGAAATAAAAGATTCATTTCTTCAATTGGGCCAAAAGTCTTTAAGTGAAAATATCAGACAAATAAAAAAACATAAAAACCTTTTCTAAAGCGATTAGAAAATTTATATTTGATAAATATTTATACCTCTCAAATTTGTTATAAATACCTAGTCTTATATATTTATCCTTTTAATCATCAAATGTTTAGTTTATAGGTGGTACTGTTAATTTTATGTAGTTTTAATCTATTTCTATTGCACATACAGATGTTTTTGAATCTAGGTGCATATTTTAAGAATAATTTCTCATTGTAAATTTATTTTGATTTTGTATTATAAAATGTTTATTCTTCTTAAATAAATAAATTAAAAATCTAAATTAATTGTAAAAAAGAAATAACAATAGTTGTTAACCTGCTTTTTTGATAAATAATCATTCTTTTGTGCATTTATAATACAAATACTTTTTATTAATTTTATTTATATTGTCAACTTTATTTTAAATTCTAAAAACCACTGGGTAAGTGTTAATCTAACAATAAAAATAAATAAATAAGTACAACTTAAATTTTTATTTCAAATAATGAAACCCTGACTTTCTTTTATTAACAATAGTTATTCTAAAACATTGATTTGATGCCCGTATAATTAAAAGTAGAACCAGGCTTTGGTTGTGTTTGTGGTTTCTGAGTCTGTTCATTTTCTTTATTTTCTAAATATTCCCTCTGTTTGATACGAAATTCCTTCAGAGGATCTTCATACTGTTTATAAAATCTTAAAACTTCTCTAACATCTTCAATCTCCGTTTGAGCGATGGTCATCAAAAATGAAGTTAGATCGACAAGCACCATATCTTCATTTTCCCCCTTCCATCTGGGAATGTTCAAGTGATTATCAGGATGAAATTTAACAGATTCAGAATTCCAATCGACGACAATTACTTTTTTCAGATCTCTGTTGAGTTTTTCAAGATTTTTGACATGATGTCCATCCACAAAATGAGTTGAATCTCTTACTAACTTGTAAGAAATTAAGTTTTTTGGGTCTAGGGCTTCAATAACTGGGAAAATAGTCATGCCTGGTTGGGCAGTGAATACAACAATTTCATATAAACCAACGAGATTATCTAACATATATTCTAAACCAGGACGTTTTTTAAACCTCCATCCAGTGCTGTATGTCCAATCTGGATGAGCTAAAACGTCTGTAAATTCTAAAATAAGTGTGTAGGGGGGCTGGTAAAAAGGATATTCTACTGGGTCAGGCAAAAGTTTTTCTCTGGATGGTTCCTTGATAAAAACAGTAACATCTTCAATTTGCTTCAACAATTGCCGTAAATAACTTTTCCAAGAAGATAAGCGGTTTTCACCAGTCGTATTGTTCAGTTCTATCAAAAGATAAGCACCCAGAAGTGTAACTGAAAATCCCAGTAGTGCTAATCTAATATTCTGCGGTTTGGCACTCTTCTTATCAATGGTTTCCTTTCGAATATAGTCTTTATTATCGCGGAAACTCTTCTCAATAGTTGTAAAATTGCTGACATTTTTAATATTTTTTGCTTTGTTTGAAATGGATCGTAAGTTAATACTAGGTGGAAAGTAGTATTTTTGATTGGGAAAAATGTTCGTCAAATTTCTTCTGAATATAATTCTTTTTATTACCCACATGACGACATTACTTTTTGATTAATTTTCAGTGACCCATAACATAAATTTATGAAAAGAGTACCTCGAGACGCCAGTGCGACAATGACGTTTTGGCATGATGCAAAGAAAATATTAAATGTGCAACCATTTATTTATCTGTCAAATTCACAGCATACATCATGTCTTTCACTACTATCACCCAAATAGATTATTCAGTCTACGAAACCTTTTGCTTAAAGTTTTAAAAATAAAAGGAGAATGCATAAATTCAAATAGATTCAAATATCATACCTGGAACAGCTCTTGAAATGTATCGTTTTCTGCATCCATATCCCATTTTGCACTTTGAAAGGTTTTCATAGTATTTAAACTAAGTGATTAATTAAAAACAGTTTATTTATATTAAAATAAAACAGAAACACGTTTTTTCTAAATATAAACAAACTGAACTAACCTCAAACCTTCTTCTTCTTCTTCTTCTTCTTCTTCGTTACTCAGATATTTATCTACGTCTCTACTTCTATTTATTATTCTCTTTGACAATTAGACTCTTGCCTTTAGACATACAGCCACCCATTTCCTTTAATCTTATAATTTTATAAATTAATGTTATAATAATGAATCCTGGGCGCACACAATGTCGTTATTATTAACCTTTGTAATAAGTTTGAACATAAAATTTAAAAAATACGTCTATATTGTCTGGCAAATTATTAAATGCGATTTGCGTGTTAAAAGTAGTCATTATGGTCGAAGAAAAAGAATAGTGTGTTAATAATGCAGAAATAGTATTTTACGCCCGTGTCACAAGTTCCACACCATCGTATGAAATAGGTTATACCTATACTTTCTACACTTGTACAATTTATACTATTCTTTTAGTTATTAATAATAGGTTGGCAGACGATCTACAGAACGATCCTCCATGAGGCCTTTGAAAACACTATGAAGACTAGGAAAACACTGTGACAAAATCTGCTATTATAACGTATATATCTCAGATTAGAGGCATTTCTTTATAAGCTCACCATAAATTACTAGAACATACTAACCTATGTTACCTGAGCATTTTTTTATATGGTTAGGTTATTCTGATGACGTCATATGTTACTAAAGCATATGTAGCTACATCTAACGAACATTTCTTTATAATTAGAACACACTATAATAAAAAATAATACAATCAAAACCACCTAAAATTTCTAAAATTCAAATTCCGTTTAGAAATTACCAAACTTAAATTAAATTTGACATATTATGACATTCAATAATAGGGTTACCACGGCATGTTTGACGTCATCACAGTAACTACAATACTGTAACCAAGTACTTATGTTGTAATAAGCTTATAAGGAAATGCCTTTAGTACATTTCTGATCAACGTCAACTTAAGAAAATTAGAAATCTATAAATTATCCAATTATAGCAACCTGATTCAATGCTGAATTTTAAAACATCCATATTCCCTCCGTGCGTGACAGCAGCGCTAATTCATTTAGGTACTAATGGACTATTTCTGCTTATACTGACAATACAATTTTTAATAGAATTTGTAGTTAAAAAGTATGTTAGTTTTAATAAAAGTATATGGATTTGTAAAACAAGTAAAACATTAATTTATTATTATTATATATTTTTATCGCTTAAATAAAAAAAAATGAGTATAATTAATAAAAATCAATATTAAAATACAGACAGGCAACAGTATTTACGTGAAAATGTATGAGAAGTTGCCTAAGTCTAATAAGTTGTCTGAAGAATTAATCTATTGTCAAAATAAAAAAATAGCATTACATAATAGAGAGATATTGCAAATTTCTATAACGTCAGCCACTAATAGTGACAACGTAATTAGAGGCAAATAAATTCCATACTAAAATAAGACTTATTGCAAACCAAAAATTTTCACATTAGAGTCCTTGTCCTTATACGTGCCTTATACATATTTCTAACCTCCTTTTAAAAATTTTGAATTACATTTATTTCATCTTTTTTGTTTATAATAGTACATAATATGGAAGGGGCATTAGAAATTACCAATTTAGAAGGTTTAGATGACGATGATATTAATATTTAATATTAAAAAACTTCGAACTGATACGAATGTTGGCGAGGGCACCCGAAAACTATAAAGTCGCCAATACAGTTCAGTGATGATGTAATTATAGTTTCACTGACAATTAAAGTGACAGTAGATTTTTTAAGTGCATCTTGTTCGTTTTGTTTACCTAAATTATATCGTTTTTTCACTTTTATAAATATATTCCTAAAGTAAGTAGATAACATGCATCAAATATACAATCGTTTAGTTACCAATTAAATACCTTTAAAAAATATTTAGAAATAAACCAAAAACAGTAAAAACGTCAAATTTATTGAGGTTTTTGTTAAAAGTTTGGTTAGAATTAAATGTCAGTGGAACCAAAATAACATCACACCAAACTAGCATATAACTGCTGCCCTTAAACATACACAATTAAGGACAGGCACAATCTTTATTAAAGGTAAATCTAGAATGTAAGTGATCTGCGCATGCTCAGATGTCAAAATAAGAGCGGCTCTAATAGTGACTGACCTTAAGTGAACTCTCTAATAGCGTTAAAATGTATAAACATGGTTTTTTTGTGTGAATCATCGGCTTCAACTGCTAAGGTTATTTCGCCTCGTGTTCTGTGTAGGCTTTGTTACTGTTTTTCAGCGCCACTTTAGGAACAGCACTGTTAACTAGAACCCAACAGTGAATGGTCGAGGGGGGAATTCTCCTACCAAGGCATCAGAATTAATTTTAAATAATTAAATTAAAAAAAAATCCTGGCTAACGCTGGTATTCGAACCTGGGACCCTTGGATCCGCAGGCAGAGACTACCACAGAGCCACCCACTCCCCTCAGAAGGATTGTTATTTATATTTTCATTTTTGTTCGAAAGAAAACATAGAATAAATGATTAAATACTGGTTTCCTATATCAGTAAGTCACAAAATTGCATTTCAGCCACATACAATAATCAAAGGCAGACATCTTGAAATCTAGTCCTTGCTGAACGTTTTAGAACAAAGGGATGTTAAAGAACATCGTAAAATGATAATTTATGGTTTATTTAAAACATTTCCAGTTTCTGATATCAAATTCCAGTATTACTGTTATTATTACAAAAATTTTTCTTCCTATTGTACACCTATCCATTTATTTCTTTGATTTAATTTCCACTTTGCTACTGAAAATTTTTATAATTTTCACTGTTTTTTTTTGCTAGTATTTTCATAATTTTCAACACAGCAACTCCGGTTGCTTATTGTAATGTTTTTACCTACTTTTTTGAAAAAAAGTAAGAAGTATACGTGTATTTGATATGTCATAATTACAAAATATCGCCCTAAAATGCACGAATTATCCGCAGCTAGCGCTAGTATCGCTTTTGCTTCCCCTACCATGACTTCGCACTGAGCGAATAAAATGTCAAATCATTAACTATGTAAATATGTCATTCTGACATCTAACATGATAATGTAATACATAAATACATAAGAACACCTATTTAAATAATCATGAACTAAATTTATTACTTAGCACAGGAACAACTACTTATAATGGCCATATTTTTTTAATACGCAATACCTATGTCAAGTAAGTAAGTATATAATAAATTATAGAAACTTGTTTGTAATTTACCTACAGCTTCATTATAAACTTAAAAGTAATTTAAAAAAAACCGACTTCAAAATCGTGCAGATGCCATCATCAGATCTTGATCAAATTTATATGGAACCACCCCTGAGATACCTCCTTTCTACCAAAAAAGATTCATAGAAATTGGACAATGTAAAAAATTATCGCTGAACATACATAAAAAATTAAGAGTTTGATGATTTTCTCATGTATCCAAAGAATTAGATCTTGGCCAAATGTATATGGGACAACCTCTAAAGTACCCCCTTTCTAAGAAAAAAGAATCATTAAAATCTGACAACGTGGTAAAGAATTATCGCTGAACATACATTAAAAAATATATTCTAATATATTCCTATTTTTGAAGTCGGTTTAAAAAATAGGTGGAAATGAACCTTTTTTCTTTTAATATGTATTATAATCACTTTCAAAAGCAGTCAAAATTAGGCATTTAAAAATATTTTGTGTAGAAATAAAGCGTTAAAAACTTAAACATTATTAAATCTAAAAAAAATAGTTATACTTTTATAATGAAAGAATACCTACCTAAAAAGCGATTTTTAAAGAATTTGCAATCATAAATATGCAAATTCCTCAATAATACACTGAGAGATATGATACGAAAATTAATAAAATTGTGTCGTTTGGTTCATAACAATAAAACACCTACTAAATTTACACTGGCAGACAAAACGAAATTCTACTGTATTAATTTTACATTTGAATGATTTTCATTTAGAAATAATTTTACTCTATATACAGACAAACCTTGGGTTAGTTTAGATGTGATGTAAATAAAAATGTTTCTCTGTTTTCAGATGCTGTGGTCTCAACATTGATTATTCAACATGCCAGAAACGCTGCATCTGTATTAATACTTTTTAAGGATTATTCGTTGGAATTGGCCATTCCTTTCGTAAAATGGATACTTCTCGTAATGTGGCTAATCTTTCAAATGATCCTAGTACCATTTTATTTCGTTTCGGTGATACTGTCCTTTCCATTGAAAATGCTGTTTGTAGGTTTTAAATTGTTGATTCTAACAGTTATTTTAGTTATAGTTTTGCCACTTATGACTTTTGACTTACTGCTTCAATATTATCACGGAGCTGGAATAAGGAACCGCCGCTAAAATTTGAGAAGGATTTATAGAATAAATCGTGCTAAAGTTGAAGAATTTCATTCTGTTTAAAAAAAACATTTATAATTATTTTAATTTTTTTTTGCAAATTTGCGAAAAGTGACTTTTTTTTTTAAATAGGTATAAAATTTGAAGCAATAGTCGAAATGTGGTTTAATTATCGTTAAAATGTCTGTATGACTCCAAAATAAGAGTATTGCCCTTGCAAGCATTTTTTATTCAGTAGTTTTTTATGACGAATGGTGCAAAACTACTGAATAAAAAATGCTTGCAAAGGCACTACTCTTATTTTAGAGTTATACAAACATTTTGAGGACAATTAAACCACTTCCCAGACAACACACCAAATCCCAGAGATATCCACAGAATATCTTTTGTGTATATCCAATATATCCACAGGATATCAGAATTATCCCGTGGATCTAATATGGATATCCAAATGTCCGTCTATATCCAGAATATAGAAGATAATCACATGGATATCCAGCAAAATATCTAATGGGTATCTCTTCCAGACAATACAAGAAATCCCAGAGATATCCACAGAATATATTTTATGGATATCCAATATATGCAGTGGATCTAATATGGATATCCAAATATCTATATCCCAGATCCTAGCATGTAGAAGATATTCGGATATTCAGCAAAATATTTTATGGGTATCTTTAATAGAGGTTCATAAGTAACCAATGATTATTGAATAACGTCGAAAGAAAATAGCAGAGATAAAAAATATTCCCACACTTTGCATTTGATTTTGCCCACTAAGGAGAAAGTCATCCTTATTAGGACTCTTCAGCAATAAATGGAAATTCTCGACCCCAGTCTCTAATGGAGTCTGATTGGAAAAACAATTTCGATCGAACTCAATTACGGCGGGTTGAGCATGAGTAGATATATAATGGTATCGCCATCTATACTTAGTAAGCAAAATCAAAAATTACATCTAGTGGATATCCACGATGGTTTGCGTTCGCGCCTAGACTTTGATATACTTAGTGGATGTCCATGGGATATTGAATACACCTTAAAAAAATTAATTTTAAATATTTGAACGGTACTATTAGCCACAATGACGAGCACAATGGCGTAGTTTTTTTAATAATTTGCTATATAATTACTATTATTTATGGACATTTGCATGTCTATAAATTACATCTCATGGATATAAAATAGATATACACCATGGACTGGACATTCAGTGGATATTGGGATGTTTAGTAGATATCCAAAGGATTTGGTGTGCTGTCTGGGTTTTCGACTATCGGTTCAAATTTTACACCTATTTGACAAAACAAGACACTTATAAATTTTTTGCATATCACCCTTTCACCAACAAAAAATGATTAGATTTTGGAAAAAAGCATTTAAGCTATAGGTATCCTGAATTCCGTCACATTTGGTCACGTGGCCAAAAGTAACCGGAAGAAATAAAACGGGGCGACTGAAAAAGCTTACAAAGGGACTTTTTTATTGTTATTGACGTCTAGAAGCATATATTTAATTTCAAAAAAAAACTAAAAGTCCATCGAAAAGCAACTTTACTTTAAATTTCAGAGGGCACATGACCGCTTCCACCATCTGGACATAGTACATGATGTTGTTCATCTCCCTCCCCTGTACAAAATAGCTGGTACAAAATATGACGTGCCACTTTTTGTAGTAAGTGAGGAATTATTACATTTCAATATTAATATAAATATGGACCAAATAAACTCTGGTTTGAAACTTTCATACGAACCATTAGGTACTTTAATTTAATACCTACGATTTGCTGGCCCTATTTTGTTTACATCAAACTAATTCTGTTTGATTCAAGGAAACCTTTTTCAGAGATATTGAACCCTTCTTTGAATTCGATGTAACCCGTCTATGCCGTTCGAAATAGCGAATTAAGTTTAGATGTAGATTCTGTATGGCATTTCTTCTTGGATGCATTTGAGAAAAAAACGCAATTGCAAGTAGATACGCGAAATACATTACACGACATATAAGTCTTGACCGGTTTTTTTCATGTAAGAAGATAATTCTTGAAAAGCGAGATACTGCCAATACCGTATCATCGTGGAATTTTTATACAAGCCTTTTGAAAATCGCTATACAACTAAATGATATGTGGATGTTTTACTTGGAAGAAGATGTCGGTTTAGCTAGGAAAACTGTTTTTCTCGATCAGCCTTAGTCCGGCTACGATGTCAACGTTTTCATTTGTTTTGAAAGAGTTGGAAATTATATATCAATTTCTGTTTTATTTACAGTTTTCCTTACTTCAACCACAGATCTAGAGTGTTAGGAGATGTCATTTTGGTTCCACTGACATTTAATTCTAACCAAACTTTTAACAAAACATCATTAAATTTGACATACACGTTTTTACTGTTTTTAGTTTATTTCTAACTAAATATTGTTTATAAGTCATGAAAAATAGTTTAAAGGTATGCACCTAATTGGTAACTAAACGATTGTATATTTGGTGCATGTTATCTACTTACTTTAAGGAATATATTTATAAAAGTGAAAAAACGATATAATTTAGGTAAACAAAACGAACAAAACGCACTCAAAAAATCTACTGTCACTTTAATTGTCAGTGGAACCATAATTACATCATCACTAAACTAGCGCATTAACCATAAAAATGTATTATAGTGAGCCGCCATCTTTTTATTTTTGGGATTAGCGAGCATGCGCAGAAAGGAGTAAATAGGTCCGTACTTAGAATATTGGACAAAATAAAACTATTTTGTTTATATTATTTATATTATATATGTGGTTTTTTAAGTCCTTTCTTTAACTAATATATCAACTTTAAACGTGTTTATATTTAGTTAAAGTGGAAAAAAATATTTCACTACATCAAATAAACATTTTATAGTAAAAGGGAACATAAATATCAATGAAAATTAGTAAGCGTGTTTAATTTATTAAACATAAAAAATATATATTTATTTCACGACATTGCATATAAAATGTTTGTATCAAGTCAAAATTAACCATGAAAACATACGGCTGAAATAAAAGATCTCCTAAAATTATTGTAACCTCCTACAAAACAACTTATCGTATATTCTTAATGATTGAAAACAACAAAATTATTAAAAGAATCCAAATGCATTTAAGCATAAGTGTAAATGGATGTTCCTAATCTTCTATTGATTTTGATTTTAAATTCCCCTTAAACACATCCCTCAAATCAATACTATCTGATGAACTTAAAACAAACAATTAACTTTTACATATATGTTTCGATATATACTCGTATTCATGATTTTGGAAAAAAGGTAGTAACTAAATTTTACAAATACCTATATACAACAAAAGTTATGTAGATTACATTTGTGAATAACATCAGATAAATAACTAATGTGACCTAGTTCTTAAAGGAACTTAAATTAGTGTAAGATAAACCTGTTTCAGGTAATCTAAAAATGAAACACGAATGTGTCAAATAAATTTACAGAAAAATTAAACTTCCTGACTTTTGAAGTTATTGTAGGCTTTATATAAAATAAATTTCTAGAACTAAAATAAATTATATACAGAATATTCATTAAACAACAACCCTTACAGCATAAAATATATTTAAACATCATAATTAATTTTTGAAAAATACCGTTGAGTTTGAATCAATCTTTTTTTTGTGAGGGTGAAAATGTTATCTTTGTCTGCTACAACCAGCAATATTGGTTACATTATCTAAAGATATATCCCTAAAATGGTTCAATTTTATTATTTACATGAAATTCAGATTGTTCTGATTAAGAATAAGTGCTAATATATTAGATAAAAAAGATTGAGGAGTATCCATCCCCAATAATATTTAATTTACTTATATCTATTTGCCACATCCAAATATTAAATTGTCAGTAATCTATATACAGTGAGCATCATAAGTCTAACCCCCCCTATCTAACTCGTTACTGGAGTCTTGTTAGGAAAATCGCCGATTTTTGATTTCTACAATGTACATTTTTGTATGAATAGTTTACCCTTAATTTCATCCCTTACTGGAGGGAAGCAACCCTTTCGAAAAATTTAAATGGCATGGGGTGGTGAGTGATAGCTCATTTGAAAGGGGGTTTTATTCTCTATTCAACCGTGCAAAAATTTTCAAATTTGCTTTATTCTCGACTAATTATTGTTTCAGAATAATGGAAATTAACGTAGCGCACTCATTCTTAGAATTAAAATTCGGTCCTGCATGATATCGGTTTTGGTTCAGACGTTAAGTAAGACTTTTTGCCATTAGATAAGGTCACTGTTAGTTTAGTTGCTTTTCTATTTGCGATGTTTTGTTATTTTTAAGCATTAATAAATCAACACGTGAGATATAGGATAAAGACAAATAACCCTTTTATTTTTATTTGTTTTTTTACGCAATTGGTGATATAATGAATTTTTCGAAACACTTGTCATAATGTTCAACATTATGCAACTTTGTTGTGTAACGTAGATCATTTTGACACTTACTGCGTTTAGAAAAAATGTCACTTTATATGTCATTATATTAGAAAAATTATTAGTATCATCGATATTCTTCGGATATTACATCTGTTAACAAATGTAAATATATACATAAGTGTATTTTTACGAAAATACTATAAAAAGGTTGGCTTCAAAATTAATTATTCCTTTTTGGCAGAAATTTGAACCGTTTAGCCTATATGTGACTATCGTATGAAAAGATTAGAATTGATTGCTTGATAGGGTTAATTATTTGCTAATAAAGTCGACTAAACAAAATTTTAATTAAATTTTAATTGATTGTGCTGTGAGTGGATGAAAAAAAAAAAGTTGGCCAAACGAAAAAGCGACTCCATCCAACTTTACTTTTTTGAAATCTACAGTGACTCACAGCACAAGAACCAATCAATTCTCACAAATTTTATTTAGAAAACGTTTTGGAGTGGTAAAAGGAAATATAGTATATTTTCTTGTGTTGTAGGTATTTATTTAAATTTAAATATAATTAAAATTAAGCACTTATAACGTAATGTAATTTCTACAATGGTAATTACAAAAAAAATATAATTTTAATGAGAGGGATGTACTTGATGGATTGACAACAAATTATTAATATTTGGCTTGAGTTTTGTAAGGAATAACTGTAAATCTCCCCTTTCTGTGATATTCAATCTGCTCCTTTTTTTGTTAATAAATTTGTAACGGCAAAAACTTTTTTCGTCGAGATATGACGAGGAAAACGCTATCAGAAGCTTTTGCACAATTCCCCACAGTCCAGGATACTTTTCGGGTATTTCTGCCTGCAGCCAAAATTTTTGATACCCTCTTTTAAATGTCACTTTCAGCTCCTCATTAGTGCTAAGCTCGAGTAGCTCCTCTTGTAATATCACATTCTCCACTTCCGTTTCATCAAATGGATTTATGATCCATGGTGGTATTTCCATCGACAGAATATCTTCAAATCTGAATTTAAAATCATCATGCAGGGCAATCAAATGTTGAACGTATGTCTGAATATCTTCATCAAGGCATTCTACCTGCGACAAGTTTGAAAACTGTGAAAATTCGCGCCGACCAATATTTTCCTTCATAAATTTCAGTTTACGAAGAAAAGCTGAAATAACACTCTCTGTTTTTATTAAATTGAGGCTGTCCCCTTGTAATTGTAAGTTGAGGTCATTAAATTTTTGAACAAATCTGTCAAATATGCGATGTCTGCTTTAAAATTGATAAAGTTTTTTTTTAAATCAGGATCTTTACTTTCCAAATACTCTAAAACTGAGTCAAAAAGTAAATAAAATCTTGATAAACATGCACCTTTCGACAACCAGCAATCGGTATGTAACAGCAATCGTTGGAAGTCTTCATCATTTTCATCGCACAATTGTGCAAATAAACGCGTATTCAATGCATTGCTTCTTATTTTGTTAACTGCATTAATCACAAATTGAAGCGATTGGTGCAATCTATCACTCAAATTTTTCGCTACTAGATATTGTCGGTGGATAACACAGTGAATCGCAATTACCTCTAGTATAATTCTTTTAAAATGGCTTATAAACCCACGTTATCTCTCGACCATGGCAGGAGCTCCATCTGTTGCCACCGAAATAACGTTTGTGAATGGAATCGATTTTTCTTTAAAAAAATCACTCAAAACATTAAAAAATGATTCACCTTTAGTGTCCGTCTTCAAAGTTTTCGCAAATAGTAGCTCTTCATGAATTTCTTCGCCCATAACAAATCGAACGTATGCCAATAATAATGCTTTATTGCCAGGTAAAGTTGACTCGTCCAGTTGAATAGAAAAATGAATTGTTCGTAGATAATCACACAAGAAACTTTCAACATCAGAGCTCATTTCATCAATACGTCTTTGTACTGTGTTGTTACTCAAAGCAATTCTTTTGAGTATGTCAAATGAAGATTTGTGCAGTTTTTAAAACCTCCTCAACAACAGGTAAAATTAACTGTTCTCCAATGGTGTGAGGTTTTCCAGATTTTGCGATAAGTAATGAGATATTATAAAATGCCCGCAAGCCATCATCGTTGCTTTCAGACGTTGAAGAGAACATACTGTGCACGGTAGGTCCCTTTTCATATTTTTCCTTTAATGTTTGGAAATATTTCAAATCTTTACCTATTTTATGAGGATGACAGCTTCTTAGATGATCTTCCAGCTTTGATGGTTTATTAATAAATTATCCGATCCGATTATCCTAACTACCATGAATATACCCACGCTGACTTCCCGATTACTCACATATTACTCACAATTGCTCCTTTACTCACAAAATTACTTACGGACTAGTAAATTACTCACAAATGTGAGGAATTACTCACAGATTGGCAACCCTGCCCTGGGGTCCACTTGCACCACTTTGGGAAATACTGGTCTAGTCGATCAAATGGCCTGTCGGTCAATTGGGTTTCGGCAAAACGGTTGTCGGTCAATTTTTTGGAACCGAAAGTTCTCATCTATAAATTCATGTAATAAAATAATTAAATAAATTATATTTATTCTATTCTACTTATTCATCCAATTAAATAATCAAAGACACGCCGCTGTTCAGAATCAGAAGAAGCTATCGAAAGACATTTTTACCCTTAAGAGAACATTTAACGAGGCGTCAATGGACTAAGAACGAGTCAAGTCACATCAGTCTCAAGTTCTATATCGTCTCGATGATATTCTTCAACCAGATCATGTTCCTGCCTTTCATTATTCGTATCTCGAGACAAAAACACGCCTCTCTATCTTCTGTAATTTTAATTAGATCTATTTACTTGCAAATTTCTTGTGGTTTGTGAGAAAATGATAGCTTATTATGCGGAACGCTATAACATTTAAGAAATTAAAAAAGGAAGTGGTACCTATTAAGGTTTTATTATTATCATTCCCGGTTTTTTTTTTGTATAAACAAGCAGTTTTAACAAAGTATCATTCTTGGACAGATTAATACGAAGGACCATCTTCGGTCTGGAAGCAGGAGATATAGTTTAATATACGAAGTAAGGTCGTTTATAAATATACTGCAAGTGGGTTGCCTAGGAAAATACTGCCAAGTCTATTTATTTTCTTAAATTAAAAAAATAAACGACAATATCCTCAGATGCTTCGACTATTTAATTATGTTGATATTGCTTTTCGATTTTGAATTCTGATTTTTTTTATATTAAATCTCTTTTCAACCCTCCTATTTTATTCAGATTTAAAAAAAAATCAGTAGGTATCGTCCCGTTATAGACCTTGATTTTGCTAAAAATTTCAAGTGTTCAAGTTTTTCTTATGCTGACAAAGGGAGCGCCGGGATATTATAAATCTTACGTAAGATAAAAAATAATAAAAATGTTATAAACTTAATATTTTCAATTTAAATTAATAATACTTGTTGAAATGTTGGGCCATTTACTTATTTGCTTTACTAATTTTCATTCATCAACACTTTAAACCGGCTCTGGCATTACTAGAAAAAATCGAAACTGTGCGTCACTCTTCTTCGCGCTAAATACAAACCAAAAAATGTTAATAAATGATTTCACGTGAGCGCTGCCTCGCAGATGGTTGGTTGAACCCAGGCCCGTGTTCAGTTTCCGCCACCCGCGCGTATGACGTCACTCACAGAGTGATTTTCATTTGCACGTCAAAATAGGGACCTTCCACGATGCGCAACATCTTATCTTCTCAACGCACTGACAACAACACCTCAAAAAACCGGTGTGCATCGCCAGAAATTTTTCCAATTATTCAATACTAACAGGCTATGAGTTATTTTCTTAGTGTTAAAACTGATAATCATGCAAGTGTATTACAGGTCATTAATGTAAACGTTTTTCTTTGTGTGATTGAAGAAATAAAGGAGTTTTTAGTGAAGTCGGTGATTTTCTTATTCGTAGTCACCTGACACAGTAGTAAAGAATCAACCTTTTAGTTGAAACAATTTATTATGTATCTCCTACAATACTTACTATTTTTAATTATATGATGATATAATTTTTTTTATATTTCTTATTAGAAATAAATGAGTATTAATGTAACGCTATACTACAAATGTAGTATATTTATAGTAATCGTAGTAATCTTTTTAATTATACCGATGTTCAATTCGGGGAACCCCAGACGTACTGTAACATTAAATGGATTTAAACATTTAAAGTTTAATTTTGATACGTACATAATAATTTTTTTTAAAACATTCTTATATTTTATCATTTAGGGAGGGGGGTTCATGATTTTCTTATTTTGCCTTTTACAGGGGGGTGGGGATTTGAAATCATTGTAAGTTTGTTTACGTAATACTTCAACATCGCCTATACAAATTGAAATTTCGCACTAATGTCACACCCTGTATAGATAAGGATTTTCACAACTATCAGCCTGCCACTGGTTGCCAACAGTTTTTAATTGCAATTAATGTTACCGTATTTGTCCGCAGCTAATGCCTTGCTTGACGTTTATTTCACTTTATGCTTCTAAGAAATTCCTGTCTTCTAGGCAACGATAAAAATCCTCTTTTTAAAAAGTTTTTCTATAGCCATTTGAAATTGTCAATAGTTAATTATTGTCTTCCTTTTTTGCTTCCTTTGTGGCTTGTAGAGTCGCGCCATTATTCTATACTTGCACGTACTCTTAAGAGCGCCTATTGTTTTTTAAGTACAATAACAGCAATGAGTTGGTACTAAAATACACTCAAGAGAATGTTGAGATACAAGATACCAGTGGGTTTACAACAAAAACAAAAATTATATTCTAATCAAAAATAAATTAATATTATATAAACAAGTATCGAAGCCAGTATGACTTAGGGCAGGGCCCCCGCAAGGGTTATCGCCGCCCGCGCGCCGGAAATATTTTGGCGCCCTTTGAATATATGTAGTACTTATATAAATAATATTTTGAAGAATAACGACTTTAAGCTGTTACATATGTTTTTTAAATTTCCTGGTTCACTGTAATATTCTTGTAATCGTTTAACATTTGAGCGAATTGCGAAACCACATTTTATTTTAATTTTGTAATGAAACAACAGATATTTCAAAAACCAATATTTTATTCTTACAAACGAAAAAACAAACCACAGTAAAAAAATAAAACATTCAATTATCCAAAAATTAAATATGTTTTTTTCTGGATTTGACTGCTGCAAATTCTTTTATAATATTGTCAAAATTAATTTTATCGAGGATCTCTTGCTCTATAGCTAAGATTGCTAAACCCGATAATCTTTCTTGTGACATAGTAGACCTCAAATAATTTTTAATTATTTTTAATTTTGAGAAGGATCTCACACCAGAAACTACAGATACAGGTAAAGTAAGCAGGATTCTTAACGAAATAGTAATATTTGGTAGAGATGAAGTTAGATTGTTTTCAAATATAGTAAAATGCCGAGAGGATTTGACGCTTCAGGCGCGAATTTTGAAACGTCGGCAGGGCGCTCCATTTTTACACCTACATTATAAGAGTCAGTTACAATTGTCTGAACAACGGCCTCACTACTAAAGGAAGGAGCGAGCGAAGCGAGCGCGCCCGGCCGACGTTTCGAAATTCGCGCGTCGGTCGGGCGTGCCCTTTTTACACCTACACCATAAGAGTCAGCTACGCTTGTCTCAACAACGGCCTTACTACTAGAGGAAGGAGCTAGTGATGTAAGAATACGTATTCAAAAATCCGTTGAATCCGAATATTAAAAGGATCCGGATATTCCGGAATCAATGTGTAAATTCGAATACGGATTCGGTATCAAAAAGGACAGAAACAAACTCGTAATACACGAATCGAATGCTTCATGTTCTGTGTTCATGACAGAGCCGATTGCAGGTGGCACACATACTTTGATTACTATACGAGGCAAGAGAGAGGTCCGACACGCCCAACATAGGGCGCGGCCATTTTGAACCCTGTGACACAGTTTACAGCTAAAGAATCAGATCGCTCACTCTGCGTCGGCATTTTGGATCTGAATGTTTCAGTTTATACAAAATCAAAGTATGTGAGGTGGCAGCCGATACGAATTCGAAATCGTCTAGCGTTGTTGCAATTCACAGTCGGTTAGTCGGCATGAACTAAGCATATTTTAAAGGTAACATGAAGTTGTATAAAAATATAAATAATATTCAGTTAATGAGAAATGTTGTTTCTGATATTATGATAAAAAAACAAAATATTTGAGATTTATCTTGTGTTTATTATTCTAAAACATTAAAAACTTCTCAAACATAAATTCTGTTAGGGTTGACAACACTGCCCGGTTCCGATTCCCAAGGTCGCGGTGTATTTACGGTTGCGTATTATTATGATTTCACACACATGAAATATGGATACGTATCCGGATGATGAATCCGAATAACTCTTTGTTCCGAATACGTATTATCCGAATACTAAAAAGATACGGATATTCACAACACTAGAAGGAGCTAGCGAAGCGAGCGCGCCCGGCGACGTTTCGAAATTCGCGCACGCCCATTTTACATCTACACCATAAGAACTACGCTCGTCCCACCAACAGTCTTTTCACACCTCATTGACTTGACCCGCTGTATTCTGTAGTGGATAGGACGTGAGTGGGACGAGCGTATCCTCTTATGGTGTAAATGTAAAAACGAGCGTTAATTTCAAAACGTCGGCCATAACTTTTTTATTTTTTGAATTCTAATAAATTTACAAAAAGCGTTTTGAATAAAATTTTTATGAAATAAATCAAGTTATATAGGTATAAGTTAGAAATATACTAGGCGCACTATTACTCCAAAATTACGCAAGGATATTTTTTTAAATAGTATTCGAGCTAATAAAGTTAACACAATGCAGTTTTAATGGTTTTATTTTAAGTAAAAATATATTCTTGCTTGATTTTGGAATAAAGGCCAACCCAGTATTATATCCTATTAACTTATACTGATGACTTAATTAATTTCATAAAAATTTTATTCAAAATTTTTTTGTGAACCTATTAGAAATTTAATTTTATTAGTAAGTTGCATTAACTTTTGTACACTTTGTATATAAATTTCGACTTCTATCTTATAACTAGCATGTCAAATTTCTCAAATATGAGGCATTTAAGTAGCCTGTGGCTATCATAGGAAACGTACAGATAGAAGAAGAAGTGGAATGTTACTCATCGCTCTACAGTGTGCTGCGGTCCTAATAAGTAAAAGTACAAGTAAAAGAAGACAGAATATTCCAGAAATGTCATTACACGTCAAGAACATTCTAGATGACATTTCGAGAAGGTTCGAGAAGGTCAACAAGCTATATAAGTCGACGACCTGACGTTAGAGTTTTAGTTTTATGATAGACGTTATACGTGAATGTTATCAGTTGTAAAGTTATTGTCAAAGTTGAATTATAGTTAATGTCAAGTTCAGTTGAAATCACATACTTTGATTTTCTTTTACTATACGGAGAATAGTCGCACTGCGCAGCTTTCTGAGTGCCTTTTAAAAGGAGATAGAAAACTCCGCCATTTTGAACCCTTATTACGTGTTGCCTACATCTTGGCGCAATATTTTAAATAGGTGCGTTTTAATCATCCGCTTCTGCTTCGGAATTGTCGGTTTTCTTGTTTTAATCTGACAGGTTAAAACGACTACCGACAATTCCGGAAGCAGAAGCGGATGATTGAAACGCACCTGATATTTTGATTGCTGCTGTCAGTGTCAGTAAATATTATTTTTGGAGTCACAGTTTATTGCTAAAGAATCAGTTAGCTCACTCGGACCAGTTGAAAGTTCCAAAATAACATCGACTCCAGGGTTACAAATTCAGGATACGCAGAAGACTGCTGTTTTAATGTAGGCGGTTGTCATATATTGTATTATCCGAGTTGCACAGTGTATAAACCACTGATCTGTATTATTTTACTGGATAGGATATAGGCTATATTTAACATACTAAAAAATCGTTCCACCAAGGAGACCGGAAGTGCAACAATGCTGGCCGATTTGGGCAAATTATGGTGGGTTCACAGAACTAAAATTTGGGATAATTTGACATACCTAACCTATAATTTGATTAGTTTTTCTTCTTATTCTTCTTCTATTCCTTTTGCGGGCGATGTCCTTCGGAAAAGTTCACCCATGATTTGATTTTTTATGAAAGAAAATATAAAAATGGAAACGTGAAGCATATTGTGTCTTCAGGAATAAACGTTTATTGTTTATTTCATACTCTTTTTACTTTGTTTTCCACAATAAAAACATCTCATCGTAGCTTGTTGACACAATTAAATGACAAATGTCATGACAAATGGAAATAGAGGTTACGTTAAATAACATCCGGTCCGCCATATTATTTGCCCAAATCGGCCAATTTTTCGGATCGTTTTTTAGGGGGCTATATCCTATCCAGTAAAATAATACAGATCAGTGGTATAAACTGAAACATTGAGATCCAAAGTGCCGACGCAGAATGAGCGATCTGATTCTTTAGCTGTAAACTGTGTCACAGGGTTCAAAATGGCCGCGCCCTATGTTGGGCGTGTCGGACCTCTCTGTTGCCTCGTATAGTAATCAAAGTATGTGGTTGAAATAAATTGTGATACCAAAAACCTGCGTAACAATATAATACCTATATGAACGTCATTTGTAAAAGTAGAAAATTAATTTTTATTTCAAAAAAATGTTTCTACGAAGGGTGGGTGCCTACAAAATTTCAACAAAATAATAAAAAGCGGTTTCAATAAATTTAAGGGAAAAATTTGACCATACACAAAAATGGTATTTATTTTTTTACGCGAAAACTGTACGAAAGTAAGTCTCTATGAACCAAATTTGCTCCAAATGGGGATTTCAAAAATAATTTGAATTTTTAGAAAAAGCAGTGGCAGATCTTTTTTTTTTAAATATTCAAACCCCGTATGAACGTAATTGGTAAAAATTTTTAAAAATTTTTACGTCAAAAAAATGCTCCTTAATGATTAAAAGGTGTGTTCAAAATTTTGATAAAAATATCAGGAGAAAATTATGATAAAAAAGTAATTTTTTTCTTAAAACTTTGATACCCTGTATCTCAAAAATTAAGAGGTTTACGACATAATATGTTGATATTACCTTTTCTTCTTTATATCACCCAAGGATTCACACCCTTAAGTGTTAGCACTCGAATAATAAACACCCATATTATAAATGTTCATCCAATTTTTCTTTCATAATTATTTCAATTTTAATTATATTATGCTTTATTTCTACACGTTTAAGTGGATCATTTACATTTTCTGCACCACATTACGTCATGCGTGAGCTCGGCGAGATTAAGTCGGCTGTATCATACCCTGGGGTGCATATACGGGGGAAAGGGGAATAATACAGGTAATTACTCCCCCAAGAACTTTTTATAAGTACTGAAATGTTTTAATATCAAAAATAAGATGTTAAGTATTACCACAACCCTCCCAGACAAACTCTGGATGCGTCACTGATCATACCTTGTACATTTTTTGTATCATACCTAAAGTGTACCTTCTAAAATAAATCTTAAACCCGCCTCTGGATTCCAAACTTTTAGTTCTTTGACAGAAAGTTAGGTTGGTTCTATTTCTGCCTCAGCTTAGCTCTTGCGTTCGGTGAGCCGGTGACGGTGAGTGAGGACAACCACCCTTCGGACCCGTAAACCATCCCGAAGGTCCGTGATTGCAAGTGCACTTACCACACGACGTATACAACATAACGAGTAATATCGTTGTAGTCTCTCTCCTATATAACCTGTTATTTGAAACGCGAGACAAGCGACTGCAAACCTCATCTCTCGCTGCGATTTTTTTCATATAATTGTTCGTCGAAACCACGACGACTTTTCTTCTTTTTCTTTTTTCGTATTCCATGCTTCTTTATAGAAAGACGAGTTTAAGGCCGTTCAAGTACTACAAAAAACCTTACAATGAAGGTAAAATGACTTGACTCGTTACCCGTTGTTGCTACATGCGACTTCATAATCTTTTCTTGTAGAAAACTGATGTTTGTCTATTGGCGATGGATTCCAGAATGTAGCCTGTTCCATGATGCAAATAACAAGAAATAGTATTTCTCTAGATGTGCAGTAGCAACTAATCAGAACTAAGGTAATTTAAATTTGATTTATTTTTCCTTTTTTTTGTCTCATTTATATCGAACCAACAACAAAAATCATAATTGTAGTTGGCTGTAAAATTTAAATGTTTTGGGTTGGTACTTTAGCCACTTCCACAGAATGACATTTATTACTTGACATTTTCATTGTAAACAAAGTTTATTACCTCAAAATGATACTGCAACAACAAAAATAAGAACAAATTTTTAATATTATAATCAAAATTATTGAAAATGTCCAACTCTTCTCCTTAATCCAGCAAAAATATTAGTTGCTGATCTCTTCACTTTTTTCTGTTATGTGATTTCTCAGTTCTTCCAGATTATTAACAATTGGCGTTGAAAAAATAGAATTTCTGATGTATAGCTATACAAAAAGATTGCATATGTTTAAATCGTAAGACCCAGCTGGATATGGGATTTCAGTGTTCATGCTTATTGTTCTGACAAAAAATATGAAGTGTCGTAGGTCGTATATGTGCTGTTGCATCATCTTGTTGGAAATAACCATTTTGTAATTCTTCATCATCCAGTTAGAAAAAAATATGGGACCCACCAATCTTCTTCAACATATTCCAACCCAAACAGAAAATTTTTAGGAATGCAGTGGTTCTTAAAAAAAAAGAGGATTTTCAGTTGACCATCACCTCATAATCTGTGTATTAACTTATCCAGAAATATAAAACCAACCAAACTGTGTTCGAACCTTAGACCTACACTTTCCCCCCAAAAAAAACTAACTATGCCTCTACTGACGACCCAGCTGATAATTATCATCGACTCGAACAAAGTCACCCTACGTCATACGAAACATACTCACTGAATATTCTACCTAAAAACTCAATAAAAACCCCATTTTAACATACTTAACACTAACGAACTCTCAACTTTAACTACGTTTAGGATAACTTCAACAGAACTGCCATAATCAGGGGCGGTTTCTCCATTGGTTCATTTGTGAAGTGAACACCCAGTTAAATTTCATAAAAACACATTATTTTAAAATTACATAAATAACATAAAAATATAAATTTAATTTTAATATTTTTATTTTCATACGTGTTAATCTATATTTTTTGATACATCATTGTCCTCTGGCTGATCGCGTTTCTGTGGCACAGTATACCTAAGTATACTGTGTCTGTGGCGCATTATGATGAGTGAGTCTAACACGAGTGAGACGATATGGTGAATGCATATAGCTAAAAAGAGAAGAAAACAAGTCAACAGATTCTTCAAACTGTCGAAGAACACATTAATTGGTGCGCCGCTCACAAATAAGGTTGCCAAACCAGTGTTGCCAGTCTAGTACAATTCACAAATTTTTTACACAAAAATCAATGTCAAGCTTTCTACATAACATGATATATACAGAGACAACTAATGAGACGGTTAACTCAATGCAATTTTGCTTTTCACCAAGAATTGACTGGGCGATTGGACTGGAAGATAAGGCCGATGGCGCTGGTATACCTTGTTTTAATAGTGGCCTTTTTCTTTATAAGCAACCGGTCAAATTATAATTTTTTTTTTAAAGAAGAACCGCGGGAAATTCAAATATGTAGATCAACTTTATCTATTATTTTTATGATTTTTTTCTGATTTGATGCACTGGAAATGTGAATAAATATGTAATTCACATTTACTAGCACATCAAATCAGAAAAAAAATCATTTTTTTTAGACACACAAAATAAAAAGCATTAAAAAGGAAAATAAAACGAAGTATGATTTCAATAATAAGATATATTCTGTATTAAACAATAATAAACGTTCACACCACAAAGGTTCTACAATAAAATTGAAATACTTACTTTACGGAAATTAAACAAAATCCCGGCGTGATCCGGGCATTGTTAGTTCCTTCGGGTTTGTAAACAAACTTAAAACTACCTAATATGAAAACACCACGATAAAAATGTCATTTACCGGGGAAAACACTAAACTAACAAATTTAAATACGTAACTAATAATGAATGAAAAACAACAAAAAAAAATGAATTTACAAGTTAAATTGTAAAATATATATAAGTAAAACGACATCAAAGTCACCACACATAGAAACAAAAAATTGGACAAGGAGATAAAATGATAGGTTAGAAATACGTCAATCTGGCAGACGTCAAAGTGAAATGCTCGTGCTGTGATGCCAAACTTATTTTCTTCTAGTGCTATTGACTTTTTATTTTTGATCTTTGTACACAATCCTCCTATATATTTCTTAAAACACATCTTTTGTTATATATATTATATACAAAGAAATTAAAAGTCCAATATAAGTATTACTTATGGATAAATAAGATCATTATTATTTAAATGTAAAAGAAACAAATTTGGAAAATGTTCATAACGGCAACATTGCTGGAACGTTACCAGCGACATCTACTCTATCTTTTAGCTTATGAGAACAAGATAACGTTATAAGGAAATAATGTACATGACAAAGATAAAATACCTGCTGACCCTGATGACTACTATACCTAAATGTCAATCAATTTTTGCTATGAAGTTACCCGTCTCGTGTTGTCTCTGATATATATTTTAAAATAATCTCAAATTATGAAGAAAAGTCAGTTTACTAACTAATAATGTTTATAGATGGTTTTCAATGTATTAAAAACAAAACAAATATTACACTAACTAAAATATTCCTTTATTAATAGTTGTAGTGCTTGAAAATAGTATGATGTTGATAATAATAACTACACTTAATACCTACTATTACCTGTGTCTAAGTGACCTTTGACCCCTAGAATTTTTCATCTCCATCTGTAGCTACCCGAGTACTTTCTACGCCGCTTCGAGAGTTTGTGGAGTAAACCATTACCAAAAATCTGGCGCTCGAGAGCCGCCCGTAACCATAATTATGAAGAAAAGTCAGTTTACTAACTAATAATGTTTATAGATGGCTTTCAATGTATTAAAAATAAAACAAATATTACACTAAATAAAATGTTCATTTATTAATAGTTGTAGTGCTTGAAAACAGTATGATGTTGATGATAATAATAACTACACTTAATACAAACTCAAATAATAAAAAAAAAAACAGCGATATTGACTCTTGTACAAAGTTTTAATCTGAACTTACAAATGATAAAATTATTTTAAAAAGTGAACACCCATTTTAAATTAGTAAAAGCCGCCACTGGCCATAATAAACGCAATTTCTACAAAATCTCCTGCCATACTCCAGACAACGGATGAGGGGCAACAAATCCTAAATCCAAAACAAATCCACAAACAACTTGAAAGAAAAACCAAACCTCCATATCCTTCCTATTCTTCCTTGTTATCCGTCCGTTTGGCAAGCTATAATTTCTGAAGAAATTCAAGCGACTCTCGAGGATATGCACGTTCCCTATATAAAAGTATGGAAAATCCACAACCAAAAAACGCGTCAGGATGTTGAATCCTTCAGAATCTCACTACTCCTACCTAATTCCTAAGAGATTCGGCATATTAGGCCAAAGACATCCTTGCCTCCAATCTCCAAATATTGCACTCAGTGTACCGGCCTAAGAAATTCTGGCTCAGAATTGTGCCAAAAAATCCGCCTGTCCTAATGATGATCAGCACCACAGACCACAGGCCAGCTGATTGTAAAAAATCAGAGGTGCCAATATACCCAAATTGTCGCCTACTCGCTTACATGGCCAGAAATGCAAAACTACCACAAAAACCAGAACAAGTAGCTCCAATTACCCTCCAAACAGCTACTCCTCCCTTGAGCTAATATCAGAGCTCAAAATCTGCATACAAATATTCTCGACATTATACTGATGAACCAACCTTCAATCTAGTTGTCGAGAACTTCTAACCAAAATACTTACGTTGCTAGTGCTGGCCATTTTCGGCTATTCATGTACCCTATCTGGTCATGGAAACCTAGCAACTTTCTCTTTCTCTCCAATAATACCTGTCTATTGATGGATTGTCTCATTGGAACTATAAATTACTGCAGCCTCGCTCAGAAGACATCCCTGGTCAAAAACCTTTTAAATTCAGAAAATTTTCAAATTCTTTCATTAACAGACATTACGTCTAAACTCCCATTCAGCTTCACTGGGTTTTAAACTGTTCATAAAAATAAATCCCAAACTTTCTAAGGGAATGCTATGTTAGTCAAAAATAAAAATTTCATTTAATAATCACAATCTCCCTGTTTATCTAGATCTAGCAGATCTTGATTTAATAGCATAAGACCTTCCAACCGACAATCAATTAACGGTATTCTCATACTATAACCACCCAGGCCAAATGATCTATTTATCATCACTTTTTTCGTGCCGTTTTTCTTGAAGACCTAAACTCCAGATCTCGCCTCAAATTCAAATGGCATTCGTCTAGCTAACTGCCCATCGATTACCCCACCTTTCCACCTTTCGACCTTTGTGTTTCACCTTGTGTAATGAAGTCAATATTTTTAACTAATTCCGGGTATTACTTTCAAGTCAAGTAAAACTCAGTTTATTTACAAAAAATATTTATTTATAATTTTTTATAGTATTCTTCTTCGCAGTTAATGCATTTTTGCATCCACGAAAACCATTTTTGAAAACAGTTTCTCCATGTCCACTACTGAATGTAGTTCGTCCGAAACCACTTATACTTAATAACAGAAAAAAAATATACACGCATTTCATTCTATCTCTATCTCTAGAATGTTCATTCTTTAATACCTTCTGGTCAATGGTTGTGAATATCACGCCCGAATCGTAGATAGCCATGAAGAAAGATGATCTTGGACGGGGTCTTATGGAACTTCCTCATATTGCCAGTAAATGATTTAGGTTTTTAAAGTTATACACAAGTACAAACAATCTGTCTATATAAATTTGTTTATCTGGATAAAATGTGGATTTTTTAAAATGACACAGTAAACCGCTCTTGACTAAACAACGATAAAAGGAGCGTAAAAACTACAAGAGTTTCGGAAAAGTATTCGTTGTTCTTCATGCTGGTAACGAAAATGATTTTATTGTTGGAACAGAATTAGTGTTTTCATCAAATAGTAACAATCCAGACTATCATGGGGAAATATCTTTAACGATTGTTATAGCCAATGCTTCCTATCACAGAACGTTATTTTTTAAAACGCCCAATAATTCCTGGACACAACCTGAAATTCAGGATTGGCTGACGACAGCCACCTTTCAATTTGTTTAGAACATGTACAAACAAGATTTATTGTACACAGTTTTCAGAGATAACCCACCAAAAATGTATAAAAAAGATCAATTTGCAGAACAATATGGTCGCACAGTTATTCGGTTTCATAAATTAATTATTTAAAGTATCATGAGATGGAGATCAAATTAAATATTGGTTTTTTATAAAATGTTTTTGTGATTCTTGACTTTTGGAGCAACGTGGCAACGTTTACTTTCATGAGTTTATGACGTGCATTGGAAATTAAGTGATACGCCCCTCTGGAGGAAGTGCCTATAAGTAGTGTCGCCAAATGTAGCGAAATTTCGCTACGTCGTCGGATTTTAGCCCTTGAAAAAGTGGATAAAACCGATTTATTATTTTGATTTTTTTAAAAATTTCAGTTCATTTATTAATTTTGTTTTAAAATCAGTTCATCATTTGGCAACATTGGCGTTCGTGTTCATTGTTTATATTTTAATTTGTATCAATTATTATTCGAGTTTTTTCATACTTTTTAGCTTTAAATTTGTTTATTTCTTATAGTATGTGATAGTGTTTATATTAAAAATGAAATCTGCGAAAAAGTCCCCAGCAAATTGCAATCTATATGGTGTTAATGTCAAAATCAAAACTGAAGTATTCATTATTTTCCAAGCGTAAGTTGCAAAATTTTGTTTCTTATTGATATTGAATTCACAATATTGAAATTTTGCAAAACTTTGTTTAGAATTAAACTGCAATCTGATTTGTGACGGTTTTATTACCATTTACATGTAGGTATACAAAGTTCTACACAATTCACTTTATAATATAAGAATGAGGATAGTAAGATTTTTAAATAAGTTCATCAATAATAATAAACGTTTGGTATCTGAAGTGTCCTTTAAAACACATCATAAAATATGCCCTGGGTTTAGCAAATACATATTTCTAGATCTAGATGTTCTTGTAGCAACCAATAGGTGAATATTTCCAACGAATTAAGTCATACACATGATAAATATTATACTTATGACGAAAGCACTAAAACTAAACTTAAATTAACACTAAATGAAACTCAAAAACACTATTATAATGAGAATATTATCTAAAAACAGTTAAAAAATCACAAATACAAAATTCCAAAACAAACACATGTAAATAAACAAACATCCTACTTAAAGGTGACAAATGACAGGCGCGCGAAAATTAATTTGAATCGGGAATATTTAAAAATTATAGCATACATCTCACATCAGGGGGAGGAGGTCGCATCACATCTTACCAAATTTCACCAAGGGCGATAAGGGTCCAAATTAAAAAATAAAACATCTCACGTAATTACGAGTACATTATTGTGATAGTTGTGGTTGAAATGTTTTATTGTAGCCGTAAACACCCTGTATACTCGTATGTCCGGTGGCCTAATCCAACCCCGTTCGATAAGAGAAGAAGAAGAAGATCCAGTTTTGTTTCTTATGTTGCGTTAATCAAAAAGCGGAGTGGTTTTAGAGCCGGTCTTTCGACCATCGTCGCCTATTTTTCTCTGTTTTTACTTTTTTATCGAAGTACATATTTATCAGTGTTGCCAGGTATACCATTTTTATGGTATTTATACCATTTTTTTCTACTACGATACCTGCAAGTTTTTGAGGATACCATTTTCCATTTTTTTACCATTTTTTAGGTACTGATACCATTTTACTACCATATTTTTAACTTTTTGATTTTCATTTCATTCATTATATCTCTACTCTACTAACAAGTAACAAGAATGGTCTTACATCTCTACTAAAATACGCCCAATAATAGACGATTACAAAAATCTTTTACAATCTTTTATCGGGGAATTCAAAAATGAAAAGAAAAATATGTGGTTTATTTAAAAAAATATCGATGACGTTGTAGCGAAAGATGTGCAGTTGAAAATAAAAAAAATTGACAAGTGAGAGGATTTTATTAAAATACTTCCTATGAGACAGAAAAATTATCGAATTTATTCCGACCTATACGCCCTCATTGTATAATATATGTTCCTATAGATTACAGATTACAGTTACAAATTACTAAAAGATTTGTACATACAATTTTATTATTACAGTTCAGCAAGATTATAATGACCCTACCGTCTGTTCTCTTATCTCGGCTCTTATAATACTTTGTTAATTAAATCATAGTTTAAAATAAAAAAATTATACTTTTGATTTTTATTTGTGTAAAACTTTATTATTTGGTATTATCAAGATTATTCAAGATACCATTTTTTGTTAGTAAAATACCATTTTTTTAAGTGTCGAATACCATATATTTCTTTTTTCATCTGGCAACGCTGATATTTATGCAAATTGTTAACGCGTACGCGCGGTAGTTATAAAATAGAAGGGAGCGGGGAAAGTACATACTCTCTCGAGTCCCGGGCTCTTTTACTGCCGTTTCTTACCTTTAGGGCATTTACACAATCTTTTGGATAATGAAATTTATAAAATTCCGCAGAGGATGTTCGGAATTAAAAGCTTAAGACATGCACAAGCGTATCAGGAATTTTTATTAAATAATATTTCTGTTTTCGTTATAAATGTACCAATATATTGTTAGGATACAAGAAAATTCCAGAATAAAATAAGTAATGTCAAAATTTTGCATTGTAATAAACAATACATGAAAATATATAGAGGCGAAGTCTAGCTAAACTACAGTAATTTGTTTACAAACAAAATAATATTTAGAAAACTTAAAAATTGATTATTTATAGAGACTGATTTTATATATAACTATAGCAATTTAATAAAAAAAAATATTTTTAATCTTTAATTTAAATAAATTTTCTATTTTGAGCCATTCTGTTTTTAGACGAAACTCTCATACTTTTTTAATCCAAAAATAAATCTGCAACATGAATTTTACATTTTTTGTAACCTTTATTTCGTAAATTGATCTAAACAAGAATAAAATAAAACCAAGCCATAATTCGAGAGACGTTAAAATGGTGGTTCCCACCTTATCGAGACTGAGGCCCACAAGGGTAAACTCGTAGCGTAACAAAAACGAGAAATGATTTAACTTGGAACGAAATACCGAAAGCCGATAGTAGTATTAGCACGTTGAATTTTTTGATTTGTGAAGCATTGGCATTACTTAGGTTAAACCATGTGATGATTTTCACAAGCCTTGATTTATAAAACCATTCTATATCGCCTTTGGATTAGGGTTTAAAAACTTGTTCGAGCAATTTATCCAATAATAATTGGCCCCTTTACCTCTTAAGCCTGCTCATGTAAAATATTTGGGGCCCTTACTTCGCCTATTTATATTCTATTAATAAGAAGGATGAGTATTGCAACTATGTTAAAAGAAATAAATTGGTTTTCAGTTCAGAATTATGTTCAGTACATGACTGATATTTATTTATAAAATAAAAACGACATAAATCCATCGCATTAGATCTATTAGAAAAAATTCAATATAATTCACAATATCACAACTATAATACAAGAAGCCAATTTGACTTTCATGTACGGCAAGCCATCACTAAAAGTTCCCAAAATACAATTTTTATTAAAGGTTTAAAAAGTTTAATAGACTGCCTACAGAAATTAAATAAAAAACAACAATAAATATATTCAAAAGTAACTTCAAACAATACTTGATAAATAAACAGAACGGATATACTTTCTTGTGATAATACTCTTTAAACCTGCCCTTTTTAAATATTTCCCTTAATTTATTGTTATTTTACCCCTCGTTTTACCTTGTTTTACTACTTACTATGTTTCTTCTTTCTACATACAAATAAATGACAACTTTATAATTAAAATGAAGAACACAACAAAATACCTCGGTATCATAATTGATCAAAATTTGAAATAGGTTGATCACATTACGTCATTAAAATCCCAAGGTAAGTAGATTCATTTTTAAATTTTATGAATTGAGGAAATTTATGACTAATTATTATTTACAATTCGCTAGTTGAATATGTAATCAAAAACTGTATAATTAACATTATCTACAAAAAACCAGCATTATATCCTAACTCTCTTTTATATAATAAAAAAGTGCTTTGTATAAGAACATTATATTATTTATCTTGCTGTACCTTTATTTATGGAAAGCCTGAATTGAGATACACTACAAATTATTTGCAATAAATATCAAAAGAAGCATACATTTTTAAATATTTTGACATTTAAGAGCCATTCACACATCACAGTTGACATCTTGATACTTGACAGGCACAGCCAAGCATTTGATAAAAAATGGGGGAGTTAAAGGAAGAGTTAAAATTAAAAAAAAATAAATCAAAAAGGAAAAACAATATCAACTTGAACTTTTCAGGAAAATCAAGCTCTGCAATGGGACGAAAACTATTGATTTATTTAAAAAATTTATTAAAAATGGGGGATTAAGGGGAAACTTAAAAAAATCATAAAACAAAAACGAAAAATAATGTAAACTTGAAATTTTCAGAAAAATTAAGTTATATAAGGGGACGAGCTGATTGAGTTTTAAAAAATCTGATTAAAAATAGAGGAGTAAAGAGGGGTTGAAATTTAAAAAAAAAAAATAGGAATCAAAAACAAAAAGCAATATTAACATACAATTTTTAGCTCTATGAGGGGATAAAATTTATTGATTCTGAAAAAAAATATAACTAAAAATGGGGGGAAGGGGTTAAGATATTAAAACAAACTCAGAAACAAAAACGATATCAACTTGAAGCCTATTGATTTTGAAAAAAATCTGATTAAAATGGGGGCTTAAAAGGGGTTTTTTTAAAAGTGAAGAGTATCATATAGAATGCCAAGCAATATATATCTTCATTCTAGTTAAATTTTAAATAGCCCATATCAAAGTTGACTACTGACATTAGTTATCTGTCAAATTCGCATAAAAAAGACCATTTTTGAAAGATTTTTCAAAAATATTGACAGGTAACTAATCTCGGTAGCCAACTACGAAATGGCCTATGTTTAGTTTTTAAATAAGCAGGGGTGAATGTACTACGACGTGTTTTCCAATCGCAAAATTAAAAAAAAAAAGATCCCATATGGATCCAACTTTATGGCAGCTACTGTATATACCTAGATATATTGCACACTCAGTAATAAAGTGGCATAACTCAAAATTTGCATGTTTAAACTTTTAAACCTAAAACTGCCCAAAATGGCGCCCCTATATATAGAGCTTTTTAAATGTATACTCCAACGCTAAGAAGAACTGCGTTGGAGTAATACCGTCATTTGAAAAGCTCTACATATGGAGGGCGCCATTTTGTCCGTTATACGATTAAAAATGTAAACATGCAAATTTAGAGTTATGCCACTTTATTACTAAGTATGCGAATGTTCCTATACATACGATTAATATGTACCTACCTTTTTTAATGTTTATTTGGCCTTTGGCTAGCAATGCCATACAGCCAATTACTAAATACGATAAGAAGTTAAAAGTAAGAGTTAAGTTAAACAGTTATAGCCTATATCAAACCCTTACTACAAAAGTGTCTCAACTCAAAATTCACATCGAGTTAATACTATGAATGGGATTATTATAAACAATCTTTCTTCAAAACCTTAAAAATGACAGAGGCGCCATCTAGATGACTCTTTTCTAAGTCAAGTTTAAACATTTTTGTTGATTGTACGGTTGTTTACTAATCACATTCAAGATAATAACTCATAAGGTGTGAATTTTGAGAATTTCGAGTTGTGTCACTTTTGAAGCAAGGGTGCGATATGTTAAAGTAAAGTAAATTGTTAATTAAAGCCTAAATGCCCTACTATACATGGACACTCGTTCCCGTCTGGGGTTCTTTTAAGACCACTTATACAGGTGACGACGGTAGAAAACGGGAAGAAAACAAATGGGAAGAAAATAAAGGAATAAGGTAACAATAACTAGTTAAAAAAATGTATAAAATTATTGCTACATTTTAAATATTGATAATTTTGGGGAACATTACTATATGGTCGAAAAAACCTACAGTGTCTACTGGCATTTTGGAATATACTTATTAAATAGTTGGATATTGGTATCTAATGAGTGTTATTAACACTCGACATTTTTGTATAATTAACAAATTTAATTCGATATTTTATTACTCTTTCTATGTATAATATTTAATATGCCATGTAGGTAAAGAATGACAAAAGTAATTAATATTAAAAAAAAAACTCAACAGACCAGACGCCGTGTGAAAGACGAAACTTTTTATGGTGATTATATTTCTTTGAGAGATCCTCTTCAGTTGGTATAAGAATCAACATTAGAAACCCATTGCCAAAGGCGTAGATGGGGATGATAATGTTCAGTAGCTTAATTTACATAAAATTAAATGTTTAAAAGAAATCTTACTATTTTAAAAAGACTACGACGTCGTGTTAAGAGCAAACGGATCTCTAGCAAAAAGCAAGAATTGGGGATTTTCTAATATAAAATTGTTAAATTTATTTAAGTCGAAAATATTGTTTTAAAAAACAAATTAAAATACTTTTTGACGATTAAGGATTTTGTTTGTGATGTTTACTCTATTACAATTACAGCTGGAATGAATTTAAATAATGTGTTTTACATGAGAATGATAAATAAAAGGTTAACAGTTTACGGTTTTATATTTTAATGAGATCAACATTTTTCATATATAACTCCTCCCTTCTTAGGCGAAAAAAATACTGATATGGGGTTGTTTTCGGGTTGGTGGTTTTCTTCTGAGAAATTTTGATGATTTCTGGATTTCCTTTTTTGGTACCATACGTAGATGATAGTAGATACCAGGGCTATTACTATCTTTAGGGTGGACACATTCCAAATTATGGGGTGGATTTCTTGTGGAATTTGGATGGATTTCGCTATCTTCTGCAATTCTGGAATGGCTCTGAGGTTTATTGAATGTAATTTCAGTGGAAGGTTTTGGTAACTTGGATTTGATGTTGATGGACTCTATTCCATTTTTGGCAATATTAGAGGGTTCCCAATTCCATTTTCTTCTGTGTTTTCATATAAGGAATTTTCAATTTTAATACTAGATCCGTTGGGAATTTTGATAATTGTATTGACGTTGATTATGGCTATTTTCTTTCTCCCGCAGTTTATCCAGACTTTTATGAGAATTTCGGTAGGTAGTACTAGCAGGAATTTATTATTGATTTGATCTATTATTGAGTGATATAGGATAATTTTTTCGACTTTGCAGACTCGAATCAGGGCCATGGCATAGATATCGTTTGTGACATTTTCATGGTGTTCACATAGAAATAGGTTCCCTCGATTCATATTGATGGAGTTCGGTACCGAGTACGAGGAAAGGACTGGATGGAATGACGATAGAATGTTCATAGGGCAAAGGGATAATGTGACAGGTGAAGAAATCACTGTTAATAAAAATAGGGATGTGAATTGCAAATATTATTTTTGAGTTTTCGAATTTTACTTATATTCCTGATAATTGGAAATAGTTGTATGGTTTTTAAACTTAATGATTTTTGTTTCGCCGTGAATTTTTGAAACATGTTCTATCAAATTTGTCAATTGTTTTAAAACTGGCTGATTGACTTTCCAGTTAGAGGCTGAATAAGAAAGAGAAGAATAAAAAAAAGAAGAGCCAACCGCGGTTCATTCAAATATCATTTATTATTTATTTACATTTTTTTGGCATTCATTACTCCAAAAAAAACATATTATAATATCAAAATAATGTATTTAACATAAATATTAGTTTTTTTTTTTTTCGTAATAAAACCCCAAAAAATATGAACAAAAAATATTTACATTAAAATGAAATATTTAAGACATATTTTAATTATTTATTATACAGTAATACATACATAAGCTCAATATTAAATAACAATTGTAAGTAAAATGAATAGTAAAATGAATGGTAGTTTCCCCCATTCTTGGAAAAATGGACCATATTTTGTTGGGTGTCCGGTGTTTCCTATAAAAACAAAACAAAAAGTGTCTTATTGTCATATTGAACAATTTCTCTCATCAAATATTAATAAAATACAACTTTTTCTCTTTAGGACTTAAATTTTTGACTCTACTTTTATTTATTTACTGTTTTTCTTTGTTTCGAGGGTCGTTCAAATTGTTCATCACTAATTATTAAGTTTACATTTGCAACTAATTTCTTGTTTTTCTTATGCTGCTATATTTGTGATTCAGCCTCAACTTATTCTAAAATCTAATTCTCAGGTTGTATATTTGAACTGGATGCACAATTATCTAATGAAATTGGTACAGAATGTCCAACTAGCAGTTTACGTTTTAAGGAAACTTTACTAAAAGACTGACAAAAATGGTCTTCACAAATATAGCGAGTATTATTATCTAAAGTTAAATTTAAAGTTCTGGCAAATTTTAATATCGGAAGGAAAATCAAAAAAGGTTTAATATTTGAATATCCAACTTTCTGAATTTTAGAATAATACTTATTTAAACAATTAGGAGCTGGACAAGAATACTCTCGAGAATATTTAACTAGGTATATCCGGGCCAGACATTTTTTGTTTCAAATATTAAAACAGAATTGAAAATCCATGAAATATGAAATTATATAAGGTTAAGAAAACAATGATAAACAAAGTCCTTAAATAAATCTACACACCTTTAATATTAAATTAAATTGCTAATACTTACTAATTACATCAAATCAAACTGTTTATCTTCTTAAAAATAACTTGCCGATCTTTAGAACTTTCATCATAATTCATAAAATAGGTTTTATTTTATAATTTCATCATCATATTTGGCCTTCTGCTATCACGGTTTTTCATTTTTTACGAGGTTGTCAATTCCTTCTTTTAAAAATCCCAGCAATAGTATGGACATTGTATGGATGGTATAATGCGCATGTAGATTGATAAAAAATTAAACTAAGATGAATTTGAAATAACTCTCATCTCATGAAAGTTTACGGTAACCGGCAACATTGCTTTCATACTATTGCGATGGTGGCGCTAACTAATAGTATGCTGGGAACTACAACGTGTTGACAGTGGCGTACATTCAAAAAATTCATCTTGTTTATTAATTTATCTATGATCAATACAGTGTATTTTATATCTAATTGAATAATCAGAAAAAGTCCAAGTAGCGCTGTTGCCACATTGACAAAAGACTTAGATTCTGACAATATTACAATTTCCACTGTTTAAAAACAGTAGATTTTTGAGATTCTGTGCTTGTTAATGCTTAAATGGTGATGAATAGATTAACAATAAAAAAATGTTTGCGGTAGATCCAGTAATTAGATAGTAACTAGTGTAAGCTGAGCTTTAGTTTTCTTTTTCAGAGGTGAAAACTTAGCTGTTTTACAAAAGTGAATTGATAAAAATAATCCCAAAGATTTGACAAATTTCTCAGAAGCCCGACACTGTCTTTACTGATATTTTCTCTTCTTCTTTATCTTCTTCTGGCGGCAATTACCACTGATGCACACACACATGCAGCATTGCCTTGCATATCTGAAGAGCTAGACTGAAAAAGCCAGCGAAGCCAGTCTGAGAAGGCGGCGACTTTATGGCCTTCGGTATAACTTACGGATCACTAAATTTCAATTCCTCCAGACTCCGATTATTATATGTATTAGATTGACGCAGCGTTTTTAGAATGAAGTCTTCAATGAAGCTCTGTCAAAGTTTATCGGACCCATCAATTTTATTGAACGTTGTTGTAATCGGCTGTTAGACTATAAAAAAGCCAAAAAATACATATTTTATTGATCGAAGGCTGTGTGTTGACACTGATCGATAAAGAAAGAAGTGAGATATTTTCAAAAGTGTAAATTTTTATTAATTCGTCAAGGGCTTTTGGCTATTAAGTACATCAGGACACTATAAGTAATATGGAAACAACATTTTTTTACAAATTAGTCAATACATATTTTAAATTTGTAACTTACAATACTCGTCAAATTTTAATAAATCTAAAAATAAAATGTAAACAAAGTAAAACAGACAAACGTAGTGAAATCTAGTAACATACAAACGATGTTTAAAAATTTGAATGATGACTTAGATAAAAGAGACCCGAGATATAACATACACCGGTGTTTAACCTGCGCAAATGTTGCCAATTTCTAAAAAAAGGTTAACGGGGTGGGGGAACTGGGCGGAGACCCGAACTCTGTGACAGGGACGGCCTTTGTTTATTAGCATCATAATGAACTATTAGATTTATTTAAAAGATATTTAATGGAATGTTGTATTATAAAATAAAATTAACGTGATTTTTTAATATCAAACAGATGCCACGACATTTTATATAAAGAGAAGACCTTTTATAGAATATTTCGTTAGCGTTTATTCACTACGGACTACAGTAAAATGTTGAAATAGAATAGTGTTAATAGAGCAAGAAATGGTACTCATTGTTTACGAGTATTATAAAAAAAGCAGTGCGAAGGCGAATACTGCAAATCAAACCTTGTGAGTTGAACATTATATTTTTTCTACGCCTATTATATAATATTAAAAATTGGTCAAAATGAGAAAATAATAATCGATTATTATCAAATAATCTATTTTTATTGTATTTCCTTTAAAATAATTCGATTATCTTTAAAATACCGAAAATAATCGATTTTTCCAAAATAATCGCTTAATCGAAAATAATTGAGAAGCTGATTCTACGATAAATCGATTTTCCAAAAAAAATAACCGAATTATCGATTATTTTCTAATAATACCTTTTTCTTATTTTCTTTAAAATTTATTATTCCATTATTAAAAAGCTGATTAACCGATAAATCGATCATTCAAAAAAATAACCGATTATATTCCATCAATCGATTATTTTCATATAATACCTTTGAAAAATAGAAAATAATTGATTAATCGAAAATAATCGATTAATGTAAAAACCAATTAAACGATAAATCGATTTTTCAAAAAAAAATCGATTATTTTCAATCAATCGATTATTTTAAATAAATCTACTTTATTTTTGTATTTCTATTAAAAACGATTATTACATTATCTTAAAAAAACGCAAATAATTTATTGAAAATAAAAAAAAATAATAATCGATAAATCGATTATTTTTGTAACACCTACCGGTCGCTTGCTTTTATCCGAGAATTTTTTGATCCCGTTATCTTTGAAACCGCTTTCGATTGTATAATAAATAATAAATATTGCTAGAATTTGGATTGTTTTAGTAAACGAAAATTTTGTTCGAGTTGTTTAGGGGTTTATCATGTAACATTTTATTAACAATGTGATTAACTCCCGTAACTTTAGTATTTTTTGCTTTTACTAGATCATATGGTGCGTTTTACTTTGTTTTAAGACTAAAGATTCAAATGTCACTTTCCATTTGACCGCAAATAAGATGAACCATGAAATTTTAAGTAGGTCATCCTGTATTTCATCTAATATTCTTATAAAAATACCTTATAAAAATAAAATTTAGCTAGCAACTATGCTTTTTTACTTCTTGTGTATCTACCAAAAAGAGCTAAAACCCACCTTTAGTAAATATTTTTATAAAACTACTTTTTAAAAACAAAATTTCGTTAGCAACAATGCCTATTTATTTCTTATTTAAATTAAATATTATTTTACCCTTTTGTAAATTTATGTAAGTATTATGAAATTTGTTTTCTGAAATATGTATTTGATGCTTAATATTTATTGAAACCCCTTAATGCGGATCTGAAGTATTCAGTCCAAAGGATCATGGCGTTTAATATCAAAACATTAATAAATATTGACCGCTGAAAACGAATATATTTTTTATCTTTCATAACATTGGTACTTACCTACTTGTATTATAAGTATATACAAATTTTCAAGATACATCGTGGCATTTTGAACTTGAAATTGAATAACTAGAACACTTTAAATTGCTAAAACACCAACAAATAATTCAAAAAACAGCTGTCAATGGTAATTAAACTCAGGCGGAGGTGAGCGTTGAATGGAAATATCGGAGCAATTCGGGTGGCGTCGTGCAAACAATGATTTTCAATTGTTGGGTTACTCGAAGTTAAAATAGACAACATTCGCAGTGTGCAATGTTACATCTTCGGTCTCTTTAATCTACAAATGATGATAATGATTTATAAGTATATTATAATAGTAGAAAAGATCTAAGGGCATGGGAGCACTACTTCCAAAGTCACCGCTAGATGGCGCCACCTGTCAGTGGTGGACAATTGAAACAAGTCTAAATGGCTTGCGACTCAGTTAAGCGATCAAACATGGCGGCTATCGTTTACGATCCAATCGGACCAATAATAACAGAGATTCACGCTTAGGTCCTTTTGGAATTGCTACTGCACAGGATTTTTCTATTCAACGGTCATCTCTCACGTAAACGATGGCCGCCATGTTGGATTGCTTAGCCGAGTTTCAATTGTCCACCAGTGACAGGTGGCGCCATCTAGCGGTGACTTTAGAAGTAGTGCTCTCATGCCATTAGATCTCTTCTACTTATAATATTTTTGATAAATGTCTAACCATGACAGCTGACAAGAAGCGGTCGAGGTGTTTACCAACTTCATGGAAAAAATTATAAGGAGAAATTATATATTATAAAATACAAAAAATGATCATGACAGTAATAGCTGAACATCCACCAAACCAGAAACAATGCAGCCTTATTTTCAGTCCTTGTCTTTTACGCCTGAACCCCTGAAGCAAAGCCAGTTGTCAAATATTAAGGAAGCACAATATTAAAAACTTAAATTTATTAACTCCCTTAGTTTTATTGGTTATTTCTAGAAATTAATGAGAAAAAATATTTTTTTATAAAAATTGTTCAAATAAAAGTTGTTTGTAATATAATTTTCTATAATTTTTATTCCATATATAATTTCTCTAAAATGAACCGTATTCGAGATATTTGAGAAAATGTGTAAATTTCGAATTTTGAAGAAAACTCAAAAACGGATAACGAAAAAAACATTAAATTTTAAACTTAAGTTTTATTTCGACCTGACGTAAAATGATTAGATTTTGGACAAAGTCGGAACATCTGGGGGGGTACTTTATGGGAGGCCGTTTTTATATATTTTATGGAATATATCTGTTATTTATGTTTGGAGAAGAAAATTGTTCAAATAAAAGTTACTTTTAATATTATTATCTATTATTTTTGTTTTATGTCAAATTTTCTTGAAATGGTCCGTATTCGAGAAATTTGACAAAATGTGCAAAATTCTGATTTTTAAGAAAATTGTTTGCGATATCGCTCTCTATAATTTTTGTTTATACATGATTTTTCTTAAGTGGACCGTAATGGAAAAATTGTAGAAAAATTGCTAAATTAAATTTTTTTAGTATTTTCGTTTTCAATAAATATCTATAGAAAAAAGTTTCGAGGTAGATGTATGTGGAATGTGTATATATTTAGTCTAAACATTTATAGAGGTGCTGCAATAGGTTGTACAAAATAACCAGAAAAAGCCTATAAAAACTAGATAGGAAAGTCATGTGTTGGACACATCAGATTTTTAAGTATATGTAAAAGTCTCTTACAATTTATTCTTATGAATCACGATTCCTTGTTATTGTTATTATAATTCGGCCGCGTGTAATTTCAGCATTTATATAGAATACATTTTAAATGCTATTAAGGAAGATCCAAAAACAAGTACTCGGATGATTGTAGATCGTTTCTAGAATACACAGAAAACTGAAAAAAGGTAAAGATTTTTTTCTTTATATTTTGAATCGTGAAATTAAAAATAAAGACGCAACTTTTGAAACATACTATGTATATTAGGGTGATTTTTTTTCGACTATTTTTTTTGCTCCCGTCCTGAAATTTTGTTGAAAATGCCCCAAAAAAATCCCTGAAAGTTTGAACCCTTAATATTAATATTAAGTCCTCGACCAAGGCGTGCAAAGATTTTCCATTTAAAATACATGTAAAAATTAGGGTTTTTTCTTCAGATTTCTATAGCCTAGCGGCATTTCATGGTATTATTTCAAACATAGACATGTATTTCTCCAAATTGAACGCTCTACTGTAAACGAAAAAGTTGTAGGATATTGAATTTACTACAAAACAATGTCCTGAGAACCAAATCGCTAAGATCAATATTTGTCGAGATTCGAGATAGAAACTTTTTGAAATCTTGTTTTTTTTGTATTATGATACATTTAAAATGATAAAAGAGGTTAACGATACTGCAGAAAAGGGAGTAGCACTAGCCGAAAGTTTTAATGAAGCATTGACTCATAACGAAGTTGAGAGACAAAAAATTTTTCAAACTGTTCAGCATCATCGCTCTCAATACACATCGTGTAAAAAAATCACAATATTTTAACAATGAATCAATGTAACGATTAATTTTTCTACTTTCAATAATAATTTATTGGTATTGTTGTTTCTATTTTCATAAATAATTTATTGTTGTTAATATGATTCAAACTAGATATTATAATTTATAAATGTTAGTAATATATAAATTATATAAAAGTAATTGTATTTGTATGTTTTATGCAGGAACCAGTAAATCCTTTATAAACCCTAATTTTACGTGTATTTTAAATGGAAAATCTTTGCACGCCTTGGCCGAGGACTTAATATTAATATTAAGGTCTCAAACTTTCAGGGAATTTTTTTTGGAGCATTTTCAACAAAATTTCAGGACGGGAGCAAAAAAAATAATCAAAAAAAAATCATCCTAATGTATATAATAGGTATATTGATGTTATGATCGAATGTGTACTATAAAAAAACGAGAGACGCCACTGTGTAGGCAACGCAACTGATAATGTTGAACATAAGTTGGAAGACGGGACGATTCGTGTTATTTATAATAAATGTAAGTATAAGAATACAAGAACTACTGCAGAACGGTTAATTTATTATTTATTATCCATTGTCTGAGTAAACATTTAAAAATATCTCCACACATCTGCCTGCTTTTTACCCAGACTTGCAATAAATAATAAAATACCTTGATAGACTCTCCCATGTACAGATTCTATTAATTATCGAACATGGTATTTTTATTATATTTTAATTAAGTTCCAGAATGGTTTCTTAAATTATGCATAACAGAACGAGTAATTTTCTGCATAGGTCAGAGACCTGCCATGGAATATTTGTGATATTTTCTCTATTTTACGTTATAGTACTGGAGCCTGACTATTTTTTTTATAATTATTCGAACATAGAAGTACTGAAGAAGGTCAAGAACAACACCAATTACTTCGATATAGCGTTGCTGGACATTTTTGACCACTTTCCTTCGAGTGAGTCGACAAAATCCTGTATATTCTTCAAAACAGTGGCGGGTACAACACAATAGTGTAAAAAAATATGACACGAGATGACAGAGATGGCGAAAATCGTATTCGCTCGATTCGATAGGCTTGACGACAGCGGCGTTTCACAGAATAATAACTTTCCTTATTGAATAAATATACAAAAAATGTCAAGGTAAATTTATTGGAATATTTGCTATAAATATACAATTTAGCCTTAAAATCAGCACTCTGCCAAAACGCCAAAAAATTGTGAGGAAACAGAAGAAAAGGAATGAGATATAAAAAATAAAACAGAAAGAATAGTGAGAAAAGTAATGGAAATAGGAAAATCAAGAAAAAAGCAGCGAGGAAGACCCAAGAGAAAATGGAGTGTCCTGATTGAAGAGATTGGAATTAATAAGGGTAAATCTTTGATAGATATAAAGACAGTAGTTTTTATCAAAATGGCAAAAATGATTCCAGGAAATCTGAAATCTGAAAAGATAGAAGTCTGAAAAGGCAGAAGCTGAAAAGGCAGGATGATATAAGAAAGAAAGGAGAAAGAATAAACTTTCTGTGCAATAAACAAACGCATATTCATAAGAAACCATGTGAAAAAACGGTTTAAATTAATCGGTGCACTACTCATAAATTATTTGCTGAACCATTATTTCATTTATCTAAGAGATAAAAACTAAAAGAATTTTGATTATCGGAAACATATTATAGGTATCGATATATAACGCTTGCTTAATATTCATACATAAATTTTGGTTTTCTACAAATGTGTTTTAGATAAGGGAACCTCATTTGAATTGTGAGTAGCATTAGAAAAAACAAATATTTTATTTTTCAATATTTTTAAATTTTTTCACTGTTCTAAGAGCGAAGATATTAATAATATATTAAATGTTGAAACCTACCACCCCTGGTCCCTTTCTCTACTGTTTAAGGCTGAATTTACCTCCATCAACTTTACGAAATTCAAAGAAATGTATACTTACTTTTATAGGTCATCCTCCTCCAGTAGTGACTATCCAGTTTATAGATAAATAAACATACAGTTTATTTAGTTTAATAAGATTCTTTTAACATTTTATAGGAACCAAGATATTTGATTCCAACTATTTTCTCCTTGGGGTTGAAAAACACCCATTTGATCCTGCAAGAGTCGTTCTCTTTAGGACAGTTAAAGTGATATTTGTACCTAACTTATGCTAGAAAAATATATGTTTTTAAGTCTAGGGGCGGAGATATTTGATTCCTATTAGATAATCGGAAAATTCCCTTTGGGGTTGAGTGACGCCCTATTTGATCTTGCAAGTCGTTCTCTTTTAGACATGTTAGGGGTGAGATTACAGAACGTCTGCAACTTTGCAGATCTGCAAATATGGCGGACTTACAGATGCAAGTATCCAAAAAATATCTGCAAATTCGCAATATTGTAACATGTACTTAGTCCATATTATTAATTTCAAATTAAAATTCAAATATTGTACAAGTAGTTCCATTTAACGGGAAATAGCAAAGTCTAATTAATGAATTCAAGTTTTCTTGTCGTGTTTTTGGCATATCGATTTGTATTCATAGTATCGTTATGCGCAAGACACCAAAGGCGAGACGAACCGGTTGAAAGCGTTCTGTCTTTGCTCTCTGAATTTTGCCGTCAGAAAGACGCATGTCGTTATTATCTTTTTGCTAACTAGAATTAAGCTGGGGTAAGTCTATTCATAGATTACTAGGTTTTTAGAGTCATTTTCTTATTCTAGCTACTGTTTAATAATTATATCTACTGTTTAATAATTTTCTTTGTCAAATTGGATGTCTTTAAAGGTAAAATCATGTCGGCAGCCATATTTAAAATGGTCAGAAATCTGTGCAGTAATTTTGATTTTAAAAACATATTTAAATATCTGTCCAAAAAAAAATGGAAGTTGTTTCCTCACAAGAAACATCCCTTCCTGTAAAGACATCCTTTGTTTGATGAATAAATCATTTTCATTTCTTTCTTTTCCTAATTCAGAATAATTCCTGGCCCGTACGCCGTACCGTCTTAGGCCATACCGAAAGTCGTATCTTTCAGGAGCCTTTCGAAAGCCCTACAGAAGCCGTATGAAGTTTTTTTAAGAAGATCCTAACTTGCTAGTTGTATAGAATGTCAAGACGATAAATGATTCCTTGCTAGAATCAAGCAGTTCAAAGGATTCCGGATTTCCGCATGTGGCATTAGTATAGAGAAACACAAGGTTCTGGAATAGAAATCTCTGCTAAGAACGAAGTACACTTATCAGAAAAGCAACGAAGCAGTACCCAACAACACCAAAACCAAATCAGATAAGCTTTTATTTTTTTTATGACAGATTCACTGTAAATTCAATTGATTTATTTTGTTGTTCACAATTTTCTGATTATTTCTCATAAGTACTCATATCTAGTAAAATATTAGACTATTTCATTATTTATTTAACAAATCATTTTATATAAGTATCCTTATTTGGCAAATTATCAATTATTAAACAACCTATTTCTCATAAGTACTCATATCTAATAAATTATTAGACTATTTCAATATTTAACAAATCATTTTATATGTGTCCTTATTTGGCAAATTATCAATCTATAATAACGAGATCTTATTATTTAGAATTTATTTGCGGGAGTTAGGGGTTGTGATTTACTCTAGCTCCAAAGTCACTTTCATTGAATATTTGCTAAAACAAATCACTGGCGCCCGCAGGTAACTTCTAGGCACCCTCAACCCTTCCTAGTGACTCCATTTAAAGAAACGAGTACGACCCAGTCCTGAGATTCTCAACAGCCGAGTGCATAATATCATAACCTCTGTTTATGTTCTAAATAGGGGTTATAGCGCGAACAATGTAGCAATATTTATTACCTCTAACAACACTAAATCCAAATCCACCCTTAAGAAGGTTAGAACATCCTACAACTATGAAGTCTTCTGTTTCTTTTGATTGAATACAGTTCATGGTGTCAGATTATCGAGTTTTTAAACATAGTAATGGATTTGGGTTTAGTGTTGTTGCGGGTAATAAAACACAATAAATATTGCGAATTTGCAGATCTTTTTTGGAATATGAAAACTTGATACATGCATATGTAAGTCTGCCATATTTGCAGATCTGCAAAGTTGCCGCTATATTTGCAGACGTTCTGTAATCTCACCCTAAAGCGGTATTTGTACCTAACCTATGCTAGAAAAAAAATATGTTTCTATGTCTAGAAGCGGAAATATTTGATTCCTATTAAATAATCGGAAAATTCCCTTTGCGGTTGATTAACGCCCTATTTGACCTTGCAAGTCGTTCTCTTTAACAGATTATGAAAGCGATATTTGTACCTACACTATGCTAGAAAATAAATATATTTTTATGTTCAGGAACCGAGATATTTGATTGCGAATATTTTATCCTATTTGATCTTGCAAAATCCATAATGGTAATCTTGGACTAGGTAATAAAGAGAGGACGCGTAACAAGTATATCGAGAACACGTAGTATTGTGTGCCAATTATCTATTGCCCGCCATTATTTTGGTGCTAATCATTTCGGTGACACCAAAGTTTTTCTTCGTGTTTATTTATGATTTTTGAATTAAACGACATTTAATAATTGGTTTATTACAATGGTTTATTGTGTGGCATATCAGTGTAAAACTTATAGCGGCAAGAAAGAAGCCGATATTGCGTTTCACAGGTAAATGAAATAGTATATTACATTACGAGTGTGGAAAATCACTTTTCACACAAGTGATGTACAATATTTTTCCTACGACCACAAAATAATGTCATCAAAAAAATGTAAAACCAAGGTTATTATTACTATAATAATTAAAATGTATTTAAAAAAATAATCAACAATAATCGTATTTATTCAATTTTCATATTTTCTAAACAAAAAAAACTAAAAAAAATAAAAAAAAAATAAAAAAAAATAAAAAAAAATAAAAAAAAAACAAAAAAAAAATTCTGCCCCGACAGGATTTGAACCATAGATTGAACGCGGTCGAAAAATGGCAAAATTGATAAGTTCGACGTCCTAACCAGCTGAGCTAACAGCCCTTGTGTCAATTGAATGATCTAATCGGTTATGTATTTAACCAAAATAAAGAGCAAACATTATTTTAAAATTATTTTAATAATAATTGTTAAAGATAAATATCTAGGATCTAATTTACAACAATTTCAATAATTTAACAATCATATCGATTTTAGTATTAATATGGATATTACATAGATCAAAATAGAAATTAGCTTACAAAATAATATCAAAAAAATGTAAAACCAAGGTTATTATTACTATATTAATTAAAATGTATTTAAAAAAATAATCAACAATAATCGTATTTATTTAATTTTCATATTTTCTAAACAAAAAAAACTAATAAAAAATAAAAAAAAAACAAAAAAAAAATTCGGCTCCGCCAGGATTTGAACCATACATTGAACGCGGTCAAAAAATGGCAAAGTTGATAAGTTCGACGTCTAAACCAACTGAGCTAATGGGCCTTACGTCAATTGAATGATCTAATCGGTTATTTATTTACCCAAATTAAAGAGCAAACATAATCTTAGTTATTTTAAAATTATTTTAATAATAATTGTTAAAGATAAATATCTAGGATCTAATTTAAAACAATTTCAATAATTTAACAATCATATCGATTTTAGTATTAATATGGACATTACATAGATCAAAATAGAAATTAGGCGTTTGACATTTTTTGACAACTACTGCGGAAAGTAACATATTCTCACTTGGGTGGAAAGTAAATTCTTAGTCATACGCGTGTGATATAGGACACTTTCCATAGGACTATATAGTGTGATATGTGTCACTTTCCTAAGTGGTCGTAGGAAAAATATCAATCGTTTTTACTTTATATATTTTCTTATATTTTTCAATTTATTTGGTTTTATACAACTGGTATTCACATATTGTACATGTCACACTCCAGAGTAATACATTTTACACACCAAGATTGTTCATTTTATACTTTTCAATGATATTAAAATGGCGAAACAAATAATTTGTTCCAGTGGCGTGTCGTACAATTCTAAATATTAACTTTTAATAAATTCTAATTTACTTTTGCTTTGCAGCAATGTTTATTTGTTGTTTTATTTTAGATTTCCTTTTTCGTGGTTGTGTGTTTTTAAATACAATGAAATCTAGCCCATTTCCAGAGCTTATAACTTTTAAACAAATCGTAGAAACGTGCGGTTTTTGCTAATATGTGTTATTTTGCTATAAGTTTTGCTTCAGTGACACAGAAATTATGTTATTACCTATACAGAGTGTTTTTTTAAAAATCTCCTCTTTTCAATTCACCGTAACCTTATCAAATAGGCTACTTTTTATTGAGACACCCTGTACTGTCTTTTTATATTATTTATTTGCCATTATTGGAACTGTGGCATACCGAAACTAGTAAACTTTATCATTAAAAACGGTAAGTTTTAATTTATTTACTTTTTAATTTCATAACCTCACTTTAATAATGTCTTATTTTTTAAAAAAATACCTTAAAACAATAATTGAACAAAATTATATGCCACGGGAACATTAGTTAAAACGCTTTGGCTAAAATTAATACCATAAATCGATCAAATTGGAAAAAGTAGCATTTCCGGGAATAGTTTCTCATAGCAACAAGTACTTGAAGTTATTTTCTAACTATTTTGTCCAACACTGTAAAATAATATTTACTCTGTCAGTTTTAATAGTTCAATAATGTATAATAAACAGTATTAAATATAGTAGACAAGTATTCATTTATTTTTTTAATCGAATTTTCTTCAAGTAAATAGTCGGCTTAATTAAATACGTCCAATACGGTTTGTCTTAAAGACGTATAAAACTTGATGTCTTAAAGACGTACAAAATTGGATGTCCTAAAGACGCCTTGTTTTGTAACAATGTACGTCCTATAGAAGCCTTTAAAACATCTTTTTGATATGAGCGTACAACTTTAAAACGTCACGAACGTCGTTAACAAACATCTTTAAGATGTCTTTAAAACGTGTATGTGCTATCTGTGTAGTGTCATTCTTTATTAACTAAAAATAAATATCTTTGTAGTACATGTAGATCATTATGTTTTATTTTGCGGAATTTAAAAAAAACACTCATTTTATTATGTAAACGATTTCATTCAGTTTATTTCAATATTTTTTTTTCTTGTGTCTTATTTATTGTTACTTATTTATTTTAAATTTTACGTTTTGAACTTGCTTTATACCTAAAAAGGTCAATAAAGTACTAATAACGTAAATACAAGTTCGTTTTTTTATTTCCAACCTGTTACGCCTTTGGTCGAATATCAGCGGCGTTATGAATCCTCTCTTTATTACCTAGTCTAAGATGTTAATACAGTATCGACAAATGCATAACTTCTGAACGAGTTTTTTAATTTATTTTATGTCAACTACTTTTCGACAGTAGTTTGCCCAGCTCAGATTGGATTAGATACCATTGATGTATTTATCTAAACCTTAAACACCTTGTATTATTTTAAAACTTATAACCTAAAAATGTGTTTATATTTCTACTTTCCTGGCTTTTTCAATCTGTTGTATTGGAAATAAATCTTGGGCTTTCGAAAGCACATTCAACTGTTCTTCCATGAGTTAACGTTACCATGGTGAAGAAGAGTTATGCAAGAAATAGAGTAAGTTTGCCTTAGTCCAACCGCTCCCTTTAGTCAGCCGCAATCTCACTAAAATAACAATAATAACAATACTTGCTATCATATAAGTTTCATTTATTAAGACATGCAGTCAGCCTCTTTTCTCGTCAATGGGTCCTATGATTGAACGTTTATGTTATCCATAACGTACATGTTAGGTCGAATTTTAACAGTAACGAAGCAAGTTTGTATGATGGAAAACTGTTAAATTAGAACATAACAGGCGGAAAATAACAGTAATGTGTTGGAAACCGTTTTTCATCATACGAACTTGCCTAATTACTGTTAAAACTGAGCCTAACATGTACGTTACGGATAACGTAAACGTTCAATCATAGCACCCAATAACTGTTTAACGGTCAAACATTATAACCTAAAAATATTCATTGCGTGATTCCCGGTTTGTGTCGTGTTGAGGTGGCTGGGTTTTGGTAAGTAAAATATCTACTTTTTCTTATTTGCATGCTAGGTTAAAATAAGAAATATAACTTTCAAGTGTATTGTTTTTCAATAGCTCATATTTTAATTTAGATAAATGATCAATAAGGAGTTGATCAAAATACTTTTTGAGGTTAAAAATATCCCTGTATGCATTTTTTTCGAGGAGGCTGAGTATGGTCTACTCAAAAATGCAAAAATCCTATAGTCAGTCAGAGAGGCTGACTATAGGACTGGTGGCAAAATATTCGATTATACAATCTAAATGTATTTAACATAGAGTGTACGTTCTTATTTTTTGTTATGTACTAATAACTCTTATAATAACGAATTAGCCAATATTCAGTCACCCAATATTGATATGAAAACCAGGCGCCTGAATTTGGGAGATTTAAAATCCAGTACTCAGCCGCTAGTGATAGCCTTTCTGATGATTAGTTTTTTGTTCAGGTAGGTTGCAGTATGAGTCGTTATAAATCTCACGAAATTCATAAATATCCACAGGAAGCATTGGATAATGCTTTGAGATTGATCCGAGAAAACAGTTTGAGTATAAGAGAGGCCAGCAGGCGATGTGGTGTACCTCGAGGTACATTACAAGATAAGATGGGTTCAGGGACTGTGCTAACGAAAGATAATAGAAGATGCCTTGGAAAATTGGCTTATTTCATTGTCAAAATGTGGATTCCCAAAAAAAATGATCTCTTAAATACTGTGAAACAAATTATAAAAAGTGAAAAGAGAAATACTCCTTTCAAAGATGATAGACCTGGCCAAAAGTGGTATCAGGCATTTTTAAAGAGACATCCTGCATTGGCCTTGAGAGAAGAAGAAGGGCTCACCAATGTCAGAAGTATAATTACCGAGGAATTAATTAGAAAATGGTTTGCTAACTTAGAGGATTATTTAGAGAAACATAATTGGCTAGAGGTTTTAAAGGACCCATCACGAGTATTGAATGGTGATGAAACCAATTTTGCAATGTGTCCAAAAACTGGAAAAGTTTTGGCACCAAAAAGATACAGAAATTTTTATGATTTAAAGAAGTGAAATGAAAAAGAAACAATAACTGTACTTTTAATTTGTTCGGCTGATGGAAAGACATTGCGTCCTATGGTTGTCTTTCTATTTGTCCGACCAAATAAAGCCATCGTGGACAGTATGCCATCAACATGGTTCTCAGGGCGATCCGAGACTGGATGGCTGAAGACAGAAATATTTTTTGAATATATTGCAAATGGCTTGAACACATATTTGGAAGAAAATAAAATAGTTAAACCAGTACTACTTTTTGTAGATAGGCATAAGTCCCATTTATCCATGGAGTTAAGTCAATACTGCCATGATAATGGCATTATTTTATAAGCTTTGCCTCCGAATACCACTCACATTATATAACCTGTAGATGTAAGCGTATTCAAACCCCTCAAAAGTAACTGAAAGAAGACGATTAGAGCTTGGCAGCTTAAACCGGAAAATGTCAACTGTGTTTTGACCAAAAGCACTTTTTGTCCTTTATTGCAGATAGTACCATCTGAAAGCTTTTTATCCCAAGCAAATAAAAATGGGTTTAGAAAATGTGGGTTATTTATTTTCAACCCAGATGCAGTGGACTACAGTAAGTGTATTAAAAATTCAATTAAAAAAATACACCAAGCCACCAATGATACTATTGAAAAAATTATCAGGAAAAAATTGAAATAGCCAAAGATGTTTTAAAACACTTCAAACATTTGTTAAATGAAAGTGGGCCCATGACTGTTGATAAAATTTTAGACAAACTTGAAATATACGGAGAAACAGACATGACCCCAGAAGAGAACATAATCCCACTAAATGCTATAGTGGATGCATTCATAATGTCGGATGGGACTCTTCAAAGATGTGAGTTTAAGGAAATTCAGACTCAACAAACTATACCAGATGTATTAACAATTAATTTTGATGAGTTCAACACCGACAACAATAATGGACCAAAATTACCAGAGCAAACGACTTCTTATTTAGAAACCAGCGATCAAGAAGAAAGCATTTCAGGAAACACTATAATTATTACTACTGCAATCGTTCATGGAAATAAAGATTCAGTGACTGAAACTAATAAAAACGTTGAATTTCACCGAAGATCAAGAAAATGTTCCTTAAAGTCCCATTTAAAAACACACAAAAAGATTGGGATAAAATTGAAGTTATGGAATGTAAAGAAGAACCAAATAAATTAGTTGCTGGACTAAAAATAATGAAATTAAGGAAAATTCAGATTCTGGAAAAAAAGAAAAACAGTTATAAAAGTTCTGCAGGACATAACTTTAAATTCAAAATCTCTATCACCATTTTTTAGCAAGCATTTATACTTCCCACAATTATCGAGCAATAAGACCAAACGGGCCAAAAAAGATCGTATTCCAGCAGTAATTTCCTCTTTGGAATTTAGGAGGATGCTGAAAAGTAAAATAGATTAAAAGAAAATGGTCGAAGATGAAAAAGAGAGAAGGAAATTAGAAAGACATAAACGTTCATTAGAAAAGACAACAAAAACAAAAAAATCAAAAGCCAAGAAGCAAAGAATACAGAGGGAGACTGTATGTCATAGATAAAGATAAATGATTAACATAGAAGACAGGAAATATAAAAAAAAGCAAAAATGTGCAATTTGTACTTCAGATTTGGACAATGACACGGAGGAAAATGATCTAAAAAATGTGGGCTGTGATAGATGCCCTAATTGGTTCCATTTGAAATGATCTCCCTTCAAGGGATCTCTGTATTGTGATATTGATTCGGAACATACTGAATTCACATGTGATTTTTGTAAATAATAAGTTTATTTTTATTATCCCTAATGTGATTTTTACGTTTATTTGAACAATTTTAAGTTTTTCGATTTTATTTTTTTTTATTTTATAAATGATTATTTATTTTGCCCCAATTAAGTTTTTATATGTAGGTACCTACCTAAAGTGAATTTTACGTTCATTTGAACAAATTTTCTTTTAAGTTTTGTGATTTTGTTTTTCATTTTATAAATATTTTTTTATAATTTTCCATAGTGATAGTTACGGCCTGAAAAAACGCCTTGCTTTTGAAAACATGTGTTTCATCGTTTGTCCCATTTGGATAAATAGGCTGAGTATAGGGACAATAGAGGCTGACATTAAATTCTTAACGGCTGACTATAGGTACTTTGGTATATTTTTAAAAACTTTTATAACAATATCTAGGAGTGTTTAGTTTGAGAACCACTTACATTATTCGAAATATCAAAATAGTACAACCTATTTTCAAAAGAAATACTATTTTTTAGGACTATATTATGACAAAAAATCATTAGGTGGCTGACTACTAGCGAATCTACATAACTCAAAAATAAGTTTCATGCAGGTACTTTTGTGACTGGCCTTGTATATATTTGTAATTATTATTCTCTGGTTGCTTATGGGCGCAAATATTAAATAATAATAGTATTTTAATACCAATTTACTTTTAAATATCTAATTAAAGGATTAAATGAATGTTTCTCAAAAAACTAAAGATTAAAAATTATGTCGCCTAGGTACCAAACCCTATATCTAAAATACTGTAAGATATGTCACCCTTAAATACTAAAATAATCATTATATTATTGTTTCTTAAAACCAGATCTGAGAAATCCTTAAATCAAACGATAATAACAATCTAAAACAAGATAAGCTACAACAAGCTCGTCTACTATTTAATAATCAAAAGATCGGGATCTATTTATAACTAGTGGATTACATTAGAGTGAACAAAACTCGTTTGATAGAATTTTTTTAGTCTGGGCTGAAGATTTATTGAAGTTCAAGGCTTGATATAAAAAAAATGAACTTGACTTTAAAATCTGTTTCGTTGCTCTTTTAAAGTTTTTAAATTATCGTTTAAAATTAAAATACTGGACACATTTTTTATTTTAATTCTAATATTTGGAAATATTATTGATTGTGATTATAATTTCAGTGATTTTAAACAGAAAATTAAATGTTTGAAATTTTTAGTAGGAAAGATTTTATACTTTCTAATATTGAATAGATAATGTAGATTTACTTATGATTATCAACAACTAGGTGTGTGAAATAACTATTTCCTAATAAAGTTTTCACCTTCGTATTGGAAAAATAGGGTTACCTATTGCTTTATTAGCAAAACATGAGTAGCATAAAATAGAAGAAAGTTGTTTTGTTATGAGTACTGGTACAATGGGATGGTAAGTGGAATTTTAACAGGGTTTTTTTACCTCTAAATAAATGGTAACAAACAGGGTATATAATTTTTATTGATCTTACTAAAATATCTTCAGACATGTAACACAAAATAACTTGCATAGTAAATGAACAGATTCACAAAAAGTTATTTGTATGTACTTACAAAAATTATAATAAATTGTAGGCATTAACATAGAGCCATGTTGATTAATACCGAGTCCTTAACAATACACGAAACCCACGTGATCTGGTAACATCAAAAACGCAACGAAAGTGCCTGATTTGACGTAAAAGAAACTAAACTGTCTGTCTTGTCAGAAATGTCACTGACGTTCATTTGTGTAATGACGATTGTTATCTGCGAGCATTATGCTAGTTCGGTGTGATGTCATTTTGGTTCCACTGACATTTAATTCTAACAAAAACATCAATAAACTTGACATATACGTTTTTAATGTTTTTAGTACAGGTCATAAAAAATAGTTTAAAAGTATGTAATTGGTAACTAAATGATTGTTATACCTATTTGATGCATGTTATCTACTTACTTTAGGAATATATTTATAAAAGTGAAAAAACGATATAATTTAGGTAAACAAAACGAATAAAATGCACTCAAAAAATCTACTGTTACTTTGTGTTATTGTCAGTGGAACCATGATTAGATCATCACTGAACTAGCGTATTACTACTAGAGGAAGCGTAAAACCCCTCTTGTTCAGTGGCGTACCATTTCTTTGTAAGAAAACACACTATCCAATCTTTTTAATTGTAGAAAAAAATGTATATCGTCTTATATGTGTTTGATGCAGGAAATAAAAGAAATCACTGTAAAGGTCTAATTTTGTCAATTAAAGAATAAAACCTCAAAATCAATACATAAATTTTATTATAAATAAATACAGGTGCGACTAGTTTCGGCCTTATAGGGATATCTTCAGGAATGTAATACAATAATCCTTAATTATTATAAAAGGACCAATTAAGAATAGGTTTGTAACTTAGGATTAAAATTAAATAGTATAAATCACAAAATGGATTCATATTGTAGCGTTACAGTATTGTAGAATTAAAGCTGTGGAAAAGGAAAAATAAAAGTGCAGTGCAAACTTAACTAAAAATTAGAAAAGTGGGTATGAAATCTACAAGATAAAAGGTGAGAATGAGCAATTACGAATACAATGTAGTGGTATAGTCTCTATCAAAGAAGGTCCGGATATATGAAAGAGGACTCGGCGTTTTCTCTGTAAATCTTGAGAATGTAAGGATGGAGGGAAGACGAATCTTGTTGGTTTAGGTGTAGATAGACTATAAAAAGCAGAGCGAAGATGAAAGCTCCAGGAAATATCGTAATTTTCATCTAATTTTTTATTCCCACTCACCTTTTCGGCTTTATCTTCGAAATTCATTTTCAAAAAGAAATAAAAATAATTATTAATGAAAGCATATAATAAAACAACGTGAATTCATTATATTTAATAAGCTAATAAACATTTGTTTTAATAAAAAAACATATATGTAAATATAAAAATAGAAATAGATAAGATTAATATCAAAATCAATTTGAAAATTCAACAAACAGAGGAAAAATTAAATAAATTAATACATGTACAAATAGAAAGTTATTAACAAAGATTCTAAAAGTAACACATTTTAAATAGATAAATATTTAAAGAGTTGATGATCCCTGCACATAACTAATCTGACGTTTATCCCCCTTTTAATATTATGAGGGTTTTTGTAGTTGAAATGAAAATTATAATTTATTTTAGGTCCTAATAAAAATTTAAACACAGGTTATCACAGAGGAGAACACATATAGAACTTCATAATCTTAAAACGTTATCAAAAATTATTAATGGAAAACTTCAAACAATAATTAGATTCTTAAACAAACTTCTTGTTTTTGTTCTGCAAAAGACTTTTTCCCTTCTTCGGTTGCCTCTGCCACTTTTCTTTTAGTAGTTTCGAAAAGAATTTCACTATGGAAACTAGTGATGAGCTAGACTGGTCTTGGTCTTGCGGTCTTGGTCCTTGGTCTTGTTTTTTTGCAAGACCAAGATTTAGACCAAGACCAGCTAAAAGCTTGCAAGACCAAGACCAAGACGGAGTGTGCAAGACCAAGACCAACCCGGTCTTGGTCTTGGACTTGTTTTGCTCATCATTAATGGAAGCAAGGAGAACCATTAATTGGTTGGTAACATTTTGATATTTTGGGTCTGGTAAGAGGTAAGTCCTGTTATACTTTCTTCTTACGTAGTTGTAACCTTTTGGAGAATAAAAATTTAATGTTGGATCAGAAGCTCTTGATTGAGAATTATATTTGCAAAGACTGTTTTAATAATATTTTCAAAAGTTCTTGGAATCGTTGTTAACAGAAACCTGCAAAAAATATTTTATTTTATCCCTAAAATATAGGATATCACACAATGCACATTTATATAATATCATTGTGCTAGAACAATAGTAGGTGGGTACTGGAACAATTTAAAAAAAAGTAATTTCGAGAAAATCAACTGTCATCATTGTATTTAACTTTTTTAATGCTAAATTATTAATAAGGTTATTTATGTAGTTCGTTGTGATATGTCTTTTTAAAAACTTATCGTCAATGTTAGACTTTTTTTAATATATATTTTGTAAGATATCCTTGTTCTAGTAAAAACACATTTAAACACATTTTTAGAAGTTTTTTGGATTTCTGCTTTAAGTTATCGTATAATTGAATTGACCAATTGTGTGTTTAATTAAAGGTATATCTTTTTTGTTAAAATTATCTTTGTATTATTCTATACTTATTAGATAATTAGAGAAAACAATAGGATATCTTAAAATATCCTATTTCACCAACAAAAATGTAGAATAATGAATCTCACATCAAACGGAAAAAGGCATTTTAGAATGTCCTACTAGGTATTAAATCAGTATTTTTGAAATATTAATAACTTACCATAAATTAAACAACAAATGAATAAAAAAGCATTTAAAACACGTTGTCTGCCGAAGCTAATTTCGTGGTCGGGTCCACTAAGCCGAAGTAGTTTTTCTAAAAATGTAAGTTTGTTTTTACGTTTTAAGAATAAAGTAATTTAAGAGTTAATACTTATGTAAACTACAATATCCAATAAAAGCGTTAATAAAATATATGCAAGCGGCGCGGGATTTAAATTATTACAAACCTACGCCGTATGCATATATTCTATTCACGCCTTAAAAGCAGGTAATAAAGGACGGCAATGTCGTCAATGACTTAATTTTTTTGTTTATGCACATTACAAATCTATTTTTATTGGTAGAATAACTATTTTTTGTTGTCACAATAATTTTTTATAAAAAATGAAAAATATTTTTACTTTTGCCTAAAATAACCTACAAAATAAATGTAATATATTCTTCTAGTAAAAATACAGTGAAACTGTCCTTAAAGAAGGATTTTCTTTCGTGAAATTTAGACGCGTAAATTTCTTAAAACAACAAAATATTCTCAAAAAATTCTTATGATATTACTCTTGAATAATGGTAATTATAGTTATCCACAGGTACAATACCAAACTTTTTGCTCAATAAGAATTGCTTGTTCATAATTTGAGTATTAGTGTAAATAGCCAAAACTAGTTGTTGCCAATAAAACTATACATATGTGGTACATATTATATACTTCTCTATTTACATTTAAAACCCGGCCATACATTGCAAAGAAACGTAGCGTTCGTAAATGAACCGACATGCGTTTCCTGGTGCGCTGTTGTCAGACTGTGTAGTTTATCCTTTTCATATTTAAAAATAGTTTTTACCTATAACTCACTAATAGCAACAAGTTTTATTAATTAGAATAGTTTCGAGATATATTGCGACACATCAAGCGTCCCCACCAATTCATTTTCGTACCTAGTGCAGTGTTTCCAACTCCGTCGCATTGTGGGCCGAAATATTGCAATATTTCCCGAAACATTTCTAATAGTAAATCTCTAAATAAAATGACTTGTAACAAAAAAAAAAAACGTATAAAATGTGTACAAACTAGATTAATCTAGTTTAACTGCTTTCAGCAGACTTGATATTTTAGCGCACCTATTTTTACACCATTAGGCAGGGCATTTTTGTACCTATCGTTTTAACGTACATACGTTTGCTAAATAACAACTTTGCAAATACTATAATAATATATAATATAATAATAATAATGAGTTTATTCAATACCAAAAAATATTTACATGTAAAATTACAATATTATGCTGAATAAACTACGACTAATCACAGATGCGTCACCCCAGAAGAGCCTCAGCTTGTATTGTGATATACTTATTTAGTAAGTTCATACATTTGTATCCTTAATATTAATCTTAACTACTATAATAATTTCTATTATCATTCGAGAACTAAAAGATTACAATGAAATTTCAGAATTAAGTGAGTTGTCAAACTCAGGAATAGTTCATAATTATATGAGTTGTCATAATCGGGTGTATTGTCATAATCGGGTGTATTGTCATATTCGGGTATATTGTTATAATCGGGAATATTGTTCTAATCATGTTGTCGTAATTTTATGTAATGTAATTAGGTATAGCGTCAAATTCAAGTCTATTATTTTATATTATATTATTTACCTATATTATATTATTTACACATTTTATATTATTTACATATTTGAATTTACAAACTTATGAAATATTGTTCTGTCACTTTCCCCTATCCATTTTTTAATTGTTTGTATTGTTGTATATTTTTTAAAAAATCGGGAATTATTGAAAATATTCTAGGTGCTAGATAGGAACAGCATTTTTGATCTGCAGTTTTTTCGCATCTTGGTGTAATATATGCTCTTCTCTTAATTCTCGTTTCGTACTTGTGAGAAATGGGTTCTATTTTAATTTTTTTTTGTTTAGTAAATAATAATATTTTTAAACAAAAAATCTGCCGAATATCTAATAGCCCCGATAATTTAAATAGGGAGTTTGTGGAGTAAGTACGACTTTTCCCATATATTATTTTTACTTTCCTATCTGTATACAGATATAAGGAAAGTATAGGAATCATGATTTTTTTCGACCTCGAGTTTTCGACGGATTTTTACGTTTTGAGGTCCCCTGAATCCGTTTTGACTATTTTCGCGATGATGTCTGTGTGTGTGTGTGTGTGTGTGTGTGTGTGTGTGTGTGTGTGTGTGTGTGTGTGTGTGTGTGTGTGTGTGTGTGTGTGTGTGTGTCTGTGTGTGTGTGTGTCTGTATAACGCATAACTCATGAACCGATACACGGAAAAACACCAAATTTTAAACTTAAGCTTTGTTCCAACGTCTAATGAGCTGATTAGATTTTGGGCAGAGTCGGAACATCTGGGGGGGTACTTTATAGGTGGTCATTTTTATATTTTATGGAATATATCTGTTATTTACGTTTGGGGAAGAAAATTCTTCAAATGAAAGTTACTTCTTATTTTATGATCTATAATTTTTGTTATATACAAAATTTTCCTAAAATGGTCCGTATTCGCGAAATTTGATAAAATGTAAAAAAATATTTTTTTTTATAAAAATTGTTCAAACAAAAGTTGTTTGTAATATAATTCTCTATAATTTTTATCCTATAGATAATTTCTCTAAAATGGACCGTATTCGAGATATTTGAGAAAATGTGTAAATTTCGAAATTTGAAGAAAACTCAAAAATGGATAAAGAAAAAAACATTAAATTTTAAACTTAAGTTTTATTTCGGCCTGACGTGAAATGATTAGATTTTGGACAAAGTCGGAACATCTGGGGGGGGGGTACTTTATGGGAGGCCGTTTTTATATTTTATGGAATATATCTGTTATTTATGTTTGAAGAAAAAAATTGTTCAAATAAAAGTTACTTCTAATATTATTATCTATAATTTTTGCTTTATGTAAAAATTTCCTGAAATGGTCCGTATTCGAAAAATTTGACTAAATGTGCAAAATTCTGATTTTTATGAAAATTGTTGAAATAAAAGTTGTTTGCGATATCGATCTCTATAATATTTGTTTATACATGATTTTTTTTAAAATGGACCGTAATGGAAAAATTGTAGGAAAAGTGCTAAATTTAAATTTTTCAGTATTTTCATGTATATATTTAGTTTATCCTCTAAACATTTATAGAGATGCTGCAATAGGTTGTACAAAATAACCGGAAAAAGCCTGTAATACCTAGATAGGAAAGTCATGTGTTGGACACATCAGATTTTATATGTATACAGATAGGAAAGTAAAAAGTGCTTTGTATAAGAACATCAGATTTTTATTAACCATTTTTGAATAATGTCTACATTTTGTAAGTAAAAGTTACTTACTCCGCCCCATCCTATTATTCCATAACTCAACTGCGATTGAATTAATCCATAATAGAGCGGCTTTAGGTGAGCTTCAGTTAACAATTTTTTAAGGTATCTAAATTTCCCTAACATGCCTCTTAATTTTTGTACAACCGATTTAATATGAAGGTTCCATCTTAGATGTCTATCAACTATGATACCTAGATATTTAACTGATTTTGCAGCTGGAATTGCACTGGACTGATCTATTTCTAAAGTATTAAAATTCGGTAGATTATTTTCATATGATGTAAATGGTAAATAGTGCGTTTTTTCAATATTTAGTGTGAGAAGGTTATGTTGGAACCACAATTGTATTTTCTTAAAATCCTTTTCAGTTTGACTTTTTAAATCATTCCAATTCGAGTCCTCGTAAAGAATGGCAGTATCGTCCGCAAAACTCATAATTTTTCCTGTGGTATTGAGCTTTATTAATTTTTTTTATATATCAGGAATAATAATGGACCCAATACTGTACCCTGAGGAACACCACAAGAGACCAATTCAGGCTCACTGACGACACTGTCAATTTCCACGTATTGGATTCGTCCTGAAAGATAACTTGAAATCAAGTCAAACATTGTGCCTCTTAATCCGTATGACCTTATTTTCTCGAGAAGTTTCGCGTGAGACACAGTATCAAAAGCTTTTGACAAGTCCACAAATATACATAAACTTGGCGTATTTTTGTCTAACTTTTGGTATATATATGAAGTTAACTCATAGATTGCATCTTCTGTGGATTTACCTTTCCTAAAGCCATATTGACACTGTGAAATTAATTCATGTTTATCCAAAAAATGTATTATTCTCTTTTTAAGGACTTTTTCAACAATCTTTGCTATGTTGGATATCAATGAAATAGGTCTATAGTTTGACATCTCTGACTTACTCCCTTTTTTATGCAGTGCTTTAACAATACCTACCTTGAAAACATTTGGGAAACAACCTGTAACCACGCAATTATTAATTAAATAAGTTAAAGGTGTTGAAACTTCTTCACATATATTTTTTAGCGTCTCAGATTTAATTTTATCGTGTCCTGGTGATTTTTTATTCTTAAGTTCATTAATCATATTTTTTATTTCAGATTCTGTAGCAGGATTTAGATACATTGAACTGCACATATTAGTGTTTTCTCTAAAATCATTTTGAACATCTTTTACTTGTGGTATTTCTGATGCTAATATTTGGCCAATATTACTAAAATATTTATTAAAATGGTTAGCTATTTCTATTTTCTCTGTTACTACATCCCCGTTTACTAGTTTAATGTTATCTATTTTTGTTTTAGGTCTAACAGAATTGCAAGCCTCGTTTACTGTGTCCCAAAGCCCTTTCGATTTATTTTTATTTTGTTCAATGTTATTCTGAAAATAAGTTGTTTTTGATATGTCGATTAGTCTTTTTGTGTATTTTTTAAAATAATTATACCTAGTTTTTAATTTATGGCAAACATCATTATTATTCCTGCAAATAAATGCAAGGATTTTAAAAGCGTTAAACGTGTCACTACCGCAATTTAAAATAACTTTGTTGCGATCCAATAAATTGTTGCATTTTGGGTGTTTTTGTTAATCTTTAGACTTTTTTGGAAAAATTTCGGCTTGTGTATAGCTAACAACATGGTTCGCGAGTGCATTTTGAGCAAAAAACCGGAAAATGTGGGTGCTGAAGTATCTTTTCATAAGTAAGTAAGGTTAGGTGATGATGTATTGCATAGTTCACTGGTGTAGATTTAAAGATTTTTGCCGTAATATCACATGTATTTTCTACTTTTATATTACTATTATTTTCTTTGGTCTTTCAACATTATTAATTTCGCAAAAAATTGTAATTCTTAGAAACACTTTAGTCTGGACTATAGTGGTAAAATAAATAAATAAATATGTGTATGCTTGATTTTTAGATTCCCAACTGAAAGGCATACAAGAAATATTTGGCTATCACTTGTAGGACTTGAAGAAAATGAAGGTATCTAAAAAAGAGTGTTATGCTCGGAGCATTTTGATCCTAATGATATTCTTCAAAAAGCAAATATCTCAAGCCTGGAGCACTGCCAAAACTAAGTTCATTGTTTCGAGGAAGCTCATTTAGGTAACCAGGGCCGCCGAGAGCCAGGCCGGGCCCCAGGACAATTATCTAGATCGGGCCCCGTAACAAAAAAAGCTGTTCAAACAAAAACTTTTCCTCTCTACTTGAATTGAATTTCCTAAAAAAAAAAAAAAATCCTCAAACAAAAAATTTCTCCTAAAAAAAAAGGTCCTCAAGCTAAAACTCTTTTCCTCGTAATTGACTTTTCTACAAAAAAAACCTCCCCAACCAAAAACTTTCCCTATTGTCTTCTGTCGAATTTCTCATACAAGACAAGACAAAAAAAACCAGTTGCCGGGCCCCCCTTATACCGCTGCCGGACCCCCATTTGAGTCCGGGCCCCGGGAATTTGTCCGGGCTACCCCCCCTCTAGTCGGCCCTGTAGGTAACTAAAAACTTTCTTAATTATGTTTCGGAAATGTTCATTTAAGTGTTTATCCTTTAAGATGAAAGTTGGTAGTTTATCTTACAAAGAAATTTTTATATTGTAAGTTCTTTAAATTTTGTAGGTGCTTAACAAGGACACTTTTTCTAAACTCATATTACATGCCTCTTTCTTTGATTATATTCATGTACTACCTTATTATTAATCAAAATGTATACTTACCTTCACATTAAAAGTTCTGAATACTCTGTTACAGCTCTGATTCCAGGATCAGTATTTTTGACAGCTCTAGTAAGAAACCACAAGATAATTTATCTATGCCGCACACATTTATGGATGATAATAAGTAGGTTAGTTTACTGCCTAGTTTTACAAGTTAAAAACTATCAATGGATAGGTTTATTGTCGTATAGTTCTACGTGTTTTCGGATTTCACAAAATTCTTATTACCGGATCCGCTATAAGAAGCGTTCCATTTAAAATCCCCACCTTGTATATAAGTATGGTAAATTTATTGATTTAATAACTTTTATAAATTTAGTAGTGTTAAAAATCTAAATTTTGATTTAAAAATCTCTCGTGTACCAATTTGTAAAACTGTTCAAATTTTAACCCCAAAATTGAATTCGTAAATTTGTTTAAAATAAATCTTGATTTATTTATCTTGTTTTTATCTTTATATGTAATAAATGTATTATTCTTGAAAAAAAAAATGTTTTTAAGCTTTTTTACCTACATTCCCCTGAACTTCATACCCATATACTAAATCCAATCGGTTTTAAAGTTTAAACCATTATAAAGTTTATTGCACACCATATCGGTTAGTATTTCATTATTTTTTTTTATAATTAGTTATGATTTTATCTTTAATAAGATACGCCACTGGTATTAACAGACTTTGAGTTGCGTACAACAGCAGCGTTGCCAGACGAGATTTTCGATTATTGGGACTAAACAAAACATACTTTATGAATGAAATACATCATCTGTTGTTTCTTTTATCTAAGTATACTTCTGATTCTTATGTCTTTTTAAAGAGTTACATCAGTGATGACCTAAAAGAGCTAAAAAAGTTGTTTAGATACTAAATTTCTAGTTTTTTTGACTATATTTTTTATGTAAGCGATTTGAGGTCTTAAAATACATTCCTAGATAACATTTCAATTAAATAATCGTTTAGTAATTAATTCTGTAAATCAGTGAATAAAAGTTAGTAGAGATTAAGTGTCAATTTAAATTTTATTTCTTTTCATCTAAAACCATACAACTGCAATAACTACAATAAAAATAATTTTATTACATACCGTTTAACTTCTTTTTTACGATCTTCAAACAATTTATATAAAAAAAACTCGTAACTTTTATGTTAAAATCAATGACATAATGGTTTGTTTTTATTCGAAAGTTGTCAATTACATATTCAATTGGCATTTATACTTAAAAACATTAAATAATATAAAATGACTCCGAGAAGAATAAGTGACAAGTCAAAGGACTGTAAAGGTTCTTATTTCTTTGTTTTCCTCTGCAATAGTCTTGTTTTGTAAGTCGGCACCATAGGAATAATATAGAACACCAATATAAATATAACATTTAAGCAGAAATTGAAACCTACTGTGCATAAAAACGCGTCTCTGCGCCTGACATCGCAAAATAGTGTGTCTAGAACGTGCGCAGTATGCATGACTTGTCCCTGCAGTTTTGCCAAGTATATTAAATATACCTAACACAAAATGATTTAAAATTAATTTATTTATATTTATATCTAAGAAATATCGCCACAAAATAACTCATAAACATTTAAATAATCAACTAATACTATTCCCAACAATATATATAAATACGGTGTTAATGTTCAATAAGCGATTCACCTACAAATTCAATATTGACCTGGCAATATTAAATCCGGTGTTTCAAGGCTATATGACGCCGCCCTTACAGGACCGTTTGTGATATTTTGGCTTGAATTTGTGGTTTATTATTTAATTAGACGGTGAAAGTTGCATTTTATTTTTAGTTTTGTGTAAGTTAAATCCTAGGTACAATAAAAGACATGTTTACATTGGCTAATGAAAATGTAATCAATGTATTTAGCAGCTGTTTTATTTATTACAAGATTTATGTCTGGAAATCTAAACCTATCTAAGAATTACAATTATGTAAATAGAGAACTGTATATTTATATACAGGCTGCCCAGCGTCGGGGAAACATTATCGGTATCTAACAAAACAATGAATGATTTTTTGTTAAAATTGTTAAAAATAGTAAACAGACTATGATCTTTCCATCTAAAATATTCTGACAGTTCTGTTATTTCCGTTTTATTTTAAATGAGATCCCACTTCTATACAACGCTCATGACGTCAGATAACGTGTTTTAGTCGGGTATAATTTGAATTAAAAAATTTTAAAATTGACCCTTTTAAATTGTACCTTTACCTAACATTATGGCATCACTGCCCAAGTTAGCATCGGGTATATTTTCAAATGTAGATAATGAACATTAACCCTATTAAATTGTTCCTTTACCTAACATTTGTGACGTCACTGGCGGAGTTGGCATGGGGTATACTTTCAAATGCAGGTTTCAAGGCATTTTAAAACATAAACCCGATCTCAACGAACTTAGAATCTCTTTTGTCACTCGATATTTTAATCGTTCCCAGCTAGCACAAAAACATCCCATCTACGTTAATAAGCTGCAATTTTAGGCTCTTTAAGCTCGCATGTGATGTACTTTTCATGTAACCCTAATATCCCTAGAACTGCCGAATGTTCGCAACAGCAAGACTTTTATAGCACATCTCACAGAGGTTACAAAGTGAAGTTCGGAAAACATCACACTAGCACTTTTATGGTACTTACCCCGAAAGTAGCTCTGAAACGTTCTATAGATGTTATAATGTTAATTAGCTTTACAGCATTATACAGTGTGTCCACGGATGGAATTAACTATACTCGTAAAAATATTTATTTTAAATTAGGAAACTAATTCTTCATGATTTATTTTGCTTGTTAAATAAATTCGATTCACAGAGAGAAATTATGAAAAATAACTTTTTTTAATTTAAAATAAATATTTTTACATGTATAATTAAGTCCATCCATGGACACATTATATTGTTCGTTATGTAATGTAATACAGAGAGGCTGAAATTGAAGTATAGTAAAAATTCAATCGAGACATGGAAATTTCAAATAAAACAAAATATGTATATAAATTTATTATTAAAATGTTCTTGAAATCAAGTAGCAATATCACAAAAGTAGAGATAGGTATATCGCAAACGCAGTTACACATGTGCGATAGTAGAAGCCACCTATAAAGCACTGAACGATTGGACAAAATTAGCTTAATAGTGTAATAAGGTATCAATATTGCAAAGGTTCACTAGAAACTTAAACAGTGAACGATTCTACAAAAGTATATTTATGTAATAAGGTACGTTTTAAGATGTCAATTGTATGATGCTAAAAAAACTAGATCTGTGAATAATAGATGATTGCAACAATGACTACGTATATATTAGGTGAGTTCGGGCTGTGCACTCCAGAGTGGAGTGGAGTAAGTAGGCGTAAACGGAGTGCGCGTATGGTTTTACTCCTTTTACTCTCAGAGTTCAATGTCAGTTGTCAATGTGACATACTAATACTTAAAACCTAATCGTTCTTATCAGTAACAACCGTATAAGTTTCTTCCATATTAATGGTATGCACGGGAATCAAATAAAAAGCATTTTTACTTAAGAATTAGTCACAATTATCTTATTATCGATTTAAATCACCTTATGCGCATGCCCGATCCACACTCCACTCCACGATCTCCGAACGGTCAAAGAGGAACTTTTATTTAACTCCTTCCGTACCCGAACGCCTTATGTGCCTTAGGTACTTTAGGAGTGAATATAGTGAAAAGAGTGCGTAGACCGAACTCACCTATGATACGAGATAGCCGAGTTCCCAGATTGCTTACCTGTACTCGCAGAGATATATCATCTTTTTAAAATCAAACCTTTTAACTTTTTTTTGTATATATTTATATATTTTTATTTTGTTAGTTTATTATTTATGTAAAGGTGAACAAAAATTATTTAATTGTAACTACATGTGGCTTGGAAATATTTTTATTTACGCTAAAATGTAACATAAATATATGAGAATTTATTAGAAGAGGATAAATTTTATTTTTATATAAAATGATTTTACTTTTCCACAACATATTGAATAAAATAGAGATTGACCTACTTGTTTATAGAAATTAAAAAAAATATGCTCAAGTCTAAATCGTTGCACTTATTTTTAGATAATTTTGTCTTACTTTGTTGTTTTAAATAAAACCTCCAACTTTTTATGATACGTTTTTTTGTATTCTCATATCTGACCGGTTAATGAAAATGGCTTCTTTCTGAACCACCTGGGTTTAAGTTTTCGAATTTACAGATTTAATTAGTCATTAAGTAAACCATCGATTTATGCGCATCTCGGGCGTCGCAACTCGAGCGGAATACTTAATTTTTCGCATTTCGGGCGTAAGGCTACAGGTAGATTAAATACCCTTCGCAACTCGGGCGTTCAAGGATCAGTACCAATATTATAGTAATATAATGAATGTCACCTCTTTAGTTTAACCTGAGAAGGTGCTTTCGGCTTAAACTTAAAATTATATACGGAGTGCCGTACAAGAGGAGCTTGCCAGTTTTTAAATATTATGTAACTTTCATAAAACAAGATTTTTATTTATCTTTCTCTGCGAAAATAGTCTTTACATTACATTGTTATGACATTTGAAATTGTCGTTTTTATTGAAAAAAGTATAATTTAATTTTTATATAATAATTAGATTGATAAATAATAGTGTACCTACCTCGGCTAGCTATTTAATTTTTATTTTAATACATTTTTTATGTACAGCGTGTCTGTGTAAGTTGGCTACATATAGAAAACTTTTTTTTTATTAGTTTTATCAAAAAAAATTAATCGAACTTTACAACATGTCTTAATATTTCGAGTGTACTTTGCAAGTCAGTTTTTCCGTTTTGTGACGAAAGTCTAATTTATGTTTAGTTTATTTATTCAAAACACACTATTTTCAATTTATTTCAGACGTACTATTTAATTTATATAATACTTACTAACAATTCTAATTTATTTCTTACACTTTAGATTTCCAATACAATGTTCTATATTAAAACTGTCTATAATCAACTGACCGCCGTCTTCACACACGCGATATTTGTATCAAGCTGTAACTCTGTAACCAGAATAATCCCGATGGTCGTGAAAATTCCAATTCTGACTCAACGGCACACTCCGTCCGTTCTACCCGTTTCTCGAGCCTCAGCGACATTCCCAGAATATTCCATCGCCTCTAACATGAATCGGCTGCCCAGACGTGAAGGCCGCGTGCTTAGACAGAGTCGGACTTAATAATTTCATGACAGTTTGTTAAGTCTTCCACGATGGCATTTATTTGTCGGTCGAGATTACTATAATTTGTGGCTCTTTTATTTAACTATATTTTAATATTATATTTAAACGTTGTTATGTAACTAAAATTTAATCATTTTGTTAAATATATATAATATGTAAAAGATTATTGTATTTCAACCTTTTTAACGTTTGGTTAATAATGTAAACCAAATATCTACGTTATTTTAATATTAATTATTCTAGTTTATTTTAATATTCTTTTTAAATGTTATTATGTAATTGTGGTTCAACCGAAAGTTGGATATTAAGATACATACACGTTTAATATTAACGTTTCTTTAAATTACATAAAACTCGTAATAAAAACATTATTGTATCGAAACACTTTGACGTTTTGTTTATATTTTACCTAAAAATATTAATTATTCTACTTTATTGCAATCATATTTTTAAACATTTTCATTGATTATACTTAGAAAATATTAAGTTGGTTTATGTTTGTTATGTTGTGGCCAAGATTTGAAAAATGTCTCATTAGTAAGAAGAGAAAGATGATGGGTTATATTGTAGTCATTTTATTTTAAGTAATATAATTTTATTTTAGAGACACCATATATTCTAAATAATTGGAAGTTTGCGTCTGTTGTTGGTTACATTTCTGAAATATCAGTATGTTATATTTCTAATAGGTTTCAAATTATTATTTATAAAATATATGAAATATTACATTTACAGGATATTTTTACATTTTAGGAATGTTTTAGAAATGTTTCTGAGGCATTTCGTAATATTCATATATTATTTTATCATATTCATGATTTCCTTAAAATGGTCCGTATTCGAGAATTTTGACAAAAAGTGCAAAATTCGAATTTTAAAGAAAATTCTTCAAATAAAAGTTGTTTACAATGTAATTCTCTATAATTACTTTCCTATCTGTATACAGATATAAGGAAAGTATAGGAATCATGATTTTTTTCGACCTCGAGTTTTCGACGGATTTTTACGTTTTGAGGTCCCCTGAATCCGTTTTGACTATTTTCGCGATGATGTCTGTGTGTGTGTGTGTGTGTGTGTGTGTGTGTGTGTGTGTGTGTGTGTGTGTGTGTGTGTGTGTGTGTGTGTGTGTGTGTGTGTGTGTGTGTGTGTGTGTGTGTGTGTGTGTGTGTGTGTGTCTGTGTGTGTGTGTGTGTGTGTGTGTGTGTGTGTGTGTGTGTGTGTGTGTGTGTGTGTGTGTGTGTGTCTGTATAACGCATAACTCATGAACCGATTCACAGAAAAACACCAAATTTTAAACTTAAGCTTTGTTTCAACGTCCAATGAGCTGATTAGATTTTGGGCAGAGTCGGAACATCTGGGGGGGTACTTTATAGGGGGTCATTTTTATATTTTATGGAATATATCTGTTATTTACGTTTGGAGAAGAAAATTCTTTAAATAAAAGTTACTTCTAATATAATTATCTATAATTTTTGTTCAATGCAAAATTTTCCTAAAATGGTCCATATTCGAGAAATTTGACAAAATGTAAAAAAAATTATTTTTTATAAAAATTGTTCAAATAAAAGTTGTTTGTAATATAATTCTCTTTAATTTTTATTCTATAAATAATTTCTCTAAAATGGACCGTATTCGAGATATTTGAGAAAATGTGTAAATTTCGAATTTTGAAGAAAACTCAAAAACGGATAAAGAAAAAAACATTAAATTTTAAACTTAAGGTTTATTTCGGCCTGACGTGAAATGATTAGATTTTTGACATAGTCGGAACATCTGGGGGGGTACTTTATGGGAGGCCACTTTTATATTTTATGGAATATATCTGTTATTAATGTTTGGAGAAAAAAATTGTTCAAATAAAAGTTACTTCTAATATTATTATCTATAATTTTTGTTATATGTAAAAATTTCCTGAAATGGTCCGTATTCGAGAAATTTGACAAAATGTGCAAAATTCTGATTTTTATGAAAGTTTTTGAAATAAAAGTTGTTTGCGATATCGATCTCTATAATTTTTGTTTATACATGATTTTTATAAAATGAACCGTAATGGAAAAGTGCTAAATTTAAATTTTTCTGTATTTTCGTTTTCAATGAATATCTATAGAAAAATGTTTCGAGGTAGATGTATGTGTAAAATGTATATATTTAGTTTATCCTCTAAACATTTATAGAGATGCTGCATTAGGTTGTACAAAATAACCGGAAAATGCCTATAATAACTAGATAGGAAAGTCATGTGTTGGACACATCAGATTTTTTTTGTTTCATACATATGTCTAAAATAAAACGAATTCGGGAAATTTGAGGTAAAGTGTCGAATTTTTCTCATTATTTTCACTTATAATACCACTAGTGACCAAATTATTTCCGGAAATATTTTAGAAATCGCGAATAATTTGAAAATGATCCCGATATCATGCTCTATACTTTTTATTCTACACATGATATCTCTAAAATAAACCGTAATGGAAATTTTTTTTTACATCAACTAACTTTTCAATGCTCGCTATCTGTTAAAATCAAAGCTTGTTCTGCGATGTCATTCATTTCTCTTAAATTTTCGATAATTCATTACTACCTGAATCAGATTGTAATCAGAATCAGGGAACATAAACTATGGTCAAATTTCATATCCCGTCGACGCCCGAGTTGCGAACTCACAGCTGCACAATTTTGGAGGGCACCCGAGTTGCGACGAATTCAGGTAGTTTTATATTACGCCCGAGTTGCTAACGCACGAGTTGAGAAAGTACCAAACCATCATATCAATTCTTACAAGATACAAGGAACGTTTCATTTAAGCGGAACCACATATTGTGGATTTTGTTCTTTGTAAAAGAAGGGCCCCTAACATCTGTGATAAGTTCGACCTCTCCATGCTTCCCTAAAATCACATACCAATAGTTTTATTTTATTTTAGGTCTTTATTTATCATTTTCTGTAATTATCTAATGAATAATTATTTATCTAATAACTTAGTACCTAGGTCTTTTGTTGAACTGCAATATTACCTAAAACACATACGTTAGCGACATGCATAGGAATCTGAATTTATATAGCTGCGATTCACTTGCAGCTCCTTGCGAGGCATATCAGTAATTACCGCATCCTGGACGATCACCAGTTTGATTGCAGTAAGATACATAATTTCAAGATTTTATTTTAATTACTTATCAAATAAACATATTTCTTTTTTTGTTAAAATTGAGTGTAGGAACGTTGGGTTCAGTAGTGAAGTAAAAGAGGAGTGTAGTAAAATATAAAGTCACATTCCATAGGCGTACTTTGCAAAATAAGTTTCTATAATATAATAAATAAATAAGGTCTCGGCACAGGCCTGTCACTCCTTATACTTCCCATGTTAAACTTCGGCTCAAATCTCAATGACCTGGGTACCTCTTCCCTATTGGTCTGGGGTATTTTTGACAAGTCTGGGGTCACCAATCAGCACGTTGGTTGCTGGTACATGAGAAAAATTACATCTAAAAGTAAAAGAATATTCAGGTTTTAAGCCACTTAAAGACAAAATTAGTGTAATTATTACAAAATTTATGTTTTTCTGGTTTTTAAAATAAGGTTGACCTCGATGCCTCCTCCCTATTGGCCTGGAGTATTTTTGACAAGGCTGGCGTCACCAATCACCACATTAGTTGCTGTCACATGAGAAAAATGACATCTAGAAAATTTATTAGTATTTTTGCAGTTTTTCATTGCACAGACCTACTACAGATCTATAACAAAATTGGATTACAAATAAATGTTTAAACCAAAAAAAAGAAATGATCAGAAAGCTAGGTTATATTAGATTAGATACATTTTACCCGCATAAAATATTTTGAATTTTCAAGGTCACAGACTTTCAGATCGATTGACATTTAAGTGCGATCTCTTGTGTTAACTATATCTTTGGTCTCGGTATATAAAATGGTATAAGCGTAGTGTATATGAGGACAGGGACGTGACTATCCTCCAATCTTTTGCGTTTAGAGCACCTTTGACACCACCCACATAGATTTGGGCACCCCAAAAAAAGCTTCGCTCCCCCGCCCTTTGGCCCACGCTACGCCACTGGTAATGACGAGTGTGCCTAAAGGATCTCACATTAGTTTATTGTTATTTAATTTGTTACATTAATCTGTTAATAGTTGTGATTGATTTGTTTTATGCATGGCAGATGTTGATCGATTTATAGATTTATATGAACTACTAAAAATAATTTCGTTACAAAAAATAATAATTAGTAAAAAGACCTTCTTTTTCAACTTAACCTACAAAATTTGTAGGTATATAAATTACTTTATGTATGATAAATTGCACCTCTTTGTGTTTATCTCTTTTCATAAAAAGCGTGAAATACATGTTGTTCGTAATGAATTTATAATAAACAAATATGTAAATTAATTTCTAATATAGTTTTAACTAGTAGGCTGTTTAATTTATACATAATTTATGCAAATATTAATGTCATATAAATGGTATTTTTTAATAAAGATAGAATATTTTATCAGTACCGGCTTACTTACATACTAGTGGCTTTAAAATTTACACACCTCTAGAAAATATACTTTTTTCACCCGTTAATTTTTATAAAGTTGTTAATGTTAATTTTTAAACATTACTTTAAAATGTCGAAGAGAACACTCGGCAACATCACAACATCGCGATGAAATTCGTCAATCAGCAATTATTTTAATAGCTGTATTTTTATAGGAGGACGTAGAAAATAGTTTTTCTTTCACCATTAAGAAATAAATGGTCGTGGGATGAATAAGAAAGTTTTCCTGGACGACGCCTTCTTTTTGTATTAAAAGATAATTAAATAATCACGTCATGGAACGATAATCAAATTTTTATTGGCAATTAAAGCTAAGCGCCCTCTTTAGGACATATATGTTTTTTAAGTAGACATGTTCAAGTATTGCTAACCATAGCGGAATTCCGCTACGGTAGCGGATTTTCAGCCGTTGTAGCGGTATAGAAGCTGAACGATATTTTTTAATTATATAGCGGAATTTGTGTCTACCAATATGTGATCGCAGGTACTTTATACAGATAAGTCAATAATTTTATATTTGAAGATTACAAAGTGCCTTATTTTATGTAACGAGTGTAAGAATGATTTTGTTCTCTATACAAATTTAATATTATTTTACGAAACAGTCGGTTTTTAAACGCACGAAATATTGGTCTTCCAAAACAGTCACAGCCTATGTTTATAACATTATTAAGATACGGAGGTATTGGAATACGAATATGGAAACTAAGGGTAAAATATCAAGCAGGCATAGAATACAGATTATTTAAAATTTGAGTTAGTTGCTTTACAAAACAAAATTAAAGTTTGTTCCAATAATAATAAAAAACTACAGTCTGTTCGCTATTAGTCAAATTAGTCATTGACAACCAGTTCCAATAAGCCTCTTCCCAAGAAATTAGGTAAAATTGCCCTAATGGTCAGATTTAAATTAAAATAACATTAGGGTAGGTACTAAATTTGTTAGAAATATTGCAGTTGAATTGATTCTTTGCAAGTGTTGACATTGTATGTATATTGTAAATTAATTGGAAATTTTAAAAATGCCTAGACGTGTGTTGGATGTAGATAGTCTAATTTGTAGTGTACATAAGTATTTTACGGATGAAAAAGAAAATGGCGGTCCTTTAAAATCGGTAATGTCTGTACAACAACGCACATGCGATGCTCTAGGAATTAGTGAAACCAAATTAAGAGGAGTATTACAAAATCACAATAGTGAACTGCCGAAAGAAGATCACCGCAAAACTCGCCCATCATTGAAAACGAAAGATATTCCAGATGGAAAAAAATTTGCAATTCGTGATACCATTTATCGAATGAGGGCCAACAAGGAACATGTGACCTTAAAAATACAATTCTCTCGGAATTAATAGATAGAAAATTTGACGACATTGGCAGAACAAGTCTATGACAAGTGATACATAACTTGGGTTTCAAATTTCAAAAGGAGGATAACAGAAAGGCCCTTTGTGAAAGAAGTTCTGTCGTGCACAAGAGAATAAACTTTCTAAGAAAATATTCTAAATTTAAAGAAGAAGGGCGAATTTTATATATTTAGACGAAACATGAATATTTTCTAGGGGTGCCACCAAGAGAATATGGCAAGATGATAACGGAAAGTCTATCAAACATACCGATGGAGAAGGGAAGCGACACATAATTTTACATGCAGGAGGGAAATCGGGTTTTATAGAAGGTGCTGATTTAATATTTTCATCTAAATCAAAATCCAATGACTATCACGATAATATAAACACAGAAATGTTTGTAAAATGGTTGCATGAAAAACTTCTCCCAGGTTTAAGTGAGCCCAGCGTAATTATTTTAGACAATGCCCCTTACCATTCTGAAGTATTAAACAAAAATCCAACGAATTCTTGGACTGTTGATAAAATTAAAGAATGGTTGACAAAGGAACATATACCATTTCCTCAATATATATTAAAATCAGAATTATTACGCTTGGCAAATATACACGCAAAACCAAAAACCTTTGTTGTGGATCAGATTATTAAAAGTTACGGTCATCAAGTTTTACGTCTGCCACCGTATCATTGCCAGTTTAATCCCATCGAATATATATGGGGAATAGCAAAACAATATTATGACAACCATATTGGGCCTAATGGTTATAGTGACGACGCAGTTCGGGAAACTTGGCGAAAAGTACTTTCAATTGCAACTCCAGAAGTGTGGCGGAACTGTATATCCAAGTGCGAGAAACTAATAGAAGATTGGTGGACTCGTGAAAATAAAATAAACGAAATAAGTCCAATCATAATAACAATTAATGGTGATGATAATGACTGATTTTCATTTTTGTTGGCAAGTTCAATTTTTTTATTTTTCATTTGAAATTCTTTACATGAAACAAATTTTTGTTAGAAAATATTTTATTTGAGCTAAATAACCCTCTTATTATACATAGACCATATTTTCTGTGTGAATTGTAATATAAAATTATTATTAGGTTTATAATAGTCACATTAGACTTCATTAATGAAGAAGTTTAATTCTGCTCTCAATTATACAAAAGATTCTCCATTATTATTTAATTAAAAAGTTGTACATTATTTTTCATTTCATTTAACCAGTTGATATTTCCCCAAATAACAGGTCAAAATTTCGAGTACTTACCTGGAAATACTCATAAAATTTTTAATCCGAAACCCGCGTAAGTATAGCGAACAGACTGTACCTTAATAGACTGGATGCCGAACCTGACATGCGACTTCAACTCTCTTTTATCAAGCCTGATATCAAACAATTGATGAAAATTAAAAAACAATGTCAGACCTCCCATTAGATACAAAATAAATAATGATGTCAAGTAATATGATTTTTATTAAAAACTACACATAAAACCATTTTTTTATTACGTATTTTAGGGCTTCGTTTTGCTTTCCAAAAGGGTTCTATCGCCAAAAAAAGTTTGAGAACCGCTGCTCTAATGCTAGACTATTTTGCTATTCGTGATTTTAATTGTTGTTGTAAGCTGTCATAATTTTAAATCATAAATACTGATTAGTCCTAATAATTTGCATGTCATTTTGACATAATAATTATAAACTTTATTAGAATATATTGAGGCCAATTCCAGAATTATAAGGTATCAAAAACATTATAAACAGCATACATTGCTAATATTTGAGTTAGTTATTTGAGATTAATTTAAATTCTCAATTACTATAATAATTGAAGTGAAACAACTCTACACTTTTTTATTTTTTAACTAATTCCAACAATTTTTTTTAGTTCTGTAGATAATTAAAAGTTCTTCGGAAAGATTTTTTTACCAAAGTTGCAACAAAAATAAATTTTGAAATTGACTATTTGTGTACCTCGGATGTTTTACGAAATTCTTAGAGAAAATCTGAAAACCGGCAACACTGTCTTCCAAAATTAATACAATTTCATACTGAAAATCAAAAGACATAAAAACATCATAAACAGTATTGAGAATGGTTATATTTCAACTGTGAATTTTTAGTCATGACTTTACAGATTTGTAAGTGGTTGATAAGTAAATATAAGTAATTTGTTATGCAAAAATGCTAGGTCATAAAGCAAAGAACATACCCAATTTGCTCTGAAATTAATAGAATATTTTTTGAAATTAAGGAACATACGATAATTTATTTGATAAAACTTCTGAAAACATTAAACAAGGGCCAGACATTTCATTTCTTGTATAATAAGAACCAGTTACCCATTTTAAAGTAAAAGCAGTTTCTTAATTTTTATTCACATTACTCAATATTAAATTAACTAAATTTTGATACTAACGAGTTCATTATTATGTTGAAAAATTTGATGAAAAAGTAGAAGAAAAAAATTATAAATATCCGTCATAGATTACATATAAAATTTACATAAATAATTCACCTCCTTGATTGAGCCTTCTCTCGATTTTATTAAAACATATTTAGAATTTTTATAGGAAACGGTCGTGTTAATTAATTCTTGCAAGTTTTATTGATTTTTTTTATTATTGTAACATTTAATAAAGATAGCTATTAGAGTTGATTGTTATGAACAATAATTACTTTAAAAGGTTAATACCCACTTCGAGTTTACCAGGAAACAAAAAGTACTAAGAACCAGCAGTTTACTTTACCCTCTTCTTACTCCAGGATTGAATAAATATTATGTTATAGTAATCTACGTCTCAAGTCACTTTACGTATATGTATCGTACATTCTTTTATTTCATAGTGTCTACAACTTTAAATACAAAGTTAAATGCGTTATTTGACATTAGGTAGTCTAAGTGGTCATTTTGTTAAATAATAAATAGGTTAGTAAAGGTAATCGAAGTAGCAATGTAAATAAAGGCATATTTTTATATAAAGAATTACCAACAAAATATAATTAATCTCCGGGAAAAATAGCCAGCATGAATGAAATTTGAAAAGCGCAGAAGCTGTAAAAAACTTATTCCTGCCAAACTTTTAGCAACTGACGAAAACGTGTATTAATGAAGATGTGTTGTTGTCCTTCTTCTTAGACTTGGTAAGATGCTTCCTTAAGAATCTTCGTTTTAACTGATATAATTTTAACTTTCACTCGAAAGGATCAATTAAATCCTAATGATCAAAAGTACCCTATGTTTTAATCGATGCTGATCGTCAATGAGAATGTTGATATTTCGCATTTTCCTAAGCTAATGGCTTTAAAAAAAGCAATACTTGGGATACCATCCAAATGCTCCCATTCACGAAAGCCAAAAATGTTCAAATGGAGTGACTGCATTCCAAAATCCCTATGTAAATGTTTAAAAATGGAATGTATAGGCGTGGCAGTTTTGCTAGATATCCAGACATCCGAAACATCTACTGAAATCTGGTAGCAGCTGACACTCGCGTATCGGGGACAACACTAATGATTTGTAATTGCTATTGTGGGAGGTGTTTGTGTGAATGCGTATTGTTTGTTTTCATTTACGCCGTGACTAGCAGTACAACGAATGTACACGAAATATTTTTACATCGAATGTATCCCCCATTATTTGTACATTATAATTCTAACCTTACTTTATTTCAGATGATGGAGTGGAAGAACGTATTTTTCTGTAGTATTTTATAAACCTAAGAAGCAAATTTCACATACATGAACAAATAATAATAATGTCGTGACAACAAGAAGACGAAGCAACGACTTCTAGTAGGGTAGCGGCTTCGCCGCTACCAGAAAGTTTCAATCCATACCTGGCTACGCCGACCGGCATAAACACCAACGGCCTGGACACAGCTCACCTACTCTGTCAAAAGGAGACCGATGTACAAATACTACGCGTACATCCGATGTGTTGCTAGTCACTGTCTTTCATTTAATTTTTAACTAGACCTAAAAAAAGTCCACTTGAGCATATAAAATACATAATATGTAGGTTGAAAAAATCACTGCATAGATTTTAGATTTTACCTAATATCTTATTTTAAAATAAATTACAGAAAATGGACAGATAAAAAACTGCACTTTTATTTCGAAAACTGAATTTAATAAAGTAACAAGTATTAGAAATTAAAAATTTAAAAAACCGACTTCAAAAACGTGCAGATGCCGTCACCACATCTTAACCAAATTTATATGGGACGACCCCTGAGGTATCCCCTTACTAACAAAAAAGAATCATATAAATCGGACAAGGTGGTAAAGCATTATCGCTAAATATACATAAAAAATGAAGAGTTTGAGGATTTTCTCACAAACCCAATTATTATATTTTGACCAAATTTATATGGAACCACCCTTAAAGTACCCCCTTTCTAACAAAAAAAGAATTATTGAAATCGGACACCGTGTTGAAGAATTATCGCTGAACATACATAAAAAAAAAATATCGCGACGAATTGATAACCTCTCCTCCTTTTTTGAAGTCGGTTAAAAATAGGAATCATGAAAGCATTTGTTTTTTTAGGTTAGGTTATTAAAAATCATAGATGAAATGCGCACTACAAATCATTAGTGTTGTCCCCGATACGCGAGTGCAGTTGACTGTGCACCACACAACACAAAAAACTACATTATTCACGTATACATTTGGAGTGATCGTGAGTGAACAGTTTCTAAACGTAAAATTCATTTGGATACCCTCCAAAGGGATTTATTCTATTTGGAGTGATGTAACTGAGGACCTTAACCAGTCGAAGAGTTGACTTGGAAAGAAGTGGAAAAATTCATGATAGAGGCACCAATTAGGCATTCCAAACAAATGAATTACCAGTGGGCAGGTTTGGTATATCTAAGGGTAGCGACATATGGTGTATTCTATCTACTTTACGTAAAATCATGAATAATGGATTACATTTAAATATTTTATGTCAAACACAATAAAAATGATATTTAAAAAACCCACCTATACATTTCTTCATAAATTGGCAGGCTTGGCGAGTACTACTTCGAATAAAAATAGCGTCCAAGTTGCAAGACTATGTCGCTATCCCCTTAAATATACAAGAATTTCCCACTGGCACCTATTGTTTGACAGGTCGTTGGAATGCCTAATTAATGAATTGCCAGTGGGAAGGTCTGGTGTATCTAAGGGTTGCGACATACAATAATTTATTCTGTCTACAATACGTAAAATCATGAATAAAGGATTACATTTAAATATTTTAGGTCAAACACAATAAAAATAATATTTAAAAAAATCGCTTTTACATTTTTTTATAAATTAACAGGCTTGGCGACTACTACTTCAAATAAAAATAACGTCCAAGATTCAAGACTATGTCGCTAACCCCTTAGAAATACGAGACCTTCCCACTGGCAGGTATTGTTTGACACGTCGTTGGAATGCCTAATAGAAAGTATTTACTTGTAAAGGTAAAAAAGTGTCAAGGCATTCCAAACACAATGGCTGCCCGTAGGAAATGACAGACTTATGATAGCTTATAATATGGCAACACTGTGGGCCTGGTGATTTGACAGGATCAATGATATAGATAGTTATGTAGATTGATCATCCATGTTTTAAAAATAAACATAATGCTTATGCCTTGAAGTAAAAATATAGTTAACTATTTTATTACTTTATTTTACTATTTTCAAAGGCTGGAAATTAGTTTTAAAACACATTTTTGCTAAACCGATTCAAATTAATGAACACTTGTCAGGTAATATGGCCGCTCGTAAACGACCTGGTTTGAGCAATCATATGAACTGGCAGTTCCAACTGGCAGCATTTTGACAGGTCGTTGGAATGCATTTATAAATTTAAAAAAAATATGAAAGCTTTTATCATAAGTAATCGCATTACAAGGAGCTTCCGGGAGATGTAGAAAATAAGAATAGTATAATCTACTCGTAGATGATGTCAGATGGTTGAAAATGAGTGGGATGATCACATCGCCTTCCACTGAGACCTAGATGGATTTAGTGTGGCTCATTTCCAACTTATAGTTCACCGTACAAGCCACACCGTTTGATGAAGGCCATGGTCTTGTTTAAAGGCGGAGGGCTTCAGTTTGGTGAATCCGAAGATCTAAAACCTAATTCTCTCCAAAGCGGAGCTAGTACGTAGAATGTGCTCTGTAGAATCGACAGTCCGATGTTTTTCTTCTCATGAGGTTACTCAGAAAATAATGTCCTATCATAAGTCCCGTGAGAATGCGCAGAACTTTGATTGGAGCTCAGGCGGCCTAACTATCCGAAAAGATCTTTATAGTCTTGTTAGCGGAAAGAAAATAATTAGTCAATTCTCTCGCTCCTAATTCTATAGCAATCATTTCTGCTTGAAAGATCGTGGCCAAAATGCCGAGGTTTATTGATTTGTTAACTCTTGACTTCTGATCGATAAATTACTGCTTCTACTCCTTGCACAAAATGTTCTTAAACCGTCCCTGAATCTTGTTTACAAAATGTGCAAAACGAAATTGTGTCTATATGTTTTTATTGACAGCTATCATTCTACCCCTCTCCACTTCATTGGTCCCATCGCATCGCAAACCAGTGTTGCCAGGTATACAATTTTTATGGTATTTATACTATTTTTTCGTACGACGATACCTGCAAGTTTTTGAGGATACCATTTTCCATTTTTTTACCATTTTTTGGCTACAGATGCCATTTTACTACTATATTTTTAACTTTTAAATTTTTATTTCATTCATTATAATAATACGAGTAAAAACAACACTCTGCGCATCTCTACTAACAAGTAACAAGAATGGTCTCACATCTCTACTAAAACACGCCCAATAATAGACGATTACAAAAATCTATCTATTATCGGGAATTCAAAAATGAAGAGAAAAAGATGTGGTCTATTTAAAAAAATATCGATGACGTTGTAGCGAAAGACGCGCAGTTGAATATAAAAATTGTCCAGTGAAAGCATTTTGTTAAACATATACGTCCTCATTGTATAATATATGTTTCTATAGGTTATAGTTGAAGATTTGTAAATACAATTTTATTAATACAAAGGGTAGGTAGGTACTAAGTAACTGGCAAATTTGTTCAGTTCAGCAAGATCATAATTAACCTACCGTCTGTTCTCTATTCTTCAGCTCTTATAATAATTTGTTATTTAAATCATGGTTAAAAAAAAATGTTATATTACTTGATTTTTATTTGTTTATTATGTGTGTAGAACTTCATTATTTGGTGTTATCAAGATTATTCAAGATACCATTTTTTGTCAGTAAAATACCATTTCTTTTAAGTGTCAAATACCATATATATTTTTTTTATCTGGCAACACTGTCGAGAACTGGCTAGTCGCGATCGCATCGCACAGCTCGAGAACACCAAGTGGAAATGCATGCGTTATAAAATATAAGAAATATCTTCACTGCGCGTGGTTGTGACTAGCACAGTCCGCGATGCGACAGGAACGAGATTTCCCAATGCGTTCTCTCCTTTACTGATGGAGATAAGGTGTACTTGGATTGTTTCAGAAAATATCCGTGGGAAGACTCTTTTAATATGTTATAGAAAAGGTAAATATTTAAACTAAGAAGTTGGTATCCATACTGTTCAAGGAGCATCGAAAAAAATCGCAAAATTAATTTTTTTGGAACATCCAGATAGATAGAGATATATATTCTGTTGCTTCAGAAGAACGTCTGCCATGGCGTCTGGAAGACACAACAGTTGATAAAAAATATGTTAAAGATCCCATTAAAAACAAAATAACTAGAATGATACAAAGATACATCATTTGTACAGGTGCTTCAGTGAGGTCAAGATCAATCCTCATCTTCTATTAATTAAACAAATAATGTAAACAAATATTTTTACCTACGTCGCTGTAATTATTTACACGCCGTGACATAATGTCATCTCATTTCAGTGCCGTGGGATTAGGGGGCTACTTAAAGATAATTAATCGTGCCATTTGACTTACAGACACCCGGAAAACCTCACCTATCATCAGCGAAACGACAACGCGTTGCGATTTGTAATCTAAATGCCATATTAACAGAAATTAAATTATTGTTAATACAGCAACCATTAAATCCTATAACTAACAATTCAAATTATTTAAAAATACACATGGGCTACTCTACAATTTGAAGACGTGTTCGCTAAACCACCAAAATGCCCATAAATGAATAGGTAGGGGGGCTGCTTGAATAATTATACTGCTTTACCGAGTCAAATAAGCATTATTTGTTCTTTCCACTTAACGAGTTTTATTTTATTGTTTCCTGTTTTCTTAAAGTTCGTTTTTTTTCTTAACCCTAGTTCTTATATTGTTGACTTTCTTTATAAAACCTTTTGCGTCTTTCATTTTTTAAACTTTTGGAAATTGAGACCAAAATATCAGGACAAGCATGAAGTTAATCAGCAATAAATTTTAACTCGCTGCTGTTGCTACGTTTTTCAGTTTCACTTTAACTAGAAGTTGACATGTCAAAACCAAAGTTTATACACACTAACAAAATCTTTATTTCTCGACCTCAATTAACAAGAGGACCAGTATAGACAGGAAAAATAGCGACAATAAATGAAAAGACGTGCACGGGCTAAACAACTACCTGCTTTGCGTATCTCAACATTAACAGTGTCAGTGGCCCGTTTACTCTTGACTGAGAGAATTTGCTTGCAAGTATAAGATAATCATTATTAATTCAGATAGAAGGATTTTCTTTTACTTCTACCTCTTACTTGCAGCAAAACCTTTTACTTCGACCTTTTCCTCTTTTTATTAATTCCACTAAATGTGGCATAGCTATGTTTAGAAGAATCATAAAAAAAACGGATTCTAGATTTTTTTTAATAGGTAGGGTATAAAAATAGTACTTTGTTTAGAAAAAAAGTAGTTTTAAAATAGTATAAAAAGATAGTATAGGTTCCAATTCAAAATTGCCTATTCAAGAACCAAAAAGTTGTACTTTTAGGCTCTTCATACAAAAAGAAAAAATACATAAAAAATCGAATTGCTGTCATTTTTTATTGTGAGAAATTATCCTCCGTGGGCACATTCCTGGAATTACTGGATCATCTGTAAAAGGTTCAAAAGATACATCATCAGAATATCAACAAATTGTGCAAATGTCATTAAAATTGGGAAAAGCGTTTTTTAGATATTAATAAAAAAATCGATTTTTTATGAAACTAACATCCTGTATCTCTGAAAAGAAGTATTGTAGAAGTATAATGGGGATTGTTCAAAAATTTTGAATCTTTTTTATGAATAATACAGTTTAAAATAAAGCTATATTTAATTTTTTTTATCTATTCATTTACCCGAGTTATTATTTTTTTAAATTTATGACGTCACCGGGAATAGATCAATAGGAACTAGCCACACAACGTTGCTAGTTAGACGGTATACGAAAAGTAATATTCGTTCGTTTGTGCACACCGTCTTACTTTTAGACTTCTAAAATATAGTTAAAGGGGGTTATGATTGACAACCTATGTTATTTTTAACAGGTCTGTTATTTTATAAACACACAGGATTAACAACCTGTTTACAAATAACGTGCCTGTTAAGAATAACATTATTTGTCAATCATAACCCCAAAACAAATATCTTTTAAATGTATGTTTAAACTTTCACCATATTTATAGTTTCATTGTTTTAAAAACGATAATAAACAAGAAAATGGCAATGCATGTGTCATCTGTCAATCAAGAATTTGTGTGTTGTGTCAATCGATAATGATTTAATTTTGATGTTTTCATAAATATTATAAGTACGAAAAAAATGTTTCCTCCCAAGATGTGATAATGATTTACATTTTAAATTCATTATTAAAAATATTTATTAGCGTTGCCAGAAATATGAAAAGAAGAAAATTATTATTATTACACAGAAATGCTACAAGCAACAGCTAAATTATGTTGAGGTTTGTATCTATACTCTTTATTAAATTGAAAATGTTTTATATATTATTGTAGTAACGATGTTTTTTTCTTTTTCTTAGATACCAGATGATTTTGAAAACTGTTCATTTTTTAAATGATGGATAAACCTTTACATATAAGAAGTGGGTAGTACCACATAAATGTTTCCAGAGTGCTTGTTAGTCACCACACAAGAGCCAGCTCACTGATTCTATCAAAAAAGAAAAAAAAGAAAAACAGAAAACAAAAAAATGCTCTAAAAAGTTGACTGGAAAATAATCTTCTACTAGAGGAGTTTTTCATCTCTATTTAATAAAAATATACCGGATCTTCAAGATGCAGCAGCAATTTCTGACATTGCCCCCTTCGGAAAATTTAAAATGAGCCTATTATAAGTTCGAAGGTGTATATCCTAAACCCTTTTCTTCAAGAACCTCCCTCGGGACCTCCTAAAAGTTTTAGAGATAGTGAAGTTTTATCTGAATCAGAAGAAACATCTTTAATATCTGATTCAGAGGGTCTTAATAATAATGAGCAGGATCTTCAAAACCATTGAACTCTCAAAATAATTGAAAATATACCGAGGGTATATTTAGGATTGCCCAACAGTGTTTTTAAAATGATATTTATGAGAAGGAAAGTGTAGCCTACATAAACCTTTTACATTTCTGTGTGAATTAGTGGTATTGTTAATTTAAAAGAACTCATTTTGTAAGACTAAATACCTAATAATTTAATAAACTGTTTGTTTTTTTTTTATTAATTTATCACATTTCAGAGATTATAATAATTGTATATATATATATATATATATATATATATATATATATATACAAAAATGTAAAATCTGCGAAAATTTTATTTATTAACCTATTGTTAAAAAATAAAAGTACCTGAATAAGTTAAACGAAGTAAAAAACACTTTATTTACAAATAATAAAAAATATATACACAAGCCCTAACAATAATGAAGATGCACAAATTAAAATTTCCTCTAAAGATTCATTATCAAATTCAACTTGTTATCGACATCATTATTTAGTTCAAATGTGGGAGAAACAATGCAAAATACTTTATGTTCCTGTGTAATTATTCCGTTTACTGTGCAAATATCTCCTTTTCTCAAGTTATTCATGGAAAATCGCATTATCTCCATATACTTGCTTGGCAGATCTAAGAATAATAAAATATTTAATAAAGGTCTGGACTATAGTCAGATAATTTTCCAGTATTTCGCATCCAAATGTTTCCAATTTTTCCCTCGTGAGTTTAGCCACATGAGGTTCCTTTTTCTTCGAAATGAATATTGTGCATTAATCGTGCGTTGATCGTGTAGAAAGTCAACGTGGAAAACACCTAGCCGATAAAAAACACTGTTGCTATTACCTCTCCGGCTGACAATCGCGTCTTTGCTTTCACTGGTGCACCTTTTCAGGCCCTACAGAAAATTCTTGGTGCCATGCAAACACACGGGTTCTTGACAGAGTTTTCCCCAAACTATGCCTGCAATCGTCGCAAAATTTTACACCCTCCTTTGCCAAAAACTTTATTATAATCCGTTGCACCACGGACACATGCACATTTTTTATCTTAACAGGCTCAACTTTGGCACTTATAAACCGAGTATTGTTAAAAAAAATGCAGTAATCATATATTGGTTTCCAATGGGCAAAACACTTGAATCAGCTTTTATAAATCCAGTTGACAAACTTATATTAATAATAAAATTAAACCAATTAGCAAAGACAAAAGAAATAAATCGAGAATTGAAAAAAAAAAACAAAACAACGAATGTTGTGTTAGGTGGTGTCAATTTTAATGTCACTAAGATGTGCGTTCAGTTATGTCGACACAACCTGATTGGTCTATTCTCGATGACGAATACATTTCAAATTTTAAATTTAAATTGGTTTTAATTTAAAAACTTTTGGCTTTTCTAACAAACTGATTATTTAAAATAACTTGTATAGCGAATAACTATTACAATATAATTAACAGCATATCTCACATGTGAATATGGCCCATTTTTTGTTCATATTTTGACATAAGAAATCTGACCTTAATGTGATAGTAAATAATTTTATTTGCATTGAAATTTTGTTTTTGAATATGAGAAAAACCCAGTGTACCTAAAGGAAATAAACATATTTTATTAAATATACCTACATAAATAACAGGAAAGTATTTTGCTAGCCGTTTACAAGTTAAATAAACAACGAAATCCGTTACAATGGTCGTTATTTCTTTTCAGAAAACTTACGTAACGACAGCCAAAATACCAGTTCTATAATTTATTGGTTATTTGAATGTTTGAATGGTTTTGTGAAGACGTTGAATTCCTGAAGAACCGCAGTGAGGTTAAGGAACTCCTCAACCGCCGGCATTCAAATGTACGCCAACGGTGGTGGAGTTACCACTCCTCAAAGCAACAAAAATTGCTGATGCACATGATGAGATCGCTCGAATATTAACTAACCGCTTCTTCTAAGTATAGGTACTTCTTTTTCTTCGGTATTAAAGGTGAACCTATTAATTATTATTCTTGAAGCTGAATAATAATCTTCAGATGGATGGTGTTCTGCGTTAATTGCGATGTGTTGAGCTCATTTCCTACAACGAAATCAGGGGCGTAGTCAATGCAGCTTCTAAAATATTACTTGGTTATATTGTTGCTTGTAATATAAAACAAATCCATATTCACAAAAATAATTACCTAATTGTAAATAATTAAAGATAGCAATGTCTGGATTTCTACTTTAAGTTATCGTAGTATTGAATTGACCATATTATTATTTGTTTAATTAAAGGTATATCTCTTTTTTAGTAAAAGTGTCTTTGTATTGTTTTATATTTTTTTAGATAATTAGAGAAAACAGTAGGACATCTTAAAATATCCCATTTCGCTAATAAAAAATATAGAATAATGAATCCCACATCAAACAGAAAAAATGCATTTTTTACTTAAAAACTAATTAAAATGTATATATTGCAACTGTTGTCAAATAAATTAATGTTTTTATACCTGACTATGGGGTCTATTCTGTAACAATTGCTTTATATTTAAAGGCCTTTAAAAATATTTTCTTCTTTACTTCTGTCATTATTTAAACGGATCTTTAAAATACATTAGAGGACTATCTTAAAGAAATCTGTTTAAATAATGACAGAAGTAAATTAACGAATACAAACATATTTTTAAAGGTTGCCAATATTTTTAAAGGCCGTTAAATATAAAGGAATTATTACAGAATAGACCCCAATGGGGTATAAGTATATATAAGTATAATCCTTTACATAAGTTTACATGAAAAAAATATGAATTATTTTGGAGTGATATGAAAGTACTAATTCTGCACTCCTTACGTTTGTCTCCTGACAGCTCACCCTGTAGAGCTGCAAACTTGGGGTCCATAAGAAAGTTGCCTTTAATGATCTATAAAATAACATACTTAAATTTAAAGAAATTCTGACAGTACCCAAAAACAATACAAAAAGTGCGGGGTTCTTTCTCAAACCAATACCCATACAGCACAAACACATTTCGGAAATATTTCAACAATGTTACATTAAAACATTTACATCTTAGAAACATTTCTGAAATATGCCTGAAACGTAAAAATGTCCTGTAAATATAATATTTCACAGTAATATTTCTGAAATGAAAATTTGAAATCTTTTAGAAATATTAAGTAGTAATATTTCAGAAATGTATTCTAGTTTTTTCTAATATATTATTAGACTAAAAAAAAAAACATTTAAAAATGTACATGTTTATTTAAAATACACAAAACTCAAAACATTAATTCTTAAACAAACAAACAAACAAATAAATAAATATGTTTTAAAGAATATTTCATAAAATATAGAAGCAAATTGCCTCATTTCCACAAATTCCTTTTTTTTAGTAAATGCTCCAAGTAAAGAAACATTTACGATTATTATAATCTAATCATTAAGATCAGTTAGCAATTTTATTTTTACCTAACTTATCTAGGGATGAAAAACTTTATAAACTAAGATTCTACTCACTATATAGTGTACTTTAGAGTCTAATTATTTAGTTACACTATTCTTAACGTATAACACTTAACATCACTGAACTAACTCAAAAGGCCTGGTCCTCTTGAGTCTTCTTATTAGATTGGCATTGTTGAGGAGCTGGATAATCTCAAGGTTTCCATGTTGGAGCAGTCGTTGTTGGTGACCACTAGCAAATTTTTGTATTGTATTTTCAACAGTCTCCACTTTAAGGGTACTATGAAGATCAGTATTACGGCAGAACTAGGATGCATCAACGACGTTCCTTAATACTTTTTTCTGGAAACGTTGAATAACTTGGATGTTACTTTTACAGCCACAGCACCAAAGCTGGCAAATTGCTTCATTTCCACCAATTCCTTTAAGTGAACTAATCTGAAACAAAATATAGGTAATTAAAAAGGATTTGTACAAATTATTTGATTAACAATAGTTTTATTAATATTGTTTTTCTACGTTCATGCAAAAAACAAAACTTTATTGAACTATATTTAGTGAAAAAACTGGGTCTTTATTGCACTCATCTGTCATTTTACTACAGCGTTTTATGATCAAGACAAACATAAATATTCAAATCAACGCCAAATATTTAGTCCATTTTCATTTTCTGTGTTACGTTTTAAAAACAATTGCATATTTTATATTATTTTCAATCATTTAATAAATAAATTAATAAAAAAATGTATTTTATTAAAAATGTCATTACAAATTATGAACACAAACGTAAATAAATGCCTCAAACAAAGGTACACGATCACGGCTACTATGATTTGGATAATACAACTGCAGTTTTATAAAACATTTTTTTGGTTTTTGCATGAACGTAGAAAAAATATTGTATGCAATTCGTGCAAAAAGTGTTTATTGCACTCGACGTGACAATTTCACGTCGCGTGCAATAAACACTTACTTTTTGCACTTGTTGCATAAATAACTATTTAAATTAACTATAATGAAACAATGGGCTGATAGAAAGTTTTATTTTAAAAGAAATAATTGAAAACGCTAAATGACAAATTTAGGTAGAAACCAATGTCTTTAACGACGAGCCGCCGCTGTTCACAAAATCTATATTTTTATTTTATTATCATGAAACTGCGGAACTAATAATTTGTTTTTAGTACTATTAATGTTCATATTAAATATGAACTCAATATGATGAATAGTTTCTTTTTTAGAAAGATTAAAACTAAGTCATTTTTCTCAATAAAAACGAAAACATCAAACAACAATAAATTTCTTTTTATATCTAAAAAGTGCAAGTGTTCCTTTTTTGAGTCGGTGAGTGTATTTTTAAACTCATCGAAAGCGGCCTACTGTAAAAAATTGGACAACGCAAGTAGGTATATAAAAGTGCAAGTGGTTGAAGGCCGTTCCAAAATTACAACAGTCATGTCATGAGCCACCGCAAACAACACAAAGAATGCACCTGACTTACCTGTAAATAAAAATTCACTACAGGTGCTATTCGTTGTCGTTGTCGGTTTTTCGTTTCGAACAATGTCGGGACGACATGAGGCATAAAAACACATCCTGTCTACCTACCTACCTTCTTGTAGCATTGGGGAGACGGGGTTAAAAATAACATCTGCATTTACATTTTTCTAACGAAACCACTTAATAATTATAAGGTATTATCTAGGCAGGTAGAGGCCAATTTTTCACATTTATTGCAAAATTATTTTAACTATCAAATCGTTTGCAATTAATTTACTTGCAACTGTAGATACAGTTACTGAGATTATTTTAATAGATCAATTTAAAGCTATTTTTCGAAAGAAACAATATTTTGTAGTAGGATAGTTTGGTTTTCGTGATGGCCATTAACAAATTTTAATATATTCGTGGATTTAGAGCATGGTTTCGAAACAATTGATGGAGAACTGTTACTCTACAAACTACAGAAATATGGTATAAAATCAGGAGCTATAAAATTAATCCGCAACTACATTCAAGACCGCCTTCACCAAATAAATGTAATTTTGGTGTACCACAAGACAGTGTTCTCGGCGCTTTATTGTTTATTATATATAAACGATAAGACGTGTCACAAAAATCTTTTGCAGATGATTTTGAGGAAGCTGTTAGTATCTTAAACAGTAAGGTAAGTATTCTGCATGACATTCTATCGACTTAAACTTTAGGTTTCGTAATATATTTTTAAAAGTTAACAGTAGTTAACAGTAGTTAACAGTAGTTAACAGTAGTTAACAGTAGTTAACAGTAGTTAACAGTAGTATCAGTGTTAAAAAGTTGACCTCACGCCACTTAGTAACTTTAAAAGAAAATGAGATAACATATCAGGTAGTTTGCTTAAATCTTTAGAATGCCATAAAAGTGTCAGCAAATAATGTCAAGTCAGCTGAAATATCAAGAAATGCTAGATCATTTACATAAATTAAAAACAGTAACGGCCCAAGAACTGACCCATGAAGAACACCCAACTTAAAATCCAGTAAAAGCGAATCTGCAGTATGTTTCCTTCTGGACAAGTAAGACCCCATCCACTTCTAAGCAACATCTTTAATACCATAATGATGAAGCTTCTGCAGCATCAGTCCATGGCTCACATAAGTAGTAGCTGCGTATTTTTTATTTTACCTGTCTACCACATGATTACAACCACTTTCTCTAAGGCATTTGTAGGACAAAATCAAATATTTTTTGTAAATAACGTAAATAATTTACTTGCAGTAAAAATTACAACTGTTCAAAGTATATAATAAGCTACCCTTTGCACAATAGAAGCTACACTTTGCACAATAGAAGCTACACTTTGCACAATAGAAGCTACACTTTGTCAATATAAGCTACACTTTGTCGATATAAGCTACACTTTGTCAATAGAAACTACACGTTGTCAATAGAAGCTACGCCACACCTTGTAAATATATACATAACCGATTCAATCAAGCTCTAAAAAGCGACGTGTCTATTGATTCTTGTTTGTATAATACTAGTTTACAAATTTTAATTTTTTTATTATACCCTGAGTGAAATCTATTACTTTCCTTAAATCTAAAAGTGTTAGCAGAAATATTATATCACGTCACAATTTCTTCATGCAGTCAAATATTTTTTTTTTCATCCACACAACGTGCTGACGACAGTTTATTGTTTATTCGTCCGCTTCAAACGACAATTATTGGGTTGTTGCATAATTAATTGCAAAAACATAACATTTATTTTAAAATTATTTAATAATATAAATACATAAAATTAATTTTTTATTATCGCACATTAAGGATCTCTCTAGAGTCTAGACGACTAATTGATTCATGTATGAATTGATTCAATTTGCCCCGCTTGAAGTAGTCATAACTAAATTATTGTGCAATATTGCAAAGACGCAACTACCCAATATCTTGTTTCGGATTGATTTAAATTGTCGAGTAGAAAGTGTAGACAAAGTTTTTGCTCGTTTTTGTTATGTTTGTGGACAGTTTATATTTTCAAAAAAGACACTCATTGTAGATTCATTAAAAAGTACATGTCTTCATTATTTTGGATTTCCTGATAGAAATCAGGATAAATAGTGGGTGCCTAATGTCATCACTCTACCCCCTTTATACATCAAATTGGGACTCATGAAAAATTTTGTGAAGGCGCTTGAGAAAAACAGTGATGCTTTCAGGTATTTACAAAAAATCTTTCCAAGCATTACAGAAGCAAAACTAAAAGAGGGTATTTGTTGGCACACAGATCCGTAAAATTATGAAAGATTTTTAGTTTGAAAGCCTTTTATCTATTAACGAAAAATCTGCTTGGAAATCATTCAAAATGGCTGTAGAAGAATTTTTGGGAAATAAAAAAAGTGAAAATTACAAAGAAATTATTACTGATTTATTGGAAAATTTTCAACACATGGAAGTAAACGTTTTTTGCACTCGAATCTGAGTTTTTCCCTGTAAACTTAGGAAGTATAAGTGACGAAAAAGGGGAACGTTTCCACCAAGATTTAAAGGTTTTTGAAGAACGACATCAAGGATTTTGGGATGAAAACATGTTCTATTTGTCAATAAAATAATGTATATGCAACTAACAATACAAGAAAGTAGTAATATTGGTTGCCTAGATGTCATTAATTTGTTACCGTAACAAAAGTTTACAAATAATCTAGTCAAAATTAGAAAAAAATATTTTATGTAACTCGTTACGAAATGCCGTTTTATGTAACTTATTCATGTTGCGGAATCTCGTTCTGTTCGTCTGACAAATATTCACTCGTTACATAAAATAAGACATTTCGTAACTGGTTGCACGAATAGGCATTATGTAGTATTACATATTTTGAATGATATTTAACACGTTTTGTTTCTCGATTTTTCTCTATTTTGACATTTTCGTACTATTTGTGCTTGGATTGGGGTTTTTGACTATTTAATAACGAATTTAATTTATTTTACACTACTTATTCAACGGGTTTCTATAGATTTTTGTCGGTATAATAATTTTATTATTCTAGTGTTGAAGTAACTCGACTAAAATAGTGTTTGTAACATTAAAACTCGTTTTCTAATATATTTTTAGCGGTATTGTTGACGAAGAAGAACTTTTAACAGTATCAATCTTACTAAACAGAGTGAACGATATTCATAGCCAATCCTGGTTAAAAAATAAAAAATGCAAGGGGGCACGTCCATTCTCACGCCAACCCTGCCTCGCGGCGCCGATGGCCCTTGAGCCTTTATATCAATCGCCAATTAATTACATAAGTAATGTTGAAAGGTTTATAGCAAGCCATTGTCGTAAATAGTAGTTTTTTTCAACCATTTCAAGTTGGGAGACAATATAAAAAACGAAACCGCACGGCCATAACGATTTTATTGCCTCTAATGAAATGAAATGTACCTATAACGGTAAAAAAACATAAATGTTAAATGAAAATATATACAAAGTCATGGACGTTTGTCAATTAAAACGAAGCTAAGGTTAGGAAAGGTGTCCCATTGCACCTTCACTTCTTAGCGGACAAAGTGAGAATTGAAAATTTTAAAAACCTATCACAGTTTGCATATAAAATTTGGGAAATTCGTATTTAACGTCTACTTACTATGTTTCTTTCAATCTTAATTCTTGAAAAAAACCAAATAAATATTCTAAAATAGTTTTGAAAAAATTGGCTTCGAGCGGGGCTTGAACCTGCATCCTTCGGGTTGTCGTCTCATCGTCATAACCATTAGATCACCGGAGTCTCACACACCCAGCGACCTAGTTTTTTAATAATTTAGCTTCCATCATCTTTCTCTCTTCTTTGTTATATTTTAGCCTTGTTTTTAGATCATATTTAACAAACCCTTATGAAACTGTTTCTTCTGGTAATACTAGTTCAAAGTTTTGATGTATCCATCCTTGGACCGATACTTTTCATTATATATGTGATGACACAACATTTTTAATAAAAGTATTACTAACCTAAAGCCTTGGTTTCTTTGAACACTTCGTCGCGGTGAGCGGACAGTCCGTCAACCGTCGCGTTTTGACGATTTTATCCAACCAGAGTATTTAAATGGGAATGGTTTTCTTGAATCCGCTTAGCTGAGCAGGACGGCGTCATGCCGTCGATTTGTCGCGAAGAGTCGGTTGATATCTGTTGAGTTTGATATCAGCGGAATCGTCGGCGTGTGCGGAGACTATATTGTTATTAATTTTAGAACAATGAGTGACAAATTCACACATACAGATGACATCATGACTTTATTTTTAGGTTTCTTGGAAATTATGTCCTTTATAAAACTCAACACGAATTCAAAAGATCTGTAGAAAGTCTAAAATACTCCCTAAATTTGGTTTCATTTCCAAAAAGCCTCCGCTGCACAGTGATATTAAAGGCGCCTTCTGTACCGCGACACAAAAACAACTCATCCACTGGCTTATTGGAAACTTTGACGGTTGCAATTGCCAGTTCATCTTGTTCTTCCTCTTCCAACAATAATAACAACGCAAACAATTTATTTGCATCCATTTTAGTACCTTTCGTTTACATTCATAATACATAAACACCACGTACAGACATAGAGAAAGTATCATTTTCTATATTTTTTAACAAACCACCTCGGGCAAAAATTGCTGTCCTCAGCGGTCGATGGACTGTTCGCTCACCGCGACGGAGTGTTCAAAGAAACCAAGGCTTAAGTCACATCTCGGAAGATATTGACGAAATATGGTTTTCCACAAATAAACTGAAATTAAATAATAACAAAATACAAATTATGAATTTTTTTTAGTAGGTACCACAAACCAAATGATAAAACTACTTGAATTAGGCATTCCAACGACCTGTCAAACAATAGGTGCCAGTGGGAAATTCTTGTATATCTAAGGGGGTAGCGACATATTCTTGCAACTTGGACACTATTTTTATTCGAAGTAGTAGTCGCCAAGCCTGCCAATTTATGAAGAAATGTATAGGTGGGTTTTTTAAATATTAATTGTATTGTGTTTGACATAAAATATTTAAATGTAATCCATTATTCATGATTTTACGTAAAGTAGATACAATACACCGTATGTCGCCACCCTTAGATATACCAAACCTTCCCACTGGCAATTCATTTGTTTGGAATGCCTAATTACTAACATACTAACCAATTAAAAAGTATAGAATCTAGTACCCATTTTTTTGTATCTCGACCTTAGATCTCGACAATTAAAAAATGTCACAAACTACAAAACGTTCTTCATAATAAATAGAAAAAAATTTCTACACACTTTCGTTCGTGATAAATTCTAATCGAAAGTAGATACCATCCCAGCTTTTAAAAGAACTAGTACTATTTCACAAAACCGTTATTTGATGTACTACCCAGAGTGGTACCTCTTGTTTTCTCGAATCAGATAAAATAAACAATCTAAAACACGTTTTTTTAATTCAAAATACAAGCGTGATTCTGCAAATGTCACATATCACTCAACCGGGTATGATTATTGAGACATTCTAATATACCTAAAGGTAACAATAAGCTTCATGCTTTTGCCATTTGTTGCCAAAATAGGAAATATACCTATTAGCGAAGCGGTGATTTATATAATACAAAATACAATTTATTATCCTACATATTTTTTTAATTTGATTCCGTTTTCTAGCTTTGTCGTGAGCTTGAAGTATAATGGCTCAATCTTGGGTGTTTCGTTGTAAGGTGTATCTAAATAATAATTTAATTTATCTCTTTTTTCTACGCATCGCTTAAATGTCAAAAATCGCACGTGTCTAACGTACAAGGTGTCCAAAATAAGAAAAAACACTGGCCATATCTTAAGAACCGTTTATAGTACATGTCTCTAGAAATGGCTTGAAATTATTTTGAAATTGCTAGATTCACGATAAGGGCGTAAAAATTTTTACTTAATTTTGACTACCCACTCGTAGTCATATGTATTATGCCATTTAGAAACTTTTAGCAGTTTTTAAGCGTTTTTCTCGAAACAATGGTAAACAAAAAGTAACGCAAACGGACGCTTAATGTCTTGCTTAATGGACTACTTACAACTCTTGTTATAATTTGATTTAGATATTATTGTTATTAAGGGTATGGTCCGTTATTAACCGAAATATCGGTTACTCGGTCCAAAATTTAATTTAGGGACGCGGCTGCCTGAAAATGGTGAATCAAACGTCAATTCACTAACTGCTATATTTTTACGGTTACGGGCATTCCAAATAAAATGGCTACCAGTGGGTTTTGACAGGTTATAATATGGCAACCCTGTAAGCCAGGGTCAATAAAATAGATAGTTATATAGATTGATCATCCATGTTTTTTAAAAAAAACATAAGCGTATGCCTTGAAGTAAAAATGTAAGCAATTATTTTTTGTAAAATATCTAAAGGCTAAAAATTGGTTTTAAAACACATTTTTGCTAAACCGATTCAAATTAATAAGTATTTGCCAGGCAATATGGCCGCTCGTAAACGATCAGCTTTGAGCAATCTATATAACTATATATGTATCATTGACTCTGTTAATGACAACATGACAACAGGGTTGCCATATCTAAACTGTCATTACCCACTGGTAGCCATTTGGACAGGTCGTTGGAATGCCTAATTGGTTTTAAATCACATTTTTGCTAGAGCAATCTATACAACTATATATAACATTGACCCTGTCAATAACAGCAGGCCACATGGTTGCCATATCTAAGCGTTAGTTCCCACTTGTCAGCATTTTGACAGATCGTTGGAATGCCTAATTAAATCAAATGTCAATATGTCCACATACTTTGATTACTATACGAGGCAAGAGAGAGGTCCGACACACCCAACATAGGGCGCGGCCATTTTGAACCCTGTGACACAGTTTACAGCTAAAGAATCAGATCACTCACTCTGCGTCGGCACTTTGGATCTCAATGTTTCAGTTTATTCACTGTGCAACTCGTATAATACAATATATGACAACCGCCTATAATAAAACAGCAGTCTTCTGCGTATCCTGAATTTGTATCCCTGGAGTGGATGTTATTTTGGAACTTTCAATTGGTCCGAGTGAGCTAACTGATTCTTTAGCCATAAACTGTGACTTCAAAACTAATATTCACTGACAGCAGCAAGCAAAATATCAGGTGCCTTTTAATCATCCGCTTCTGCTTCTGGAATTGTCGGTTTAGTCGTTTTAACCTCGTTTTCATCGTTATTTCCGCATTTGCAAAAAAAAATTTCGTCTGGTCGTCTGTGTGTATGTATGCCGGCACTATAACTCTAGAACGAAAGTTCTGATTGACTTACGGTTTTGATTTTTTTGAATAATTACTTCTAACTTAGAACCCGATTGATTTTCAGAATTTTCGGTTCATCATAACTACTTTAATATCAATTTTCTTAAAATCCGTCTATGCATTCCTTATATGACAATTTTAGGAATTCCAATTATTTCTAACGTCAAAATTCCTAACATTCTTTACATTCCATAAATTGCAAACATTCTCTAACGACCTGTCAAACAACAACTGTTGATAGTAAAGGTGAAATTTCTAAGGCGGGTTGCGACCTTCATACTCGCAACCATAGCCATTTTGGAGGCTATTTTCATTCGAAATTAGTCGCCAAGCCTGCCAATTTATAAAAAATATATAAGCAGTTTCTTAAAATGACTTTTTTATGGTGGTGCTATTAAGCGTACTACTATTTCGCCCCTAGCCACAAAAACACCTTCATCAAATTTACTGGTTCTCTGTCACAACCCCATAGAATAATTAACCGGCCATTTTATTTGGCAAAAATCAGAATAATGCTTGGCTGTGCCTGTCAAGTATCAAGATGTCAACTGTAATATGTGAATGGCTCTTAAATGTCAAATTATTTAAAAATGTGTAACCTGCTGTTGCTCAAGCAGATAGAGGCTTCCGATCTTTTCTGGTTATATTCAACCAGACGTATCTCAGCTTGTCTTAGCCACAAGAGATTGTTCCAATTATCGGTTCTTCTACTGCCAATTCTTTTTAATCTCTCCTAATATTGTGTTACTGCTGATACCGCAGAACGGCTCAAGTTCCACAAAGGTTGTTTGGGCCTCTTTCCTTGCCAGACTATCTGCAATCTCGTTACCCCGTTATGTCTCGATAGAATCTCTAGTTACTGTAAATATGAAAAACTTAACATTGTTAAAGCTATGATATTGTTTGATAAGTGAAATTTCCTTAGTAAAATTATCAAAATGATTTACAGTGAAGAAGAAAAGTTTAAATATTTATCTAAAATAAGATATACGACGATTCGTTACTCCAAAACGGGTAACATGTTTTAAAGTGTATTTTTAAAAAAGGTAATTCCAAAAATATATAGGGTACTTATCCCATTTAAAAAGTATGTAATTTTTGTTGTATCCCGTAAAATCTGCACGTTTTTTAGCATTTTAATAAAATTCAGTCATAGCCACAACTTTTATTCAAACATTTTTTGTATCTTTTTTGTATAATACCAATGGTGATAAAGGGTGGGTAATTTATAATAAATAACCCTATGTATTTTAGCGACTAAATCCATAGTACAACTAAAAAGAGAAGACATCTAGGAATTAATACTACCCCATTATATCATAGAAAAAAAAAATGACAACCTTTTTTTGGCTCTAAGATACTGATTTATATTAATAGTTTTTCTAAATTTGTTAATAGTTGATATTTTTATGTTCATAATATGTTTTGTATTAAATTTCTGCATATTGAGTCTGTTCTACAGTTGTAAATGTAAAAGTAATTTTACTTTTAATGAGACATAAAAAATCTAAATTGGTAATGTAGTTAGAAACAATAAATCTACAAATTGTATAATTTTTAAAATCGTATAATAATAATAATAATAATAATTATTATTATACAATAACAAACCATATGTACTTATATCATATTAAAAAAACATTAACTCGATAACCATAAACCCTAATTACGTCAATAGAACAATGTTATCCAGAAAAAAAACTAGTAGATAAATCAGTAACTATAAATTTTATAGTAATCTAGCATTGACATGGGCGCACCTAAGTTTTTTTCTATGAAAGAATTGATTAGTACAAAGATACTTGTGTTCTGGTTCAGAGCATGAGTCGATTTATCTATATGTTAATTATCCTAAATATAGGTACCTGTCCGATAGGTATTAAAGTGACCTATTAAAACTTGATCAAAGAAGGTAAAATATATTTTTTTTGTAAAACAATATCGTCCCCTTAACTACAACTAGGCAACTTGAAATTTGTGATTTATTATAGCAAATCGAACTTGTTTTCGACTATTTCGCAGGTGGTTGAAATGAATGTAAATCCTGATTACTTTTAAGTATTTTCATTTTTTTGTTGTTCAAAAACAAAGTATCTAGTTTTAGCAATTACATAAAATAAAACAAATATATCTAGTTTTTGAACTAGTAATATATAATTAGTACAACTTTTTATTGCTTTGAAAGACAAAGAAAAATATAGAAAAAATAATAATGAATATAATTATTAATAAATTTTCCTCACATGCTCTCGCTTGTGTTGGAATCATCAGATACGTCCCTTCCAGTTTCTTTAAAAGGGGAGTTTATAAAATAGCTGTATTTTCAATGAGAATTGGGGGAGGTTTGGTGTTAAATACAAAAAATTCAAGATAGCTAGTTGTAGTATTAAGGAGACGATACAAAGTTCTGATGACGTAACATACGATTTTAAATAATAATGTTATTTACACTAAACGATATCTAATTAGATACACCAACAATAAAATATTTTAGAGAAAAAAAACGGGAAAACCCAAGAATCATTGTACCTGTACCAGTATCCAAAGCCGTTACAAAAAACGACCAAAGGCCATTAGAATTATTATCAAATCAAATATCACAAACAAATTTAATTAGCAAAGGTTATTCACCGACAGTGAAGTCAAGAACCAACATAATATCTCTGCTTGACGTGGAAGTGGATACGCCGAAGGAGGATGGCGGTAATAGTTGGGCACACTCTGCTAGTCGTTGGTCTCGTGGCTATGTTGGTGCTATGCTAGTACTATAGCACAGAGACGGACTTCTATTTGACATTCGACTTCGTTCGAGCGGTAAACCGCGAATATAGCAAGACAATTTTTACAATTAATTTGTTTGGGAATTCAAAAATAGTTTTCGTTATTTCGTCGGGATAATTTCGTAAAATGTATTTGGGAATTTCAAAATATGTATATTTGAGTATTATTATGCGGATTTAGGAATTTTTTTTTTAATTTAAAAGAAATCCTTGAATTACTTTAGTATAAATACTGAATTAGAATTACTAAATTAAAATAAATTAAACTGAGACAGCTAAATTTATTTATGAGTGGTCAAAATAATAAATAAATAAATAAATAAATTCGGTATTGCCCAACAGATATAACATCTAAAGATAGGACAAAATATAACAATAGATTTTTAAGAGTAAATATTGATAAGTACTAAGATAGTAATAAATAATAATAATAAAATATACTGCATTGTGCTAACTTTATTAGCTCGAATACAGGGTGTACTATTAAAAAAACATCTGCGTTATTTTGGAGTAATAGTGCGACTAGTATATTTCTGACTTATACCGATATAACTTGATTTATTTCATAAAAATTTTATCCGAAACGCTCTTTGTAAATCTATTAGAATTAAAAAAATAAAAAAGTTATGGCCGACGTTTTTGAAATTCACACTCGTCCTTTTTACATTTACACCATAAGATCACGCTACGCTCATGCTACCCACGTCCTAACCACTACAGAATATAGAGGGTGAAGTCAATGACCGTTGGTGGGACGAGCGTAGTTCTTATGGTGTAGGTGTAAAATGGGCACACCCGGCCGACGTTTCGAAATGCGCGCGCGCGGATTTCGAAACGTCGCGTCGGCCGGGCGCGCTCGCTTCGCTCTCTACGTCCTCTAGTAGTGAGGCCGTTGTTGGGACACGTGTAACATGGTGTGGGTGTAAAAAGGGCGCGCCCGGAAGACGTTTCGAAATTCGCCCCGCGCGAATTATAAAACGTTGGCCGTGCGCGCTCATTTTGCTCGCTCCTTCCTCTAGTGATAAGACCGTTGGAGGGACGAGCATAGCTGACTCTTATGGTGTAGATGTAAAAAGGACGCGCACGGGCGCTTTCTTCCTTCCTCCAGTGATAAGGCTATTGTTAGGACAAGCGTAGCTGATTATTATGGTAAAGGTGTGAAAACGACACCCTCGCTTCGCTCGCTTTTTCATCTAGTGGTAAGCCTGTTGGTAGGACGCGCACAGATAGTTCTTATGGTGTATGTGTAAAAAGGGCGCACTCTCTTCGCTCGCTCCTGCCTCTAGGAGTAAGACCGTTGGAACGAGCATAGATGGCTGTTATGGTATAAGTGTAAAAAGGGTGCGCACTAATTTCAAAACATCTGCCAAGCGTGCCAGCTTCCAAGGTAGTTGAGACATGGTAGAACGAACGTGCTTTCATGGTGTAGGTATATTAGGAAATGTTTATATTTTGTTTATGAAATAAATCAAGTCATTAATTCAAGTCAGTTAGAAATATATCGGGTGCACTATTACTCAAAAATAACGAATGGATGGCTAATGGCTAATTAAGTTAGCACAATGTAATTTTAACGGTTTTATTTTAAATTTAATTTAGTACGAAAAACTATTTAAAAAATATAATTTTTTATTGGCACCCTATTTTACTTATTTAAAGTACGCCTCAGCGTGTTTAAAACGAACTTTAAAGAAACATTACTTAAATAATTAAATTAACTTTAATAAATATTATTGTAAAATTATTAGAGTTATAAATAAAATACAATTATGTTTGTTCGTAAATATAATATATGTCATGATCCGTGAATATTAGTACAATAACCTGTCAAAAGTTACCATGGCAACATCATCAACCCGAGAAACGTGAAGTCTAAATGCCAACTTTTTAAATATTGATCTGACAGGAGTGCCTTGTAATGTCAAATAAAATATTTCTGAGAAATTTTTCAAAAAATTTATTCACATATTTTTTCACATTCTTAATTGTTTAAATGAATGTGGAAAGTACAGTTAGTATTGTTTGAAATATTAATACTTCGGTTTTTTAAATCAGAGGAAATACTGTTCAAATTAAGATTGCTAACATTCTTGGAAGTCAATGAAGTTGTACTTCCATTAATAGCACTTCCAATAATATTTAAAACATTCTTCTTATTGCTAATGCTCTCTTCAACGTAACCAGTCGCCACAGCTGCCGACTTCCATCCTACTTGTCGTTGGATTTGATCTATTGTCATGCCATTATTCGCCATAATGGTAGCGGACGTACGTCGAAATGCATGTCCAGTATATTTCTCAGGATCGTCCAATTTAAGATAACGTGCAATTTGCTGGGGACATGATCCAAATGTATTATTACCAACCACTTGATTGGTGTACTTCCCCTTATCATACCGTAAGAAAACTCGGTCTGTACTTACATTTTGGGGGCGCAATGATAAATACTGCTTCACCAAACGCACATATCTAATTTCATCACTATCAGCAACAGTAAAACGTCGAGACTTCATTGTCTTAGATGGTCGGATAGTAATAAGCAATACGCTTTCTTCTTCCTTGATATCAGCTAAGCATACATCGCAATTCACATCTTCTACAAGAGCCAAAGATGCCACAAATAGCAACCACCTTCAAAAATAAATAGGTAATGTCCGGTGCATCTGTAAAAAACTTCCGCAAATCGTCTTCCTTTATTATATATGCCTTCTTGACAACCTCATTTTTGCTAATTGCCTTCATGAATGCATGCACTTTGACGAACGATTTTATGTCGACCCCTTTGTTTATCCTTAACATACTTTGTAATTTTGAATGGATAGTCCACATAGTCGATACTTTATACTGTTCCGACATTTTCTGGAGATAAGCGAGAACAACTCGTTCATCTATATGTATAACCATTTGCTCTTCCATCCACGTGTTGAATTTATCGTATTCTTTTTTATAAACCGCTTCGGATTTTTGTGGTATTAAGCGCGATTCTGCTTTATTATTTAAATACTCAATATTTGAACTCACTGTTGACGACTTACCTGACAGATTAAAAATATTTTTTTTTTGTAATTTTTGAATACTGGTCAACTCAGTATATTTCTTATTAAGCACGAAAATATATTTCTTATTAACTTGATTTAACTTAATTTATTTCATGAAACTTTCATCAAAACCTTTTTGTTAACTTATTAGGAATGTACATAATAATAAGTTAAGTTACTTTTTGTTCACTCTGTATATAAATTTCTACTTTATCATGTCAAATTTCCTAAATATGAGTTTGTTAAAAAAGATGTTTAGAAAATACGGCCATAGTATTTAAATTTATTACCTTCCATTTACATATTTATTTACTTCTATAATTTTCAGATGAGTTAAATTTTCTCTCTGGTAAAATATCTTTTGAATATCTGAATGGGACGACTGAAAGTTTTCAGGGTTGACGTCTCGACGCGCCTGACTCAGTAGAAATTGAATGAATTCGGCTATCCTCTTTAGTTGATATAGTCATTGACTTTGGTTGACAATTCATTTGTCAGACTAATTAATTCACTTGTTTGAAAGTTTAAAAACTTTTGGATAACCCAAAATAATGATTGTTTATTACTTTATAGATGGAGTAATATTAATATTTATTTAATATGTAAAATTTGACATCTGTACATCCAGGTATATGCAGGTACATCATTCATATCTAAGATCAACAATAACTAGACTAGATAATAACTAAACCTCAACAAAGATGAAAGAAACATTACTTTAAATTAACTTTAATAAATATTATTGCAAAATTATTAGAGTTATAAATAAAATACAATTATGTTTGTTCGTAAATATAATATATGTCATGATCCGTGAACATTAGTACAATAACCTGTCAAATGATTGACCAATCATCTGATGGCTACATCTTAAAGTTGGATACATGTTGATGTTAAAATATACTTTATCTAGCTTTTATAATGGTCAAATGGGTACCTCACCTTCTATCGACCTCTGGTGGATATTTTGTAACTACGTTGTGTTTGGTGCAATATCGTCTTTTGTTTTTATATGTGATTTTAGGGAAGTTGAAACACCTGTAATAATTGTCTTTCATCGTGGTTCTCAGTTATCACAAATTGTATGACCTAACAGTATTTATATCATTCCTAACGCAATATAACTAATTGTTTTAACAGAATTATTTCTCGACTTCATAAAATACTTTAACATTATGGTTTACTATCTACTTCTGGTTGAAACAATCAAAAGAAAAATTTAAAAACAGAACATTTAACGAAAATATAAAATGGTACCTAAAATAATAATTAATTAAAGTAAAACTCGTGAATACTGCTCTGATCGTGGACTGTACGTTTAGAAAGGGAACGGAAAAGCAGCGCGACTTCGAGGATGACGGCCATGGCACGGCCTCCAGGTATACCTTACTTACGACACATCTACTTTGACAACGAACGAGCAACAATTTCGATTCGATCCGATTCGATTCATGGCCGAGGTAAATGGCATCAAGTTCACGTCTAAATCAGTAGCGGACTATTCTTAAGAGCCACGTTACACTTCGCAATTTTCCTTGTTTGCAAATAACATTTTGGCAGATCGTATTGCACGTCTGTAATTTAACGTCCTTTGGATCTACTGTTGCAATTAAATTAGACATTCCAAACAAAATGGCTACCAGTGGGTTTTGACAACTTATGATATAGTAACATTATGGCAACCCTGTAGGCCTGGTGATTTGACAGGGCCAATGAAATAGATAGTTATTTAGATTGATCATCCACGTTTTTCAAAATGGACACAAGCTTATGTCTTAAAGTAAAAATGTAGGTAATATTTTTTTTACTATACTCAAAGGCTGAAAATTGGTTTGTCAATGACAACAGGCCCATACGGTTGCCATATCTTAACTGTCAGTTCCCACTTGTCATCATTTTGACAGGTAGTCGGAATGCCTAATTGCGACGAACTGAAAATGTATTGTCGCAAGTGGTATTGTTGTATTGCAGGATTACAGCTGCAATTCTAGAAAAAAATGGCTGAAATGAGCTATGTCGATCAGTTTAAAATTCACTAAACAATTGACATGTTCTGTATTATGTTACGTAAACTAACTTACTGGAATACGCCTTATAAGTGTGACGAAATTTTGGTTCCACTTCTAACAGAAAAAAATCATTATGTCATTGAATTTGACATATACCTTCTTACTGTTTTTAGTTTTTAAAATATTGTTTGAAGGACATAAAAAATTTGTTTTAAGGTATGTAACCAAATTATTTTTAATGTTTAATTGAATACAATCTTGTAAATAATAGAAAACAAAATATAAATAAATACCTAGTTTGATAAATCTACTGTCACTATAATTGTCAGTAGACCCTAAATAACGACATCAGTAATTTAGCGAATATGAAAGATTGTTATATGTTTTATTGTACTTTTTCTCTCATTTTATTGCTATATTGGCGAACCTGTTTCATTACCTAAGTTGGTGTTAATGTTTAGGACAGACAGCAATTCTCTTGCTCAATAGGAATTAGGCAATCTGAATCACGTAATTTTAAATGGTGGATCCTTGACAAAAACAACAAAAGTACGTGCTTTTTTGACAAAAACACTTCTAGTGAGCTTTTTAGTCTAAGTTGGTGTTATTTTTTTTTAAGTATTTAGAGTTTTTTCGTGTATTTAGTTTAAAAATAATATAATTTCATATTTAATAAGAATATGTGAATACTAATTGTATGATTTACAATAACAGTCAAATACTAATGAAAAAGTCAGGTTAACAAACTTTGTTGTTTTGTCAAGCATCGGCCTTTTTTGTCCATTCTGACAGGACATTGGATTGCCTAATTACTGCAAGTTTACAAATAAAATTCTGAACTATGCCTTTAAAAACAAATTCCCCAAAGTGACCTATATTGTAGGAGATGTAACTACAAACAAATATCGCGCAGTCGTGAATAAGACATATTCTAAGGGAGATAGGAGGGTATAATATCCGCTGTTGTCATGCCTATATCTTTATACTCGTTTTGTTTATAGAATTATTTACATATCTTAAAAAAACTAAAATAATTCAACCTATTTTATTATACCTAATTGAAACCAAAATATTTTGAATCATTATTTGTTATATAAAATTTCACTAAATTAGATGTAATTATTTTCAATAAATTCCAAAACCAAGTTAATGTTAAGTTGGATATTAAGTATTTTGTTGTTTATTATCGGCGTACATAGACTTACACATATATTCATTTATAAAATTGCTTTGTAGGGCAATCAAATCCTTTAGTCTATCCCTTCCCTAACCTCTCACCACATGCCTCTTCACTCCTGATCTACAACTGGACCAGATCGACTTTGGTATGGATGTTGACGTCACAAATATTATATATTATCACTGAATAGCTATATCGACTGTTATCTCTGATTGTGGTCTTTATTTTTTTTATATGTATTATACAGTGTGTCTAAAATTTGTGTCTCAATATGAAGAGATAGAAGGTCGACTAAATGAGGATTTTTTTAGAAAATTTGATGCTGAATTCGGATTCGTTTTCAAAATTATTAAAAGTTAGTTATGAAGTTCTGAGATATTTATAAAAAACAAAAAACTAAAAATGGTCAATTCTCTTTTTTTTTAATGCTGGATTAACCATTAATTTGAGAAAGTGACAAAGTTATGCATACTTGAGATACTTTTAATTGAAGAATATTTTTGTAGACAAAATAAGTTTGTATTTTAATAATTATTGTTTATGTTCTAAAATTACTAAAATGCAAATTTCGTCAAAACCATGAGAGTAATCGAGTCTTATCAAGAGTACCTTTTTTAAAGTAAATGAGTTGCGCAATCTAAATTTCATACTCAAACTCCTTTTCTTCCATTGGCGTAGAATTTTTAAAGGTGCAATTATTTAAAAAATCAAGTTCTACGCCTATGTATTATTATCGGACAAAATTTTATTACCATTTTTTTTGCCACCTAAAACTCTACCAATATACCAAATTTCAGCAAAATCGGCATAGGCCGTTTTAAATTTATATGGGAAAAACGATTTAAAAATTGTAACTTCAAGGCCCTCTGGAGCCCAAACGAAGCAACTTTGTACTAAGGTAATTTTACTTAAATCGACTTATTTTGGTCTAAGGAATATGTGGTATGTTTTTGTAAAGACCTTTTACAGACACCCTGTATATAGTTTATAAAGTTTTAATAGGAAACAAAAAGAAAAAGTAAATAACCAAACAAATGAGCGAAATTAATTAATTTAATGCAAGAAGGTATTTTTTATAATTTGTTTTGAATGTGTAGAGTGTAACAGAAACATGAAATAGGTTGCATTCAATTAAACTATTAATAACTTTAGCGACACTATAGGAATATGATCGTTTGAAAATTTGTTTACGATGTAAAAGTATAGTAAGCTTATTTTTGCGTCTTATATTGATATTGTGGACATCGGTTCAAAATTTAATTTTTTGATATAAATAAGAAGGAGTTTTGAAGTTTAGAATTTTAAAAAGAAAACAACCTAAATGTAGAGTGCGGCGGTTATGCATGTTTAGCCATTTTAAGTTTTTAAGTTGATATGAAACCCTCTGACCACGTCTGATACCATATATGAGTCGAATACAGGAATTTTGAATCTTTTGGATTCGATTTCTATCACTAGCATCTATACAGTGATCAAAATGGGAAAGCACGATTGAGGCACATAAATTTCGTTTAATGTTGACTTTTAAAAAATGTCTTTGTGGGTAAATAGCCTTTAACCCAGAATAAGCTAGTCCTAATTTGGCAGTTATATGTTCCTTGAACCTTCATTTATTGTCCACAATCAGACCTAAACTTTTGCCAGAGTCACTAATTGGTATATTTTCACTTCCAAGTCTTAAATTTAATAAATTTTTTACTTCATTTTTCAAAGAATCTTTGCAAAATAATACGGCACATGATTTGCTAGGATTTACTCTTAATAAATGATCTGAGCTAACGAGTTTTGTAGCCGTATTAGAAAAACCTAGATAATGTGTGATTGCCAAAAGTAGTTTCAGCATATCAAATGCTTTAGAGTAATCCAGTAAAATTTATTATTATCTTCAGCATGAATCAAGTCATCAATTACATCAGCAATAGCAGTCGCGCAACTATGTCCCTTGCGAAAGCCGGATTGTTTAGTGGGCAATAAATTAAATTTAGTTAAATGTTTTCTGATTTGAAACTCCATAATTCTATCTAGTATTTTTGATATCACTGATAATACACTAATAGATCGTAAGTGACCCATTTCAGAGGGTTTTTTGATTTTAAGAATGGGTATTACCTTTGCAAATTTCCAGTTTCGGGGAAAGTAAGATGATATAATACACTGATTAATAATATTAGTAATGTAAGGAATTATAAAAGGACAAAACAGCAGTAATATATCTGTATTGAGATCATCAGTACCAAAAGCTTTATTATAAATAATTTCTTCTGTAACAGTTTCAAACTGAAAGTTATTATTAATCTTATTATTTGTGCTTCTAATATTTGTGCTTCTATTTTAATAATCTTTTTCCTAATAAGATATAATTCTACAGTCAACAAAATGTTGGTTACTGAAGAAATGTGTAAGAGGCCAGTTGTGTTCTTAGAATATTTTTTAAGATATTTGAATTTTAAACGTGTTTTTATTAATATTTTTACTAGTTAATTTTATTTAAAAATATTATTCAAAAATAAGTTTAATTAAGGACATTTTAATGGATTTACGTATTTATTACAGATAGAAAGAAGCAGAAATTTGAGACAAATCAGACAGAAAAGAGGCCTTTGCTTCCTCGTGGTGACATGTCATTTGTTAACTTTATACTCGGTAAACACTGCTGATACACAAAAATTGTATACAGCGCATGATTTGTACCGAAATATGATCGTTTTCGAACTTGTTGGAACAAACCTATAAACAACATCTGACAACATAATCACATGTATATTGTCAATTGTCATTATTCGTTATCTATTAAAAACAAAGGCCAAATACAATTCATTTGATAGAAAAGAAGAAATTTAAGATTTAACATAAAAGTTGAACCTGTCAATTATTAAGAATAAATATTAGTGATAATCACATACTTTGATTACTATACGAGGCAAGAGAGAGGTCCGACACGCCCAACATAGGACGCGGTCATTTTGAACCCTGTGACACAGTTTACAGCTAAAGAATCAGATCGCTCACTCTGCGTCGGCACTTTTGATCTCAATGTTTCAGTTTATACACTGTGCAACTCGGATGATACAATATATGACAACCGTCTATAATAAAACAACAGTCTTCTGTGTATCCTGAATTTGTATCCCTGGAGTGGATGTTATTTTTGAAGTTTCAACTGGTCCGAGTGAGCTAACTGATTCTTTAGCAATAAACTGTGACTTCAAAAATAATATTCACTGACACTGACAGCAGCAAGCAAAATATCAGGTGCGTTTTAATCATCCGCTTCTGCTTTTGGAATTGTCAGTTGAGTCGTTTTAACCTGTCAGATTAAAACAAGAAAACCGACAATTCCGAAGCAGAAGCGGATGATTAAAACCATTGATAAGGCAACGTAAGGATACGTCATATGTATTATTTTTGATATACAAAAGTGGGACCGGTAGGCGTGGCTTTTGCACTCACTAAAATGGCGGAAGAGCAGAACCGGATTTACAAGTTTTTATTGTACTATTTCTGGTTAAATATCATTATTTGAACTATAAAAAAATTAATTTCCTTTTTATTGACATTGACTTAAAAGTTAGTGGAAGGCCGAGGTTATAAAAGAAGGGGGTTTAAAAGCTTAAATATGCCCGGTTTTCAGCCGAAAGGTGCTGAATAAAGTACATGAAAGAAATAAAATATAACTGATTTAATTATCACTCAAGTGGCTATCAAGCGCTGGAGAGTATATTATTTGCAAAATTGCAACTAATCAATGACCATGATGACATTTTTACATAAAATTTAATTTTAATCTTCAATTAATAGTTTAAACTTTAACACAATGGTGGAATATTAGCCCTAAAGCGTTGAAATCATTCACAGGAAAAATAAATAGTACATTTTTGGTTCACATAAGCGACAAAAGTAAACAGAGTTCGATTTATTGGATCAGTCGTCACACGTTTGCACTAGAGCACATAAATAACTCAATCTTTAGTTTTTCGTTTTTCTATGAGCCCAATGCTTCTGTCTTTAAATCGGAAAGTACAAGGTCGCAAATGTCAAGTAATCTAACCATGGACTCCATGGAGGAAGAATCTAACCTTACTTTAATTAACAGCTTTCTCGAAATTAAGAACAAATGTTCATACACTAAAAGCTCGATAATCAGATATGAAACTTAATGCAAGGCTCGCGGAAAATGGATAATAAGCAATCTCTGTGTAGGTAGATGCACTATTCAGGAAATCAAAATGTGGATTAATCTTACTTGGTCTTGGTACTTTTGTAGATTCAGACTGAAAGGTGTATATTTTCATGCAAGGCATTCAGTAAATCAGCGAAGCCACAACCAGCGGTGTGCAGGTGCACTTCTAACAAATGTAAAATATGAAGTGATCTTACTTGAGACCTATAGATCCAATGACGATAGTATGGTAGTTGGTTTGAGCTGGGTTTCTCACCATCTGCAGAGATTATGGCTACTTATGTAAAGGCCTACCCTAATAACACACAACATGCACCGCAAGCGTGCCGGTCCAATTTAATTGGTCTATGCACAATAATCATGCATGTATAATTGAAAGTCAGACAAAGAATGTGAAGATAAAGTTGAAGTCTCAATCATAATTAAAGTCACAGATGAAGTTAAAGTTAACAGCAAAAGAGTTGAAATTGTAGGATGGTGATAAAGGGAGGCCAACATCTAGGTAATAAATGTTTATTGAGTTAGGAAAAGTATCCACTGTGCTTTTCTTAACCACTAAGGTAAAAACCAGAATATTTTCTAATACACAATTTCTTCGCTAGGCAAAATAAGAAATAAATTTGTGAGAGTACTTCCCAAGTTTTTTCCAACAGCTCTAAGAACAAAATTGACGAAAATGGCCTAATCCAAGTTCAAATTCTAAAACTTGAACATTAAAGATAAGTATCTTACTGTAAAACAAGTAAAATCCCGTTGTTGACTAAATGGTTGAATAATTCATTACCTAGATGGAGGTAGAACAGGGACTAGAGTTTAGCAGAAAAAGCTACTAGAAAAGGTGAACAAAACAGACTGGGGCATATGAACGTCAAGCAAATATTGTAAATGCAAATAATGTGTGCTCTGATTAAATAAAAGTGTACAAGGAATAAAGTTTTAATATTTTCTTATCCATATCTATGAGTGATATTTATTTTTAATACTAGACAAACGGTTATGATTTTGTTGCTAGTCTCATTAAAAAAAGACTGTTATTTTTTTTTTCGACTTATGGCCAAGGTGTATGTACCTAATATGCCAGTCTCAAGCTTGTGTTTAAAGTCTTAATAATTGTGTTCTGTGTACGCTTTGTTACTGTTTCCCAGCGCCACTTCAGGAACAGCACTGTTAATTATTAGAACCCAACAGTGAATAGTCGAGTGGGGAATCATACCAACGCATTAGAAAATATTTTTATTATTATTAGAACTTATATACAGTGTGTTCATAATATGCACTGTACAAACTTAAATATTATATTCCTGAATTCATTTCAAGCATAAAATGTCCTATGAACAAATATCCAATTCTACATGGTTACCAAGCTGCAAGAGTTTAAATATCATAAGATATATTAACACAGTATGCCATGTGTTCCAATATGTCGAAACACAGCACTGAATGTTTGGTGCTTCGGAACTTGTCGGTATGGAAATCGCCGCTTGTTGAGGAGCTGGATAATCTCGAGGTTTCCATGTTGGAGCAGTCGTTGTTGGTGACTACTGGCAAATGTTTGTATTGTATTTTCAACAGTCTCCACTTTAAGGTTCCTATGAAGATCAGTATTGTGGCAGTACCATGGTGCATCGACGATGTTCCTTAATACTTTATTCTGGAAACGTTGAATAATTTCGATGTCACTTTTACTGGCACATCCCCAAAGCTGGCGAATCGCTTCATTTTCACCAATTCCTTTAAACGCACTAATCTGAAACAAATTATAGGTAATTAAAAAGGTATATTAATATTGTTTTAAATTAACTATAATAAAACAAACAATACTCATGCATACACAAAACATGAAGCTCTACTTTTCAATCAGCTGTAGAACTAATAAATAAAATTGGTGGAAAGACCGCAAATGTAGGTTATATTTAAATAGAAATAAGAATATAAAAAATGCCTATAAATTTGATAAACGAAATAGCGTACGATTAATGTACTTCTCAAGAAAATGCTTGGAACATATACAGCTGAATTTAGAAGGTTCCCAATTATGCTTCTTAACAAACTGTATTCACGTGCTACGTTTTTCAGGATTTTTTGGAAATCTATAAATATTATTTCGTATGAAAAAGTATTTATTCCAATATAGGTGGGCCCAAAAGTTGATAGATGATTTTTTTTGCATTTTTAAAAGCATACTTTTACACATTTTATACAAACCTGTCATAATACTGTCCTGTATAATATCTGATAATATTTATAATTTTAATACTAACCTATGAAACGTTATTCCAGTCGATTTTTCACAAAAACGTCTATCGCTAGAGCAGGAACGTATAACACAGCAAGGCATTATATACTTTATAAGTTTTTAACACTCAAAATTTGCTCAAACACAAATTAAATTCAAATTTAATTACACAAATGACACTAAAAATATAACCTATAAAATTTGACAATTTGCACTCACAGTAATGGCGGACCGGTCCCACTTTTCGTTTACGCATGTCGTATCCCTAGGTTGCCAGATCAATGATTAAAACGCACCTACAAAGAATACCTACCCAAGAAGCGAAACTAAATGGGCGATTCGTGGACAAAAAACTGCCAAGTTTTCTCAGTGTTTTAGAGGTGGTTTAACGTCAAATGTAGCTGTCATTTATGTAGAGCAACGTTTGGTTTATTATTATTAGCGTTTTGTGAAAATTGCGGTACTCTTTAAGTAGTTGTGTTTAACTAAGTAGTAATTAGAAATTAGAAAGTTTTAAAATTTGTATTACATGAAAACAAGACATTACTTTATTCGTAAATTTTATTGAACGTTTCTGCATCTGGCTGTCAAAGTTTTTTTTTTTTAATTTCTAAATCAGTATTACCTATAATGATAATTTTTATTTAAATATGTTATTTTTTTGTTTTTCAAACCATTGAAATTAAAAGTAAATAAACAATAATACAAAACAATAATTAAAATACCCGATGTTGTCAGTCCAATAGAAGGGTCAGGTCCAAAAAGGATTTGTTTGGCCGCCTTCTTGGATGGTAAATCAGCAATAAGGCTACCTTTCGATGTGGCATCTTAAGGTGACCACTTTGTTGGATGGATACTCTTGCCAAATCTTCGTGGCATTTTAGTACTAACCCTGAGTAAATTCGTAGTCTGTTCAGGGTAAGTAGTGTTCATCTGCTATCTGTATAGATAAGCATGTTCCTACCAGTGATATTGTTTCTGATGATTTTTTGCTGCTATGAGAATCTCCATGAGCTCCATGAACTACATTAGCACTATTGCTTTATGTTGAGGTTTAAGTAATTGGAGTATATTTCACATCCTGAGCATTGTTTTGTTTTAGAACCGTCGGTGTAGACATAAATTGTACCTGCCACTTCCGGCTCTTCTATTTGTTCTGTTATAACTTCATATGGCTTATGTAATATATATCGCGGAGAGATGAAGTTCATGTTCGCCTGAAGCAGTGGGAGCGTATCGAGCGCCTTTTGCCAAAAGCGACGTCTCGCCTAAGATCATACATCAAGTTCTATTCCAACCGTGCAGAAGAGTGTCATTGTCATCAGAGCAACCTCTTTGATGTAAATATTAAGGAGAGTGAGACTAAGAACGACTTCCATGTCTCTGGTTGGTGTGGTTTTCATGGCTCCTGTTATATTGAGACATGCTATTATTTGAATTTGTTCTATTGTATTCTATATTGCGGATAGCTGTTAATTTTTGGATTTTCAGTTCCCAGACAACTGCTCCGTATGTTAGCATAGGTCTTATGATAGCCATGTAAGTCAATGTGACGACTGTGGGGGAGAAACCGCAGGTGCGCCTCACGGTTCAGTGGAATTGTTTATAAGTAATGTATGCTCTTTTGAAGTGTGAATTACATGTTAACTTGTTATTAAAGGTGCTCCCAGCTACTTCACCTTTGTTGCAAAGTTTTGTTTCGTATTTAGGTTTAGGTGTAGGTTTTAATTCCATTTTCATCCTTTTCCTTGTGATAAGAATTATTTCTGTCTTCTTGGGATTGATACAGTGAATGGTCTTTGCACCACTGTTCCATAATTGTTCTCAAAATTCCCAATTTGCAGAATGACTAGGTAATATGCTTTCGCTATTGTGTATTATTGTACCTACAGTACTTATTTCGTTATTAAAATAATCTATTTGACATAATGAATATAGTACGAATTGTCTGTCTGTCATTGTTACTTTAGTATGTGTTTAATTCTTATGAACCAAACGACAAAAACTAATTAATTTTCATACGTTTCCCAGTGTATTAAGTTCCCTTGCTTTGGTATATACGAAAACTCATTCAGTTTCGCTTCTTGGGTAGGTATTCTTTGGCACCTATTAAAAATATTGCGCCAAGATGTAGGCAACACGTGATAAGGGTTCAAAATGGCGGAGTTTTCTATTTCCTTTTAAAAGGCACTCAGAAAGCTGCGCAGTGCGACCATTCTCCGTATAGTAAAAGAAAATCAAAGTATGTGGTGACTAATAATAAACCAAGTATAAATGTCCCCATTACATTGTGAAGGTTCAACTTAATCCTTAATCATAATACTAACGTAAATACTAAAATAAAGGAGTATAAATAGATCCTTACAATGTAATTTGAAAAGGTACACTTTTATTAATATAATACCAGAAATCCGCGACTTTTTTGAGTTAATTTTCTGTATTTTGAATATATTTCACAGTGCCGTAACTTGGCACAGGGCGCAGATTCTGGAGGTGCGCAGAAATGGCTCAGTTTTTCAAGGGCGCATAAAAGGCTAGTTACGGCACTAAATTTAATATACGCATTTTTTTTTTATTTAAAATTTTAGGAATGTTCTTAGATTTTGCAAACGTTCGAGATAAAAATGATATCGTCGTTTTCTGTAACGAATATAATAGAATAGCATTTTATTTGACTACATCACAGTTTAAACGTTTGCAGCAAGTTATAATACAATTTAATATAGCAAAAATATTAGATTATTTAAAATTGTAATAAACAATATGCATATCGATGTCAATCTCATTTTTTTTTTTTTCGAAATTACAGTCGTATCTCAAAAATTCATTTTTTAAGATACGTCAGTTTGTGAGATTGACGATAATATGAGGGTGAGATTGTCCATGTTACTTAACTTGAAAGTGTTTCAGATATTCACTGACAGAGTAGAAGTAATAGGTTAGCGGAATTTAGTTTAGTGTAGACAGTAACTGTTGTCACTAAATAACAATGTAGTGGCCAAAATGACTCTAGTCATCAACGGGGGGTACACCGTAAGTGTAAAGGCAGCGACTGTTACCAGCCACAGTCAGGGGATAAGGTCCTTAGAGCTTATCCACTCTCACCGTGACAAAAAAAGGAAAAAGAAAAAAATAAAATAATAGGATTAAAATAAAAGAATTTTCCCCCGTGATGAATAGTGCGAGCGGGTTAAGGAAATGGTTTGGCAAACTGATAATAGGCACCTATAGTCCTTACTCGGGGGTAGGTTCGCCGGGGCTTCGCAAAAGTGGAGTGTCTTTTGACAAAAGGGGAAGGTAGACCTGATGAAGATGGAATATATTTTGGTTAAGAATTAAAAAAGAACATCTAAATAATTATTCAATTATCTAACTCTGGATTTTGTTAGATAGCTTATCTGGACTAGAGGTTGTTCCTATTTATGGAACTCCCCTTTGAGAACCCTAGTCCGAAAATACTATTTTTCTAAAAATCTTAATTCGAAAATTGTTTTTTTTTGACAAAGTGTAGCTCGAAAATAATTTTGTTTTATTTTTCTCTTTATATGTATTTTTTTTGTGAAGCAACCCGCGATGGCTCCAGGCTAAACAGGTTAGGTAAATTATTTTTTTTTAAATTTCTTATTTTATGTATCATTTTTTGCAAAGCCACGTGCGATGACTCCGTCTCGCTCAGGTTAGGTAAATTACTAAAAGTTTTTTTTTAATTCTAATTAGATTACTATGAAAATATTTATATATTGTCTTTAATATATTTTACCTTTAAATTTAACCATAAAATCGCTTCTTTCCCTTTTTTTGAACAAGTATTGTTCGAAATAATATTTTTCGAAGAACACTATCTTCGACCAAAACGTTTTCGATTAACAGTATCTTTGAACAATTTCTCCAACCGAAGTGATACGTCAAGTGAAATGTTTTTAGATTGCTCTTGAAATTATAACGATTTTTTTGACATTTAAAATGATTAGGTAGGACATTGCAGATTAGTCAGAGTTTTTTTGTGATTTAGTTAAATGATAACGATTAGTTCTGATATTGTTTGCTTGTCTGGTATAACAATTATGAATGTCAGATTGTTTAATTAATTGGTCCGATTTTTTATGAATTAAATTATATATCCATACACCTGCTAAGGTCATAATTTTAAATTTAATAAAAAGAAGTTGACAAGGATATATTTATAATAAATTAGCAATAATTCTTAGGGTCCTTTTTTTGCAGACAAAATAGTTTGATTGCATTAGATTAATTTCCCCAGATAATGCCATGATTTAAAAGATAATGAAAGAGAAAAATAGGCTGTCACTAGAGTACTGGAACTAGTTATATTTTTTAATTGTCTACGGAAAAATATAGTACTATATAAGTGGTTTTTAATTAATCAACATGGCTGTTCTAATTTAATTTACTACCATCTATGGTTAAACAAAGCAACTTGTTGTTGAATTTATACAAGCAGGAGAAAGCAAAAATATAAATTTTGTGTTGTGTCTGTATTTAATTGTAAATGATTAGCTAAAAACCTTGTATTTGCACATTCTTAGTTGTAATTTGTAAAGTTTCATCTTTTTCTTAGAATATCTAAGGGTGCTATCGACAACAAAAACAGAACTATAGTTTATTTGATTATAGCAAATTTTTTATGACTCCGGATATAAACCCCAATATAACATCATAAATCAGTGACGGAGAATTTCTAAAATAAAATGTTTAGCATTATTTGTTCCAAAATAAAATATTTGGTTTTGTTCCTAAAATTTTTAAAAATACCAATTTATTTCAGTCTTTTGTCTTAAATTTTCTAGTTATTTTAATCGACAAAAATAAGGTATGTATGTAATCTCTACAGGTAGAAAATATTTATAATTCAAGATCAATTTAAGTAGCCCTCAACTTTCTTAGAAAGGATTATAATTTCTAATCGGCAGAAAGTGTTATGCAGATTATAATTATTTTAGTTAAAATTTACATTTCTGTTTGTATAGTCCTGTAGTAGGTAGACAACGTTCGTATGGGCCCACATAGGGAATTCAATGTGTAAGAGTAAGAGGTACAGATTCAATGGGTAAAAGTGAGACATACGATCTGAGAGTAAAACGGAGGAGTGGAGGATTAAATTTATGTTAATGTCGAACAGAAAAATCATGCGCAGAACGAAAGCCAGAAGGGCCTAAAACTTATATCTTTGTTATTATTCGTCCTATTTAAACGGGAAAAACGTCATTATGTAGATAACTCGGTATAGATTAACGTTGAACAGAAAAATCATGCGCAGAACAAAAGCCAGAAGGGCATAAAACTTATATCTTTGTTATTGTTGGTCCGATTAAAACATGAAAAACGGCATTATGTAGATAACTCGGAATAGATTAACGTCGAATAAAAAAAATCATGCGCAGAACGAAAATCCAAAGGGCCTAAGCATGTTTCTCGGATATTACTGGTCCAATTCAAACGGGAAAAACGGAATTATGTAGAGAACGCGGTATAGATGAACGTTGAAGAGAAAAATCATGCGCAGTGACGGACCAAAATGGCCTAAGCTTTAATTTACGTTATTACTAGTCCGATTCAAGCGGAAAAAACGGTATTACGTAGAGAATGTGGTATTGATGAATGTCGAAGAGAAAAATCGACGTTTCGTTTGACGTTTCGATTGACGATTGACGTTTGGCAAGACGGTTTCGTTTGACGTTTCGCATTACGTTTTCGTTTGCCGTTTGATGTTTCGTTTGACATTTGGCGTTTTCGTTTGCCATTGGACGTTTTTCCCGTTTGAATCGGACCAACAATAACAAACATATAAGTTTTAAATCCTTCTGGCTTTCGTTCTGCGCATTATTTTTCTGTTCTACATTAACAGAAATTTAATCTCCCACTCCCTCCACTCCTCCGTTTTACCCTCAGACCGTATGTCTCACTCTTACCCATTGAATCTGTACCTCTCACTCTTACACATTGAATTCCCTATGTAGGCCTATACGAACGTTGTCTATCTACTTCCTGTGATTCTAAAACGCAAAATTGTTAGTTCTGTAATAATAGGAGATAAAAAGTAATATTGATTAAGTGAATTTGTGCAATAAAAATGGCACAAACGTCTAATTATACTCATGTGAAATTAAAGTGCAATTTAACCGTGCATATGAAAACTTTAGTGTTAAATATACATGACGCTCTACAAGAATATTTCAATAGTACTGTTCGGAGTACAGTTTCTAAGTGTTCAAATATGACCGGAGTTGGAAAAGCAATCATTTATAGACTTTTGAAGCAACGAAAGGATGGAAGTATTACAGTATCACCTAAAACGTCAACTGGGAGAAAACCCATTTAAATAGACGGCCCTATAAAATTACTGATTCGTTTTATTTACAAAAAAAGATACCTACTTTAGATAAACTTTTTAGACGAAACTTTGCCAAACGTTAAAAAAGACAAATTTTGGAAAATTTTACGTGAATTAGACTTCTTTTGTGAGAAGAACGATAGAAAATCTGCGCTCATAGAGAAAGATGAAATTATTTGTTGGCAATGTTTAAGGGAAATTAGACAATTAAGAAGAGACGACAAAAAGTTTAGCAAGATAAACAGGTTACAAATACAGGCATTTATATAAGGTTTGTATACTGGCTTAAAATTTCCAAATGGTAGAGGTCGCCGTTTAATTATCACTCATATTGAAGGAGATAAAGGATTTGTTGATAAAGGCTTGTTAGAATTTGATTCAAATTCTACCAAAGATTACTATAAAGAAATTATTGCTGATGTTTCTGAGGAATGTTTCAGTCAAATGATAGATTTATTACCGAACAATTCTGTAATAGTTATGGACAATGGAAACACTAACTGGAAAAAGCAAGAACTCTCCGATTGGCTAATAACCAAGGAAATAGTGGCAGAAGAGGGATTACTCATCAAAATTTAAGAAGTATAGTGTACGAATATAGTATACTATTTTTATAAAAATAAACGTGGGTACTTAATATTGATAGTTTAAGTACTATTTTTTATAATAAAGTGTTCTCCGTCACTGAGATATAGAATTATTGGTTAATCCCTTAGGATTTGCTCATTTACATTTTATGATGTATTGTATTCGAGATTATTCTAGGGGGTCACACTAAAATCTAGTGAAAATTCAGATAAGAAGAAGGTATCAATATTTACCTTTTTTGCTTTGATTAATCCTGCCATAAAAACTGCGCTATCATGAATTTTCAAATATAGTTGGTGACACATAATTGGGTATGTCATTTATTCATACTATAAATAATGAAGATCCTTTGAGTGAACTTTGTGAAACGCCATGTTCAATTTTTTAATTGGTTAGATATGATTTAACAAGTGCCACCAAAGGAGTTCCTCTCACACCGTAGAAATATAATTGTTCTAGCATTAAGTCGTCGTGCTACAAACCTTTAAAATGTAACACAATAAAATTATTTTCTAAAGTTTTAAATAATAATTTTTTTGTATATAAAACCAGACTGGATATTTATATGATTTACATATTTGTAAAGGAACAAACATTTCTATTATTCAAGTCTAACAAATATTGCGCCACCTCTGGTATACCGCAAGGTTCAAATTTGGGTCCGCTGTTATTTAATATTTTTATCAACGATATTGGTGAAGCTATAAATGTTGATAATTTGCTGCATGCTGATGACTTAAAAATATATTCAGCTATCGAAAATATTTCTGACTGTTAACGGTTGTCGGAAAATTTAAACAAAGTTGTTGAATGGTGCAACAAAAATGGCCTTACACTGAATCCCGTCAAATGTAACGTAATGTCATACACATTAAAAGCGCATCCGGTTATATTCGATTATGTCCTTAATGGACGTTTGCTTTCTAGACCCAACAATTTTATGGATTTAGGGGTTACATTTGACCCAGCATTGTCGTTTAAATACCACATAGATAACATTTCAACAGCGGTAAATCGTATGTATGGATTTATAGTACGAGTGGGACGTGATTTTAAAAACACAGATACTATTAAATCATTGTTATTTCTCATTTGTTCGATTTAAACTCGAATATGCCTCGTTTATTTGGGATCCTTATTATCAAATACACATTTGTCGGATAGAGTCCACACAAAGGCGTTTCCTTAAATACTTAAGTTTTCGGACAGACCAAATTTTTCCACCGATTGGTATTACTCAAAATGTTTTACTGACTAGACACAGATTGACAAGTCTCGACGTAAGACGGAAGTAATGCTCCATAATTACCCTCTATAAAATTGTTAATTTTAAAATAAATTGTGAAGCTCTTTTACATATGATTAATTTTAGAGTCCCCCGCGCAACCTTTCAAAACACCGAATCATTTTACATAGCGGCTCCTCGGACAAACGTTCTGAAGTTTTCACCTGTATATAACATGTGTAATAATTATAATAATATTAGTGAACAGTTGGATATATTTAACTGCAGTATTAAAAACATGAAAACACATTGTTTTAAATAATTTAGAATTTATTTACTGTAATTTTAGTTTAATTATCTATATGCTTTTTGTTGAACATGTTTTCTTCCAAATGTACTCCTGTTCTGTAATTGGGTTTAACCTGTTGGACAATATGTACATAAAAAAATTAATTATTGTTTTCAAAACATTACAAAAAACAGCAACTGTTCCTGATGGTAATAAGTCGCCACAATTTGTTTTTTTTTAATATGCCTTCAGCTTCTTGTGTTATTCGAACTGGTATTTAAACAATTTTAATTTTGAGATAACCCCAGATGTTTCATAGGATTTAAATTTACTCAGATAAGTAGTTAACCACGTATTAGCAAAGCTTAGCAAAGTATGATCCACAAGTAATTTTAAAAAGAAGAAAAATTGTAATCTACGACATGAGTAATTTTTGCAAGGCTTACTTTAGAAACATTTTTGTATCACTTCATATTATGTACCTGCAACATTCCTGATATACCTAGATTGAAATAAATGTATCACATTTAAATCATTATCTATCCTATCTAATCTATTCTAATAAAAGTCAATGTTTGTTACCTGGTAATTCAATGAAAATGAAAGGTAGATTTGCCATATTGGTCAGGTTCTCAAATTTCACGGAACTAAAGGAGTCGAAACGTGATACTTACCCATTTACATTTTTCTCCATTTATTTTCAGCATATATGACCTTTACTTAAAGACAACTGATAATTGACACTATTAAAAATATCGATTTATACGTGTTGTAGATAAACTATATGATTAAATACTTTTTTTAAAGAGGTGTGATACAGACAAATTGTTACATGTAAATCACATCTTAATTGAAATTAAATTAAAAAATTATTTGTTATATTACATAGGTAATACTAATGTTACGTCACTTGTATTCATTTCAAAAGCGGATTTGGATCTAGTCATGTAATTGTGAATTTTAACCGACATTTTACGTGTTTTTGAGAAACAGGAATAGAAAGCTAATATTTCCTTGGCAAATATGAAAATGTCGCTTAATAAACGTGTCCTTAAAATCGGGAATTTTAACTATGAATAAGTTTTGTAATATTAGTTTTAATGATTATTAAAGGACGTACCATTTACTCGATTTTTGAATTTTGACCTTAATTCGTTATTGCATAATACGGTCCATTTAAAGTTATCTCTTTTATGTGGTTAAAAGTTGTAAAATTAAAAAAAATAAATATACCTATCAACAGGGATCATTTTGTACATGGTTCAAAAAAAGGTTCATGAAAAGAAATTTCACAAATTTCACCTCCAAGAAAATCTTTGAATAATGGCACAGTGCTTTATGTTTACTTATTTCGTTTATTAGTGATTAGGATAACATTTCCGTCAGATATATTGAGTAAAATTACCTATGACAAAAAAAATATTGAGTAAAATGGTCTATATATAAGAGATGCAACTATACTCACCAGAAATAGATTCGAAATGGGCAGAATAATTGTGTCCTTGTTCTAGTCCTGAAACAATAGTAAAATAATATAAGAAATCAAGTCGAATTATAAATATTGTTATTTATATTTTTGAAAGAACTTTTTATAAAATATTAAACATAGTACTGGTCAAATAGACAGTTTGGGTGCTGCGATAAAACAGCGTCGCGACAAATTAGCACTATCACAAAATGGCACTGGACAAAGTAAAAGCTGGTGGTATAAGAATACTTAAGCATAAAAATTTACATTGATTACTAGACCTTTTCCGTTACTGATGATCTCTAGTACTCATGCGCGAATCTTACTTCCTCTCAAAATCATCAACAATATTTGTTAATGTTTCCTACCTTATTTCTAATTGCACATTAACAAATGTGATTTTTACTTTTATTATTAGTAGAGGGTGGTGACCCTTTTAAGTGTGTTATTTGCGCAAGGCCAAATTACAAAAATTTCGTTCATTCTTACCTTCTAACATAGAAATAATTTGCTTTGTATAAATGTATACCAAATAAGTGTCACTGGCTCCTTCTATATAGACTCGTTGGCAGTTGTTTAAAGTAACGATGACAGGGGATTAATCGTCGTAGCCAGTGCCGGCTTGTGTCCAAAACATTGGGGGTTCACAATGACATAATACAGATCTCAGTAAAGATTTAGGTAAGGCGTTTTCTAATATTCATCGATGCCATCTAGATTTCATCAAAACTGTTCTTTTATCCATCAAAATTTTTTAGATGAGTCACATCATATTTTTAAATTCAACATAATTCTCAGATGGTCCGAATTCATCAACTTGTTTATAAATTAGAGTTTACATCAAAAAATGGCTTGTGTGGTATCAAATGAAAGTTGATTGAACCTGCAGTTAAATAAAATTTATTTTATTTTTCAAGCCAGTGGCGCACAAGGGGGGATTTCAAAAATTAGAGTTTACATCAAAAAATGGCTTGTGTGGTATCAAATGAAAGGTAATTGAGTCTGGAGTTGAATAAAATGCATTTTATTTTTTAAGCCAGTGGCGCACAAGAGGGGGATTTCAAAAATTAGAGTTTATATCAAAAAATGGCTTGTGTGGTATCAAATGAGAGGTAATTGAGTCTGAAGTTGAATGAAATACATTTTTTTCAGTGACGCATAAGGGTGGATTTCAGAAATTATAATTTAAATCAAATCATGGCTTTTTTGATATCAGTATTATGTTTTATTTTAATTAATTTGTTCCAGAAACCAAAATGTCCGATGCTAAGAGAAAACACCCTAGGAACGAATTTAAAAAGCGGAGATTGAACAGGCAAACACAACTTCAAAAAGAGTCAGATGCGCTGCAAAACTTCTTGAAAGAAGGTTGTTTCAACGCTCCCACAACCGACCAACATTTGAACAACGCCCAGCACCTAGATACTGACTTTCCGGATATGGACCCCCCCTTTGGACGCAACCGTCAGCATTACTGAGCTGGGTAAGTCATCTCAAACGAGTTTGGCGAGTAGTGATGTAGTTCCGTGCAGTTCCAAAAATCAAAATTCGCAAGTTGTGCAGACCTCAGAGAAACATTTAGAAAAGGCTACCGTCCAAAGTAACTCTTCTGACCCGGGATTACGGCCCGAAATCATGCGTTCAGCAGATAGAGTTTTTTTGGTTAAACGTGGTCCAGCTACACCTTTGTATAATTTTGATTTTCCTTTTGATGATCAGCATAGAAGATTCTCACCAAAACATTACGAGAAAAGGCTTAGAAATGGAGAAGAGGTTTTAAGAGAATGGATGGTATATTCCGTATTTCAAAACGCTTTGTACTGTTTTCCATGTCGACTTTTTGCTGCACCATCTAGCTTGAGCGCTCTTGGCAATCGGGGATTTGAAGACTGGAAGCATTTAGGGGACTCTTTAGCACATCATGAATTTGCTAAAACTCATATAGATTGTTTGAAATGATGGCTTGAATTGAAGCAAAGATTGAAAATAGGTGAAACAATAGATGCAGTTTCTCAGAGACTCGTTGATTCTGAGATAAATTACTGGTCTGAAGTTCTTTTATGCATTATATCAGTCGTTAAAATGCTAGATGAGTGCTCTTTAGCTTTTCGAGGAGCAAGCGATAAACTGTATGAACACAATAATGGAAACTTTTTGAAATTAATTCAGTTATTGGCTGAGTTTGATCCAAAAATTTAGGAACACGTTCTTGACTGTACTCCCGATGCAAGTAAAGTAGAACAGATGACATTTGTGGTACGATTTGTCTCCATACAGGAATCAGAGTCTGAAGTTCAAGTTAATAGCAACGAACATTTTTTGGGTTTTCTATCCATTGAGCGATCAACAGCTAAGGAATTGTCGGAGGTTTTACTAGAAGAGCTAGAGAAAAATAGACCTAAAGTAGAAAACATGCGCGGTCAAGGGTATGACAATGGTTCCAATATGAGATGAGAAAAATCGGGAGTAAAAACAAGAATCAGAAATATAAACCCCAGAGCATTTTATGTTCCATGCAGCAGCCATTCGCTAAATTTGGTTGTAAACGATATGGCAAAATCCTCGTTTGAGGCAGCCAACTTCTTCAATATTGTTCAAAAGTTATATACATTTTTTTCTTCCTCTTCTTTTCATTGGACAATATTACTGAAATATATTGATACTTACACCCTAAAACCATTGAGTGATACGCGATGGGAAAGTCAAGTCGACTCATTAAAAGCTCTGCGGTTTCAAATTGGCCCAATTCGCGATGCTTTGTACAGCATATATGAAGATTCAGAAATCGATAATATGATCAAAGGAGAGGCCAGCGGGTTATTAAATAATTTGAAGCAGTTCAAATTTATATTCTCTGTTGTGATCTGGTACAAAATTTTGAGTCATATTAACCCTATCATCAAACTTTTGCAAACTATAAATTTTAATGTCACAAGCTATTGATACGCTTAGCAACTGCAAACTCTTCTTTGAAAACCTGAGATCAGATGAAGCTTTTGAAAGCATCATTTTAGAAGTAACCGAGCTTGCTTCAGAGATTGACGTGGAAGCTAATTTCGAAACCACCACACCACGTCATTGTGTCAGAAGCAAAACAAGAACGTTTTTGTATGAGGGCCCAGATGAACCCGTTCAAGACCTCAAACAAAAATATAAAATAGATTTTTTTTTCACACTATAGATCAAGCAATAAATGCCTACAGATATAATTTGCTAAATACTCACAGTAATTATTTCAGCTTTTTGTATAATATTTTTGGTCTAAAAGACATGCCCAGAAATGAGCTACTGGCTCATTGCAAAGATTTGGAATCAGTTTTAACTGATGGAAATTTAAGCGATCTTAACGCCCTGGAACTAGCCGATGAAATAAGCATTGTTTCGTCATTATTAACAAAAAAGGAAACCCCTGTTGAAGTTCTCAAGTTTATCGCTACACTTAAATTCGCACCAAACCTCAACATAGCATTAAGAATCCTACTTACATTCCCAGTCACTGTGGCTTTAGGGGAAAGAAGCATATCAAAACTAAAAATATTAAAAAATTATCTCAGAACGTTGCAGACGCAAAATCGTCTCAATGGATTGGCAATGATAGCTATAGAACACCAAATTAGTGACAAATTAAACTTGAAATCACTGGTTCGTGAGTTTGCCGAAAGAAAAGTTAGAAAAAGGTCATTTTAATTTGGTTAGTTAGAATTTATTTATAATATGATATATTAGTTTAGTTAGCATTACTACATTTTAATTTTTGTTATTTTGCCTTAAGTGCTAAATTGCTTATCTTGTTATCTGATGATTGAGTTTTTAATAAAACATTTTTTTATTTTTTTTTTCAATGTTTTCTTGACTTTCTGATATGGTCGCATGAGATTTACTTAAAAAAAACGAGGGGGAGGCGCAAAATTAAGGTTTTACCCGGAGCGCCAAAATATCTAGGGCCTGCCTTGGTTCCAGTATACTTGTGCAATAAACTTGTACGTGTATACCATTACGTCTATGGGGGCCTTTAATTACCTTGACATTATAATTTCATATTATAAACAATAAACAATCCAAACAGAAAAATATACACTACAGTGCTTCAATTTCACATGTGAAAGGCGTCCTTTGGCATTTTTACAATTTAATAAATACTGCAAAATATCTGGGTGGCTTGTTATGGCTCCAGATCGCACAGGTTAGGTATATTATTTGGGTGATTTTTTTTAATTTTACGTATAACTTTTTTTTACAAAGTAACGCGCGATGGCTCCAGACCATACAGGTTAGGTAAATTACTTAAGTTTTTTTTTTATTTCAATTAGAATAGGTAATAGGAAAATATTTTTATTTTCTTTAATATCTTATTTTAGATTTAGATTTAACCATCTGAGTTTATGTGTGGAATTAGAGCACTCTCACTGTAATAATACTATCAAGTACTTTAAAATCTTAGTTCATGTATTCAAATTGTATTTAGTGCACAGCGCTTCATCTAGCCCACAAACTCATCAAACTAGAGAGACTTATGCTTCGCCAATGCCAATATCTACTTTTTCTAGTAGATAAGTTTACGAAAACCCAACATTCCCATCTCCGACCGTCTCCAATTACTCAGGAAACAGTATGTCGAACTCTGAATGGCTTTAATCAATCACATCCTATAGACCCCTTGGCATCCAAACCGCCAACCCGTTTTTCGAAAACCAAAAAGAAAACTGTCCCAACTGAACCTCCGACTACCCATCCAGAAATTAGGCAGGACCTACTGGAGTCAGCCCAGTCTATAAGATAGAACCTACACTCTATGTACACACCGAAATAAACTCAACAACCCAACAATTAGCATTACCACAAGAACCAACTTGTACAGAATCTTGATTTAGGTTTTCGTGGTTTCCCTAAATCAAAATACAGTTGTAAATAGCAAAATTGGCGATTCTTATTGGAGACACAAACTGCTACATATGTTACAAAGTTGTAATCAGGGTACACCAACCTGAAAAGGAGGGTAACTCCTATAGCAAGAAAGCGGTGTATCAGGAAACTGAAATGCTCTACAAAAAAAATATCTAAACACAAAATAACAGTAACTTTCATTTTTGCATTTATGATAAAAATGTTTATTTACCTACATCTAAACCTAATATAGAAAAATTAATATTAGTATACAATTTTTTTTAATTTTATTTAAATATTTAAGTTTTTAGACTCAAGCGTCTCATGTGGGAGTGTTCCATGTTGGATTTTTTATTGTTTCGATTTAAAAGTAGGTTTTAATGATCTCACAAACAAAAAGAATCTAGAAAGAAAAGGTTTAAAAAAAGAAATTTAGTAACACAAATTTCACCTTCAAGAAAATTAAGAATAGTCAATTTGAAGTATGCGGCTAAGAAAAAAAGAAATCCTGTACATATACATTAAAAATTATCTAGTTTTACTATTGTTTTGCTGTCTAAAATCTAAGTTTCTTGAAATTAATTTATATATCATAAGAAATATAATATCTATTAAATTACTCTACACATGTCAGTATTTTTTCCATCATTTAGATCAATCAGTACTAATTGTATAACATACTTCCGTAATTAGCGTTGATTCATACCAAAGTAAACGGCGTTATAGGTGTACCTTTCAGGTTTTTTCTTTAAATCCAACAATTAAGTATCAACAATGTATTAACGATTTCCTCTATCATTTTTTTTTTAGTTCATGAGACCTTCGGTTTCTACTAAGTGCGTATTAAAAGAAAATTAAATGAAAATATCAATTATGGAATTTTTTGTGGAACTTTGTTATTTCTCCGGTAGTAGGATAAACCATTTGACTTTATGGTCTCTAGAAAAACAATTGTTAAAAATAAATGTTAAAGACGAGTGAAGAAATATCTACCACCGAAACCTATTCTAAAACAAACATTCTATTTGGTGTCTAAGTACTTGTTTTGACTCACTCGGTATAATAACATTTTAACATTTCATTACAAACAAACGTTGCGGTATATCAGTTTGAATGGCATTTCTAGACATTGACAACTTGTCTAAAGATATCTCGTTAGAACTTTTGATCGTAACAATAAATATCTTGCACAATAATAAGGTTGCAAGTTTGATTAAATTGATACATCACGCCGCACACATTTATGCGATTTATTTGCTATATTGCTGTGCAATTACAATCCTTTTACTTTCATTAAGTCTTTATACTTAAGCATATTTAATAACATTTGATTTTGAGTTACTGCACGTAAGTAGAGAAAATTAATCAATTACTTTTGGTGAATAAATCAATTTGAAGGCTCGAAGGTGTAGAAAATTGAGGTGCTTTAAACTTGAATTGTACCTTGAATTGATACAACAAACTGTAATCAATCTCTGAAATCGGCCACTCGCGGATAGCGAAACAAGTTTACTAGCCAAAGAAATTTTAGTGTAACCCCACAGACAATATCTACAGAAGAAATAATTGCCAATATAGAAGCCGGAATTGAAAAACTATCGTCTGATCTCAAAGAAGAGGTACGCAGTGAATCTGCAAGAATTCGAGCCAAACCACCAAAAAGTATTTCAAGAGGCGAGAAGGCGAAAAGGCTCAATGAGGATGGAAACATCATCTTCATGGACACATCGGACAAGCGAAGCAAGCAAGCTTAATGAACTGGCCAATCAAATTCTACCACCAAGACTATATGGATTACCAAAAATTCACAAAGATAATGTACCACTAAGATCAATATCAAGTGCCATATGATCACTAACTTCTAAGCTGGACAAACATTTGGCGAAAATTCTACAAACACAATTAAAGAATCATCTTACATCCTAGTCAGCTTTGACATTATCTCTTTATTCATAAATGTGCCACTCGAAGAAGAAGTCAGCTTAATAGGGGTGTTTTTTCCAGAGCTCATCAACCTTTTCCAATACATTATATTTTCAGTGGAATCAAACATTTTATGAACAAATTGACGGTGTCGCCATGGGCAGCCCATTTAGTCCAAAATTTACTTAACAAAATCGATGAAATTTAAATAAGTTTATTATGTTACTGTCCTAAGATAATTTGTATAAGTGAAGCAAGAATTACCAAGGAAATTGAAGAATCTGAAATTAAAATCGTTGGGTATAATCTGATCAGATGTAACTCTTCAGACCGAAGCACAGGGGGGTCATAATTTACGTGAAGGACAATTTAAAATTGTCTGTTGCTAAGACTATTGTGCTTGAGCCAAATTATTGGTGCAAAGTAATAAAACTTGATATTGGTGGTTATCAGTGGTTAATGGGTTGTCTCTACCATTCACCATCAAGTTCTGATGCGTTTGGAAAATATATGTGACTCTATTTTTGCTAATAATCAACGCTGTTTGTTAATTGGCTATTTTAACTTTGATTATACAAATGACTGTTTTTATAGTAATAAAATTAAAGCAATGTTTTTACAATATGGAATTGACCAATCAATCACTGAGCCTACACGAATTACAAATAATAGTAAAACTTTGATAGATTATGTATTAGTTAATAATAATTTTGTTAATGCTGCAGTTCATCATACTCCGAAAATTAGTTACCATTCTATAATATCTGTTAATCTTGGTAATAACAACAAAGACATAAATATAACCACTAAAATGTATAGAAACTTTAGTAAAACTAACTTAGATAAAATTAAACTCGACTTAATATCGTGTAATTGGAACTTAAATTCTACTGATGTAAATACTATATACGATGAACTTAATAAGAACTGTCAAACGGTAATAAATAATGTAGCGCCTATACAAGTATGCCAGTATAAAATAAAGGATAGGAATAAAATGTATAAAGAATTTCAGACCACTTCTGGTGCTGATAAAAATGTAAAATGGGGAGCATTTAAAAAATTGAGGAATGAAGTTGTAAATTTACTAAAAATAAAAAACAATATTATTTTAATAAAATTGATAGATATAGAAATAATTCTCAACTAATGTGGAAGACTCTTAAAAAAAGATTATTAATACTAACAGTCAAAATTTACCAAATTTTATTTTATTTTTTTTTTTTGTCATCAGCTTCAACTGCTAAGGTTATTTCGCCTCGTGTTCTGTGTAGGCTTTGTTACTGTTTCCCAGCACCACTTTAGGAACAGCACTGTTAATTAGAACCCAACAGTGAATGGTCGAGTGGGGAATCCTACCAAGGCATCAGAATTAATTTTAATTAATTAAATTAATTAAAAAAATCCCGGCCAACGGTGGGATTCGAACCTGGGACCCTTGGATCCACAGGCAGAGACTCTACCACTGAGCCACCCACCCCCCTACCAAATTTTATTGAATTTAATTTAAACAATGAACGCCAAATCGAACATAATGTTACTGAAATTGCAAGTAAATTTAATATATATTTTATAGGTAGCATTACTCAAATAGTTGATAGCATCTCTTCTGAAATAACAGGAAATTTCTGTATCTACTCGTATAACCTCAATTTTCAAATTTTCGGTTGTTGTCATTGAGTTAATTGAGAGAGTAATTGTAAAGTCGTTGGACAATAAATGTACTATTTATGAAATCCTTAATTCCAAAATGTTGAAAGAAGTATTTGAAACGTGTGGTCATGTTATCTTAAATCTAATAAATACTTCTCTCCAGACTGCAACAGTACCAGATTCACTAAAAATTTGAAAAAATTTGAAGTAAATAAAGGTATCAGCAGTCGTGTAAAACGAGTAAAAAACTTATTGGGTATGTTTTGTTTCTCTTATCATGAGCCAAAATTACTATATTCTAAACTAATATTGAAATGAAACTTCATATTCTAACAATCATACGAAGAAAATTAAATTTGAAAAATTTTATTAGATTAGTCAGTAAAAATCTACATGTTTTTCACATTCCCAATATGTACAGTGAAAACCAAAAATGCCTTTTTTTCAGAAATAAACTTTAAAACAATATCAAAAAAATTAAAATGAAGTTACAATATTTGTTATAACGATGTACCTTACCATTAAACTCTGATATAATATGTTGTTTCGATATTACAATGTAGAATATAGCAATATTGACACATATTCGAAATAGCAATTAGAAATAAATAAAACATTCTTTTTTTAGGTACAAACCACCAAATATATGGTAGATAATTAACCAGAACAATATAGACATAAAGTATTACGTCTTCTTCTCTGCCATTGTTTTTAACCCCAATTGAACTTATTGGGGACCTTTCCAAGCAATATTATAATAAACATATTGGCAGAGAGGGAGTTTTTAATAGATCGGAAATTATTTTTATTATAATTAACCCTAACAGCGATGATATCGATGACTGCGATTCAAATACTTGCAATCTGGATTAGGAGAAATGATAGAATTTTAATTGAAATTTTGAAGACTAGTAGATGTATAATTGTTTCTTATGAGAAAATAATATATTTTAAAAAAATAAACATTGGCCAATTTTTAAAACAAAATATAAAAAAATATATTAGTCTTTTAATTTGTGTAAAAAATATAATTAAAGAAGCTCTGGTAGAATTTGAGTAGATAAATTGTTCAAATATGTCAATTCTTTTGTGATTTCTTTAACTTTTTAACAACTTTGAACAACGATGAATAATCGCTACGGTTTAAACTTTACCAATTAAGAATACGCTTATATTCACTTTCACTTGTGGCGACTGTCGAGGCAATGCAAATGCTGCTCGAAGAAGGTACACATGCAGCCTATATCCAAAAACATGATTTCCTTCTGTGGGAATTTCTTCCGAGTTTACATCGAAATTGTTGAAAGTGTGAGTGTTCTAGCGAATAGCAGAGACTGTAGAAGACACTTAAAAAGAAACGCTGCGGTTTAAGCCCCAGTTTTGAGACAATTTAACGTGAAAAAAGTTGTTTATCAATTAGAAATACCGTTGAACGAAGTGTTAAAGAAATCCCATTCCATTAACAAAAGGAAGCCAGAGGACTAGTGATGCCGCGAGACGAGAGATTCTCGTCTCTCGTCTCGTCTTGTCTCGTCTCGTACGAGACGAGAGAGACATTTTCTCTCGAAAAAAGATTCGAGACGAGACGAGAGAGTGTCATCTCTCGACGAGAATTTCTCGTTTCTCTCGAGCTCTCTCGAGTTCTCTCGCGCAATTAACTTTTTACTTCTTTAAAATTTTCAGTTACTTATCGTAACTTAAAATTTAAAAATATAAGATTTCCAGACAGTCAAAAAATTATCTATAAAACACTTATTCTATATACACAGTGAGATTTATGTATGGAACGCCTCAATTATCTCGGAAACGGCTTGCACGATTTTTATTTATGGTGACCCGTCAAATGCGCCCCGAAAAAAGCGCTCCGACAAAAGTGCCCCGACAAATGCGCTTCCCGACAAAAGCGCCCAAGACAAAAGTGCCACCCAAAATTTCTTTGTATAAAAAACTAACCAACAGATAGAATCGCAATAATTTTCATGCAGTCAAATTTTTCGGAGGTTACTTTTGGAGATAAATCAGAAAGACAACAATTTTTAAGTGTTTTTTCGAAAAACTGTCAAAGAAAAAGTAAAAGAAACGAACGTATATTATATTGTTAACGTGCTTCAAAATGCTTTCATTTGATATCACACGAAAAAAAATCTAACTTTCAAATGAAACCCTACCCCCTCCCAACTGACTTCTAAGACAAAGTATTTATAGCAGGCGCAGAAGTTGGAAAGGCTTTTGCTAGTTCTCCCACTTCATACATATAACTTGACAGGTTTGCGGCGAATCTAACCGAAGTGAACGCAATACATTGGCGTACAAAATTATTTTTTAGATGTTAATAACAATTTCGAGTAAATAGTTTAATAAATTGTAAATAGCTGTTGAAATTTTGTAAAATTATGATTTGGGTATTATAATACATGTATAATAATTATTTATAGTTCATAAATACATGCAATTGTCCAGTTCTTATTCTATGAAATGACACTGGCAGGTAATCATTAGATACTGCAAAATTCTCGAAGTCGTCTGACGTGGTTTTACGTTTACCCCCTCTCTACCTACCAAAAGCCTTTCCAACTTCTGCCTCTGCTATGCATTCTTAGTTAACGCCCAATTTGGGCCACTGATTACTTTAAATTTCAATTGTTTTTGTCAAATAGTGTCTAAGTAAAACGATTGTGATAGACGGACAGGCAGAGAGATACCAAGGTAATTTCCCTAAGTGTTTCTTATTGCCAATTTGGGTACTGATGAGACAAATTACTTGAAAAATTATTTGTTTTTGTCTTCAAAATTTTACAGTTTTTTCATGTTTCGTCCTAAGTATATCTTTTCCAAATTTATATTTGATATGTTTTTATCACGAGAGAAACGAGACGAGACAAGACGAGACGAGAGAATGGCTCTCTCGAGCGAGAGAAGCTCCTTGTCGTCGAGACGAGAGAACAGTTTTCTCTCGCCCTACGAGACGAGAGAGGCCTCTCTCTCGTCTCGTCTCACGGCATCACTACAGAGGACTATAATTTGGCATGTTCCTGGAAAATAATGGTCCTTCATCGGGAGGATTTGAATGTTGTAAAGACCATTTTTTTACTGACAAAGCAACATTTACTAGAGATGGCTACCAAATTTGCCTAATTTACACCAATACGCAGATAAAAATCATCGTGTCATTGTTCAAACCCATTTTCAAGAGAAATTTTCAGTTAACGTTTGAGTGAGGAATGTGGATATTCATTTGCTGGGGCTTGTGTTTAATTTTCTATCTGTTTTACCAATATACGTGGTGTTACAATCATTGCAAAAAAGTCTGTATATACCAATTTCATGTGAAGTCTCAATCTCATCTTTCGATTTGGACAAAGTACTTTCAATCGAACTTATTTCGTAAGTACTTTTCGAATTTCTTTTCATCTCAACCTTTAAGGTATTTTGATTTACAAGTATGTTTAATTTTTTTAGAGCAAAGCAAACCAAGCCTGTCTTAAGCCTCACATGACAAAACCAAATAATTTGCATCTACTGTTACACAAATAAATTTTGTAGAGCTGACATAATTAATTTCTTTATTTCAACTTTTTAACTGGTACTAATTATTTTCAAAAATTTTGATGATTGTGTCCTAACGACGACTACTAAGATCTAAGATTTGGTATTCTTACTGTCAAACCTTTAGTAATTATGAAGCAGTTTATTTTACTCCCAGCTCTAGGACTAACAGATTAAATAGATATTTCTAGTCGTAACCATGGATAAATGGATTTCTTGTGATCGCTAATGGTTCATTACGCTAATTTAATATTAAATTTTTAATGAACTTTCTTGAAATAATAAGATAAAAGCAGCAATATCCCTCGGGCTACTAATTTAATGATATTACCCACACGTCGAACGGCAATAAGCAAATTTTAATCATTGATTCAATTCTCGTAAAGCCTCCAAGCAATCATTTGTAAATAATCTCGATACCTAGAATTTCTTGTTATATTAACAATATCAAATAATGACTTATTTTCAATCTAGTAGTCGTGTTACGCTTGCAGACAGTTGACAAATGATATTAATGATAAATTTTAATAATAACAAGTAATTTAACCGCATATATAAATCGTGAACTTCTTATTTATGCTGTGTTTGCAATAGATACAGAGATTTTAAACGGTAAAAATGTTAGATTACATTACTAATTTTGTACAAAGATTTTATTTTTTTTATTTGTGTAGTCTTATGAAATTCTTAGTAAGCACATTGACATAGCTTTTAAAAATGAAAATTTCGTTTTTTTAATCTCAGTTAGCTATTATAAAGCGATACGCCCTCTGTAGGATATTTTTCAAACATGTTTGTAAATCAGGCATTCCAAGGACCTGTCAAAATGCTGCACATGGGTAATGACAGGTTATAATTAGGCATTCCAACGACCTGTCAAACAATAGGTGCCAGTGGGAAATTCTTGTATATTTAAGGGGGTAGCGACATAGTCTTGCAACTTGGACGCTATTTTTATTCGAAGTAGTACTCGCCAAGCCTGCCAATTTATGAAGAAATGTATAGGTGGGTTTTTTAAATATTATTTTTATTGTGTTTGACATAAAATATTTAAATGTAATCCATTATTCATGATTTTACGTAAAGTAGATAGAATACACCATATGTCGCCACCCTTAGATATACCAAACCTGCCCACTGGTAATTCATTTGTTTGGAATGCCTAATACGGCAACCCTGTGACAGGATCAATGATTCATACATAGTTTTATAGATTGCTCAAAGCAGTTTAGCAAGAATGTATTTTAACCAATAATAGTATTATAAAAACAGAGACAGATCTACTTTTAACGTGCATCGTGCATAATAATGTCAATATGGTACAAGTGGAATGAACCACTGTTTTCCTCGTAGTCGAATTAAAAATAAAACCATTTTGTACTTTTTTATATACCAAATTATGCAATTTATTTCCACTTTATTTTAATGTTACATGAATAGGTACATGCGTTTGTGCTGTGATAAATAAGTGATCATGTGAAAATTATCTCTGACACTGCATTGTGACTGCACCATAGTGTTTTATTTTAATAAAAAACATTTGTGGTTTGGTGTTAAATTTTTACAGGATTTTCAAAATCTCTTGTTGTTTAGTACCTGAATGTAACAATGCATCTAACAATAGAAGATTCAAGAAAGGAATAACATTTCATGTGTAAGTTTTCACAAATATTTGTGTATTTACAAAATCAAATAATTTGTATGTTTTGTTGTAGCATACCAAAAAATGTTAGGAAAGAATAACTGATAGCCATAGGAAGACCATTGAATCATTTTGTGACTTTAGTATAAGCCCAGAAAATTTGGGGATACTAGCTGAAACGGCAAATGTGTTATTGGCTCCTTGTTAGTGACCTATTGTACAATTTTTCCAACACAAATTCCATGATCCTTTGAACTTGGCTGCACCGTACTGATGAAGACCAATAGTCAGAAAAACGTGTCGACCGTTACTTCTTTTTTACTTTTTTTTATTCGGAAAATGTCCACTATTACTACCTTGATACAATAATATTAGTTCCGTTCTAAGTAGGTACATATTATAGTTTGTATGTTTTATGCTTTATTTTATTATATTTAACAAATGATAGGAAATATACTTTTATAGTAAATAAATTGATTAAAGCAATATGTAAGAATAAGTTTATCTAAGGATTAAATTGTTAAAGCAATTTTTCATATCCATTGTTTATTAATTTGTTTCATTTAATTCTTTCTTATTGAGTAAGTTATTTCATATAAATATGCGATACTTGTAAAATGTAATATTTTCTTTTAAATAGGTATATATTATGTTCTTATAAAATATTGTTCAGTTAATAAAAACAGAAATATTTTGTCTTTTATTCAAAAGAAGTTTGTAAATTTTTCAAAATATATTTACCTACCCCAAAAAAATATTAATATAACCAGTTAGTCATATACACATTTTCTATATATTTATAGAGGTACTTTTTAAATAACTTTCAATACATTCGAAATCTGTGGTTTTTATAAAATCGAGATGGGACTCTTGTATAATTTAGTGACTATTCGCCTATGGTTAGTGCACTGCTGTATGTCCCTGGGTTTTCTACATTAGAACAATACTGCTTCTCCACTCTAGCAGTATTTTTTGCATCTCAGATTATATTTATTAAAAAACCAAGGAATTGTTTTGGGCCTATTGCTGGGCCCTTTTGCAACATTCCCAAAGTTTTTTTTTTACTTTCTGCTGATTGGATCTCCGATAGCGACAACTCCATTTGTTGTTCCACTAGTTTTTTTATCAAATTTTTAAAATAACTTCTATATATTTATCTTTTGCAATGACTTTGCTTACCTGCTTCATAATCTCTTCCCTATGCCCCAATTTCTCTAACAGGTGAGATCTTATACTCGCTCTATTAAATCAAATTATCATAGTTTATTTGAAAATGCTTGGTAGCACAGTTTTTATGGCAAAGGTCCATATTTTTATATAATTTTGCTATTATTCATTTTCAAATAAACTATAGGAATAGGAGTAATCTATTAGTTTTTCTAAAAATACCTTGTTACCGATGTAAGTATATCTTTCCCTAGTTAAAAAATTCGAGTTTTTATTTTCATAATATAATATAAATAAATGACCGGTTAACAATCACATTCTTTTAAATAGTACATTTGACATTGAAGTAGGTATTTTCTGCATATTTCCAAACAGGAACAGATGGTTTACTTGTAATTTGAATTATATTACATAAATCTCACTGAATTTCTCTATAATTCTCATAGCAATATGTACACAAACCACTTATCCAATAATATATAACCATGTAAAAATAACATTTCAAGAACGAGAAATTTTATAAAACCGGTCCTGTCTAAACAGATCTAGGAAAATCAAATAGGTTTGTCAAAGTTTTGTTCTTAATTTGAAATTAGAAATTGTGCGTCTCACTCACTTATAACTAATAACAAAGTGCAGATTATCGGTGTTCACGTATTACAGAACACACAAACTAAAAATCAGTGTAGCCAAAACATAAATTTACCTAACATGGCGACAAGCTTGAATGGGGTCATTTTTTTGTATTGACAGTATACGCCAAGCGGTATCTAGACTTTCTGAGGGCTATGGACTGCACTCATCTTAAAACTGAATGCTGTAAATCCAGGATTTAAATCTTTCATAGTGTTGCTTGGGATAAATTGTAAAAAAGGTGTTGGACAAAACGTGTACAACCTAAAATTGCATGTAAAACATCATAAAAGAAGGAATTTTACCTTTAAGTGACTAAGGGCCCTATTCAGTAATTTATCGTTTATGGACGACATCGTTAAGCTAACGACAGTTCAACCAACGACTTTTATAACGATAATTTTTGAAACTCTATTCAATAACAAAGTCGCTACGTTGTTTCTAGTTACCAAATCTGAACGATGATTTCTAGTAAGTTGGTATTATAATTTAGTGTTTTGTGATAAAAGAACGTATGTTGATGATTATACCGTGTGTTTAAATTAAAGTTTTACAGTTAAATATCGCCAAAAATATGAATTTTATAAAAAAAAAGTATCAGACCAAAGTTTTATAGTTTTTTAAGGGAAACATTTTGGCTAAATTAATTTTTTTATAGCTGACCATAATATGGCCATATCGAGGTGGATTTTTTTTCAAATTGGAACCCTATTTTTTCATAAAATAATAAGAAACTTCTAAAGGAAACATTTTTTTATTGGATTTCTACTTATTGAGTAACACCCAAAAAAACTATAAAACTTTGTTTTTTTTTATAAAATTCGGTATTTAACTGTAACACCCGGTATATTTGAGATTTTTTTGGAACGTAAAATAAAAATTCTACCAGAAGATTTATTCATATTTGTTTTTCAGAATATATTAATACACGATCACGGGGTCGATTCTCGATTCGTAGGAATTCTGTTTCTTGCGGGCGATTTTTGCTGGTCGTATTGTATGTAGGGTTTATTTAAATGAGTATGGATATATTAAAAAAAACTGAGAACTATTCCAAAATACAACTCGAGAACAATACAAGTTGTATTTTTTATTGGATTTGAAAGACAGACCAAATTTGTGTAGGTTACGGAGAAGTATTATAGGTGTACTTCCGTAATATAGGTTTTGTTACTGTTTCGCAGTGCTACTTTAGGAACAGCACTGTTAATAAGAATCCAATAGTAAATGGTTGAATGGGCAATCCTAACTTTGAATCCGAGTTATTTTTAAAATAATTAAATAAATTAGAAAAAATTCCTTACAAATTGTACTTGCTGTATTAGGTATTAGATGGCAATTTAGTTGTAAAATTTGTAAAAAAGTGCATTTATTATTTAGAACACATTCTGGTTCACAATGAAAAATGAGAGGGAATGGAAAAATTACTATAACGACACTTCATATTATTAACGACAGCTCTGTGGCTATCGTTGATGAACGACAATTTTACAACCATATTTGTCTATTTTCAACGACAATCGTTGTCTACTGAATAAGAAAAGTCGTCTGTGAACGATTATCGTCTATTAACGACGTCGTTCAGAGTTACTGAATAGGCCCCTATAAGTTTGTGGTTTGGTGAATGGACTCAGTTACCAGTCAAAAAATTCAAATTAAAAAAAAGTGACTAAGTTATAATAACAATACCTAAGTTGAATATGAAAATGTAATTACTTGATTTAAATGTAATTTAATTAGAAGCTAAATAGATGTTTCATATAAACAAAGTGCTGTAAAATGTTGATAAATGCAAAACTATTATTAAAGAGAAATTAGTTATCATCAATAGGATACTTTGTAGTAGCTGGTTTCTTTAAATAATAAACTTAAAAGACTGTGAATTAGTAGTCACTTTTACACTAGAAGTAAAAACAAAAAAAAGTGTGGTTAAGACTAATTTATGTATTTAATAAAAACATATATTTAACATGTTTTATTTAAATAAAAAACAGGTGTTATTTGAAATGTTTTATTTTAGTTTAATAATGTTTATAAATTGTGTGTACATTTAATCTGAATCTTGCTTAATACTATAAAATGCATATGCATTTTTATATGGTTAGTATTGGAGTAGAAACACAAAAGTTTTGATTAAAAATATATTCTTTAAATACAATATTCACTAGATATGCTAATTTAGGTAATTTCCTATTCGAATCCATACATGTTTCCTATTATAGTTTTCATACGTTTATAATTCTGGAGATATTGAAATATTTTGCATGATTAATGATTACTAAACTTTGGTTGTTCTTGTTGAGGTCTGCTGTTAACACTATTGTCCTGAAATATTAAAAAAGTTAGACAAAGGTTTGTCCAACTCTTTTGTCAGCTTTGTTAATCTATGCTACTGTTATTCTGCATGCAGACATTTTTTACTGGAGATTTTCTCTAAGAACTGTATTCAGTTTCAAATTTCGGCCAGTTTTAGGAAAGTACCTCTGTTGTAAAGGCATTTCAAAGCCATCCTTTGTAAGATGTAGCCAACAAATACATGCTAAAATGTATAGAAAACAAATCGCAAGATATTACACAAAATACCTACCAACAAATTAAAAAGACCTAAAATAAATAGACATAAGGGATTAGAGCTCTAAAAAAGGGAGCCATAATTTGTTATGCATCCTCATCTATAAAAAAATTGTCTTCATCTCTTCAATTACCTTTTAAAATTAACCAAACCAAAACAGCACAAAATTGAAAGTGATCTACTTTTCACGACGTATTCTATGTACATGTGAGATTATTAATAATTTATTAAATTGAAATATTTTATCCTAAAAAATATGGGCATTTTATAATGAAAATGTCATTTAAAAAAGACATTGATTTTTTTTTCTTATATTGGCAAGCCTGGCGACTACAGGTTGCCACGTTGCCAGATCAATGGGCGACTACTATTTCGACCCCTTAGCTATACCAGCCCTGCTGGCAACCATTTTGTTTGCCAATTGTAGCGATTTATTCCATTTTCAAAAAATCTGTTGGCTTGGTTATGTAGTCATTCATAATTTAAATTTAAAAATTTACGATGATCTAAATATAATATCAATGTAGTATAACCAAATAAAATCAATGCATTTTGTATTTCTGGGCTAGAAATATTTAAATCCATTTAATTCAGATTACCATGCCATATCTTCTTCTAGAGTATAATATATTGTTGAAAAGCTTTCTTACTAGCTTTCCAATGATGTATAACAAGGGGTTACTGTTTATATTTTTGAGGTAGGTGGGCACTAAGGGGTTGATGTGATTGTCCTTTAAATTCCTACTTCATATACTTATCAGAAATGGTTTCAAGCAGTTTCTGATATTATCTTTAGTTCATAAGTTCATAAGTCAATAATTTGTTAACATTCTTCCATATTGTCAGATCGTAAACATTTAAAATGATTTTGTTTTAATTATTCTTATTTTATCATTTATTTACAAAAAAAAATAAATGGTTTAGTAAATGTGAAACCCAATATGGATGAATTTAGAAAACGGATTCTATTAAAATTCGTAGAAAAATACAGGGGGTTGTATTTTAATAAAAGAAGTTGGGAATACTTCCGGTAACTCAAAAGGGTGCGTGATTATAGCAACTTGTAAAGTTTCAATAATATCATTGTTTCCGTTTTAGAGAAATTTACTTATTGCAACCCTGTATTCGCGCTCTTCTGGATTCTACTGGCGCAACTATTTATTAGACAAAACCTGAGTTATACCAAATTTGCCAAATATACCCTTTTGTTCCCATTTGTTACGCCTCTGGATAATTATTCCAATAACTGTCTCGAGGACTATTTAAACATAGACAATATTCATGCATAGGAGGTTTTGTCCTATATGGAACAAGTTATTATTGCTATTATAAAAATCAGTAATTAAAAGTGAAATTAAATGCCTACATTGGTAAAGAATCCAAAGGAGTGTACCAAAGTTAAATTCTTCAACGTAGACTTTGTACGTGAGTAACAAAAAGGTCACTACTTGAAAGTCTCAATAATGATATACCTACGAGTATACCACCTACTAGTTCTTTTCTTCATAAAGAAACATTGTTCTTTGGGATTATTATAAATATATACCAGAAGGTATACACATTTGTAATTCAAGTATAATATACTCGGAGAAGAATACTGCGATGATTCAGTGTTAACCATCCTTTTAACTCATTGAGTTTTAACAAGATCCGTAAAATAATCATTGACGGCGTAAAGTCATTCTTAGTCAGAGAAAAATCTTTTTTATTGAAAATATTTCGTTTTTGTGGATCACTCTTTAGAGAGGAACGGTCAATAACACCGGCACACAAAAAAAAAAGTTGTCAGTACTTTTGACGGGACCGGTATATCTTTATGTATTTCGACCCGCTGAATCCGAATCTGAGGTCCGTTTACACCGTCAAATTTTCGAGAAAACTTTAAAAAACTGCTGATATTTTCGTCATTTTTAACCGACTTCAAATAATCAATTCGTCGCGATATTTTTTTTTTTATGTATGTTCAGCGATAATTCTTCAACACGGTGTCCGATTTCAATAATTCTTTTTTTGTTAGAAAGGGGGTACCTCAGAGGTGGCCCCATATAAATTTGGTTAAGATGTGGTAATGGCATCTGCACGTTTTTGAAGTCGGTTTTTTTAAATTTTTAATTTCTAATACTTGTTTCTGTTTAAGCCAAACAAGTGTTGGATTTTTTTTTAAAATAATTAAATATTAGCATAATGTTTATAATCCTTTATTTTGAAAATCAGACATTTAGTCGGATTCAACACTCTCCTCTTCGTATGATCCATTTAATCATCATGAGAAAAATTCTAGTAAATTAAATAGTGTTTTTTGTTTACTATTTAAAACTCAGATATAAAATATTTAAGGTATTCTCATGCAGCGGAGACCATTAAAAAGAAAAGTTGAAACAACAAAGCATGCATACACCATTAATATTCTTGAATAAATTGACATGTGAGCATCGAAGCACGTCTGTCGTGGGTTCTCAGGTGGGGTTGGCCTCTCAAGGTCACTCATCCAAGAACCACGGTTAGTGTTACCGGAGAATAACCTCCTGTGAGGCATTAGACTTTATAATTTTTTCTTAATTTTTAAATTAAAATTATTTAATAGAAAAATATAAAAACATTTTAGATGAAAAGAAGTTAAAATAATAAATTCGAATCGTATCCTTTATGTAATCACCGATACAGTTTGAATTATACAGGGTGTTTATTAATTGAGTGACAATATATCAAAAGTAGTTTCAAAGAACTTAAGAAAAACATTTTTTTATTTTTATTTTTTTATGCGAAAAAGGTGCGTCAAACGAAAATAAGTCTATGAAACAAATTTGCTCCAAAATAAATGAGGATTTCAAAAATAATTTTGATTTTTAGAAAAAACAGCAGCGTACTGTTTTTTTCTTCAAAAATATTCAATTCAAACCCCGTACGGACATAAATGATAAAAATTTAAAAAAATCTTTTACGTCAGAAAATGCTCCCTAATTATTAAGTGTGTGCACAATTCCATAAAAATAGCTAGAGTAGGTAATAAGAAAATTATGATAAAAAAAGTAACTGTAATACCTACTCTGTAGCACAAAAATTAAGAGATTTACAACATATGTTGATATTAACTTTTCTTCTTAATCCCTTACTGCATGATTTTTTATTTTTTTGTCAAAAAAATATATGCGTTATAATGATTGATTAGGAGTTATGAAAAAATAGTGAAAAAAATATTTATCGATATTTAAAGGAAATAAATGTTACACTTTAACTTGTGCCATATTTGATACAAAATGAGATAACAGTAACAATGTTAATTTTTGACATGTGCCAAATTTGGCACAAATTTCGTAAATAAAACAAAAGTAATAAGTATAAATTCAGATTTATCAAAAAATAGATTTTATCTTAACAAAAGAGTGAAAATCTTGCCCTATTCCGTGTGGAATTTGCTAAAACAATTGCAATCCTTATTTAGACATAAAAATACTGAACATTTGCCACATAATACCTGGGATTTTCCCTTACATTCTGGATATTTGCACCTCTGTCGTTCTTCACTTACTCTTGGCAAATGATTCAAGTTGTCCGTTCTTATTTCCTGGGCTGGAATCTGCGAAAAAGGATATTTCTTTTTTTTGAGATCCAGTTGAGGTTGTAAGCTGGTACTTGGTCTTCCCCTTTTTCTTTCTGAACTATAAGCTCTGGTCAAAACTGTTGCAATACCAAGTTTTAATTCTGAAAGTGGTAGGTATAAATCATTATTTTTTAGGGTTCGCCTCAACAGTATCCAGCTATTGACGCATATCATATCCAGGAAATGGAAAAATCCCTCATGTACCACTTTTTGAATCCAATTTGGATTCGGTAGTATCCTAACATTGAATCGAAAAGATCTACTCCCCCCATATAAGCATTATATACCGCAACATATTGAGGGCGGATGATTTCTATATGTGTCCTAGATTTCCTGTAGAATCTGTTTACCATCGATACAGGGACCCCCAACATATGTTGACATGATGTTCACAATTTTTATTATCAAACCATGAAACAACAGATATGTCCACACCATCTACATTGGCCATTGCTTCAATAACTGTACCTCTACCTTTTTTTTTTTCATAGCTGCTTCCTTAGTAAATTCAAAATTATGCACACGATTTCCTCTTACTGCCCCCAAAGGTAAAATATCATTTTTGGTGAGGTATATTTGTAGAGAAATGCTCGTAAACCAGTTATCAAAAAATAATTTGTAGTTTAGATTTCTTGGAATTGATTCTGAAAGTTTTACAACAACATTGCTGCTTGCTCCTAGATCTGGTTGATAATTTTCAAGAGTAGTAGCTCCACAATAAAAGTCGAAATCGTAAGAAAATCCACCCTGCTTAGAATAAAAACCTTGTATCCCCATTTATGAGGTTTCTTGGGATTATATTGTTTGAGACTTGATCGAGCTTTTGTCGGAATAATTTGTTCATTGTTGATCCATGGCCATATGATCCTCTTTAGGAACAAGTAAAAAACGGTCACGAATTTTGTTTAGCAATAGACGTATCTTGAAAAGCTTATCATAACCTGGCTGCTCTTAAGGAACCTGGCGTGTGTTGTCATTGAAGTGAAGAAATCGCTTGTGATCTTCAAATCTATTGCAAGTCATAGCACATGTGAGATGCAGGGAATATCTAACGATTGGTTCCAGTAGCACCTGGTTGAAGGGAGTTGAATAATTGACATGTACATGCAAATACCGCAAAAATGCGAAGTTCTTCTTTGGATATATTGGGCGGTTTTTCAGGCCTACTTTGTATACCAAAAAAGTTTGACTGTTCAGCTATATAAGTAAAAATTTCGTCGGTTAAAAAAATTGAAAAACGGAATGGGATCTTCGAGTTCTTGTATGAAAATTGGAATTGTTTCATCTCCTTTAAATTTCACAAATTCTTCAGTAGCAGCAAGGGACCTATTCTGCCAGACAACTTCTTCTTTTCCCATTTTTTTGTGTTGTGATTTTTTACATTTTTTGCTAGTTGATGTCGATGGTAAATTTGTATCACTATAAGATTTAGATGTTGAAGAAACATTTATATCACTATGCTTATTTTGATTAGATTGTCGTAATCTAGAGAGCGGTATTTCATATTCGCTGTCACTGTTGGTTGATGAAGCATTGCTTTAACTATCTGATGACTCACACAAAATTTTTGTAGGTTTTATGAGACTCATCATTACTCCCGTTAGTCATTGGAATGTGTATGTACTTTTTTGTTCTATAGAAAAAATCCGTTACAAAAATATCTTTATATCATATTGTTCCAAATATGGCACAAGTAAACAAAGACAGTTTTTTTTTCTCGTTTTTATATAGAAAAAAGTTTTGTATGACTTTAGTCATCACAGTAAACACTTACCCTTATAAAAATAATTTTTTCCACACAAATTAGGCAAAAAGAACAAAAATATTCTATTTTGAATTTGCCCCAAACAAGCTAGCGCCTGTCACGAGCCAGATATTCACTAAATGATTCATGCCTGTGAACAAGCGAGTGTGCCAGATATGGGACAACTTGAGTTGACAGCACAAACTCTTCGGAAACTTAGAAAAAAATAATAATTTTGAACGTTTGCCAAATATGGAGGCGGTAAGGGGTTAAAATCACCCAAGGATCCACATTCTTAAGTATCGGCACTAAATTAATAAACATCTTGTATTATAGAACCCACTTGTCCTATTACCAAAGAATATTTAAATAAAAAAGTCAACCCTCTAGTGATACGCTTATGGATAATCGAACGAGAACGATGACGAATTTCGTAAATGCATATTCAAAGAAATGGTGGCGGTGCTTTTAGAAATATCATTACATTTACTGCAGCCGTGGCGAACCATCTAGAATTTATGGCGATGCACTATAAGAATGTTCGCGATCTCACCAGAATTTACAATCCAACATTACCAGAGCAGTGAGCAGATCGAAATAGTAAATGCCCACATAAGGAAGAAATTGTCTACATAAATTAATATTAAGTACAAATAAATTAACATAATAATGTATAAATAAACTGTTTTTAAATAAACGAACGTCACAGTGTTATTGTTTAAAATTAGACTCCAGTTGTATTTACTTGATATTAGCTAAAATAAACTGATTTGCACAATTGCCTCCAGACGATTCAACCTGAAGTCACCAATAGAATGACTGATGACGTGATTAAAATGTTTTAAACATGAATTTGCAAAGCAACAATGCTTTCTAGTAAAAGGAAAACGCTACAATCTTTGATGGATAAACAATTAGGCATTCCAAACAAAATGGCTGGCCGTTTGAAATGACAGGCCACTGACAGACACATGACATGTTATAATAAGACAACGCTGTGAGTCTGGTGGTTTGATAGGGTCAATGCTATAGACAGTTATTTAGATTGATCATCCACGGTTTTAAAAATAAACATAAGCTTATGCCTTGAAGTAAAAATGTAAGCAATTATCTTTTTTTTAAATATCTAAAGGCCAAACATCGGTTTTAAAAGAAATTTTTGTTAAACCGATTCAAATTAATAAATATTTGCCAGACAATATGGCCGCTCGCAAACGACCAGTTTTGAGCAATCTATATAACTATATATGTAGCATTGACCCTGTTAATGACAACATGACAACAGGGTTGCCATATCTAAACTGTCAGTCCCCACTGGTAGCCATTTGGACAGGTCGTTGGAATGCCTAATAAGCGTCAATTTAAGACAGTTTAGAAGTTGGGTTAGAATCCCCGAAAATTGGCAACACTGTTGCCGTAAATACACTAGCGAACCTAGTGGACTTTGACTCGTAACTCTGATCAAGTTTATGGTCTACCGTGGTCATGGATCATGGAAGAAGTCAGCGATTTCATTAATTAATTTAATTACTTGAATAATTAAATAAGTTCATTGGAATAAAACGAATTCGTTAAACTGTGTATTTAATTTACACACAAATATAATATAAGTAAATTTCTAATTCCTCATTTATTCTAATAATAATTGTAAATATTATGTCACATTTGAAAATGCACCTTTTTATTGTGTATGAAATAACCGTTATATGTGGCTTACCGTTTGTTACCTTGCACGTTTTATCCAAGCATAATAAGCAATTATTAATGTTGACAATTCTTACAAGAGATATAATGACATGACAAGAACAATGTTAAGGTTGGGTTTATTTATAGATGTCAACTCATTTTTTTGCAATAATTAGGAAAAATGTATTGTGGTTTAAAATAAGTATAGGTATTCCTTCTTCAAGGATATAGTATTCGGTTTTTTTTTCTTCACTTGACATACAGAACTGATTATAGGTATATTATTTCTCCTTGAATTTTCTTTGCTTTGTTGGGCACGAATGAGGGATGGGCTTTGTATTTTGATATCAAGTATAAAGGTAAGTGGTAACTATAGTTTTACAGGGTATATCATAATGCAGTGCAAGTAGTATAGGACTAAAGAACGTTCTATATTCTATGGAGAATGTTATTCTACAATCACTGTCCAAAGTAGGCCTTTGCACATTCAAATCTAATAACTGGAAAATTGACGTTTTCCGCGATTTCTCATAATTTTACATTATTGGCACTCTAGGGCGCCAAAGTTACTAACCATTATATAAGTTAATCTGTATTTTAAAACAAAATGTAGACTAATCTGAGTATTTTATTTGTACATCTAATATTAAAACCCTTTGCCGTTGATATTTAAACTATAGGTAATTGAAAAATGAAAAATAGATTGCCTCATTTTCAAACTGTAAACTTGAAACAGCGAGCAGAGCGTTAGGTGCTTAATCTTATGGTCGTGAGGAATACCGAGGAAAGTTTTCTTATAATTTTAAATTAAAATTTTGTTTCTATATTAAAGCAAAACAGTGGATGTGTCAATAATTTGCGATTAGAGTATTGTAACCGATCTTGGAGTATTTTTGAGATGTACATACTACATACCAAACAAATATTTTTTACGCTAATCATAAAATTAAGCTTTCAATCTACACATAAGTAGGCAACACAATATACACAGAACAACTTATTAATGTATAGGTCATTAGTCGACAAACTAAATTCGTGTAATATAGCTATGTGTAATCTGATTTGTGATGGTGGTATTACCATTTACATATATACGAATAAGGATAGTAAGATTTTTAAATAAGTTCATCACTAATAAACGTTTGGTACCTGAAATGTCCTTTAAACCACATAATAAAACATGTCCTGGGTTTAATGAATACATATTTCTAGATGTTCTTGTAGCAACCAATAGGTGAATATTTCCAACAAATTAAGTCATACACATGATAAATATTATATTTATGACGAAAGCACGAGACTTAAACTTAAATTAACACTAAATGAAACTCAAAAACACTATTACAATGAGAATATTATCTAAAAACAGTTAAAAAATCACAAATACAAAATCCCGCCCAAAACAAACACATGTAAATAAACAAACATCCTACTTATTGGTGACAAATGACAGGTGCGCGAAAATGAATTTGAATCGCGAATAATTTTAATTTTAAAAGTAAATTTACATTTCTCAAATTGAGTATTCTACTCACACGTGAGATTTCCATTTTTTTTTCCATTCTTGTATCACATTCATACGGTGGAGGCAGACCAGGTTCAAAGGTAGGATCACTGATCTAGTCTTAGTGGATCAAATCAGCATTTATAATTTTTTCGAATAATTTTACGTTTTACCTCCTTTAATTATATAAATAATTTGGATTTGGATTTCATCATTCAGTGGTAAGACATGTTTTTGTATACAGATATCTGATATTAAATTATTATTGTACTCAAAACATTTAATTTGCCTGAAGATGACCTTAAAAAGCCGAAAGCGCTTGCAAGCTCTATCATTTTTTAATACTATTAATGATCCCGTGATTGACAAACTAATTTCAGATTTCTACTATTTTAAGTCTTTTTAAAACTAAAATATCAGTTTCCGCCGTAACAAGCTACGTTCCTGGCTCTGGTGTGTTAAAAGTGCGCTAACCCTCGTAAATGTAGCCAGAGTTGGCCAGAAATCTACTACCGAATTATGTTACTCCCTGTTTACCCACATACTTCGAAATCAAAGTATGTGTGTTTACCTCTATTAGGCATTCCAAAGATCTGTCAAAATACTACCAGTGGGAACTGACAGTTTAGATATGGCAACCCTGTGGGTCTGTTGTGCAATGATACATATTATAGTTATATAGATTGGTCAAAGTGGGTCGTTTGCCTGGTGTTTATTAATTTGAATACAGTTTAGCAAAAATGTGTTTTAAAACCAATTTTCAGTCTCTGAATATTAAAAAAAATATATTGCCTATATTTTTACTTCAAAGCAAAAACTTATGTTTATTTTTAAAACATGGATTATCAATCTATATAACTATCTATATCATTGACAATATCAAACCACCAGGCGCACAGTGTTGCCATATTATAACCTATCATGTGCCTGTCATTTCAAACAGGTAGTTATTTTGTTTAGAATGCCTAATACAGTGGTTAAGCTGATGTCTCCAATCAGAGATAACGAGGAGATGTAACTACTAACAAATATTGTGCGGTCCCACATACTTTGATTACTATACGAGGAAAGAGAGAGGTCCGACACGCCCAACATAGGGCGCGGCCATTTTGAACCCTGTGACACAGTTTACAGCTAAAGAATCAGATCGCTCACTCTGCGTCGGCACTTTTGATCTCAATGTTTCAGTTTATACACTGTGCAACTCGGATAATACAATATATGACAACCGCCTATAATAAAACAGCAGTCTTCTGCGTATCCTGAATTTGTATACCTGGAGTGGATGTTATTTTGGAACTTTCAACTGGTCCGAATGAGCTAACTGATTCTTTGGCAATAAACTGTGACTTCAAAAATAATATTCACTGACACTGACAGCAGCAAGCAAAATATCAGGTGCGTTTTAATCATCCGCTTCTGTTTCCGGAATTGTCGGTTTAGTCGTTTTAACCTGTCAGATTAAAACAAGAAAACCGACAATTCCGAAGCAGAAGCGGATGATTAAAATGCACCTATTAAAAATTTAGCGCCAAGATGTAGGCAACACGTAATAAGGGTTCAAAATGGCGGAGTTTTCTATCTCCTTTTAAAAGGCACTCAGAAAGCTGCGCAGTGCGACCATTCTCCGTATAGTAAAAGAAAATCAAAGTATGTGTGCGGTCCTGAGTAAGACATATTCTAAGGGACATAGGCGGGTATAATATCCGCTGTTGTCATATAGTCATATGCCTATTTCATTATTCTCATTTTCTTTACAAAATTATTTACATATATTAAAAAAGCTAAAATAATTCAACCTATTTTATTGCAACTGAACTCAAAAAATGTTGAATCATTATTTACATTAAATTTAACTAAATTAGATGTAATTTCACTAAATTATATGTAATAATTTTCAATAAATTACAGAACCTAGTGATGTTAGGTTGGAAGTGGCAACAGGGCTTACACCGGCGTGGATATTTACGTTGTTTATTATAAGCGCACAGCGGCTTACATATTTATTCATTAATAAAAATACGTTGTATCTGCGTAAAATTTTTCTCTTTATCCCTTCTCTTATTTCTCACCTTTCGTCGCGTCGCCCCGTCCCTACAAATAGAGTACTACTACTACTAATGTAAATATTTACATTTTAGGTATGTGACAACTTCTCTTTCTGTCTGATGCTACACCTCTATATATCCTAGATCAGTGTCTCGGACACAACAGAGATAACAAAACTTAATTTAATTTTGTTTCAACTAAAATTAGTTATAGGTATAGATATTATTTTCCCACTTTTACTTATTATGTTTTTTCATATACGTATTTTATAGGTTTTTGTATTCTTTATTTCATTTTTGTACAAAAATGTATGCCTACATCATTATGTAAACAATGACATGTTTATTTATTTCTAATTTATGTTGATTATATATTTATAAAACTTAAATATTTACCTAATTAATGATGTACAACTTTAATCTGGTTTTCCATAGGTAATATCTTGATAAAAATATACAGTTATGCTTATACAGGGCAATCAGAACATCAGACCCTTTAGTACCATAACCTTCTTCCTTGTGGGTACACTTTTAATGTATACAATTGGTTTTCTATACTATTCATCCGTCTATACTCGTTCTATTATATTTTTCTTTATATTTAGTTCATTATATATCATTGTTTTAGGTAAAAACCAAGCCAAGATCACGTTTGGCTGGTCTCAGCGGAAATTATAAAACCTTATAAGATAAATAAAAGGCAGGTACAAGTAAATTTACTTGAGTAATTGGTAAGTCTGTAAGACATGTTTGACTTTCGATTTGATTCAATATTTGACTTGTCCAGTTCCTCAAGCTCAAGCTGGTAGGTATATATCTACCTACCCACCCATGGATACAGGTTATGGGTGGTTGAATATTGACAAACTCGTTTTTTTTTTATTCACATCGTGTTTTAGCCGTGGGATGAGCTCTCAGCATATTTCTATCACTTTTCAAACAAACTGGTTTGGGTTTGTGCTGTGGATTTATAACATTAAAAAGAGAATAAAAATACTAATACGAGTATAGCGCTGTTAGGAAATAGAGTAGGAAATTAATGAATAAACTCTAATACTATATAACAATTCTATATAATTTTGAAGTTACGAGTGGAAGTAATTAACTTCGTATATTAAAAACTCTCCTTACCACACATTTGAAAATCATTTAAACTGTACATTCTATTTTTGTATAATAAATAAGAAACTTTCGAATCTGTCGTCTAAGTAATAAATAAAAATAATCTCTACAAAGAAATTACTATCAACACAATAGTTGTTACAATATACAGATAAATTTGGCCAGCCCGCGTTTCAGGTGGAGTTGAATACCGAGAAAGATAGGCGTCCCATTAGACCGCGCGGAGATAGAATTATTACATGTACAACTGTCTTTACACAAACAAAGAGAGGGTTGCGTACAGAGATATTCTATGAAATGGATGAGGTACCTCTCAACTTCTACCGAACGGAAAGCGGTAGAACAGCCTTAAGTAGTGGTTGAAAAGTAAAAAAAAATAATCATTAATTAGTCATAGGATTTATATAAAAAAATAAGAGACGGATTAATTAATTCTAGGATTTATGACAAAAAATAAGAGATTATTTAATCGAATTTTTTAATCATATTTGCTGATAAATATTGGTTCTAAGCAAGTTGTCCAAATAACATTTTTCTCTATTTTTTAAAAATAAGAGTAGGTACCTACCTTTTGTACCAAACACATATTTTTGACCTTCCTTCTATATGCTACAAAATTTTTAGTTTTTTTATAAAAATTATATTACATTACGAGAACCAAATATATATCTAATAAAGGATGTAAAATTAGATATGGATTAATAGATAGAGAGAAAAGAGCACAATGGAGCAAAATGTAGAATATTTGAAGAGGCGACAAAACACGAAACTACGAAAAATTTCGTTAATGAAGTAACAGCAAAGAATGTAGAGTTGCATATAATAATATGGGGGGTTCCTTATTAATAAATAATTATATCTATTACGGTTTAGACCATGCACCAAATTTTATCAGGAAAAAAAAGTTGTTCTACATCCACATTGATATTAGCTTATCTACGCACAGATTATAAAACGAAAATGTATGCTATTGCCTTCAACTGAACGAATATATTTCATATCTATCCTAGGTAGTGAGAACACTGCAAAAAAATGAAATCCACCAATCAACGTTCATATTTTGATCAACCGACTGCAATTACAGTTCATCAAATTTCTAGAGGCTTTCGACGGCTAGACAGAGAAAGCACTACTGACAGGCATCCCGACGGATTTACGCAATGAAAGTACACTCTGCGCATCAAGTATTTCACTATTTCATTCAGACGTAAATGTCAGATGTAAATTTCGCTAAAACATTTCTTTTATTTTCGTTTGTGTTTTTTTGCTCATTACAGTTTAATAGAACCTAAGTATGGAGTTTAATAGCAAATTAAGAGGCCGCGTGATTAACAGTCAATCTCGCGAAATAATAGCCAATGTTATAGAGTTTATGAGAAGAGAAGGAAACTTTAATTCACCTTCAATACCATTTAAAAATGTAAATGATCGTGTTGCTGCAGCCACAGGAGTATCTATAAACACTGTCGTCCGCATTTCTGGAGAGAAAAAAAGAATCGATAACCGTGAGATATCGGAATTTTCATCACCAAGAAAAACCATTAAAAAACCAAAAACAGTTAATGATATAGATGAAGCTGCACAAGAATCAAATTTTATTTTTTTATTATTAGATAGCTATTTTTGTTTCTGAGTTGTGTTCATTTACAGGCTCAATTTTTTTCCGTTTCTCCTTTTTGATTTTATATGGGGTTTCAAGTTGTTTTTGACTTATTTCGACGTAAATCACAACAACACACTTTTTTAATAAAGCAAACAAGTGTTAAGAGGTATATGTACGTGTAAACTACAATTACAAAAAATTGATATGAAACCCATGAAACCACCAACAAAAATGTAAAGCTAGCTTCCGTACTAGAACATGGTGTCATTCGTCGAGATAATTTATCGTTTTGTTTAATAGATCAAGAAATGTAAATATTCCCCTGTTATTTTTTATAAAATTATAAGAGAAATAAATTTTTTTCTAAATAGTATAGTTTATTATTTTGTAGAAAAACAAAATTTCGAAAATTTTAGTAATGTTTCAGAAACAACCGTTATTAATAATAGGTACCATTTTCCTTAATAAGGTAGAAATAAAATATAAACTATTTCCACGATTTACAAAGGCCTACAAAAAAATTATAGGTATTTTCCGCTATCCTATAAAATTTATATTTTCTGACTCAATTTCAAAAGGTTGAAGGAATTCCAAAACACCTTTTATGGCATAATAATTATTTTCAATTCTACATACTATCTTTAGCTGCTTTTAAAAACGTTCTAAGAAAGTCCAATCAGACCAATTTAATCCCTAAACTATTCCACACTTTTAAAATTTAATTACTTAAAAATATTAAAAACTATTTAAAATAACTTGTTTAGCAGACTGTAAAATAGCTATCTTAGTCACACGTAGCGCGTTCTCTGTCTGGGCGTCGAACACCTCTAGAAATTTGATGAACTGTATTTTTTAAATTCTGTCAAACTAATTGTCAGTATATTTTTTAGTTATTGAGATTAAACATACATTAAAATGGGTTATTCTTGTGTAGAATAGCATTTCTGTTTTTATTTCGTCTATAATTATAAATAATTTGTTAATTTAAATAAAACTATATGAAAGTAGGGTTTTCAAAATCACTTAAAAAATCATACCGTCCGAACGAATGGACTGATTTTAATGAAACTTGGAAGGTGTAAACCCACGGGACGCTTCTTAAAAAAATCGGCGTCAAAATCTGTTAGGCGGTTTCCCTGAAAACCGCGAAAAACCTCGAAAAATCATGCAAAAATCCGCTTGCTCCCTTTTGTGGTGCGTTTGATTTGATCATCGGAGATCTCCGAGCGCTGCAATCGTGTTTGAATTGACACTCCGAGAGATCCCTAAAGTGTTTGTTTTGCTGTGGAGCGAGAACATAGAGCGAGCTCGATGTTCTCAGAGCTGAAGGATCGATAAGAGGGAGAAATTTGTCTTTGTCTCTACCTATCTCTTTTTAATTAACTTACAAATAAATTTGAATCTCAAAATTAAAGACCAGACAAGAAGTCAACAAATTACTTAGCCGCTTTTGTCTTATAGCTAAAATTATTCGTCATAAAAAACACAAAATGTGTGTTTGTAAAATACATTTTCTCTGTCCAGATCTAATCACCAGTAATCACAGCCATGGAGTATGAGAGCGAAGCGGGAATTTGTGGTATATGCTGCATTTCAGGGTCATCACCCCTTTTTATTTAAAGTTTTTCCATTTTCTTTTCTTTTTGCTCACTATTTTAACACACAAACCAGAAACAAAAATAACAGAATAGCGAGGTTATGTGTTTTACTCTGTTTTATTTGATTTGATTCAATGCTCTATTGTGACGTCATCACTTCTCGGTCTCCTCGATGCTCGCTCGATAGAGTTTCAAATCAAACGCCCCTTTGGGAGAACTAGGTGCACGGTGGAAGGGCGTTTGTGTTACCAATAGATGCCCAAGACATCCAAGGGGCAAAACTTTTTATTTTTTTGTCAACTGTCACTTTTTTATAACGTTTTGAAAATGTATGTCCTTTTTCGACGGTTTAATAAAAACTAATAATTTTTTTTATATTTTTCCTAAACACCCTTTGCCTCTCTCTATCTCACCACGCACACAGAAATTTCCTCGGGCGCCATTTTTTTTTCGGACCACTTTTATATGAGGGGTTTCCTGGCGACTTTGAAAAATCGTACCGTTTGAACGGAAAGATGGATTTTAATGAAACTTGGGTGAAAGGTGTATATCCATGAGATTCTTTTTGAAAAAAATTGGCGTCGTAATTTATTTGGCGGTTTCTATGGCAACGACGAAAAAGCACCCAAAATCGTGTTTTTCGACCCTTGCTCCCTTTTGATCAAATTGGGTGCACTGTGGAGTGAAGTTTGTGTTACCGATCGACGCTCTAGACATCCAAGGGGGCACAACTTTTTATTCGTCTGTCAACTGTCACTTTTTATGACGTTTCGAAAATGTCTTTGTCCTGTTTCGACGGTTTATTAAAAACGAATAATTTTCTAATATTTTTTCTAAGCACCCTTTGCCTCTCTCTATCTTAAACGAATAGGTGGTCCTGCGGTCAGCGTTTCAGCCTTCCACACAGAAGACTGGAGTTCGATTCTCGGATGGGGTAAAAATGCAATGAACTTTTTTTTTTCGTTTATTTTATTTTAAAAATTATTAATAGTCATAAATTATTTTAAAATTAATTATTTTGTCTTAATAACCTAAAATATATTTTTTATTTGTAAATTTTCGTAATTGTGTCGTAGAAAAAATACACTGTACAACTCGGGTGGATTGTCAGACGATTGAGCAGTCCTCCTATGGCGTCGTGCTCAAATTTCGTCTTCGTGCGATATGGCCATTATATCCACTCTTGTTGCACAAACTACTATTTCCAGGCTATTTACGACATACTGTACTATCTTCTACCTTTATCTATATTAATTATTATTGTAGAGGATGAGTGTCAAAAACTGTTAAGTGTCAACGCAGCTTAACATTTATTTTGTTGTGATCCTTATAGAAATATTTTCCTTTCACATCTTGTGCTGGTAGTAAATAATGTATAGTCCATTACTCTGTCGTGGAATCGATTTTTCTTTCTAACCCTGTTTCAAAATCTACTACTTTATCCATTTTTTATTGTTTATTCCGACTCTTGAACCATATGGTTTGACATTTCTATTTAATGCGTATTTCTCGCTTTTTTTAATCGATAATTTATGTTTGTTTATTACTTATAATTCTGTTACTTGTCATACAGTTTAAAAATAGCTAACCTATTAATGTTTAATTGCTAATAAAATAAAGAAATTAATTAATACGAAATATTATGCTTTTCTTATACATAGATATAGTATGTAGATGAATATTAAAGACCAACCGTTGATTTAAATGAATTTAAATAAATTTTGTTTCACATAATAAGCGAATTAATCAAACAACTTCTACTAACTAAATCGTGTTTTGAAAATATATATATATCTACGTGTCCCTATAAAACAAATAGATAAATAAAATTCGATGCCATTGACATCTATATGTAAAAAAAATGATTATATACATATAAAGAAATTACAAACACAGGTATTTCTCTAAGTACTGTTAACAACTCAATAAATGAATGACTTATAACAAACACCTTAGGTATACAAAAATGATTTATTAAACAATTTTAGCAAATATCCTGTTATAAGAAATCTAATTGCTTCAGCAGTATGTTGCTGATCATTTTAAAGGTTAACAATTATCATTCATACAAATCATAAATATTACGAAACAACTTTTTTCCAATAAATAAATGAGTAATTAATTACTTCCATAATAATTACAATTATCATATTGAAACAGATTCGTAACAATTATTTTGGCAAAATATTGCTATTTTGGAAGCTATTTAGATTTAGAAACAGGGTCGGCCCCAGGGTAGGGCGATCCGGGCGGCCGCCCGGAGCGCAATGATCTAGGGGCGCCAAAATCATGGAAAATGAAAATAAACTGATAAAAAAAATTAAGTTACAGGCTTTAATAAAATGCACTAAAAAGTAAAGAATATTTTTTTATCATTCTGATATTATATCAATAAATTATTTTTCATAATATTGCATTGTCATCGGACCCTTGTAAGTATACCAAATTTCATTGAAATCGGTTTACGGGAATTTTCTCAAAAACGCGTTGCAAGACTTGACTGATAGTTGACAAGATTAAGAGGCGGCAGGCGGAATTTATCATTTTTATTTCTAAGCACATAATTCAAATAATATAATATATTTAAACATTAAGGCAAAATCTAGTTGAATTCAATTCAACATGACAAAACCACTCAACTACCGGTTTTTAAGAATTAACAAGTTTTTCGGCCCGTGGCCACACGACTGTACAGGAAACAACAATTTTGAAACCAAGCTAAACAAGATCTAACAGCCCTTCTTAACTGCATATAAAAAATAAGTAGACTTAAAACAATGCATTATTTGCCGCTAGTTTATCGCTACACTTAAATTCGCACCAAACCTCAGCATAGCATTAAGAATCCTACTTACATTGCCAGTCACTGTGGCTTCAGGGGAAAGAAGCTTTTCAAAACTAAAAAATAATAAAAAATTATCTCAGAACGATGCAGACGCAAAATCGTCTTAATGGATTGGCAATGATAGCTATAGAACACCAAATTAGTGACAAATTAGACTTGAAATCACGGGTTCGTGAGTTTCCCGAAAGAAAAGTTAGAAAAAGCGCATTACTACATTTTAATTTTTGTTATTTTGCCTTAAGTGCTAAATTGCTTATCTTGTTATCTGATGATTGAGTTTTTAATAAAACGTTTTTTTTATCAATGTTTTCTTGACTTTCTGATATGGTCTCATGAGATTTACTTAAAAAACTGGGGGGGGGGGCAAAATTAAGGTTTTGCCCAGAGTGCCAAAATGTCTAGGGCCAGCCTTGCTAGAAATAATAGCAATATGAAAGTAAATATCAAAATAAATTACGTTACTGACTGTATTACATTAAAAGTGTGGAAAGTGATTTTTTTCGCACAAGTGCAGAAACGTAAGTTTAGAGGTTACCTACAAAAATATGTTAAAAACCTTTTCTGTTGTACATTTTAAACGATAAAAAAAATTAAAAATAAACTATAAGGCAGATTTTAATATATCCAAAATAAAAATTATTTATCTTACGTGTAATTGGCACTAGTGCGGATAATATTCACGTATCCATGCTTGTATGTTACAGACCACTTTCTTTCCATAAGAACAAATCTAATTTTCATACCTATGGTCGCAAGAAAAATATTTTTAAATAACAAGAAATGTAAATTTTGTGAGATTGCAAAGATTGACCTTTGAGTAAAAAAAAAATTATAATAAATAAATGGACTTGACATTAGAAGAAATCTGTGAACTGAATACTAAATATCGAATACAATATGTGATTATGTAACTCATGATTAAGATCTTATTTAGTTATTTAGCAGGTAAGTTGATGTAATTCTTAAAGCAAAAAGTATTTTGATCACCATATTTGTAAAAGCTTGTAAATTGGTGTAAATTTAAACTTAACGCACAATTTTTTTTTTTGAATACGCGTATTCATCTGTGAGAGCCTGATGGACAAAATTTAATGGATTATGATATTGTAGAAAAGGCTTTACGATCGTAAATTTTGGTGGATGATCAATTCAAAAAGGCGTTAATTTTGGTGGAGGTTCAATTCTGAAGGGCGTTAATTTTGGTGGAGGTTTAATTCAGAAGGACGTACGGAGGAGCTTAGATAAAGTTAATTATACGATTGATTACTGAATTAGACGTTAGAAATATTCTTTAAAGCATGTGTTGTGCCACACAAGATAAGCAGCTGCTAACGCAATAAACATAGTTACAGAATATCTTCGAAAAGTTGAAATTTGAAAAATGAATTGGGCTGCTAGAACCTCTCTTTTTAAGAGGAAAAATATTGTGAGGATTTTTTTATATAAAAGTTTTTTTTATTAGCGCGCCACTGGGAATACTTCACAATGTTATGTGTCTCCGGCTTCTATAGAGTTTTAAGTGAATGCAACGATAAGGAAACATTCTGCAGAGACATTAAAAAAAAAGGTGGGAAACTCTCCCTTTTAAAAACTATTAGATATTTATTAAAACAAAAAGCAGAAAACGTCTTCATAGATTTAATACAAAATGACGCATAATTTTTTTTTAATTCCTTTTAAAAATTATTAACATAAATTCTTTTTGAAGGTTTACAATAAAATCAAAGTTTCTCCACCCTAAGTTTTGTTATTATTGGTATTTCCTGAAAATTTCACAAAAATCAGACTAAAAATAAATTGTCATAAGAAATTATAAATTTTCTGAGTGTTCGGTTTGCTCTTAATCCCATTCAGCACTTATAGGAAGGATGTGCTTAAAAGGCGTAGCGTATTAGAAGTCAGAAATTGAATTAAAAAATACGACCAAATAAAAATGGCTTTAAATTAATACAGATCAAACCTAAAGAGGCAGTTCGAAACCTAATTTTAGTATGATATGATGCAGGAAAGTTCACGATTAGCAGGAAAAAATAGTTGTTATTAAATTAGCTAAATTTAGTATTTGTTAAACAACATTGAATCCCAAACATATAGTGGGATTAATTGACAGTATTTATTTTTTTTTTGATAACTGAGAGACCTTCCCTTGAATTAACCAGTTTATAAAAAAAAAGATTAACAAAAATGTACAAGATCCATACATGTATGTAGATGATACATTTTGTTACGTCCACATGGATATTAGTTTTTCTACACACAGACTACAGAACGAAAAAGTATGCTCTTGCGTTCACCTGAACGAATATATTTCATAACTTTTCTAGGTATTGAGAACACTGCAAAAAATGAAATCTACCAATCACAGTTCATATTTTGGTGACCCGACTATTATTTTTAAATTTTAAATAAGTGACAATTCTGTCAAACTAATTGTCAGTATGTTTTTTATTTATTGAAATTAAACATCTTTAAAACGAGTTATGTTTGTGTTTAATCAATAAATAATAGCATTTCTATTTTGATTTTGTCTTTATAAATTAATTTTTTTTTTAAATTTATAGATTTTCGTTAATGGGTCTTAGAAAAATATACTGTACTGCTCGAGGGGATTGTCCATATCTACTCTTATTGCACAAACTACTATCGAATCCCGTTTAATCTAAGACAAATAAAATACAAGATAAGCAGCTACGAACCATATACCTTTTGATGACAATATATAAAAAATTAAATAATAATCAAAACAAAACATAAAAATTTCCTCCTGAACAAAATTTACTTGATTAAATTTCCATCAAATTTTTGAAAAAGCTTCAGTTAAAAAGTCTGCTCCTTGTTCTTCTCCAGGAATATATTCATCAAACTTTTCTCTTATAAATTTATAAAGAATATCAACGTGCTTATGCATTCATAAAATTCAGGATTCATAACTAGCTTCACAGCACTATGGCGTTGTCAACTTTCAGTACTGGAGTTGGCAATTTACTTGGAAGTAGTTCATATAGAAGTTTATGAAGCCAAACAATCCCTCTTGCGACTTCACTATTGGCAAAAAATTCTGTGTATGTTGTTGACAACACCAGAGAACTTGCTTTATACTCGGATGGCATTTAATTAAGTATTCGATTGAGGATTAAGGTAGTTTTACCTGAACTTCTTTCCATATTTCATCCGAAAAATCGGCCGAAAGCTTTTCTTAAGTAACAATATGTTTAGTAACACTAACTGCAAGGAACTGATTAAAGACGTTGTTCTATGAGTTGTTTCAGACACTGTGAAGTTTTTGCGCCAAAAAAAAACTTTTTAAAATAAAATTAAAGTAATATATTAAATAATTTTCAAATTTGAACAATCTTTAATTATAACTTCCTCAAAACATTTCAACTATCCATCATACATATAAACATAAAAATTCACATCTAATTTTTTAAACTCTTCGATAAACTAAATAACCTTTTATTACTTCAGACATTTAAAAATAAAATAATTATTATTTTTCTATCCATCTCCACTCTCACTTGAATTACACCTGGAGTAACTTGATTCACACCGGCGAGAGAACGCACCTTTCTCTTTTGATATTTCATCAGCGCCGACAGCCGACAGCCGACAGGTGTTACCTGTCACCGCTGTCACTTTAACCGTCTAAACATGGAGAATTCAGAAAACTAAATAAATAAAATTTTCAATCAAATATATTAATTATACCTAGATTTAGAATTTCAAAATAACAATTTCAATAAAAATAACAAGAAAATTTAGTAAAATGGGACGCTCCAAATTAATATTATTTAAGGAAGATGACTGCTAAACTTTTTGGATAACTATTGTGGTGACTGTATGTGTTCCTAATATTAATTTTTCAATTTTCCTCTAAATTCAAACCAATTTTCAATTATATTTGTAACATATTCTCCTCTTTTTAATTTTAACTTATTTTTTAATTGTAAACAAAATCAAATATGGACAATGATTGGGGCATACCCCTTATCTCAACACAAGCGCATGCTTTTTGAAGTTAAGTTTGAACAATTAAGGGTTTATGCCCTAATCATTGTTTCCAATACTGGGTTTTTCTATAATTTGTAATTTTTTAACCTTGTTAAATTAATTTTGTGACTCAAATTTCTTGTTTATATTTATATTTTTTATATATTTACACCTACAATTTTTGTAGATGAGCACTGATGATGGCGTTGCAATTTAAATAAATAAATAAATAAATAATTTTGGACGAAATACAAATCTTTTTTGTTAATCTAATCTACGTGACTTTTCAATCTAGGTTTAAAAATTTTGGATTCGAGGAATCGTGATCTTTTATATACTTTACACCCTGCTTATTGCATATGCGGATGTAAGCCATCCACAATACATCCAACAACGAAATAATTTTATAGTTAGTAAAAAATAAACGAAATATTTATTTACTGCTTTAATTTGACAAATTACGATCATAATAATTATTATCCTTCCTCCATAACAGTCACGAAGCTAAAACAACGTTGCCAAATTACTTTAATTTTTACATTTACTTTATAATAATATTTTTATTCTAATTAGTTAGACAAAGAACAAGAATACGAAAATATCAAATATTCCGAACAAAATATCGATTGTGGCAATGGCTTTAGAAAATAGAGTGGCTCCCCCTGGACTCACCTTTCATGTTGCATGACAAAGAACGATTTATGAGAAATAAGTAAAATAGAAGGAAACTGCATGGTATACGATTGGATAGGAATCATTTTCAAGTATGCAAGACATAAATATTATACAGAGATACTCAAAATTCTTGTTAATTCTTCAATAGTCTATAATTTGGCAAATTCTAAGAACGATACTGCTTGAAACACTTTTTCATGTAAAATATTTTATAGAAAAATTATCCAAATTACTGAGGCCCTTCCTATAGGGCCTCAATATTGCATACATGCAGACGAGTCCATTTTTTAAAACTTTTTTCATGTTTCTGATCATTCGGAGTCCGAAAATAAAAAAAAAATGTTGTCTGGTCGTCTATGTATATGTATGCGGGCACGATAACTCTAGAACGAAAATTCTGATTGACTTGCAGTTTTGATTTTCTTGAATAATTACTTCTAACTTAGAACCCTATTGATTTTCAGAATTTTCGGTTCATCCTAACTATTTTAATAACAATTTTCTTAAAATTCGCCTATGCATTCCGTATGTGACAATTTTAGGAATTCCAATTATTTCTAACGTCAAAATTCCTAACATTCTTTACATTCCATAAAATTCAAACATTCTCTAACGACCTGTCGAACAACAGCTGTTGATAGTAAAGGTGAAATTTCTAAGGTGAAATTTTGGAGGCTATTTTCATTCGAAATTAGTCGCCAAGCCTGCCAATTTATGAAAAATATATAAGCATTTTCTTAAAAATAACATTTTATGGTGGTGCTATTAAGCGTACTACTATTTCGCCCCTAGCCACAAAAACTGGTTCTCTGTCGCAACCCCATAGAATAATTAACCGGCCATTTTATTTGGCAAAAATTAAAATAATGCTTGGCTGTGTCTGTCAAGTATCAAGATATCAACTGTGATATGTGAATGGCTCTTAAATGTCAAATTATTTAAAAATGTATATACTTCTTTTAATATTTATTGCAAATAATTTGTAGTGTATCTCAATTCAGGCTTTCCATAAATAAAGGTACAGCAAGACAGATAATATAATATTCTTATACAAAGTACTTCTTTATTATATAAAAGAGAGGTAGCATATAATGCCCACATCAAATTTGGATCAATTATGATACCGAGGTATTTTGTGGTGTTTTTCATTTTAATTATAAAGTTGTCATTTATTTGTATGTTGAAAAAAGCCCTTTGTAAATTACATTGCTCTCTATGGATCTACTTTAACACAAAAATAGTTTTGTGGCTATAAGTTGCTATAACCTATCGTCGCAAAACTATTAATAATTTAAACATAGTAAGTAATATTAATATAACATCAAGTAATTTTTTAAAATAAAGTACATGATCTCAAAACAAATAATCTATAATAAATGCGAATAAAACGAGGGGTAAAATAACAATAAATTAAGGGAAATACTTGAGGTTACTTTTGAATACATTTATTGTTTCTTTTTTTTAATTTCTGTAGGCAGTCTATTAAATTTTTTAAACCTTTTATAAAAATGGTATTTTGGGAACTTTGGCTTCTTGTATTATAGTTGTGATATTGCGAATTATATTGAATTTTTTCTAATAGATCTGATGCGACGATGATACTATGTCATTTTTATTTTATAAATAAACATCAGTCATGTAGTGAACATAATTCTGAACTGAAAGCCAATTTATTTCTTTTAACATAGTTGCAATACTCATTCTTCTGTCCTTTATTAATAGAATATAAATAGGCGAAGTAAGAAGCCCAAATATTTTACATGAGCAGGTTAAGAGGTAAAGGAGCCAATTATTATTGGACAAAGTGCTCGAATAAGTTTTTAAACCCTAATGAAAAGGCGATATAGAATGGTTTTAAAAATCAAGGCTTGTGAAAATCATCACATGGTTTAACCTAAGTAATGCCATTGTTTCACAAACCAAAAAATTTAACGTGCTAATACTACTATCGACTTTCGGTATTTCGTTCCAAGTTAAATTATTTCTCATTTTTGTTACGCTACGAGTTTACCCTTGTGGGCCTCAGTTTCGATAAGGTGGGAACCACCATTTTAGCGTCTCTCTAATTGTCTTTTGCTTTTCGAGTTTTCTTCGTAACTTTGCTGTTGCTTATAGCGGCCATCTTGAATATGATTTTCCTCTAAATTACCTTTTAAAAGATGCGCCGCATCATCCAAATTTTTAAGAAAATTTCTTAAATTAATTTAAAAAACGAATGATCATTAATTGGGCAACGCCTCATCCATGTAAACTAGCATATACACGAAAGTGAATTATTAGTTTATTACCGGATAATGATTTTTGTTTCAAGTAATTTTTATTTTTATAGTCAATATGATAATTAACAAAATTTTAGGGTTATGGTCCCAAATAGATTTGGCAATGCCGCGAAAAATGTTATTCAGAATAAGATGCAAACAAAATCCATAAATTTAATTTTATGTGATATGTCTGTTGCAATGCTGTAAATATGGCTTTAATAGAAAATAAAATTATTATTATTAATATTAACCTAATTTAAAAATTGGGATTTTTAATTAAAAAGGAGGTACCTGTCAAATACTTTTTGGAATTAAATTTAAAATATTGCAGATAAAATAAATTTGAATTGGTAGTTAACAAATACTAAAAATTTAAATTTAAAACATCTTCTTAACATTGCCATTCTCAAATAATATTAAAAATGAATGCATTTTTACATGTCCCAGATGCTATTTTAGATGAACGCGTTGTTGTCAAATTGAGAAAAATATTAATTTAATTTCTTAAAAATGTTGGAGTGCATGTGGCACATCGTCTAAATGGTAATTTAGTGGCTAATAATATTATATAAAAATCCAAGATGGCAGCTATAAGAAATAACAAAGTTAAGGTAGGTAACATGAAAGCAAAAGATAATTTGGATTTTTTTTTTCTATAAAAATATTCTCCATAAAAAAATGTTTTAAGTGTATATCACTTTGGAAAAGGCGAATTAAAAAATCGGCAATCTTTAGTTTTTTTAAATAACTCAAAATTTTAATAATTTTGAAAATAGATTTTAGATTTAGATCAATATTAAATTTTCTAAAATATTCCCCATTTAACCAATCTTCAGAAACTTGAAATTCGGACACACTGTATCTATTAAAATCATTAATAGTATCTAGTACCTAAGTTTGGAGTCAAGGCATTGACTATTAAATAATATACAAAGACAATGTAGAATCGATTTCAAATTTATATAAAAGTAAAACAATAGATACATTATATAATATCTAAAAAGTTAGGAGGAATAATAAAATGCAATAAAATCAAATCTTCATCGTTTATATTTTCGACGCTGTACTTTCAAATTGCTATAAATACTGCTATAACTTGGCGCATCATTCCCAAAAACCGATGGAGTTCTTGTTGGCATTATGTTTAAAATGGTACACAAATTAAAATGCTTTGTTAAATTAGAATTTACGAAAATAAAGCATCGTAATAAAGCGAAAAAAATATTGGGCTCATTGATACCAAAATCACCAAATATGATAACAAAAAGCTGTTCTTTATGCCAGCAAAAACTCAAAGGAGTAGCGTTTTTATAATTTCCAAAACCAAATAATAATTTAACATATTAATCAGAAGGAAAAAAATATACATATAAAAATCTTACCTCTTTACCGGTTAAAGCGACCTTGGAAGATGTCAAAGAACCGGCCAAGTACCTCGAAATAGTTCACTCTCACCAATAGTCAACCGGTCATCCTATACCAAGCATTATTTACAAAAAAAAAAGAGATTAACGGAAGATGTCGCAAAAAATTAGCGGTAAAAGAATAATAACGCCGAAAATAAAAAATAAATAAAAATCGAAGAGCATACACCGGCAAGTAACTGTCAGATTGGCTGTAAACGAAGTACTGTCCAGTGCAGGTAACCGGCGCGGTCTAGCGACGACAGGTGACTAGGTGGGGGCCCACTGAAGGCAAAAAGTCACTGTTAGAGCCGCGGAACCGGTCCTCTTCAGCTTTGTGCTACGTCCTCTGGTTCTCTGATGATGGCCGAGGTCTGTCTTATTCTTTTCTTTTTGTCTCTCTGTCCTAATGGATAAGATGCCGATGGTATGTCTTCGCTGACCACGTCTGGGGACCTTTTTCGAAAAGGTTTTTACATTGAGAATGTTGGGAATGAAAAAAGTTGAAAAAATGAGAATTTCAAATGGGTATTAAATGTTTATCAAGAATGTGTACGTATGTACTTGTTCAAGTCATGTATAGTCAGTCCGTTTACGATCTATATTTATGTTACATTTTTCCAAGAAACGATTGTCAAAGTAATAAGGAAATAGTATATTTTTTAACGTGTAAGGAATGGTACTCGTTTCCTACCAGTATGATATTGAATACTTAAATCATTCCTTGTGAATTGAACATCATACTTTTTCTATGTAGGTATATATAACTAGCTGCTACCCATTTTTAATCAGGTCTTATGATTTATTAAATTAAAATGACAGCTCTCTTGTAGATAATAATTTATCAAAGATATGTAGGAATGTATGTATAGTTAAATAAATTACTCATCCATATGTAAATCAGACGACGAAAAGCGGGTTTCAGTGGGCGCAGTTTCCTCTTTATCTAATACTTGAAATGTTTATGTTTTGTCTCAATTGTAAGTACTCACTTGTAAACAAATTATTTATAGACTCAGTTTAGAAACTAGAATCTTTAGTGTTTTATTGTCATTAAGATTTTTACATTATATGTACATTTTATAGATAGTAAATATATTTTTTTCTAATTTTGACATATAAAATGACATTTTTGTAAACGCAGCTAGTATCAAAATGATCTACTTTACACAACCAGTTGTATAAAGTTGAACAATATGAAACTGGTTACGAAAAAATCATTATATCACCAGTTTCGAAAAGAAAAGAAAAGAAATAAAAATGAACCTTTTTTTGTTTTAAAATCAATACATTATTTTAATAAAAATAATAATAATAATAATAATAATCTTTATTTTCATCAATTATTACAATTAAACTAAAATTTAACATTTTAATTTTTCCAAAAATACAAAATTAACACAAACAAAGAAAACAATTCCCACAAAGCCAAAGCTGTCTGTGAGGTGGGTTTATTTATTTTATTTTTACATTTTTAAGTACATCTTACTAACATTTTATATTTCCACATTGTTTAATTTGTTATTACAAATCAAATAATTTATAAATATCTTTCCTTGGTATATTTATTAAAAAGGATTTAATTTTTTTCCTAAAATAAAATACCGAAAAAGTTGAAAAACATATTTGCTTTGGTAAAAAAATTAAAAATCTAGGTCCCAAAAACATAAGACTATGCCCTACTGTTTTTTTGACAATTGGTATAATTAATTTTCGGGAATCCTTACTTCTAGTTTTATGACAATGACATATATATTTTAAATCCAACGAATATTTTTCTTTAGTTAATAAACATACCCTCCTTAAGAAAAATGTTTGCCTTAGTCTAGGATCTCTGCCTCTTTATAAAGAGCATTCGAAGAGTGTTCTATTTTTCTGAAGAATTATTTTTAAAAATAATTTTTGGACTGCTTCTAGCTTTTTTAGATGAGTATATGTTACTCCTCCCCATCCTACAATTCCATAGGAGAGGCGAGAATCAACCAATGCATAATGTAGTGTTTTAAGAAGAGGTAAGTACAAAATTTTTGTTAAAAATTTGAATTTACCTAGTAATGACCTAAGAATTTTTGTAACACTAGTAATATGATAGTCCCAACAGAGATGGTTGTCAATAGTTATTCCTAAATACTTTACTTTATCTGTTTGTTTAATATTTAATAAGTTACCTTGATTATTGATTTCTAGCTTGTTGTAATTAGGAAGATTATTTTTATAGCTTGTTATAGCTAAAAACATAGTTTTATGGAAGTTTTTTTGCAAGCAATTTGTAATTAAACCAATCTATAATATTACTTATATCTTTTTCAATTTTTTGTTTCAGATCACTCCAGGTATTTGCAGTATAAAAGATGATAGTATCATCAGCAAAGCTTGTTACCTCTCCAGAAGTTGTAAGTGTAAGTAGATTATAAATGTATATTGTAAAGAGAATGGGATCAAGAACTGTTCCTTGAGGAACGCCACAGTGAACAATCCTTTCTGAGCTTACACTATTACCTATTTTAACACATTGTTTTCTTCCTATTAGATAAGATTCGAACAGTTTTTGTGCAACTCCTCGTATTTCCACATCCTGCAAAGAATCCAACAGCTGCGAGTGGTCCACAGTATCGAACGACTTTGCAAGATCGAAGAATACCCCTATGGCCGGAAACCTGCAGTTAACAGCCTGATATAATTTTGTTGTTAAGTCTAATATTGCATGTTCTGTAGAAATACCTGTACAAAATCCAAATTGTTTTTTAGAAATAATATTATTATTGTTTAAAAATGATTCTAATCTTATCTTTATTATTTTTCAAAAATTTTGAAGAAATTGTTTATTATAGAAACATGTCTGTAGTTTGTAAGAGTTTCTTTCATTTTCTTTTTATGAAGAGGTTTTATGACTGCAGGACTTTTATTATTTTTTAAATTTTGTATAATTTCAATAATTTCTTCTTTATTTGTGGGTTTTAGGAATATGGTGTTATTATTTACTTTCCGAGGTGGAGGATGTGTTGGTGGTTTTGTATGTTATGTTATGTTGAGATACACTGCGACCTAAAAGATCTATTGTGCCCCCTTCTGTCGCCACTGCACTAAGGAAATGTCTCAATACCTATAGCGACCCTTCCAATCCTATTTTCTCAAGGAAGTGTAGGATTTGAAGTGGCTTCAAGTTAGGTAAGTCTCCCTCTTCTATTTGATATCCTCCTAGATATAGTGCCCTTGGATTCTGGAGTGCTACACATTCAGTTAGGATGTGAATGTAGGTTTCGTCCTCCTCCTCACAGAATCTGCACTCACTATCCTCTACTACTCTCAGTTTACTTAGGTGTCCTTTTAGTCGGCAATGCCCGGTAAGGATCCCTGTTACAATGCGTAGCCTGTTCTTGCTCAGGCAGATGCAGGCTTCCGATCTTTTTTGGTTATATTCACCCAGAAGTATCTTGGCCTGTCTCAGCCCCAAGAGATTGTTCCAAATATCGGTTCTTCTACTACCCAATTCTTTTTTAATCTCTCCTAATATTATGTTACTGCTGATACAGCAGAAAGGCTCAGGTCCTACAAAGGGTGTTTGAGCCCCTTTCCTTGCAAGACTATCTGCAATCTCATTACCCTGTACCCCGTTATGTCCCGGGACCCAAGTGAGAGTAACTTTATTTTTTTCGCCTAGCTAATTCAATTGTTCTAGGCATCTTAAGACCATTTTTGAGCTGATTACGTAAGAATAAAGCGCTTTGATGGCTGCTTGACTATCGGACATGATGATAATCTCTTGTCTATGATAGTTTCTCTCGATGTTAAACTGGATACACTTCTCGATGGCGTGAATTTCCGCCTGGAAGATGCTTGGGTATTTTCCCAAGCTTTCGGAGTGCTTGGTTCTCGGCCCATACACTCCTATTCCAGTTCCTTCTATGATTTTGGAACCGTCCGTATACCACTGAATAGCACGTCTTTCGGTTGCAAGCGCGATGGATTCTTGGCTCCATTCTTTCTTGCAGCCCAGCTCTGTGGTTTTGAAGTTTTTCACAAAACTGTACTTCTTTTGCATTTCATCCTGGGGCATGTCCCAGGTATCTTTAGTCCTGAAGCAAGTAGACTTTCGTCTGATTACTCCGTTCCTAATCATTCTATATCGTGTCCTTTTTACCACATTCTCTATCATCAAATGTAGAGGGATGAGGTTTAAGATCACCTCCATTGCGGCCGTAGGACAGGTTCTCATTTGCACCAGTAATGCAAACACAGGCTAGTAGTTGTACTTTTGAGATATTAGCTCTCGTAGTAACTAAACTAGTTGAGAAAATAGGATTGGAAGGGTCGCTATAGGCATTGAGACATTTCCTTAGTGCAGTGGCGACAGAAGGGGGCACAATAGATCTTTTAGGTCGCAGTGTATTAACACCCCATTATCAACATAACATAACATAACTAAACTAGTTCTGTTACTCCAGGCTATAGCCCCGTAAGTGATGATTGGTCTCACTATTGCAGTATACATCCATCGCAGTATGTTTGGGTTACATCCCCATCGTTTACCTGCAATGTTTCTGCATATCATTACGGCTTTTGTGGCCTTATTTACTACTTCCTTCTCATGTGTGTTCCAGAGAAGTTTGTTGTCCAGGGTTAGGCCTAGATATTTGACTTCATTTTTCCATTTTATATCTATCCCGTCTAATTTAACGGTTTTGAGATTAAGTTTTCTTTTCCTTGAAAAGGCTACTAGTGTTGTTTTTGTAGGGTCCCACTTCACGACATCATCTTTTGGTATGTTTTAGTCCTCGTTGGACTATATCACACAGGATATTACTAAACTTATTTAATTCTAAGCTTTTTCAATTTTTCTTTGGTGTTTTTGGGGATACATTTATTAATTTCGTAGGGGTAATAAACATTTCTAAAAATTGCAAGTTAAAAATTCAGTTTCTTTTAGTGAAATTTATGAAGGTAGCAGAGAGTGTAAATTATATACTATTCAAAATAATAGATCGAAGTTGTAATGATAACAATATGACGCCTTTAGGCAATTACGAACTTTATTTTTCGGAATGTTCAACGTGATCGCAATCATTTTGATGTCATTGTCTTTTGTATTTATTCTTCAAGTGTAAAAAATCTCAGTCTTGATTGGCGTTCTCAGTAGTACAATAAATACGTGTACTGTAATTTTCTCCTCTTCCTGACAAAATTACATAATTCATTTGACATCCAATGCTTTATAGATGTTCTGATGGCTGTTTTCATGACGCCACAGAATATATCTGGGCCAAAAAGAGCCGTTGAGACTCTTTTACGGGTAGTTAATCAGCCTATATATTGTCCTTATCGTCGTTGTAGAATCAAAACTTCTTAACTCATATTTTGGCGTAACTGAATGTATTTTTTAGAGAGATTAATTTTAAAAATATAAATCTTTAACCACTTGGCTACTTTTACAAAATTAACAATTGGGTACCTACAGAAAAAAAAAGTTTTTAGTGTTTCCTGAAAACCTGGTAATTTTATGATACGAGGTTTTGACTCTACAACGACGTTATGTCCTCTATGACCTGGTACCTAGGCTAAGACTGGTCTATTTTGACTATCCAGCTCTGTTAGGCCTTCGAAGCGATTCCACACCTGATATAGATAAATATATACATTTTCAAAAAGCAATATGTGTACGAATTGTTTGAAGAAATTTCTAGTTACCTACGCTACTGTAATTTTAACTTGAACCCTTCCCAGTGGAAATTGCGTCCCTCGATTTTTACCTCGTTAAGAGATTTTTTAATTTGATTAAGAGGAAAATTTACATTACAAACTGAAAGACCTGCGGGGCAACGGTAGTTTAGTAGGTATAAAAATTACAACTTTAGGGTGGAGCCTAAATACTACAAAATTACTTCCGAGACTAAACAAAATCCGCATTCATTCTTAATTTTAACAATTGCCTGTAGATACGAGGGATACGTATTCCAAACTCTAACGCGCGAAATTAAGACAAAGGAACCGAAAAATCCTAACACGGAGTATTTTACATTATTTTTATATTTTAATTTAGTGAATAGGTTTAGTTAGATTAAATTACATTTAAGAGTATAGAGGTGTGAAATATAAATACAAATAACGAAAAAATAGACGATTGGTTCGAATAAGGTAATATCAATTAATACAGGGTATTTATTTATTGAGTGCCGATACTTAAGGGTGTGAATCCTTTGGGTGTTAAAGTTTTAAGAAAAAAAAAACTATTTTATCATAAGTTTCTTATCACTCTAGATATTTTTATGAAATTTTTCCCAAAAATAGTGTTTTCACTCATGGTGGGTTCCTACCAAATTTCAACAAAATATCAAAAGCAGTTTCAATGTACTGGTTTTCATTATCTTACCCGAAAAGGATGCTTCGTACGAAAGTACGTCATAAAACAAATTTGTTCCAAAATATATAAGAATTTTAAAGATAATTTTGGTTTTTAGAAAAAGCAGTGGCGCACCATATTTTTTTTCAAAAATATTCAGTTCAAACCCGGCACGAACGTCACTGGTAAAAATTTAAAAGTCTTTTACGACAAAAGGCGAGATTGAAAGTGAAAGTTTAGTCTGTTGGTACATAATATACTATATTTATATATCTAATTTTTATTATTACACTGAATGAGACATGGATTTTTTGCCTTTTTTGGATCAACAAAATATTATTTTAATGATTTAAAATAAACTGCCAGTAATAATAATAATTATCTGTACTTAAACATATGCAAAAAGAAATCATAAAACGACGCATCAAGAAAGCACCAAATTATTAAACTTTTAATTTACGTAAGATGTGTTGAAAGTAATTTTAAAAAACCGACTTTAAAATCGTGCAGATGCCATCACCACATCTGAACCAAATTTATATGGGACCACCCCTTAGGTACCCCCTTACTAACGAAAAGAATTATAGAAATCGAACGAGGTGGTAAAGAATTATCGCTAAACATACATAAAAAATGAAAAGTTTGAGGATTTTCCCATTGAACCAATTATTAGATTCTGACCAAATTTATATGGGACCATCCCGGAAGTACCATCTTTCCAGCAAAAAAGAATCATTTAAATCGGACATTGTGTTAAAGAATTATCGCTGAACATACATAAAAAAAATATACAGACGAATTGAGAACCTCCTCCTTTTTGAAGTAGGTTAAAAAGGATATAATAATCTATATTATTTGTAATAACTAAAAAACTACTATGTGGAGTTATATACATCTTAAATTAATCTTATATGTAAAAATGTGGGTTCGGTTCCTAGAAGGGTACCTAGTTCATTGTGCAGCCAAATTTATATTTATGGTATAGAATTTTTTGAATAAATAAAGTTTTAGGTTTAATTAAACACTAAGTTTTATCAGGAATAATATTTTCTGAAAAAGGTAACATAAAAGCAGACTTTTTGCGAGCCACTATATATATTTTAGAGGACAATCCATATTATTTTAGAAAAATAAATTAAAGTTTTGTATAATTTATCTTTTAGAATATTGTATATGTTTGTCAAAGTTTACTAATTTAAAAAAAAAAGAAATATTCTTCAACAATTTTCTTAAATTTTTTAACACGGTACAAAATACCTTAATCCGTTTATAGTTATCGAAATATGTAAAGAATTTTAACTCGTTTAAAAAGCGTTCTTTCTCTTTCCATTTCCTATAAAAACTAATAGACCTTTTTGAAATCGGTATTCGGTGACTTTTCTTCTGTTTTATTGCCTTGAAAATGATATAATTTACATAACAAACAAAAACTGACTTATTATTTTTGTGAAATAAAAATGTGTTGTTATTTTCACAATTTTTGACTACTTTTCGTTTCTAAAAAGAAGTACGATGTTCTTCTCTAGATATTAACACATTGTTTAATTGGCTTTTTATTTTTTTTAAATATTCTTTAGTATTTTCATAATTTGGGAAACAGTATAGCATTGAAATTGTGAGTACGCTTTTAATTAATTGTCTGTTTTTTTATCTCACAATGTGTCGATAAGAAGTTATATAGAAAAAGTTAGTATTCAATATCATCCAGACAAAAAACAAAAACATGTTTAAATGAATATATTAAATAAATTATGAGTATTCTTTAACAAAGATATATTTATTTGTATTATGGAAATAATGTTTATGTCAACAAACTTATGTTCGATATTTGTATCAATTTGTAAAAATAACTCTTGTATAATGATAATATTAAATTTAAAGGTTTTAAATAAGGACTTGCAGATATCACAATTCAAAATTCTTTTTATTGGCCATAATACTTTTTTTGGAATGAAAGCATTAGTTTCTGTTTTTCAGTTAAGCTCCATAAATTTATATTTTAATCTGAACGCTACTTAAGCGCAGTAAAGTTACAACAACTAAACAATATAGTGAACTTTTCGAAAATTTCTAAGTTAAAATTAAAATCAATTTATATTTAAAATTAAATAAGTTAACTAACATTTTTGACCGTTATGAAGTTAATAAAGTTATAAATAACGTCGTTACAAAGATTTATGTTTGAATTTTAAATTTCTATTGATGATAGTTACTCATCTACGTATTACAATAACAATACCTACATGACTTGGCTTTGACACAAAACCCTGTATACTAAAACTTCTAATCCGAATCAAAATCTTGAAACTATTATTTGGGGACTTAAAAGCGTGGTTCACTAGTTGGTGTAGCCTTTTAAAACATTTGGTGTAATAATAATTATATACCTATCATCAATTACCACTGCCACTGGTAAAATCCTAAATTTAAAATAGTGTAATATAATAATACGACATTAATCATATCTTAAATGGATCGCCTACTACCATGTTTTAGAAATAAATAAAATTTAATTCTTAAATTAATAAAAATATTCAAAATAATTTAAGATTGATTCCTTGCGTTATGTTAATAAACATTCAACAAAATTTCTCACGAAATATTTAATATTCTGTCTCGTACTTCCATGTCTCTATTGCTTCGCTGTCAACAAGTTCCGGCAAGACATATTGCATATAAAAAATTTTAATTTTATTTTGTATCTTTTTTTCTCAAAAGCTGTCAATATGAGATATTTTCTCCACTTCTATTCCTCCAGAAGTCCAAAAGCACAAAATGCAAAAATCCATTTGTGTTATGTGCAGCTAGCCCTGAATTTGAAAATACCAATAGTGGTTCTCCTTAATGGAATTGTTCTTTTTCCAAAAAGTTATTTCTCTACTGCATATTTCTTCTGCTACAGTCCGCACTTCAGCTCCATATGGACATTTTAACTCTATCATAGAGTTTTGTTTTTTTTTTTTTAATTCCATCCAGACTGACAGCAACATAATCAAATTCGAATTCAATAAAATGTCCACATTTAAAAACTTTTACTTGCAAATAAATTTCCAAATCTTATTTTGTTTTGAATTTATGCTCCATGCCATATCGGGTGGCTTTAGAAATAAATAAAAGATTTTACGAGATTTTTTATTTTCTCCAAATTTTTAAGCAGTGACTCGTTTCCGTCTTCTATTGTGCCACAATGCAATAAATCGTTTTTCTCATTTATAGACATTGGCTAACTTTTTAGAAAATGTTCTCTTGCAACGCGCCACAAAGGGTGCGACAAATCAAAGCCATGCGCGAAAGCAAGAAAAAATATTTACATTACTTTAACGGATTGAAGAGATATTAACATGCTGGAATTAATAATTATTGTTGACTCGAAGAAGTATTCATTAAACAAAAACATATAATTCACATCTCATTGTATACCTTCCAATTTCGTATATATATATACAGGGTGGCTCACGCTCAACGGGACGGAGCTTTATGGGAAAACGACCAAAGATATAAAAAATTCGTTTGGGAGGAATACGTAGGTTACAGACGGCTACAATTTAAAATTTGTTAGATCTATACAGGATGTCCCACATAAGAGAAAATATAAAAAGTTATATTATTTTTAATGGAACACCCTGTTTTTTATTTTAGAATTAAAAACTACATCAAAAATAATGTCAGTTAACTAAAGGTTCCCTATTACTATTATTATTAGTTTTCGATTTATTTGAATTTTTAAGGAAAAAAAGTCTCCCAGAAATTAATTGTTTACTCTTGTTTGAATAATTTTTAATGAACTAATTTTTTTTTCTTATGTGGGAAATCCTGTATACATCTAACAAATTTTAAATTGTAGCCGTCTGTAACCTACGTATTCCTCCCAAACGAATTTTTTATATCTTTGGTCGTTTACCCATAAAGCTCCGTCCTGTTGAGCGTGAGCCACCCTGTATATATATATATATATATATATATATATATATATATATATATATATATATATATATATATATATATATATATATATATATTTTTTAATAAAAATGATAAAATTAATTTAATATAATTGAGCGAAATTACTGTATGTAAAAAATAAACAACATGAATTGAAATCACTCACTAAATAGTAGAAAAAGATATATATTTTGTTCTAGATGAAAAAGCTTTTAACGTATTTCTATTTTTCTTGTAATAAAAATAAATGCTCCTGTAGGAAAAAATTAAATATATTGTTCTCTTCTATCATTTTTTAACATTTCTATTTCTTTTCGTTTCTTTTCTTAGATTTTTTCAAAAGAGACTGATTCATATTTTGAAAGTAAATCCAGACAGGTATGGGTTAAGCCTTTACCTGTACTTACATAAAATTTTTTTTAGTAAAATTAAAAATAATCCGTAAAATTGGTGTACTATGAAACCCTTGCATATAATATATATGCCAATCTTAGTATTACAGAAATAAATTACGTAAAAAATAAGGTGTACAAATACGTAAAATTTATTCATCCCTCGTAAAACATCAGTAAAATATATTATAAATTGTTTTCATTCACAAATATTAATTTCTTAAAAATCTAATAGAGGCGCCACTTTCCAGACGAAAAATCTTGCAATGTAAGGGTTTCGTAGTACCCCCACTTTTAAAGTTTATTTTTGACTATTTTTAAAATAAAAAAATATGTGTGTGTAGGTAAAGGTTAAATCTATGCTCCTCTGGAACCACTTTTTCAAAATTCAATTTAGTTTTTTCTAAAAAAAATTGAGAAAATGGGTAAAACAAGTCGAGTTTTGTATTTTTTTTTTTTTAAAACTGTTTTAAATTTTACAAAAGTGTTTCCAGAGGAGCATAGATTTATCCTTTACCTACACGTACATATTTTTTTCTTTCAGAATAAGTCAAAAATAAACTTTAAAAGTGGGGTACTACGAAACCCTTGCATGCTCCGCTCTACAGCCAAGTAAATACTCCTCTTAATGCTAGGTATACAAGAACTATTCAAAACGAAATAAGAATACCTAAACGGTAGAGTGGGTTTGCCGGTTTATTCACCATTTAAGTCTCCGGCGAGATTTGAATGATAGATTAACATAGAAACCCGTAAATTAAACGCTTTGAATGGTTGACATTCTTGTTACAACAACGAGAATTTCAATAATTTGTATTTTTCAGTTCGTAAATATTGTATTGAAATATTGTTGTTCGATTGTTGGTAACTTTACGATCAAGTGGATATAATAATATATGGCACATTCCGGAAATTTTATTAAATTAGTGACCAGGAATGCGTGAAAATAGAATCGTTTCTTATTTTGAAATAATTAATGTCAGCTTATCGAGTTTATACAACCGTAAAATGGCCCCTACGTACGACGTTGTTGCACAAATCCACTTCATATATTGATTATTGTCAAAAAAGGTAGCGTGGTCCATTTTGAACTTTCAAGGCTTTTCCAGGGGCTGATGGTAACTGACCTAAATGTTCTGGTAATCGCTATGGACCATCGAGTAGGATATTTTTGAGCAAAATGGCCAGGAATTCAAAAAAAAAAGTTTGTTCAAAATGGTGCATAAAAACATTAAAACGATTACCTAAAACAGTGGTCTCAAACTTTTTTGGTGACGAAACCATTTTGAAAAGTAAAATATTTGACGGAGCCCTAAACGCATTTTGGAAAAAAAAGTCCTCCTTGCTCTAGCCTCTTGCTAGTAGGTCCCTCCCGTTTCTTTGCGGAACCCCTGCAACAAAATTCTCAAAATCATATACGACTTCCTCTGCTTGACTTCTAAAAACCGAAAATACCAAAATCATATAGGTACTCTCCTTCCTCTCTTCCTTAGCTCTAAAAAAAAGGTCTTCCAATTGCAAATATCTTCCTGACTTCTAAAAAAAAAAGGTGCTCCACTGGAATTACCAAATCATATACTAACCTTCCTCTTCCTCGTTTCTAAAAAAAAGGTCCTCTAACCCAAAATACCAAACTCATATACTTCTTCTAAAAAAACAAGCCAAGTCCCGTTGCTTATTTACGATCTCTTATCTTATCACTAGTAGATAAAAGATTATGGTGTGCCTGATGATGAAGTGAACAAACTTCGAAACCGGTCGCCGTTCAAATACAAATTTCTTTGTGAGATATAAAGGACCTATTTTCTTTCTTTTTCCCACCTTTAAATTTTTTTAAATTAATAGGTACATATAGAAAACGTTGGCAGGTACACTACATTGACTGGAAGTCAAAGCAACTTCTCTGTAAAGTGGTTTAGGGCAAACAAGTGAAAAACCAAGAAGGCAACCACATAAAATTCAATTTTGAGTAAGGGCGTCTCGTATAGGGATGCCGCGAGACAAGACGAGACGAGAAGCGTAGTCTCTCTCGTCTCGTCTCGTAGGGCGAGAGAAAACTGTTCTCTCGTCTCGACGAGAAGGCGCTTCTAAGGCTCGAGGGAGCCTTTCTCTCGTCTTATCTCGTCTCGTCTTGTTTCTCTCGTGATAAAACAATATCAAATTTAAATTTGAAAAAGACGAAACATGAAAAAATGGTAAAATTTCTAAGACAAAAACAAAGAATTTTTCAAGTAATTTGCGCATTAGTACCCTTTGGCAACATTTATGTCTCTCTGTCTGTCCGTCTGACACAGTCGTTTTACAATTGAAATTTAAAGTAATAAGTGGCCCGATTAGGCGTTAACTAAAAACGAAAATACTTTGTCTTGTGAGTCAGTTGGGGAGGCGGGGAAGAGGTTAAATTGGAAGTTAGAATTTGTTTAATGCAATCCTGCGATGTCAAATGAAAGCATTTTGTAGTATGTTTTCAAAATACAAGAAGATAGAGACATAAAACAAAAACGATGTGAAATTAGAGAAACATTATGATATTTTTGTTATAATGAGATGCACTTTACTTGATACGTAAAATAGAGGACGTTACTATCTTTAAATTTTCTAATGGAAAGTAAAATCATAGAATACCTCATTTGAAAGATATTTTGATTATATTTACGTCCAAGCACACAGTTTAATTTTTTTGTTTTTACAAAAATTACATTCTTACATCCTCGTGTGCCGCAATAATCCTAGAAATGTTAGATGAGAATTTTTTAATAAGCTTTTTTTGCCAAGAAGTTATGAAAAATTTAATACGTCAAGTGCTTTTTAAATCACCTTTGATATTCTTAATTTATTTATTTTAGTAAATATAAGAAGCGTTTCCTTAGTAATAAACAATAATTGTTAATACGAGAATTACCAAGAATGTAACTGATTAGTAAAGGCCCAGAACATGTCTGTATAAGAACAAAGTACCAGCTACAAAAAATTGCCATTTGTGCAGTGTTAAATCCCTCAAACAGTAAAAAATTACTTAAATTTATAAAAGATACTGACATTTACTCTGTACTAGCCAAAATGTTAATTATCCATTGTATACTATTGTAAAAAACAGCATTTATAAGGTAATATACCTCCGGTAATTATCCTTTGAGGTTGAAAGCGGTAAACAAAAAAAAAAAAGAATTTAACTTACTTTATGAATTTATTTAATATAATTTCTGTAAAAACATAAAAACCTAAATCTGTTTATATGAACGTAAAAATATAGAAAATATCTATCAAATGAGGTATCACATGCCCCTACTTTCCATTAAAAAAATTTAGAGCTAGTATCTCTATCTTACGTGTCTCAAGTAAAGTGCATCTCGTTATAACAAAAATATAATATCTCTTGAGTTTTACTTCGTTTTTGTTTTGTCATTTTTTTTTTTTTCAATTAGAAGATAAATTAAAGGAGGGTACAATTTTTGCCCTTACTGTATATAATACATTCGTTTGTATTACCTTTTCTTTGACAGTTTTTCGAAAAAACGCTTAAATATTTTCAACTTATCTTCAAAAGTAACCTCAGAAAAGCAGAATCGATTAAATATAAGAAATTATTGTATAAATTTTAAATAAATGAAATAAATATTTTTTCTTATAAATCAGTATTTATAAAATCCCAATAACACAAGTATCATTTGTTATCATTTAACATACAGTATGTCCCCCTAAGTTGGAATCATATGGAAAACTTTTTTATTATTAATTTTAGGAAAAAAAGTTATTCTCTATAAAAAGTTTTGTATTATCTAAAACCTAGAATACAGTCATCAAATATCACATTTTTTCAGTGGTATACGAGGTTTGTCAAAAAATATGAGTTTTACTCAAGAATAAAGTACCTTTATTTTTTATACGACTGATAAAATCTGATATTTGATGGTTGTATTTTAGGTTTTAGACCATGCTCGACTTTTTATAAAGAACAACTTTTTTTCCTAAAATTAGTAATAAAAAGCCACCAACTGTCTATGTAAATTGGCGGCATATGAAAATCTTTTTATTATTAATATTGGGAAAAAAGTTAATTTTGCTCCTCCCTATATAATTGGGTAACGACGCCTATGTTTGTAGGTACTTTCAAAATGGAAATAGGTTTTTTGATTCCAGTTTTTTTATTTTTATCTCAAAGTTAGTCTAATTTATTGATACATTTTCAGGATTTTTGACGGTTTTCTAACATTAATACTGTCATAAAATTCCTAAAGCCTACCCTGTATAAGCGCGACCTTGGAAGTCTGCCACTCGATTCATGATATCGAAGCAACTCTTACGTGTGAAGACAGTCGGACCGCGTCTCGAATATACAAGAAACGACGGAATTTTCTAGGTATGCCGCTGACGCTTCGAGAAACTGCCGTTGAGTCATAGAGATGGAATTTTCGGGAGCATCTAGAAACTACGAGCACAGAATTGGACTTGATATAAATAGTTTACTCATCGGCGCACAGTCTAGTTTAGTATAGTGCATTGTAATGAAAAGTTAAAGTATAAGAAATAAATTAGAATTGTTAGTTAGTGTCTAAGTATTATATAAATTAAATAGTACGTCTGAAATAAATTGTAAATAGTGCGTGTTTTAAATAAATAAACTGTAAATAAATTAGACTATCGTTACAATACCAATGAGATATGCCAGAGCCGAGGATATTTACAATAAAATTACCCCCTACTTTCAAGAAAAAAAGCGTTAACCAACTTTGTATCTTAACGAAATTCCCAAAATGTTTGATTACATTATAGTCTCCCTGTATACCTTATACCTAAGTGAAATTTTTAAAATTTAGATTATCTTGCATTTTTTTTTAATTAGATTGACCAAGCCCTCCTTTATGGCCGCCACTGGTGTATAAAATACGTTTTCAGGGTATATAATCTTACACGAAATAGGTACTTTAGTAATTTTTCTGTCAAAGAGCTTTTACTTACCTATATCTATTAAGTAAATATTCGATAAAAAAAAAAGAAATTCATTTTAATCAGAACAGCTCATCAACAAATAAAAAAAATCCAATTCGAGTCCACCTTTAAATTAAAAATATCTGTTATGTTATAAGTAGTATCTAAAAATATCCTCACGTATTTCTTAGACAGGTAAATAAATAACACACTCGATTTTATGAATCCTAACTGTTCCCTCTTATATGAGACCCTAAAAAATACAAATGAAACGGAATGGGATAAAAGGCCCTGGCCCAGGTAGATTCGTTTTCGATAATGGGTCATGATAAAAATTTAAGTACCTTGGCAATGTTATAAAAAGTCAAAAGTGAGAATGAAATCGACTGCAACCTGTAACAGAGAGAGGCCATCGGGATTGTTACGGAGCCACACGAAAATTTTATAATAATTTTCTTGCCTAAAAATCTCTAATATAAATTATTATAATATAAAAACGTAGAAATTAACTCCTGTACAGTGGCGTGATGACAAAACAAAATGAAATAAAATTAAGTAATTATATTTAATACCATATAATATGTAAAATATAAAAAAAAAAAAATTCTTCAACAAAAACAAAATAAACAGATATTCCTTGAAACTAAAAAGATTATTCGGCTACATTGAAGTATAAAATACAATTAAGCATAACCATCATAGCATTTGATAATTGCGAATTATATATTTTAATTTCTGAATCTGTCTATTATATTTTTTAGTTCAGTATTCGAAATGGATTGATTTGGCTCCTTAGCCAGAATTAACACTGGCAATCTTTCAGTTAATATTTCTAAAAAAAGCGTTTTTTAACGGATACGATTTACTAATAAAAAACCAAACCAGTTAAAGGATCCCTAATTTATATTTCGGAAAGTTTGGTTTAAATATAAAGGAAAGAAGTGCGTTAATTATTAAAAATAAACATTTCCCACTATAAGAACCAGAAAATCAGGTAACCATTAGCAGCATTAACATTAAGGGGGGCAAAATTACAATAGCTGCAATCTATTGCCTACCAAGATACAACCAGAAAAAAGAAAATTATCTCAATGTACTCAAAAAACTAAGTAACAAATTTATAATCGGTGGAGATTACAACTACAAAAATACCAACTGGGTTTCAAGATTAACTACAGATAAGGGAAAAGAATTGCACCGAGCTGCATCAGAACTTGGTTGTACATACCAATCTTCTGAAAAATCCACCTATTGGCCCACCGACCGAAATAAGATTCCAGACCTTCTGAATGTGTTTATTCTGGAGAAAATTTCACCAAACTATACACAAGTAGAAGAAAACTTTGATATGGATTCAGATCATTCTGCAGTAATTTTTACTCTAAGAGATGTTATTAAAAAAAAAAGCAAAACCGACCCTAGTAAATCTAAAAACTAATTGGGAAGGTTTTTAAGAGAACTTAACAAATACTATTCATCTGATCATAATACTAAAAACGAAAATTCAGCTAAATAAAGAACTGGAAAGGTTTATAGTTGAAATCCAGCAAGCTGCATGGAGGAACACTCCAAAAATAAGAAAATTAACAGCTGGAAAAAAATATCCTGTCGAGATAAAAGAACTGGTAGCAGAAAAAACTAAGAAAGAAATGGCAAATGACAAGATCACCAGAAGATAAAAATATATTAAACAGGGCTACCCAAAGACTGAGAAGAGAAATCCTAAATCTCAAAGAAGAATCCTTCGTTTTATTTCTTCGTTTTATTTCTCTTCCGTTGGTTTCTCTATATGTCTCGCCGGAATACAATTCCCAATGTTTTTTTCCCAACAATTTCATACCATGTACCTTACACATATATTTAGGTATTTGGTGATTTAAAATTTGTTTATTTTATTATATCGATCTGCTTTACCATTCCTCTTTTATGTTTAGAAAATTTAATCTTTCTTTAATAATTCCCTGACATTTTTTTTTTTAATTTCAAAAATTGACAATTCATCAATCTCCACCACCTAGAAACCCCATGCTTTTTACCTACTTTCCCCAAAGTCTTCACTAATGACTTTCTTATATGCATTTTTACTATACAGGGTTGTAACCTTTTCTTATTATTATTATTATTTTATTGTTATTAATATTAGTATGGTAATTATTATTAGTTTTGTTATTATATTGATATAGGGTGTTATTTTATTATAAATTATAACAATTTTTTACATTATTATTATTATTTTTACTACTATTATTATTTTTGTTATTATAAGTTAAGACCTATATCCTTTTCATTACAATATATAGTTATATAGATTGCTCAAAGCTGGTCGTTTACGAGCGGCCATATTGCCTGGCAAATATTTATTAATTTGAATCGGTTTAGCAAAAATGTGTTTTAAAACCAATTTTTAGCATTTAGATATTTAAAAAAAAAATAATTGCTTACTTCAAGGCATAAGCTTATGTTTATTTTGAAAAATATGGATGATCAATCTATGTAACTATCTATTTCATTGACCTTGTCAAATCACCAGGCCTACAGGGTTGCCATAATTTTGCCATATCATAACCCGTCAGAACCCACTGGTAGCCATTCCGTTTGGAATGCCTAATATAAAGAGAGTAATTTATGAAATCGTATACCCTCAATTTTATTAATGAATACAATGGCTCTTTCACGTAAAGTACGATAATAAAATTGGTCTTTTCGGAAGCAAAACATTTCCGTGCATAAAATGCTGTTAGTAGTTTAAGATAATTGATATGAGAATTTTTTTAGTATTTCATCCCAAAAACAAATGGGTAGAATAGTTTTCACACACAGCCTCCTGTCCTGTTTTGGAGACATCAGTCAAAATAACCATGCTAAATTCTTGGTTATAAATATTGTCACGATTTCTATAAATTCACATTTTTTTCCAAATTCTAAATAATTAATAGTAATTATGTCGTGAACTTGTTTTAAGTTTCAATCATGTACAAGGCTGACTATTCAATAATTTTATTATACATAAATAAAATAATAATAATAATAATAATAATAATAATAATAATAATAATAATAATAATAATAATAATAATAATAATAATAAAGTATACTATAAAGGGGGAATTAAGGTCATGTGCGGTATTCTCCGCATCTTGGTCGCGAAGAGTTGGAGCCTTTTTTGTATTTTGAATCGCAGTCTGGCCAATTGGCAATGCCAAGGCCATAATTTTTAAATAAAAAAAAAATCGCAGTATTTACTTTCAATCAAGGTTTGTGACGTGTGCCCCAAAATTAGAGTTGGTAAGTCAATTTTTGTTTCAAAATATGTATTGGAGTTTGTAAATTTTTATTTTGTATACTTATTATTGCATTGAGCCCATATTTGTGTATGTCGAGTTATATAACAGTTTTGCGTAAAATTATATTATATTTGTTAAAAAATATTTTACCCTTCATTATAAATCATTATTTTTTGTTTTCCCTTTATATACCACCTATTTCCAAAACTTTTATATTTGATTATGGATTTCTATTTAGGACACATACCCAGATAGCAAAGGACGTCCCATAGACATCCGAATTCGATCCTTTGTTGGTCTGGGACCTAAATCGGCGTCCATTGGACTTCCTATTACAGTAAACACTAGAAAGTCCTTCGAAGGACGTCCTATTTTGGTCCCGTCTCGATAAAACGGTCAGTTTTCGGTTCGAGTCCAGGGCGTTAATGGGACGTCCATGGGACGTTTATTGAACTATATACTGCCCAGGCAGCACAAATAGGTCCATTGGACGTACATTCGATATATAATTTTGGATGTTTTTTTTTGGACTTCCGACATCCAATGGACGTCCAGTCAACTATACAAGTGGCACACTTTTGACCATTCATAGGACGTCCAATTCTGAATTTTATTTGGACATTGAATATTGGACATTCAAAAAACGTCCATTCCTGGATTATATTTCATTGAGATCACATCCCTACTTTTTTACACAACCACAACTCTATATACACACTATTTTATATTATTAATTTAGTTATTAATTTATTTATTAAAAATCATTTGACCTAAGTGCAGGGATCGAACTCACGACACATGCATTGTCGTTCTAGGCTTTCAAATGCTAGGCGACCTCGACCAAGGAGCCACTTGAAAAATTCTTACTAGATACGGTTATAATAGAATAAGATTTCAAACTTCCGCTGAGAGAATGAAATTAATAGATGTAATTTGTTAATTTTTAATGACCAATTGTATTAAAAATATAGAAAGTGTATATAGATGGGTATTATCTAGTAGGCTGAATAAATAATGACCAAAGATGGACGTCCACTGGTCGCCAAAATAATACTAATCTTAAAATTATGTCCAAAAACAGACATCCTGTGGGTATCAATTTGCATCTGTCAAATTAATGATCAAAAATGGACGTACACTAGATGTCCAAATATGGGTATATGGACGTTCTGGCCCTCAAATGGATCTAAAGTGGACGTCCATTGGACTATGTGTACTGTCTGAGTGGTATCGTTGGTCTTTGATTCTATAACTTGAGAGAGAAGGAGAAGGGTAGAAAATATAACCTATCATTTATTGCTGCATTACCGACAGAAGAGGGCACTGTGTGTTAAATTTAATTAATCCATGTTTTTTTGTAAACTGAAAATATTTAACTCTAGTTAGCCTTTTCAAGATAAAAGTTGTTAATTAAAGTCCTTTTATTATTTTTGTTATTATTACCCTTTATGCTCAAATAACGTCACAAGGACGTCTAATTTACGTCCCTATGATGTCCCTATGACGTTCTTTAGGGATGTCCAGGGACGTCATTCAGATGGACGAAAACAGTACATTAGAACGCGTCCATTGGACGTCGGATTTACGTCCCGGTGCCGAAGAAGGACGTCTTTTAGACGTCCATAAGACGTCCATGTGCTATGTGGGTAATAAAACTGGTCTTGGTTCTTGTATTCAAATTTTCAATTAAGAATATTTAATATACCTTGTGAAAAATTATGTTTTCTTGAATACTTTGTATGTTTTTGGTTGTTCCAAACTTGATTGATTTCTAATTTGCTACCCGATGAATAAATTGCAAAAAAAAACAATATTAAACGAACATAGAGACATTTTTAAAGTTCTCGAACATCAAAGTATTAATAAATGCCATCTACTATACCTTCCTATCAAAAAAAAAATGCTGTATAAAAGAAAAATTAAATTATTCATACAAAAATATTTGTTTTGAAAAATGAATTTTGGTAGGATAACGCCTATCGGGCGACATCAATCCCTCGGGCCGAAGGCCCTCTGGCTGTATCCTCAATCACCCAAAAATGTTTTTGTCATGTTTTCGAATGTAATATCTGTTGGCTAAAATATTATTTTTAATGAAAAATATGTACCTATAAAGTGTTACAAAAGCATTGATCTCCAAATCCAATTTTAAAATTTGATTAAGTATCTACCTTCTGTACTTAATAATCAGTACCATAATAAAAGTAATAATTTACCTACTAAAGTCGATAATTTTCTACAATATTTTTCGATATTTCGAAGACTCATCGTATCGAATGAGACGATAATAATAAAAATGGCGGGTAATTTTACAATCAAGGAGTGGAGTAAATCGAAAAGGGCCCGCGTCTTTTCTCTCAAGGTCACTCTTCCACGGCATAGCAACCGAATGAACGGTCAAATATCTTTAATGGCCTCTGAAAGATTACAAGAAAAGAGACAAGAAATTGTACATTCAGCGGCGGCACTGCAATTGGGTGCGTTGCATCGTTGGTTTTTTGATTTTGGATCTGAAATCTCAATCGAACTTTATTAAACTGAGAAACTGGCAGGTAGTATTAGTAAGTAGGTAGGTATAAATAAAGACCAGTAATATGGTTTGTACCTAGTTGTACCTAATTTGCTATGTCCGATATTAAAATGTTTTTAATTTTATTTATCTACTAAGTATAGGGTAGGTACACGCCATCATTTCAATTTAAAAAGCACAAAAGAAATTATACAATATAGTTAGACATCCAATGTTTTAATCACATTCTCAAAAACATTTATTATTGTAATAAAAATCTTTTGTAATCGCAGCATGTATCGAAATGGTATTTTTATGTAACTAGTTACATAAAATTTAACATTATGTAACTGATTACAAAAAGTTTATTACGTCACAAGTTGCTAAAATAAAACTATATATAGCTTTTGAAAGTTTTTAATATCTAAAAATTGATTTTATCAGTGAACTTACAATTAGTCAATTAGTAATAATTCTGGTTTGGTCGCTATTTTAAATTATGTTGATTCATCCTAAGCCTGTACAAATTAATCGAAACACTGTTTCACTCAAAAAAAAAGTTACTGACATATCTTTGCTGGGAAAAAAACTAGAAATATTGATATCCATGCATGCAAAATATCCAACTTTTTTGAAAACCAACAAGCTTTAATAAGAAAATAAAAACTGTTTGTGATGATAAATATTTTAAAAGTATCAGATTGGTATGAAGTTTACTACTATTTCCAAATATTGATTGGAATTACAAAAAATGAATCATGAATAAAAAAGCTGAGGTAGGAATTATGAATGGTTTGTTGCAAATTCAAGAAAACCTTAAGCAAGAGGTAGGTCAGCTAAATAGCCGAGTAGATCTCTTAACGCAACAACAAGATAATTTAAAAGCCAATTTAGAACAGCAGCAAGAGAATCTAAAAATTAATTTACAGAACCTAAAAACGAATTTAGAACAACAACAAGAGAATTTAAAGACTAATTTAGAACATCAACAAGAACAGGCTAGAGTAGAATTGGAAAGGCAAATTACAGCTGAAATGGCCGAGTGAGAGGAAAGAATTCGTAGCCAAGCTTCCGTAAGCAACATTCAAGCTGAAAACACTACCTCATCTTCATCTGTAACCGACCCAAGCCATATTTAAACCCCAGTCTCACAAAATCATAGTAGCAAGGCCCTGAAACCACCCTCGTTTGACGGTCAGACAACATGGGAAACATATCGACTCCAATTTGAAGCTGCAGCTAGAGCCAATGGTTGGGCCGAGAAAGAGATGGCGATTTCATTGATAGTGTCACTGCGAGGTCAGGCAGCAACCGTTTTACAGTTACTTTCCCAAGAAGAACCCAGTTATTCATCTCTCGTCCAAGCTTTGGAGACAAGATATGGTCAGCAGAATTTAAAACAGGTATTCCAAAGCCGGCTAAAAGTCCGTAGTCTGAAATACAATGAGAATCTACAAGAATTTGAAGCCGATATTAAAAGATTGCTACCTACATCTGGCCTATCCACAGGCACCTAAAGATTTCTTAGAACAAATCGGCATACAAGCATTCATTGATGGACTACAAGACGTGAAACTGCAGCAGGCTCTTCGGCTACAACACCACAAGACATTGAATGAGACACTTATTGCAGCCCAGGAATACGAAGCAGCATAAACTATATCTAGATCTTCTCGTGCAAAATTGAGAGAAATTAGATTCCAAGAAAGTGAAAAGGCCACTACTAATACTATCCTTCAACCTACCCTCTCACAAATTTTAAATATCCTACAAAATAGCCTGCGAAATAGCCCAAATGAGAGCAGACGATGCTTCAATTGCGGAAGAATTGGACACCTCCAAAGAAGTTGTCGAAGCAGGGCTCGTTCTACAAATCGAGAATCGGGCAATGACACCAGAAATTCACCTAGATCAACCTCCCGAAGTCCGTCACGAAGTCCATCAAGAAATAATTACAACAGATATGCCTCCCGGAGAAGCCTGTCACCCACACCTAGCCGGCTTTCTAACAGTAGTCAGGGAAACGAATAAAGGGCGACACTACGGGGCAGGCGACCGCTGTAACAGAGGGCCCCAAAATTCGCACTTACAACTTAAATAAAAACGAACGTCATTGCGAGACACGGAGTCCCCCTGGAATTACATTCTGACCAAGGACGAAATTTTAAATCCGAATTATGGCAAGAATTGATGAAAGTGTTAGGTATCAGGAAAACCCGCACTACGCCTAGCTCTCCCACCCACAGTCCGACGGAATGGTAGAAAGACAACAGAACGATATGCCAGTATCTTTCAATGTTCAATGTTATTATTTATCAAACAGTTTGAAGCTCTAACTGATTTTTTAAACAATTTTCAAGTGGTGAACAGCGTTTTCTCGAAACTCAACAGACGTATGCATAGTCGATCGCCAGCGACTCGCCAGAGATTCATTTCGGCGTATCGCCAGGATTCGCTGGCGATCCGCCGGCGAAAGCCCAAAAAGCTGGCGACTCGCCGGATATTGTCACCGGAATGTCATTTCACGCAAGTTTTCATGTTCTTTTATAGGGAAAAATTTGATATTCGTTCATTATTTTTGTGAGTTTTAAGAAATGAATCATGAATAAAAAGCGAGAGATACCGGTGATAAACCCTAAAAAAGAAAATAAAAACTTGCGTGAAATGACATTCCGGTGACAATCTCCGGCGAGTCGCCAGCTTTTTAGGCTTTCGCAGGCGGATCGCCAGCGAATCGCTGGCGATACGCCGAAATGAATCTCTGGCGAGTCGCTGGCGATCGACTATGCATACGGCTGTAACTGTGAGTTATCTGGTTCCAATAGGATATATTTATGTTTTGTTTTATTTATTATAGATTCCCACTAACTAATTTTAAATGGATGGCCTAAATAAAGGGCAAAAATATTGCGGCACGTGTAACATAACAAATATAGGTATGTGACACGAAGGAAAAAAATGTTAAATATGGCTGATCTAGAGTGTAGAGAGTCTAGAACTTTCTTCTTACAATAAAGAAACATTTAAATGCTTATTAAGTATTAATTTACATTCCGTTTTTTCTTGTTTACCTTTTTTTTTAAATTTGCTGAAGTTTAAAATGACTTACTTTAGTATTTGACATAATAAATGGCAGGAGGAAGAGATAAAATTGATACTAAATATGTATAAGAATATTGGTCCAATTCGTGACCACTGATTTTATCAATTACCTACCTTTGGACAGGTAGTTATAACAAATTGCAAAATATATGCAGTTTAATATTAAGTAAGTACATACAAAATATATTTTTATTTATATTACAGATCTAAATAGATCAGGCAGTTATTTTATTATATAATTATCATTCATTGATATACGAGTTTGGTTTAAATTTCCATGAAAATTTAATTTTTACTTTATTTTAGTCGCATTTCGAAAAAACTATTATCAAAAAATACCACCCAAAAAAGAAAACGATACTGTAACCAAATTATTATTGTAAGATGCAAGTGACTTTTAAGATGGTCAAGACAAGACAAGACAAGAAAAAATTAAATGATTATACTCGTATAGGACAGCCAATTACATTAAAAAAATGTAATGTGGGCATTTCAAATTGTTAGATTAAATATATCTGAATGTCGTCTTATAGGTATAAATTTAACTATTTTTATATAAATTATAATTAATTTATTATAAAGTACCTAAACTTTTTTATTCTTTTTATACAAAATGTAATTTAAACTATTTATTTTTAGGTTAAACTATGTTGACCTGAATTTTTAGTATTTTCAGTTAGTCATATAACTATTAATTTTTAGATCAAGCTCACCTCACCCACCGTCTCGATGATGGTGGGTGAGGTTTTCCGGGTTTTCCTCACCTGTAAGTCAAATGGCACCATCAATCATCTTTAAGTCGCCCCGGAGCGCCACGGCAAATAATAATAATATCCGTCCCTTCCCCTACACAAGTCGTTCAGTCGACTTCAGGGGTTGAAATTCACTCGTAAGGGGGTGAATTAGGGAGAGTATTATTATTATTATTACCTAAATTTTTAGTATTTATCAATTTTGTAAATAAATTTATGTTCTAAATAAAATGCTCTATGGAATAAACCAATTTTGATCTCGGATTAATTGAGGCCTTCAGCGCAATAATGGACTAAGCCCAAATTATTAAAATTGAGATAAATGGGAAATAAAAAATGACTCTTTTTTTTGAAAAATATTCTACAAAAACTATTGCAAACTGAGTTTATTCAGTTATAATGGTGTTTTTGAAAAAATTCAATATGACCATCCGTTTGGCCCATAGTGCTCGCGAAATAAAAGCAGTGCATAAACTATAAAGGCTAAGGTTGCAGGTTTATCGTCTAGATGAAAACGAGACAAGAATTTTCATTTTAAACTAGTCGTTTACGCAGCAACGTTATTAAAATATTGATTTTTATATTTTTTTGTTTTGTTTTTTAGACATACGCCCCTAAAAAAAAATTTACGCCAGACAGCCCGGGAGCAAATTGGAGCAACATATCAATTTTTAGCTTTATTTTAATTAAGTAACCTCTATCCTCTATTTTTGGGCTACATAGACGTTTTATAAGTAAGTTTCTATGTACACTACTAAAAAAAGTATGACTTTTTACAATCTTTTTATAGATATTGTGACGATAGTTTAATTTATTTAGAGTTTATTTATTTAAAACACATTATTTACAATGTATTTATGACGTACTAATTAATTTATATAATACTACACTAACTCACAATTCTAATTTATTTATTACAATTTATCTTTTCAGTCCAATACTTTATTCTAAACTACTCGTCCGTCGACGAACTATTTATACAAAGCCCACTCTGTACTCGTAGTTTCTAGACGCTTTCGAATGTTACCCGAAAATTCCATTTTTATGACTTAACGGCCACCTATTGCTTTTTCCGGTAGATTTGAGAAACGTTTGTCTCTATCAATGACATATATAGTTTAAATAGACTGCTTATCCATACGTAAATAAAACGATGAAAAGCGGGTCGAACTGGGAGATGTTTTCTCTTTGTCTAGTGCATGCAATGTTTGTGTTTTGTCTCAATTTTGAGTGCTCACTGGTAAACAAAACTTTTACAGGACCGGTTTTAAAGAAAGTTTAGTCTAGTTGAGATTTTGTTCTCATTGTCATTACTCAGTCGGACATTTTGTTGAATTGTTTATTTTATTTAGTTTTAATTATACTTATGTTCTGTTTTAAGTTTTTTAATTATTTGAGTGTAAAAACTTGTTTTGTTTTTAAATTTAAATGGTGAATTGCTCTATAAAGGGTTGTAAGACCAGCTACAGAAATATAAAAAGTAACATTTCATTTTTCACGCAAGTATCAATACAAGTAGGTACAAGGTAAATACGATTATAATAATTTTATGAATTATAATTAATTATAATAATAATAATATTAATAATAAAGTATTTATTGTAAATACAATTACATAAATATTATTATATTCAAAGGCCCGAGTTAGAGCTATCTGGGCTTTACAAGTACATTTTAAAAGTTAGTTAGATAGAAAGAAGTATCGTATAATAAAAACTCAATATAAATAGAAGAAAAACGGACATAAGTACCAATACAGAGAGACAAACACTTTTATTCTTCGATAGGTTCTTTCTATGTGAATTCTAGCTCTGGCAATTTTGGCATTAAGGAAAGCCTCTTGATGGCTGAACTGATTTTTTTATTGAGGAAAGGAGGCTGTATAATTTGTATACCTTCAGCTTCTGTTATGTTTCCAATAAGAAAACCTTTGTTAAACATTTTACTACTTATCGAGAAATGATTCACACACTTCAAGTATTGAACTTTGTTAAAAAATGTCTATTTCTGAAGTTCTACCACCATATGCTTCACTTTTGTAAGTAATGAGACTAGTAGGTGACACTCCAGTCAATATTTTAATAGTATGCCTCTTTTTGTAGTCAGAGTAATTTTTTAGCCTACAACAAAGACATTTGGCTTGCTGTATTGGGATTTCGGTACAATCAAGTAGTACTCTTACTTACATAGAGGCACATTATTTAATATTTCTTGTTTTGAAGGCCGAATTATACCATACTAAGAACTTCTACCAGTTTTATTAAAAAATGATAAAAAGTTTCATTCACTCCAAATAAAATGGATAAGACATTATATCTTGCACATCAGTTTTCAACTTCATAAAAGTAAATATAAGTTGATCCTTTACAGACATAACTGATCTCCTTTTTCCTATTCTTTAGAAACAACGAATTCCACAATGGTGGCTAATAACTGGAAGGATTGCAATCCTATTAAAGTAGATAGTTCTTTAGCACTGACAATTCTGTTTGAAAACGGATCAACTAAATCACCACTCTTCACTTGTGTTGAACAATCGATCCCAATTTTCTGCTTTTAAACGAAGTTTTGTAAATTAAGCAAAGCTCTTCAGCAGCACACAAATCTTCATTATCTGCTTCAGTAGTAGATATATGTTCATTAACTGCAAAAACACATTAAACATAATAATAATTAACCAAACATTTTAAATTATGCATACGTACATCCATTGCCTGAAGAAGATAACTCAACACTTAACATTCTACTAGTACTGGCAACATATCATTATTAAAGACAATAGCCATAATTCGTGTTTTAGCTGGATTACTTTTCTTTTTATTAATAGTCGCTTTCTTTTTACCACTAATCTGAGCTAACTTACATCGACTAAGCTTAGTTGTACGTTCTTTTTGTGATTGTAAGTCAGAATCTTTCTTTCTCCCTTACCGATGCTAATCGGATCTTGACGTCAACTAAGATTGCACTTTGTACATAGTTCATTTTACTATGATGTTGATCAGATTTCCACTGGTGGAATCTTATTATTATTTATCAAATCATTCACATTCACCGCCAAAATAATCCTTAATTGTCTAAAGGGAACAAACTTTAGAATGTGAAAAAGCTACTAACTTTTAGTAAAATCTTTAAAAAGTTCATTCAATTTTTGCATAATATCAGCTTTTATAATGCGAAATAAATTTTAAAAATCTAATCAAGTGTCCGAATAGTGCCACTATACAGTGGTCGTGGTCTAAAGTTAGTTATATACACATTACTGTAAAATTGTTTATATCTATCTTCAAAATTGGTTAGATCTCTTAAAATGTTTTGAAAATTGGGAAACTAGACGTTATGACTCAAAATCCTTTTTTAAAATATCTTACGCAAGCTCCTGTCTTGAAATAAACATACAGATAATTTTTTTTTTAATTCATTTCTACTTTGATGAAATATGAGTTTTAAACTCATTTGGGCCAAACCGATTCTGCCTGGTGAGCACTCGGCAAGCCAAGCAATATGACCCGCTTTTCGTCGTCTTGTTTATATATGGATGAGCAGTCTATTAATCTATATATGTCATTGGTCTCTATACATCAGCGGTGTTTCGACCATGAGTCGAGTGGCAGGCTGAAGATTGCGCTCTACAGGGACGGCTTTAGACATTCCCATGACAATATAATTGAAATGGCTTTTAACTTAAAGGTATTATCAATTAAAAATCCTAAATACTTCATTTTTGAAATAATATTAATCTGCAATGTTAATGCATCTGTACCTAATGCATTTAAATGGTAGTTTTGGTGTCTAATCAGTTATGTATGCCTACTGTGGTCTAATATTGGTATGCAACAATTTAAATCTGAGACAAAAAGTATAACCAATTGAAAGTTATTAATAGCTAGACTTACGACATTTTTTGCTCAAACTGGGGCAATCTGAAGAGTTTATTCGAATGTATGATAGACTAACGGAACTTAATTTTACATTTTCTGGAAATAAATTAGAAGCAACGTCAATTTTGTATTTTTGAAAACGAAAAATAAAAAAACACAAAGCTAAGGTGTTTTCTTTAACTATACCTATATAGAACTTGTTCGATAATTACGGAACCGTAACCATAAATAATGTCTTCAATGAATGAATATTTAACGGCTGTGACTATCACCTCCTCATCATTTAATATCCGGAATCCGGATTTCGAATGAGGGAAATATTCAACTTACCGTGAACAATCAACTTACTGTTCACACAGCCAATCAACGTGGGTTCAAAATTCTTCATTTCTACTCTTTTCTAAGTTCACGGCCCGGCCGGATCATCTGATATTCAAAACGAAAAACAAACTGCTGCATGGAAAATAATTCTAAACTAATTAAGTATTATACAGGTAATTATTTTACATACAAATTCGTACCTTTTTTATTTATCTAAACAATAGCAATGTAGGAGAGTAGTATTTATTAAGTTTCGTTAGAAGGTAGAAAAAATGCTTGTCATAATACTATTAGTGATAACGTCAGAATTGAGAATCATCCGAAGAAATCCTCAATTTTAATCAAAATGCGCCCGAATGTATGCAACCTTGCCAACCATGCAGAGTCGTCATACCACATACTTTGATTTTCTTTTCGTCATACAGTATTGCAATGGTATTGCCATTGTATAAATAAATCGTATTGCTATTTCTTAAACCAGGGATGCATAGATTTATAGTCTCGTAACAATATGGTTGGACCGTCGAGTAGAATAGCTGTCCTACGAGGTAAACCTAAACAAGAAGGTGGTAGCTACGTAAAGATACTTTTGTATTTTTTTGAACAATTTTTAAAATTCGTTGGCGGGCCGCATAAATATAGAAAGTGAATCGCATGCGGCCCGTGGGTCGCGGTATCTGTATCTGTAACGTGTGGAGGGTGGGTTACCCCCACGACACTTAGGCCTCATTAGGCCCATTGTGAATCCTCCTAAGATGATAGGCACCTCCTAGCTCGTGAGCTTCTCTTATATCGGCCGGTGTTATTAGCCGATACTCGCCGAACACAAATCTTCTAATAAATGAGAGCGTCGAGCAATCGTAAAGGAAATGCTCGATGGTCTCATCTTCTTGTTCGTACCCTCTGCGGAGTACGGATTCTGGAGATGCTTCCGTACTTGGCAATGACCAGTCAGAATGCCTGTGACTAGGCGCAGATTCTGTCTAGTCAAAGTAAAGTACCTATATGTTTGCTGCAGTGTTGTCTGGATAACTTAAGAGCTCCCTGGCAATTCTGCAGTTTCTTTTTTCATTCCATCTTTCCTTGAATTTCACAAGGGAATGTTCTTTAATTAGGTCTGTCGCTACTGATAGGCCAATAGAAGGGGCCAGGTCCAAAAAGTATTTGGTTGGGTACTTTCTTGGCTAGTGAATCAGCAAGACGGTTACCTTTCGATGTGGCGTGACCTTTGATACATCTTAAGGTGACCACATTGTTGATGGATACTTCGGCCAAAGCTTCGCGACATTCTAGTATTAACCCTGAATAAATTCGTGATCTGTTTAGGGTGAGTAGTGCTTTTCTGCTATCTGTATAGATGAGCATGTTCCTTCCAGTGATATTGTTTCTGGTTATTTCTTTTGCTGCTATGAGAATCCCCGTTAGCTCTGTTTGAACTACACTGGCACTATTACTCACAGCCCATTTTATGTTCAGGTTTAAGAATCTGGTGTATATTCCACATCCTGAGCCTTGTTTTGTTTTAGAACCCCGGTGTAGATATGGATCATACTTGCCACTTCTGGCCCTTCTATTTGTTCTATTATAACTTTATATGGCTTATGGAAGATATATCTCCGTGAGATGGAAGTCCATGTTCGCTTGAAGCAGTGGGACAGGGCTGCCACATTCAGTACGTTTGTACTGAATTCAGTACTTTTTCAACTTTTTCAGTACGTCAGTGTTACGTGTTAGTTTTAGTATTTTTTTGTTAAAAATAGTTAATTCAGTACCATTTTCAGTACTATTTGGACATTTTTTGACTAAAGTGACGTATTTTACTAACGATGGATGACAGTTGACAGTTAAGTCATGTGATGAATCAAATAATTTATTTGAAATTGAAATTTATTTCACATTTGTTGGTGTTAATTCTGAAAGTAAAATGGATTAAGACGTTTTTTTTTTTGTTATACATAAAGATTATATAATTTAATAAAAGTGTTAAACCACAAGTAAATCATTTGTTCCTATAGGGTAAAATTTTTGTAATGTACAAAATTTTTCTATAAAAGTTATTTAATAATTCATGAATTTAAGTCTCCAGCCATTTTTAAAGTGTTGTTCGATTTAGGTACTGGTACATTTCAAATAAATTGGTGATTTGATAAAAACGTTAGTTCTTGCAGTCAGGAGATAAAAGCATTGATGTGACCTTTCAATGCGTGGAATATGAAAATTTAGGTAGGTTATTATTATTCTGAGCAGTTTATTTTACCATTGACTAATTTGTAAGTAAATATACAGGAATTATATTTTTTACGATTAGAAAGGGACAGCAATGCAAATTTATTTAGCAACAGCCTAAGATAATCCCTGCGATGGATATCTGCCATCCAATTTAAATGATAAATATTGAAATGATCTTTGAACATTTTCCATGTGGGAATTATATAAATTATACAATGGACTCCAGATTAAGGCAGCATATTCGATGTGAGATCTAATATAGACAAAATGGAGGACTTTTAAGCAATGAAGAGAATTAAAGTCTGCAAGTTCGAAAAATAAATCCGAACATTTTCTTTGCATTTAGTACCATTTTATTCATGTTTTGAAAAGCTAAGTTTACTATCTATTTTTTAATTAAAAAACCGACTTCAAAATCATGCAGATACCCTTAAAAATTGAGATTTTTGATTTTCTAATATAGAAATCGGACAAGGAGGTAAAGAATTATCGCTAAACATACATAAAAAATGAACGAGTTTGAGGATTTTCTCATGGACCCAATTATTACATTTTAACCAAATTAATATGGGACCGCCCCTGAAGTATCCCCTTTCTAAAAAAATAATTGAAATCGGACAGTGTGTTAAAGAATTATCGCTGTACATACATTTTTGAAGTCGGTTAAAAATAATACCAAGATCTTTTGTGGAGTATTATTAATAGAATATTGGAACATTGTATTGTTGGTTTTTAAAGAAAAGCAAATTAATTTGCGTTTTTCAATATTAAGTGGTAATTTGTTCTCGGTTCACCATTGGTGCAAAATATCTAGATCATTCTGCAATATCGCAATCGGCTAGTGAATTGATGGTTCTAAAAATCTTTGTCATTTGCAAATAATAGGTAGTCACTTAAGTTTTCTCAGATGTCGTTAACAAATAGAGAAAACAATAGAGGTGCTAGATTGCTGCCCTGTGGAGCACCACTGGTTGCCATAAACTGGTAAGATTTGTGACCTCTAACATAGAGCGTGCGATTTCTGAGAAAGACTGAAATAAGGTCATGATCGAAACTTTCAATTTTTTTTTTAGAAGAGTGCTATGATCCATCTTGTCAAAGGCCTTCGAGAAGTCATAATAGATGGTATCAGTTTATTTTTGCGAGTCAATAGCATGCTGACTTTAGAATAACTTAAAATATGAAAATTAAAAGGATATTTGGATAGTATTCCAAAGAAATGTACTATAATAGGCAGGTAATCCTTTACCAAAACTACCACGGACTCCATAAACTACTCTTTTGGGTTTCAGCAAAAAAACTCAAAATATAAAGAACTAATATATCTAATGGTTTATTTGTATTATCTATGTACAAAAATACTTATCGTAAATCAAAACAAATATAAAATCTTACATTAAAAACAGTGTATAGATACAAAAAAACAAACATTTTAACATTTCTGTAACTCTTGTACCATCCTATCCATTATTTCGACAGCTTTGAATTCGTCGAGGTTCTCCAAGAAATTTCTGATCATCCATATAGAATCTCGGTTTGTCTGAAAAACAAATTAAAAATTATTAAATTTTTTCGTAAATTGATGCCAAATTATCGTTTTTAACATTATGAAATGATTATATAAATAAAAAAAAAACTAACCTCAATAGAGTACGTTAGCACAGCTTTGCTCATACTGATGTCAGATTTAATAATTTCGCTGTCAATTAAGTGTTCAATTTCGAGAAGTTCAGCCAAACATTTCCAATTTTCGCTTTTGTCCAATATGTCAGAGACCTCGTCCAAACATTGTGGTGTTAAAGTATCGACTTTTTTGTACATGGTTTCCAGTTCATCTGGTGTTAAGTGAGGCAATTCTTTTTTGACTTCAAATTCCTCCTGAAAGACAATTATTTATTTAAAACTATAAACTTTTAACCAGAAAAATAACTATAAAAACCAATACGTTCTATACATGCCTTAAAATAAATTAGTTTTAAGTACTTCAAGAAAAACCTGTTAGAAGAACCAAAATTTCATGACAATTTAAATTTAATACCTTAATATTTTTTGATGTAAAACTACTTACGTCTATCTCCATTTCATCTTCGGAGTCATCTTCGGGTTCTTCTTTAACCTCAAATGGTATACTATTGTCAGCCTGAAAATAAAAATATATAAATATATAAAAATATAATTTTAATTCATAATACACAGCAAAATTATTGCGAGGGTTGATCCCTCCCCATTTTTAGCAGTTTGACAATATAGGTAATGTGTTACGAGTATTATTGTTGTATCAGGTCAAAGTATTGGTTAATTCATTGGTTAATTCGTCGCTGAAAAGGCAAAATGGGGTAAGTCGTCTTTTAAATGTCAATTATCGGATGTTTATTTGGGGGGAAATGTTATTGACAGTTTCATATTGGCTCTAATTTATAATCTGGTAATCATGTAAATAAGTTATGTATGCTTCGATTAAAGGTCTGTGGCAGCCCATCTCCGTTTATCAACTGCAAAAAGCGTGTATTTTTCAATATTTGAGTCACATTTAAGATATGGTGTTTGTTTTTGGAGATTGTATCCATTATAATTAATATGGCATTTGTTCTTCAAAAAAGAGCTGTACGTACGTTATTTATGTAAAATTTCTGCAGATATCTCACTCAGGCCTCTATTAAAAATAAGTTAAAATATTATTTTTTAAGGTTCCGTACCCGAAGAGTAACCCTATTCGTCTGTCTGTCGGCGGGTTGTATCTCATGATCCGTAATAGGTAATTAAAAATTAAAGGGGTTCTCCTACTAGAATAGTTTTTTTTTGCTTTTTTCTTTTTTGCTCGATCTTAACAAAGTATTTAAAAAGTACCTATATAGTATTAAATCTTTTGTACGATGGTGCGGAACCCTTCATGCGCGACTCCGACTCGCACTTGGCCTGTTTTATTTATTTATTTATAAATAAAAAGGTCGATGATCAACCCTCGAATATTTGTTAAACATTTAAATCATTATTAGTTTATATTTACCATAAATTTCTGGACGGCTTTTGTAATTTCTTCATTGGCGTCTTTGCTGAAAGCCGCAGCCCATGGCGAGACATTTTGGAAATCTTTAATTGTGGCGTCTATGGAATTTAATGTTAGAAGGAATTTTACAATATCCGTATGTTGTTTTTCAATGGCAAATCGCAATGGAACGAACCCGTTCTTCGGATGTATTTTATTTATGTCGGCACCTTCCTTGCAAAGCAGTTTGATGGCAGCCAGCTTCTTTTTCTCAATGGCCAATAAAAGAGCTGTATTACCCTCTAAAAAAATAGATAATGAAATCATGTCCCAAATGTACAGTGTTGTGATTTTTAAGAAAACAGAAACCAAAACATCCCATAATAATTCGAATTAATACATAAAAATGAAGAAGTTTGCATAAACGAGTTATTATTTGTTTATCCTAACAGGCCTATTGGCCTAATTACAAGGATAATTACTATTAAATAATTACAATATACGTGCTTACTACAGTTTACATAATTTTGAAAGCATGATCAGGAGGGAAGCTCTGGATGTTATCGTTGCAAAAGGAACAACAAACATAGTTACGCATTGGACGTGATGGAACACAAAATGGTATTACGGCTACGAGATCTGAGGAACGTATTTGATTATTATTTTATACAAAAATAAGGTACATGTAATTTTGCGTCTAGTCTCAAGAGAAGGTATTTTAAACTCTATTATTAATTGTGCTGTTCTAATAACATTGTAATCAGGTCTGATATGGTACTTTTTAAAGTAAAGATATCTTAAGAATTTGTTTTGTATTTTCTCTAACTCTTGCAAAATGGTTTCATATTCTCCAAGCCATATAACTGAAGCAAAATCTAATTTTGAACGGATTAATGAAAGATATAAAATTATTAATAAATTAATATCAGAAAAGGGCTGCGTTTGCCCCATTAAAAATCCCAGAGCATAATTTGCTGCTTTACAAGTATTCTCAATGTGCATAGAAAATGATAATTTAGAATTGTATGTTACCCCTAGATCCTTAACTTGAAAGCACTTTTTAATGACACACTATTCATTTGATAGTCAAATACAATCGGTCGCTTTTACCGGGTAATAATCATATAACAACATTTGTTAATATTAAATTCCAATTTACATTTTTGACTCCATTCATATATAGCATTTATATATTTTTGCAAAGAAACGAAATCGCGTACTGTCTGAATTTGTTTATAAACTTTAAAATCATCATCAAAAAGTAAGCACCTGAAGTATTTAATAACTTTTGGCAAATCATTGACAAATAATAGAAATAATAATGAACCTAAATTGTAACCTTGTGGCACTCCGGAAACAGCACGGAATCTGCTAGAAGTATTACCATTACGTCTTACCAAAAAGTATCTATCTTTCAATTAATCCCTAATAAGTATTAATATATTATTTGTCAATCCAAATTGACTGATCTTTTCTAATAATATCATGATCTACCCGATCAAACGCCTTACTAAAGTCAGTAAAAATTGTATCAAGGTGAAGGTCTTCTTTCTAGTGCATCATTTGCATAATTTGTAAAGATAAATAAATTAGAATTAATTGATCTTCCAGCCACAAATCCATGCTGCTCCTCAGCAATGCTATTTGCTACGAAATTATATAATTTCTTGTAAATTATTTGCTCGAATAATTTAGAAGGAGCACAGAACAGAAAAATACTTACGTTCATTTTCTAAATCTATAAAGTCTTTTACATTCTCGCATTCTCTTTTTATCAGCAACATTTCCAAAATTTCGATTGGAGCATTCGAATTTATCGCCAAGTGCAAAGGTGTGTTCAAATCGCTGTCTAAGGCGGAAATGCGAGCCCTGCACATCAAAAGAGAGTTGACCATGGGTCCGTTAAAGCACAGAACGGCTAAATGCAGAGGTGTCTGCTGTTCGTTGTTGGATTTTTTTATGAGTTCAAATTGTCTGTATGTTACCATTATTTTTAGTAAAAGTAACGCAGACTGATTGTCTCTTTGACATATGGCGATATGCAGAGCGCTAAAACAGAAATGTTAGGATTATATTTGAACATTAAAATGATTTTTCGTGTATCAAATAAATAAGTTTGTACTTACTTCGTTCTTTTGTCTTCAAGAAAATAATGATTTAATATCCGTATAGCTAATTGTGGTGTATGTGTCGTCCTGTAGAAGCTCCTCAATTCCTCAACTACTTTTATAGCCATCCTACGTTCTTGATCCGTGACTTCCATTTTAATACCCTCAGATTTTTCCGCTTGAGCCAGCAACGCTTCTGTTTTCCTCCTGGTTATTAGTTGCATACTGAAATATTCGATATTAAAGTTATATTTATTACACTGGGTGACTAGTTATATTTTGAACTATTTTAAATGCTTCTATCTACGAAAATATTGCAAATATCGAAGATTGACATGAAAAACATAATATATGGTAAATTCGTTAGTGTAAAAGGGACAGAACAGTTTCTGAATATTCAAAAATTGATAGTCCATTAGAAATAAAAGTTGTTTAATAAGAGAAAATGTAGCATGTTAGTTTGAAGTGTGACCAGACAGAAGGATGAAATAAGTCTCCAAATACTGCAATAGTTTCGTAAATAATCACTTAAAATGGATCAAACCAGTGGCGGCTGGTGGATAAGTGCTGCAGAGCTTCAAAAAAAAAGCTAAATACATAATCTAACTCAATATTTCCTATTATTAAAAAGAAATTGTATAATATTATATTCACATTGTAATGATTAAAAAACTGCTGGCGAAGCGCCGGAATTGCTGGCGTTCGTGTACGTAAAGTGGACCAGTCGAAAAACCTACCTACCTACACACATGCTTGCAGAGGCTGTCGCTGAACTATTATTTATCTGGGACAAATGATGGAGCTCTGTGCGCTCTTTGAAACATCCGCGCGGCACTCCGCTGCCCCCGCGCCCACGATTAAAACAAACCGGTGATTTAATTAGTCCAGCGCAGCGCGAAATACGTATGGTGTCGATTTTTTTCGAATTTATTCGCGACTTTTGAGTTTACAGCGAGTTAAAGCTAAAAACAATAATTTTAAGGGTGCGTGTATTGTATTTTTGTGTACTATGGAAGTGGTCTTCAATTTAATTAACGTAAAGAATTTTTTTAAATATACATACGAAGAAAATATGGAATTAAAAGCAAAAGGTAGGCCATTACCAGATATAATTATAGAAAAAAATTGGTGTAAGTAGAGGAAAAAGCTACACACGAAATTTTAATAGATATTTATTCAAAAAACGAATAGATCTATGGATGCAACAAAAAAATGCTTTGTACTGTTTTCCCTGTTTACTTTTTGATGGCGATAATGCTTGGACAGAAATAGGGGTCACCGATATAGAACACTTAAGTTTACAAATAAAAAAGCACTAAAACTCTAAAAGCCATCTTTATAATTGCATGGAATTTGCGTTGCTAGGGACAACTAATATTATGGCTCAATTAGATTCTGCTTATTGGTTAAATATACAGAGACATAATGAAAATGTGTTAAAGAATAGGTATATGTTATCCAAAATTATTAATTGCATTAAGTTTTGTGGAGCTTTTGAACTGGCTCTTCGGGGACATGATGAGAGCGATTCTTCCGAGAAAACGGCGATATTTCATGAACCCATAAACTTCTCGGCTGAATTAGATGCAACTCTAAGTGACCAACCTAAAAAAATTCTTCGGTATTTAAAGGCACCTCTAAAGAAATACAGAACGATCTGTTACAGTGTATACTCGATGTCTGTTATGAACGAATAATTGAGGAAATTTATAATTTTCCATTTTTGGCGATCATGGCAGACAATGGATGATGCTGCAAAAACTCAACTGAATGTTTTTGGAACTACTTAATTCCTGAAAAATGTGATGCAGAAACAGTAAAACAATTTTAACTGATATAGATCCTTTAATTTTAAATTCACCGAACAAACTGATTTCAAAAAGTTATGATGGAGGCGCGGTGATGAGCGTTTAACACGCAGGAGTTCGAGCATTAATTAAAAAAATATATCCTTTTGCTTACTATGTACATTGCTATGCCCATCAGTTAAATTTAATTATGTCTAAAGCTGCTTCTGCAAATTCGCAAATACGTGTATTTTTTGGAAATTTACAAGACATTCCGTGCTTTTTTAATAATTCACCCCAGCGAGTAGAAGTCTTAAGCAATATTGTGAAGAGAAGGATATCCCACGGCGCTTCAACCCGTTGGAATTTTAATATAAGGACCATTAATGTTGTGTACGAAAATAGAGTGTCTCTCATTGAGTGTGTATGCATGAAATAGAAGAACAATTCACCAACAACACAGTCTGTAGTGCAGCCGCCTCTATTCGCCGTACATTAAATGATCCGATCTTCAATTTTTGGCTGACTTTTTTTTCATCATGTGATGCCACAAGCAGACATCCTATTCAATCAACTACAGCAAAGAAAAATTGAACCCACTGAAGATCAGATATAATAAGCGATCCGCCACCAGAAAATAAACGCAAGCGCCCAGGTAACAGCAGATTTGATCACTGGATTACTGCTTTAGAGGTGTGTGACGTTACCCTAAATTGAGCAAAAGATCGATTTGATTTTAAAGAGCATCTAGTAGTTGCCTCACATTTTTTCGGAATGCCTTGGAGAGTATTGTAAATTTCCCGAGGATAAACAACTCACTTCCGTATGCTCTTTTTTATCCCACACTTGACAAAAAACAATGCCGAACTGAACTGTCTGTTATTTATTCAAGAAATGATTGCAGGACATTGAATAGCGCACTATCTCTACTAAAATTTTTAATATCAAACCATCTAGGAGATACGTTAAATGCCGAGTTTGAAAATTACCTCGTTTTGCTCTTTTTACTCGAAGCCGTTCTTTTAATACATCTGTGGCTTCTCGAAGGGATCTGCTCCGTGGTCTTTTAATGCAGAGCTGGTAAGTCGAGTAAGATCTATTTACTCTGAATTAAATTTTAGAGCGTTCGGAGTAAATGTAATTTCTGTGACAATTGACAAAGTAGATGTACTTTTCTGAGATGTACATACGTCGTTCGATGTCTCTTGTGTTGCAGTTTATTCATTTTCATATGTTTGATTATTAAAAAAAATATTTATAAAAAATCTCAGACAAAAATGTAAACATGGTTTATTTTCTAGTGAAAGCAAAAAATACCACAGCTAAAAATGAACTTTTCTTCGCAACTTGCAACAAAAATAAGGAGATGAGAGATCAAAATTTATTTAAAAGAAAGGTTTGTTTGTTATTTTAATGAAAACCGGAAACGGGAAACACAAATAAATCCATAGCCGTTCTATTATTCCACATAAGCTCGTGACTAAAAAATCTACTAGCTCAATACTCCATCCAGGAATATACTTTTTAAACGTAGCAAAAGGAGACTAGAAAATTATTAGAAATTGTGGTAACAACTCCTATGATAACATCAGAGGCCGAACGATGTTTCTCAACACTAAATCGAATCAAAACGTTTCTCAGAAATGCAATGACCGAAGATCGTTTAACAGCTCTTTCCATGCTATCTATTGAAAAAAGTTTACTTTCGAAGTAGACAATTTTAATGAAAAAGTTATTTCAAAATTTGCGAACCGAAAAAAACGTAGGATAGACTTAATTTATAAAAAATAGACTGTAAAGTCACACTCTGTTTAAATTAATCACGTCATTTTTTTAAACATTTTGTATTTTGCTTAAAGAAAATAGAGTACAGTAAAATAGTGCTTTTTTTTGCGTGACAATCGTTCCAGCAATCCATCATTCAGCAAGCACGATAAAATCGATAGGACTTTGACTAAGAAGACAACCCTCCTAGAAAGGTAAGCTTTTTTGTAAAAATTGCAGAACACCCTAAAATTTTTACCACGAGCCGCCATTGGATCAAACTAAATTAAATCGTCTTAACTCACTTTTCTGCGACTTTAGGCGCATCCGTAGTCTCGCAAACGGAAACATATTCATCCATGTGCGCATCAAATATCCTTCTGAACTCGTCGGAATTGATATTATTCATGGCCCTCTTGATTTCTTCGCTCAGTCCGCTAGGAACGCTAAGAGGACTCATCTCGCTAAAAATCGGACTCTGTTCCAATTGTAAATTATCGATGGGAACTGGTAATTCTTCACTGCCCGGATTCGAACTGCTGTAACTTGATGAACCATAATCGTATCGTGGCCTCTTCTGGCCGGCTTTGAAGATTGGCTTGTTGGGGATGTAGCGAAAGTCTCGGGGTTCTGATCTGGCGCCATCGGACGGTCGAAATAATTCGACGAACACTCGAACCGGCGAAGTGATGTTCTCGTCTCGGTACTTTGGGGTCCTGAAATAACACAAATAGATTAAAAAATAGAACAATAGCTTAGGACCAACTGTCGTCAAAATTAATACTTACTTAAACACGATTGCATATTGATGGTGAACGTCCAAATCGTTGAATTGTCCCCAGTCTTGCCAAACAACTCTGTCTTCATCATCTAATTCGTAGAAACGGATTTTGATATTTTCTAAAAAAAGAGCAGGATATATGATAAAATGTAAATAATTTCGAACCGTAATAAAAATGTTTTCCATTTATGTATAAGGATTCATCCCTATGCTCCTACCCTGATTTATTTACAATAGTAGTCTGTCAGATTGAAATGTTCAACACATTGACAATATTGACTGCAACATTCTTTGCCTCATATCTCAAAGTCAGTTACTAGGTTGACGCTATCTATCTATACAGACTTGTCTAATGCTTTTGACAGTGTTTGCCATGAGTTGCATCTTAAAAAATTAACAGATAATAATTATCTTAATTGGTTCAATTCTTACATAAGTTATAACTCTCAGTATGTTACGGTACAAAATTCGGTCTCTATCAGTATCCATGACATCCGGTATTCCATCTTATATTGTCCCTGTCTTATTTTTATTATTCCTGAATGATGCAACAGGTTTTTTAAACAGTGACCGTCTGTTATTTATAGACGATCTTAAGTTATTTAGCACTATTAATAAAACTGTTATAATTCACTTCACAAGATCTCCCAATCAAATATATTATATCATATATCAGGTATCGGTAACTGGTATAGCCCGAACTGAAACTATGTTTTAGTTTCAAAGAACGAATTCTAGATGGCGCTGTACACACAATTTACAGAAATCTACAATTGATGGTGGAAAGAGTGGGAATGTCATTTGTCATTGTCAGGCATCCATTACCTCCCAGTGAATGACATTTGCAATGTCCTGTTTTTATTGTGATTATCAATAATACCATATTGTCAATAATAATTATTATTTGTTTGTATTTGGGTGTCCTCTGGATCCCGAATGAATAAATAGTAAGTATTTTGTAAATTATTGTATTGTCAACTTGGTCTTGTTCAATTGTGTTTTTAATGTTCAATTTGTTTACTTGATCTTGCTGACGATTGTGAGCTTATTTTAAATTTTTGTGGTCATTTTTAGTTATAAAAGCTGTAATATCTCGTATTGTTGTATGCCAAATTGTTTTGTAAACACTCTGAAATCCTAATGATTTATTCAAATTTGAGTATTGGCTGTTCGCAGTCCGTTTTTCAAGAATTAAACAACAAATTTATAAAAACTATTTAGTATGTGATAAACATTTTGAAGATAAGTTGAAAGTTCCTGGTACACACGCAGAGATCTAACTGTTTTTTATTTCTTCTAGTACAAACTTTTTCAAGCCGTTTGGAGTGGCAGTATTGGAATGTGGAAGACAAAAAAGCCTAGTCCGGGAAGTAATGGCCAGTATACCTTTTTTATTTATGCCTCACTTTCAGTGCTCCCTAACAGATTTGAAGGGTTCAGGGAAAAAAGGAGCCAAGTCACAATTACCAAAATTTTCAAAAAACCAAATTTAATTTAGACTGACTAAATACAAACTTTTGATACTTTAAGGTAATTGATTACAAAAAGATGTGACTTTGTATAAATGTTGTCTTTATTATATTGTAGTTTACAGTTTACCACTTAATTTACCAGACAGTTGTAATATTTTATTCTAAATACTGAAAGTGCCAAACAAACAGTAGAAAAAAGATGCTAAGTCCTTGGACATAATTTTAAATGCACTGTTTTGCGTTTGCTAATTTGGCTTATTACATGGAAACATACTGGTATTTTACAAAATAGGGCGGACCAGTTCAATTTTTCTTCCTGTACCCTTCTTGATTTATAAGTTTATTAATATTTATTTTTTGTTCTAGATCAAACTCTTCAACCTCTGTGGACAATGACTTAACTTTCCAGCTAATTAACACGCTACATTTAATTATTCTATTTGTATGTTTTTTGTTTTAATAAATTAATTTTGTTGATCACGCTTTTAAATTTTTTGTACTAATAAATAATAAAATATTTCAACTCGTAGTCAAGTTAGGATTGGTTCATACTACTCATTTTTTGCTTTATTGTAACAAATATAATTTTATTGCTACAATGAACGTAAAAAAGGAGTTAGTATGAACAAATCTTAATGTGACTACCACTTTTAAACTAAATATTGAATGACAATTTCGAATGCCGCGTTTTGTGTCAACTAAAGTGACCGCGAGATGGCGCCACTTCCGTCCAAAAAGTTCAAAGAACGCTCACCCGGCGCTACAATACTGTCTCGAATTTTAACATTGCAGTTTCCATTCTAAAAGTAAGTGATCTGTGTCATATATATCCGATTTGTCAACCATGAAATTGTTACTAAACATGAATCATGGGTATAACATTACGATCCTGAAACTAAAGAACAGAGCAGAGTGGAAACACAGGGAGCGAGTCTCATCCACCTTGAACATTCAAAATGATTCCATCAGCTGAGGTTTTTGGAAAGCTATCTATGCATTAAAAGAATAACGTCGAAAATTGCGTGCTGTTACATCAAGACAATACCTCTTGTGTTGCAATGGTTGTTACTTTATCAAGCGGGATTCCAATTGATAGAACATTCACCCTATTCGCCAGATTGAGCCCCCAGCGACTACAGAATGTTCCAGAAACTGAAAGAACGTTTGAAATATTCAAGTGACAATGATGTTATATCAGCCGTAAATGAATGGCTTAAAAAGTTGGAGAAATTTTCTTCCATAGCGCTCTTGAAGCTGGGATAAGAGCATTAGGATTAGGAGAGACTATAAATACAGTAATTGTTTAAATATTATTATTATTATTATTATGATTACTATTATTATAAGTAGGTCAAGGTAAAGCATATGGATCAACCTTCATAAATTACTCTATCGGGGTATAAAAATAATACTTACTCTTAGTCACCCTTTCAACTAAGATGAAGACCTCTTTTTTGCCCTTAGCCGGACTAACCACATGATCCAAACGGACAATCTTCAAATCTCCTGTGAGTGCACTCTCTATAGAGGAAAAAATATTAATTTCTTATTCTACTTCAAAAAATTATACAAACCAATCATTTTTTTAAAAAGATTAATTATATACTTTTGATTTTAATTAAATTGATTATGCTTTAAAGATCCCGATGGCTTGAGCTTGCAATTTTTTTTATCGAATTGATGTGGATGTTTCCAAAGAAATTGTATTTATGTGGAAATATAATATCCGTTTTCATCCCACTCACTTTCAACTAATTTTATCAATTATCATTTCTTATTCCCTGTATGGTCGGTAAAGATAAATTTGTAACTCATTTTTATGAATGATGAAATAACCACATACATGAATGTATTTGTTGGCAAGCTTTTACTCTTCAAATATTTTTGTTTTGTAAATCAAAGAATTTAATTAACCAAAAGAAATTAAATTGGTAATGTGAATGGGAAATACGTGATGTTGAACTAAATTCCGAATCATAAAATCGTTTGTTGTTATTTGATAGCCAGTAGAGATTTAAGCAGTGACCAGTGGCGTATTTACTCTAGTGCCATAGCACGAGGCAGGGGGTCAGACTACAAGAAGCAGGCTTTGGGCGCCTTTCATAATCGTTGTCTGGGCCGTATAATGGCCTACATGCTAAGATCAAAGACACATATCACTATGCGCAGCACATTCGTTAAACTTGATCGGCTCATCAGCAGCTGAATGCTGTCCAGAAGCTACAGAGTTTTTTCGGTTGTTGCAAAATCTGTATGTATTTCTGCTATCACTAAGCCTGAAAACGTAAATGTGACAAGTTTGTTACAAACGCGATGCTCAGCCAGGGACGATGCTTGTGCCAGCCTTACTAAAGATTGGGGCCAAATAATAGGGGCTCTTGAAGCTATAAAATGTAACTCTGCCCACCAAAAATCTTTGGTTAAAAATGAAGCTACAGGGCTATTGGCTCAACTAAATTCCGTACTACCTGCCATAGTATCGAAATTTTGGAGAACTGGATTAAAATAATTTTAAATAGTTTCCAAAATTCTACAAGGTGCCGACACAAACGTAGAGGTAATTTCAAATCTCTGCGAATCACTGATCACTCTTGTAGAAAATAAAAGTAAATCTTTTGATGCTTACGAAGAAGCTAGTAAAAAAATTCTCATAAGAATACAAAATCAATCACAAGATAATTATTAAGAGGAATAAACGAGACGATGAGTGTCGTGAAAGAGTAATGTTTTAACAAGGACGTGATCATTTCAGGGTTAATATCTTCTTCTCAATATGCGACCAATCGTATGACGTAGTCTCATGCAGAAGCCATAAAACTTCAAAAATTATATTACCCGATTGATCTTGCGGATGAGCCACAAGAAGAATGTGCTCTTTTACAACAATTCTTGACGTCTCATGAAAACAAAACGAATTTAAGGTAACTCGGGGGTAAACCACTAAGGTCAAAACGTACGTATTTCGGAAATCGCCCAAAATTCGTATGATTTCGCCGAAATTACCCTTAATTTTATAAGATTTCGGTGATTTCAGCGAAATCATTTCATAAAATTTCCTGTTTCTCTATAAATTCTCTTCTTGAATATTCAATTTATACTCCGCTTGAATTTTAGCCGACTTTTTTTGGACACTTCCCTTATTTTTTTATCCACAAAGTGCTGCGTTTTTAATTTTGAGCGACATTTTGTTTTTGAAGTGATTTCGGGATGATTTCGACCATGATTTCGGAAATTTCGAAAACATTTGTAGTGATTTCGAGCGAAAACGTACCAGTATATCGAGAGTGGTTCGCCCCTCGAGGGGTAAACCACAAAGGTCAAAACATACCCTTATTTCGGAAATCACCTAAAATTCGTATGATTTCGCCGAAATCCACCTTAATTTTACACGATTTTGGTAATTTCGCCAAAATCACCCTTAATTTTACACAATTTCGGTGATTTCGCCAAAATCACCCATTCCTATGATTTCTCTATAAATTTTTTTTTTAATCTCTTCACTTAATATTTAATCTTTGGTCCACCTTTTTTGGACCCTCCTTGTGTTTTGATCCCCAAGCTGGTGTGTTTACAGTTCTCAGCAACAAATTGATTTAGAAGTGATTTCGGTGATGATTTCGGAAATTTTTAAATAATTTGTAGTGATTTCGAGTGAAAACGTACCTGTATTTATCCCTCGCGAAGAACCGTTTGAACAGTTTAGCCATTTTCAATATAGAAGCTGAATTAACAAAATCTGTTAATTATGACAGTGTCATTGATGAATTCGTTAACCAATTTGTGCATTTAAAAAAATGTAAATGTAATATTTATGTTTTTATATGGCCTTTCGTCATTATTAATTTAAACTTTATAGGCTAGTGGCGTCAAATCTTAAAATACGCCACTGGATTTGAGACCAGGCATATTGAAGAATTTTTATGCAAAAAGGCAAAACATTATTTGCAAATATTTTTTAAATACGAGGGCTGTCTTTTAAGTCGTGCATACCGTGCATTAGAGGGCGTTACGAATCAAAGGGAGAGTATTATTATTATTAATAAAAATAAACTGTCGCCTTTAGTTAACCTCACTTCCAAGTTTCAGTCCGATTCATAGAGTGTTGTAGTTACACCGAATTTTCAAATTTGACAAGTTATTTAAGAAATGGATTTAAACCGAGAACATTTTCGTGCCATCATTTTTTACAACTTTCGAAGACAATTATCTCAACAAGAATGCCTCGCCGAGTTGGTTTTTGTTTTCGGTAGTGATGCACCACATTAATCGACAAATCCTCGTTGGTGTGGAGAATTTACACGAGGACGGGTTAATGTTAGTGACGAGACAAGAACAGGTGCACCTAAATCGGTAGTAAACCAGGAAACCATTGATGCTGTGCGCAGGCTCATCGAGGAAGATCGGCATGTGACATATCGCGAGATTGAAGAATCGTTAGGGATTTCAAAGACCTCAATCCAAAAGATTTTGCATAAAGAATTGGGATTAAAAAAAAATAGTCTTCCGTTGGATACCGCATCTGTTGACCGTAGAACAAAAAGAAGCTAGGGTAAATTGGTGTCAAAAAACTCTGGAGCGCTTCAACGCTGAAAACTCTAAAAACGTGTACTGCATCGCAAGTGGTGATAAATCATGGATATACTCATATCGTCCCCTTAGTGCAACAACTAGATAACTTGAAATTTATAGTTTTAAGAAAATCCATACACCTGTTGAGTAATCAAAAATATTTAATATCTATACAGATATGTTGCATATCAAATTATGATTTGTTAATTTTGGAAACAATTAGGTTTTATATCTTTGCAGAATTTAATCAAAAACTTGAGATATCTAGTTGTTGTTGAAACAAGAGTAAAGTTATCTATTTATAACCACTAACAATTAAACGCAAATCACCTAATAAATACAACTTTATTTTGAATAAAAAATTAACAAGATTAGTTTAAATAAAACCCAAAAGATTCCACCCTTGATAAAACTTAAGTGTCAATATCAATGATGTCGTGGGAATCTTCCATGTTTTAAGGCCGTTTACGTTGGTCTCCTTGGAATCGAAGACTTTCAAAAATGCTTTATACTCGCTAGGGAGGGCCGGAGGATTCATTTTGAACAAAGACATAAGGTCGCCATATTTTTTTTAAGTGGTAGTTGACTTTGATACAAAGGCTCTTAGGTATTATTTGAAGACGACATACGTGTTTTACGTTTAAAATTTAGACGTCTAAACTCCCCATCAAAATCTATAAAATGAATTATAAATGACGTCGATTTTAAAAAGTTCAACCAGCATATTTTCTGCACACTAACCAAGTTATGGCTTTTAAAGACACCGTAAAAAAAATTTAGCAGTACAGAAACAAACCTGTTGTTTCAAGCACACAACTAGATATCTCATAGCGACCAAGAAGGTGCCGGCAGATAACTCAATAATACCAGTGCTAAAACTAGTTATTAAATGTATATATTGGGAGTTACCTGTTTTTAGTCACTCTTCAAAAATAGGTTTGGTTGCTCGTACATGATATCCAGTTGTTGCATTAAAAAGAGCATGAAAATAGGACATATTAAACTGGATAACTCAAAATGCATAAATTTCGAGTTATCTAGTTGTTGCACTAAGGGGGCGATATGAACTTGGGTTTTCCCAGGTGAAGACAAGCCGAAAAAAGTGATCCGTTCTCGAAGTGTGTCTAAAAAGATGGTCGCAACATTTGTCTCCAAAGCAGGTCATGTTGCAACAATTCCTCTGCAAGAGCAAAAAACTGTTACTGCCGATTGGTATATAACGATTTGTTTGCCAACTGTCATCGCTAAGCTTCGGGAAACCAACACCAAACGACGAATCATCCTCCATCAAGACAATGCAAGTGCGCACACAGCTCGCAAAACAATTGCCCTCTTAGAGCAACAAAACGTCGAGTTTTGTACCTTTCCGAAAATCAAGAACGCACTGCGTGGGCAACGGTTCCAGTCACCAGAAGATGCAGTTGAAGCATTCAAAACAGTCATTCGTGGAGAATACATTGAAAAACAATAATATATTTAAACACTATCTGCTGTTTTATTCTAGATCTATATGCAAAACTTAAAAGACGGCCCTCGTATAGCCAAATCTTGATATTTTTAGATCGAATTTTGTTAAATATCTCGGCAACCGTTTAAGCTTCAAAATGGTATCATATAAGGAATGGTTAAATATTGTAACCATACTTTCAGGGGCTCAACAAATTAATATTTTGATAAATAACACTAGGTTAAATATAAAACAAAATGTTCAATTTTTTGTTTTGTTATTTTTTGCAATATATTCGTTATTATTTAACGTATTGAAATTTGGTAGGGTTTTATTTTTAGGCTAGTAAATCATAATCGTATTATCAATTTTGATATGAAAAAGGACGCTACCCACGTACACTCTACTGAATAAAGAAAAACTATATATTTTTTAAACTTTGCATTTCTAAATTTTTTTCAAACCTTTAAAACCTGTAATTTTAAACAAAAAACGCATACTTTAAATAGAGAGATAAAGTCGGTCACTATTAGAGCCGCTCTTATTTTAACATCTGAGCATGCGCAGATCGTTTAAGTTCTAGGACCGATTTTATTAAAGATGGTGCCCCCTGGGGGTCGATTCTCGACTTGTAGGAATCTTTTCCTATAGGAATTTGTGACACTTTCCTATATGTAGAAAACTGTCATAAATTTTCGATGTATATAAAAATGTCAAAAATTCCTATAGGAAAATATTCCTACGAGTCGAGAATCGACCCCCTGGTCTTAATTGTGGATTATATGGATGTGGTAAGGTTCGATTACAGCGTTGTCGTTTGGGTACAAATGTACCCAATTGGGTACATTTTCTCGCTTATGGTACACAATTATATGAATTTTGTACATATTCAGAATGGGGTACATTTGGGTACATTTTAGCAAATTTGTTTGGTACATCAACATATTTCGTTGCGGCAACACTGTTCGATTACAATTAGAAGAACACAGCTACGTCATCATTTGGCAAACTAATTAATTGGTTATCGCCGCCTACTGGTGGTTTAGTGGAGTGTTAATATTATAGGAATATAGGAAATATTGTTTTATACCTAATAACTCACTTATTTTTTATTTATTGAAAGTTATAGATAAAATATATTCGAAATGCGAAGTAATGGTTATGACGTAGCGGTGTTCTTCTAGCACATTCGTATCAGTTCGAAGTTTTCTAATATTAAATATTTAATATCATCATCTAAATCGCCCAAAATTGCCATTTATAATGCCTCTATCATATTATGTAATAGTATAGACAACAAAAATTAACTATAATATAAAGTTTTTAAAATAAGGTTAAGAATATGATATAAGGACAATGACTCTAATGTCAAAACTTCAGATTTGCAATTAGTTTTATTTTAGCATGGAATTTATTTGCCTTTAACTTCGTATAAACACTATTACTGGCTGACGTTATAGAAATTTTCAATATCTCTCTATTAGCATAAATTCAACATTTATTACCAACGGATTATCAAGCTAGAGTTCAGTATTGTAAATAGCTTCATGGCAAACGAAATATTAACAAAAAAAAATTTAAAAAACATTTTATTCATAAAAGCTTGGAAATTTAAAAAAAAGAAAGTTTTCTTCATCCAGTAGTGTACGTGTTACCCTTTTTATTGTCAAAATTGAAAAGTGTTTATGATTTACTATCCCAAAAATATAACCATAGTAAATTTCCAAGCAATACGTTAAATAGTAATGAAACTATTGCAAAAAAAACAAACAAAAATTTTTAACTTTAGCACCCTGTATAAATAACGTTTGAGCAGTATTATTCTAAATTTCCAGGCAATACGTTAAATAGTAATGAAACTAATGCAAAAAAAAAAATATAAATACATCTTCCTGAACCTATTGTTAACATATTTACCATTCCTTATGAAAAAAAAAACCCTGAATATAAACATATTGCGATTATTCAAAAATTAAGAATTCCACGAATTATTTAAAATTAAAATGTTTTAATAAGCTAACCTTTTCATTTTCAGTATTGTGAACGGCTATGTACGCCGCTGACCATAAAAATCACAAGTGTATGTTATGGTTTTCTGGAATAATGCTGAGTCGAAGGAAAGAAGACCTTATTATTTATTATTTCAGTCTGTAACACTTGAAAAAGGGACACGCATACCTGACTTCGTTGAGACAGTTTGTGTTTGTTTATATGATTCATGATATACCATAAAATCTTACTTAAAATTGGATATCGGTGTTTTATTTTCTTGATTTTAAAACCTTAACCCCGAGAAATAGTTTACAGTATGTACGAACTGATAAACTTTTTACAGTACAATAGGTTCTTTCGTTCGCTATTGGTGTAGTGTCCACCAGTGTAAATTACACCAGTTACACCACCTTATTTACCCTAATTTACTTCCTCCTTATTCCTTATACACATCGTCGAGTGTAATTCACTCCTGCTAAATAGCTGGTGGAGAAAATATCCACCAGTGTACACCACATCGCCGACAGGAAGGTATAGTGGGTTTTACACCGGACCAAACGAAAGGTATGGGTGTGGGTTGGTGTAGTTCATTACTACACCCAACTACACCAGTGGGACGAACGAAAGAACCTAATATATACAGATTATCTCAAAAATACTGGAAGATGTTTAATGAAGGCATAGTTTAGCTCAAATAAATTAAAATGTTCAAAATTGCGATTATAATTATTGAAGCCATGCGAATGATAAGTAGATAACATCCAAAAATAAACCACGAGTCATTAAATAAAAAAATATATATTATAAATAATATTTATGAACAGTAAATTGCAAACTCAAGCAAAAAGATTAAAAATAACAACACAAATACTTACTCAGGTTATTTATGCCATGGGAATATATCGGATCACAAATTGGATATAAAATACCATTATCTTTAATAAAAGCATCAAATCTTAGACAAACAATATTCAGATTAATTGATTTACTTTCGGATTCAGCCAATCCTTTAATCTGAAATTATGAGAAAAAAAAGGCAAATAAAACACATCTAGATATCTCCCGGTACAGGCCACAACATTTCATCCTCGTCGAAGAGATATCCACATGAATTTCAACTTTAACTTATTAGTTGCAAAGAGAAAAATGCATACCGTCGTCACTCTGTTGGTCTTTGTCCTCTATAATCATTGCAAAATACTGCAAAATTCAAGTAAATATATAAATAAATAAAAAGAACCAATATTAAAAAATACTATGATCAATGCAAAGTCGTATTTTAACGCATTTAGAGTATCCCTCTACTCCCCCGGCTGCTCGGGTTCCCCTCAATCAGACTTGTGAGTCCAACCTGCTTTTCCCTCCTTTGGGATTCGCATAGTGGCACTGCAGCTCAAATGGCTTTTTGTGTTACTATTTGGATGCCCTACTCTTTCCCATTCATTCGGCTCATGCATTCTAACCATCCGAGCTCTGCGAGTTCGATCACCCACTCTCCCACTCAGACCGTGGTCGGGCCAACACGACTGAGGACTTGTGATCTGTGTTTTGGATACCGGCGACCCGTTACTCACTATAAATTTTGGTAAACTCACCTCTCTTAATAAACTGCAGTTTTCTCGAAATATATACACTTTAGGCTACCGAATAAGAATACTTTATTGTTAGGCGATCCTGTAGGAGGAATAATATCAAAATAAGTTAAAAATTTGCTGAGTCAACGAAAAGATATTTTTGCAACTTGCAAAACAAGTGTCTCGAACTGCTCTAACCTAAATAAGTTTGGGAGATAAGATATTATAAAAAATCTACAATCTATAGCAATAAAATAACAAGTAGTTTTTCTTGGAACTGAATAAAATTTGATAACATCTCAAATAATGTTACAATTATATAACAATGAAATTGTTAATTTAATTTAATATTATTAATTATCATGGTCCGGGAGGTAATGACAGATTTCAATAAACAGTAAAATCATCGTCTTCCATTCCAGTTGAACGACAGGGGGTTGCGGGAGGGTTGCAATACCAGTAAAAAAATTATATAAAAAAAAATCATTTTCGCATGGATGAAACTTGGAGTACACATTGATATGAACATAAAAATATTAGAAAATATCGTCTTCCACCTGAATTGTATGTCTTCCACTCACAAAAATAGGCGTAAAAAAAATAATAAAAAAAAATTATAGTCGCAAAAGTGAAACCAAATGTGATGCTTATTTTTATAGTAAGAAAAATAAAAATAATAGTCTTCCACCAATAAAACACAACGAAGGTCGTCTTACAATCTGATAAAGGTGTCTACGACTTGCATCAAAACCCTTTGAACACATACATTTAGATTTTACATTTCTAATAAATCTTATTTGACTATAATTGATTCTTTTTCGCGATATGGTCAGGCTTATCCCCTAGATAGTATAACGAGGGATATCAGTCGTAAAAAACTCTTAGAATTCATTTTACATCACGGACTACCACAAAAAATTACTACCGACAGTGACACAGAATTAAAATATTTCGATTTAGAAGATTTTTGTAAACTACACCATATCCTCCAATTACAAATCACTACCGCAAATAAATAGTAATTCAAATTCCCTAGTGGAACAGTTTCATTCAAGTCTATTAGAACATTACAGATGTTTATAAGAAAACAAACATTTCACACCAGATCGACTAATTAAAAATTCTGTATTTTGTTATAATAATAGTATACATTTAGTGACAAAGTTCACGCCATTTGAAATAATTAAAGGACACATTGATAATCCAAATCCCTTTGATTTAGACGATCACTTAATAATTTCTAATTATGTACAAGATCATAAACAACGTAACGAAGAAGTAAAAGAAAATTTAATAAACAAATTAAATGAAAAGAGTTCTGTATCAGATAACTATTCTATTCAAAACTTATGTTTTGTCAAAACAAAATTAAGAAATAAACAATTACCAAAATTTAAAAAGGCAAATGTCATTGAAGCTAATAGTTATTTATGTATCAAGGGCGTAAAACAGGCGTTTATGGACCGCAACGTGTAAGTAAGAGCCCGAGCCGCTAGGCGAGGGCTATTAACACGTAAGGTCCATAAACGCTGTTTACGCCCGAAATACATACAATATTTTATGCACGACCGTTTTAATAGTCATTTATTAATAAATATACAAAATTTTATGCACGACCGTATTAATGATAGTATTAATAAATATGTTTTATTTTCTATTTTTCACCTTTTGTGAGTAGGTTATTATAAATGTTTCAAGTTGGATAAATTTTATACCTCGATATTATTATAACTCACCCTGTATAACAATCTACCAAATCATTTGTATAGTTAAATAAAAATAAGTCTTATTGAAACTAATAAGATGATAAAATAACAATAATCTATATACCTATACGCGTTACCATAGCAACCAAGTCAATAGGACAAGAATAGGTAGACGCCATTTTTATTTTCAGTCGACTTCACGTATTGCAAGTTTCTTAGTATATTTTCGAAGAAGTTTTATACAGTATGGTTCAAATGAAAGGAATAAATTCATTATAATGAAAGTAGTTGGTTTTTCGAAAAAATGCTCGGACAGGTCAATTTTGTTTACTTAAAGCGCAATTTTTTAAATAAAATTCAATTTTCCCCCACTTCCCATTTTTGGGCAGTGAAGTCATTGACAATTTTTTTAAATAGCAACCCCAATTTTTTTTTCTTGATTTTGATAGATCTTGCAATTTCCTACTCGGAAACATAATATTTGAAATATCTGACATAACAATTTTTTTTGAAAAAAAGTCATTTAAAGATCAGATACATAAATTTTATGTTATTTTGAAACACAATAAATTAATAAAAGATAATTATTTGTAATTAAATGCTTAATATAAAAAATAATAATAATAATAAAAAGAATTTAATGACAATTTCACAAATTCTTTTTATTATTATTATTATTTTGTTAGATTAAGCATTTAATTACAAATAATTATCTTTTATTCATTTATTGTGTTCTTAAAATAAAATAAAATTTATGTGTCTGATCTTTAAATGTCTTCTATTCAAAAAAAATTGTTATGTAAGATATTTCAAATATTATGTTTCCGAGTAGGAAATTGCAAGATCTATCAAAATCAAGAAAACAAATTTAGGTTACCATTTAAAAAAATTGTCAATGACGTCACTGCCCAAAAATGGGAAGTGGGGGAAAATTGAATTCTATTTAAAAAATTGCGCTTTGAGTAAACAAAATTGACCTGTCCGAGCATTTTTTCGAAAAACCAGCTACTTCCATTATAATGAATTTATTCCTTTCATTTGAACCATACTGTATATTTTGTTTATGTAATGGACAGTAGTGACGATGAAATAGTTTCCGGAATACCACCGGAAATTTTTAAAGCAGCAGAAGATGCAAAATTAAGTTTACTACCCGCCAAATCTAAGAGAATATACGATAAGGTCTACGATGAATTTGTTAGCTGGTGCAAATTGAAGAATGTTATAGACGGTAACTATACAGAAAATGTATTTCTTGCATTTTTTCTGGAAAAGTCCAAATGCCGCTAGATATTCAAGATTGATAACATTCTTAAAACGGAAATCAGACGGTTATAAACCAAAAAAATCAAAAATTCTAACCAGGGAAGAAATAGAATTATTTTTAGTAGATGCTCCAGATAATTTATATCTTATGATAAAAGTAAGTTAATTGTTTTTTTTTTATTTTAGACTATTATGTTAATATGATTATTTATTGTAGGTTGCACTAATTTTTGGTATTTGTGGAGCATGTCGTCGAGAGGAATTAGCTAATATTTCAATAGACGATATTCAAGATTTAGGAACAACCTTATTGGTAACCATACGAGCATCTAAAACTAAAATTGACCGCATGTTCAGTGTGATTGACAAAGAGCAGGAATCACCAAGTTATCTCGACTTATATCGAAAATATGCTTCACTACGAACGACAAATACCAACCACGGACGTTTTTTTATGTATTATCGTAATGGAAAATGTTCCAGTCAGGTGGTTGGAAAGAATACATTTGGTCTAATTCCTTTTAAAATTGCCTACTACAAAAGAACTACACAGGCCATTGTTTTAGACGATCTTCAGCAACTTTGTTAGCTAATGCAGGTGAGGATATCCTTAACATAAAGCGACATGCTGGTTGGAAGTCTTCAACGGTGGCAGAAGGTTATATTGAAGATTCTGCGGCAAAATGAAAATCGCCAAAAAAATTGTCAATGCTGATATGCCTTCTACTAGTCGCACAGCTGAATTTTCAAATTTACATACCGATTCTTTTGAGCATACACCTTCTAGCAGTAACCCAAATCATACGGAGTTAGTAGAAGTTCGTAGCAACTTACAACAGAGCAAGGTAGCAAATCCTAACATTTCTATAAGTAATTGTTCAAATTGTGTTATTAGTATAAAATGATGAGTGTGAGGATCTTATGTGTGGGCTTTTAAAGTTATAATTTCTTTATTAAACTCATATTTTGTTAATTGTACCAAATATTTCCATGATAATAAATAATAATAATAAAGTTTGTTTTACTAACTACATGTGAATTTTTAAAAGAAAAAAAAAAGAAAGTCCGCGGGCGGTAAAGTGATACTTTACGCCCGCTAAACGTATTTATAATCTGGACTTTATCGCCCGGTCGTGCATAAAGGTATTTTAATAAAAACGGATAAGGGTACTTATCATAAAAGTATTGTTAGAAAACCGAAAAATAATTTAGAAAAATTGTTATAAGATAGATACCAACGAAACTGAAATCCATTTTGATAACGACGCTATTTCAAGTACAAGTTCTACAAGTCATTTATGTATACCAAATACATAGTATACATCTTCTGATATACAATTCACTCCGATTGAAAATATGCTTCCTATTCAGTTAGAAAACGCTAAACTATATATATAGCAAACATACATTTTTACATTATTTACATTTAGAAGAAGCAGTTAAACAAGTTAAAAATTTTATTGATCATTTTGAGTCGATAAAACATAGTATAGTTCATGTTAATACAACTAACCCTAGATCATATCAAAGCTTATCACAAAATATGTTAACAAGAACAGAACATCTAATAATTACTCTTCACAAAAAGATTAATAATTTAATTCCCCATGTAAGATATAAAAGAGATATAATAAATGCAATTGGAAAAATTAACAAATTGGTATTTGGAAATCTTGATTCTGTTGACGAAGAAAGATATAATAATGCTATCAAAACATATCAAGTAAATCAAAAAAATATTATCAGTGAACCAAATCTTCAAATTTCGTTGTACAAACGGCTTGTTGATCATTATAATAAATCAATCATAATCTTAGGCAAAAATCATGAAAAATTTAAAGTTGATATGGAAAAAATTCAAGCAGCTATTTATAATAGAATCGATACCCTTGAAAATTATATTAGTTTTCAGATCATTATATCACAAATTGATTTAGATTGTCAAATGGCAATTTCTTTTATAGATAATTTAGAAAATGCCATAACCTTTGCAAAATTAAATACTTTACAGAATTCTATAGTTTCCAGCTCAGACGTAAAAAACATGATAAAATATTTAAATAAAATATATAAAGTTTACTCCGAAATTTACAAATTTATCAGTTCTTAGGAACGCAAGTATCAATTTCAGAATCTTAAGTTAATTTTTGCAATACATTTTCCTATTTTTCACCCCTCCTGCAACTCCCTGTCGTAAGGGTGCACCGGAAGACGTTCATATTAGAGTTACATATTACTTGCATAACTCATATAAAAAAAATTAAACTTGCGAAAATGACCAGGAAATTTCTGTCGTTACCTCCCGATCTATAACGATCATTCTAATTTTTGTACAGCTCTTCTTTTGCAGAAATACGAAAAACTTTATTTACCAGAAATACAATAATTATTTTGAACATGAAGAGCTAATAAATAACTTATGTTTGAATCAGATCGCGTTAAAAAATGGAAACAGAGGCGATCGATACAGGAAACAGGAAGTTATAAAATTGCTAAATCCGGAAAAAATATCAAACTCGTTTTATATGTCTACATTTTTTTGTTATATATCTAGTTTTAATTTATACTAAAGCCAGGCCTTTTAGTTACTATTTCAATTAAGTTACTTAAAAAATAGTCAGAAATAAGGTGTAACTGAGTTACTTTTCATGAAAAAATAAATTCATTATCACAAAATAGATTCATTTGCTATTTTTTTCTTCTAAAAAATATAAAAAAACTAGTAAACCATAAAAAGTTTGCATCACTACAAAAAAAATTATTTGGTTACTATTTTCGTCTTACAATAAATAGATTGTATTTTTTTGTGGAAATAGCTCTATTGAACCGAAGATTATTATTATTATTTTAATTTTAAAAAGATTTAGAAACTTATTTCAAAATATTTTTATCTCATAGATAATCAAAGGTATTATTAACTTACCATTTCTAGCAATTAACTATGTAAAAACGTTTAACTGTCAAGCTTGAGCTTTCGCCTTAGTTGACAGAGATCGACCAAATGATAAAGATAAATTGAAATAATTGAATTGAAACACTGGGATAACAGATAACAACAAACCACAACTAACTCTAGAATTCAACACATAAAAGGTAGGCACTTAAAAGGAGGGGGCGTGGAAAACTCAGTACGTCATTTCATTATAGGCCATGTTATTTGATTTATATTCTATATAATACAGTGCGGTCAATATTTTATATAGAATAAATTAATTTTTAGCGTGATGTACTTTTGGGAAAAAACTTGAAACAGGTCGATGTCTATTCTTAATTTGACATATTATAGTATAAAAATATCACCCCTTCTGAATTATGCACACCTCCTCGAAAATTTTATAGAATAGAGGGAGTCGTGTGACACTTTGTTTGAAATGAATTTTAATTCTCTTGTAGATTTCTAAAACTGGTGCAATCATAACTGAGAAAATTAATTTTGAAAATGTAAAATTATGATGCCTCAATCACAAAACTTTACTTAGAATGAAGCAAAGAATGTTACATAATATTTAGAGTGTATTTTTCCATATATTTTACAATTAATTATTTATTTCCTTGAATATTGCTGAAAATAGAATTAAAATCCCATTTAATCAAGGTGCCGCGCGGCCCCCTTTCTTATTTAAATTTTTCGAGGGGGTGTTCATATTTCAGAGGGGATGCAAAAGGGAAGTAGTAATTAAATACTATAAATTGTCTAATGATGAATAGAAATCGACCTGTTTCGGGATTTTCCCAAAAGTACATATTACCGATAAAAATGAATGTATTCCATACATATGAACCGCACAGTATACAGGTACGAATGGGAAAGAAGTTGCTCAACAAGGAAGATTATTTACTAGTAAAGATAGCGTTATTTGAAAAAAGAAATCTTAGAATATTCAAAATAAGTGCGACAGTACAACTAAAATAATACTATTTGTTTTAAAATTAAAAAAAATAAGTGATGAAATATTCGAAATTCTTCAAATTACCGAAATACGAGATAGGGAAAAATAAAAGAAAAAGCGACAGAACAACTAAAATGTAACTACTAAACTTAACAAAAACATTTATTACAAATATCAAAACACTGTGTTTAAAAATTAAAAACCCCTCAACTTCCCGTATTGGGATAAAAAGATGCAAAAAGTAAAAAAAAACCGTAAAAACTATAAAATTAAAACATCAAAAATTTATGAAAAATACATAATTGGAAGTTAACAGAAAAGAAAATGAGCTGGAGTCAAGACTAGATGTCCACTGTTGAGTTGTGGCTTACATTCGATCAAACAAAGTGAAATTTTATTTAATTTTCGGTCTCTATGTATCTGACGCTTTAATTTCGATAGCTCGTTATCCAAGTTAGAGTAAGAAATTTAACAATTTATAGAACTTCCTTTGTATGGGAGTATACAAATTTGTGCGACATGGAAACTAAAATTTTCCACACAAATAAATAATTCTTGAAAATTAGGGTTTATTTTGTGATACGTAGAAATTCCATTTTCATAATCTTAGGATTATAATTTAAGATGTGACTTAGGGATGCCACCCTGTACGATTTTCGCTCGGACTGTCCGGTTTTTTAAATGTTTGTCCGGTGTCCGACCGCATGATGTAAATGTCCGGGAATATCTGGATAACTTTATAATTTTGTTTACAATACTAATAGTATATTACATGAAAAGTCTGGAGAGTGTAACATACACTTTCCAACGAGTTGTGTACACTATTTTTCCTACGACTACGTAAAAAAAAGTCTTTAATAAGAAAGTAAATTAAACAATATTACACATGTACTGAAAAGTACATCAGACATGTGTTGAAAAGTATATCAACACGTGTTGAAAAGTAAAAAAAAAATCCTCCAACATATTTTTTATTTTGTAACAGTAGAGATGACAAGAAGTAATAGAATGATTATAAAATATTTATTACAATTTTAAACACTTATAAAAAAACGTATTGCCTCTCATTTTATACATAAAAAATTTGTATTGACAATTATAATGATAACTTTGACGTACATGTCACATGTCATAGGAAGATATTTTATTAACTTTTTCTTACATGTGTTTTGTTACTTTTGAATACAAGTGTGACATATATTTCAGTACTCGGGTGATATAACGCTACTTTCTTAAATGCAAATGAGTGTGCAAACTATCATTTTCATTATGCGGTCGTAGGAAAACTATATTATGAGCACATTGTTGTTGTCGTCAAAGTTTTTAATACCTAACGTTATTCGTTAATTAACGATTTTAAAGGTTTTAATTTATTTTCATTTTTTTTTTAAGAAATTTTGTTTTTATTTTTATTATAGTTTTGTTTTTCATTACCTACTTTACAATAAAGTACCTAGGCTTTAAAAAAATGAGGAATGAGGTCTGTTATTTATCATTTGTTTAATTTAAATAACATATCTAGTTTTATAGGTAAATTAATAATATGTCATTCTGTTATTTTCTAAAAATGTTAAATAAAATTTGGATACCTAAAAATTTCAAATTTAATAAGTAGGTACCTATCAATTTTTAATTTTTTCCAAAAATTAAAAATAAAATATGTAGATATGTATATTGTGCTCTCTAGAGTAATAAACTAAAACCTATAACCAAGCGCAACAGTTTTATTTTTCAAAATAAATTAAAATATTAGTCGTTACGGACATAAAGTTGAAAAATCAAAAATTATTAATGGCTATAATTTTTTTATTTCTTATTATAATTTCAATAAATTTGGCAAACATTTTTGGTGTCATATCAACAAGAAAAATAATTAAATATACTTTGCCTGTGGTGTACGGCATGGATAAGTAACACCCTCAGTCCCTCTAAATTTTACGCCACTGTCGAAAAACTTATTTTAAATTTGTTAATATTTTTTAAATAAATCATGTTATAAATTATAAAGTGACTGGTTTTCGAGATATTGACACTTAAAGGTGGAAATTCTTAATTTTAATTTATTTTCTAATTTTGGATCTTTTCATAAATTCCCAATAGATGATGTATTAAAAAAAAAAACAAAAAAAAATCAAAATTATAGTCCAAATAAGTTTTTGGAGAATGGCGTAAAATTTAAAAGGGATGAAGGTGTACGCCATGCCGTACACCACTGGCAAAGTTTATTTAAATGATTTTTTTGATGATTAGCCCAATCGGATTAGTATTTTAGATTCTGAAAAATTCGAAGCAGCAATTTTCCTTCGGAATTCGTTGGAGGGGGTCTCTGGTAGTCTAAATTCAAAAAGTTGGGATTCCAAAGTTGTCGTTACCTCCGCCATCTTGATTTAAAGGGTTATTTTTTGTATCTTGAATAACTCATTTATTTTCAATTTTACACGGAAAATAGTTTTTACAAAAGTTATTTAAAATTAAATTTCCTACAATTCTGCTTTTTTTTTGTACGATCGATTTTTTTCGATTTATACCCGAAAAGAGGGGGTGAATTTTTGGTTATAGAATAACTCGTTTATTTTCAATTTTACGAGAAAAATTGTTATAAACAAAGTTGTTTAAAATTAAATTTCCTACAATTCTGCTTTTTTTTTGTACGATCGATTTTTTTCGATTTATACCCGAAAAGAGGGGGTGAATTTTTGGTTATAGAATAACTCGTTTATTTTCAATTTTACGAGAAAAATTGTTATAAACAATGTTGTTTAAAATTAAATTTCCTACAATTCTGCTTTTTTTTGTACGATCGATTTTTTTCGATTTATAGCCTAAAAGAGGGGGTAAATTTTTGGTTATAGAATAACTCGTTTATTTTCAATTTTACGAGAAAAATTGTTATAAACAAAGTTGTTTAAAATTAAATTTCCTACAATTCTGCTTTTTTTTTGTACGATCGATTTTTTTCGATTTATACCCGAAAAGAGGGGGTGAATTTTTGGTTATAGAATAACTCGTTTATTTTCAATTTTACGAGAAAAATTGTTATAAACAAAGTTGTTTAAAATTAAATTTCCTACAATTCTGCTTTTTTTTTGTACGATCGATTTTTTCGATTTATACCCTAAAAGAGGGGGTGAATTTTTGGTTATAGAATAACTCGTTTATTTTCAATTTTACGAGAAAAATTGTTATAAACAAAGTTGTTTAAAATTAAATTTCCTACAATTCTGCTTTTTTTTTTGTACGATCGATTTTTTCGATTTATACCCGAAAAGAGGGGGTGAATTTTTGGTTATAGAATAACTCGTTTATTTTCAATTTTACGAGAAAAATTGTTATAAACAAAGTTGTTTAAAATTAAATATCCTACAATTCTGCTTTTTTTTGTACAATCAATTTTTTTCGATTTATACCCGAAAAGAGGTGGTGAATTTTTGGTTATAGAATAACTCGTTTATTTTCAATTTTACGAGAAAAATTGTTATAAACAAAGTTGTTTAAAATTAAATTTCCTACAATTCTGCTTTTTTTTTGTACGATCGATTTTTTCGATTTATACCCTAAAAGAGGGGGTGAATTTTTGGTTATAGAATAACTCGTTTATTTTCAATTTTACGAGAAAAATTGTTATAAACAAAGTTGTTTAAAATTAAATTTCCTACAATTCTGCTTTTTTTTGTACGATCGATTTTTTTCGATTTATACCCGAAAAGAGGGGGTGAATTTTTGGTTATAGAATAACTCGTTTATTTTCAATTTTACGAGAAAAATTGTTATAAACAAAGTTGTTTAAAATTAAATATCCTACAATTCTGCTTTTTTTTGTACAATCAATTTTTTTCGATTTATACCCGAAAAGAGGTGGTGAATTTTTGGTTATAGAATAACTCGTTTATTTTCAATTTTACGAGAAAAATTGTTATAAACAAAGTTGTTTAAAATTAAATTTCCTACAATTCTGCTTTTTTTTTTGTACGATCGATTTTTTTCGATTTATACCCGAAAAGAGGGGGTGAATTTTTGGTTATAGAATAACTCGTTTATTTTCAATTTTACGAGAAAAATTGTTATAAACAAAGTTGTTTAAAATTAAATTTCCTACAATTCTGCTTTTTTTTGTACGATCGATTTTTTTCGATTTATACCCTAAAAGAGGGGGTGAATTTTTGGTTATAGAATAACTCGTTTATTTTCAATTTTACGAGAAAAATTGTTATAAACAAAGTTGTTTAAAATTAAATTTCCTACAATTCTGCTTTTTTTTGTACGATCGATTTTTTTCGATTTATACCCGAAAAGAGGGGGTGAATTTTTGGTTATAGAATAACTCGTTTATTTTCAATTTTACGAGAAAAATTGTTATAAACAAAGTTGTTTAAAATTAAATATCCTACAATTCTGCTTTTTTTTGTACAATCGATTTTTTTCGATTTATACCCGAAAAGAGGTGGTGAATTTTTGGTTATAGAATAACTCGTTTATTTTCAATTTTACGAGAAAAATTGTTATAAACAAAGTTGTTTAAAATTAAATTTCCTACAATTCTGTTTTTTTTTGTACGATCGATTTTTTTGTATTTATCCCTGAGAAAAGTGGGGGTGAACCTAAGTATTGTATTGTCACGTTTATTATTGATGTTGTACCATTATTTTTTCTGTTTGTTTTTTTTTGCTGATACCTGGAATTAAAAAGAAACGTGATAATACAATGATAAGAGTTTACCCCCACTCTTCTCAGGGATAAATACAAAAAAATCGAGCGTACAAAAAAAAACAGAATTGTAGGAAATTTAATTTTAAACAACTTTGTTTATAACAATTTTTCTCGTAAAATTGAAAATAAACGAGTTATCCTATAACCAAAAATTCACCCCCTCTTTTCGGGTATAAATCGAAAAAAATCGATTGTACAAAAAAAAGCAGAATTGTAGGAAATTTAATTTTAAATAACTTTTGTAAAAACTATTTTCCGTGTAAAATTGAAAATAAATGAGTTATTCAAGATACAAAAAATAACCCTTTAAATCAAGCTGGCGGAGGTAACGACAACTTTGGAATTCCAACTTTTTGAATTTAGACTACCACAGACCCCCTCCAACGAATTCCGAAGGAAAATTGCTGCTTCGAATTTTTCAGAATCTCAAGCCTGTTCTTCACCTAATCCGATTGGGCTAGATAGGTATGTCTTATGACACCAAAAACATTTGCTCAGTATAATTTTACAAAACAATCAAAAATTACAAAATTAAAAATAAATTAAAATGAAGAATATTCACTTTTGATTGTGAATATCGAAAACCAATCACTTTGAGTTCCCAACAAGACTACATAAATGATTCAAAAAATAAAAAAAATGTAAAAGTATAGTCCAAATAAGTTTTTGGACAGTGGCGTAAAATTAAGAACTGTACGCCACTAGCAAAGTTTATTCAACTGCTTGTTTTGATGATAGGTGTATCTTATGACAGAGAATTTAGTAAAATTATAATAGCCATTAATAAATTTTGAATTTTCAACTTTAACACCTTGCATTTAGGAAACCAGCAATATTTTATCCAAGCATGTTTCATAATTTTTTTTTTGCTAAGGTCATTAGCCTCTTGTTCTGTGGTGTAGGCTTTGTTACTGTTTCCCAGCGCCACTGTTAATTAGAACCCAACAGTGAATGGTCGAGTGGGGAATCCTACCAAGGCTTCAGAATTATTTTTAATCAAAGAATTTTCAGTTGTTTTATGTCCCATTCTTAATGATACACACTGTATATGTATCCCCTAACTTGGATCGATTAAGTATGTCCGGGTTTTGGGAAATCAAAAGGTGACAATCCTAATGTGTCTTGAATATGTTATTTGCAACCACAAGAAATTGAATATTTTTAATGAGTTACCTAATCTCTTAAACAATTTAATCTTAAAATGTTATTCATTGTATGAATTGAATTCAATATTCAATACATCAAAATTCAAAATAAGCTTATCTTTAAAGGTACACAGAAGGTAGGTAAACAATAAACAATGACTCACTCACCTTGACACTGAAAGATAGTTGGTAACGTTCGACTTTACGGATACACTAATTTCAAAATACTTTTGGTACTATTAGAAAGTAGAGTAGTTCCTTAACATAAAAATTAAAAAAAAATTGCGGATTATTCACGTTTAAGTGATAAATTTAATGTTAAAACAAAGTTAAAATCTCAAAAATTTCACATTTACCTATAAACAAATTAGTTTGACGTTTCTGTCGTTACCTCCCGATCTATAACGATCATTCTAATTTTTGTACAGCTCTTCTTTTGCAGAAATACGAAAAACTTTATTTACCAGAAATACAATAATTATTTTGAACATGAAGAGCTAATAAATAACTTATGTTTGAATCAGATCGCGTTAAAAAATGGAAACAGAGGCGATCGATACAGGAAACAGGAAGTTATAAAATTGCTAAATCCGGAAAAAAATATCAAACTCGTTTTATATGTCTACATTTTTTTGTTATATATTATTCACGTTTAAGTGATAAATTTAATGTTAAAACAAAGTTAAAATCTCAAAAATTTCACATTTACCTATAAACAAATTAGTTTGACGTTTCTGTACAGGATTGTCAAGTATTTTAACAAATAAGAAGGTAGGTAGGTAGGGTCAATTCACTGGTTATCCGGCCAGCACTGGATCTCGGCCTTTTTATCGTTTAAGGCCAAATAATAAGAAAATAAAGTGTCATGGGCTTATTGTCAGTACTAAACAAGTTCCCGGCATCTGTTATCTATCCAAAGTGGTAGGGGTTGGTTTGGTATTGTAAGGGATAAGCGCGGGAAAAAGGCTTCTTTCTTGTCCTGACAATCAGCAGAAAACACATGCGTTTTAAATGTAAAAGTGCCTAATAGTGTGAATCAACGAAATAGTAAATATTTGATTATTTTTTTATTCCAGGTGCATGCAATATGTTTCAAATAGTAGATGAGGGGTTAAATTATGTAAATTTGTGTTACAATTGAGCAAAAACTGGTTTTATAATTAAAATTTCTAGTGGCCGCGAACCAGTATTAAAAAAATATGTTTTTTTAGATCTCGGCCAAAGGGGCCGAGAATTAATTTAAGAAGTAAAGTTTTGATCTTAAATAAAATTATGAAAAACGAGTTTAAATGTGCTTTTGTTTTTATTTTTATGTTTATTTACATGATTACTTTTTAAGTATTGGTTTGCGGCCGGTAAATTAAGTATGAAATGTAGTTTATTTGATTAATAAATATTTTGATAAATGTAGTGGCCAAGAACTAGCGCTTGTCGGCCAACCCAAAAAATGTGGGGCCGAAAACTAATATGTACAGTGATTTTGGTTCTCGGCCCTTTAAAAACCTAGTGGCCGAAAACAGCGTTTCTCGGCCACTACGAAAAATATGGGGGCCGAAAACTAATATTTACAGCGGTTTTAGTTCTCGGCCTTTAACATGAGTGAGGTTTCTTTGGTGTATTGAAGAGTGAATTATCATAAAATGAGGAAGATTAGAAAAATGCCTTTGCAGGACAGGCTGCTTGCAGTAAGAATTTTGGATGTGTTGAGAAAAACAGGCCCAACACCACTATTTAGCGGTTAAAGGAGAGACAGATGCTTTTGGATACAGTTTCTAAGATAAATGCAGATTCTAATCTCAATTTATTTAAAGGCGGAATACCAAAACATGGTAGATGAATTTCATATCCGATGGAATAAATAAAGCTTAAACAGCAGTTACATAACAATCTGTGAGAAAATGGTTTCAGAACCTAGAACAATATTTAAATGAGAATATTTTGTGTTTTGTAATCCTAATATCCTAGAAGAGTGTTCAATGAAGAGTAATCAGGTTTCGCACTCCGTCAATCTAGTGGCAAAGTGTTTGGTCTAAAAGTTTTTCGAAATCATAAAAAAAACATTTTTATAATTCTTGTTTAATGCTAAAGGAAAATTTGCTCCTCCACTATATTAGGTCTGTCATTGATAATGTGCCAGGTGCGTTGGATTTTGGGAAAGTCGGAGAAAGTATGGTTGACATGATTTTTTTTTAATTATAATGGCTTTAACAACTGGTTTTTGTGTGGCCGAGAACTAATATAAAATTGGCCGAGAACTGTGAGGGGTGGCTGAGAACCAACAAATACGCACTTTTTTTAGTTTTTAATGTTTCAATACTATAAAGTTAAAAACACAACAAAAATTCATTTCTAAACCACTAGAAAACACTCCAACGGACATTTTTTTATAAAAGCAAATTACAATTTAAAGACTTCCTCTATATCTATTTGGAAGATAAAGTCGATTTTTACGCTAAAAGGCCGAAAACCCTATATCTAATTTTAAATTCATAGTAAATTATTATACATTTATTTAAATACAAATTATAGGATTTTTTTACCATTTTTTTTTTTTATTTTGATTAGTTAAAATAATACAATCGACCCCTAACGCAGATCAAAGAATACTATCTGTTCATATCAGTTAAAAAAAGTATTTATAAAATTTAAAATCAATCTTTTGTAGGTATTTCGTATAACAGTTATAATGAAATTTAGCTTAGCAGAGTTTTCGACTTTTCAGTACGTGCTAATACTGCTAATTCTTTGTTGGAACACAAACGGAACTTTGTGGTTTGGTACCTAATACATTTAAGGAAATGTTTATTTTCAAAAAATTTCAGTTAATTAAGTAACATAAAAGTAATCTAGGCAACGCCGCTCAATATTATGAAAAGATAGTTAAGCTATCAACTTTGAGGTTAGGTCTTACGAAAACCTTATTTTTTTTAATTTCAAGAAATATTTAATTAAAATAAATCATTGTTAATACATTTCGATATTTCCGCATACAAGGTGAGTTAAAATTGTAATTAATATTATTTGATTTAAAAACCAAATGCATTTGACAAAATTTATTGTGTCCGTAAAGTCGACCGCAACCACAAACTTCATTAAAAATAGTCTTGAATAAATATTCCTCTTAAATGGTTTCATTGTTAATTAAAACAATAAAAATGTTTGTCAATTATGCAGTTGAAGGTTTTTTAATATGAAAGACACGCACATACCTTAGACACACAGGCATACCTAATATTTTTATCGCTAAATTTGCTAATATTGTAAAATTGAATTTTATCAGACCAAAACAATGAAGTTTTTAATTTTTACTGAGGGTTAATGCTCGCACTAAATATTTATATATGACAGATTTCACAAGAAATTTATAATTCAATAAACATATGCCTAATTATAGAATTTATTTTGTTTATTTAATGTAGGTATGTTTTATCTTATTTACCTTATTATTAAAAAAATATTGTTGATCACAATCACAATCGATAGTGTTCCTCACTTGGACTACTATAATATAATAAAACTACAAATCGTATCAAACGCCAAGTTAAAAGTGAAATAATTAAAATTCAAATATGAATTAAAAATGAAACTAATGAAATAGTGATGCAATTAACAATGCGCTGGTCTATCGTGGTCTGGCCTGGCAGTTTGTTTTGTTTGCACTTGCAGTTCCCTTATTTTCGATGAGCGACGACACACAATACACATTTCTAGGAAATTATCACATGATCATACTCTTGATTAGATCATCCACATAGTCAGATGGCTCGCGCCATTTTTTTAAATAAGATATTAATGGAATTATGGAGTGAGCGTTTAAAAACATTTGTCGCATGCTCCCTAACTAAAGTAGATTAAAGTGCAAATGCGATTTAATTAGTGCAGTTAGCAGTCTGTTCAGGTAGACAACATGAGATATACAACCTAACAAAATATTTTACGCAGTACTGTTTTAAGTAAATAAGGTTTTAACCTTAGATTATACAAACCTTAGATGGAACATAAAACACTGCGCATAATCCCATTTCGAAATGATTCACACCCACCAATCACAGTTGAGAACATCACATGTCAGAGCGTTGTCCATCCAAATTTAATGTGTCAACGAGAATTAATTTGGTATTTTAGTGACTTAAATTTTGGAAATTAACGTTGAAAACGCCAAGATGTGTTGTAAAAAGCTTTATTTATAATATACCTGCGAAATGTGACGGAGATAAAAGAAACTTACATTTATTTCGGTGAGATATTTAATTTTTAAGGATTATGTCGACGTCCATATTTGTTGATTTGAAAATAAACAGAATCGGACTTGGTCATTGGTACATGTTATAAATAGCAAATAAAGGTTATTATTATAAACTGTTTACTATTTCTTGTTTCATAGGGAATCTTTTTTTAGGAAGTGAACAGAAAATATACAATCAAATACAAAAATATCAATTTCATTGCCAATTTATTCGTTTCAAACTTCACAACTGATTTCAATAGTTTTCTCAAAACTATTTATTTAGAAATTCTCTATAACAGTGTTACTCAAAGTATGCTCCGCGGAGCCCTGGGGCTCCGAAAGCCTTTGTGAGGGGTCCGCCAAGAAAATAATCACAATAAAAAAAAAACAGTACTATCGCCACAAAATGGAGAGACCTGGTTTAAGGATAGTTTTTTGGGAAGTAATTTTTTTAAGTCACTAACGGGAAGGAGAATATGATTTTGCTTTAGGACTTTTTTTATTTTATTTTTTATGGGTGAAATGGATTTGGGATAATTCTTGCAAGGAATCTTTGGAATAAATCAAAAATAAATTAAGAACAAATGATGCTCTTATGCATTTTCAGCCTGAGTTGCCGATTAAATTATTCGTAGATGCATCAAATGTGGGAATAAGGGCCATGATGTCATGTTTTTGAAAAAAATATTGAGAAATCTGTAGCTTCTGCTTCGCGTACCTTATCAAAGTCCGAAAAAAAAATATTCCCAAATTGAAAGAGAGGTCCTTGCAAGAATTTTTGGCTTAAATAAAATTAATGAATATTTATATGGACATTTCTTTATCCTAGTTTCAGATCACTTACCTCTGGTAACTATTTTTAACCCAGCTAAATGTATACCCCAATTTTCAGCCAACAGACTACGTAGATGGGCAATAATATTGTCAAATTATAATTATAAAATTGAATATGTGAAATCGGAGCATAATATAAAGCCGATTTTTTATCATGTTTACCTATTGAAAGTCAAAATGAGAGTCAAAATAAAGAAAAATTTGAAATAAATTTTTTAAATTTTGTTTTATGTGTTTATGTCTCCGTCAAATACTTCGCTAATATGGGATCTATCCATTTAATTTACATTCTGTTATTTTCTCTAATTTTGACATATAAAGTAATATATTTTGTAATCGTAGCAAGTGTCAAAAGATCTACTTTATGCAACCAGTTGCATAAAGTAGAACATTATGCAACTGATTACGAAAAGTTGAATATGTCACCCGTTACGAAATGAAAAATAAAATTCTCTTTTTTGGTTTTTAAGTTAAAAAAAAATTGTGAAATCGAGAAATCAAAAAATCGAAAATCGAGTAATCGAAAAATCTAAAAATAAAAAATCGAAAAATCCAAAAATCCAAAAAACGAAAAATCGAAATAACCAAATATCGAAAAAAGGCAATGAGTAGTGACATTTCACATTTGAAAATATGACATTACGTTTAACAACAAAAAAGAAAAGCTGTAAATTGCGTTTTATTTTTAAAATAACGCCGTTATTGAAAACTGCCCAGAAATGTTGGGGGTAAAATTTTGACGTACTTCTTTAAGGATAATGGGTAAAAATGTTTTTTTTTTCAAATTTCTCGCGGGTAATGTCAAAAATTTTATCGGAAACACTGCACATGTCCCTTATTTTTATTATTACTATTAAAAAAAAAAAACGTCGTAGAGCAATCAAATACAACAAACAATTCTAAAATATTTGATTGGAAGTACCTACAGAAGAATGATGGTGAATCATTTTTAACACAATTTTATAAATAATCAAGTCGAAATTAGAAAAAACCTTGTATGTAAACACGTTACGAAATGCCGTTTTGTGAAAGTCGTTCATGTTGTGGGACATCGCTCCGCTCGTCCCGCAAATATTTACTCGTTACACAAAATAAAGCATTTCGTAACTGGTTACATAAATACCTATTAATTGACTTCCTTATATTTTAATTCATTGAACGGTATTTTCTGGAAATAATTAAATCATAAATAATTACCGGCATATAAGTACCAAAACATTTTTTCTCTTCGAAGACTAGGCTTATGTCAAATAAACTTAAAATATTATAACGAACGAAAAGGTAACACATTTCTAATAAAATTTAATTATTTATTTTATTTTGGTGTGATCGTAGAAAAAATCTTGTGTGTACTTCGAGCAAAAAGTACTTTGGCTGTTTCGATAACTTTTTGTTTTAACAGCTATTTTGTTGCAATAATTTTATAAACTTTTACTTAGGGTAGATTTCACCGTTTTGTTAAACAACGTTTAAAATACTAAACGAAGATTAAAATGACATTTTTATATTAACAAAAACGAAGTTTAAATTACTAAATGGAGTTTAAAATGACATTTTTACATTAACAATGTCATTTTAATCTTCGTTTAATAATTTAAACTTCGTTTGACACAACGGTGGAATCGGCCCTTAGCTAGTTATATATTGATAAAGTGTTATTGCCCTCATCATACATGAATAGTGCTAACAAATAAAGTCAAAAAAACGTCTCATAATTTTTCATCTTTTAGTTACCCACCAAAATTAGGTACTACAATACAAATATTTAAGTCCGGCCCAGAACATCTCCCTACTCCTTCCACCCAGTTTTTCGGTTTTGGCAAAATTCGCGCAGCGACAAATGCTTCCTATGTTACCTCTACCCTTTCTAACCTCTTTGGTTTTAACCAATAAAGGGGTCTATTCTGTAAAAATTCCTTTATATTTAACGGCCTTTAAAAATATTTTCTTCTTTAATTCGGTCATTATTTAAACGGATCTTTAAAATACATTAGAGGACTATCTTAAAGAAATCTGTTTAAATAATGATAGAAGTAAATTAACGAATACAAACATATTTTTAAAGGTCGCCAATATTTTTAAAGGCCGTTTAACGTAAGTTAGCTACATATGAAAAACTTTTTTATTATTAGTCTAAAACCTAAAATTCGACCATTAGTATTAAATTTACTCTTGACCAAAAATTATTTTTTTTTACAAACCTCCTAGGTATACGACTTATAAAATTTTATATCCGATGGTTGTATTTTATGCAGAATTTTTTTAGAGGAATATATTTTTTTGATAAAACTAATAATAAAGTTTTCCATATGTAGCCATTTTACGTAGATACACTGAAGTAAAAAAACGGAAATAAAATGGCAAGCAATGTAGTCACTCATCTGACTGCAAAAAGTGACACGTTGGGTACAGAGGGGAGGCGGTGCGAACAACATGTACTATGTCCCGGTGGTTCAAAGTAAAGTTGTTTATGGATGGATTTTTACTTTTTTGCTGGCAATAAAATATATGCTTCTAGACATAAACAATAGAAAAATACCTTTGCAAGCATATTCTGTCATCCGATTTTGCTACTTTGGTGTAGGGATTTCGCTTAAACTGTTTTTTCTCAAGCTAACATGATTTTCAAGCATTTTTTGTGTCTGTGGAAGGGTTCATATGTAAAAAAAAATTGCAACCTGGCCAAAAATTAACCTGTTTTTTTTTTAAATAGGTGTAAAATCGGAATCAAAAGTAAAAAAGTCTCAGTTACAAAAACAAAACCTAAGAAAGGTTGAATAGAGTAAAACTACTGGATAAAAATGCTTGTATGGCTCTTTATTAGTCATACAAACATTTGAGAGCAATTAAACCACTTTTAGACTTTTGGTTGCGAATTTATACCTATTTTAAAAAACTACTTTTCGTTAGGTTGTAAAGTTTTGGCCATTTCAACCCTTTGTCGACACAAACAAATGTTTACACTCTCATCTTAGGTTTAGAAAAAAACGCGTTTAAGCGTTGCCGAAATCCCTACAAGTAGCAAAACTGGACGACAGAAAATGCTTCCAAAGGGATTTTTTTAAATGATATAGACGTCTAGAAACATATTGTTACCCTACACCCTGCAGAAGCCTGCGGCCGTTATAGGAAACGTACAAATACAAAAAGAAGAGCAATGTTACCCATCACACTACAGTGGCTGCAGTCTTGAAATAAACACGGGAAAGTAATGCAATATTTATAGGCAAACCCGTGTTGATATCGAGGCGCCAGACAATGAACCACGCACGGATTTGTTTCGAAACAAGCCGTATTTGCTCACATCCAAATCCGTGTTGATCTTAAGGCTGCGATATTTGAGCCAGCGGTTTTGCAACAAAGCAAGTATTCAATACATTGTACATAGATGGCAATACTTGTACCTCTAGCTCGTATTACAATTTTATTTTTAAGCGTACTTGTTTTTATATCCAGGTTGCCAAATTTAGGTAGACAGATACCAATAAATGTTTTAGAAGAATAATATATTTTGCGATATCTAGTTTTAATTTAATAATTGCACTATTACATGAAAAATTAATCTGTCAAAACTTGTACCTAGTTGGTAAGTAGTAAGTAGGTTAAATGTGACAAGAAGAAAAAAAACATTAAATTTTACTTTAGAATAATATTTCAACATTTATTCACATTACTGGAATATTGTATTCACTTATAAACTATATTTAACGGTCATAATAATAATTTTAATCCTAAAGAACCGGGTCAATTGAACTTTTCCATATCGCAATTTTTGGGTTGGAGTGAAAGGTATTTTATGGTTGGGTAGAAATTTTATTACTTTATGGTTTTTCCTAATTCGAAGGGTTTTGTTTACATTTTACCTAAAAATTTGCAAAACTTCTATAAATATAAATCGCTTATTTTATAATTTGAATGATTCCTCGATTTATTTCGATAATAAAATAATAATTTTTAATTTTTTATGCCTACTTATTAGGTAATGGTACCTCTAAAATGCATCATGATATTACTTAAGTAAAAATATAATTTAACAATAACGTGATCGCTCATGCTTTTGTTGATTAGACAAAAATTGTGAAAATTAACAATCGATTGGATCGATTATTGTGAATTTCGGAAATAAGCAACTGGTAGTTGTCTCTGGCAACTGACAAGCCAAAAAACTCAAATATCGAAGGATTGAAGTCTAAACGACAAAACGTAAACAGTTCGTTTTTCGTGTTTGAATTTTGGCAGATTTTTGAGTGGGTGTTATTTTTTTTGTGCTTTTTCGTTATTTGTGATTTCGTTACTTTTATAAGACTTCTATTAGTTATAAAGGATATATTTAGTGATAGTACGTTTTAGTAGTTAGTGTATAAACGTTTACCTTATAAAATATGGGGCATCATACAAATGTCCCGAGTAGAAAGAGGAAGAGAAATAAGATGTGCAATTGGAAAGTCATGTGTCCCCAAAAGTCGTTTGGTTCCAAAGTTCCTCAAGGAATAAAAGTGTAACAAAAATTTAATGTTGAAAGAAATAAGGATTCATTTCCAATATTTTTGACATCTGTATTATATTTTAGGTTGTTTTTATTGTAATATACTATAATCTTTTTTCTAATAAACTACTTTTTAATTGTTTTATGTCTAATTATTTTCCTTCCACCCATGTCCTATCAATAATTATTTTTGCAATAAACAAAAATATTTAGGTATTTTTGCAAGTTTTGAATTAGTTTTTATTAAAATTGCTCATAAACCAATACAATTAATATTAATAAAACTGATTATAATAACTACTTCAGGGGGGTGGGTTGGCTCAGTGGTTAGAGTCATGACTCTGAGATCGGAAGGTCTCAGGATCGAATCCCACCGGTGGCAGGAATTTTTATTTAATTAAAAAATTAAATATTAATTTTAATGCATAGGTAGGATTCCCCACTCGACCATTCACTGTTGGGTTCTAATTAACAGTGCTGTTCCTAAAGTGGCGCTGGGAAACAGTAACAAAGCCCTCACAGAACACGAGGCTAATGGCCGTAGTAGTCGACGACGATGACACCAAATTTAAAAAAAAAACTACTTCAAACAAACTCAAAATTAATCTTGCAGAAAAATATCCATTTGCACACCAATTGGCTTCAATTCTTAAAATTAGTCTTCATGGCACGTCTGTGACATACAGTGAGTGCAATAAGGTTGGGTCCATATATATATATGGCAATTTGTTTTAATATTATGACTGGAAAAAGGGCATTTACCTCTAATTATTTAAAAAGTTGGCTGCGTACATTACTTACCAGTCAAATTCGCAATAATTTTTGAAAAATCGCTAAAAATCCTTTTCTTAACAAGACTGACAGAACTGATTCTAGTAGTCAATGATATGGGTTAGTTTAGGTTTTTAAATAACCAGAGATGATTGGTCTACGATTTTTTTTCCAATCGTAATATTAAAAAAAAATCACATATGGGTCCAACTTATTGGCACACACTGTATTAAGCAGGTTTGAGAACGTACAAAATTATTTTTTTTTATTTTTGTCAACTAACAAAAGTGCTTGTGCCTTAAAAGCTTCCCGATTTTGTTCATGGTGGAATATTTTGTCACTCAATAAATATCTTTAAAACCATTGTAAACATACATAGAACGGCAACGCCGTATTATCATATACAAGTATATTTGAACGTCGATTCGTATTCTACTTTGAAATAATTTGACATGCCGTTTGCATTTCTAATTGGTCAACCATCAATTTGACATATGACGTTTACTTTTCTGATTGGCAACCATTAGTTGTCGCCCAAGTTCCAATGCATATGTTAACTCAGCCTTGCATGTCGCATTGGTGGTGAACACGATGTACTAAAATGACATGATAATTAACGCGTCAATTTTAAAAATGGTGTCAACATTTGCAAATTGAAATCATGCTTTTTGTAATAATTATTAGACCGACAGCCGTCATATTGTAGGATAGTTAATAAAAAATCATAGAGAATTCATTGAAAACAATTTGCTTAATAATCCTTGCAATAAAATTTTTCAAGTTTTTAATGATAATGTGAAATTATGATTAGTTATTATCGAATATGTTTATATTCAATTCATTCTTACAACATTGCTGTATATAATTATAACTCAATTTCCGTGTAATTTTTCTTTATTAATCTAAAAAGCATGATTTAGTAACACGTTGTAAAATGACAGAAACGGCCGCCATTTTTAGTCCATTTCCCAGCCTTAAGGACAAAATCAAAAAATCCACATCCAACCTACAGCAATCGCTCGTATAAAAAATAGAGACTTATCTTGCAGTGGGAGGATCCAGTCAGGTAGAGCCCCGAAAGCTTATGAAGGTCGAATAAGCGTTCTCATAATATTTGTCTTAACCATGTTAACACGTGTTTTATGAAGTGGCTATACATGGTGATAAATCATTTTAAAACAATAATTTTGAAGTTAATTCTTTTAACTTCTAATATGTCAAATATATTCTTTTTCTTATTTTTAAAGCTGCGTTAGGAAGATTTAATCTGAAGATTCATTCGTCGGCTAATTGTACTCTTGCATTTATCTCCAATTTTTTTATATTTTGCGTTTTATTAAGAAGTTTACAGTAGTAAGATAATTATTAAAATTAAAATTCTATAGTAAAATTATATGGAGTGATCCACAAAAAAATATAATTAAAGTAGACCCATACACGCACAATTCTTCTTTCACTTAAATGACTAGTATCTGTCATCAGTTACTTTAAAAAACATTTTGTGGAACATCCTTTATTTACAACACTGGAATATTTCAATATGTAATAAATTGCACTATTTTGAGGTACACTGACGCAAACAAAAAACGTTACTATAATAAAAAATACCTTGTGAATAGGTTCTATTTATTTTTGGGACAATACTTATTTTTCTCTTTGCTTTATTAATAAATTTTAGGGTTATACCTCAGAAGTAAACTGCACCTACCATTTCTGTCACATTCGTAGTATACATACGTTTTCCGAATTCGATTTTTCTGAACGGAATATTTTCGTTCAAGTTTGTTTCAAAAACTACCGTTTGCGTTCGAAATTTGGATTCGTTAAATAATCGAGTGTCTGTGACATATTCACGAAATTTCGTTTTCGTTTTTCAAATTAGGAAACCAAATAAAATGAATAATAAAACCGACTACGGAAACTGAATACGCAAACCGAATAATGAAACCGAATGCGGAAAACGAATGTTTGTGGTCAGCCAAATGCAATATACTGTCCGAAGCAAAACAAAAAATTATTATTCACCTTCTCTCGAGGACAAAACAGTTAATTATAAAGAATTCAAAGAAACATTTGGCCAAATCTAAATGGTATTTTATTAAGTATAAACTCCAGCTGAATTTTAATTCTTACGACTATACCCAAGTAAAAACAAAAATTCAAGAATATCAAATATGAATGTTAGAATATCAATATAATTTTTAATAGAAATAAAATAATGTATTTTTTTCTTCAAAAGGATGAAAATATTCATATTTTGTTACTATGGTAAAATATGGAAATAATAGGTTGTAATGACATCTGTCAAAGCACCAAAGTTTGTTGATATTTCTGGAGGTTTTTCTTCTTTGAAATCTTTATATAAACAATCTGAATTATCAAAATAAAATCAGTTTATTTTCAGAGACAAATAAATTGCTAATCATGATTTTTATTAGAAATTATTGTGATTTGATAATTTAAAAAGAATCTCTGGCTCATGTAAACATGTTTTGAAAATTTATTATTACTGAAAATACAATATTGAGTCGTAATAGGTTTAAAAAACAAAAAATTGAGTTGTTTAAACTATATTTTTGAAATACATGTACATATTAAAACTTTCCTCCTGTTAGTGAAGAACTTATTAAGTTAAGAAAATCAATTTTAAGATGGACATTACTGCCATGTTGAGGTAGGTTAGTTAGAAATTATTTATTTAATTTAAATAGGTCAATGGGTAATAAAAAATAAGTAAGTGCTTTTACTTAAAATTAAGAACAAATCGTGCTTAAAAATATTTGTACCTTAGTTAAAGTTCTTAAGAGTCTATATCAAATAATACGTATTCTTCAACTCTAGCTAAAAAAATTATTTATTGGAAAGTAAGAACAATTTGTTACCAATTTTCAAGTAAAAGCAAATCATTAATTTTTATTCAAACTACCCATTGGCCTGATAGTTTAATGCCAACAGCTGCCTAACGGGTCTGTTATTGAAAAATTTTATCAAAGCATTTTGATTTTAATAGACCTTTTGGCATTTTTAACAATTAATGTAGTGTCAACATTTTGTTTTATAATTAGATTATTTTTAATTTTCATTAAAAAAAAAGCTAATTAATTAACAAAAAAGGCTTTCGAAACACCAAAATTTTTAATATTGATCCAAATTTTAAAATTTTTGTACCAAAATCCTTTTCAGCAAATTTTTAACAATTTTTAAAAATGCCCTTCCTTTGTAGGCACAATAAGATTATATCAACTTGAAATTTTCAGGATAATCAAGTTTTATAAAGGGACGAAGCCTATTAATTTTGAAAAAAAATCTAAACAAAAATGGGGGGGAGTTAAGGGGGATAGAAATATTAAAAAAATTATTCTTGCACATAAACAAAAAAGATATCAACTTGAAATCTTCAGAAACAATCAAGCTCTATAGGGAGATGAAGCCTATTGATTCTGAAAGATGAAAGAAATCTGATTAAAAATGGGGGGGGGTTAAGTACAGTCTATTAAAATATGAAGAGTATAATATAGGGTGTCCCATTAGTGCGTAATTGTTCAATATTTCAATTTGTGTTATAGACACACAAAAAAGTTTCAAATAAAAGTTATATGGATTTGAAAAATACATGTTTTAAAAATATTTTTGAACTTACAGGGTATTACATTTTTGCCTGGCAAATAAAAATGTATATTTTTTAAACAGAACATCCTATATTTTATTTTACTTTATTTTTAGAAAGGTTTGGTAATACTAGATTCAATCCTAGAATTTTTTAAAAAACATTTTCGAGTTGCCAAGTAATTTTTTTTATGAAATTAGATAATGTTGCAGAGCCCATCATAAATTAGGTAGCTCTACATTCATTTCAAAATTGTTTAATATACAAGACTTATAAGATACTAAGCTAACTAATAGTGGTGATAGAAACTGGTTTTAAGTTTCTTAAATATGCCTAATTTTAAGTTCAGTTTACTCAATTTTTTCAAATGCAACACGCTGTATATTATTTTAGCGTAAAATTCCTTATAAATTTGCATATTGAACGATATCAACTTGTTAGCCAATAACACATATACAGGGTGTCCCATCAGTAAGTAATTGATCGATAGTCGTTTTATTATTGGAAATAATATAAAAGTAGTATGACCATATTTAAAAATTATTCTTACTCTACCCTGCAGGTAGTTATACATATTTGATTGTTTTCACATCGTCAAACAATTTTAATTGACTTCATTCATTTAATATGTCGTATATAGGGTGAGGGTGTGTCAAAACGTGAGGATTTCCTCATTTTTTTTAAATGGAATACCCGGTATAAATAATTGATGTTATAACATACAGGGTATTTCATGTAAAAAATTGAGAAAATCGTAACCTTCCGTTTGGATATACCCTATATAAAACATAGCAAATGAATCAATAAATCTATTAAAATTGTTTGACGATGTTAAAACAATCAAATATGCTTTAAAAATGTATAAGTTTGGTCAGCTCCTCGTTTATGGATCACCCTGTATATTTAAGAATAATTATTAAATATGGTCATACAACTTTTATATTAAAATAAAAAGAGTTATCGATCAATTACAACGCTGATAGAACATCCTTTATATGTGTTATTGGCTAACATTTTGGTATAATTGGATAGGTAAATGTATAAGAAATTTTATGCTAAAATAATATACAGGGTGTTGCATTTAAAAAAATTGAGTAAATTGAACTTAAAATTAGTCATATTTAAGACATGTTTCAAAACACTATAAAATAATCGCATTTTAACACCATTATTCGTTAGCTTACAGTGTTGTTATAAGTCTTTATATTAAACAACATAAACCTTCCAAAAATTAGGATAATTTAATTTGGGGCCTGCATCATTCTCTAATTTCATAAAAAAATTAATTACTTGGCAATACTGTAATATTTAAAAAAAAATCTAGAGTTGAATACAGTATTACACCATTCTAAAATTGAAATAAAATATTTATTAAAATTATTTTAATTTAAAAAAATATACAATTTTATTTGCCAGGCAAAATTAAATCCATATAACTTTTATTTGAAATTTATTTACGTGTCTATAACACAAATTGAAATATTGAACAATTGCGCACTAATGGTACATTATATACCTTCATTCATTTTTTTGTTTTTCTGTTTCTTTTTTGTTTGTTTCTTTTTGGTTTCTTTTTATTTTTTGTTTGTTTTTTGTTTTTTGATTTTTTTTTGTGAACCGTTTAAAAGAAGAAGGGATTCAGGTTTACTTATAAAAATGAATATTTTCGATTGAATCTGCTGAATTTTAATTATATGTTGCTCTTTTTAACCTCCTAATTCAAAGTGTCCATAGGCACAATGTACTCAATTGACTAGTTTTATTTTTCATGTTAATTTAGTTTACGCAAAATGTTATCAGGTAGATTCCTATGCAGTTTTTGATCGTACTTAGACACAACAAAGGGTAGAATACGCTAGTTCAGTGTGATGTCATTTTGGTTCCACTGACATTTAATTCTAACCAAACTTTTAACAAAAATATCAATAAATTTGACATATACGTTTTTACTGTTTTAAGTTTATTTCTAAATATTGTTTACAGGTCATAAAAAATAGTTTAAAGGTATGTAATTGGTAACTAAACGATTGTATATTTGATGCATGCTATGTACTTACTTTAGGAATATATTTATAAAAGTGAAAAAAAAAAACGATATAATTTAGGTACGTACACAAAACGAACAAAACGCACTCAAAAAATCTACTGTCACTTTAATTGTCAGTGGAACCATAATTACATCATTACTGAACTAGCGCATAATGGGCGGAAAAAGGTAATATTCCTAATATTTAATAAGTTCTTTCGTTCGCTGTTGGTGCAGTGTCCACCAGTGTAAATTACACCAGGTGGCACCACCTTTATTGATCTAGTTTACTTCCTCCTTATTCCTGATTCACATGTAGAGTGTAATTTACTCCTGTTAAATAGCTGGTGGAGAAAATATGCACCAGTGGATACCACATCGCCGACAGGAAGGTATAGTGGATTTTACACCGGGCCAAACGGAAGGTACGGTGTGCGTTGGTGTAGTTCATTCCTACACCAGTGAGACGAACGAAACAACCTATTGTGACTATCTCCCTAGACCAAATATCAGCAACTATTTCTCTAGAGAAATAGTCAATATTTGGTCTAATGAAGTAGTCGTCCCAAATATAACACGACCTTGATTAATATTCTGTTATTTTTGATATTGCTAAATTTCTTGAACATTTTACTATTTGATTCTACATATTTTTGGCATTAATAAGTATGTCCCATCAAATTGATATTAAAATATTCTCGAAATTTAGATTTAACAAAAATAGCTGACTATTATCAAGGTCTTAGTATATTACCCTTGATAATTGCACCCCATTAACGTACATTTTAGAACATCTACTCGTTTTAATATGATGTACATGTATTTCAATAAAAATTTAAATACTTTATTCATAATGAATTGTTTTCGGTTTCAGTAATAAAATCCCTTGATTTATATCCCAATCAATACAAATTACTATTCATTTTTTTTTTAATAATTAATTTAAACTGAAAAAAACTGTTTATATTTTAAAATAAAAACTGCTATAAGATATGCATTGCACTTACCTCAACTTGTTCTTTGGTAGAAAGTTCTCTCAGCTCACCTTCTTTTCGTGCAACGAATTCCCGTCTGAGTTGCAACTTTTTCCTTGTTAATTCAGATACAATATTTTTTTTAGCTGTATGAATGATACCCATTCCTTGAAATCTAGAAATAAACAAATACGTAAATGCCTTAGACTTAACCTATATTGCATCTACTTACACTGCTCTGTATCCATCTTCAGGTCCAATTATAATGTCGTGAGGATCATCATGCTCCTCTTTCCCTTTTTTCATAATTAATCTATGGGCGTGAGGTAAAAAATCTTTGCCGTCTGCATTTGATTGGTATATCGAACATCTGACGATTACGCGTCCGGAAAAATTTTTTAATTCTACTGTAGGGTAAGTTGGTTTTCTGGACTTGTCAGAATTTATTCCTGTTAAACTGCCATGCGTCCCCGCCATTTCTGATTTATATCGAAATCTGAATCGGTCCGTCGGTTGCTCGATAAAACGTAACGACGGCCCTGGAACAAATTTAGAAAAATGTGTTATGAATAATTAAGACAATAATATTGTTACGCAGCACCCTGTAGCGTGTTGCGGTCGTCATAAGTAAAGGTACGAGTAAATGAAGAAGATAGTAGGATAGAATAGTACGGAAATGTCTCGAAATGTCATTCCTTGTCAAAGAAAAATCCGGATTGTTCGAGAAGGTTGGGCCGAGCTATATAAGTCGACGACCTGACGTCAGTGTTCAGTTTTATGATAGACGTTATACGTTAATGTTATCAGTTATATTGAGATACCAAAAACCTGTGTAACACTGGTGACAGCGGTGGGATATAAAATTAAAGTTACCCGAGCATTATATTCATGGTAAAAACTAGATCCACTGTTCACGAAACGGATATGGATACTGCAGGCCCACCAGCATGGTTTTTGAAGATGGAAGAGGAAAAGGAGAGGCGTCGTAAGGAGGAAGAGGAGGAAAAGGAAAGGCGAAGGAAGGAAGAGGAGGAGGAAAAGGAAAGGCGTAGGGAGAAAGAAGAGGAGGAAAAGGATAGGCGGGAAGAGAAAAAGGAAAGACGCAGGAAATAAGATGAGGAAAAGGAACGACGCAGGAAGGAAGAGAAGGAAGAAAAAGAAAAACGCAGGAAAGACGAAGAAAAAGAGAAGGAAGAGAGGCGAAAAAAAGCTGAGGTAGAAATTATGAATGGTTTGCTGCAAATTCAAGAAAACCTTAAGCAAGAGGTAGGTCAGCTAAACAGCCGAGTAGATCTCTTACCACAACAACAAGATAATTTAAAAGACAATTTAGAACAGCAGTTAGAATCTAAAAAATAATTTGAAGAACTTAAAAACGAATTTAGAAAAACAGCAAGATAATTTAGAGAAACAACAAGAGAATTTAAAACCTAATTTAGAACAACAAGAACAGGCTGGAGTAGTGTTGGAAAGGCAAATTAGGGCTGAAATGGCTGAGTTAGAAAGAAGAATTCGCAGCCAAGCTTCAGTAAACAACATTGAAGCTGAAAACACTACCTCTTCTTCATCTATAACCGATCCAAGCCATATTCGAACCCCAGTCTCACAAAATCATAGTAGCAAGACCATGAAGCCACCCACGTTTGACAGTCAGACGACATGGAAAACATATCGACTCCAATTTGAAGCTGCAGCTAGAGCCAATGACTGGGACGGAAAGAGATGGCGACTTCATTGATAGTGTCGTTGCGCGGACAGGTAGCAACCGTTTTACAGTTACTTCTCCAAGGGGAATCCAGTTATTCATCTCTCGTTCTTCAAGCTTTGTAAACAAGGTATGGTTAACAGCATTTAAAACAGGTATTCCAAAGCCAGGTAAAAGTTCGTAGTCCGAAACACAATGAGAGTCTACAAGAATTTGAAGCCGATATAAAAAGATTGCTGCATCTGGCCTATCCACAGGCGCCCAGAGATTTCGGAGAACAAATCGGCATACAGACATTCATTGATGGACCACAGGATGTGAAAATGCAGCAGGCTCTTCGGCTAGAACACCACAAGACGTTGAGTGAGACACTAATTGCAGCCCAGGAATACGAAGCAGCAAAAACTATATCTAGATCTTCTCGTGCAAAATTGAGAGAAATTAAATTCCAAGAAAGTGAAGAGGCCACTACTAATACTATCCTTCAACCCACCCTCTCACAAATTTTAAATAACCTGCAAAATGGCCTGCGAAAGAGCCAAAATGCTTCAATTGCGGAAGAATCGGACACCTTCGAAGAACATTTCGAAGCAGGGCTCGTTCTATGAATCGAGAATCAGAGAATGATGCCAGAAATTCAACTAAATCAACCTCCCCAAGCCCATCACAGTCCAACAAGAAATAATTACAGCAGATATGTCTCCCGGAGAAGCCGGTCACCCACACTTAGCCGGCTTTCTAGAAATAACCAGGGAAACGAATAAAGGTCGACACTACGGGGCAGGGGTCGGCTGTGTCAGAGGGCCCCTTAATTCGCACTTACACCTTAAATAAAAACAAACAAAAACCAGTGTAACAATATGAATGAATGGCTGGCAGAAGACCAGCACGTGTATTTACCATTGTTTACAAAGGGGGAAATTATAAACTTGAGAGTTATTTCTTGGACCTAAATTAAATTGTTTAGAATGTGGAATTTAAGTTCCTAAATGTATGTTATCAACCAGAGTGAAGATATATAATGCTTGGCATTCTCATTCTATATTATACTCTTCACAATTTAACAGACCACCCCCTCCTTTAACCCCCATTTCCATTCAATTCTTTTTTTTTTTCAGAATAAATGTGCTTCATCCCCTTATAAAAATTGATTTTTCCTGATTATTTCATTTTAATCTTTTTTTCGTTTTCGAGTTAGGATTTTTTTAAATATTTTAACCCCCCCCCCCTTATCTCCCCTTTTTTATTTATTTATTCATTCCCTTATAGAGCTAGATTTTTACTAAAAATATCATTTTTAATTAGATTTTTTTTCAAAATCAATAGGTTTGTTCTCCTCATGGAGCTTGATTTTGCTAAAAAATTCAAGTTGATATCATTTTTCGTTTTTTTTTTTTAATATTTCAACCCCCCTCTCATTCTTATTCACGCTTCGCCCTTTTACAGACCTTGATTTTTCTTGAAATTTTTAAATTGGTATCTTTTTCGTTTTTGATTTATCATGCGGACAAAAAACGTAACATAGGGCGGACGGAACCAAATAGTACTCTTCTACTATATTAATAGTATTACAATAATAGTATTACAGTTCCTAAATTTATGTTACCAATAATAGTATTACACTCTACATGTATCCAACATTTTTTGTATAAACCCATAATTTATTGTGCATCATGTACAAACCTATTTCCGAAAACGCTTCGTTTGCGAGATACAGGTTCTTAAAAACGTTTTAATTGATATCTAAAAATCACTTTTACTGATTTCAATGCCATTTTTACTTTCCTCTCTGTATATGGAAGGAAAGTATAGGAATCATGATTTTTTCGACCTGGAGTTTTAGACGGATTTTTACGTTTAATCCTCCCTCTAATGAGTTGATTAGATTTTGAGCGTAGTCAGAGCATCTGGGGGGTGGTTTTTCTACTTTATGGAATAGATCTGTTATTTACGCCGGGAGAAGAAAATTCGTCAAATAAAGGTTGCTTATTATTGTGATATTCTCTAAAATTTTTGTCATATACATGATATTCAAAAAATTTAACAAAAAGTGATAAATTCTAAGTTTTAAGAAAACTGTTTTAATAAAAGTTGCTTGTGAAGTCATTCTCTATCATTTTTGTCCTATACATGAGTTCCCTAAAATGGACCGTATTCGAAATATTTAACTGTGGTAAGCTGATTAAATTTTTTGGGCATAGCCGAAGCATCTGTGTGGGTACTTCGTAGGATGTCGTTTTTTTTACTGTAATAAATAACTATTATTTAGGATTGGAGAAACAATTCTTCAAATAAAAGTTTTTGCGATATCATTCTCTATAATTTTTGGTCTATACATGATTTCTCTAAAATGAACCGTAATGGAAACATTTGTAATGTGTGTGGAAAATGTATGTATTTAGTTCATCTTCTGAACATTTACAGGGGTGATACAATAGGTTGTACAAAATATCCAGAAAAAGCCTGCATGTAATAACTTGACAGGAAAGTTATGTGTTGGGCACATTACATTTTTACAATTTGTTGATATTTTAATTAGGTATCTTTTGGGCCTTTCCGATGGCGTGCCTATGGAGAAAATCGGTTTGTATGTGCACAAAAAACAGGACCCACAAAGATTTTTGTCATTTTTTATTTTTTGGGTTGAAGCATTAAAATACAACTAATACAACCTTTTTTGATTTGAGAAAAATATAGAAAAACAACATTTGCTCGTCCATGAACCTATTACATTTAAAAAAAAATCCAATATTGCTGACAGTGGCACACAAAGTTTGTTTACATTGTTTTTTTTGTTAGGTGCTTGCCTTTGTTTTAACTCTTCAACTGTTGATATTTATATTTGAAGATTATGAAAGATTTTCACTTTAAGATATTTTTTTATCCAAGAATTTTGTTGCCCTATTTATTATTAATTTTCTATTTAAGGTAAGCAAGCTTATCTGCACTCATTATTAAATTTAATAATATAAATGTTTATATGACTAACTTGATAGTAGTTGTCATAGGTATCTTACCAATAGTGGCAATTACAACAAAATAATAATTATTATTAGTCATATGTAAACAACTAAAACTATAAACAAGGGGAAATACCCTAACCGCAAAACCATAAAGTGCTATATTTTAATCAACTATATACTTTGATAATAACATCTCTGATTTGGCTGATGTTTTCAATGGTATTCTGAATTTAAACCAATACTACATTTTCGTCCAATTGGAATCCAGCCTTATTTAAGCCCCAAACTTTATGGTATAATATTGGTTATTAATAAAAATAATGAAATACAATAATAATGGACTCTTTGGTAATAACACACGAACTTATCTACATTATTTAATTTTTTTCTTAAGAGTTCTTTGTAAAAGGGAACTAAACCAAAAAAAAAATAATTTGTAGAAAATATAGGAAACAAAATCAACATTTTCTATTAAGTAGGTATTCTACTATATTTTAATAAACCATGTAGAAATAAAAACTAAAAATAACACATACAGTACCTAATATTATAATATTGTAATAGTTGTTATTAAAATTTAAAAATTAACATAATCATAATAATAACTTAAAGATACAGGATGATTTTGTCAGTTCATCAGCCTGTACCAATTAATTGTCAGCCACAAAACTGTTATCTGTCAAAATAAGATGAATATAATGGCTAAATAATTGAAAATTACCATTAATTTTGTTTTATCAATTATTACTTTAAAACATTCTACAGGGTGTCAATTTGAAAATAAACAGCATTTAATATTGCCTCTACCAATGATAGTATGAAAATTCAGCGAAATATGTCAATTTATATATCAAAGGGGACAATTATTGAGGCATTTTTGTCGTATTACTTTTAACCCCCTGACACCCATGCTAAATGGCAACCCCCTATTTCTTTTACATTTTTTGTGTTCCTTATGTAATTCTAGAAAAATTGCATTATTATTTTGTTTGTCAAAATTGAAGTATCTAACCTCACAAATGTGTGGAATGAATTTAATATTGCTACTCTGCACCCTGCAGTAGCCTGCGACTGTTATAGGAAACGTACGAATTAAAAAAAGAAGTGTAATAAGTAAAAGTACTAGTAGAAGAAAGAGAGAAAAGTCTAGAAATGTCATTCCATGTAAAGAAACCTATGGACGGTTCGAGAAGGTTCTAGATGGTTGAAGCGAGCTATATAAGTATGTCAGAAGGTCAGTTTTATGATTTATGACATATAATTCATGAGGTAGAAAATCAAAGGTATGACAATGGAAAATCTGGCTCTAGATGAACATTTGCTGCATTTCCAACAGGACGGAGCACCTCCTTATTATGTACGCTCAGTAAGAGAGTGGTTGGATAATTATTATCCAGAGCAGTGGATTGGTAGGAGAGGACCCATAGAATGGCCACCTAGGTCTTCAGATCTGGATTTTTCTATGGGGTCACTTGAAATCCGTTGTATTCAAAAACCAACCAGACTCAATTGTACAAGAATGTAGAACTATTTCACCTGAGATTCTTCAACACATCTGAGAACAGTTTGAATGTCAGATGTGTACTTGTGCTTACAACACAATGGAAACCATTTTGAACAATTCATAGCCTAATAAATTACTTCAATTTTGTTTTTATGTGCATTTGAAATTGTAGTCGACTACTGAATCATTCAAAAATGTATTCCAAATTCCAATAGTAGGCCAGTTTGATTGCTTCCTTTTTTTTATTTATTTTTTTTTATTTAAACCCTTGTTCTAGATTAAGAATCTTAAAAATGTAGACTGATAACGGATCTCAAAGGCCAACTACTTACTAATAGTTTGGTGTGTGAAGGGACAGAATATAACGAGAATTTTGCTGATGTTTTAAATCAATATTACATGTGTAGCATTCATAATATTGTGTTAACTATTGATATAAGTGATGATGACTTTGCAGCTTGCTTGGAAACAGTTCCCTTCAACAAATCATCAATGACGAAGTTTAGAACAGTTACCCTAAGCAATTTGTATGAAGTAATTAAAACTCAAAAAAAGAAGTCTAGTACCGATGAGATAGGTATTGATATCATTAAGAATCTATTTCATGTACTTGATTATCCATTACTTAATTTAATAAATACTAGTTTAGATAAGGGTATTGTTCCACAGAGATTTAAAACATCAACAATAATTCCAATCCCAAAAATATCTAATACAAACAAGGCAGATCAGTTGCGACTCATAAATATGCTTCCATTTTGTGAAAAACTTTTAGAAGTAGTTGTGTACAATCAAATCATGGATTTTATAACTTCAAATAAAATACTATGTCATTATCAATCAGGCTTTAGGAAAGCACATTCTTGTGAGGAGGCTTTACAATTAGTTGTTTCAAATAAGAAAAATATTCTTAATAAACCAGGAATTGGTATCTGCGCAGTTTTTGTTGATCTTAAATGTGCATTTGAAACATTTTACTTCAAAAATTAAAAAAATATGGATTTAGGGAAACTGTCTATGATTGGTTGTATAATTACTTATTAAATAGATATCAAGTAAATCAAATCCAGAATTAAATACTTTTGGGGTGCCACAGGGAAGCGTGCTTGGACCCTTACTATTCATACTTTATATAAATGACTTGGGACAGATTCTAAAAAATGTCAAATACAACATTTTGCAGATGACACGTTTATCTATTATTATGGGGATGATTTTGCTGAAGTTGCTGAGACCGTCAACCATGAATTGGGGTTAAAATCTAAATTCAAACAAAATAAATTAAAAGTTAATGAGATGAAATCAAAATTTATGTTCATTGGTAACAACTTTCTATACAATAAATTTTAGAATTTAAATTTAGGCATTAAAATAAATAACAAAACAGTAGAAATGGCCCAAGAAATAAAGTAGTTAGGAGTTATGTTGGATAGAGAACTAAAATTTAATAAACACATTGAGTATATCTGTAAAAACGTAGGAAAAAAATTGGATTTTTACCAAGAGTGTCACCATATCTATCAATTTCAACTAAATTGACTGTATATAATACACTTATTCTACCCCAATTTTATTATTGCTGTTCTTTAATATATACAGGATGTTTCAATTTTGATAGTCTACAGGTTCTACAAAAACAAAGCGATGCAAGTGATACTAGGTTGTAACAAATATACCAGTATTCAGTTATGTTACATACCTTAAATTGGCAAGTGTTGAAAAACTGCTATGTGTACAACAATGGTTTTTATATTTAAAATAATAAACAATTTGTTGCCTGAATATCTTAACTGTCAACTAATCCCCATCATAGAAATGCATCAAAGAAACACAAGAGCAGCAAACTCAATCAAATTTTATATACAAACAACTAATAAAAGTAATTCTATGAAAAGCTTATTTCATAAAGGGATCGATTAATTCAATCATATGCTTCAAAATTTTAAAAATGTTCAGAATCCTAATTAATTTAAGAAAAAACTTATCATTTATATTAAAAATAATTTATGAATTATATAGTTGAAAATTGTTCTTTTTTTCTTTTCTTTTACTTGTTATACTTTTAGTCAGTATGTTATGTTAAATACCTACATCACTGTTTCTTTTATTCTTTTCTTTTTTCTCTTTTTTTTTTACTATATGTATGAGGGACAATTATGTTAAGTTTTAAGTTTTATGTTTATTTTGATTTTGAATTATTGTATATTATCTTTAATAAATAAAGTTACTTATTACTAGCAAAACAGGAATTTTGTTTGTTTTTGTTTTGAAGTTTATAATAAAAATGAAAATATTAAAAGTGAAATTTGAATGTCCAAAGATTGGAAAGAAACCATATAGGTATAATTAAATTATGAACTACTTTTTATTGACAATCAAACATGAAGTTCCTTCAAAAGTGACTGACAACTGGCAAAATCACCCTATTACTTGTTTTAAAATGAAGTTTAACTTTACTAGCAAATAACCAAACTACCTAGTCCAGTGGAAAAATATTAAGAAATAATATAAATATGAAAAATCAAAAGAATTATATAGGTAAATGTAATGGCTTTCAGGAAGAGACAGCTATGGATGGGAGGAAATATATACAAATAAAATTAATTAAGCGATACTGCCTTCCTATATAAGCATAAAAGTCATATCTAACAATAGAACTAATAATGCTAAATACTTCAGATACTCCTATTCTGATTAAAAATACAACTGAGTTTGTAAAAATGATAACTAGTTTTGAGTGTAAAACATGTATTTATGCTGCAGATGGCTTTAGGTATATGTATACACGAGTGTATACATTAAACATATGAGTGGAACATTCGCAAGGAAAAGAGATCCTCCAATTTATCCAAAAATTTAAATACTACTTTTCTGCTTAGAATAGCAGTATGATACTCTTAGAGCAAGATTATGTGCACACAAATTAAAGTTTTACTCACTTGTTTCTGTCTTAATGAGGCTGTTTGGGTCTATCATTATATTTGGTTGTACTGCAAATGTATGTGGGATTTGCATAGGAGAATGTTCATAAGTTTCATATTCAAAAGTATTTGAATTTGGCGAAGCAACAAGTAAAACTGACTGTGGAGAATCTTCTAAACTCGATGGGGGCGTCAATGGATAGGAAGACATGCCTGAAAAACAACAACACAAAATAAGTATGAACAAAATTTGCATCTATTGCGCCACACTAATACACTTTAAAATTAATTACTTTTTTCAAACATAGAAAAATATTCAGTATTCTGTTGGTTCACGATCATATTTTATTCTACTGGCACACAATAACACTATCAATACAAATACGACTCTTACTGAGTCTTAAGGATGATACTGAATGAGCTCACCTCTAAATTATAAATGAAATTCAACTTCACTGTCTAAATAAAATAGTTGACATCTAAAAATTACAGAGAAAACGGTTTAGGTTATTCCCCATTTCAGTTTATGGGCACGTCAGGGGTTTGCGCGGTGAAGGGAAATGTAATAAAAATCCCAGTGATGATGCGTCTACAGCTTTTGCGCATGCCTCAAATTTAAGAATAATATATAATAATCTTATCTTTGATATGTAATCAAATGTTGCTTTATTCCAACAATGTAATATGTAATTTCAATATTCTTAAAAGATATAAAGTATATTTTCTACATTTACAAAAATGATAAAAATAACGCGCACATTCTTTTTTGTTCTTCAACTATCTTCTTTTTTTAGATTAGACGTAAGCGTGCCTTGATTATTGTGTTGTACAGCAACCGATAGTGGTTTGAAAAAAGATCGTGATTCACTCACTGGGCATTAAAAATGGATTATTTGTAAAAAAGATTATTCTGTTATTATAGAACCGGAAGTTGTAAAATTTCCGGGTATATAAGGTGGGTGTTCTGTTGAGAATATTCCCTAGATGGAAATTTACCAGAATTTACGAATTGAATAACTAATAATGCTCAATTTGAAAGAAACCTATTCATGTAATTAAAAATTTTTATTATGCTTGAAAACGTGGCGCTTTTCTACTTTTATTTAGATAAAAAAAATATTTAAATGCTATGGTATCGGACTATCTCATCTCCAACCTATATGTACATCGTTTAAATTAAATGATCTGACGACTTACCTTAAGGAAGTTTGATCCATTTATTCCATTTTCCACAGTGCTGGGGTTTCCCAGTTTGCAGTTTATTGCCTGTTTATTGCAATGTGCAAATAATTTAGATAAGAGAGCCAAATAAGCTCCGAATAATTACATATATCGTCAGCCAGAACATATGCAACCCACTGAACCATCATTGTTGCATATAATATATTATGAAGGCTTTAATACAAAGAAGTCTCCACTTCATTGGTTTAATAGCAAAAACAGCACATGTCAGAAAATTTAATTTTTGAGGTATAGGCAACACTGCCTTCAGATAATCCATAGCACAGATCTAGAGTGTTCTAGATCTGTGATCCATAGTTATCGGTAGGTAATTTTATTTCCGGCAAAAACAACTCATATCACCCGTAAAAAGCCTATCGAAATATAATATTTTACGCTGGTACTGCTTTTCGTGTTTAAGATATTAGGTTTTTTAACTATCCTGAAAATATTGATTTTTTGACAAGTGCTGTTTTTGCTATAAGCCTTTCATATCCAAGCACTCGCTCACTAATCAACTAATGTCATTGTTTAATAATAATTATTGTTTAAAAAGTAGCTATTTTTTAACTTATAATTCATAGATTATGAAACATGCCCCGAAGGCATATGTATATAAATACAATGTACTTTATCAAATGGCACCTATGCCACAATCACTATCCTGAACAAAGTAGAGATTATTTTATTTTCAAAAATCATACATAATTTTGTTTTCCTTTAAAGTTTCCCACAAAATACCATATTCAAATGTTTCTAGAGTACATCGTTAAAGTAAAACATTGTCTTCCCCTTAATATGACACAAAAATCATTTTTTCTACACACAGTATATTTTTTAGTTATTGTGTTAAATATATATTTCCTTCGACCGACCATTTATTATGTAATTTAACGCACTCAAAATCGTTGATTAATGACCCCAGACCTAGGAGCAGATATTTTTTTCTTAACCATCCTCCCGAGTCCTACCGCTTGCCGAGTCCTACCGCTTGCCGAGTCCTATCGCTTTCCGAGTCCCTCACATGTTGCGTTTACGCGTTTGAAATAATTGGGGAGTACCTTTTAACGTTGATTTTGTTTCGTACAATTTTATTTTCTAATTCTTGGGTTTATATAAAACATTGAGGTGTTCAGTATTTTCCTTTTTTTTCAGTAGGGTTAAAAAATTCCATTCTTTCGATGCCCTTATAAGGATTGTTTTACCGAAACTCAATTCGAGATTCTTCTACTTTCTACAAATTTAGATTTTAAAATTGTTAGTAAATGAATGAATCAAGAACTATACAAATACTGAACATATAATTTGGCTCCTGTACGCTTTAGGTACCTCGAAATTTAGAAAAAAAAATTGATTACACTAATAGTATGAGAGCCCACTGCTAATTTTGACCGTCATCTGATAACGAAATGAAATATGCTCTAAAGGCATGTAACAATATTGTACTTTACCAAATTGCACCTGTACCAATCCCTATCCTGAGCAAAGTGGTTAAAAAAAATTATTTTATATTCAAAAATTCACATAAGACATGACAACGACAATTGTGTTTTCCCTGAAAATTACAATCCTAATTCATTGTGAAACTAGCTTTTAAACCTGAATTATTAATATTTTTACCTACCTTTTAAACCGAGTTTATGTATGAAAGGAAGAAGGATGGCATTGTATAAACCATTTGCAGAGATAGTCAATAATAATTATAAACTCTTGTTAGACAATAATTTTAAACCATAATCATAGTAGTTTTTTTGTCGTTTCTATGGCACTATGGCAACCTGTAAAAATGAATCACAACAATAGGCATACAAATAATATTTTAAATCAGCACACAATGGGTCCTATGATTGAACGTTTATGTTATCCATAACGTACATGTTATGCCGAATTTTAAAAGTAACGAGGCAAGTTCGGATGATGGAACACTGTTAAATTAGAAGATAACAGGCGGAAAATAACAGTAATGTGTTGGAAACCGTTTTTCATCATACGAACTTGCCTAATTACTGTTAAAACTGAGCCTAACATGTACGTTACGGATAACGTAAACGTTCAATCATAGGACCCATTGATTCACATTTTTAATCATTTTTACCTACTAATCATGAATAGATATTTTTGTGCAATGTTAAGAAGAAGAAAATATTTCTCTTAAACGATATATATCAAGATATATTTGAATGTTATTTTCTGGAAAACTTTAAGGGCAAACAAAATTAGCGCTATCATGCCTTATGTGATTTTTTTAATATAATATAATTTTTTAAAGCCACTTTGCTCAGGATTGGGTTTGGCACAGGTGTCATTTGGTAAAGTACAATGTTTTTCCATGCTTTTGGGGTATATTTCATTTCGTTATCAGATGACGGTAAAAATTTGCAGTGGGCTCTGGGGCTATAAAAAGTACCCATTACATATTGTATACTTCTAAAAAAAAAGGATACGAAAATTTTATCAAATTTACAATTTTATAGGCTATATCGTAATTTTTTTTACAATTAAAGAATGGGTAATATCAATATTTACGTATTTTGTCTTGTAACTAACTGAAATTTATTTATAAAGATTTTCCTTGCCCTAATTAATTAATTAATTTTACGTTATAAAAATATTTCAGTCTTGTTAATATTCACATATTTTATGTAGTATAAGGTGTAAAGTACTGAAACTCTTGGCAAAACTGTAAGAAAATGATAAAATGTTAGGTTAGGAACATCAAAATCTTAACTTTTCTTAGAAAATATTCTGTTATCAGCATTTTTTTAGAAATTTATTCTATAGAATGGGTACTTTTATTGTTTAAATTAATTTTTCAAATTCCGTCGTACCTAAAGCGTACCGGACTCTATTTTTTACTTATAAGTATACCTATATACCTTGCTTACAAAAGTGAGAAACGAAGATACTTTTATTTTCTTTTATTATTTATTTATTTATTTATTTCTATATCATTCTAAATACATATACATTATAATGCATCAGTGAGTTATCAATGTCTAATTTATTCTGTATTTATACTAGGTATTCATTTGAATAATTATTAAACTTTGTATTTATACTTGTAACTATTCCTATTTATTTATATTTTCTTGAATATATATTATTATTATTATTATTATTATTATATCATCTTTCTGCATTTTTAACATAACCTATTTTCAACTGCTACGACAATAATAAGCAATATGTCCACTTCAATCAAATCAAAGATCGGTATGCGCATACGCAGCCAGTGAGGACTCGGCAAGCGGTGGGACTCGGGAGGATGGTTAAGAAAAAAATATCTGCGACCTAGGACCGTAACCGTATCGACACATACAAACAAATATTCTTTGCATGTTTTGATATGCGACAACGCCCACTAGACCGTTCCGTCACCGGCCAACACCGTAGCGTGCCATGACAGTACCGTCAACAATTTCACGGCGAGAATATTTTGCAGGTACCGACACGCACCGTCCATGGTAAGCTATGTTGTATATGAGAATAAAACGCTGTTGATTCGCTGCAGTGGGCCCACTAGTGACCGGAGTGCTTTTTTTCGTGCATGACCATAACAGCAACGTGTCAGGTACGAAAGAAAGCACTCCGGTCACCTGTGCCGGTCACTACTGGGCCCACTGCAGCAAATCAACAGCGTTTTATCCTCACATACAACATAGCTTACCATGGACTGTGCGTGTCGGTACCTGCAAAATATTCTCGCCGTGAAATTGTTGACGATCCTGTCATGGCACGCTACGATGTTGGCCGGTGACGAAACGGTCTAGTGGGCGTTGTCGCATATCAAAACATGCAAAGAATATTTGTTTGTTTATGTCGATACGGTTATCCGTCCTAATATGGTAAGGTATAATGGGTAGAAACCAAGCTTTAATCCATCCTGCAGTTTTGAATAATGTTTATCTTTAATTCATACTCTAAACAAAAATAGGTCGTACTCAATATATTTGATAACTTTACAGGAAAGACATGTGTTGGACACATAATATTTTTAAAATAAAAGAACTAGAAATACACGTTATCAACTACCTTTATAAAAATTCAAAATAGATAAAACTAAAAGAAAAAATAAGACAATAAAAATATTTCTAGTTGAAGACTTTGATTTGCCATATTGTTACTTCATCCGTTTTCTCCGTTCTTTTTCTTTCAAATGTAGGACACATTAGACCTTCCATTCCCTCTTGAGCCAATGACATTCTGTGAGGACATTCTGTGTACATTAGCATGAAACAGTCCTGCAGACGAATGTTGCCACTGATGCAAAGAGATCATACATACCTCTGAAGACTTTTTTGTCTGTAAATAATTTTCCATTTTGAGCTATATTATTAGGAATTTCACAACTTACAGAAGGTCTAACTTCTAAATCTTCTGTATCTAACTGTGTTGTGGAATGAGTTTGTTCTTGCTCAGACGCAGAATTTTGCTTTTATTATTTTTTTTTTTTGTTAAAACGCTCCAAACTCATACTACCTGCTTAATTTATTAATGGTGTGGGTAGCCACGTGTGAGTAAGGTACATAGATGAGGTAGATACAGGAAAATAAAAGAAAACGTTCTTTAAATATTATTTGTATGATAATGTTAATCTATCTTATTACAATGTTAAATCACAATATTGCAACAGGTACACCTAGATAAAATTGTGAGATTTAGAGGATGTTTTCTTTTTATTCCCCATCATCTACCTTAAATTACGTAATACCTAATTGGTAGTTCTACAATTCATACTAAGTGAAATATTTTTTACAAATTACAGAGCAAGAAAGGACTCGAAGGCACACGCAGGGCACCTACGAGAGCTTATTGAGTCTGAAAAAAATCTGATTAAAAATGGTGGTTAGGGGGCTTGTTAAACTATGAAGAGTATAAAATAGAATGCCAAGCATTATATATCTTCATTCTGCATGTAGGTAGACCAATAGAAAAAGTAAAGGGCTAGACCTTTTTCTTTATTTATTAATTTTTAAGTATTAGGGATTCCAAACAAAATGACTACCAGTGGGTTTTGACAGGTTATAAAATGGCAACATTATGACAACCCTGTAGGCCTGGAGATTTGACAGGGTCAATGTAATAGATAGTTATATAGATTGATCATCCATGTTTTTCAAAATGGACATAGGATTGGAAGGGTCGTTATAGGCATTGAGACATTTCCTTGGTGCATTGGCGACAGAAGTGGGCACAATAGATATTTTAGGTCGCAGTGCATTAACACCCCATTCCCAACATAACATAACATATATTGACCCTGTCAATGACAACAGGCCCACAGGGTTGCCATATCTAAACCGTCAGATCCCACTTGTCATCATTTTGATAGGTCGTTGGAATCCCTAATTCAATGTTTGACAACCTTTTTGACGTACAGATTATAAATAAGATATCCCACAATAGTATATACAGTTGTATTATTTTTTTATTAAATTTAACTTCATAAATACCATCACAATATATTATGTCCCCGGATGGAGTAATAAATGAGGCAAACTTTTTTTTATTTTTAACTTTCACGAAAGTGTTTGTTTGCTTCTTTTTGCTCAATTTCGGGACTTCCACGAAAAATTAAATTTCTTAATTTAATTTGTTTTCGCTTTAGGACGAATCTTCTCATCACTGAGTAAAGTTGGAAGTAACTACTTGCAGATTAAACGATAGGGCTATTGTTTGTTAATCTGTCAAGTAAACCTACATGTAACTTTACTCAGAGGTAAAAAGATCGACCCTCAGTTTTTTAGAACCAAAATAAAAAAAGGTACGATAGGATCTAAGAAATCTAAACATACTAAAAAAGAAAATATATTATATACTTTATAACAATAAAAAATATAGTACTGCCCACACCAACTCATTCGCACAATAATTCTATTGATGAATCTTTGGTACTACAGTTACAGTACTGAGCTATATCTTCATCGAAGAAATAATTATTCACTTCACTTATTTATTTGTAAAAATTGTTCATTCTAAACACCTTCTTTCTTCTCAAAAATGCTGCCTCGTTTCTTCCATGCGTCTGACATTCTTCGTCCGACTTTTTTCCTAATTTCAAAAGCTTCGGCTTCTTCGATTGTATCAGGTAACTTACAGTCCAATGTTTCTGGCAATTTTAATGTCAAAATTGCACCTAATAAAGCTATTACTCCAAAAATAACTGGCGGAATCCAAGTTCCAGACGAATTTAGACTCGCTACAAATGGGGCGATCATAGATCCAATTCTAGCACACATGGAAGAGAATCCTACACCAACATTTCTTATTACTGTTGGGAAAAGTTCTCCAGAGTATATATAAACACTTGGGAAGGATAAAGCCATACCAAACATTCCTATTGACGATAAAGTGGTTTTTATCCAAGATGGGTTTGTTGGAACAAAACCTGAAAAAGAAAATAAATGTCAGGTTTTCAAGAACTTCTCCAACCAATTTGCTAAAAGTAGATGTATATGTATAACTCACCCATTATCAGAAGAGATACTCCAGCAAGAGCGTTTGCTACCAACAGCGTCTTCTTTCTTCCCCAAGCTTTGGTAGCGTAACAAGCAAAGAGAGTACTGGGTACTTGTATAATAGCAGATATAGCAACGTTGACAAATATATTCCCACCAAGTTGACCGATAAATTGAGACACTCCAAAGAAACACAGTCCACAAACCAACCAATTAAACCCAATCACAATCGTGTACATCCTCATAACTGGCGTCCTAAACAAATCCATCATGTTTCCTTTATGTACTTCTTTTTGAGTTTGATCTTTGGTTTCTAAGTAAAGACTGACGTCCGTCTCTATTTTTTCGGTGGGTAGTTTATTACATTTGGCTGCTTTTTTTAAAGTTGCGATGGCTGCTTCTTTGTTGCCGACGGCCAGCTGCCATCTCGGAGACTCTGGCAAGAGCCAGTAGTAGGAAATGAGAAACAACGAAGGTACTGATATAATGATTTGAAATTGTCGCCAATTGCGAAAATAGTAGCTAATTAGAGGCATGAAAAGGTGGCCGAGATTGAAAGGAATTTGGTAGAGGATACCAAGAACTGTTCTCCATTCGGTACCTAAAAAAAATATATATTTAGCACTATTGTTCTGTTATTATAGTGTTTATTAGAAAATTGAGAAAGGGTTTGAAGGGTACATAGGTAAAAAGATGAATGTCACAAATAGTTATTTGTGTACCAAGGCTGTAAAGTTGATCTTCTTTGGGTGAATCAGAAATTTCTGGTTAGGCCAAAAAAGATTATACGGTCAAGGTACATATAATTCTTTAGGCAACTGTCTTATCAAGTAGGGCCAATAAATTTTTTACATTATGTTTTTGAAAAGAAGCTTAAGGCGCGTATTCATACAGCAAACAAGGCGAAGCAATTCGTTCGAATGAACTTTTTTGGTGACGGAACCTTTATGAAAAGCGAAATATTTGACGGAGCCCTAAACATCTTGGTGACTAAAAAAAGGTCTCGAGCCAGGTCCCTCCCTTTCGTGACCATAGTACTGTTTTTTTATTATGACTATTATTTTCTTAGCGGAGCCCCCCCCCCCCACAAAAAATAAAAAGTCCTCTAAGCAAAATCATATGACTTCTAAAAGAGAAGGCTGACAAGATGAAAATGTTTAATTTGTTGTAAAACGACCCCTATGGGGTCGTTAACTGTTATACAGCGACCCCTTCGGGATCGCTGTTAATTATAAAGCGACCCTTACGGGTCGCTGAAAATAATAAATAAAGCGGGGTCGCTTTTTTTATTTTTTTTTTAATATAAAATATAAGGCAATGTATAAAAGGGGGTAAGGGGGGAAAACAAAATATTCATTTTTGTATTTATCTTACAAATCTCTATCAAAATTACTCAAAACATTTTTTCATATTTTTTAAAATTGTTAATAAAATTAATATTTTTTGGGGTTCGGGAGACAACGTCATATACCTTAAAATTTTCAAAATTCAATATCCTATAAACTGTGTGAATTTTGATACATTAAAAAATATAAAGTTAATCTTGGAGGATTTTTAAAAAGGGGGGATGTAGTGAACACCTTCAACACTCATAGATTTTGATCCCAAATACCCTACCAAAAGGATTTCATCTGAAATTAATTTTTAGGTTACTCCTGTTTTCAAAAAAGTGGTGGAGGGGAGAACATTTTGGTACCAAAGCGTTCGACTTTTGGTCTCATAAAGTACCCACACAATAATAGTTCTTCAATTTTATTCCTAAGTCACTCTTGGCGACTTTTAAAAAAGTAAGGAGGATGCAATGAATCTCAAAAACCTTCCCTTATGGTCCCATTAACTATTCGCGCAATATCCCAAAATATTTATTTTGAGTCCACTCTTGAAGATTTTTTTTGAAGGGTGGGGAGGGGACGAGATGGGTCTGACTCAATTCAAACTTTGGTCCCATACATCATGCGCACAATATAAATGTGAAATTTTTATTTTGGGGTCACTATTGAGGCTTTCAAAAGAGGGGGAGAGGGGGGAGGTAGTACCTAACGCCTTATTACTTTTGACCTCTGCTGACACTACGTCATAAAATATATCGAAAATAATTATAAAAAATAAAAAACAAACCCTATAAAAAATGTTTGTTTACCCGATCACACTACACACACTATAGTAAGATTTTTTTTCAATATGCAAGTTTTTTTTACCCCTCCCCCCCTAAAAAGTGGAGGGGGGAAAACAGGTGTTCGAAATGTCTTATATTTTTTTTCTATGCATTTATATACTTTTTATCACGATTTGTCCCATAAAAAACCCAGCTCATATTCGCTCTAGGTATATACCCAGACAACACACCAAATCCCAGAGATATCCACAGAATATCTTTTGTGGATATCCAATATATCCACAGGATATCAGAAATATTCCGTGGATCTAATATGGATATCCAAATGTCCGTCTATATCCAGAATAGAATATATATAAGATATCCTATGGATTATCCAGCAAAATATCTAATGGGTATCTTCCAGACAATACGAGAAATCCCAGAGATATCCACAGAATATATTTTGTGGATATCCAATATGAATATCCAACCAAATGTCCGTCTATATATAGAAGAATTCGGATATTCAGCAAAATATTTTATGGGTATATTTAGTAGAGGTTCATAAAAGTAACCAATGTTTATTGAATAACGTCGAAAGAAAATAGCAGAGAAAAAATATTTTCAACACTCTGCCTTTGATTTTGCCCACAAAGGAGAAAGTCATCCTTATTAGGACTCTTCAGCAATAAATGGAAATTCTCGACTCCAGTTTGATTGGAAAACAAAAACGATGGTTTGCGTTCGCGCCTAGACTTTGATTATTTAGTGGATGTCCATGGGATATTGAATACACCTTTAAAAAAATAATTTTAAATATCTGAACGGTACTATTAAGCCACAATGGCGAGCACAATGGCGTAATTTTTTAATAATTTGCTATATAATTACTATTATTTATGGACATTTGCATGTCTATAAATTACAGATCATGGATATAAAATAGATATCCACCATGGACTGGACATTCAGTGGATATTGGGATGTTCAGTAGATATCCAAAGGATTTGGTGTGCTATCTGGGTAGTGACGGTGGGGATGATTTTTTTTTTTTCATAACTTTCGATCCTACAATCTACATCCATCTAGATGACCTACGTAGCTAATTTTACTCCACCTAAAAAACCTTCAGGTAACAGTATTTGAACTTACCTACAATTTCCATGATAAGTACAAAACTTGTTATCATAGTACCTCCAGTTGCAACTGCCGACAAAAATTTCATGATCATGAATACTGAAAACCATGGCGAAAAACCCGCCGCTATTCCAGAAGCTGCTTGTAAAGTTACTGACAAAACCAAGGGATTTTTTCTTCCATATCTAAAAATTGTTTTTTATTAGTACCTACAGAAATTGGGTGTGTTTAATTAAGCTACGGTTTGTTAGAACAGTGCGCGACGCAAAACTCACAGTATGCTGATCGTCGCGCAAGTCCGGTAAAATCTAAGAATATTAATGCTATGAGAATGGTTTGATAGAGTCAGCCACATACTGTATGTGTAGTCAGCACACTTAGGCAGACAGCAGTGTATGTCGACTGATCAATTTGAGTTTGATTTGGACGCACTCGTTTACTTGTGCATACAGTAGACTGTCGAGTGAAATGAGGTTAGAATAATTTGTATTATAATTAAAGTGATAAAATGTATAAATTTTCTTCTGAAGAGGATATAATATTAATTCATATGGTAAAGAGGCATCCCGCACTTTACCAATAGAAAAGTAGGAGTTGCAAAGATACAATGGTTAAAAATAATAATAATAATAAATAATTATAACTAACAATTCTTCTTCGTCTTCTTTTTCCATTAAAATAATCGTTACAAACGCGTTATTTAATTCACGAAAACTAACGTGAGTCGAACGCGACAGATTCTGTCGTCCGCGTACGTCGAGAGTCACGCACAGTCCTAACAAATCGTAGCTTTGGATGGCTATAATATAAAAATAAGAAAATACTAAATGAATATACAACATTCGGTTTTCTACAGCTATAATACAAAACTACACTTTCTCAACCATTGTTGATTAAGAAATGAGGTACATTTCCTAATTTTATGATTCTGATAATACAAAGTAATAATTTGCGTATCAGAGTATTATCTGATAAATACAACACAAAGTAGTCAGGCATGGATGCTCACGCGCATGTCATCACTCACAGAGTAATAAAAAAATTTTCATTTGCACGTCAAAATTAGAACCGCACACGATACGTTACATCTTATGGTCGTATGGGCCGGATGCTATGACGTCACTCACAGAGTGATTTTCATTTTCACGTCAAAACAAGGACCGTCCACGATGCGCAACATCCTATCTTTTGGAGAATTATATCGTGCAAAGTATTCATTTCCTAATTATTTTAATTAAATCATGTGTGCTATGAAATGTCAAATATTAAACAATTGTCTAGAAGCGAGCTGTCATTTTAATTTTATATATTTATTATAATAGTACATTATATACCTAGGGTGAGAAGTGAGCTATTATTTACCGAGCACTTTTATATCCTGAGGCGCGTAGCGCCGAGGGATATAATGTGCGAGGTAAATAATAGCTTTCTCAGCCGAGGTATATATAGAATTTTTTTTACTACTAACATTAATGTATTAGCAATTTTAATTTTGACATAAGTAATTTCCTAACAATTTGTTAAATATTTCGAAATATCAAGCAGACTGGAGCGTGTTTCTAATCAGACTGGCTTTATTTATGTAAAAATTTGGCATGTGTCAAATTTTGGTATGATTCTAGGAAATATCCCATTGCATTTTTGATATTTTAATGACATGGATTTATTGTTATTAATTAATAATTTTTAAAGCCGGTGTTGAATTTCCTAGTTAATATATATTTTTACTGTTTACACTGATATATATTATCATATTTGATTTGATTAGATTTGATAAACCCAGCTTTAGTTATTTCCTACTTATTTTTCAAATATTTCAAAATATCAAGTAGTCTGGGAGTTTAGTTGTCAAATTAACAAAATGAAACTAATGAAATTTAGTTTCATTATTTACCTAGGTTTTTTTTTTATTATCATTATTTACCTAGGGAGAGAAATATTACTTCTCATTAGAGGAATGGAGTAAATAATGGTGATTTCTCATGTTAGTAGTAAAAAAATAGTATATTGTTTTATGAGTGACGAAAGTAACATTTTTTGAAGCGAGAGAACAATTTACCAGCCGAGGCTGGTGATGTTCATGAGTTTCAAAAATGTTTTCGACGATTGAAACACTATACTTTTTCTATAACCCTATTTATATCTTAATAATATCCTAAAAAAGAACACAGTTTCCGAAAATAAATTTTCGTGATTGTCAACTCTCCAATCCATGAATTTTGAATATATTTCTTTATATCTCTTTTTAGATTTTACTGGTAAATCCAAAGAGCTTGATTTGCTATTTCCGGTGATGTATTTGGAAAATCGAAATCACTTTCCGAATCAGAAATCATGATAATTCATTTTGGATTCCACCATTGTGTTAAACGAAGTTAAAGTGTCATTTTTCCATTAACAATATTTTAATCTTCGCTTAGTAATTTAAACTTCATTTAATACAACATGAAATACCTAGTTATGCATTTTCAATTATAAATGTAAAATTATTAGTGGTATGTTATGCATTTCGGCTCATAACTCTTATGTTTCCTTACGATTTGCAACCTAGGTGTTCTCGACCCATTACACTTACGGGCTTTCATTCCTAAATGACTATTTCGTTACCACATACTTTGATTTTCTTTTACTATACGAAGAATGGTCGAACTGCGCAGCTTTCTGAGTGCCTTTTAAAAGAAGATAGAAAACTCCGCCATTTTGATCCCTTATTACGTGTTGCCTACATCTTGGCGCAATATTTTTAATAGGTGCGTTTTAAGCATCCGCTTCTGCTTCGGAATTGTCGGTTTTCTTGTTTTAATTTGACAGGTTAAAACGACTAAACCAACAATTCCGGAAGCAGAAACGGATGATTAAAACGCACCTGATATTTTGCTTGCTGCTGTCAGTGTCAATGAATATTATTTTTGGAGTCACAGTTTATTGCTGAAGAATCAGTTAGCTCACTCGGACCAGTTGAAAGTTCCAAAATAACATCCACTCCAGGGATACAAATTTAGGATGCGCAGAAGACTGCTGTTTTATTATAGGCGGTTGTCATTCATGTATTGTATTATCCGAGTTGCGCAGTGTATAAACTGGAACATTGAGATCAAAAATGCCGACACTGTCGACGCAGAGTGAGCGATCTAATTCTTTAGCTATAAACTGTGGCATAGGAATCAAAATGGCCGCGCCCTATGTTGGGCGTGTCGGACCTCTCTCTTGCACCGTATAGTAATCAAAGTATGTGTTCGTTACATATATTATACTAAATAATTTAAAATATTACAAAAAAAACTTACTTGTCAGACATAAAACCAAACAACATGCTGCCAACTAAAATTCCCAACATTGTTATCGTTTGTGTTAAATTGACTAAATATGATTTCGAACAGATTAGGTCCCATTCTGTAATAATTGTACTTTCAAAAACAGACCTGAAAATAAATAAAAATATATTCTACGAGGACGATATTGAAAAGAGATATTTAAGAAGTTGTTTATTAAAGGACCTGAGTTACCAAAAGTTTCACTCTGTACTTCTGGGATAAACCATTTTTCGGGTATTTTGGAAAATATTTCCCAATTTTATATTAGTGTAAATTGAAAGCTAAAAGACTCCTCTTTAATAACAAGTAGGGTTGCCTTTGTTTGCATACGCACAAATGATGAATGAATTGGTTTTTGTCCCGCGGCTCATACTATCGTTCCCACAAGATGAGGAACCTTAAAAAAGTCTTTTTTGGTTTAAAATTATGAAAAATGACTATAAATATAAATTTATTATTTACGGCACATTCTTTATTAATACATTTTCCGGTTTTTCAGAAAAGAAAATTATAAGCAGTAAAATCGGTATTGATATCAACAAAACATTTTTTAGAACAATTACATATACTATTTCACTCCCCGTTTCCCCCCCTTAAAATGTGAAAATCAAAAAACACTGAAAAACGTCATTATTTATTCATGATGACCAGCTACAATTCGAATTTTCAAGTTCCTACCATTAAAAAATCGATACTTTCATACATTCGTCCATCCCCCGTTTCCCACCCTTAAAATGTGAAAATCCATAACCCCCGAAAGACGTCATTATTTATTTATACTTAGTAGATGTATTTCAAATTTTTATGTTTCTAACGTCAAAAAACAAAGAATTTCATACAATATTGCCCTCCCATTTCCCTCCCCATTCCCCTCTTTAGAGTTGAAATTTTCAAAAATCCTCTCTTTCAAATTTCAGCTTTCTAGTTTTGGCTGTGCGTTGGTAGATCAGTCAGTCAGTCAGTCAGTCAGTCAGTCAGTCAGTCAGTCAGTCAGTCAGTCAGTCAGTCAGTCAGTCAGTCAGTCAGTCAGTCAGTCAGTCAGTCAGTCAGTCAGTCAGTCAGTCAGTCAGTCAGTCAGTCAGTCAGTCAGTCAGTCAGTCAGTCAGTCAGTCAGTCAGTCAGTCAGTCAGTCAGTCAGTCAGTCAGTCAGTCAGTCAGTCAGTCAGTCAGTCAGTCAGTCAGTCAGTCAGTCAGTCAGTCAGTCAGTCAGTCAGTCAGTCAGTCAGTCAGTCAGTCAGTCAGTCAGTCAGTCAGTCAGTCAGTCAGTCAGTCAGTCAGTCAGTCATGTCAGTCAGTCAGTCAGTCAGTCAGTCAGTCAGTCAGTCAGTCAGTCAGTCAGTCAGTCAGTCAGTCAGTCAGTCAGTCAGTCAGTCAGTCAGTCAGTCAGTCAGTCAGTCAGTCAGTCAGTCAGTCAGTCAGTCAGTCAGTCAGTCAGTCAGTCAGTCAGTCAGTCAGTCAGTCAGTCAGTCAGTCAGTCAGTCAGTCAGTCAGTCAGTCAGTCAGTCAGTCAGTCAGTCAGTCAGTCAGTCAGTCAGTCAGTCAGTCAGTCAGTCAGTCAGTCAGTCAGTCAGTCAGTCAGTCAGTCAGTCAGTCAGTCAGTCAGTCAGTCAGTCAGTCAGTCAGTCAGTCAGTCAGTCAGTCAGTCAGTCAGTCAGTCAGTCAGTCAGTCAGTCAGTCAGTCAGTCAGTCAGTCAGTCAGTCAGTCAGTCAGTCAGTCAGTCAGTCAGTCAGTCAGTCAGTCAGTCAGTCAGTCAGTCAGTCAGTCAGTCAGTCAGTCAGTCAGTCAGTCAGTCAGTCAGTCAGTCAGTCAGTCAGTCAGTCAGTCAGTCAGTCAGTCAGTCAGTCAGTCAGTCAGTCAGTCAGTCAGTCAGTCAGTCAGTCAGTCAGTCAGTCAGTCAGTCAGTCAGTCAGTCAGTCAGTCAGTCAGTCAGTCAGTCAGTCAGTCAGTCAGTCAGTCAGTCAGTCAGTCAGTCAGTCAGTCAGTCAGTCAGTCAGTCAGTCAGTCAGTCAGTCAGTCAGTCAGTCAGTCAGTCAGTCAGTCAGTCAGTCAGTCAGTCAGTCAGTCAGTCAGTCAGTCAGTCAGTCAGTCAGTCAGTCAGTCAGTCAGTCAGTCAGTCAGTCAGTCAGTCAGTCAGTCAGTCAGTCAGTCAGTCAGTCAGTCAGTCAGTCAGTCAGTCAGTCAGTCAGTCAGTCAGTCAGTCAGTCAGTCAGTCAGTCAGTCAGTCAGTCAGTCAGTCAGTCAGTCAGGACAAACAATTTTACATACAGTGAGCATTATAAGTCGTACCCCCCTATCTAACTCGTTAGGAAAATCGCCGAGACACGTCAATTTTTGATTTCTACAATGTACATTTTTGTATGAATAGTTTATCCCTAATTTCATCCCTTACTGGAGGGGAGCAACCCTTTCGAAAAATTGAAATAGCATGAGGTGGTGAGTGATAGCTCATTTGAAAAGGGGTTTTATTCTCTATTCAACCGTGCAAAGGAATTGAAATTTAATCCATTAATTCTCGACTAATTATTGTTTCAGAATAACGAAAATTAACGTAGCACACTCATCCTTAGAATTAAAATTCGGCCCTGCATGATATCGGTTTTGGTTCAGACGTGAAGTAAAACTTTTTGCCATTATGCTAGGATATTAACTGCACGTTTTTGTTGATGTTTTTGCATTGCTTTGAGGATAAATGGTCAAAACAATAAACTGATGATATCAAGGAGAGTGCGAGTCAGTGTATTCTAGCTGTAAGTTTTGATTGCTATTCATCTCCATACAATAATGGTTGGACTACGTGAGTTAAATGAGAAATGCTAAGCGATTGTTATTTTTGGTGAGGCTCATCGCAATTATCATGAGGCTGTACGAATGTTCAATGAATGTTTTCCAGATCACCCTATTGATAGACATTATTTCAAACAGTTAGTGGGAAAATTTTATGAAAATGGCAGTGTGCAAAACAAAAAATGTTCTAAAATCAACTACTGGCCGAATTTGTGAATAATCCGTCCTCATCCAGTAGAATTATTGCCTTGAATTGTGAGGTTTCGCAGATGACTGTATTGAGAGTTCTGAAAAAAAATTCATTTCATCCCTATAAAATAAAGATGAACTGACGGGGGATGATCCAGACGCCGTCTAGAACATTGTGAAATTATATCTAATAATATTTTGCAAAATCCCAGCTACTTAAATCACATTTGTTTTAGTGATGAGGCTACTTTTTTTTAAACGGTCACGTGCATAGACAAAATGTGAGGTACTAGGGGCCCTATCCTCGGCTATCGTTTTCTGAAAAACGTATACGCTTTAGCAACATACGAGCTATTCGCTATTCTCGACATTCGTTTTAAAAGCATGTACGTTTTTAAAACGGGTGTTTTACAGCGAGCAGAATTTTTTACACGTTTTTGATAAAACGTGCATGTTTTCAAGTATTTAGTCAATGTCACTTATATGTCACTTTTAGGATGATTGATTGATTTTAACAAATTATACTTTTTATTAATATTAATACAAAAGTATCTAATTTCTTACAAATATGGTTTGCAGTACATACTAAAAAAAGTCTAATAGCTGAGAATTTCTTTCATTTATTATTAATAAAATAATTAGTACAATTAGAAAACATGGAAGATAAGAATGATGAAAGATTCAGACATGCAGAGGCAGAATCCATTTTTTGAATTTAATGGCTATTGAATGAATATTTTTTATATCTTATCGTGTAAGAATTTAATTATTAATTCATGTATGTTTTATTTGCTTGCGGTTTCTTGCAAGTGGTAGTTAGTTAGTCACACGTTGTGTCCAGAAATTTTAACAATTTTGTAAAATTGCCACAAGTATTAAAGAACTGAATGAGATAAGTAAAGTTATTATTTAAATTAATTTTGTACCATAAAAACTAGGTTTTTATGACGTACGATTTTCCTAGAATTATAGCTTGCATTGACTGCACCCGTATAGCTATTTTTCCGCCAAAAAATAACGATTTAGTTTATCCTGAACATTGATATAGTATGTGATTAGACAAAATCATCATTCGATAAATTTACAATTGGTTTGTTGTAATTACATTACATAATCCTTATTTTTTATGGCCTGCACATTACTTGAATTCAGCGATATAGACAGTTTACAGTGATGCCAGACATATTATTTGCTTGTTAAAAACGTACACGTTTTAAAAAGCGAATGCTCATCGAACGCCAGTCAAGAATATAGATTTCAAAAACTACTCGCTTTTCAACCACTCACTTTCGAAAACGATTCGTTTTTTTAGCGATTGTCGAGGATAGCCGCCCAGGTCTGATGAAAAACCTCGACTTTTTCGCGAAACTCATACTCAGTTTCCACAAAAAGTTAATGGGTCTATTGAATAAAGAAAAGTATTATCTTGCAAGTCATAACTTATAAGAAAAAGCTAAAACTTGTAAGTAGAAGCTATTACTTATTTTTATTTGAATAAAAACTAGAACTCTCTCGAAAGTAAATACCGAAAAAATATTTTGAATTTTGAGTAATTACTTGTAAGTACTTACTTATATTTACAAGTATTTACTTTTTTCGTTGCGTATGACGAATGAAACACATGGTAACGCAAACGCAGCCCTGTAAACAAAAATTCATACTAAACAAGTCGTGACAGGATTGTGTGCAACCGCAAGTAAGCATTTGTTTTCAAGTTTAAGCGTTGTATAGGTCTATTCGTCGCAATCATGTCTTCGAGTGAGGAAGAATTGCCGGTAAAAATTGACGGTTACAGACTTATGTTTGTCAAATTGCTAAAAAAGTATAAGGTTCTTTTGAATAAATCAATGATTCCTACTATAGTTCAAGCTAAAGAAAAGGCATGGAAAGATCTCAAAGATGAATTTATCAAAATGTCTGGGACAAATACTACTGTTGAAAAGTTGAAATCTTGTCACATTTTCATATATGGAACTTTGTTTCCAGATTCTGGAATCGTGAACACTTCCAGGCCATTGAGCGTCTACACTTGTAATCAATTCATTAGCATCACAAGTTACTTGCACATTTATACTAGCAAATCCTTTTCTATTAATAAAATCATCGCCAAATTCTGGTGGTTTTTTAATTTGAACATGCGTGCAATCTACAGCACCAATGACTGTAGGAATTTGGAATCGATTCGACCATTTAATTCTTGCTTCTTCCATGGCATCTAGATTAGATGGAAACTGTATCCAGTGGTGGGCCTTTTCGAAGATACAATCAGCTACTGTACTTATTGTTTTGCATACTGTAGTATGATGAACGCCAAAATCTTCACCAATACCTGTTTGAAATCCGGTATCACTAACATGTCGTAGGAATATCTCCATCTTTTGCCGAGCTTCAAGTGCACCTCCTCTGGATTCATCTATCTCTGGTAAAAAATAATCCGAAATATAATCTACACTTTCACTTTCAAAACGCAACAAGAGCTTAGATTTGCTTGGGCTGATGCTTCTTCTCTTCCTGTAGTTCTTCCTGTTACGAACATTTATGAAGTCCACCATGTTTAACAAAGTATACTAGCAACTACCGTCGAGAAAAAAGTATGCTTTATAGCTACCTTAAAAATATTCAAGTTATAACTGACTAATTTAAGGCAGATCTTATTTTTATTCAAATAAAAATAAGTCAGTACTGGAAAAATAAAAGTAAATCCTTATATTTTAAGTAACTACTTGAAACCATAAGAGTTTGCTTATGGCCATAAGTAATCTCTTTTACATGAAGTAGTCACTGACGTTTTATTTAATTTATACTGAGAAAATACTTAAATAAGAGGAAGTAGAAGCCAATACTTCTTTTTATTCAATGGGCAGGAATACTGGGTGACTACATTATAGGTCCGTTATTTATTAAGGAAAATTTGACTGGTGCCCTCTATTTGGAAATGCTGGAAACAGTGATAGATCCACTGATAGTGGCAACTGTCGAAAATAATGTAGACGAATTTGACATGGAAATTATTTTGCAACAAGATGGAGCTCCTCATTTTGCAGTTGCTGTGAGGAATTATTTGAATTCTGTTTATGCAGGACGATGGATCGGGCGCCGAAAATCTGTGAAATGGCCTCCAAGATCACCAGATCTAACCCCTTTAGACTTTTGCAACAATTACTCGAGAAACTTTGCAAAGCGTCGGGGCTGAAACTGAAAATAGACTTTATTTTTGCCATGAGGTCACGTAATGAAGCAAATTTCAAAATTTTTTGCACAGTTGAATAGAGAATAAAACCCCCTTTTAAATGAGCTATCACTCACTACCCCATGTCATTTAAATTTTTCAAAATGGTTGCTCCCCTCCAGTAAGGGATGAAATTAAGGTTAAACTATTCATACAAAAATGTACACTGTAGAAATCAAAAATCGACGTGTCTCGGCGATTTTCCTAACAAGACTTCAGTAACGAGTTAGATAGGGGGGTAAGACTCACTGTATAGATATTTGAAAATAAACAGAGTAAGAAAAAACAACTCATTTTACCTATACCTATAACTGTTATATTTTTTTATTACTCCAAATAAAAAGTATAAATCACCGTAAATTGTAACTTTATTTTCGGAGAAAACTAGCATAAAAATTGCACTTTTAAAATGTATTGATAAAAAAATATGATATAAACAGTCAATTCTTATATTTATTTAAAAGTAGCATTTTGGCAGTTGAGACAGAAAGTTGCCGCGCGACGCGTTTGCGGAGAGCGGCAATCTGTCAAAACTACTAAAGAACTTTCTGCTCGAATTACACACAAGATTTTTCTACGATCACACCAAAATTAAATAAATAATTTAATTATTTAGAAATAAGTTACCTTCTTTCTATAAATAAAAATTTCCTTGATTTAATCGGTCATTCTTTTTATTTTCAATCGTTTAGCACTACACGTTTCAGAAATTTATTTTTTTCCATCTTCGGGTGCAGTCAAAAGTTAAATTTTTTTTATTAAAAATACACCTTCACACGATGAAAGGAAAAGGTGAGGTTCTGCTATATTAAAATTTTTTAAACTGTTGTAATCGTCCCCTTGTGTTTTTTTTAATAAAAAAAATTTAAATTTTGACTTCACCCGAAGATGGAAAAAATTAAATTCTGAAACATATGTAGTGCTAAACGATTGAAAATAAAAAGAATGACCGATTAAACCAAGGAAATTTTTATCTATATAAAATTCTACTACGGTCAGGAAATTATCCTTCTTTCGTTATAAACTTGTAGATTTATTTGACATAAGCCTACTCTTCGAAGAGAAGAAAATGTTTTATGTCGGTAAATATTTATGATTTAATTATTTAATTATTTACGGAAAATACTGTTGGATGATTTAAAATATTAGGAAGTCAATTAAAATATTTTAGATTGGCCTAGATTTTGTTTTAAAATACCGATTAACTTTCTTTTATTTAATTCAAATGTCAAATTATGACAGTTCGAGTAAAACGTCAACTTTTTAGTTAGATTTGAATGTGCAAAAGCCTACTTTGGATAGTGATCGTAGAAAAAAACATTTTTCATTATTTTAAACCAATAAAGCCACTTTTAAGATATCTCGTCTTGCCGGAGGGGTAATGATAGCGATTCAAGGATACCGTACATATTAAAGCATAGGCGTTTAGTTTTCATTCTACACTAATTTCATTATAATAGGAGATAACAGAAAATTGCCTGATTAAGTGCACGTCGAAAGAGACTGAGTCATCTGTATCTGTAACGTGTGGAGGGTGGGTTACCAGCGGCACTTAGGCCTCACTAGGGCCCATTGTGCATCTGAGTCATACTTGTGCACCCGTGTAATAATTCAGCCGCGTGTTTTCAACTAATGTTTCTTTTTCGCTTAGGATATATTTCTTTTACTATAAAATACCACTTTATAACAACCTAAAAATTGTTTTACTGGAAGTATATTGTAATTGTGAAGGGTGTGTAAAACAAGGACTCGCCAATGTTGCTCTTGTGTCTTGTGTTTATTCATTAATAACCTATATTTTTTTTTAATTTAACCCATAATAATTCGCCTTTGATTTTGTAATATTATAGTAATATAGTAAAATAGGTATATAAACGGAAGTATACCTTCCCCGTTTCTATATCCCTATTATAAAAAGAGACTGAATGATAAAGAAAATAAATATTCCACCCTTATCTTGGTTTATAGTTCAATAATTTGTTTTCTTTAATTATGTTTGAATAAACAAATAACGTCAATCTAGAGTCAAGGAAAGTACTTTGTACAGCTACAAAGAAAACAAACTAAAACATTCTTTGTTTTTTATTTGTAATTAAGAAAGTTTCATTCGATAACATAGTAAATCAGTATCCAGAAATTACATAATGGACATTTTATTGCACGAGATCGTTACATAACTCCAACAAGTTATTTATGTGAATAATTATAATGTGTTAATGGTAAGTAATACAGTATGTCCCAAAGAATATTGACCCATTCTAAGAGATAAAGAAGTGAAAGGATGGTATACATTTTTTGCATGAAAAAACTAGTGGACCAAAAGATATTTTTTTTTATAAATACGAGTAGATAACGGTAGTAGTTATGTTTTTAAGGGCCATCCTCCGCCTGAATTTTTAAGCCAAAAACAGCGGTTAAGCTCGTGCGCAATTACAACTTTATTTTTCAAAATTACTCAAAATGCTTGTACAAATGATGAAAGAAAACGTATTTCTAGGGATGTATAAGAACAAAATGATTAATTTTTTTTTAAACATTGCTATTATTCAAGATAGAAAAAGGTGACAATATTACGTATTTTAAGGCGCTAAGCATGGAGTTATAAGAAATAATTTGGAAAATCTAATTCTATATATCCCTGCTGCAAGTAACATTTTTCTAACCATAATGTAGCGCCCTTCGCACTGAAATCTATTAACAACAAAACTAATAGATAAACAATTTATTGACCCGCCTTCGTCAAGTGTGAAATTTGCAACGGCCCGCACCACCCTGATAATTTTAAGTAAGGGATCGGTTAGAAGAGAACATTAGCTCCATACTTTTATAATGTTAAATTGAAATTAGTAGCACCGTTTACAAATTTTGTCAGTTTTTAACTTTAATTGCACCTTGTTTCTAGACAGATAATTTCTAAGATTGTTGTTATTATATTTTTTCACGGTCAATGATCATTTAACTTTAATTAATTTCGATCCATAAAATAAAGTAAAATAACATTATTGCGAAAAAATACGCACAAGATGACCCAAATAGGCCTCTAATTTGCAATACAAAATGGCTTGGGTTTTTTAAGTCGTGTGAGAAGCTCTCACTTCGGTGATTAGAAAAGTACTTCTTACAGTTTGACCAATTATTCGTTTATTAAGGCGATTCGGGTATCACGTGTGATTATCTATTGGTTTTTAAAAGTAGCTGTATCGCGGCAGAGGGGGTGACGTAATCACCTTGCCGATTTCGAACAATGCTAGAACTTTAGAGACGGCTCTGGGCAAAACAATCAAATGGAGTACTGATCAAAATGTTGAATTATCTCAACATAAATTATTATGTTTTTTTTGTGTTTTCATCTGTTTCTCGTTTATTACAGGTAAACATTGACTGAAGATGTACACAATTATGAGAAAACCTCCGGGTCCAAAAATTACAAGAACTACCCTGAGGAAAATATCGAGGATGCAGTGGAGATCGTTAGAGCGGTCATGTCCCAAAAACTGGCCCCGATAACTTTCAAGGTCCCTCGGGACACCCTTCAACGGATGCGCATTGATCATCCAAGAGTTCGGCAGATGATGAAGAGGCAGCCATTAGGAATACTCTTGGAATTGTTGCCAGTTGGTAATTCCCGTTAACTAGACATGATGCAACATATCTTAAAAAACAAGGAAAGATTATGACTTTTCAACAATATTCAAGAAACTCTTACTTTCGTACAGCCTGTACGAACAGGTTTATAATATCTACAACTACAACGATAGTAAAGGAGCAGCAACAGTTCAAGCGCAGCTCTTATGTGAATTAACATGGGAAATCGCTAAGGTCCATTCTGCCACTTTTTGTCTATTTCAAGGTCACACGCCAGTTCTCGCTCGTCAGCAATCAACAATCATGTCATCTATTAACAGTGTTGCCAACCTAGCCTAACATCCGTTATCAGTCAATCCAGTGTTGCCAACATCTGTCAAACTTACTGGACAGTAGATGGTGCAAGAATTACTAACTACATACCATCTGCATAGCCCAACCAATGAACTGGAGGGGGGGTAGAATGCCAATGTACATGTTGTACTATTAGAACAAGGTGCGACTCGATGGGCGCAGCCATTTTTATTGTTCATCTCACTCGGGACTAGTTATAATAACCATTTTCTGTTTCACATTGTTATTGTTCAATCCACAAGCTGGTGGATCAGACAATAACAATGTGAAATAGAAAATGGTTATTTTAAATACTCCCGAGTGAGATGAAAAATAACCTAACTTCGCCCATAGAGTCGCACATAAAATCTATTGACAAGCATTCTACCCCACTCCATTTCATTGAGCCCAACCTCACGGAGCTACATGCCGCCATACAACCTAGGCAACCCACCATACACCTAACTTGTTACACATAGATACTTTTAATTATCGTTTCTATCACTTCTACTTAGTCAACCCAACATACACCCATACTGATATATATTTTCTACTGAAAAAAAAAGTTTGAAATGGCCGGGGATCGAACCGGGGACCTCATGCATACAATACATCGTCGCTATCTGCTAGACCATAGAGCCTTTTAAAAATATGTTGCAGAATACCTTATAAAAAAAAATATTTAGATTTAAGGATGGAAATTTATGTACGTGTTCAATATGTGTTTACCGGATAGTAGTAGGGCGAATAATAAAAAAAAAGATATTTAGCATTGATATCGAAAGGACATTAACATATTGTTGGTTCGAATTATGAAATAACTCTGAGTTTCCTAAAATTTAAATATGTATTTCAGTGGACGGTATGGTATATTTTGTATTAATTGCTAATATGAAAGGGTTGTGAGATCATTGCAGTTAAATCTGTGTAATAAATTTGAGATTAAATCGGCTTCGACGAATATACTTATGAATACCATTTTTAACTCTGTTGAGAATCAAACTAAAATACATTAAATTATAAGTATATGGGGTATGGTACGATCACAAACATTCAAAATACATCGACACATGAGCTGGTTAAAAACGAATGTATGCATTTATTTACTTATACGAGAACTTAATTATCAGCGTTTATCAAATACGTTATAGGTATACCATGTGTTGAGATTACTACTCTAGTTACTTAGCTTATTTTCAGTTAACTGATAACATCAATTTAGTCACGAGGGTATTATTGAAGAATGCCGGACAGCCGCGAGATTAGTGTGCCTCCACATTCTTGCATCAGTTAAGTCGTTGTCTTTCCGGTCACGCAGTGGATGTGTGACCACTGAAGGGCGTTCAACCATGAAACTTAGCCGATTAGCGTGGAATAAATGACGGTAAATGAGGGGTGAATCGGTGAAATGGAAAGTAGTAGGACCTTAAATGGTGTTACAAGAAGCCACTTGCTGCCGACACGCTACAGAATGAATAGAGTATAGTGGTGCCTCGTGACCAAAATATTGGGGTTCATAATGACACAATATAGATATCAGTACATATTTAGGTAACCAAATTTCAGTGATGTAGTTGTGGTAAATCTATATAATACATAATTGCTATTAGTAGATTAAATGGGTCATGGAATATACTTAGGAATTTCAATGCTAAAAATTATGTTGAAAATAAAACCGAATTACATTAATTTATAGGTATACAGGGTATGGGTACGATTATAAATAATTCAAAGTGAATAGTACCCTACTACTTTTCTGTTTCATTAGGTAGACAAGTGTTATCGCATAAATACTACTTGAATTCCACTTAAATACTACTTGAATACTATTTGAATACTATTTGAATACTATTTGAATACTACTTGAATACTACCTGAATACTATTTGAATACTACTGGAATACTACTTGAAATACTATCTGAACACTACTTAAATACGATTTAAAAACAATAGACCTACTAGAAATAGACCTATCTAGAAATACATAAAATGTTAGTTTTAGATTATAAAAACGCGTTATTTATGTAAAAATATTTCATTTAAAATATCGCACCCCTTTTCCAATAGTGCCATATCCCTAAAAAAAATTAAATTGATTTCTTTGCCCCAACGTATACATTATGAACATGCCTACAATATATAAAAGTGCCATATCATTAGTTCTATTAAATTCCGCGCGAGACACCATCAACAGTAGGTACTGTCATATCGCATATCATTTTTTTGTTTTAGGCTTATCTGTGTAGATTTCATATTACATTACATGTATCATTAATCAGTAGAGACATCTTTAATCAATATGTATACCGAATTTGGTAAGCACAAGTACTGAAAATGCTGCTCAAAAAATATTACATCCACAATCGTGTATGTTTCGCTTCTCCTGTAAAATTAACATTTAAAAAGGTTATGGCAATATTGAAACAGGAGTGCGATATGTGTATTGTGTAATAAATATTTGGGCCAATATAAAGAGTTAAATGAGTCTATGAATGTTAACACCTAAAAACTCTAATGGAGAATAAAATTAAATTTTTCTAAAAAAACAGGAAGTTTTTAAAAATAACACATACATTAACCTAAATAGTTATGTTATTGGTATAATATAACATAATATAATATATATTTTTTTCTTTAAGAATTTTCAGGGAAATAATGTCTTGGGTATACCATCTTTTTTCATTTTGTAATGGTAATTTCTATGTATCTACTTCATTATATAATGTAATTATATTGTATCTACCTCACACAATAAGTAAAAGATTTTAATAACTAATAATAATACTTTTGCTAATGGAATCTGTATTTTAATTTTATTTAATTTAGACAAAAAAACATTCTCAAAAAAAATTTAAATAACTAGTGGATTCAAGAAAACACCACAAACATACAGAAAAAATGCAATATCTTTGAAACAGGATTAGGCCTTTCATATATAGTCAAATACTTGACTACGACTGGTCAATGCCTAAATATGGAAGCATCTTCATAATATGGGGCTCTCAATATACACATTTTGCAAGGTGTGCGAACAAGAAAATGAGACCATCGAGCATGTCACCCTACGATTTATTAAAAGATTTGTATTCAGCGAATATCGGCTAACACCGACCGATATGAAAGAAGCATCTCTTGGCGGCGTTGTCACCTACATTAAATCTGTAGGCTGGCTCACGAGCTTGGTGCTTATCATCTTAGAAGGATGCGCAATGAGGCCTAGTGAGGTTTAAGTGTCGTGAGGTAACTCACCCTCCATGCGTTACAGGTGCCTTTCATACATAAAAGACACCTAAAAATGTCAAATAACTGACATATAAAACTCAAAAAAGGCTAAAAATAATTCATTTCAATACAAAATACATACAAAGATGGAAAATAGCATCAGAATAATTACAATATCTTTCTTATGTGAAAGACACCAAAAATTTAAATTTAAAACATAAAAAATAAATAAAACGCAGACACATTGGCACACAATGTAATGAACTAAACTATCTATTATGTTTGTCTTTAGTGGAGATCTACGTATAATACGCAAACCTTGAAGTCGGGTAAAAAAAGGGCCTAATCTAGTTGGGCTGTGATTAGTAGAAATATGTATATTTTATGGTCGCCATCTATAACGAAGTTTAGGCAGTCGTGCTTTGGTCTTTGTGATGAGATTTGATAGAACCCTGCTTTTAATAGTTTTCGGGATAATATTGTAGGTAGAAAACTACACTATTTTGAGAACAAAATAAGTAAATATTTGATGAAATAATTGGCAGTATATTATAAATACTAAAATATCGAATGCATAGTGAATTAGTAGCCATTTTTATACATATGCTAGGCTTTTTTTTAATTATATCTAGAATCCAGTCCGTTATAACCTAACAGATGACAAATAAATATTTAAATAAATCTATAGATGTATGTAATAATTACTAAAATATTGAAAGCATATTAAATTAGTAGTCACATATATTACTTGAAGGTGAAAGACAATACAAATTTGCTATTATACCTATTATATTAGAAAATACTGATGAACTATGATCAATTTTTCATTAATACTAGCGTTTCAATACAATTAATCCAAGTTAATTTTAACAAAAAACATACACATAATCCCAAGTTGGCCATAAATAAAGGGTTATAGAGGTAGATATTTTAAGAAAAATCAATAGATCGAGAGGTCGACACGATACACCTTCGTCTCCTGATTTGCTTTACCAAAACTCGAAGCCGCTATTGCGATACCTACCTACTTAACCGCAAAATTATATTTCTGGCGTAGATCTTTTTTGTATTTAGGTAAAAACAGTATTAAGTCCAAAAATTAACTATTGCACATATAGTTATGATTCCATTTTAAACGTCACGTCACGCGCGAACCCGGCGAGATAAGTGTCATACATCTGTAATTTTTTTGTATCATTGTATTTATACACATGTTATATGGGGGATGTTATTTCATATTGGATATAACAAAGAATAATTAACAGTGTAGCCATTTAGGGTGACAAGTTGCCAAAATGATGATTTTTTTTGTCTCTATGAGAGTGTGACGGCGATTTTCAATAAAACGCCAATTTTTAACGACTTTTTATAGGTGAAAAATTTTTTGTATTCATAGAAACATATCAATATTTTCATACACGTCTTATACAGTAGATAGGAAAAAATAACAATAATTATTTTTGTTGTTATTAGGTACCCCTCATGGAAACGCGGACGTAGAAAGAGTATTTTCAAATAAGTTGAATGTAAAAAAAAAAAAACAAAAATAATAAAATGAGTATTGAATTATTGAGGGGCATATTGGGACTTAATTTATATTTTAAAACATAAATAAATATTGATATTTAAATTATGAAATCAGCGAGAAACAATTCATAAAAATGAATAATATTTATAAAGATGCATCAAAAACCAGGAAAAATTATATCAAGTTCAGATTCAGACGGAGAATCATATTAAAACAATTTTTTTATTAAATATTTATTCTTTGCGTATTATGCTTTTTTCCCCAAAAACACATTTTTTTCTTTAATATTAACAGTTATCCGACCCGAATATCCCAAAAAAAATCTGTAGGAGCAAAGTGGTGACTTTTCATACTGCTCGATAGCGACTTTTTACTTTGTTACTCTAGCAGCACTGATAGTAAGTCAGTCGCCTCCCATTGTCTCCGGTGTTTAGAAGTTAAGCGCTACTATTATATGAATACCAAAAGCTAAGTGTTGTCAGCCAAAACATAAGTATGTAGGGTCCCATTACAATTAGAAAAACACAGCTACGTCATCATTTGCCAAAGAAATTAATTGGTTACCGCCGCCTACTGGGGGTTTAGTAAAGTATTAATTTTATAGGAAATATTGTTTTATACCTGATAACTTAGTCACTTTTTATTTATTTATTGATATTTTATAGATATGTACTCGAAATTCAAAATAATGGTTATGACGTAACGGTGTTCTTCTAATTATAATCAGAACCTACCTATTTAACGCTTTACTTAACTTATTAACAAAGTAGGTACTCATTTTTAAATAAAAAGAAATGGCTGTGTTCAATTACTTTTTAACATTTTATCGCAATTGAGCACATAATGTTGGTAGACGTATTCTATACTTGCCGTTGTTTAGGTACTCGGAATTACTAAGTAGGTAATTGACTTAATTGCCTAACAAAAATTGTACAGATTTATTCCACATTTTTAATAAAACATATACCTTTTAATATCGATACCTTTTCGGCAGACTATTTATTATTAGGGTCATTTGAACAAATGAGGCTTACGTTACTCTGGTAAAAAGTATCGATATAAAGATATTTTACTTACTACCTACAATATAAAAAACAATTACTCATTCTCATTACAATCCAATATAATGTACCTCTGCACATTTAACAAAACAACAATACTTTCAATTGTTTAAATGAATACATAATTTTTTTATTTCGTTTTATTCTATGATCAAAAATATGTGAAATTCCAATTTATTTCCTTATACTCCTCTTGAACGGTTTTTGATAAAAAAAAAAAAACAATAAATTTAAGGATAAATACAATATTTATTAATAAATATGCGCCTTAAAAGGTATGTGGGAATGGGAGGAAATTAAAATCGTAGACGTAAAAGTTGTAAAAATTGTTAAAATTGGTTTCCACCCCATTCCAAATATTTTTTCACCTTCGTACGATGGTATGTGTACGGGATCTAGTGGTTGATTGGGGCGGTATCGAATGGGGTGCTGGGCGTACTATTTCTTAGCAATCTTCTTTACTAATTAAAGGATGTTTCGGAATGTAATTACATATGAGAATAATTAATTGTTCTTTAATGAGTAATCTAAGTACCTACCTCTCCGATACTAAATACTATATGGATTATAGTACATACCTATTAGAATTGTTTTTTTATACTTAACGTCTACACTTCTCGAGGCAGACCATCTAACTGATACTGAGGATCTTCTTGCAGTTCATACCACCGCTACATTAAATAAATTTGAGCATAATGTAATAAGCAGGGAAACCTTAGAAGAAGTGGGGATTTTTGAGGATTTTTGTAACGCACATGTTTTCAAGCAAAGTCAGTTTTTTTTTTTAGATAGCGGTAGCACACCCAGCATGACTTTTCTGTCCAAAAGTTTTGATGTACGAGGCGGCCTTTGCGCTATTTTCGCAAAGGCCGTGTCGCGTCTTTTATTTTTGTATGACAGACACATTTCTAATCACAGCAACGCCATTCAAATAACGATGACGCTACATTGTATGTATTTTAAATGGGGAATCTCAACTGTGACCTCCGCCAAAAATACTACAAATATCGGTTCAAGAAAAAATGGGAACATAAAAATTTGTCGGCGGAAGGTACACAAACTATGCGTTTTCATTAATAACATATTTATTTCTTAATTAATATGAGCATATAATACATAAAAAATAAGAAAAAAGTGTGATCCTCATTGAAACATAGATAAAAAATGCAATATTTTTGACGTAGGAAAAAGCCATTCATATATAGTTAAAATACTCGACTACAACTAGACAGAATTTGTGCCCGAGTGATCACAGGCATCCTGATTGGTCATTGACAAGTACAAAAACATCTCCATATCATGGAGTTGTCAGGATCCGCATTCTGCAGGGGGTGCGAACAAGAAGATGAGACCATCTTACGTATCCTCTACTATTGCCCAACACTCTCATTTATTAGAATATTTGAGTTCAGCGAGTATCGGCTAACACCGATCGATATAGGAGAAGCACTTCTTGGCTACGTTGTCAAATACATTAATTCATTTTGTATGACGAGAACGTTTCTATTCACGGTAATGCCATTCAAATAATATTGACGTCACAGCATATTTTAAATAGGGAATCTCAACTGCGGCCATTGCCAAACAAACATACTACAAATTTTGGTTAAAAAAATGAAAATATAAATATTTGCTTGTGGAAGGTACACAAACTATGTGTTTTCGTTAATATTTATTTCTTACTTAATATGAGCATACAATACTATGGCTACACAGAAAGATAGGAAAAAAGGTTGTTTTCTTATTGAAACATACAGAAAAAATGCAATATCTTTGACGCAGCAATAATCCTTTCATGCATAATCAAATACTTGACTACGAATGGGCCATTGCCAAGTATGAAAGCATCTTCATGTAATGGGACTATCAGAATACGCACTCTGCAAGAAATGAGAACAAGAAGATGAGACCATCGAGCATGTCACCCTACGATTTATTAAAAGATTTGCATTCAGCGAATATCGGCTAACACCGACCGATATAAAAGAAGCACCTCTTGGCGGCGTTGTCACTTACATTAAATCTGTAGGCTGGCTCAAGAGCTTGATGCATATCATCTTAGAAGGAAGTACAATGGGCCCTGGTTGAGGCTTAAGTGTCTTGAGGTAACCCACCTTCCATACGTTACAGGTGCCTTCCATGTATAAAAGACACCAAAAAATTCAAATAACTGGCATAAAATGAGCACAGCTCAAAAAACGGCTAAAAATAATTCATTTCAATACAAAATACATACAAAAATGGAAAATAACATCAGAATAATTACAATATCTTTCTTATGTGAAAGACACCAAAAATATAAATTTAAATTTAAAACAAAAAAATAAGTAAAACGGGGATACATTGGCACACAATGTGTTGAACTAAACTACCTATTGTGTTTGTCTTTAGTAGAGATCTACGTATAATACGCAAACTTTGAAGTCAGGTAAACAAAGGGCAGAGTCGTCTAGGTATCTAGTTGGGCTATGATTAGTAGAAATATATGTTTTTTATGGACACCACCTAAAACTAACTTCAGTGACTCGATAGAACATCGCTTTTAGGATGGTAGGATGGTAAGATTTGGTAGAATCCTGCTTTTTAATGGGATTTGTGCATAGAAACCTGTAATAAATTACCTATTTATAGAATCAAGCTAAGAATTCAGAATAGGTACTATCTATAAAAGTTTATAGAGGTACACATACTTTAAGAAAAATCAATAACTGTATGGCGCCAAGAGATTGACACGATACACTATTATCTCGTGATTCGCTTTACCAAAAATCGGAACCGTTATTTTGATATGTACCCTAACATTGAAATTATATTTCTGGCGTAGAGTTTTTTTATATTTTGATAAAAATAGTATTAAGTCCAAAAAATTTACTATTGTACATAATATATAGATACGATTCCATACCACAGGTTATGCGCGAACTCGACGAGAGTTCATCGGTTAAGTGTCATATCCCTGTATTTTTTTGTATCGTGGTATTTAGATACACATTATATGAGGAATATTATTTGATGTTGAATGTAACAAGTCAATTAGTCAGTAGTCTTCAGCAGTTAGATGTTTAGAGGTGCTACCATATAAATACAAAAAGCTATGTGTTGTCTGCCGAACTATAAGTATGTATCTATTTAACGCCGCCACCACCTAGTAAACGTTCTTAACTGATTAACAGAGTACTCATATTTAGATAAAAGATGACTGTTTTGATTTACCTAATAACATTTATCCGCAATTTGATACATATTGTTGGTAGGTGTATGCAATGCTTTTACCTGCTGTTTGTAGCTGGTAACAGAGGGTGGGAGGGGCAAGTTGTACTATGTCCTGGCGTTGGGAGCGGACATGTGATCTCTGTTAATTTCGAAGTAAATTTGCATATCGATGGATTTTGCTTTTTATTGATCTCGACGTCTGGAAGCATAGATTAGGCTTCCATAGATTCTGCTGGATTGTCTCTGCTCTATGGTCTAGCAGATAGCGACGATGTATTGTATGCATGAGGTCCCCGGTTCGATCCCCGGCCATTTCAAACTTTTTTTTTCAGTAGAAAATATATATCAGTATGGGTGTATGTTGGGTTGACTAAGTAGAAGTGATAGAAACGATAATTAAAAGTATCTATGTGTAACAAGTTAGGTGTATGGTGGGTTGCCTAGGTTGTATGGCGGCATGTAGCTCCGTGAGGTTGGGCTATGCAGATGGTATGTAGTTAGTAATTCTTGCACCATCTACTGTCCAGTAAGTTTGACAGATGTTGGCAACACTGGATTGACTGATAACGGATGTTAGGCTAGGTTGGCAACACTGTTAATAGATGACATGATTGTTGATTGCTGACGAGCGAGAACTGGCGTGTGACCTTGAAATAGACAAAAAGTGGCAGAATGGACCTTAGCGATTTCCCATGTTAATTCACATAAGAGCTGCGCTTGAACTGTTGCTGCTCCTTTACTAACGATACTAATATTGCAGATGATCACGGATCCAAGCGTGCTTGTAGATTAGATTGGGAGTTGGACGTTAATTGTCCTTGTCCACCGCGACCTTTTCAGATCTATTGTGGGACTCCGTTTGTTTTAGAGTATGTCGACTAGCTTGGTCTTTTTTATTAGACTTAGTTGCTTTGACAGTGGCTTTCGCATGTAGTTGCATGAATTTGTCTTTTCTTCGCCGCACAGGACGTGGAATGATGCTTCCTCTTCTTCTTCTTCTTCACAGAACCTGCACAAAGTTGCTTCTTCTGCTGGATTGATGACACTCATGTGCCTTTTAAGGCGACAGTGTCGGATAAGAAGACCTACTGTTATTCTAACGATTTAACGCTTTTGATCCAGTAAGTATTTCGTGAACTTGGCCGATGGTTCCTTGAAGAAGTGTTTGACCTGTCTTAGTCTTGGTCTTGCTCCACCATTCCTGAGACGATACTAATATTGCAGATGATCACAGATCCAAGCATTCGCGCCACATTCGTGTGTTTACTATGTTACACGAGCCACAATATTTTTGGATAATGACCCTTTTTCAGGCCATCTATTTAAAATTATTTAGTGGGGATCACTAATAAATAAAATACAGAACATATAAATATATTGAGAGCTTTTGGCCTTTTCGAGTTAACTACACTTTCGTCTACAAAATAGTTCAAATTGTATACAGTATAAACAAGGCAAGTGGAACAAAGTCTATATCAATAAAATCTAACTCCATATTAATACATTCAAAATATGCACAAACAAGATGAGTGACATTTATACCAAAACATGATCATAACATTGTGTTCAATTGCTAATAGTGTGTCCAGATAAGAGACAAATAACTTATTTTGTTAAATATATTTGGTGTGATTCCTAATAGTATATATTTTTGTCTAAACAAGATTAAGTCCAGAACACTTATTTTTGTTGAATGTATTTGTTGAAATACTTCAATATTTTGCCCAAGCCATTTAGTTTGTTTTGCCTAGAGTCGTCTCTGGCCTTTCTTGATTGTTCCGAAAACGACAAGGTGATTACTTCACCCTTTCTTTCCGCGATGCAGCTAATCTTTCAAAACCAGTAGAGGGGTGCCTGAAAGGGCGAAAACAATAGCTATAGCTGAAAATAGCTTGAAAATACTTACAAAACGTGCAAACAGAAAGATTTATTAAAACTATGTTAATCAAGTGCTACACGTGATGAATTTCACCGTTATTATCACAATCTACCTGTATCCAATAAAGTTAAAGACACGGTTGTATCCAACAAACTGGATTATTAATTTTAATTGGTCAGTATTTCGACACTTTATTCTGTAATACTTACGTATCATAAACAAAACTGGAACAATTTTCCGAACACTTCTCTGTAGAATTATTAATACACCAATGATTGACTGGTGGAGCCAAAAACACTATACTTAGTTGATGCCAGGAGACGCCAAATTTGACTAGAAAAATTATAAAGCACAACCATAACTGCCACCTTCCCAAAACACCTGTACATTTTTGTATAATATCTATTTGATCTTCTTCATCTTTTGATGGTCCGTTCGTGCTTTCTGTTTTACCATTTTGCACTGAAAAAAAAAAAACAGATTTGTGTCATTGAGAACAAAAAATTAATAAAAATGTTTGCCTAATTCATACAAGGGACAATAAGAAATTAGGGAGGCGTAGAAGAGCCACAGGGTAGATATGTATCCTTCGAAAATCCTAATATTTTGGTCCCAAATACCCTGGGACGTTTCAACAAAGGGTGCGGCAAGTCAAGGGGGCGGTGAGCGACGATAAAAAAATACTAATTTAATTATTTATTAGTACTAACTTATTGGTAAATATATTATCATTATATTACTTGGATTTAAAAATGCATTTAACAAGTGTAACTGGAAATAAACAAAACAACATTGACTTTAAAAACGCATATCACTTCGCAATCAGTCAAGAAATAATTTTTTTAACAAATTTTAACTCATCATTAAAAACCTAGATCACAAGCGTGTATCGCGACAATGCCCCGACTTGTAAATCGTCGATTGACCGGTTGTGTCTGCGATCTTCTGGCAATTAGACGGACAGGAGGGGTATAGCGTCGGTGCGACCGGTTTTTGTCAGGTTGCAGGAAAATAATCGTGTATTCCCCTTGCTAGGGATGCGCTCATAGGAAGCGTTCATTGAAAAGCAAAAAAAAAAGGAAAAAAGGAAATCAAACCATCAAATGAAACGTGACGCTTAACAAAAAGCCAAAAAACATTGAAAAGAAAATCATTGATGTTAATTGAAACATCGATATTAACAAATAACATCGGATAAACAAAAATCGATGTTAACTAATAACATCGGATTAAAAAACATCGATGTTGAACATCGATAATCGAAACCTAAAAATCGATGTGTTTTAAACATCGATACATCGTGCGCATCCCTACCCTGAGCCTATAAATCCCCGATAATTTGTACTATAATATTATCTTTAAACGTCTCAATCTAAATAACTGAAAATAAAGTTTTTGGTCCCTAATTTGTGATCGATTCTGTGATGGCTAGCCAATAAAAATATTTCAAAAGTAAATAAACTTAATATTTTCATTAGCACGGTTAAAAATTAAAATAGTACATTTATGTTGTTTTAATATTTGTTTTGCAAAAAACGATTTATTGCTTAATTCTATTTTATTTAAAGTGTTTTTATTTTGCAAATGTAAAGCATTTACTACATGCTACATGCGAACAAGTGCAAACTTGTATTTTTGAATTGCATCACCTTATTTGTTTAACAGATGTGTGAAATATAACAATTTTTTTTTGCAGAAAAAACAGTCGATCTGTTAGATTCCTCGATAACGTTTTACTAAGTTTGGTATACAGGTGGGTATTTATAAGAGAACGGTTCAATTTTTTTTAGTTAAACCGGTTCAGAGGAAGGGGGTGAAAAGGGGGTTATTTAGCAAAAATTTTTCTTAAATAATCGAGAAATATATCGTATTCTGGGTTTTTTGTTATACAGGTTTTACAGCCTATATGAGATTTAAACAAAAAATTCGATTTAGGGTAAAAAAGAATGGGGGTACAAATTAAAATCGAGTGATAGGTGTTTTTAGGGGTTTTCAGGTATACAGATTCTGATTTTATAATATTTAGAAACTTAAAAAAAATGAAAGGAGGTATTGCTAACATAAGTTTTTGCTTTTTAAATTCTTTTAAAAATGTTACCCCCAATTTTTTAAAGGGTTTGGGGGAGGGTAACGTTTAAAATCTGATGTTATTGTATGTTTCTTATATTTTTGGGGTCATAGAATCCATTTTTTCAAATTGAGGATGAGAATACAGATGATCCACGTAGAGTAAGTGAGCCCGAAGAACGTAGGTACTCTCGAGGGTAAGCCGGGGCAGAAGTTGGAAAGGCTTCTGGTAGGAAGAGAATGGGTAAACGTCAAACCACGTCTGACGACTTCTTCATGTTGTTCATTTGTACAGTAGTCAAGTCGACCTCTAAGTAACTTTCCTTTCTTTTTTATATATATTTTTTTATTTTTAACATTTGATAAGGTATCATCAGAATTGCGTAGCACCACTTTTAATGGTCGATTTCCGTTCTTGTTTTAACTATAGACAGATCTTTTTGACAAATCTCATTAACAATTTCTTTAACAGTATCCAAATCAGTTTTTTGCCGAGAAGCTTCAGGAATATTGAACACTATGACATTGTTAGCTTGGCTTTGCCTCTCGTTGAATATGTTTTCTTTAGTTATTACAGAAGGGCGATTTTTTAGATTGGTAATATCTTTCTGGAAGATCATTAATTTTAGCATTCAATTCAGGAATTTTATAAAGTAATTTAGAGCCTTCTTGACAATGCTTGTAAAATAATTTTAGCAGTATTTTGCCCCTCAATTCCATAACTCTTATCTCTGATGCATTAGGTCAGTGCACTCTTTATGCAGTTTCCTTTGACAACTATCACATGCGAGTCTCATGTCATCTTTAAACGAAGTATTACATTTAATCACATACTTTGATTTTCTGTATGTGCATTTAATACAAACCATTCTAGATAAAATATAAATTAGCACGCTACTGGTATACAGACAGAGGAAAGTATATCAGACATATAAAACTGGAAGAACAAAGCAGATCAACAAAATTAAGCCGCATAGCGAGGTGATATTTGACACTGTGGCGCCCACACGTGCATATCGAAATGCGCTAAAAAGGAACATCAAAATTAAATTTAACACTTATTACATTCAACTACGACACCTTTTAATTTAAGAAAATCACTTAAAAATTATTTTTGATAAATATGCAGCTGAAACAAATGTTCCAATAATAATAATACTTATTAAAATAGCGCGTTATTAATAAAAAATAATGTGACTTATCGTAGTACGCCCGTGGGTAACCCAATGAACTGGAGGGGGGTAGAATGCCAATGTACATGTTGTACTATTAGAACAAGGTGCGACTCGATGGGCGCAGCCATTTTTATTGTGTATCTCACTCGGGACTATTTATAATAACCATTTTCTGTTTCACATTGTTATTGTTCAATCCACAAGCTGGTGGATCAGACAATAACAATGTGAAATAGAAAATGGTTATTTTAAATACTCCCGAGTGAGATGAAAAATAAACTATCTTCGCCCATAGAGTCGCACATCAAGTTTATTGACAAGCATTCTACCCCACTCCAGTTCATTGGGGTAACCTGACGTAGAATGCTCGAAATTGACAGTCTGGCGTCCAAATTGTCATGCGCACCGACCATTTTTTTCACCCAGAAATTAGGAGTAGGGTTCATTAGGTTCTTTCGTTCGTCCCATTGGTGTAGGAATGAACTACACCAACGTATACTAAACCTTTCGTTTGGCCCGGTGTAAAACCCACTATACCTTCCTGTCGGCAATGTGGTGTCCACTGGTGGATATTTTCTCCACCAGCTATTTAACAGGAGTAAATTACACTCGACGATGTGTATAAGGAATAAGAAGGATGTAAATTAGGGTAAATAAGGTGGTGTAACTGGTGTAATTTACACTGGTGTACACTTCACCAATAGCGAACGAAAGAACCTAATAATATCAAGGTCGGTGATATCAGACACCACTTTTTGTGAAATTTTCTCCTATTATTAGGTTCTTTCGTTCGTCTCACTGGTGTAGGAATGAACTACACCAACGCACACCATACCTTTCGTTTAGCTCGGTGTAAAATCCACTACACCTTCCTGTCGGTGATTTGGTGTCCACTGGTGGATATTTTTTCCACCAGCTTTTTAGCAGGAGTGAATTAAACTCAACATGAGTATCAGAAATAAGGAGGAAGTAAACTAGGTAAATAAAGGTGGTGTAACTGGTGTAATTTACACTAGTGAACACTGCACCAACAGCGAACGAAAGAACCAATTGTATAGTAGAGGCAGAAGTTGGAAAGGCTTTTGGTAGTAAGAGGGGGAGTAAACGTCAAACCACATCGGACGACTTCGAGAATTTTGCGCTAATGTTTATCTGCCAGTGCCGTTTCATAGAATAAGTAATTTTAAATTGTTACCGGCAGAACCAGACAAACGCATGTATTTATGGACTAGAAATAATTATTAAACAAGTATTATAATATCCCATATCTACAAAATTTTAACAGCCATTCACAATTTATTAAACTATTTACCCGAAATTGTTATTAACATCTATAAAATCCTTTTCTACGCCAATGTATCGCGTCTACTTCGGTTAGCTCAGCCGCAAAACTGTAAATTTCTGTGTATGAAGTGGGGAACTGCGAAAAGCCTTTCCAACTTCTGTCCCTGCTATATTCCGATACAGAACTACAGAACTAGATGGACCTTGCTTGGTAAGCAGAACAAGAACCGCTGCAAGGCGACAGGAGCTAACACTGCTGTGTTAAAAGTGCTGTTGCGTCTCTTTCATCGGAGGCGCTGGTAAATGTGCTTCACTAAATTACATGTGATTCAGACGTACAGATACTGTTCTGTGACAGATACATTATACATTTTAATCGCCTTACGCGGTCGCTTGGTTCTTGTCTCTTATCTCGGTCTCGCCTTCCCAAATGGTACCTTAAATAAAACCACAAAGGATACTGTCCCAGAGCCTCAATATGATTGTTTTGATATTATCGACCCGTTAACCTGGTCTGGCAATCTGGCATATTACAGAATCAAATCATCGAACTGTTAGTTCAAAATGATTGTTTACATGGACGCTGCCACACGCCCCTAAGAAATTATTTTAACGGCGCCCATGACCGTATTGTACAAATGAAAATAAGTATTAAGTTTCAATTGTGCATTTAGATAGTGGCAGTAGTTTTTATAATTTTTTTTTAAATTTTTTTTATTATTATTGCCCATTTTATGTAATTTTTATAATTTATACATTTATATTATAGAATAGCTGAAAGTTTCTTGGGCGAAAATATGAAGATTTAACGTAAAACGCTTGCATAAAATATGCAAATTTATAGAGATATAATAAAGGTGTTTTACCTATTACAAAATTCGATAATTTCAAATTCTAATATTTTTGTTTGTCAAGTATAATTGTAGTAAGAAAAATGAATAGTACAACTATGGTAGATTTTCAAACATTCGTTAAACAATAATGTGGCCGTGAACCCAAATGTACTTAAAAATGTTATTATTTTGTATTGTTAATGTACTCGTTCTAATTTTAATTTTATATTTATTTATCCAGCAAATAATTGTATGTATGTTTTTATTTCAAGCATTATCATATCTAATTCCATTCTATCAAAGTTCCAGGACAAATGAAGTAGGTACCTAAAATGTGGCTTTACAAAGATTGGAAGAAAAACATAAAAATTCACTCCATATAATGTTGTTCTAAGATGATTTTCAGTTATCTTAAACAGATCAACAATCGGTTATTAAAGTTTTGATTTTGATCCAGTCAATCTCCGAAAGAATTACGATATCTCTGCTTGTTACATAACTCGAGTACCTATAATTCAAAGCTTTGGCGGTTGTCATTTAATAATACCTTAAAGTCCAAATTGAGATCATTCATTTCCTCAATTATGTGGCCGCTAAAACAAATAAACCTATACTTATATCAAGATTAATCTAAGATTGTAGTTGATTATTAATAGTTGTTATCGTCGACACTTTCGATTTATATCTAAACAGTAGGGTGAGTTCTCCAGTGTCGGTCACTTTAGAACGAACTTCATGCTTTCTGGCTTTGGTATTATCATTATCAAGGGTAACACCCCAAGAAAATTTGGAAATCATGTGTCTAAATTTGTAAGGAAACAACAAAATGTTCTCAAAAAGTATTCTTACCTCGTGTAGTATTTGGAAAGATTATTTAACAATGTAAACATAACTTTTATACACAATACGCGTTGTTTCTGTAAGATGAAGGCGAACTCACTCTTCCAATTTTTGCTACTATTTAACCATTTTTTTATATATTATATTGACAATATATCTATTTTATGTCCCTTATCAAAGTGTCTTCAGTACAATTTTGTTCGATGTTGATTGCAATATAATACAGTACTCGTCTAAAGTCATTTGCCTTTTAACAATATACGCAACATTCTCGTTATACCTATTAGAAACGAGATGCATTTTTTCAATTACGATTCTTGTAACGTCAAGGAAAAACCTGGCGTCTTCTTTCTTTTAGCTAAATAAAGAATAACAGGAAAAACCGACACATTAATTGATTGGTTGTAAATATATTCATGAGCAATCGATGTTCTAATTTTTTTTCCCTTTCACAAGACGTATTTTATATAAACGGTTTCTAAACTGGTTTTACCAAGTAAACGTTAAAAGCAGAAAAAAAAATTGAGAGCCACTATAGAAATCAGATAAATAGGTAGTTTCTTATACCGTGTGTCCCATAGATTTCTGGTCAGTTAATATCTAAAATATTTGACAAGATAAAATTTAAAAAATGTGGAGTATATGGGATGAAAAAGTTTTTTATATGGTGAACTTAAATCAACCCCTTGACAAACCATTCCCTAGAAACCACATCTAATATTAATTTTTCAAATTAGTGTGATATATACGATGCAATTTTGTAACCTCATTTCAGCAGGATATCCTACTCGTTTTTTTTTTAGACATTCATCGTCAAAATTATAAAAATTAGACTGACAACATGGGAATTATTATTTCATTAGATAACACCCACATTTCTGGTGCTATTCTGGAAGGAACTTTTTAGAATTTAACAGTTTCTTACAGTGATAAATAGCAAAATGTTATAAAATAACATTACTACTGGCTGACATGTTATTAGATGACAGAGAATTTTGTATGGATTTTTTTATGATATTCATGATTTAGATGTACTATTTGCTTTTTGAAAAGAAATTAAAACAGAGAATTATACCATTACCATTTTCTTTAAAAAAAATTTTAATAAGAAATTACTTTTATTTATTGTTTAAAACAAAACCAAAGAAACTACCTGAATTTAATCATGCGTGTTTCATATAACAGTTTTGAAAAATAATTAGAAGAATCATAACATTAACTTTTGTTATTACAAAAAATATCAAAGCGAAAGTATGTCAAAGTGACGCAGAATCATGAAATCGATCACAATTTATTATTAAGCAAATATTCTTGTTTTAAATTTTAAATCAGTGACGATTCTGTCAAACTAATAATTGTAACAATATAGGTAATTAAAAATTAATGATTCAATTATAAATATTGAGCCATAAAAAAATTATACCTAAGATGTTAGCGCAATATTTAGAGTGGGGTTCAAATCCCGGGTGAAGCCAAATTTGTATTTCTTTAAGTTTATTTTAGTTTATAATTAGTAAAGATCATAAATTCAAATATTATGGTTAATTATTTTTTTTTTAATATTTTATTTTGTTTTAATAATCTATAAATTATTTGTCTGGCGCTTCAATCTAGTTGTTTACAAGTTTAGTTAATGACAGTTGTCAAATATACCTGATTGTAAGTTGCATAAGTTTAAAGTACTCCTTTCGCCAAATACTGATGGAAATGAACAAGGAGTATTATCGATCGAGTGCTTGGTGTAAAGTCGTGTTTCTTCGCTACCGTAAAGTGGTGGAACAATGAATTTCAGATTGGTCGATTTTCCTTAAATGAGCTCCCAAGTCAAAAATGGCAGTTACAGAAAAAAAATTGATCTTATTCAAAACATAATTAAAGAAGAGCGGTATATTACTGTCAGAAACGTTAACGGCACTTTATAGATTGGTGTAAATGCAGTTAACACTATTTTACACAAACATCCATAAGCTCTGTTCTCAGTGGATTCCCCACAAATTGACTTTAGGTCAAAGAGAAGACCGTGTGAGATTGTGGAGTGGGTTAACTTTCATTTAGCTGAAATCAGTTACTTAGAAACTGTTGCCATGGTAACCGTTGCCATGGAAACCAGTAAACAAACCAAAATTCCGTGGTGAGGAAATGCCTAGTTGCTTTAATTTAGCTAAAACCAGTTACAAAGAAACTGTTGCCATATTTATGGACACTTCTCATGGTAGCGGAGTAAACAAAAACCTAAATCTCGTGGTGAGAAATTGCGTAGTTGCAAAGTTATAAATGATTTAATTTAGCTGAAATCAGTTTCGGAGAAACTGTTGCAATGAGGATACTTATCATGATAACTAGTACTAGTAAACAAAAACCCAAATCCCGTGATGAGCAAATGCATAGCTACCAAGTTATAGATAATTTAATCTCACTTTAGTTTAGCTGAAATCAGTTAAGGAAAAACTGTTGCCATATGGACACTTGTCAAGGTGACGATTAAACAAAATCCCAAATCACATGGAGAGAAAACGCGTAGTTGGAAAGTTATAGATAATCTAATTTAACCGAAATCAGTTACAAAGAAACTGTTGCCAATGTTGCCATAGGGATACTTATCATGGCAATAAGTAAAAAACCCAAACATCATAATTATTAAATGCGCAGTTGCAAAGTAATATACGATTTAATTTGACTTTAGTTTAGCTGACATTAGTTGCGGCGAAACTGTTGCCACGGTGATACTTATCGCGGTAACGAGTAAAAAAGCTAAATCCCGTGGTGAGAAAATGCGTAGTTGCCAAATCATAAATGATTTAATTTCACTTTAGTTTAGATGAAATCAGTAACGGGTAAATTATTGCCATAGGAACACTTGCCATAGTAACGACTAAACAAAAACCCAAATCACGTGGTGAAGAAATACGTATTTGCCAAGTCATAGATAATTGAATTTAAATTTAGCAGAAATCAGTTAAGACATTGTTGCCATAGAAATACTTGTCATAGTAACAACTTCAAAACTTCAATTTCGTGGTAAAAAATGCTTTGTTGCCAAGTTATAGTTTATTTAATCTAACTTTCTCTTGCAAGCCAGTATGTAGCTTTTATTATTAGGATATAGGTACAATCAATCTCAAGTCATTTGAGCATTGAGAAATTAGTCAGTCCCAAAATCCAGTGACCTTCTACAATGTGCCCTGGATCATATTTTTTTACCGAACTTGGATTAATTAACCTTAAATAAATCATATAAAAACTCACATATTTACAAAGGGTCGATCGGGCGCCAAAAAAAAAGACAATAAAAATAAATATCAGTAACCTAATATTTTCACAATTGACGTTTCGAAATCCGCGCGCGCAACATTTCCCCATAACTGATTTCATCTAAACTAAAGTTAAATAAAATTCTCAATAACTCTGCAACTATGGGGTAGTTCGCTCAATGGTAGAGTCTCTGCATGTGGATCCAAGGGTCCCGGGTTCGAATCCCACCGTTGGCCGGGATTTTTTCATTTAATTTAATTATTTATAATTAATTCTGATGCCTTGGTAGGATTCCCCACTCGACCATTTACTGTTGGGTTCTAATTAACAGTGCTGTTCCTAAAGTGGCGCTGGGAAACAGTAACAAAGTCTACACAGAACACGAAGCGAAATAACTCTGGTAGTTGAAGCCGATGACACACCAAAAAAAAAAAAAAAACTCGGCAACTACGCATTTCCTTACCACGGAATTTGGATTTTTGTTTAGTCTTTACTATGACAATCGTCCCTAAGGCAACCTTTTCACCATAACTAATTTTAGCTAAATTAAATGTTCAATAACTTGACAATTACGCATTTCCTCACCACGAGATTTAAGTTACTGGGCATGTTCCACTGTAGCACTTGGAGAATAGATGTTAAATCAAAATGGTACACTACAGTTGGTTTGCCTCAAGTTCTCCAAAAGGTTCGCGAAAAACGTCCAAGTGGAAGTATTTTTTTTAGTTTATATTCAGTATAAAATATAAAAAAGTTCGTATTGTAGGTAGATTTTGCAAATTGTGTTTGGATTTGGAACCAATTGCCTGAGTTTTTTTGGGAGAGGGGCAGGATGTATCGAAAGATGAAAATCCTACTGCAGCTGTCTTCCAATTATGATTGGTCTATCAGCTTGGTGTTTTCAACGACCTAATCATGGATACGGATCGCAAAGCATTGTTTGATTGTTTAACAAAAAATAATTATAGCTATCGACGTCAAAATGAGTCGCTTCAGTGCTACTTTAAACAAAGTTATAACCAAAATATTGATAAAAATATACCCAGTAACACAAAAAAATCAAAATCTTATATATATAGACAATTTATGACAATCTGTGTGGAACGCAACTAGAAAATAGCAGCGAAAGACTAGCATTAGGTAATTCTGAAAGACTGGCCATTCAATATGCGAAAAATTGATGGTGGAGATTACAAGGAGGACGTTATTAAAACCATATGGAATACTACTGCAAATTTATTATTAAATTTCTTCCTCTCACTTTGCCGAATTTTAATTTTTTAACCTTTCACTTTGTTCGTGAAATAGTCTAATAAAATACCATTCGTGATTGAATTTATCTTATAAGTCTGCCTTTTATTTCTCGTATGCAAAATATAATGTGATATAATGGTATCTTCTCTACCCGAGCTGACCTTAGGCACAGGTATTGCCTGAACGCATACAATATCACGTGTACTCTTGTTGGGAATTGTGTTATTGTGTTATATTTTTCAATAATATTCAGTTTTTGTTTTCAAGACTCGAAATTTTGAAAGGCTCGAATCGAGACCGAGAATTTTTTTTGAGAAAGACATCGATGCTTAAGACCAGAGATTTCTCGTGTCGATTCACAAACTACTATTTTTTTCAAGATACCCTGCAAAACGAACCAATTTGGGACACCCTATACACCTGCACTGCTTTTATAGAAAGCAGAGTAGGCCATTTCAAGTTTCATTTCACTTTGACTTTTAAAAACTTGTAATATTAATTTTTCTGTATTATTTTGTTTAGCTTCCACCGGATGGGCCAATTGGTTCTCATCATGTCGAATTCGAATCGATTTTAGGTGAAGCATCCGGTTTCGTTAACTGGCTGAATTGGACTGTACTCTCAGGCCTTGCTTAACGTATTGATTTATAACGATCTATTGAGTTCAACAATTTCCATTCAAAGTTAACAAAAAAAAATAATGATTGTAGTCTGAAAGGTAAATTCTGAATAATTCAAAAAGACAATCTATAAATAATTGCTCATTGTGTAAACAAAATTCATACAAGCAAGTTTGCAATTGAATTAAATGCATCAGTTTCCAATCATGAGTGAAATTTAGATTTGTTCCTCATAAAACCTTTGAAAAAAATTCATAAATTATGACAAAAATGTATTGTCAATTTTTTCAATTTGTTTGATATAATAAAGTACATAATACAGTGTTAAAAATAGGTATTCGTATAACATTAATAGAATAGAATACTTTTATTTAACTTTGTTATTTAGTGTTACATAAATTTATAGCAGGTCAAAAAAATACAGAATGAACAATCATAAGATTAAAAATTATAAACAACAATGAAATTTCTAACATACATATATTATATTATCTCAAACAATAAAATAAAATACGGAAATTCTTAAAACCTAATAGTACAACGATAAAAGTGTCTTAATTAAAATTCATTACTATATTCGCCTATTTTGCACAGTTTTATTTCTGAAACATTTTTAGTAAAAATCTGCATATACTGCGTTTGAATATCCACATCTGATGCATCTGAGATGTGAATTTTTTATCACGTGATAGAGGATTAGATTTAAATGTACTCGTAGATGTAATAAACAAACGCTCTAAACTTTATTGGTCACGTGATAAAATGACAATGACAAGTTAAATTTTACTTTTGAGACTAGAAATCAATCGAAATTTGAAATCTAAATAAAAATCTTTATTTTTAAATATGTAGGTTTTTTAATTGGGTCATAAATAAATAGTAATTTAATATTAAATATTTATTCTTATCTCATCATATAATTTTCTGGTTGATACAAGCGATTTTTTCTTAAAATTCTTTTTAGAATTATTGTATTTTGAATTGCCTGTGAGATATTAAACCCAGCTCCCCAAGCAGTAATAAAATAGGTATCTTATACAGTATCGGCTATCGAACACTTTCCAATACGCGTTGCACAAGCGCGTGTGAAAACTACAGAGCGAGCAGGAAACGAATGATATCAGCGATGCCAGTTTATACGGCCTAGCCAACGTTACAACGCGGTTGGGCCGTATAAACAGGCAACGCTAATATGATTCGTTTCCTACTCGCTCTAATGCTGACTTTCTGTAGTTTTCATATGCACTTGTACAAAACGTATTGGAAAATGTTCAGTGGCCGACACTAGTGTAAAATTTTGCATTAGTGATGTGTTTTGACCAGTGGATGCTGATGACGCCTAAATAATTTAGGAAACCTTTTCTATTTCTATATCTGGACAACCAGCATCTCAAAATACTCGAATTACGAAAAAATGTTTTAAGGTAAATTCACCCACTACCTCCTACTTTTAGAGGGGATGAAGTAACTCGTCCTTTGGGGGGTGAAATTTTTTTTGTCTAAAAATCCAAGTTCATTTACTAAGTCTAGTGGTTCTATATATAGAGTGGGGGTAAAGTAGGGGTGGGGGAAGTTAGGCAGACTGAAATCGTTTCAGGCGGGGTCTTTTCAGTTTTTTCTATCCCTTACCATTCAGGCGTCGCAGAGGAAGAGGGGGAAGTTGGAGGAGTGTGGGGGGAATTTGAGGAGTGGAGGGAAAATATTATTATTATTATTCTTAATTATTATTTAGGATTATAATATTATTTGACTGTATTATATGTATTTTTCTATTATTGTGTATTATGTATCTTTGGACTATGACCCGTAAGAAATAAATTTAAAAAATGTGTGGATATAAAATCAAAATATGAATAATGTGATCAATTAAGCATTGTTTATTAAAACCATTTTACCATAAATTCTTTGTGCGTCTTCTATCTCTTAAATGTTGTAATTAATGTAGGACAAAAGATAATAATATTTTGATTTTATGTTTCTCTTTGAAAATAGCGAACAAACAAAGCGGAAGATAAGTAATTTATAAAATATTTATGATATTATTTACATTTTTAAGAAATCCGTAAATGACATTTGAACAAATTATTTAAAGACAAAGATATTGTACTTTGGAATTTATATTTAATCAGTGAAATATATTGTAATTGTAATATATTTTAAATTACACTGCATTTTTAACTCACATTTTAAAATATATAAAAGAATTAAACTACTACTTAATTTTTTGGTAAGATACATTGGGGTCTATTCTGTAACAATTCCTTTATATTTAACGGCCTTTAAAAATATTTTCTTCTTTACTTCTGTCATTATTTAAACGGATCTTTAAAATACATTAGAGGACTATCTTAAAGAAATCTGTCTATATAATGACAGAAGTAAATTAACGAATAAACATATTTTTAAAGGCCGCCAATATTTTTAAAGGCCGTTAAATATAAAGGAATTGTTACAGAATAGACCCCAAAATCTACATTTCAAATTTTTACCTCTAAATTTGTTACCTTTAAAAATGTAACCTTTAATAACCATTACATTTAAAGGTTTATATACTGAAAATACTCCATACAACGAATAGCCGTTAGTGCAGTTAATTATGTCACGTCAGTGTTGTCTGCCATCTTGCTAATTTAAACAGCACTCTGCAGTGGCGTACCCACGGGACGGATAATAGGGATATGTTCCCCCAGGAAGTCCCAGTGTTACAGATGTTGGTAACATAAACGTCATGTGTTAAGTCATATATGCCAAAGAACGAATAAAGATCACTCTAGAACAAACTGTCCTATTATATAGTCGACCGAACCAACTCCTAAAGATCCATCCATTTTAATTTTATATTATATTTTATATTATAATAAAGTAATATAAAATAATACCCTGCCTGTCCGCAAACTCAAACACATCAAATTGATAAATGATCATAGGAAAAAATAAGAGTAAGAGACCTCTAATCGCTTTATAATAATTACTAAATCAAATACATCATACAGGTGTTAGAAGTAACTTAATAAATAAAAATGTAATTTGTCTCAAAATTGTTGGGAGGAGTTTTCGCAGCACTTTAAAAACGAGTTTTCTGCTTGCTTGTATCATCGTTAGGGTTGCCAGACGCCCCGCTTTAGGCGTATTTACCACGCTGACGAAATGCCACGCTTTTTAGGTAAATGTCACGCTTTTTAATATTTATAGCTCTATCTGGACCTGGTTTATAAAAATACAAGCTAAAGACCTTTATTTTTGGAAAAGCCCGCTAGAAGGACACTTGTTTACGAAAAATACTAGCTGCAGACCTTTATCTCTTAGAAATTTTACAAAGAAAGGACCTGATTATATAAAAATGCTTGGTATTCGGACCTCATCCCCTGTCGTCACCGTTGTCACTGGCAACACTAATTATTATCCTGGACTAAGCGAATAGATTTTGTTATATAAAATAGAATAGGTACTCAAATTTACAATAAAAATTTGTTCCATTTTGTTATCTTCCCCAAGATCCATATCTGGGTACGCCACTGTCACTCTGTATATTTAATGAATACAGCATAAAAGGATATTAGTTTTTTTAATCCATTCTTGTTAAAAATAATAACAATATGATTACTGTATCGTTACCCCCTTAGTAATCAAGCACTCCCCAAAAATGATGTCTCGTTTTATAGATACCAGAAATATAGCCATGCCAACTTTTGTTATGGACACCGGGTATACCTAAACAGTTTTTTATCGAATGCTTCTTTTTACTAAACTTTCTTTATTAAAATAGAGTTTATACGACAATTTATCGCATATCGAATTTCTGTACGACAATACACACTTAACAACTGATTTTTTAATTAAAAACATAATTTTCAAAAAAATCAAATAAAAAACTAACTAGACAATTATAGGTAATTATATTAAAAAGCTATTATAACTGTAAAATACTCACTCGTATTATATTTAATTTATACTATTCCAGAAAACCAACTTTTGTATGTAATCCAAAGAAAAACTAAAAAGAAGCCCGAAACACAACAATAATTTCAAACCGCACTTTTGCTCGCTTCAAATTTTAAATTTGGATTAATCTCAACGACCAGCGCGAAATGTAATATGACGGTGTTACGTCAGATAAAGTTCGTTTGGATTAATGATTAAAAATAATTGAACCCGGTTTTATTTACCGCACGGCTCACCGATGGGATCTGGAGAAATGCGGGGGTTTTTTATTATGGGAAAAATAAATATCTCGGCAATGACGTAAATAGTAAATATTGTCACAGATTTATTGATTATAGATTCAAGTCTTCGCCTTCTAAGGAAATAGCCGTTATTATCATGATGAGAATCAGTATACAGTGCGATTAAGAATAAGTGATTGCCTTGACCTGCAGTATATAGTGCTATATTCATTTTGTAATTCATATTAGAAATATCTGAAATACAGCGCCGGACTGCTGTTAGTTGCGCGGGTGCAGAGTCGCCATTTGGCCTATCACCGATTATTTATTTAATAATAATACATCCAACAGGCTTATAGCCCATTTACAGGTGCATAAAATATAAATAAGTAGACATTATTCCAGGAAAAATGCATGCTATTAGTTTTGTTACTAAATACAAATATCTATCTAAAATCTTAGCTTTACAATATTAAAAATCTGATGTGTCCAACACATGACTTTCCTATCTAGTTATTACAGGCTTTTTCCGGTTATTTTGTACAACCTATTGCAGCACCTCCATAAATGTTTAGAGGATAAAATAAATATATACATTTTCCACATACATCTACCTCGAAACATTTTTCTGTAGATATTCATTGAAAATGAAAATACTGAAAAATTTAAATTTAGCACTTTTCCTACAATTTTTCCATTACGGTCCGTTTTAGAAAAATCATGTATAAACAAAAATTATAGAGATCGATATCGCAAACAACTTTTGTCAAATTTCTCGAATACGGACCATTTCAGGAAATTTTGACATAAAACAAAAATTATAGATAATAATATTAGAAATAATTTTTATTTGAACAATTTTTTTCTCCAAACATAAATAACAGATATATTCCATAAAATATAAAAACGGCCCCCATAAAGTACCCTCCCAGATGTTCCGACTTTGTCCAGAATCTAATCATTTTACGTCAGGCCGAAATAAAACTTAATTTTAAAATTTAATGTTTTTTTCTTTATCCGTTTTTGAGTTTTCTTCAAATTTCAAAATTTACACATTTTCTCAAATATCTCGAATACGGTCCGTTTTAGAGAAATTATGTATAGGATAAAAATTATAGAGAATTATATTACAAACAACTTTTGTTTGAACAATTTTTATAAAAAAATATTTTTTTACATTTTGTCAAATTTCTCGAATACGGACCATTTTAGGAAAATTTTGTATAGAACAAAAATTTTAGATAATAATATAAGAAGTAACTTTTATTTGAAAAATTTTCTTCCCCAAACGTAAATAACAGATATATTCCATAAAATATAAAAATGACCACCTATAAAGTACCCCCCCAGATGTTCCGACACTGACCAAAATCTAATCAGCACATTGGACGCTGGCACAAAGCACAAAGTATGAAATTTGGTGTTTTTCTGTGTATCGGTTAATGAGTTATGCGACACACAGACACACACACAGACATCATCGCGAAAATAGTCAAAACGGATTCAGGGGACCTCAAAACGTAAAAATCCGTCGAAAACTCGAGGTCGAAAAAAATCATGATTCCTATACTTTCCTTATATCTGTATACAGATAGGAAAGTAAAAAGAGGAATATTCTTTACATTTTATGGATATTTGTAATTTATAACAGCTACAGCTCAAATGTAAAAGTTTAAATTGTGTAGCGGAAAATGGCTTTGGATGAATAGAAACAGCGAACCAATTTTCAGAAAAATATCTACAGGGATATTAAATATATCGAAAAAAATAAGTTTTTTTTTTATAACTTTACCACCCCGTAGTTCAAAATCTAAGAGGCGTAGGACATATGTTCATAGAAACTTTTTTGCTTCATTTCATCCTCTGAATTTTTTTGCAATATTAAAAAAACACCCTGTATATCAGGGTCCATTGGACCATTTATTTCAATATATATTTTCAGGTTGTCTAAATAAAAGTTTTTCATACTGTACTACCTCACAAATATCATTTACAAAAAGTAAAAATAACAAAGGTCCAAGATTGGATCCTTGTGGAATCCCTGAGGTAGCTACAAAATATGATGACTTTGTTCCCTCGTATTCAACGTACAATTTACGACTTACTAAATATGACATAATTAGACATTGTGTACTGGTGGAAATACCAAAACTGTTAAGCTTTTTCAACAGTTGACGATGGGAAACTCTTGCTAAAGTCAGTATATACAACGTCTACCTGTTTTTGGGAATGTAAAGAATCGCACACAAACTGTGTTAATATGCAAAGATTGGACGTTGTATTACTGGCCTTAATAAAGTCATGCTGAAAATCAGATAATGAAAGCCTTATATGGTTATATATTATAGCTGAGAGAACAATTTCAAAAATTTCTGAAAATGTAGAAATTAGGGCAATTGGTCTATAGTTTTCAATAACTTGTTGTACAGTTCCCTGAGAAAGGTAATTGCTGTGATATTTAACGATTTTAGGCGATATGCCATCAGGACCACATGTAATGTCTTTATGACAAAATCATAAGGAATATTGACCCCTTTGAAAATAAAAAAACCTCGTCCCGTATACTAAAAAAATAATTCTGCTATATTAACAAACAGTAACTGCGTTACAACAACAAATGATCTGTTATTAAACCTACTACCGATATAGGGCTGCCATACCTCCCGATTTAGGCGGGAGTCTCCCGATTTCTCACACGCCCTCCCGCTTTTTAAACTAAGCTATAAACCTCCCGTTTTTTAGGAAATCTTCTAATTTACCCCGAATTTACATTGAATAGGTATTAAAAGATTATTAATATGCTAACGATACTATTAAATTATCGGTCATTCCGTCGTAATCTCTACCAAGGTCCAACTTTTATTTTTCTGGCGGCGATGGATTTGAAAACAACCCTAAATTGGACGATTTCATAAAAAAATTCTGATGAGTTTGCCATTGGTTTAGATATTGACCTACTTTTAGAAGAATTTGTAAAGTTGTCATCATATTTGGAAAACCCACCACTAAATTTTAAAGACATTAAAATTAAGCAGCAATGTTTTCAAAATTTGCTCTTGTTTTTTCTCTTCTTCACTCAAACGCGATGATTGAGAGCATTTTTAGTCTGTTTGTAGCCTAGAGGAAAGAAATAATCTGAACTAATGATTAAATTTAATTATACAGAAATTTGTCAAGAATTTGCAAAAATTTTGCACAAGGAAGGAAAAAGTCTTCTTGGTAGAGTAGGAAACAGTTCAAAATATTTGCAATTTTAGAATAATTAATTGGTTACAATAGGAATTTGACATTTTTTGAGAAGTATAACTATTTTAATGTAAGCATTTTTTGTTGATTTACGTATATTTTTTATATATTTGTATTTTATTTATATAACAGACATCCAAAGTTAGCGGTCAATATTACAGAATACCAGGTGGCAAGATTCTGTAAACAAGAAGCGAAACAATAAATTATTTTTTAGTATTCTTTTTACTTACAGAAAAAAACCCACAGAGCTGGAAATATGTTTTAGTTCAAGTGTGAACTCACCTGTTGTTAAGTTTTATACAAATGTACAGTTGTACATTGCGAAAAATGATACCAAAATTAAGAATAGGTACTTGTATGTTGACTTGTTGAAAATGTTTTATTAATCGGGCATTGAAATTTGTTTTTTGTTTTTTTTTTTGATGCTACAATAATATCTTTGTATATTTAGTAGGTATTTAATTAAAAAAAATGTTTTTTCTTCAAAAATTAAAACCTCCCGCTTTTCATTTCTGAAAATCTGGCACCCCTATACCGATACAATATTTTGTTATGACAACAAACTCCTTTTTGTTATTTGAATGAAAAATAATTGTGTAGGCATCTGTAAATAAAATATTTGTTTTTTTCACAATTATTTATCAAATAATTCTCATATTTATATTTTCCACAAAAATAATTATAAAGGTTCCAATTTTGTTGTATTGACAAATTTCTTTTGACACTTCTGTTTGTAATTTTTAACAATATTTTTTTTTGTAACTAATATTTACATGTTTGTTATACAGATGTTTCAGAATGTAATCTACATACGTTAACTGTAGGTATGGGATTCGAAATCATCCATTATTAATAGGGAATATAACAAACATCTCACTACCTAGCTACAAGGTGTTTTATGAATTTCGCCTAAATTTGTTTTTGGCCAAAACTCAACAACCACTCGGTATAAAAAATTAAAATTTGACAGATAGACTCATCTCAATATATCAAAAATAATGGCGCAAAAGTAATAATTAGAATCCAGGTCCGGCTTAACAAAATTTGACAATTTCTTTCCGCTTCAAAAACAACAACAACCAACCAAATTTAGCAGAATTATCTCAAAAGAGCAGAAAAAATCAATTAAGGAAGGTGTTTTTTAAAATTCAAGTCGTATTATACTCGGACAAAATATTGAAGAAGGTGATTCCTTCCTGTTCACGTACAACAATCATACTATACCAGAGCATAATGAATAGAATCACGCGTTAAAAACTGCAGAAGTTATCGGAATCACGTGCAAATAATAAAATCATAAATGCATGTTTATTGCCAAAATGAATTACGCCAGTGGCGTATAAAAACTATTGGCAAATTAAATGCGGTAATAGTAAATAATATTATATGAAAGTAGGTTGTTTATCTATTTTTGTAGTAATAATCATTTATGTTTATAATTTTGTTTTGTTTATTGTTAAAATATGTAAATATTATGCCAGTGGCGTAGAAACACTATTGGAAAATTAAATGGGGTATTATACTAGAACAAAATATTGAAGAAGGTGCGCCTTAAAACTGTAAAAGGTATCATTATCATATCAAAATGCACTCTTCCAGTGTCGCAGAAATACTATATTGGCAAATTAAATGGTTATTTGTGAATATTACTAGATAAAAGTAGGTTGGTTATCTATTTTTGTTATAATAATTCATCTATGTTTATAATTGTATTTTGTTTATTATAAAAATATGTAAATTAAGCTTGATATCACTTAATTGAATTCTAAATCTATGAAGTTTCGTAATCCATTGATTCTGCAGAACTATCACTGGAATCGTCTTTATCGTCGGAACTTAAAGTTATGACTAAAGGTTCGACTACCGTTTCGATCATACCGTCCAAGCGCCACATATTATTTTCTTCCTTAATTACATAGGAAATAGCATTCTGCCAATCTTCAGGTTTTATACGTTCTGTACCGGTTTTTAATAAACTTTGAATGTCGGCTATTTTAAAAGTTTTATTTTCTGGAGCTACAAACTCTTTCACTTGCGCCCAAATTAGTTCAATAGGATTGAATTCGCAGTGATAAGGGGGAAGTCTTAATACCGTAATACCACGATCACGAGCCATTGTGTCGACAACATATTGAATATAATTATGGCGGTGTTCCTTTATTAGGTCCAATAATTCCACTTTAAGCATCTCCTCAGTAAATGTTATTGCTTTATCCCGCAGCCAGGTTAACATATCCGCTTTCCTACTGGATATCTATTCTCTAACTCATGGGAGCACTCCCATACTCCCATGCTCCCATACTCCCATACTCCCATGCCAACGTTGCCAAGTCGACAGAATAACTTTGATCTACTATTTAAGAGCCGATTCCACCGTTGTGTTAAACGGAGATTAAAGTGACATTGTTAATGTAAAAATGTCATTTTAAACTTCGTTTAACACAACGGTGGAATCGGTCCTAAATAGTTCAAATTTTCTTTGTGATAAATACGGACCTAAATCTGGCAAGCCCGCAATTCTCCCTCGCATGGTATAAAATCTGACCTTACTACGCATGTACCTGAGCTAAAAGTGAGTAAGCACGATATACCCATCTAAGAGTAAGAGAGTAAAATATATGGGAGCACTCCCATGGGAGCGCTCCCATGACTTAGTGAATAGCTATCCTGGACATTATCGGAATGCGTTCAACTCGTCGACTGTGATAAGAAGCGTTATCTAGTACAATAACTGAATTTCGTTCTACACGCTGTAATACGTCAGTAAACCATTTTTCAAAGTATTCCGCATTCATTTCCTTGTGGTAGTCTCCTGTTTTTTTCGATATAAACACAAGAGCTCTATTTTCCAAAAATCCACTGTCACTTCCGATATGGGTAACAATTGGGCGCTGTCCTTTACCTGATGGTGCTTTCAAACCTGTAGACAATCCCTCTATAAAAGCTTGGCGATGACTAGTTACAGAAGTATCTTGCCATATCTTAGATAGCGTGTGTCCAGCATTCACCCACGTTTCATCGAGATAGTATATCTTTTTTTTGCGGCTCTAAACTCTTTAATATTTCGTAAATAACGCCGTCGCCAGAACACTATATCTGACCTCTCAATTAAAATTGATTTCCTACACCGTTTGACAAAACGAAATTTTGGGCCCCATAAAATTTTTCGTAAAGTTTCACGGCTCATTAATGGAATTTCTTCGTTTTCTCTTAATTTCGTAAGAACAACTTTAAGTGTTGGGGCTTTGTTTTCGAAAAAAAAAGAATGTACAGTTCTTCGAATGATTTGTTTTTCGTTATCGTCCAATTTCAACAATTTTTGACCACAGATATGCATTTTAGGGGCTTCTAAGGAGCCTTTTTTGTCTTTTCGCGTACAATACGTTCAATTGTTCAAACAGATACTCCAGTTAAAAAAGAACTGCGGTTTACAGCTTCATTTGTAGGAAGTGTATGTTTCAGCCCATCATACACTTTCCATATAATGTTATTTTCATCCTTTGATAAGGGCTTTCGCCGACGTAATTGGGTTTTACTTGGATCCGCCTCTGAATCCATTACTATTGTAACAATATAATTCTACTATTAAATTGTTTTTATTAAATTTATAAAGACACCAATATTTTACTATTTAATAAACTTTTAAAGTACCTAATATACTACACAATAAATATAGCTCCTCGAATATGCACTACCACTACCAAATTGTAAGCCACAAACATGAACACCTACTCGTATATCAGAAAAGAGCACTTATACAAAAAAGTGTTTATAAAATATAAAATAATTATCGTAAATAGTTAAGGCGATACAAATCTAACTTCGTCGAAAGTTATTTTTCAACTGTCTTTGTGCCTGTGCTGACAATATTCAATCTGTAACCCGTCTGTCGTTTATTTACTTGAAACACATTTTAAAACCATTAAACACAGATATCGAAGTCATTAGGGAATAAATATATTCATTTCTTGAAAACTATCAAAAACGTATATTTAACGCATCATCTTTGTTTAAATAAAGATGTTGACAAACAAATTTAATAAAGTTTACTAACAAATACCTAATAAATAATAAATATTTATTTGGTATTTGATATGCCGCCTATGCTAACTCTGTCGGAATTTTCATTCATAGACAACAGTGTTGATCATGCATATGACTCACCTTCTCCAATATTTTGTCCGAGTATAGTGGCACTAATTTTTTGATAGAAAATATATTTTTAAAAATTTGTTACCTTCATAATTTACTAATGATTTCTTGATGATAAAACGCGGAAAATATTAAGTACTTTTTAAATATCTCAATTTTACACTATTTCAAGTTCTGGATTTAATGTTAGAAACCCATTAATCGTCACGCCGCTTCTGGCGATTATTGTGTTTTCGGAATATCCAACGAAATAAAAAGTATATTATTCCAAAACAAAAAATTATTGCGGTATGGTCTAAGTAATTCGTGTCGTAATAGTTACTTAGCAGTATATTTTACTTTTTTTTTAATGATTAGGTAATTAAGTGATTAAAGTTTACTCGTTCTATACCTATAGGCTATCAAAATGAATTGTGAAAATTATGCAACAGCACTTTTCTAACCAGAAATAGATGATAAACTATTAAAATCATATTCTTCAATTTTATTAATCATTATCTCCAGCCAGCAGTGACGCATCTAGAGTTTAAGTCTGGGGTTAATGGTAATATAGTTTAAGTCTGGAAGATAGTGGTAATATTTAAGGCTTTATTTTTGTGTAATGGTTCCCCCCGAAAGATCGACCTGATTCGTACTGCCATGTTTTTTAGATCACGTGATATTTTACAGAGTGTTCCACTACCTCCTTTTACGCCTTTTAAACTATTTTTGTTACCAAATTAAAACACAATGGAACTAGTAGGAAAATAACCAAACTTATATAGAAAAATAGTCGAGAATCGACCCCTAGACCTCTTACTTATACAGTCTGTTCGCTATACTTATGCGGGTTTCGGATTAACAAAATTATGCAAATTAGTCATTGACAACCAGTTCCAATAAGCCGCTTCCCAAGAAATAAGGTAAAATTGCCCTAATGGTCAGATTTAAATTAAAATAACATTAGGGTAGGTACTAAATTTGTTACAAATATTGCAGTTGAATTGATTCTTTGCCAGTGTTGACATTGTATGTAAATTTAGTGGAAATGTTAAAAATGCCTAGACGTGTGTTAGATGTAGATAGTCTAATTTGTAGGGTACATAAGTATTTTACGGATAAAAAAGAAAATGCCGGTTTCAAATTTCAAAAGGAGGATAACAGAAAGGCCCTTTGTGAAAGAAGTTCTGTCGTGCACAAGAGAATTAACTTTCTAAAAAAAAATATTCTAAATTTAAAGAAGAAGGGGCGAATTTTATATATTTAGACGAAACATGGATATTTTCTAGTGGTGCAACCAAGAGAATATGGCAAGATGATAACGTAAAGTCCATCAAACATACCGATGGAGAAGGGAAGCGACACATAATTTTACATGCAGGAGGGAAATCGGGTTTTATAGAAGGTGCTGATTTAATATTTTCATCTAAATCAAAATTCAGTGACTATCACTTCATTTCATTTAACCAGTTGATATTTCCCCAAAGAACAGGTCAAACTTTTGGGTACTTACCTGGAAATACTCATAAAATTTTTAATCCGAAATCCTCGTAAGTATAGCGAACAGACTGTAGTTGCCCGAGATCAATTATATTAATAACAATAATCAAGTGACATGAAATGACTGTAATTTTCAACGCTATCGCCCGGACTATGTACCTAAGTCATCTGTTTTAAAATAATTAGTATCGAAACAAATATTCCAATGTTTTCTTATCTGAGTACTTGATAATTTGCGGGTCAACCAGTTCATAATACTGTTACGTTGTAAATGATGGATATTATCTAAATTATTTGAAGAAAGTTTCCTCTATTATTTTCTAGACATTCTAGTAGGTTGTGTGGTGATTACCATCACCCCCAATAGTGAAAAGATATTCCGCTAGTATGTATAATAATAATAATATTTATTGGCAAAAGTAAATACATAAATAACAAATAACAATCGGTTATATGAGGTAATATGACAATAAATATTTGCAGATTCTACGAGGCTGGAATGCCTGTGTGTAGATTAAATATTTTATACAATTTTTGCACTAAACTAAACTAAACTAAGAACTAACAAAATTAAACGATTTAAAAATAATACAAAGGTTTTATTACTCAAGTAATTTTTTTTTTGCCGAATGAAATAAATTCTTTTTAATTTTCAACTAACGTGCGCAATTCTAGTCGATCTATTTCTTTAACAAATATTTTTAGAGCCTTTTTAAATTTAGAAATTGGTACTATATTTTTCAGTGTTTCAGGCAAATAATTAAACATTTTTGGTGCCATAAATTGGTAACTTTTTTGACCTATAGATTTGCACATATGCGGAATTAGAAATTTTTCCTTTTGGCGAGTAGCATACTGATGAGAGGAGTTATGCAGCTGTTTTTTGTTTAGGTACTGGTTTATGTTTATTCGAATAAAATAAAGTTGTCTTAAATCGTTTATTTCAGCTTCTTCGTACAAGTCATTGGAAGGGTACAGAAAGGGTTTATTCAAAATTATTCTTAAAAACCGTTTCTGCATTATTTCAAGCGGTTTAAGGTAAGTTTTAGCCATTCCCCCCCAGCTCACTATGCCATAACTTAGGTGAGATTCTACAAGGCTATAATATAGTATTTTCATTTGGGCATATGATAAAGCAAATTTAACTTGTTTAAATCTTCCTAGAATACATCGTAGTTTTTTAATTAAAAATGAAACATGTTTATCCCATTTAAGATGGCTATCTAGCATTATTCCTAAATATTTGATTTCTTTTCCGCCACTAATCGTAGTATTTTCATCTATATCTAGGGAATTGAAGTTAGGAAGATATGATGCATAGCTGGTAAACGGTAAGTATAAGGTTTTTGAATAATTGATAGAGAGTAAGCGGTTATCGAACCATTTCTTAACTTCCGTAAGACCGTGTTCTGTTAATGATTTTAATTCGGTCCAGGATGTATGGCTATATATAATGACTGTATCATCTGCAAACGACAAAATTTTTCCCCCTCCTTGCTTTACTTCGAATAAATTATTAAGATATATATTAAACAGTAATGGACCTAGTACAGTCCCTTGAGGTACTCCGCACGTAATATATTGATCTTCACTTAAATAATTTTTTATTTTAACTTTTTGTTTTCTTCCCAGTAAGTAGCTTTCTAGGAATTTGTATGGAATGCCTCGGACTCCCACATCTTCTAGACTTTCTAAAAGAAGTTGATGATCGACTGTATCAAATGCTTTTGATAAATCCAAGAATACCCCAATTGTAGGGATTTTTTTATCTATTTTGTCATAGACGTAAGATGTTAATTCTAAAATAGCATCGTTTGTAGATTTTCCTTCTCTAAACCCACATTGCATTTTATTGAGTGTTTTATGTTTTGTTAGGAACATATTTAATCTTTTCTTTATAACTTTTTCAATTATCTTTGAAAATACTGATGTTAGAGATATGGGCCGATAATTGCTTACCTCCATTTTATCCTTGTTTTTATAAATCGGAATTATTATTGAATTTTTAAATATAGCTGGAAAACACCCGTCTTTAAAAGATTTATTTATTAGATATACTAGAGGTTGGAGTATGGTTTCCAATATACATTGAATATTTTTGGTTGTTATGTTATCTGGTCCTGGAGCACTATTTGTTTTTAGATCTGAAATAATTGATTTAATTTCGTTGGAGTTGGTTGGTAAAAGAAACAGTGAGTGGGGACAGGTTTTTTTTACTTCTTTATAGTTTAGGTTATTTTTTATTTTACTAGCTAGTTGTGTACCCACATTTGAAAAATAGTTGTTAAAGGCAGATGCAATAGCTTCGGGTTGTGTAATTATTTCATTTTTATTTTTTATTTCTTTTATTTCATTTGTGTTACTTGTTTTTGAGAGTATTTCATTGACTGTTTTCCAAAGTATTTTTGAATCTGTTTTGTTTTTAGTTATTAGATTTTTATAGTAATCTGTTTTTGATTTACTTATTAGTTTGCTTAAAGTTTGTTTATATTTATTGTATTCAAGTTTTAAGCTCTGATTGGTTGGGTCATTTTTGGTTTTTTTGTATAGTTTATTTTTTTTATTTACCAACGTAACTAGAGAACCTGTTATCCAGTTTTTCCTTTTAACTTCATTAGTTTTAATTTTTTTATTTATTACAGATTTGTTTATTGCGGTTTGGATTATTTCTAAGAATGCTTCAGTTGCATCGTCTAAATCTTGTGTTTGAAAAACGGTATCCCAGATTGTTTTTGTAATATTTCTTTTCAGCATTTTCTCATCTACGTACTTTATATAGCGACAAGTGTTATCTATTATTTTCGTTTTATGCGGGAATACTATTTGAGTCATTGTTGTGGAATGATCAGTAATATTTGAATCAATTACTAATGGGATAATTGTGTCATAGTTATTTTTCCCCTTTCCATTAATAAATATGTGGTCTAAACATGTACCAGAGGATGGCCTCGTCGGCAAGTTTATTGCTGACAAGTAAGCATATTCACTTAATATGTTCTTGTATTTTGTAGTATTCTCGTTGGAGTCGTCTAGGATATCAATATTGATGTCCCCCAAAAATAAATTATAAGCAAAATTATCTGGTTGGTTTGTAAGTATTAGTTCCAGTTCATCAAGAAAGGGCTCTATCATAGTACTAGGTGAACGATAAAAAGCATTTACTATAATTGTATTATGTTCTATAATTAGTTTAAGTTGTATCATGTAAGTTCCATTTAAATTAATTAGTTTGTGGGAATGATATAGCTCTTTTTTGATGAATATAACGATTCCGTCATTTTGATTTAGTGAACCATTGTTATATACTGTGTGGTATTCAGGTAAATTAATTGAGGAAATATCATCTATAATTCTAGTTTCTGTAAGTATAATGCATTCTATGGGCACTCTTAGGTCAAAAAGGAAAACTTTAAATTCATCAAAATTTTTAAAAATACTTCGGATATTGTTGTGCATAATTTTAATGTTTGTATTTGCCTGATTCACTTCTAATATTTGTTTTGCTTCTTGCGAGTTATCTAGGTAGTAGCTTTCTAATTTGTCTATATTAAAATCACGAATATAGGGATTCATTTCATTGATTATTATTAATAAAATACCTAAACTAGCAAATACAATATTATACTAGTAATTAAAAATTTTTTTTTTTTTTTTAAATATAAAACTTACCCACTAGATACTAAATAATAGATAAAAGTTTAAAATTTTCTAAAATTATAAAATGTGTATTATAGTCTAGGAAACTATGTTTAAATTATATCCGCCTACCTAATTATGAAAAACAGATAACTAATAGCATATAATTAATTATATCACGATTCTCTACTTTTTACTGGTTCTTTGCCTAAGCAATCTATCCGTGGAATCCTTTATATCTCCATCTACTGGTTTTGTTCCTGATTTTGGCGTTTTAGGAGGATTACTGCTAGTGCTTGCAGTCCTTTTTGCTGGTACGGTTGCTATCTTTAGAGGTGCTGTATTTTTATTTGTTTCCTGGATTTGAGTTTTCTGAGTTTCCGAGTGATCGGGGCTTAGATTTGAGAATGGGTGTGAATCTTCCCTAGTGTTTGGGGTTGGAGGAGCACTGTTTGCCTTAATATTTTGTGAGATGTTGATTTCGCTATCTTTCTCCAAGTCTTCTGCTGTATATTCTTCACCGTTGATATATAATTTGTAATTTTTTATATATGCCTTTAAATTTTCTTGTTTGGCCTTCTTAAGGTGGCAGACAAGTATTTTTTGTTGTTGTTGGTCTTCGGGACGTAGGTCGTTTGTGATCGAGATGCCAGTTCCTTTTAATTTACGCAGATTTTGGAGTATTACTTGTTTTGTTAGAAAAGATACAAACTCTAAGATGATGGTGTTTTTGCTTCCAATACTGTAAATGTTGTTGATATCCTTTTCAGAGATACTGGTAGAAAATATTTCGTTTATAGTTTGTAAAGTCTTCGGTAGTAGATTTTCTTTCTCGGTTTCGCAACCAAAGATTACAATATTATTTTTTCTATGGGCTCTTTCTAATTGTACTACTTTTTTTTCTAAATTTTTATATTTATTATCTAGATCAATTATTTGTTTTGTATTTGTGTTTCTAAGTTCTTTAATTTCTTCTTTAAGTTCTGTTGTGTGTTTGTTAAGTAAAGTTGTAATATTTTCTAATAGCTCGTTGTTTGTGATTAGAGTCATAATTAAAATAAATTTTGTTTCACTGTACTATTAACGTCGTTAATCTACTATCTTGATACAGATAAAGAATGGTCTTTTTTTGTTAAAGTAGACTTTTACACTGCATTAATTTCTCACGTACATGCAATTTTTGTTTGAACCTCTATTAATTTCTAATGAAAAATGTACTCACAGTATGTAGTATAATTTTCTCTATCGAATGGCACTAAATACAAGTATGTTTAAAAAAGGCACTATAAATTATTGACAATAAGCCACGGACACACAATATTGTTGACTTCACACGTTGATTTAATTTACAACAATGTCTATTTCAATAAATTTAAAGTGTATTGAAAACCCATAATTGTTATGTATATCTAGGGATGGCATCCGTCCGGATTTTCCCGGATTTTTCCTAGTTTGAAGAGCGTCCGGGCGGGGTTTCAAAAAAGTGTCCGGGTAAAACAGTACATTTTTTTTATGATAGAAGAGGGGCATAAAAAATCTACAAAGTTTTAAAAATCAATTTATTGCTATCAAGATAAAATAGGTATTTTAAAAATAATTTATGCCTTTTACTCATTTTGAAATAAAAATTAAACTTGAAAAAAAATATTTTAATTAGTTTTTGTCCTGGATTTAAACCCCGAACCTTTTACATGGAAACTCAGTACTTTATTTCTACGTTAATTAGACAAATAGTATTTTTTTAATGCTGACAATTATATGGAATTGGATTCTTTTATTAAAATTTACGATTTATTTGTAAATATAGGCAAATATCATGTGAAACGTTATTATTTATCCATTCTGTACAAGAATTACTCATTTTTAATTGTGTTTAATCTCAATAACTAACAAAATATACTGACTTTTTGACAGAATAGTCACTTGTTTCAAATTTAAAAAATAATGGTAGCCCGGTCACCAAATATGAACTGTCCTTACTAGAATGGATATGACATATCCGTTCAGTAGAACGTAATGGCCTACTTTTTCGTTCTGTATCTCTAATCTGGGCGTAAAATAGATAATATCCATGTGGGTTTAGAAAAATATTTCCGAATGACGGTAACATGGAAACAATATTGTCATGTCTAATTATTTATAAAGTATTAAGAGAAAAATGTAAATTAAATAATTACAAGGCTTACACATGCAATGCAATATTAATTTCTAGATTATTATCTATAAAGAATGTTTCGGTTTTTAATGACGTAAAACTTGTTACACTCAGATGCCTCTTCTAAAACCACATTTAATATATTCCAACTGCTAACATTATAATTATTTGCGATTCAACCTTTTTGTCTTTATTTTTTTATTTTAGTTACTTTTGTTATTTTTGAATGCAAATTTTTTATCAAGTAATTGTTTTAAAAAATACGGTAAGTTTGCTAAATTGAGAGAAAATTTTATTTACCAACATGGCTTATGTCAAGTTAATTATCCAATCAAATATGTGATATTAGCTTAGAATATATGTAGTCAGGAAGTAGGAATCCTAAACGACCTTGGAATCGCGATGGCCACAAGTGTTTCCGGTCTACCAGTGACTTACTGTCATAAAGGGGCGTAGAAAATAAAATAATAAATTTTAATTTGCATATTATCTAAATTTACCGAAACTACTGAACGTTACCTTTTATTGTTTCTACAGGAAGAGGCCATCTTTTTGTAACTGTATAATGGAACAACATAAGTTTTATCAAAGGTTTGTAAGTTTTTATAATTAAACCATTCGAAAAATTTTATTAAGATCTGTTTCTATTAATAATTTTAATCAATTCTGTTGATTGTAGACGCACTTACCATGTTTGTTTACAAATAAAACATTAAAAATTTTAAAAATCTTTAATGTGATTGAAAATTGAGAGAACAAAATACATGCTTATGAAATGTAGATTATTCCTTTCTACTTTTAGCTGTGCTGCTATATCCACAAGACGAACAACTGACCATATTGTCTTGTTTGTCTTTTAACGCGGAAAATTTAAAATTAAGAGTAATACTAAATAAATTAAAATACTAAACACTTTTTAAAAATGTCTACAAAACATACGCTTGATAAAAGTTTAAAATGACACATGAAACATCCAAATTATTAACAAATTTTAATCACTAAAATTATAAACCAATTTTAGACACCATCCCTAGTACAACATGGCTACCACTTCCGTCAGATCGATTAAATTAACGCGGACATGGCATGCTCCTTCCTGACTATATATGTTCTAAGGATATTAGCGTTTTCTACAACGGTTTTTTTAAAACACCGTCATTAAACGCTCCACCACTGGTGTGTCTGCAGCAAAGTATTTTGAAGTTTTACAAGGTAAAAATTAACGAAACCTTACGTAATTAACACACATAAAAGTGTCACATTGCCATCTTGCAAGTCTTTCCAGTGTAAGAAAACTTACAAAAAGGGTGTGTTACAGTAAAAATATTAAATGTTAATAGATCGGGTTTGATTATTCATAGCTATTGATGCATCCAGTTACAAAATCCCATATTTTATGTAACGAATGAATATTTATATACAGTGTGTCTACTTAAGTTGGAACCATATGGAAAACATTTTTATTATTGATTTTAGGAAAAAAAGTTATTCTTGATAAAAAGTCCTGCATGACCCAAAACCTAAAATACAGTCATCACATATCACATTTTTCAAGCCGTATACGAGGTTTGTCAAAAAATATGAATTTTGCTCAAGAGTAAAGTACGTTTATTTTTGACAAAATCGAAAATTTTCATTAAGAAAAGTTGATTATAATTGAATATTACATTCAAATATGCAATTACACTGATCTATCTAAAAAAACAGATTTTCTTATTTTTTATAAACTCTACACTCTACACATTGATTGTAAATATCTGAAAACGTTATAAATTACGTTAGCTACTATAAACATGATACGCTTTCCTTTTGTTGATGTTTGTGAAGAATTTAGCAATTTTCTTAATGAAAATTTTCGATTTTGTAAAAAATAAACGTACTTTACTCTTGAGCAAAATTCATATTTTTTGACAAACCTCGTATACAGCTTGAAATATTTGATATCTGATGACAGTATTTTAAGTTTTGGGTCATGCAGGACTTTTTATCAAGAATAACTTTTTTTCCTAAAATCAATAATAAAAATGTTTTCCATATGGTTCCAACTTAAGTAGACACTGTATATGAACGATTTCGTAACGTATTACACACAATATTTTTTTTCAAATTTGGACAAGATTATTTATAAAATTGTGTTTGGTAAAAAATTAGGGACATCTAGGCAACCAATATTACTTTTTTAGTTTAGTTAGATTGTTAGTGCAATATCATAATATTTATTATTGTTTTTGTTTCAAATTATTTCATTAATTTCGGACATCATGATTTCAAATTACCTAATGGTGATAAGATTGCAGGATTTCGCAATCGTTAAGCATGACAAATGACAGAATGAAAAAAGAATTAGGATTCCAACGATCTGTCAAAATGCTGACAAGTGGGAACTGACAGTTTAGATATGGCAACCCTGTAGCCTTGTTGTCATTAACAGGGTCAATGATACATATCTAGTTGTATAGATTGCTTAAAGCTGGTCGTTTACGAGTAGCCATATTGCCTCGCAAGTGCTCATTATCAGAATTGGTTTAGTAAAAATGTGTTTACAAATTTTTCAGTCTTTGAATGTGGTAAAAAAATAATTACCTACATTTCTACTTCAAGGAATAAGCTTATGTTTATTTTGAAAAATATGGATGATTAATCTATGTAACTATCTATTTTATTGACCTTGTCAAATTACCACGCCTACAGGGTTGCCATAATTTTGTCATATCATAACCTGTCAAAACTCACTGGTAGCCATTTTGTTTGGAATGCCTAATAGGTACGCTTAGGAAATGGAGTTACGTTTTGACATGATGACGATGAATGATTATGTGTTTTACGCAAAAATAATAATATAACCACAACTAATTTACGTGATTTAATTGCAAATGTCCAATAACGTAATTTTTTGTATATATTACAATGCTAATTAGATACATTTTGTAATAAAGTACGAAAGGCTAAAGTCAAGTCACTTTAAATAATATCCCCGCATCTAAAATGCGAATTATATTTTATAGTAAACTATGTTCAACTAAATGATTATTGATAATGACTCCTACCTGCTAAAGGACCCAATGGGATGTAATGGGAAGCGATATCCATTGTTGGTATTCAAAGAACACGCGATTTTTTCAGCACTCATCAATAACTTTACATTGATTAAGGTTAGGGTTATGTTAATAACCAATATTGAAAAAGAAGAGCTCACTTATTTGTTCATCTCTTATATCAAGTATTATATAATGATTTTTTTTATCAAATTTATAGTATAAATAAACTAATTTAACGGCGAATCTGCGTAATATTTATTGATAAATCAAGTTGTTATAAATACAACTCATTTCGACAGGATCAGCACAAGGCATAAAATAGATATTTGAGTTCATAAAAATAATTAAATAAAGCCTGGATTACCAATAAATGGATAGATAATAAGTACTTGTTTCGCTTAAAATAAATAAATTTAAAAACCAGGTACATGGTATTTTTTACTAAATAAATTGACATGGAATATTACTAAACAACATTAACAAATATAGGTAATAATAAAAAGCGACATTACACTAGATTATTAATTACATTTTTTTTGTAATTTTCTAGATATCAAAATAATTATTTATTATTAGGAAGGTTAAGTATATCATATTGTAACATTTATTTATTGAAACATTTTGTTGTTTAATTTATTTTTACTAGGACACAAATTTATTTTATAACTTTACTTATACTATATACAACACTAATAATTTTTAATTAATTGACAATATTATTTATTTAAACAGAACAATGTCTTATTTGTCCTTCAACTAAAAATCGCTGCTTTGGAAGCTTGGTATTTCCAGGGGGAATTGTTGTTTTTAGATGGTTCGTCAACTTTCATCGACGGGTCCAGCATATTCTAGAAAGGACGGTGCACTTCGACTGATGAGAATGGGCGTCTCACAGAATTTTCGGAGGTTACCTTGTTTTATCGAATATTCTTGGTAACCGGAAAAATACAGGCCATAAAAGGTAGAAAAGGACCGCACTGATCGAAAATTGTTCACATGACAATATCAGAAAGTTAACATAGTCAACCAAAATTAATCCAGTTGCGAAATCCAAATTGTTGCAGAGTTTACAGTGAGCTGTTAGACTATTAAATATATAGCATAACTTTTAGCAGACTTTGTACTTTTGAAGATATTGTGAACAGTGTCGGATTGGAACCTCCAAGGCCTACCGGTCAGGAGGGAGAAGGATCCACCTTTTTCATTGAAAAGCAAAAGAAGTCCTCTTTTGTATTACCGGGTTTCTTGCATTTCAGTTTGTTCTTCTCCAGTCTCCAGGGCCCCTTACATGACCGACGTTACTAAACAAGTGCCCTCTGCATCAACGAGAGCCCACTGCTAGAACGAGGGCCCACTGTTTAAACCAGGGCCTACCGATCTTTTGACGGATAGAGCGATGGCCTAATCTGACACTGATTGTGATCATAAATCATCTTTCTAATATGCAATAATTTCTTGAGTGAAAATTATACCTACTATTGAATTAAAACACTGCATACAATTTCAAGTCCCTTGAAATCACCACGTACCAGCGCTAAGCGCTCTCGTCCAATGAAAGCAGGTCAAGACCTGGGTGGGGGGAGTGATGAAGCTATTTATTCTCCAACTTGAAAATTCATTTTTGTAAATTGGGAGAAAGTGGTCAGAGGTGTATAAAATATCGTACCCCTAGTAGGGTGAAAACTAACCTTCAACAAAAATTCCTTCTTGGGAATAAATCAGAGAGGAATCAAGACAGGAAGATTGGGACATGTAAAAAGACTCCATACACATACGGCAAGTACAACCGCCACAGCGTCTCTTATCCTACCAGCCGCCGTGACCGATATAAGAAGACGCGTAGTATTCAAAAAGACTACAATTTAAAGTGTAATAAGAACGTCATATTTTATTTGTTTTTAAATGATAAAAAGTTCAGCCTCGTAATAAAGCCAAATCAGTGCAAAATCCGTTATCTTTTTACTTATCAAACAACAAATCAAACAAACACTTCTACAAATTCTACTTCTGCTTTTTTGTTTATAGCATTCCAAATTAAAACTGTTTAAAAATAAAAGCGAAATTATTACTAAATCGGGTCCTGTGGACTGATAAAAATGTAATTTGGCTCTCAGATAAGACATGGCTATAGTAAAGGAGTCAAAATAATGCAGTTATTTATTATAACTGACGTCCGCCTGACGTCAGAGGTCGCTTGTTTCTTGAACTCATATCTTTAAGTCCAATGTCAACGTGTTGTCAATGACAAGTGACAGCGGGTTATTTAACAAAAGTTTCCTGGAAGTAATTAGGCAAATATAAAATACTTTTTATGGCGGTTTAGGTTTTAAATAGTATAAAGAATATTGGAAAGTCCTTAATTTTTTTTATTTAAACCCCGGCTGCTCCTGCTGCTATGATACCGGAAAAAAGGAACAGTCGTCAATTTGGGTCAGGTTTGGATTAGGTTTGGGTTAGGTTTGGGTCGTTGAGAATGAGTCTGCTCCAATAAAAATCGTTTGGGAAAAAAGCCAAAACAAAAAGATAGTGGCCTCTCTTTTTTTTAAATTATTGGGCATGTTTCCACTGTAGCACTGGAGAATAGATGTTCTGCTAATTCAGAATGGTACACTACAGTTTGTTTGTCTTAGGTTCTCAAAAATATTCGCGAAAAACATTCAAAAGGAAGGATCATCTTGCATCAAGTTAACGATCGGGATCACACTGATTCTCGAACAAGTAAGTAGGTATTTGAATGCCCAAAACATAGAAATAATTGGTTCTTTCGTTCCTCCCATTGGTGTAGGAATGAACTACACCAACACACACCATATCTTTCAGTTGGCCCGGTGCAAAATCCACTACATCTTCTTATCGGCGATGTGGTGTTCACTGGTGGATATTTTCTCCACCAGCTCTTAAGCAGGAGTGAATTACACTCGACATGTGTATCAGGAATAAGGAAGAAGTAAACTAGATAAATAAAGGTGGTGTAAATGGTGTAATTTATACTGGTGGACACTGCACCAACAGCAAACGAAAGAACCTATTGGGTCATTCGCCTAGTACCTAACGACGGTTGATGCCTTTATAAATGAAATAAACTACGACCAGAAGATTAGAAAAAACGTTTTCAAGAATGGTTTTTGCTATGCAAAAATGCATTCACTGTGGAGAAGAATACTTGAAAAAGGTATAAATAAATGTCTCTTGTAAATAAACTGTGTTTTACTTAACTAGGCTTAATGGAAAGAGAACATCCCTCGTATTTATAATCAGAAGATGCCATTGCAATTTTTAACTTTAATACAAGTATACTTTTATTTAAAAAAACGATTATTATGTTGTAGGGATAGGACGTATACTGTAATAATTATCACTTATGTTATTGCTAATCATTTTTCATAATTTTGAAACGCAACTGATATTTTCTCCAAGAGAATTATCGAACTTTTTTTTATTAACTTAATCGTTTTAACATTGATTAACGCATACGTTAAACGCATCTTGTTTCCAAGGAGAAACTTTAGACAAAACGAGATAACAAAAGATTAAACATTAAACGAAATGTGATAATAATAAATAGTCCCTCAGTTGGCTGCAAAAAGCGTCAAGTTGCTTTTTTTTTTTGGCTGCTCTAAAAAATACATAATTGAATTCAAAATGTTTTTTTGTGAATCTCAACCAAGATTATTGCTCTTCTGGTCAGATTTTACTTAATAGGGGCGCGTTCAGATGATTTTACAGTAAACTAATTTTCTTAAATCGTTTGCCTAGGTTACTCTAGAGTAATTCTCATTGGTTCAAAATTTCTGAACGGCAACGAAAGTAAACGTCAACGAATTTGAAAATTAAAGTTTTTTAGAGTTATTTGTTTACAGACATTTTATAATGTTCGATGTTCCTTGCTTCCCGTTGCTACTCGTGTCTCGTGTAGTTTTACTTTTTACTCATTTAGTTTTTTAGCTGTTTTCTTTTCTTTCTATTTCAATATTTACCTATTAGGCATTCCAAACAAAATGACTACCAGTGGGTTTTGACAGGTTTTGATATAACAAAATTATGGCAACCCTGAAGGCCTGGTGATTTGACAAGGTCAATGAAATAGATAGTTACATAGATTGATCATCCATATTTTTCAAAATAAACATAAGCTTGTGCCTTGAAGTAAAAATGTAAGTAATTATGTTTTTTAACTACTTATATTCAAAGGCTAAATATTGGTTTGTACACACATTTTTGCCAGGCAATATGGCCGCTGGCAAACGACCTTTGAGCAATCTATATAACTATATATGTATCATTTACCCTGTCAAATGACAACATGCTTACAGGGTTGCCATATCTAAATGTCAGTTCCCACTTTTCAGCAGTTTGACAGGTCGTTGGAATGCCTAATTGACAGCCCTATTTATAATCAAGTTTATAATGGATGATCTCTAAAGTCGACAAGATATTTTAGATTATTTATTTTAAAACAAACTTAACTTTATAACATTCCATGTACAAACCAATGAACTGGAGTGGGGTAGAAGGCCAGTATGCATGTTGTATCAATAGAACAAGATGCGACACTATGGGCGCAGCCATTTTTATTGCTCATCTCACTCGGGAGTATTTATAACCTGTCTGCGCCCATATAGACCGTCAGCTGGTGACAAGTTTAGGTGCCCCATTTTGGTATATCATCTGTTAGCCCTACTAGGTATCTGTTGAAGGATTCTTCTTTGTGATTTAGGACTTCTCTTCTGAGTCTTTGGGTAGCCCCCTATTTAATATTTTTTATCTTCTGGTGATCTTGTCATCTGCCATTTTTCTTAGTTTTCTTTTTTCTACTACCAGTTTTCTTATCTCAAGTTATTTACTTAATTAGCGTATTCCTAAGCTGGCTTTTGCTAAAAGCGTCCTCAATTTGATTGAGGTATGTTCCTTGAAGGCGACACTTTCTAACTCTCTCATCCACACTCATCTTATACACTTGTTTCGTCTATCTCCTTTCGTTTGTCCTTTCTCAATATTTGAAACTACATTTTCTTTTACTCCACAACGCTTCTTTAATATTATCTTAATAAACTTTAAATTATAGGAGCGTTGAATAAAACTTGATATATTTATTTTAATAACGATATTATTTATTCATAAAATTAAATTTTATTTTATTTAAATAGTATGGCTTCGAAATAGCAAATGATAACGTTAAATTTTCAACAGGCTTGGTAAGTAAATCAAAATGGAACCTTGGAGGGAAGGCAAAATGCTTCGAACAGTGGCAAATAAAATTAATAACTGCAGAGCTACAGATTTTGACTACAATTCTAGTCCTTCCTCTGTGGATACGCATTTAGAAATAATATATTGTACGATGTCCGTTGATATTTTATCTTTCTAGAAATGTTCTTTCAATAAATAGCTTCAGAGCACTCGCCTAAAGATAAACACATAAACACCAACTAAGTATGAAAAGTAGAAATAAGAAAAGCAGTCATCACAAAGACTCAATCATACTGTATGTGCGACCCCCACATGTTGTAGTTTGTGGAAGAGCCACCTTCATGGGCCAAACAGCCGCATGCGGCTCGCGAGTCGCGGTTTGCGGACCACTGACCACTGCTCTAGACTAATTTGACTCGAATTTCTGAACGAGAGTAGCAAAGAGAAGACATGTCTTATCTCTAGAGAGTAGCTAAATAATATCCAAATTCAACGCTTGACTGTTCATTACCGAACCAAGACCAAATTGATCACACTCTTTTTGGTTGTAGCTTGTTTCCTGGGGACCTATTTTCAAACTGTGTGAGTACTCATTTCTCTCAAGATTCTCATAAGAAATGTCATACGTCAATGTGGAAATGTTGTTTTTAAAGGCATCGAGGATTAAAATTCTTAGGAAGATTTTAATTCTCTCTAAATAAACCGAGAGAAACAGTCAGTGAGTTCACACTGGCCCTAAGAGCCCTAAAAATACGGTTTTACGTTGACGTATGACATTTCTCTTGAGAGAAATGAATTCTCTCGAGTTTGAAAATAGCTCCCCTGAATGTGCTCTAGTGTAGAAGATCGGTGATGTTTTTCTCTTAAGGCCAAGTTCAACGCGATGTCAATGACAAGTGACGGCGACTTTTTTATCACAAAAAATACAGCTCTGAATGATAATATTTTGAGAAATTGTTTTTAAAAATGGGTTCAGAGTACGGTAAAGAATGGTGAAAAGTCTATAGTTTGTTTTACTTTTAATATATAATATTTTAATAAGTGACATTTAACAAATATTTAAAAGTTATGGACTTTCCTCCATTTTGTATAGTATTTAAAAGATAAAACGCAAAATACACTCTTTCATATTTGCCCTAATTATTTCAGGAATCTTGTGTTAAGATTTAATAATATATTGGTGCCAATTTGCAACCGTGCTAATTTGCGACATACGTTTTATTAAACTCATCGTGTTACGTATTTGTTGACATTAAGAGATAGAAATTTAAAGTGACGTCTTGTATTACTTCGAATGAAAAATCGTTTTCTAACTTAAGAAAAAAGTTGAACTTGGCCTTAAATTTTCGCCGCCTGCTTAAGCAGGGTTCCTTTCGTCTTACAGGTTGCTGATAGGTTTGATAAATTGATTTTTGTGGAATGTAGAAATTAAAGTAATTGCTTCTGATAACTGGTTTATTCTGACTTCATAAACTTTGTATTCAATTACCGCAAAACAATTAAGTGATATTTTTACATAAAAATAAAATCAAAACATGCTGGTTTAAAAGATCTTTTTATATGATTTGATTTAATTTCAAAAAGCGACCGTTTCGCGCGGAAATTGATTTTGATCGTGCTTATTGAAAATTCTCATGTTTAATTCATATTGTAAATAATTTTTGATTAGAAGATCCGTACTCAATATATTTGACAACTTCGCACAAAAGTCATATGTTGAACACATCTGATATTTTTTTAATAAATTTTAATTATTCATTCCCATTTAATTTAATTTGACCTAATACTATATAATTTTACTAATTTTAATTTGTTTACTACCGTTTAAAACTCATTACTCTATAATAATAATAATAATTTGAAGTTGCGGAGAATCTTCCATGCCTACAGTTAAATCATATGAAAATAAATTACTTTTGCGATGGTTAGTGTCAGTCTCGTCTTTAATATGTTAAACTCAACTGTTTATCATATTTCAGGCCTGATGATGGTTTTTGTATCGAAACAGGTTATCTAGATTCATGTGATCGTTTGGGGGGGGGGCAAGGGGGCAGTTGCCCCCCCCTGGCTTTTACGACTTAATCAACAAAGCGTAAGATATGCATTACGAACAACAATCTCATAGAAATAATAATATTCAGGCTAATATAATTGAAGAATATTATAGGTTGAATATATTTATTGCATATCTGGATTCCCTTACGTCGCTTACATCACGCTTTTCCGAAGACTCTGTTAGTTTTTTCTTAAGCCTGTTACATCCCAAAAACATAAAAAATAGTATATTGTTTCGCGAACATTACCAACCTCGGCTTCACCTCGCTTCAAAAAATGATTTTCGACGAGTAAAACACTATACTTTTTCTACGAACTCTATTATGTCATGTAGGTATCTACTAAAATGAAAAAAAAAACAAACGTTAGCAAATGCTTTATTTTGTGTTAGGAATAACAAAAAATTAACCAACAATTAAATATTTCAGAAATATTATTTATTATTTAAATATTGATTTATTGTTATATTTGAACAATTGTTCAAAATTATGGGGGTATCACACTCAAGCTTTTTATTTATTGAGGTAGATGCCGACATATTTGTTCTACTGTTAAATGTCATTTCAGATGATGATGCGCCATAATCGGATGAACTAGTTTCCTTATTTTGTACAGATTGTAAAATTTTGGTTTGTATTTGGTTTTTACTGTTCGTGGATTCATCAACATATCCCTCCGCAACACTACTAGATTTCCAACCACCGTGCTTTTTTAACAGAAGCAAGTCACCTCCTGCATCCACTAATAGCGTTGCGGATGTTCTGCGGAAACAGTGCCCAGTGTAATCTTGAGGATTCGGAAGCGTTAAAAACTGAGCAATTTCGTTAGGAAATTTACTGATTTTATTAATTCCAACAACCTGTCTGCTACACTTTCCATTCTGATAGTTAATAAAGAATCTTGAATTAATTTGATCCATGTTTGCGGGACGTAGGCTCATATATTTTTTAGAAATATCATAAAAGGGTCCAGAAATATGAAAAGAACGCGGAACTTTTGTTTTTGTATTACGGATTTTAACTAACAGAATACTTCCAGTATTTACATCGCTTATTGTTAAATCTTTTAGTTCGTGGCAACGATAAGCGCCAGATAATCCAAAAACTAATGCTACCTACAAATATTAGTAGTTATGTATTAAGTATTTGTTAAAATAAAAATAATAATTCCGTTACCTTTGTTATTAAATATTTATAGTCAGGTGCATTCTTTAGGAAAGTCTTTATGTCTTCAGGCGAAAAAATTTTGGAATTTTGGCTTTTAAAACCATCAGATTTTCTTTTCAAAAGCGAATGTAACTTTGGATATTTACTAATATCGACATAATTTTTAACAGAGAGTGTAGTTCTTAGCATCGAATAAATGGACTATAATGTCGACGGTTTAAAATTTGAACATATTTCTCCAAAGTATGCTAGTAGTACAGTTTCCGAAAATGATTTCACTTTATTTTTTCTCTCCAGTCCAAAAATTTGATATAAATTTCTTCATATCTCTTTTTTGATTTGGTCGGTAATAAATCTGAAGAGGTTTCTTCAGCTTTAAAAATAATTTCTGGGGGAGTACCTACAATCGCTTTCTGACTCAGACATCATGAAAATGTGTTAAATTTAGGACGAACTGAAATTGACAGTTCTCAAAAGTGATAAAACTTCAAATAAACAAATGAAAACCAGGAAACTAGATGTAGATTGGTTTAATTTGCACTATTTTTATACATTTTTATTTTATCTTTAATTCATTAAAGTTTAGGTAAAAACGCATATAGAATTTAATGAGCATCTTTTTATTTCATTATTAATAATTATAAGCTGCCAAAATATTATACGAGGCGACTGATATATGAAAATATGTAACAACTTACTTTCGTCACTAGAGACGAAAGTAAACGTTATGGGATTTTTTCTCACTAGTGACGGAAATCAAGTTTTCGCTGAAAGTATCCTGTGGCGAAAGATGTCTTTTTGTAAGAGTTCGTAGAAAAATACTTTTAGCACGCTAAGCTAAGGCATGTTAAAACATGGCTGCGGTCTATTCGATCAGTGCGAAAAGTCATGGTAGGGGAAGCAAAAGCGATACTAGCGCAAGCTGCGGATAATTCGAGTATTTTAGGGCGATATTTTATAATTTTGGCTTATCAAATACACGTATACATTTTACTTTTTACTAAAACATAGGTTAAAAACAATAAAATGAGCAACCGGAGTTGTTATGTTGCAAATTACGAGGTAAGCGCCAATAATTCCCGGCCTTCAATGTAATCTCCCTTAACCTCAATGCACTTCTTACAACGTTTAATTAACAAATCAATCCCTTTAAAAAAATATTCTTTCGGTTTATCTTCAAAACGGGCCAAAACAGCTTCTTGTAACTCAAAATCGTCCCGAAAACGTCGCCCGCGAAGGTCCTTTTTCAAATAACTAAACAAATAATAATCGCTGGGAGCCATATCTGGACTATAAGGAGGGTGATCTATATTTTGAAACCCGCAATCTAGGATGGCAGCTTGTGTAACGCCAGCAGTATGAACGGGCGCATTGTCTTGCAACAACCGCACGCCTCTGGTTAATTTTCCTCAACGTTTTTCCCGAATACATTCCCACAACTTATGAAGTAATGCGGCATAATATGTGCCATTAACGGTGGTATTTGTCTCTTTAAAATCAATCAGAAGGATTCCTTCACAATCCCAAAAGATCGTAGCCATCACCTTTTTCGTTGATTGACAGACTCTAAATTTTCATGGCGGTGCTTCACCCTTACGGCGCCACTCCATTGATCCCCTTTTCGACAGAGGATCATAATAAAGAACCATAGTTTCATCTCCAGTGACTATTGTTTCCAACACGGGGTTCGGATCATCTCCACACAGTTCCAAAAACGATCGAGCACACTCGACACGACGTTGCTTCTGAATCGTCGAAAGGTGTTTGGGCACCCATCTTGCACTAACCTTATTCATACCCAAATGATCATGGAGGATTCGGCGAACAGTGGTATCAGAAAGCTTGGTCATTTCTGCCATTTCCTTGACCTTCAAACGTCGGTCACTTAGCACCAGGTTTTCCACAAGGGCCACTTTGTCCTCCGTTATCACCTCCACTGGCCGTCCAGGTCTTTCGTTATCTTCAAGGGATACCTGACCCATGCGAAAACGTTTTGCCCATTCCTTCACTACCGAATAGGAAGGGGAACTTTGGCCATATACGCCATCGAGTCTTTCTTTAATAATTTTAGGTGTAAGCCCTTCTTTTGTTAAAAATTTAATAACCGCTCTGTACTCAATTTTCGTCACCTGAGACATTTTCGAAGATACTTTAGTTCAAAATGCTAACAATTAAAAACTATTTGACGTAAGTCGCTTATTTTGTTAGCATAGCCTACTAAGGTTTATAGTTATAAAATGTTAAACTTTTATCCTGATAAAATATCTGCAACTATGTCAGGCCGGGAATTATTGGCGCTTACCTCGTATACTAGCAAAAACTGTAAATTATATAAATTTTCAGTAGCAAAATCGAAATTAAATCAAAGAAATATATGGACACCTGTATAATAAGTAGTAAGAAAGAGGAAACCTTTATTTTTGTAATAATAACAGTAATACTGGAAATAATAGATATAAGAAAAGATTTTAAATAAACAATAAATTATTATTTTATGATATTGTTCAACATCCCTTAAATCTCAAATGTTTACCAAATGATTAGATTTCTGCCTTTGATTATTGTATATGGCTGAAATGCAATCTTGTGACTTATTGATAGGAAACCAGTTTTATTCATTAATTTCTATGGGTTCTTTCGAATTAAAAATAAAGAAAATATAAATTACAATTACAAATATACCAATTATTTTTGTTAATACGTTTTAATTCTACGTTATTATATAATGGTAATGTTTTTATTTTGACATTATTTAACCTATTCTTCAATGACAACTTATTAGGCTTAGGCAAGATCTCATACATTTTCTCGTAAATACCTGCCTGTTTTATTATTGATTTTTATTGATTATACTACTTTTTTTAGCTGAAGTAATAAAAATATATAATAATAATGTTTCACTTGTTTTATAAATCCATATAATTTTATTAAAATTAAAATATATATTTTTTAATTACGAACTCTATTAAAAATTGTATTGTCAATATACGTGTAAATATCGCCCGTTAGTTCATAAAATAGTTGGCGTTGCAGTCACGCACGGAGCGAATAATGAATGAAAATAGGCTGACTGAAAAATAAATTATGTTTTCTGTTATCGATGTTTTTAGTAGAGAAAAAAGAAATTTAAAATTTGCGTTTTCCTAGTGTTTTTTTTTATGTTCTTCGTCGTGTTTGAATGAGTTTTTTTAGGTTTTTGTTTTTTTATAAATTTTTATTTTTTATATTATTATGTATGGCTGTATCTTCTTGTTCATATCTTTCTTTTATATCACACCTTCTGTTTTTTTTAAAATGTGTTTTAAGTGTCTTCTTTTTTCTTTATTATAGTTTTTGTCTTTTTTGTTGGATTATTTTATTTATTAGAGACTTGTTATGACAACTTAAGTATCAGTTATCTCAAATAGGTCAGTGACATTGTTAGGGTTACTACTAAAGTTCCACCCCCCCCCCCCCTCTTATCTTCGCTATTCAGTGAGATATCGGAATAATTTTGTTCTGTTTGAAAGACTAGAACAAATACTTTCTTATGATGGATTCAATTGTTCTGTGACGTCATGGCTTACTTCCGGTTTTTTTCGGAAATAACAGAAAATCGAATTTTTTTAATTTTAAAACCCTCTTTTTTATTGTAAATTTAAATTTCTGGGACATTTTTGTATAATAATCGTGTATTGACAATTTTCTGTCAGCTGTCAAAATGGCCGCCATATTGGATAATATTTTTTCTAAATATGTTACTATTAATTCGTTTATGGAAAAACATATAGGAATGTACGAACTTTATAAAATCTTTTTAGGCCTCAAAATTCCCATTGAGACCCATTTACCGTATACCAGTGGAGTATTTTTATTATTAGCAAACCGTTTAATAATTCCATCCACTTTTATCTTCGTTGTTAATTCAGATATTGGAATGAAAACTTATTTGTTTAAAAGCTTGGGACAAATACTCTCATATACTGGATTCAATTTGTTTGTAGCTTCATGGCTTACTTCTGTTTTATCGGAAATAACAGAAAATCTCAATTTATTTTTAATTATTAAATAGAAACCCCGTTTTTATTGAAAATTTGAATTTTAGGGACATTTATGAATAAGAATCATGTGTTGAACATTTTCTGTCAGCTGTCAAAATGACCATCATATTGGAAAATATTTTTTTTAATATGTTACTGACAGAAAATTTTCAATACACGCTTTGTATACAAAAATGTCCCAGAAATTCAAATTTTCAATAAGAAAAAGGGTTTTCATTTAAAAATAAAAAATAAATTGCGATTTTCTGTTATTTCTGGAAAAACCGGAAGTAAGCCATGAAGTCACAGAATAATTAAATCCATCATAAAAAAATTATCTTTTATTTTTCATTTTCTTTGTTTTCCGACAATTAAACATTTTAAATTTTTTCAAAATTTTGCCCCTCCCTATAGAATTGTGTAACGACGCCCATGCCTACATTTATTCAATTTATTATTGGAAACCTTTTTGACCTAAGAAGAGATTTGCTTTTATCATTTTAGACAAAAATTTGTCTTTTAAATAGCGTATTTAAGATATAATTAAAGTAAATTATCTAAAAATTATTTGTTTAAAAAATTTGTTTTGTGCTGAATAATTATTATAACAGAAAAACTACCTGTAGTTTTAAAATTAATTTCAAATTAAAGTCGCATAAATTGTATATTTATCTCCTCCCTAGGACAATTCCTAAATCCGTCACTGGTTTGTTCGCAAAAACAAATATTATTATGGTATGTTTAGTTTCACTCTACAACTCGAGAATGGCAAGATCAGGGCCGACTAGAGGGTGGGGTAGCCGGGACTAAGTCCTGGGGCCCGGACTCAAATGGGGGCCTGGCAACTGGATTTTTTTGTGTTTTATGAGAACGACACAAGACGAGAGGGGGAAGTGTTTGGTGGTTGGTGAGCTGTTTTTTTTAGAAAAAGCAATTCAAGCAGAGGAAAAGTTTTTGTTTGAATTGTTTGAAGAGCTTTTTTTTGTCAAGGGGCCCGATCTAGAGAATTGTCCTTGGGCCCGGCCTGGCTCTTATTCGTCCTCGTAGTATCTGTTACGGTTTAAAAAAGCTATATACAACCTGCGGCCCGCCAAGCTTCTATGTGCGGCCCAAAACAATACTATTATAAGGAAGGTATTTTTTCTCAGTTTAGCTGCGCTAAATATAACGCTAATTTTTAAATAAAGGTTTGGATATATTTAGGTTTTATTTATTACAGGTCTCCACTAACTAATTTTAAATGAATGACCAAGAAAAAGCTCATTATCCAAGAATGTTGCAGTCCGTGTATAGCACTATTGACACATGATAAAAGAAACATCATCTATATCAATATACACAGATTAGGCGACAGAACTTACAAAAAAATAATTTTTATTCAATAATAAATAATATTGAATTAGGTATCTCTTACCTACTTCCTTCAGCAAAATACTTTGTTCATTCGAAATATCTTCGATCCTATTTTCAGACACCATATTAGATAATATCTCGATTTTGTTTATCGATTTACCGAAGCACTTACACGCACTTTGGATCAAAAAAACAAGTAGGTGCGTACCCTATATCATATTTTATTACACTATTGTAAATGTCCGGAATTGAAATTATCTTGAAACTCAAGATAAAATTAGCTTTTGTTTCGATTGTAGAATAAATATTTAATGCGTTCGAAGATTAAATAGAGGTTTTAAGAAACATTATTTTATTATATCATATCGCAACAGCAATTTTTTCGAAAAGTACCAAAAAAATACTGAGATAAAGCCTACACTGAACTCTGGTTATTTTTTTACTACGTTGTTTATTGAGCGATATGTTTCAATGAAATAAGGCATCTATTTCTGTTATGAGCTTTCACTGGTGCATTAATGAAATTAATTATTTATGCACATGGAAATTATGCCATTTTAGTTTATTTCCTTGTTAATTAATTGATATGATTTGATTTTAATACACCGGGAAAAAAGTTTAACATATTGTGATATAAATATAGGTAATATAAATCTAAAGTGTAAAATTGCAAAAGAGCTGCTGATCATATCAACAGCAAATAAATGTTTTGTTCCATCATCTCGAGGATATTATTTCAGCAAGTATTTTTTCACCCATCTTAAAAATAAGCGGGTAAAATAAAAATTAAAAAAGCGTGAGTAAAAATTTTTATTATTAAATTTTGTTGAAGTTCATTAAATTAAAAAAAAAATACTGTTGCAAATAATATTATAATATAACAACAATGCTAACAAATGTACTACCTAGTATTTAAAATGGATAAAAACTTAATGAAATGTGTTTTTCCTTGAACATTTTACTGATTTTTAAAATTGTTTTAGATAAAAAATATTTTTAACCATGGGCGTCGTTTGGGGGGCAAGGGGGCAGTTGCCCCCCTGGATTTTACGTCTTTACAAGGCGTAATGGCTGTATGTCACAATACTAAATTAAGTACTAAAATTTAGCCCTAAATTAAGTTATTAATTTAGTACTAAATTTAGAACTAAAAATATTTTTTTCCTTTTGCAATGATACCAATTTTTAGTACTAAATTAACTATAGGCGCACGCGCATTGACGTATTATTACGTGAAATTAGTACAGAAATGAAATATTCTGTGTAAATGAGACAAGTGAATTAAAAGATGTTTTTATTATGACTTTGACACTAGTTGACTTGACAACAACCAAATGCAGCAATGCTACTAAAAACCACGAAAAAAACACGATAAAACCTATAAAATCAAACACAAGCGAAATTTGTTCAAGGCCATTTTTTTTTTTTTTTTTTTTTTTATTAGAGGATATGGCCATCATATCCACTCTTGTTGCACAAACTACTATTGGACACCCAACTACTTTTATTTTAAAAATTTTTAAATACGTACAACCCTGTCAAATTAATTGTCAGTATATTTTTTAGTTATTGAGATTACATATACATTAAAATGAGTTATTTTTGTGTAAAATCGATAAATAATAGCATTTTTATTTTTAAATGGTCTATATTTAAAAAAAAATAACTTTTATCAAACTATATGAAGCTATTTTAATTTGAAGTATTAAAACCATAATTTTAAAAGTGGTCATAGATGCAAGGACAGAGCGCTTGCCTTCCACGCAAATACCAGTATCCAGTCTCAGCTGGGGACTAATTAAATGAAATCTATTTTTATTCATGTTTATTTTATTTTAAAAACCAGTAAAATTCATTAAATATTTTAAAATCAGTTATTTTATCTTTTAACCTAAAATATTTTTTTAAATTTGTTTATTTTCGTTAGTAGGTCCTAGAAAAAATATACTATACAACTCGAGTCCATATCGCACTCAGACGCATTCAGACGCATTCAGACGCATTCAGACTCAGACTTCGTCTTCGTGCAGTATGGCTATCATATCCACTCTTGTTGCACAAACTACTATTCCTGTGCCACTATGCCCAACTCTATTCTAACTCTTGAAAAGTTTGCTAACTTTAGTTTTTTCAGTGTAAAATGGCAAACAAATGTAGAACAAGTTAAATAGTAAATTAAACTGGTTTCAGTATGTAAAAAAATTTTCCATGGGTAGGTATAACGTTTTTCTTTAAAAACTTATTATTGAGGAACTTTTTTAAATATAAAAATGTCTCTATAATTCTAAAATAGGGACTCGATACGTGCCATTGTGTTTGAATTTTATAAAAGTGCTATTAGCTTATTCCTCTTTTATATTTAATGAATGGTGAGGGAGGGCGTAGTAAAAGTTAAGTACTTTAACCTGTAAATAGTAATTCGTTCTTTTATAAAATGACTGAACGGCTATCCCACTAATAGAACTTGAATTCCCGAACGCTGCTTCTGTTGACATGAGTACTGTCAGTTGTCAGAGAGGTAGTAACAAAAAGTGAGGTTACGATATTTTTTATTGCATTTTATAATGCAATAAATAAAAAAAAATAGGTAAACAGCTCTACAAAATCTTGTACTGGAATGCCTGGTTGGTATTTTAATAAAAAGGAACTAAGAAACACACCGTCTGCTCAAGATGGAATTGATTATAAGACTGAAATGCGTTATCGCAAAGAAGGTAAAAGATTTTTTAATTGTTTAATAACTTTATTATTATTACTATTATTATTAAATTAATTGTGTAGGAGCCAGACTGATTATTAATACGGGATCTAAAATGGATTTGGGATACAATACAATGGCAACAGGGGTAGTTTACTATCACAGGTTTTATATGTTCCATTCCTTCAAGCAATTTCCACGATATGTAACTGCTTGCTGTTGCTTATTCTTGGCTGGAAAAGTAGAAGAAACTCCTAAGAAATGCAAAGACATCATTAAAACAGCTAGAAGTTTGCTAACTGATCACAAATTTACTACATTTGGTGAAGATCCCAAGGAAGAAGTAAGTTCCCAACTGTAATATTTATTTAGAGTAATGTACATGTAATAAATTAAAAAATAGTTTGTTATTAATTTTTGTTATGTAGGTAATGACACTGGAAAGAATTTTACTTCAAACCATTAAATTTGATTTACAAGTGGAGCACCCATACCAATATCTGTTAAAATATGCGAAATGCCTTAAAGGTGATAAGGGAAAGCTACAAAAAATGGTTCAAATGGCTTGGACGTTTGTGAATGATAGTTTATGTACAACACTTGCACTCCAATGGGAACCTGAAATAATTGCTGTAGCTCTCATGTATCTAGCTGGAAAATTGAGTAAATTTGAAGTAGTTGATTGGATAGGTAGAAATGCAAAACACTGCAGATGGTGGGATATGTTTGTTGAAGATGTAACTATGGACCTACTAGAAGATATCTGCCATCAGGTAAACTTGTTTCTATTTTACAATTTTCCCAATTAATTATGGCAAACTATCATATTACCCCTATTTAAAAAAGATAATCATAATGACATCTGCAACTATAGACCAATTATCCTTCTTTCTACATTTTCAAAAATTTATTAAAAAATCATTTATCATAATTTAAGTTACTATCTCATCCGGAATATACCTGATTCACAATATGGGCTTACTATATACTATATTAGTGTGACTTAATTTTGGTTCCACTGACAGTTAATTTTAAACAAAAACAAATGTTACATATGTTTTACTGTTGTAGTATTTTTCTAAATATGGTTTGCAGGTCATAAAAAGTAGTTTAAATGTATGTATGGAATGAGTAACTAAACGATTATATATTTAATGCATGTTATCTACTCACCTTAAAAATATAATATATTAATAAAAGTTATATAATTTAGGTAAACAAAATAAACAAAAAGCTCTTAAAAAGTCTAGTGTCACTTGAATTGTTGTTGGAACCAAAATTACATTATCACTAATTTGGCGTATTGACAGGACACTCTTTTAAAGAGCTATATGCTTGTACATAAACTTTACAAAAGCCTTTGACTGTGTCAATCACTCTCTACTTTTCATAAACTTCAAGCATTAGAGAATACATGGTATAGTAAATGAATGGTTCAATTCTTATTTAGAAAGTTACACTCAAAATGTTTTCTTTAGGAGTACCGCAGGGCTCAGTCCTTGTTTCCCTCCTTTTCATAATTTACGCTAACAATTTAAAATGTACTCTAGGCCATGCAATTAATTTACTTGCTTGTTATGCTGATGGCACAAATATTCTAAAATTCAAAGATGTTTCTAATCTCCAAGCACACCTGAATTTAATATATTTGCATCTACAAGTTTGGATGTATCACAATAAGTTAACTGTAAATAATGAGAAAATTGCCTGTATTTTACTTTAATTTAAAAATGCATAAATAAATGCAAATTTTTTAGAATATGCCAGTAATATGAGATTACTTCCTATTTATCTGGATTGCCACTGAACTTGGAATGAATATGTTGAACAGCTCAGCAAAAGATTATCATCTTATTTCACACTTAGTGCCATGGCTAAACAATGTAGTAGTCATATAACAATAACTCTATATTTTGATAATTTTCATAGCCATCTGAGGTATGGTATTAAACACTGGAGCCTTTGTAGGGATTTCAATAGAATTTTTATCATCCAAAAATATGCTATACGCATTTTAGCTAACCTTAAAGCTGGAGAAACCTGTAGAAGTGCATTCAAAGATTTAATATTTTACCTGCCATCAGAGTTTAGATGTGTAAGATTTTATGTTAAGTTGAACACAATTTTTCCACTTTCACTTTAAACAATGTAGATCATTCATACTATACTTGATATAAAACTTCATTACATGCTAATGAACATACTACTACTTTATATTATCAGAAAGGTGCATTTTTTAATTGTATAAATAAAATACTTGATAAGTGAGTGAATGCTTGTTTCAAAATAAAACAATAACTAGAAAGACATGCTTAACTTAAAACTAAATTAAAATTACAGAAAGAACATTTGAATTGAAAATAAACTTATTTATAAAGTTAATTAAAATTAGTTTTTTATTATTAGTAAAAACAAATATTTCAAACTCCTAATTTATGAAGTGATTTTGAATCAGGCTTCGAGCATTTTCAAGAGTAAACTCTTTCAATTTGGCTTTAAAATGGGTTGTATTTTATATGTCTTTAATGTGTTCTGGTATCATATTGTAAAATTTGGGTGCCAAATATAAATATGACCTCTGTGTAACTGTTTTGAGCATCAGCAGGGACCCGAAATGATGTTTTTGACGTGTATCATAGTCATGGCTTGGAAGATGGGATTACTGTTTGTTTACATATTTTGTTGTGCTACAGAAAAAATAGAGTTGTCTTAAATCAAGAATCTGTGTGTCTTTATAAAAGAAATCGGAGGAATATCTGGCATTTTTAGCGTAGACTAGCTTTAAAAAGCGTTTTTTAGTGACTTCTAAGGAATGTATATGGGTATTCAACACTGCACCCAAGATAACGATGGCATACCTAAGATGGCTTTCAACTTATGAAAAATATAGTGTTTTTCCCGTATCATCCGCAAATCCAATTATAGTACTACATGTATCTAAAGAAAATAACTCATTAATATACAGTGTGTCTACTTAAGTTGGAACCATATGGAAAAAATTTGTATTATTGATTTTAGGAAAAAAGTTATTCGTGATAAAAAGTCCTGCATGACCCAAAACTTAAAATACAGTCATCAGATATCGAATATTTCAAGCCGTATACGAGGTTTGTCTAAAAATATGAATTTTGCTCAAGAATAAAGTATGTTTATTTTTGATCAAAATCGAAAATTTGTATTAAGAAAATTGCTAAATTCTTCACAAACATCAAGAAAAGGAAAGCGTATCATGTTTATAGTAGAGAAGAGAGAGAATGTTTCAAAAGCTAACAATCAATGTGTAGAAAAGTTTATAAAAAAATAAGAAAATCTGTTTTTCAGATAGATCGGTGTAATTGCATAATTGAATGTAATTTTCAATCCTAATCAACTTTTCTGAATGAAAATTTTCGATTGTGTCAAAAATAAATCTACTTTACTCTTGAGCAAAATTCATATTTTTTGACAAACCTCGGGTCAGTACTTTTTTTAATGGATGCATGTTGCATAATTTAATTCGAAATTATGTAATATTAACAATTTTAAAAAGAAACTAAAAAAATACATAAATTATGTTAATTGAAGAGTTTGTATGATTTCACCAAGTCTAATCTTAATTATTATTATTATTATTTATATTTGTTTTTATTTTACTACTATTATCATTATTATAACTGTTGCTAATCATGTAATTATTATTTACATTTGTTTCTATTTTATTACTATTATTATACTTGTCGCTCATTTTATTTATATATAATCATGTACTTTAACTTGTTTTTCTATATCGATGGCTTAAGTGCAAAACGTCGTAACCCACAAAATTTCAAAAAATCGCTTTTCGAGTCATTGGAGTCGTATGTTTTAGCTGCGTCTTGTGAAAAACTATCATAAGCAACAGTATAAAATGAAATTAATTTTATGCGCCAAAGCAAAAAGTTGCTCTTCGAAATTACATCTAAAGTCTATTTGGTTTTTTATTCCCCTGTAAAATGTACTTTTTGGGGTCACGACGTTTTGCACTCTTGCCATCGATATAATATTCATATGAAAATAAATATTCATTTGTATGGGTTATTATTAAATATTACTGTGTCATCTGAGTAATAGACAAGAAACCTTCTATTTTGGGTTTTAAAAGAGAGTTAATGTAAGTGATAAACAATAGTAGTCCTAAAACTATGCCTTGTGGTATCTTCATTTGAATAGCTTGAGTATATGTTTCTAATTTTGAGGATTTATTTTCTTAAAGAGATAACTTAAAAATAGATCTCTAACTCCATAATGTTCAAGAACATTCAAGTTTTCCATGAGGCACAATGTCAAAAGCTTTTGCAAGATTGAGAAATATACTTTTTTCAAACACCTAAGCTCGTTTTTATAGCATTGGTAAGGTCATGCATTCACAAAAAATCTTTTGTTTGGTAAAGTTTTCATATAGCCTTTTTTTACTATAAATAAAATGTTTTATTTGTATTAACTTATATTTTTGTTTTCAATTTATTAGGTGCTGGACTTGTACTCTCAAAGTGATAACACAAACTTACCAGATAGCCCGCCCTTATCTCAACATAAATTAGCAGCGCCGTCTTTAATAGCTACAAGACCTTCTAATGGACAAGAAAAACAACCATCTTCTCCAGACCAACCTCCCCCAGTCAATACCAAAATACCCCCACCTTCTGAAATTCCACAATTTCCTTACCAAACATTTACAGGCGCGCCACCTCCCATTGCTACTTATCAAGTTCCAACGACGCCTTTTGCTGCTGCTCCCCCTCCCGGAATTCCAACATCTCATGCGCCCCATTTGGCGGGGCCACCACCTGGACCACCGCCTCATATTAGTGCCCCGCCGCCAAGTGTGTTCCCTTATGTGAGCCATCCTCCTCCGTTGATACCTGTGGTATCGTCTGGAGGGCCGCCTTTTTTCCCTTCCAACGCCCCACCACCCAATCAGCCACCTCCCCACAGGCCATACTATCCTCCTCCAACATAATATATATGTATATATTATAGATAAAAAAAAATACTAAAGTAAAATTAATTCAAAACTGGATATTTTCAAATTTAAATGAACTCTTTAAAATATAAAAAAAACTTTTTTTTGAAATTTCAAGTGATTTCTAATATACAGTATGTTCCTGTGTTCACACTTTCTTACTGTAGAATTACGATTTATCCTTCGACTCTTTAAGTGTTCAATTATTGTTCATTCGTGTAAAAATTATTTTTAATGCTGTTGTAAAAAATTTTTGTATTATTATAGACTTTTTGTAAAAATGAGTTTTTTTATTCCTTAATGCCATTTTTGCGATATTATTGGTTATTTAATCAAAAATATACAGGTTGTTAAAAAATGGTAAGTTAGTAATTTTTATTTTGCTAAAATGTAATACCTTTCCGTTATGGCAGATCTAAATCCACAAAAATTACGTCTATCCATTGGCGTAGAACCAAGGTTTATGGTAAAAAAATTAAAACAGTTTTATAATGGCAGTTTATTATTTTTTTAATACAATTCGCATTGTTACTGAAATCACTGCAAAAACATAAAATAATGGTATAATATAAATAAGGCACTGATTCGAAAATCACAATAAAAATGATATATATAATTACAATGAACAAAAACATGTCAAATCTAGCGTCACAAACAATATTATTTACACAGCCTTTATGGTTCATATTAGTTTAATAAAAGTTGTCATATAAAGTAGATAACAAAATTAAAAAATACAAAATATTCCACTTTGATAAATTTAATTATTTATGTATGTCCCAAAAATTTCCAAAAATTGATACTGAAAATCTGCAAAAACTTTTCCTTAATACTATTTTTTGATGAATCTGTTTAATGTAATTTAATCTAAGTGGATCATTCTGCATTTTAGAAAATGAAGAAATAATTTAAAAAAAGGTTATTATGACACCACAACGTTTTGGCAAATTGTCACAAAAAAAATTCAAACGTTAGACGTCATGTTATTGCTATGAAAATACTTAATTAAATACATCAAAATGTCTTATACATTTTCAAATGTAAAAAATCACAATTTTTAGCTGGACTAAATTTGTGAATACTATTGTTAAAAACCTAAGGTAATAAAATCTCATTTTTTTTGTTTTTCATTCGAAAAAAAAAATCCTTCAACAATCCTAGAACACAATAAAAACTTTGATTAAAATCGAAAATATAATGGTAAATACTTAAAAGCTAAAAATACGAGAGAAACATTATTTTGATAGTAATAAAAACATTAAACTTAAAAGTTGTACATAAACAAAATGCACCGTATGCACAAAAAAATCAGACTCTCAATTGTATAAATTTACTTTACATAAATTAAAGCCAGTTGGAAAAATTGCCACAAATTAAGTACAAAACGTGCAATTTGAGGAAATCGTCAAACATTCGAAATATGCCTCGGAAGTAAATGAGAAGCCAAATTAATAGCTTTTTTTTTAATAATTTAATAACATTTATGTGTAACCAAATTTTTCCTTATTTCCACATTTTGCACAGGACGTAAAGAAAGAAAGAGAAAAATAATACTAAAACTAAAGTAAAAATAATGCATAAGAAATATAGCTGCTCTTAAACTTAACTTACATTTTTTTTATTTGATTTCATTTGACATAGAATTGAAATTAATAAAATTAAATCTATAAAGATTCTAATTTTAGATGTAGTAAATAATCTCTTTTTTATATGGTTTTAAATTATATTTAGCGGGTTTAGGTCTTTTTTAATATCTACCTAAACACTTGGAAGGCACTCAATTTATTATAAATGTATATTTTTTGAAATCTTGATAATTTTTTCAAACCCACTACATCAACATTTTTAGAGCAAACATTAGTAAATATATCACATATCAAATAATACTCTACATCTAAAAAATAATCTTGTAAAAGTCAATAAAATATCAAGAAAATTGCACACAGTGATAAAAAAAAAACAGGACAAAGTGCTATATTAGCCTAGTTTGTTTGAGATAATGTATTAGTAATGAATAAACGAATCTGTATTGCGCTATCGTTTGTATCATGTAGGCACGTTGTTGTCGAAGCAAACCTACCACCCTCGGTATACACACCTCCTGTAAAAAATCAATAGTTAATATGACAGACATTTTTAGTTTTAATTATTACAAAAAATAAATCCTGCTGAATGCAGTGACTTACGAAAAGTGGCAGAAAAGTATTGAGACTGATTTTTTACTTTACAAAGTTTTTATTTCTTTCAAACATCAATGTTATCCCCTTTAAAGTAGTTCCATTGGGCAGCTACACACCGATGAAGACGTTGTTCCCACTGTTCGTAGCAGCGCTGGAAGTCTTCAACCGTTACAGTCTTTTGGATGATAAAGTCCAGAAATGACAGCCTTTGAGGACATTTTTCAGTTTAGGAAAAAGGAAGAAGTCACAGGGACTTGAGGTCAGGAAAATTCTGTACTTTGTTGTGGTGATAGTGTTGCTTATGTTCAAATAGTTTTTTCATCTTGGTGCATTCCAGAATATTGCAATAAGCCGTCAGTTTGAATATATTTTTTTACACAAAAGATAAAGCTTTTCAAAAATATAGAAGAACTAATCTTCAGGTTGATTTGTGTTTTTATAAAGATATGAGAAACTATATAAATGCAGCAATTAAGCGAGAAAAAAAAGCTTATTTTAACTTTAAACTTCAAGATTGTGACTCAAAGCAAATGTGGCAGATGTTAAAACAAAATAAGGTTATTCCTGGAAAAAATTATAATATTCCAGAGAACTTAGGCGATGTTAATCAATTAAACGATTTCTTTATTAATTCAATACCTGCTAGTTTACCACCTCAACGTTTACTAGACCAGTACTCATATTTTTAATCATTGTTAACAAATAATGCTTTTCCAACCTCATGGGGTAGTGCCGTTGTGAAAGTGTTGCCAAAAAAGTCAAATCCAGTTGAGTATAAAGATCTACGTCCTATAAGTATTTTACCAGTTTTATCCAAGGTTTTTGAGCGGGCTATAGAATATATAAAAATATTACCTGATGTTCAATCTGGATTTAGGAAAGGGTATAGTTGTACAACGGCATTACTTCATGTGCTGGATAATATAATTGGAGCTACTGATTTCGGTCAGTGTACAGCTTTAGTTTTGTTAGATTTTAGTAGGGCTTTTGATACTATACTAAGTATTTTGCATCATATTGGCTTATCACCTTCAGCAGTTACGTTATTTCGTAAATATTTTTCGAATCGTAACCAGAAAGTTTCTATTACCTCAATGATCAATTTTGAGTCCTACACTATTTGCAATATATACATCAAGTTTAGTAAAAAATTTAAAAAATTGTAAGGCTCATTTTTATGCTGATGATACCCAAATATATTATAGTCTTCATCCAAATGAGGTGCAAAATGCTTCTAACATCATTAATAATGATCTAAACTGTTTTATAAATGATGCAAGAGATCATTGTCTTCTTCTTATTAATTCATGTAAATCAAATGTACTGATTTTTGGTCCTAAACTAAAGAGAGATATAGTTGCTGAAGATATTAGTATCGTAGTGAATGATCAACTTATTCAAATAAACGAAGAAGCTAAAAGCTTGGGAGTAATATTAGATTCGATTCTAAGATTTGAAAAACATGTGAATAACCTAATTCGACGGGCTTATTCTTCTTTGAAAATGATCTATGGAGTTAGACATTTTATGTAAGGAATTGTTTAGAAATCTTCTAAATAATACTCAGAATAAATATTTTTATTAGATCAAGTTTAATACAATGACAATTCTCATCACACGTCTATCTAATCTATTTCCTTGGATACCGCTATAAGACATCGTATACAGGATGATCTATTACAACACGCCCCCTCCTTCAAAAATTCATCACTCCTGTGATGATATACTCTTAGGTTTGATGCATGGGCAACTTCTTCCTTTTGGTCATTTACGTAGTGGACATAAGTTAAAACTCCTTCCATGTACTTTGTACCTATGACTTTAAAGGGTCCCTTTACGACAAAATTTTTCCCTATTTTTTGACTTCTTACTAAAATAAAATCATTCACTTTCACGTTCGGGGGAAGGATTTTCTTATTTTTATTTGCTTGTTTCTGAATGTTTTTTTTATATTTTAATTGTTCTTCTAAAGATCTAGGAAATTCTTTTAGGGGTCCATTTATATTAAATTTTTTATCAGCATTTAGGATTGTACTCTTTCCAAACAATTTGTAATTAGGTGAACATCCCAGGAATTCATTATGGGAATAATTGTGGTGTCGCACGGCGGCTTCAAGGCATTTTTTCCAACCACCCCTAAAATCCTTATAACAATGCATGTATGTTTTTATTTCTCTAACAGTTCGTTCCGCTAATCCGTTTCCAGCCGGATGGTAAGGAGAAGTATGGACTAGTTCTATCCCCTTCAATACAGCCCATTCTTTAAATGTTCCAGATGTTAGAGCAGGTGCACAGTCTGTGACGACTGTTTTCATATCATTTAGGAAAGAAAGTTTACTAAAATAGCTTTTCAAAGCATCACCACTTTCTTTTATTGCCTTGGCACTTACATGTCTAGTGGCTTCATCTATCAGAATAATAAATGATTTTGTAGTTCTGTTTAAATCTGATTTTTTTTCTATCTCCGCAAAGTCAATATGAACCTTTTCATAGGGATTCTGCGAACAGGATGTTAGATGTGTATAATTTGGTTTGGGATAATATTTAAATTTTACTTTTTGACATATTTCACAAGTTTTTATGTAGTATTTAATATCCTTACTTAATCCTTTCCAAACAAACCGCTTACTTATCTTATAGTATGTTTTGTAATATCCATCATGGCCTCCAGAATCAGGATCATCGTGGTAAGATTGTAAAATGTCTGTCTTTATATCTGCATTCTTTACAAAAAACCTTCCATCCTCTTGTTTTTCCAAATCGTGTATATTCAAATTACACCAAAATGTTTCCTTCACCTTTTCAGGAAAATCCACGCACAATCTGGAAATTGCATCACTGTCTTCTAGTTCTTTGCAGGGTTTGTGGTTCACTATCATATCGAAACTGCTTAAAAATATTTGCCATCGGGCTAACCTATCTCTTAAAGCACCTGTTGACAAAATATATTTTAATGCTCGATGATCAGTATGTACTACAAATTTTCTTGATTCCAACAAAGTTCTAAAATGTTTTACTGCTTTTACAACCGCAAGACATTCTTTTTCTGTAACAGAATAATTTTGTTCATGTTTATTAAAGGTGTAGGAATAGTAGGAAATTACTCTAAGTTGTTTATTTTTTATCTGTTCCTCATCTCTTTGGTATAGAATAGCCCCACAACCAAAATAAGAACTATCAGTACTAAGCTCAAATTTTAACCTAGGATCTGGTATTCTTAGAATTGGTTCTGATGTTATCAATTCTATCAATGTTATAAAAGATTTTTCACATTCATCAGTCCAAATAAATTTCGTATTTTTACATTTTAATCTGTCAAGTGGTCGTACAATTTTCGCATAGTCTTTTATAAAATGCCTAAAATGGTTTGTTAATCCAATAAAACACTGCAAAGATTTTAAATCATAGGGTTTTTTCATATTTTTTACCTTTTCAATAGATTCATTTTTCATCTTCTTGATATCACCATCAATTTCCCTACCAAGAAACACAATTTTGGGAACACAAAATTTACATTTCGTTAGATTTATTTTAAAGTTGTATCTATTAAGTTTTTCCATAACTTCTGTCGAAAGCTTAGCACACTCGTCATAAGTGAAACCTCCACACATTATGTCATCGATGAAGACTACTACATTCTTATCGAGTAGTTCACCTAAAGCTTCCTGCATTATTCTTTGAAAATGTGCACTTGAGTTTTTCCATCCAAAAGGAAGCCTTGTGAATTCATAATGCCCATCTTCTGTTACAAACGCCGTATACTTCTGCGTTAATTTAGATATACTTATATTCCAAAAACCATCCTTCAGATCAAATTTTGAGAAAAATTTACATCCACCGAATTTTTGAATGATTTCATCACCGATTGGAAATGGGAATGGATCTAATTCAGTTTCCTCATTAATTTTCCTATAATCAATACACAGGCGAAAATCCCCATTAGATTTTGTGTTCAAAACACATGGAGAAGCAAAAGGAGATATTGACTTTGTAATTATTTTGTTTTTAAGCAACTCATTAACCTTATTTTTTATCCATGTTCTTTTGTTTTCTGAATATCGATAAGGTTTCAGCTTAATAATTTTTGCATTTTCTTTTAAATTAAAATCTATCTCAAAGATTGATGGTTTCGCATCATTATATTTTAGCAAATTCGGAAATCTTTTGGATATATTATCTTCTGTAAATTCAATTTCTTTTTCTAAGTTCAAATTCAGTTTATATATTTTCAATTTATTTAGTAAATGGCGTCCTAGAAGTATGTCAAAATTCAAATCTTTCACTACTGCGGCCATAAAAGTTGTGGGCAGTTTATTGATTTCAATAGTTACTTCAGCACTAAAAAAACATTTGGTTATTCCAGCTAAGCTCCTTATGCAAATATTTACTTCATGAATAGGAAATTTGTTTTTATTAACTAATTCCTCATCTATCAGATTAATATCTGATCCAGTATCAAACAGTACTTTCACTTTTTGGCCATTTAAAAATAAATACTCAAAATTATCTCCACTTGTTAGTGAATAACTAGAATACATCTCAATATTATTTATTTGATCTTCAAATTCAACAGTACTAGAATTAAACACATTTTTAGTTTCACATTTAATGTCTTTTTTATTGGTACTTATTGGCTGACCTTGCATTTGAAAATCTCTTCTTGGCCACTGTTTATCAGGATATTCACCAATCATTAAGGATTTTAGCAGCTGAAGAAGTTCTTCTTTGGAGTTGATGATTTTTCCTCTTAACTGTTTCTGAACATTAACTGGCAGACCCAGAATTATCATTGCCACTAATGAAAGTTCAGAAATGTTATTATCTGCCCATTTAATTAATTTCTGTTTTTCGTAAAAGTATTCCAGGATATTACTATTATAATATTTATAATTCAAAGCTTTCTCCCATTTTAAAACAACATTTTCATCAAATATCTTGATAAAACTAAGTTTCCAATTTTCCCATGTATATTGATTTAGTATACTATCTTGGATTTTATCTTCGTACCATTTTAATGCAATGCCTTTTAACTGATTTCTCAAATTAAAAATTTTCTCATTATCAGTAATCCATTTATTATATGAACAGATATATTCATACGAACTGAGCCAAGAAGAAGGATTTTCACCTTGACCGTCGTATTGAGAAATTTTTATGGGATCTGCTTTAGTTAAGTGGCAAACGTCATCCATTTTGTCATTAGCTGATCCAACTCATTTTTTCCAAAAATAATGTTGTCTTGGGTACCTTCATCTCCTTTTTCATAGTTGATCTGGATAATTGGTTTGTTTTGCTCTGACTGCGCCATATTGTAAGGAATTGTTTAGAAATCTTCTAAATAATACTCAGAATAAATATTTTTATTAGATCAAGTTTAATACAATGACAATTCTCATCACACGTCTATCTAATCTATTTCCTTGGATACCGCTATAAGACATCGTATACAGGATGATCTATTACATTTTATTTTACAAAAAATTAAATTACTTCTTTGTGAGACACTTGTGTTATCTAAATTTAATTATTCAGATACAGTTTATGGTCCAAATTTAATTAACTACTATCAATCCAAAATTCAAAAAGTTCATAATTCATGTTTAAGATTAATTTATGGAATAAGAAGACGCCAAAGAATATCCTATAAATTGAGAGAAGCAGGATGGCTTAATATGGAAAATAGAAGGTTATCTCACTCTGCAAATCTTTATTTTAAAATAATCTCAAGCAAAAGACCATCTTATCTGCACAGAAAAATAATATTTCAAATGGATGTGCATAATATTAATATTAGGTATAAGGGAACACTTACTCCACCTATATTTCGTACAGAATATTTTAAAAGATGTTTTAGATATCAAATTTGTCTCGTCTATAATGTCATCCCACAAGAGTATAAAATTATTAGTTATAATTCCTTCAGAGTAAAACTTAACACTCGCCAATAATTTTTGTCTTTTTTTTAATGGTTTGCTGCTTTTTTATTAGTTTTGTTGATTTATTTTCAATTCTGTTAATTTATGTACTTTTAAATATTTTTATTTTCGTGTCATAGGGATATTTTCTTAAGGGTTAAGTGGTAGAACAATTCAGTGACTATGTTTCTGGCTTGATTTTTTTTTTTTTTTTTTTTTTTTTTTTAATTTAATGTAAATTTATTTAAAGCAATAAAGACGTTATTATTAATACTCGTATAAAGCCGTCCTTGAAAGGCTGAGAAAAAGGGTCATTCGCGTGAGACCAGACTTCGTAGAGAAACGCTCCATGTCACAATGCCCTCCCCATAACAGAATTTTTGACCTCAAAAAGTATTCCTGTTGTTCCCCATCCCCTTATTCCCCTGACCTCAGTCCCTGTGACTTCTTCCTTTTTTCTAAACTGAAAAATGTCCTCAAAGGCCATCATTTTGGGACTTTGAAAATCATCCAAAAGACCGTAACGGACATGCTAAAAACTATTACGGTTAAAAACTTCCAGCGTTGCTCCGAACAGTGGGAACAATGTCTCCATCGATGTGTAGCTGCCCAAGGGAACTACTTTGAAGGGGATAACATTGATGTTTCAAAGAAATAAAAACTTTGTAAAGTAAAAATCAGTCTCATTACTTTTCTGCCACACCTCGTACGTACCGGGGAGGGTTCAAAAATGACTGAAAAAAAGCTCAAGCAAACGCAAAACTACTGATTTGTAGTATAAATTTGTATCAAATGGGTCGGTAATTCGATACCATTAGTATATATGTTTACCTGAAGTAAAATTGTTTACAACCCTACACCCTTCGATTGTTGAGGGTGGTAACCCGCAAAATATGAAAGATTTGGAATACCATTATGTTCCCAACTGACTTGTAATAACGAAATCTGATCAAATAAATTGAAATGGAGCCACTAAGGCTCCGTGGCTCCATTTGTGAGTTTTGAAGTTACGCAAGCAAAGTAATTCAAGTGGTATCGCAACCTTACTTTGCCGATCTAATTTCTCAACATCCAAGGTTCCCCAGAGTCACTAAACCCTCCGCTACTTCGGCAATCAGTGGAAACTTTAATTCACTAATCAGTCGATCACGAGATAACGCTACTTTCGTATCCGCCACTACATCAACTGTATTAAACCAAATTCCTCTCAAAAATAATAATCATTTAACCGATGAATTTTCGCCAGGCTTAATTTTTCCGAAAATGCAACCAAATCCCCCTGTGCTATAACGACATGCGCTTAGAACTTTTTTTTTATTTGTCGCGAGAATTATTGTTTCTTGTTGGAAAAGTCATGTTGATATCGCTTTTCGTTTTTCAATTGATTTTTTTTTAAGTTGTACCCCCCTTGAACCGTCACTTTTAATCAGATTTTTTCAAAATCAAGTCGTTTATTCCCTTTATAGAGCTTGATTTTTGCTAAAAATTTTAAACTGATATCATTTTTCGTTTTTAAGTTAGGAGTTTTTTAATTTTTTTTTAAGTTGTACCCCCCTTGAACCGTCACTTTTAATCAGATTTTTTTTTAAATCAAAGGGCCTTTTCACCTTATAGAGCTTGTTTTTTGCTAAAAATTTTCAAGTTGATATCATTTTTCGTTTTTGTCTTATAGTGCGGACAAAAAACGTGACCTCGGACGGACATTTTTAATAGTTGTTTAAAATTTGATGCGAAGGATTTTGGTACAAAAATTTTTAAATTTGGATCAGTATTAAAAATTTTGGATTCTTGAAACTAAACCTATAATACTCTTCACAGACTACTATGTGTAATAAAGGAACTATTTATTAATCAACTTACCTGGTTATGGTCAACAGTATACAGCAGTAAATCACTTAAAATGGTAAGACCTGTCCGTCCTACGCCGGCGGTACAATGCACCAAAATAGGCGGATTCTTATTATGGCCTGGAGGAATTTCGCCCATTGAATGCTGATGAACGGACTGCATTTCTTCGAGAAAGCCCAAAAAATGTGAGACGGAATTAGGACAACCCTGGTCGCCCCAATCTGTGTAATGAAGATGCCATATTGTACGGTATCTCCTTGATATGACATGGCACAATCTGACTTTGCTGGTAACACAGTGGCCCGTTTTTTGAGAAAACTCCCACCATATTTGGTAATCCTGTAAGAAGGTATGCAATAGATTTTCGTTTACCCTATCGTATTCATAGCTTAAACAATACCTGATCAACATCAATACATCTTTCTCCAGCATCGGGCAGGTAAGTAATGTCTTCTGTCGGCTCGGTTAGTTGCACCATTAAATAGACCTCAGCTTCCCAAACGCACTGCCAGAAGTGCGGTAAAGTTTGAGTTGAAGGGCCTTGAGCTGCTATGTAAAATCTCTGTTTGCTACCAACAGTCGCCTAAAAAATATTAAAAAGTCTTATCACTCTACTTTTCACTATTTAATATCAATGAACTAAAGCAGAAGTACCGCAAGGGGGCGGTCTTGGTCCTGTCTTGTACCTATTGTCAACGAAGGTAAATGAAGATGAGACCATTCAAAGGTTTCAACAACCCACTAACGAACTCGGCAAATGGACTAAACAATGGATAATAAAACTGGTGATTTCTTAGTTTTTAGTCATTTTTGTTATAAAATAAAATTGTAATAAATAAAAACAAGATTTTACTAGAACTTGAATGTAATTAAAAGTTCTATACCTACCGTAATGTGGGAAGCATTGATATATCCGTATTTATTATTTTTGGTAGGTGTAAGTCTTAATCTATTATCTTCGTATGGAAGCACATCTTTGAACTTGTTAAAACCCGCATTTTCAGGAAGTAAAGCGGTTTTAAATTCGGCATTTTGTTTTTTCTTTGGAATTTTATCAAATTCAAAAAACAACTGACTATCAGCTAGCTTATTTTCCAAAAGTTGGCACTAAAATTACGAAGATTATTACTTTAACTTATTGATATTTCTAAAACGCAATTAAGTACCATAGTTTCTTTACTAATCGAAGGTGGTAAGGGATTAAATCTTGGCAACCCTGTAGACCACCTGTGTCTGTTATTCCCCTGACTTTGATCGTCCTCTTTCTTCTTTTTTTCCCTTCCTAATGTCGCGCTTTTCACCTTTTCCCCCGACTTGCTTCTTCCCATCAATATACCCCACCTCTTCTTTTTGGACTTTGAACTAGTATTTGAAGCAGACGTTGAGTCACAACTGCTCTCATTTATCATGCTGCTGCTGCTTGTTTCGACAAAAGATGGTGGGGCAACAGTCGATGTCGAGGATGCTTTGTTGTCGAAAAAACGGTCTGTTGGAAAGCTTGGGACATTCGACATTTGAGTGGTGTCTAAAGCATGGACGGAACGACTGCTTTCGCTGAGATTATGGGTACTGGTATTTTGGGAATTTATGTCCGTTTTCGATGAGGATTTTAAACGATCTATGTTTACATAGAGATTTTCTCTGCTACCTGCATTAACAGAAAAACAAAATCAATACATTTATCTAATATGAATTGAATGTGTTAACAACAACCTTATCGTCCGATATACTTTTAATTTGTTTTCAATTGCTCAAAAAAAAAAATTCTATAATGGAATGTGTTCTTTGTAAAAATGTAACTGGAGATGCTACCATAGATTGTGATAGCTGCCAAAGATCGATTCATAGGGTGTGTTCAGGGCTGAATGCCAGCGAACTAATGGGTTTGGACCTTAAAGAGATTGCCTAAATTTATACCTAAAGGTCGCGTGAAAATCGATAATTTGGAGCTAGAAATCAATCATTTAAAAAATGTAGCAGATTCTGTTAGCAGTAATGACTCTTACCCTAGGGGAGATAAAGAGGAAATAATATGTGAGATTTATTTATTTATTACAATGCTCTACAGGCAATTCCAATTACAAAGCAGAAATAAAAGAACACATAGACTAAGTGGAACAAAATATACAAAAATTTGTAATCAGCTAGTAGGTAAAATACAATACAATTCTATTTTTTTTTTAAGTTAGGAAATGATATTTTATTTCCCTAAGTTTTGCATGAGAAGATGTCAATGTCACTACTCACACTATTCACAACGCGACTAATAGTATGAAATTGAGAATTTTTCAGAACATTTGTGCGAGGTACAGATATGTAAAATATGTCAGAATTTCTAGAGGATACTCTCGGAATACAGATATCAATTTTTCTCAACAATTAAGGAGAATCAAACCGTCAACAATTTTGAAACATATAACAATGGTATTCACGTCTTTTTATGAGGCTTAAAAAGTGATATCTTTGAAGAAGATTTTGGTGTAGTACTTCGATTGGCGGATAAACACCATCCTCCTTTAAACACAGTAATTTTTGAAACCGCCTTTGAAGTGATTCAATTCGATCCGTGTGAAGTTGGTAAAAGGGACTCCAGACGACAGACACATACTCAAGCTTTGATCTTATATGTGGTACTGCAACAATCATTTTACCTTAATTTTGTCAAACCTACCCATTTTTTGTCTATAACTTTCTTGCGCCCTGTTCTGGTAAAGGTTTTTTTTTTGTATTAGTGGCAATAACTAGTACGAACCATATTTCAGTTTACTATTCTTTTCGTTAAATACAAACTAGATATAAATAGCTCAGTTTTTAATTATATCATAATTTTAAAAATTATATTATTGCATTTGACTAAATCTAATTAAAATATCGAATTCTAACATTAAAATACAATAATGTAAAGCATCTCTAATTAATATTATGATTTTGTGTTGTAATTATAAGAGTTACCTAACTGAATTGCGTTCTCGTAGTTGCAGACCATAAAAAAGAAAGTTCTATTTTGTAATAAAATATCTACGGCACTGGCTCACATCTAGGGATTTTTACTTTTATTTCGGTATTGTTGAAGACCCAGTATTTTATTCTATTGTTATGTATATTAGGATTCCTAAATAATAAAGATCCATCATCTATCTAATATGCATAGGCATACAGATTTTTCTATTATTAAATATTTCCTATAAGTTTTCATGTTAGCTTTTGCAAGAAAATAATGAAAGATCGAAAACACTACCACATCTGCCCACAGTATTTCTCCTTCATTTTCACTTGGTGAAGACCTTCTCCAAATAACACACAAACGTCAAAATGAAAAAATATCCGAGACTATAAACAACATTACTAATCTCAATTGCGTCACTAGTTTTTACAATCATACATTCTGGCTGGAATACGAAAAAAATACTGATTTGTTTCTATGCAGGGGAAATTCTATTCCATACTGAATTCGGAGACTGATTATTATTTTGTTTTCTTTTTATTTTATAATGTAATCCTGTACTTTAATGTAAATTTATTCAATTCACATTAGATAAACTATATCACAATAATTTTTATTTGTAGAAATGTGTACCTTGCTGACCGTTATTCATGTTGAGTTTTTGCATCTGGGATTGCACAGCATTGACCAATGGATGATTCACGACCTGACTAATCTCGGGGGCTGAATGAATGCTCTGCGTTCGACCTCTCATTTCCCCCTCATTTTGCCACGGTAAAGGTATATTTTCATAAATCGGTTCTGTCGAATTATTCAAATGATGATCATGGGCTACCATGGCATTTTGATTACGAGTTACGACAAAACCTTGAAAAAAATTATATACATATTAATAGTTTCACGCCATATTTAAAGAAGAAAAAAAAAATAAAATAAACTTACCAGTACTGGGCAACTGATTCTCTTGCAAAATCTGTTTCATATTAGCCGGCATGCAATAGATGATATTACCATGTTCATCATACACTTTCTTAATGTGTTTAGTTATATTAGGGTTTTCAACAATAACTGCTTGAGGTCTGCCCAACATATTGTTATTAAAAATCGACGCCAAATTCTCGTAAGTGCCGTGTTGAGGAGGCAAATAACTATGCGATCTGTCAAGTAAAACGTTTGTATTGAAATATGTTCAGAATGTAATATTGATTGTGAAAAGAATTTGTGACATAAGAAATTACACATAGTTTAATCTAAACTACTTCCCAAAATGTGCTGCTTGTTATCTTGATGATAAACGTAACACGAAATTCGAAGTAAAATAATTCAAAGGTGAGCTATTTATTTGGAATGGGATAAGAGATAATATCCGAATCAATAAAAATATTTTTTTGCGTTTTGTTATTGTGAATTTCTGAAAAAAATCTACCAAATTTGATATTAGTGATTATTTTTATTTGTTAGAAGAAAATAAACTAAATGTTGTTATCTTTGATAAAAAAAAAACTATTTATTTAATTTAATGTTATCAAAACCCATTGATTACAAAAAGCTAATACTAATAACTAGACAGGTGTCATTTCTAGGAACATGATTGAATTACCTAATTTATAGCAGGTTGTACAAACGTTCAATCCTTTAATACATCGAAGAATTTGCTTGATATTCATAATAAGTAGTAAAAAAAACCTAATTACAGACAGTAGTTTAATCTACTGTTTATATCGATCAAATAATAAATATTGTTAAAAATGTATTATTATTTACTTGTATTGTACCATGTATATGTAAGATCAATGACGATTTAAGAATTGTTTATAGCATTTCTAGTCAATAATAGGCAACACAAAAACAATTAAAAAACGGAAATAATTAACTGATACCAAAACTGAACAGTCGAGATATGGATATGTTTTACATTTTGTTATTAATTGTTTGTCAAAGACAAACCTATTCTTTGCTAGATGTTACCGTTTAAAAATAATGTTATCGGTATAGTTTTAAATATTTAAAAAAACATTTTCTAATCAGAAAATAGCTATTTATGTAACCAGTTACGAAATGCCTTATTTTGTGTAACAAGTAAATTTTTGCAAGATGAGCGGAGCGAGGTCCCGCAAAATGAACGAGTTACACAAAACGGCATTTCGTAACGTTTTACATACAAGATTTTTCTAATTTTAACTTATTTATAAAATTATGTTTGGTTAAAAAATGATTCACCATCATTCTTTTGTAGGTACTGCCAATCAAATAGTTCAGAAAATTGTTGTATTTGATTGCCCTACTTTTTTTTTAATTGTAATATTAAAAAAATCCAATATGGATCCAACTTTATCGCACACACTGCATATTTTTCCAACTTGGAGCGATTGGTGACAGTTTGAAATAACAAGTGACATTTGCAATTTGCGAAGCGGTTTTTTCGTTTTTCTTTTATGACCTCGAATAGCATCATCTATTTTCATAAGGGAATAAGGGCATTAATCCCCTTTATAATTTAACTAGATTTTTTTGTTTGGTTTCCAGCATAACATTTTGTCTTGTCACGACTTCAATGTCATGAATTACTATTGTAATTATATCAGTGACAAAATCACTGTGACATAAAATATCGTCCATCCCTATTGCATTGCATTATTAGTTGCATAACTACCTGTAAAATTATATAATTATTTCATTTCAACCACTTGTTGTGTTGTCGGCCTACCTAAACGTTAAATTACATATCATATTTTTTCGTGTTTCTTTACAATAGTCATGTTATTATCTAGTATTTAGGGAATTTTTGATGAAAATAAATACCTAGTTATTGTAGGTAAATGTCAATGACTATTGCTAACTTCATACTAATCTGATACCAATATCATCTAGTCTTACTTAGAATATAAAAAAAGATGATAAATACTAACAAATTTACTTTAAACAAGTAATAAACTTACACTAAGGGCCAGTCTTTTTACTTCTGAATAAAGTTGGAAGTAATCACTTGCTGATTAAACTATAGGGCTATTGTTTGTTAATCTGTCAAGTAAACCTACATGTAACTTTACTCAGAGGTGAAAAGATTGACCATAAACAGAATAAATCGTTAATATTGTCAAATTAATAAAGACTGGAATATAACTTCTTGTACAGTTTTAGAAAATTTTTAAATGAGATCCTGAAAATACTTGAAGTCTTACTTGTTGCAGGTTAAATCCTGTCAAAGTACTTACCTGTGAACAGGATGAACGGGATGGCCTGAATAAAGGTGCCTCAAATATAAATTTCCCCCTGAAACGAGATCTGGACTAGATCCGCTTACGATGTTACTAACAAAACCGGGATGCGGTTTGAGCTGCTGGGACATGCCCGCTAAATCAGGTGTTGAATTCGAATTGATTTTATTCGTAGGATACGGTGGAGGAGATTTATAGACGTGCAACATTCCCATGTTGTCGATCAACTGAGATCTCGGGAATGCCGTGTTATACACAACGTTTTTTTGTTCAATATTGTTGTGTGTCACATCTGGATAGTGTAAGTGAGCCGGATAGGCGTCTGTTTGATGGATCTCTGGTTGCGAACTGTACAATATAGGATGAGTGGTTCGAGACGATATGGCACCTGAAGAGAATATTTAACAGTCAATGCAGCAAAACCGACAAATTATCTTGAGTTACCTGAAGAATTTCTATACTTTTGCTGTATGGCAGTCTCATAATCCGGGGCTGGACGGTAAGAAGGTAAAAGGCTTCTGAGAGTGTCTAGTTCACTATGCTGATTAAGATCCAAACAAGACGTTGACTGCGCCCTGTGGCTCAAACTTTGAGTTGACGAGACAGGTCTGTCCCACTGTAGATTCGAATTTGTAACATCTTCGTAACTATCTCTTTGTCTTAACTTGTCCTAAAATTAATATTAGGTTTATTCCAACTTTTATATGTACCGTCTTCTAAACTGCCAATGCACAAGCGCTAATTTAGTACTATTCCTTGACAGTACAAAAATGAACATAGTTGGAATGCTGTTGTGGTTTTATTTTTTGTAACCTTACCATAGGCCGGCAATAATTGTCCTCAAAATACGTATTTCAGATTGTTTGAATTTCGGAAACGATTAGGTGTCCCCTAGTACATATCACACCTCCAACAAGTTATTCATAAATCTGATTTTTGTGGATGCCAACATTAAACATAGGCAAGAGTCAGGGCAGAGGTATGAGGTTAGTGAAAATGGCATAAACATGAGCATACATTAAAAAAGAAATTGAGGAAAATAAATAAAAAATCAATTTTAAAAGTATTTTATTCAAATTTTTAATCTATTAGATGTACAATATACAATTTTTGCTATTAAATATTTTAAACCTCTATGTTGGGGTAGAAATGAGACCAAGTTTCCCTCTAAATGTTTTTGAGGTACCTAAGAGCCAATAAATATTATCCACTATCTCAAAAGAAAGTTCTGAGAGCCATGTATAAGGTGACACCAACAACATCATGTAAAGAACTTTTCAAGAAAACGCAAATTTTAACACTACCTTCCCTTTTTATTTTTCAACTAATTTTATACATAAAAGATAATGAGCATATATTTAAGAAAAATAAAGACCTGCACTCATATGATACTAGATTAAAATTTAACATCCATCAACCTTTTTCACGACTACAAATAAGCCAGCATTCAACAAAATAAATTGGGATTAAGTGTTATAATAAGTTCAATAACATATTAGAAGATACTACAGGTTATCATCAAATTAGTCGTAATGATTTAAGAAAACATCTTAATGATTTTCTTGTAAATAATATATTTTATAGTATAGAAGATTTTTTGAACTTTTAAACTAATCTTAACATGAATTGTCTATTATATATATTTTATTTTTTAATGTAATTTACTTAACACTTTTTTGATTAGTCTGATAGGATTTTACATTATGTACCTAGTGTCTTTGTATAGTGTATAATTCTCAAAGATGAATAAATTCTATTTCTATTTCTTGGTCTTCCTACATGTCCTCCAAGATGTTCCCACAAATCACCTATATCCCTAGCCTGTTGAGTCAGGGTAATGAAAGTTCTGGAACTCTGATTGGCTTGCACGGGAAAGTGTTCACTTGTACAACACCGATGCGGCAACTGCACTTTGAAGATACTCACCATAAATAAACAACAAATCCGCAAGTTCATTGTGGTCATAATTTACCATACTGAACAATTTAAATTCACTACTTCAGATAAACACGTTACTGAAATCACAATAACTGGATTCATAAGAAAATCGAAAAGAAAAGGTAAAAAAGAAAAACATAAACAGACTTCTAATTTAGCATAACTTTTCATACACAAATCCAGTCCTCCTGGATTTAGATTTTTAATTCTGTATCTTTCTTATTTTTGAGGTTTTTGAAAAAGGTATTTATTTTAACGACTTCTATACACACTTGAACAAAAAGTTTTATATAGATATGTCAACAGTGTGCCAGAGAACATAATTTCATCTCAACTTAAAATATGACTTATTGCTGGCGCAGGCAATTATGTAAACAGTTCTATCTGCATTCCTTCTATATCTATGAAATATATTTAGTTAAGTTTAATATTTCATTTTTTTTTATTTGAAAATAATTTTGATATTGTGCTTACCTCATTTTGTTGGAAAATGGGAGGTTTGGGTAAGGCTTTTTCATTTTCAAGAATATTCATTTCATATTGTCGATAGAAAATGTGTTGTAGCACACAAAAACGCCATGCATTTTTAGCGCTCTCAACGTCAGTAAATTGAAATTCGACTTTTTCTGTTCCACCAACAGATTCTATTGTAAAATCTCGTTTGTGATTGATAACATTACTTATATCAGACCACCTAAAATAATTAAATATTATTGTAAGTCCAATAAAATACAAACATAGGTATCAAAATTAAGATAAACATTATTAATATTGTAATTATTTTCTACCAGATGAGACAAAAAATATAATATACCCAAAATGACGTCCCTCCTTTCCTCCAGGATATCCAATGTAAACTCCAGTCAAACAAATCCCTATTAGAGTATCACTACCTTCTTGATCTTTAACTGAATATACTTCTTGTCCATAGCCATCCAAACGCTGACAAGCACAAATATAGTACTCTTCAGCAGTACCTTGTGGCAAATTGTGAAGAGCTGCATGTTGTCTACTAGCTGCCTCAGTTAGTGTTTCCAAAAGAGAAGGCTCTGTAAAAGTCTTTAAAACAAAGATAGTTTCATTTATCTTCTAATAACAAAGATAACTAATGATATTTCTTTCTTTTATATAAATTAGTGTAGATGTTAAATATAAAGACAAAGTCGAATTAGTTAATTGTCAGCATACAATTGAGTTTCTAAATTGGGTAATCTTGTAGTTGATGGTCCAGTGTAATGTGCACTCTGCACTGACAACTAGAATTTGAATTTGACACATACCAACTTGCCATATCTTCACTTTTATTTTAGCGGTTTGTTGTTGTGTATTTTCTTAGGTTATTTTTGTTTTTATAATAATTATTAAATATAATGTAGATAACATTATTATTAAATGTTATCTACATTATATTTAATAATTATTATAAGAACAAAAATAACCTAAGAAAATATCCAGGACAATAACAAACTGCAATGTGGCATGTGTCAAATTCAAATTCTAGACGTCAGTGCAGAGTGGTGTGAACATGTACATTATGAGGGGACCCAGAATTACCCTAAATTATATTGTCATAATCTTAAAATAACTGACCTTAGGAAAAAGTTGGAAATCCTTAAGGTAATGTGCTGTGTGTCTCTCAGCATCAAAATTACCAAATTCTGCTTGCATTGAATAACTTGCCAGTTCCACAGCTTGCTGAGGCGAGCAAGATATTCTGCCTTCAATAACATCTTGCTTTAATTGTAAAAAATAGTGGTATCTGGAAACAATAAATCAATAAGAGGATACATCATAATATATACAATATAAACACTTAAATGGCATTCCAGCCTCATTTTTCACCAATTTATAAATTTATTTGTAAAACATTGTGAATAAAATATCAGGTCTTTGTCTAGTTTGAACTCTTTATAAAAAATTAAGCATACATACTAGTAGGTATCACTATTGTAAACAAAAAATATTAGTTCCATATCTTGTGCAAATTAATAATGACACCATTAATTTTTTTTAAATAAATATATTTCACAAATTGTCTCAAATCAAAGCTCAGAGATACTACTTTTATGTCTTTCACTGTTACCTGGCCTCACAAAGTTTACTATCCAATTATTTATTATCAAAAATCCAGCAATTCATTTCTAATAATTTTCCTTGCCCTAACGTTGTTTTACCTACCCAGAACCCCTATTCACTTACTTTCCCGTAAAATTGATATTAATTGAAAAAATGGCAATTTTTATTTAAAAAATAATTTGTGACCTTACTATTAATTTGCACAAGATTACAATAGTAATACTTACAAGTACATATTATGTTTAGTTTTTCCGTAATCGAAAGAGCTCAAACTAGACATTTACCAAAAATCACATTATTTATAATTAAACATACCTAGTAACCTCATCATTAAACAGCCTAACTCCAGAAATAACATAGTATGTAACTCTAAGACAGACACATAAACCCCTAGCATATTTATCCAACTGTCTCTTAATGGGTTTATCTAATTCTAACCAACACAAGCTATTCTCAGTATTTCTGCTCACGTACTGCAGCCCAAAGAATTTCGGTTGATTTAGACTTAGTTTTTGGCAAACAACATCCAAACAATCTTGTCCAGTACTCTCTGAAGACAATGTACATTCCACAATAGTGCCATCAAGTATCTCAACAGATATTACAAATAGTGATTTTGATACCACACTATAATGACGGGATTTCTTCAATTTCAACTTAAAAGGCATCCTGCATGTTATAAAATCGCTAAAACAGGTGGAATTCATAAATAAACCTCAAATAAACAGTATAAAATTGGAATGTTTATGTTTTGTGAAAGTATATTCTTCTTTCATGTTCATTTACTAACCTCAGTTTATTTGTTCCCTAGAGGAAACTAGCTGTAAAATTTGATACTCCTATTTATACGCCTCTAATCTACAGTAAACTTATTTACATTCTATTATTATATTATTATTCTATTCACATTTTGACGCAGGAAAATGTATTTTTGTAAAACAAACCAATGAACTGGAGTGGGGTAGAATGCTTGTCAATAGGCTTGAGATGCGACTCTATGGGCGAAGACAGGTTATTTTTCATCTCACTCGGGAGTATTTATAACGACCATTTTCTATTTCACTTTGTTATTGTCTGATCCACCAGCCTGTGGATTGAACAATAACAATGTGAAACAGAAAATGGTTATTATAAATACTCCCGAGTGAGATGAGAAATGAAAATGGCTGCGCCCATCGAGTCGTATCTTGTTCAATTGATACAATATGCACATTAGCTTTCTACCCCACTCCAGTTCATTGAAACAAACGAACAGTATCTGTCACGGGATGTCATTTGTCAATCGAATATAAAAGAACACAAAACACCCACCACCCAAGAAAAGCCAGGTTCAATCGAAAGCTGAGCTATATAGTACAATGGCTAGTATGCTTTCTTGGTATGTGATACAAATTACATATATGCATTATTGGTTGCCTATATATCAATTATCAGGACTGGACCGACCCGCCCGCCAGCTTGTTGGTTGTTACAATAGACATCATAGTTATTATCTTTGGTTGTTAGATATTTTCTTATCTTGAACTAGCTTAAATCTAAAATAAATTTTAACGAAGCTGTAGCAGAGGTGTGCTGTGATTTGACAGGCGTTTTATATTGTGTCAATTATACAGTATAGTTGCAAAAACTTTGATTTTATGAAGCGCTGAGTTGGATAAAATCTTATCTTTCAGAATGTATAGGCTAATGGTAAGAGGTTCTAAGATTCTAAAGACTTTCAAGTTTTAGATATAAGTTGGAAAGTCCCCGAGACTTCTGTGTTGGGTCTTATTTTATTCCTTCTTTATTGAAGTGATTTAGTTCAACTTAACGTTGCAAGTACTTTCACCATTAAAAACACTGCACCGTATATAAGGCACACAAAGAGATCATTTGACTATCTCGGGCTCAAATTTTATAATGCTTTACCAGTAACTATTAACACCATTCATCACGACAAAAATTTATTATAAAAAAAGTTAAACAGTTTAAATTAAATAAATCAATAAAGGTAATGTTGTAGTTGAAGGGTCTGGAAATGTGCCAGTCCGCACTCCGCACCATTGCTGTTCCGGCTAGTTCTGTCAGTTGGAATCGTTACATAGTTGCCAGGTTATATTTAATTATTTGGAACCAGCGAATAAGCAGATTGAAATAACTTTTACTTTTAATCATCTATTTACCAATTTTTACATCGATTAAAAATCCCATAAAAATAAAAAAATTCTAAAGATTTTCAAGTAATACGACCGTTATTTTTAATGTCAATAATACCTTTCAATAGTGATAATTACAAAATTTAAATTTAAAATCTATCAAAACTGTCTTATAAAACAAAACAGAATTGTTATTTCAAAATATAATATAAATCTTTATATTTATTTATCATACATTTTAATTTACAGAGGATACAATTTGTCTAAATAATAAACTATGAAATAAAGCAAGCTAAAATGAAAGTGGAGATTTGGCAACGTGGCTTGAGCAAATTCAAATTCTAGACGTCAGTGCCACATACTTATAATAGGTATACGGAGCAAGAGAGACGTCCGACCTGTTTAACATAGGGGCGGCCATTTTTATACAAGATTACTAGTACATAGGTGACCAGAAATACAGCAATATGAAAACTTGGTTGCAGATGTCTAGGTCTTTTCACTTTTAAATACATCATTTTGTACAGATTTTTTAAAAGAAATAATACAATATTATATCTGAATTAAATTTTTATTCTACAACAAAAAAAATATTTTAATGTTTAAAAATATATGTTAGGCTGATAAATAATAGGCCGACAAATAATAGATTAAATACCTAAATACTAATTTTAAATGACAAACGTACAGTAGAGGAAGTTAAAAATATTAAAATTTCCAGGATACTTTAAAATTAAATTGATGGTTGCATATTTGTATTATTTTAAACAATTTACTTTCTTCTTGTATAATTTCTAACAGCTACAAATTTTTAGTGAACGGGTCGTCCTTATTGATTCTGCAGTGAATTGTACTAACAACTTAAAAGAAATTTTGTCCAATCTCTATATGGCAGATAACCAAAATAAGGAACGATCTGCTTGTTTTGGAACCCTAAAATAATATAAAGACACTTCTTTCATATCCCTTATTTTTGCTAAATCTTATTACTTACTTGTGGAATGTAACATTTGAATCTATTGGCAACAGTCTTCTTATGTTCTTGCAAGATCTTACAAGACATCTTGAATAAAGCCCAGTATAGAGAACTTATACTGGGATTAAAGTCTATTCACAAATGTTAAAATAAATAAAACGTTTATACACTTAGAAAATAATATCCACAATCAAAATATTCTAAAATAACACAAAAAAATTTAACCAAATTCACAAACACATTAAAATTTGACACTTTTGACAGATGGAAAGATAAATTGGTTGCATAAGTTTCAGTTTGTTTATATAAAAATGGCGGTCATTTCTATCTTCTTTTATTAAACACTCAGTAAAGATGCGCAGAGGGTTTTACGCCGTATACCTATTTAGGTATGTGGTCAGTGCAGAGTGGTGTGAATATGCGCATTTCTAGACCCGTCAACTACAACATTACCCCAATAAATTTTGTAAACATCATTATTGAAAGTAAATGGTTAAAATATATATTATTATTATATTTTTTATATATTTATTTTGTTAAGCTATTGCATGGCTTTTATCTCGGGCTTTGAGCGACCGAATCAAGAAATTTCGTAACGAAAATAAACCTAGCACTCCCCCACTCCGACCGGCACAGCGGTGCGGCGTTTTGAAAGCCCTGGAAGGTTTTATCCGACCCTATTCGTATTAGTATGAAGCGGAGTTAAATATACGTCTGCGGACTGGAAGGTTTATGCAATACAAGAACTAGAAGAGCTTTCTCTGGCTTCTAATAAATTGGTATCACAAATGTTCCCGGCTGTGCAACGATCATGTAATAACCATTACATGAGAGTTGCATACGCTTTCTACACCCGATAAATAATCAAGACCTATAAATATTATAATTATATTGGTATTGAACACAATAACAGTAATTATACTATATGGTATTTCTATAAAAAATTCTACAAAATTGTAATTAATGGTATTACTTCGGGTATTGGTATTTCCCTAGATTTTTGCGGCAAAATATTTTGTACTGTATTTTCTGCTTTCTCCGATATGTGTGGAGGAGTCTTCTATATCGCTGATATCAGACATTTTAATATTATAATTATCGAAGTTTAGCTATCTACGAAAATTTAATATGTTTTGACAACTAAAACAATTACATAGGAACCTAGGACAAACGTCAAACAGCATGCTTGATTGAAAAATTGTAGGTTTCTATTGATTAAAAATTTGTATCATAATGGGTATCATTATGAAACAGATTATGGGCATATAAGTGCATTATTATAATACGGGTGTAGAAAAAATATTAATTTTTATTTTATCAGTGTAAACTATTTCATCCAAATCAAGAAATTCCGTAACGAAAATAAACCTAACCCCTCGAAAAATGGAAAAAATCGAAAAATGGAAAAAATCGTAAAATCGAAAAAGAAATTCCGTAACGAAAATAAACCTAACACTCTCCACTCTGACAGGCACAGCGGTGCGGCGTTGAAAGCCGTGCATCGTCTAACGTCGTTTCAGTTCGGTAGACTTCGGCACGGTGTTTGTGTGCGTGCGACTAGACGTATGCGTGTAGACTAGCTGCTAATTGCTCTGATTCTCTCTTTTAGACACAATTTTGGAAAAATTGAATTTGAAAATGAATAATGATCCACAAGAATCCACAACAAAATATGGGATTACCATTGACGCAGTATTTTCCAGATATTTAGAGGATATCAAGTCTCAAACTTATGTTTCTTATTTCAGTTACCATAAACCTATAGTTTCAATGATAAAAATTCCTGAATAACATACATGTATTGTAAGATAATAAAAATATTTTAAACAATATTAACTTCTCATTAAAAGAAAAAAATTGTTTTCTTATCGGTCACCACGCTCAAAAAGTGTAACTTGAATTAATTTCGAAGAAAAAACTTGAATTAATATCAAAGAAAAAAATACTGCATAAATGAAATAAATAATTATAATTGCATAAGTTTATAAAAAATGCTAGGCAATAGCTTTACCGCGGCAGTCCCCGAGTTTCTACCTTTGTTACACTTCAGTGCTTTGTTATTGTATGTAGCTGGAATGCAATTTTCACTGATAGAAAACCAGTTTTAATCATTCATTCTGTTTTCTTTTGAACAAAAATGAAAATATAAATAACAATTCTTCTGTTTATAAATTTTAACTTTATGCTATTATTTAAAGGTATTTTTTTATTTTAACAGAATAGTTTAATTCTTCAAAGACAACTTATCAGATTTAGACAACTTTTCATACATTTTCCCGTAAATACTGTTGCCTGCCTAGATTTTATTATTGATTTTATTGATTATACTTATTTTTTTTAATTTAAGCGATAAAAATATATAATAAAAAAAATAATGTTTTACAAATCCATATACTATTATTAAAACTAACATATATACTTTTTAATTACGAATTCTATTTGTCAGTATAGGCAGAAATAGTCCATTAGTACCTAAAATTAATTGGCGCTGCTGTCACGCACGGAGCGAATACTATTTTTTTTTAATTTTAAACAAGTGATAATAATTCTCATTAAAATAAAGAAATGAATTTACATCATAAAAGGCATTTTCTATAAAAATGTTTTTCCTATATTTCAGTTGTTTTGGTTGCACAACTCTCTTAAGTTACTCAGAAGCTTATTTAATAGTTTTTTTATTGCCAAATGATTTAGTGGTTAAGTTCGTGATAGTCTGTAATACAGTATAGAATAAAGTGTACTCCCTACTCCCTCTTTACCATTTAAAGCATACCTTTCAAGTAAGGGTCGATGCTACATTAATTTGTTAAAAAATATCACAAAAATCCTGTTTATTTAGACAATACATAAAAATGTTTTTAGAAAACTTTATTGTATGAAATATAACATAATAGGTATAACAATCAAAATAATTTATAATAAATATTTATCAATACCATTAAATATATGAATACTGGAACCAGTTACATTACAGTGAGAAATCCAGCTGTTGCAAAGGTAACTGCTAACATGATGTATCCAGTTGTGTAAACTTGTGGAATAGTAAGCATTTTTCCAGTATCCCAAATTAAATGGCGAATACCATTCCAGAAATGATAGGCCATTGGAAAAGATAAACTGAATTTTACAAAACTAACAGCTGCTGGGCCCATTTCATGCAAGCAATCAATATAATGGGGAATAGATTCTGGTAAAACAATAGCACCTAAACCCAATCCAATAGCATACCCCGACAATACTATACCTGAAAAATGTTTTAATAAATTTTTGTGAATTTCAGTGCAATGCAATGAGATGTTTTAGGTACAAGTCTATTTTTTAATGTTTACCTGTAGCTCTGTGACTAATTGATAAAAGACTAGTAAGTTGAGGTGCATAAATTGTTAAATGGGGTGACTGAGGTCTTTTCAGTTTCATATTACGTTCATCATGACCTTCCTTGCTGGGGGGTGAAACATTTGTTGCTTTTAAAGTTACTGGTCGAATGCAACTGATCAATCCATTGCTATTTTTTAAAAATTGACTGTTACATCTTTGGCCAGCTAACCTATAAATGTTACATAATATTTTTTATTTTTGATCAGGGATTTATTTTAATCTGGAAACATAAGAATTCTATATTCCATACCTGAATATTAAGGACATTTTAAACTATTTTCAATTTATTCAAATAAAAAGATTTGTACTCTTGTCATACACTACAAAATAAAAAATATTTTAAATGTCAAATGTCAAAAGTCATAACATGGAGGTGGGGGTGGGCGGTGTCATAACGCAGTGATGCCAGAGGCTTTTTAGTTTTTCTATGGCCAGAGGATTATCATATTTTCACCAAAATTATGTTAAAATTCTAATATTTGGAGAAAAGGTGCGAAAATTAACAAATCCATGATGTGTTATTAATAAAATTTATTAAAAAGAAATTTAAGTTATTTAAAAACAACAACATAACAAACATATTTTTTAAATTAAAAAATATTAATGAAACCAATGTAACCATGTGTAAAAAAAGTTCAGTTTCTTAATTAGAGAGTTCATATATGTGTACCTATATGCAAATCGCTCAATGTTTTGTTTACAATGATAGATAAGATTTTTTTAAAATTATATTATGATAATTGGCAACATTGTCATAACGGCTTTGATTTATTTCTACCTACATTTAATAAGTTTTATATTTAATGATTGTTGACACTAAAATTTGTAAAAGCCCATTAAAAAATAAAATATTTTTTATCTTTTTAATTAATTTACCAAAATTGTCCAATCTTTTATTCCACCAATATCTTTGTAGTTTTTATATCACATTATCAATTACAACCAATAGAAAGTAAGTTTGTCGGTTAGAGGTTCAAGATTGGTTGAAAATATATACATTACTTGATTTGACCGAAAATGTAAATAGCAATTTTAATTATTAAGTAGGTTATATTTTTAACTTATTTAATTATTTTAATTATTGATAATATAAATTACATAAAACATTATTTCACATAATTAATACTCAGATTCCAGATTAACCAATTAGGCATTTATTTTGATACACGTAGTAGTAATCAACCAATCGCGGCCGTTATTTTGATCTTAGCGTCATTTAGACGGCGTCGCTTCAGAGAAGAAAGGTGAAGTTTGGAAAGAGTGGAATAATTATTGCAGTTTGTATTTGTCAACAAATAGTAGAAAAAAGTGAGTTAAATTTTAAAATTAATTTAATGCCTTTTGCAAAAATATGCAATTTATAAAATGTAAAATAGTGTATTGGAAAAGTGATATAACCTTATGAATAGCTTGTTTACATCACAAAACGTGTTTGGAAAACTTTTAATTTCGTTTTAGAAATGGCAGGCAAAGGAAAACCAAGCTCCAAATCTGGAACAACAAATGAACAAGCCCTGAAGAAAAGTCCAGGTAGACCGAAAAGTCCTAGTAGGAATAAAAGCCCCACCAAAAGTCCTGGTAGATCGAAAAGCCCTGGTAGGCCAAAGAGTCCGAGTAGAACAAGTCCAGCCAGGACCAAATCGGAAACTACAAAAGGTAGGCCTCCAACACCTACGAGAACAAGCAGAGTTAGAAGTCCGGCAAGGGTGAAAAATGCATCACCTATCCCTAAAACATCAACCCCTCTTCAAGTAACTTTAAAAAAGAGTCCTCCTAGGCGATCTCCGGGTAGAACGACAAAAGAAACTTCATCTGATAAAGAAAGAGGTATGTTCATATTTAATTTAATCTAATCTTTAATTACTCACTATGTATGTAAACAATAAAATATCAATTAGTAAAGGTGCCTCTATATGGTAGATTAAAAGATAATATTGAAATATTTTTTACAGATATTGGTCCCAAAAAACAAAAACTTATCATTGATACTGACACTGACTCTGATAATCCTGAAAATGTTCCAGAAATTAAGGAAAAACCAAAAGCTACAGTCAGGGGTCGTACAAGGCGCACAGATATTGACAAAGAGGAAGTGGTAAGCCTATTAATATTCTGTGTCTATGCTAACATAACCTGCACAGGATTAATATTCATTTACATTTATTTTATAGAAGTAAAAAATATATTAAAATTTCAATATTAACATTTTAGCAAGATCTCAAGAAACCTGATGTAGATGGCTCTTTTGGCCTTATGCGCAGATTTACGCGATCATCACAAAATAAAGATGTAGACAGAATTGTTCATCTAAAACACTTTGAATCGTTAACAGTAACTAAACGCCTTGGGGAATTCTCAGATGAAGATGATATCCTAGATAAAAAACAAAATGAATTAAAAGAGTATATTGGTAACAAAAATTTTGTAGAATTTATTAATGTATACGGTGCCTTAATATTGATACCAGCAATACCTTTGACTGTGTTAACTTTATATACATTTTGTACTCAATCTAAGTGTACATTTACTGGTTTACCAAATTTGGGCAATTTTAAATTGTTTTCGACTTATTTTGATGCAAAATCCACTCTTGGTGTCTCTGCATACTACACACTTTTGGCTATATTAACAGCTGTGCCATTGGGTGGTGTAAAAGTAAACGGTCCACCAAATAAATATGGAAAATTCGATTATGTTTTAAATGGATTACTGAGCTTCATAGTACTTCTTTTTATTTTTGCTGGGTTGCAGTTCAAAAAAATTGATGTTGCCAGCTATGTAGTTAATCATATATTCCAAATTTTAATTTCTTCAATATTTTTTGGTATAGTTGTATCAATATGGGCTTATATAAGAAGTTTTTATGTACCTGTAAGTGCTCTTAATAAATATGCGGTAGGAAAAAGAGGGATATATAGTTTTTTAATTGGTAGAGAATTAAACCCCAGGGTGTTTTCTATTGTTGATTTGAAGTTGATGTTCTTCAGGGCATCTCTGATTGCAACTGTAAGTATAAATAATATTTTAAAATGTTATTTATTAATAATTAATATGTTTCAATTTTCAGATCCTGATTGATTTTGCTTACCTATCAAAATCCCTAAGCCCTCAATTTACCATTCAAAATGCAGAAACCACAGTTACTATCACACCAAAACTCTTAACCCTTCACACTACACTCTTTGTTTTCACATTCCTACACTGTTACTATTTTCTGGACTCCTTGATATTCGAATCATCTTGGTTGACATCTTTTACCAACCAACAAGAAGGTTTTGGATATCTATTAGCAATGTCCTATTCTGTGGCGCCCTTCTTAAATACTCTTTCGATTAAATACGTTTCAGAGAATAATATAGAATTGGCATCATGGAAACTAGTTGTTGCTGTACTGGTTTATGCAGCTGGAATGTTTTTATATAGAAGAAGCAACAATCAGAAAGATGCCTTTAGGAAGAACCCATATAGTCCAGCTTTAGCACGTGAGTATATAACTTTGAAAATATATTAAAAACTTTTTTTTATTTGAACACATCTAATATGTATAAGATACTGGGTCGAGATAATCAAAATGAACACTATGGGAATTCCGTTAAACATTATAGATACAAAATTAGTTGAAGAATTTGTCTTTTTTTTTTTTAATTAAAATATCGGGTTCCTTATCCAAGATATTTGAGCAAAAGAGAAAATTGGCTATATTCGTTTTTGATTTATTTTCTTTTATGACATTATACAAGAAATTAATAAAATTATATTGACGTTTATTTTTCATTTTTAACCATTTAAGTTCATAAATTTTATGAGATATTCCATCATATTTTCGAAGTCCATAAATAAATCTAGCACAATAATTTTGTACTTTTTGTATGCGGTTTTGTGTATAAGAATCAATAAAATTTCCATAGACAACATCACCATTTGAGAAAATAGACAAAACTAAGGACTCTGATAACATTTCTTTCACCTTCCAAGAATATAACTTTTTTAAAGTCAAAAATGATTTTTTTAAAAGGTTGTTTACATGCAAGTGGAAATTGAGATCAGAGTCAAACAGAATGCCTAGATTCTTTATGGAACCCCTATAGGTAAAGTTAGTTAATCAATTTTTATGGAAAAACTTTGACTAAGGTAATTCCGTTTTTTGTTTCTAAATAGGGATTAAATGACATTTATTTTTATTGAGCTTAAGATTATGTTTAATTTACAATTTATGAATAAGACCAAGATCTTTATTTAAGGCTTATTCAACAACTTGATAATTATTACTATCAATGTTGTAATAAAGTTGGGTGTCATCGGCATATGCTTGTATTTTACAGGTTCAAACAGATGTTAAGATATCACTGGTATATAAAATAAAAAGCATTGGTCCTAATATTGAGCCCTGTGGCACACCAGACTTTACGTTTTGTAATGAAAAACATTCATTATTTAAAAGAACTTTTTGACTACGGTTAGAAAAATATGATGTCTTGTGTCTATATTTCTTACAATATCATCAGTAACTTGACAAAGTGTAACAGATGTATTGTAGCCACTTCAGAAAACCTGCCAATCCGGAAGTATTTTGTTTTCATCAATATAAAGGGAAATTCTTTTAGAGATAGCCTTTTCAAGAATTTTGGACATCGCAGTCAGAATACTAATAGACCTTAAATTAAAAAAATGTTGAGGTTGTGCAACTTTACAAAATGGTCTAATTGTTGCAATTTTCCAAGATGTTGGAAAGTAGTTTCTTTGAATACAACAGTTTAGAAGGTACATAATGTAATTATCAATATGTGGACTACAGTACTTCCGCATGGAGATTGACACAGCATCAAAACTCATAGCATTAAATTTGCTATTATGGAGTAGTTTATTAAATTCTCTGACAGTTATAAAATCAAATGCTAGTTTGTTTCCATGCACATTAGGCAGTGTTGAATTATTATAATATTCTAATAAGTCATCATCTACTTCATTATCAACAAAAACAAAACAACAGTACTTATTTATTTCTTCAAGTTTCTGCAGCGAAATAGGTAGGGTTATTTCTTGCTTTCTGGACTGAAGTTTATTTAGACCCTTCCATAAATCCTTGGATTGTCAAAATAGGCTCTTTTTTCACGACGTATAGAGGAAAAAGTAAAATTTCTTAATTCCTTATACCTATCCCAATCAGTGTGTAATCTTGTTTGCTTAAATTTACTTGAAGCAAAATTTCTTTCCTTAATTAGTAATTTGATTGGATAAGTTAACCAGGGTGCATAAGGTTTAGTAATACATATAGTTTTTAATGGCGCATGTTTATCAAACAAGAGAATAACTTATTCTGTGAGAAACTGCACTTTATCATCAATATTTTCAATATTGAAAATTTCATGAAATAGAGTATTTATTAAATCATGACATTGGGTTTTTAAATCACCTCCCTCAACTTTTTACTACCCTCTATTGTAATCGTGAAAAGTCACCATCCGAGATTGTTTCAAATCTTCACGTTTCAGGGTAGATAGTTCACATAAAACATGTTTCACCATTCCGTCTGTTGGCACTATAGCTTTAAAACATCATTAGAAAAAAGGTTCAAATTTTGTATGCAGAAAAGGTTCCTTTCTAGCTCAAAACCAGTTATAACTTATGGTCGGTTATATACAGGTTGAGCAGTTTTAAAAAATCATTTATTTTTAAAAGTCTACAGATTTTAACTAAAATTAGTATCTGTTAATTTTTGAAGTCAACGATAACAAGTCCTAAATAAGTTTTTAGAAATTCAAAATAGTGTTGAAAGGAATAATATTTGATCAAAAAAGGTCCCCCTTTGAATATAAATAATAAACGTTCTTTTGGTTTGTGTAACTGGGCCATTTTAAAAGCAGCCAATCATTGTCATTTAATAATAGTGAATGTAATGAAGAACTCCGAGCAGACGAGGTGAGAGTTCAGGTGGGATCAAGAGGAAGATCGATGGAGAGAGAAAGATGGTTTGGTGGTTTTAATTTTAAAGTACTACAGGTGTAATATTAAGATTATTTGTCTCAATTCTGCATGGAATATTATCGAGAATTACAATATGGTATACATTCTCTTTGATAATCTTTATAAAAATACTCTATTGAGTTCAAATCTGGAGACCGTGGAGGCCATTCTCTCTGTCCACTTGGTTCCAACCGTCTTATTGAAAATTTGTTATGAAAAAATTCGTGAACTCTTAAGGTAATGGGCTCTACTTACATAACCTCCTAAATTACCTACACTTTATTATCAAACCGTAATAAAAAAATTAGCGTGATACATGTTTGGGGTGGTAATACACTGCTACTCTGCCCCCTTCTGTTGATTGTAGGATTTGAAGTGGTTGCAAGGTAGGTAAGTTCCTAAGTATAGTGATGCACATTCAGTCAGAATGTAAATGGAAGTTTCATCCTTCTACTAGTCTAGTATAGTAAACGCCAAATCTAAAGAACCAAGGACGCGCATTTATAATGCCACGAACACGCCTACCGATGAATAGAATTGGTAGCTTACGTAGAAAGTTGTAAACCAGGGGCGCGTATATTTTAAGATATAAAATAAATGGAAAATAGTGAATGATACTTGTTCATACATATTGCTTAGTGTTATTATTAGTACATAATTCTATAGTCAATTAAAAAATCATTATTTTTAAGTAAGCCAACTTTAGGTTAAGGCTGTTATACCGCTTTCCGTTCGGTATTTATATAAAATTCTGTTACAAAATATTTAAAAACATTGTATATTACTTCACGACTTTGTCCGTTAATAACAGATCTGCGCTTTTTTTCACCCACAATAGAAGACATTATCAAAAATAAAACCAGTCACTTTAACCCAAAACACAGAAACAAGAAACAAACAATGATCTAGTCGTTACGCTACTGACCGTAAGCAAGGTTCAAATTGTGAATGGGCGTGGCGATTTTTAAGTAAACGAACTTGAGCATTTGCGCTGGTTCTTTAGATTTGGCGTTTACAATATTAAAGGTATCCTTTGAATCGGTAAGATATTTCTTTTCTGGTTATACTTACCCAGAAGTATCTTAGCTTGTCCTTCCAAGTCTGATACATGGTTGAGAATAGATAAATAAATGAAGATTATAAAATTGAGATAAAAAGTACAGGCCTGTATTATAAAAAAGCCAAGGTGATAATTAAATAAAAGGAATATCGACAATTTTAATTTATGTAATTGGTCCTGATATTTTAATTTTGAAAAAAAAAACTATAAATTCGTCTTAGAAAGGCACGTCTTCAATTCATTTAACCAACTTTATACCTATATTGGTTAACAAAATTCCCATAGTTTGTCTTTAAATTTTCATCACCCTGTATAACCCGAAAGTTGTTTCCCAATTATGAATTATGGCAATATCCCTTAGATCTAGAGACAATCCCGACCACCCAGGGCAAAAAACTATTGGCATCAGGCTTCTGGGGCCATGTCAGACATCCGAATTACGTTGGCGACATCATCATCCACCTGTCATGGGTGCCATTTGTACTATGCACTCTACCATTGCTGTCGGTTCTTATCTCAGTTTTGATACTCGTCCAACGCACCTTCAGGGACAATGCTCACTGCAAACTGAAATACGGTGCCGCCTGGGACAGGTATCGTAACAGAGTTAAGTATGCCCTTTTGCCCAGAGTTTTTTAGGATGTGTAGAAATATTTTTATGGGCTGTTGTCATTTACATTTGAAACCAGTTGTGTATGTATAACTAGAAAATATGCAGATGTCCCAGGGCTATGTAGTAGGTTGTTATGAGTGTCAATTTAGGTAATGTAAGCAAGTAAAAAAGCTGGAAAAGTGTATTTAGATAAAGTTTTTTGTAAAGCATAGCCCAGGGACATTTTGTAATCATTCAGAAAATGGTAATGGCCTTGTATTTCTATTGAGTTGATGTAACATTTAAAGATGATTTGTACATTTGAACTGTAAATGTTTTATGTATAAGCTGATTTCGAAGTCTTTCTCAATCATCTCGCTTTTCATATTTCATTTAATTTCCACTGGTTTAACTGAATGTTTATTTTCATTTTGTTTTTTATATTATGTATATGTATAGCTTAGCGGGACTACTTGAGAAGACTTTTGAAATCATGGTGTTTTTTTTTATTGGAAAGGAGCATTTTGAGTACAATTTTTTCATCTTTTTATGTTTATTTGGTCTGAGAAATAGACTAAAGTTTATCTTTTAACTAATTTAAGATTATATATCCACATTACTTTTTGAGGGGATTGTTCAGTTTATATATTTATGACCTTTATATGAATTATATATACATTTTTATTAAACATAGTTTTATTAGCTCAATCTCAAAGATAATGAATTTATTTTATGAAATTTAATTTAATATTGTATAAACTATTGTGTAATATTTACACAATCAAATTCATTCGTGGAGAGAGTGTTTTGTATCATCACTAAAATTTCACGAATATACTTTTTTTAACGAGACCAACCCTTGTTGGCCATATAGATGAACAGAAAAATTGATTTAGTGTATAATTAGGTGTATTTTAAGCTCTATCTACATTATCATCATTTTTTTTGTCATTATGTATTGATTACTATTGATATTGGTTGGGAGAAAATAATTATTTCTTTTTAATTCAAAATTATGAAATTGAGTTTATAGACTAGTATTCCAAATAAGAAATATCATGACATTTAAAAAAAAATATAGTTAAGGTATCAACAAATTAACATTTCCGACTGAAATTCTATTTACTACTAAATGATTTTTAAGTGAAAGGAAAATTAATTATTTGATAATATAATAATTAATAACCAATAATTTAATTTATCTAATTTTCAAGACATGAAACCACTGATTAAAATAAGTACATTCCTTAATAACATGTAGTAATTATTAGAAAACTGTTTCGAACAAAAAAGATAATAATTATTTTAATCTCGATGTATTGTAATTACTATTAAATATTATTAACTATTAAGTAAATAGATTTTTTTATCATACCATAGTAAATGAAAAATTGTATAAAAAGCATGTTATTATAAGAGTCCATAAAATTTGGATGGTTGCTTATAAAAATTACTGTTAATTTAAAATTAATGATTAAATACAGATTCTTTTGAGTCAAAAGTAAAATTTGATCAGATTGTCATTAGGGAATGTTCAGTTTTATATTTAAATAACTTTTATTTGAACAAATTTTACTTTTTAGGAGTCTGTACTCAATCAATATGAAATTAAAAAAAAATGAAAATTTCTTATTTGTAATCATGATACTAGCATGAAAACTATAAGATTTTTTATTTAGCCGTTAATATTTGGATTAATTTAAATAGGCCATGTTGAAACTTAGTACAAATTGATTGGAACCATATCAGCTCTCTAATTAAAAATGCTTTGCTGTTCTGTTAAGAAAAACCTATTGTGCTAATGCTGTACTAATTATTTGCATTAATTTAATTTTTTGATCTCAAAAATAAAAACTTGTGCAATCGGTTTGTACAGATATTATAATAAAATATTTTATTATTAATAAATAAAAAAAATAGAATATTTTCATAATGACGTAAAAATTGTACAAATACGTAACGATTTTATTAAAGTAAAAGTTATATTATAGTTATAAGATATATATCTTATACAGGGCGATTGGCAAGAGAGGACTTGTAAGAGTTCGGAAAGACTAACTAACGCTCTCTTAACTTTTTAATTGTAAAATTCTGGTATTTTGACATTTCAAATTAAAACATATATATCTTGTTTACAAGTAAAAATTCTTATAGAATCAAAAATTTTAGAGTTTTTATTTAAAATCAAAGTTACATGAGAGTGGGACGTGCTTTTAAATAAAATTCAAGATTTTGTGTTTTATAGAAATTTTATCCTACAAATATTACATTTTTATATGGAAAACTTGTATTGAATACTAAAGAAAAACGTTGAAAAATCGTGGACTGTAATCGATTAGTATTAAAGGTGGCCCAAAGTTAATTATAAGTTTTAACAATAAAGATTTTGATTGAACATATTCTTTTATTAATCCCTTGTAAAAATCTCCCTTTTAGTAACAATTTTGATTGATTTACTTTCCTATCTGTAAACAGATAAGGAAAGTATAAGAATCATGATTTTTTATTCATCGAATTTTTGATGGATTTTTACGTTTTGGGGTCCCCTGAATCCGTTTTGACGATTTTCGCGATGATGTATGTGTGTGTGTCTGTACACTCGATAACTCATGAACGGATTCAGAGAAAAACATCAAATTTTAAACTTAAGCTTTATTCCGGCCTGCAGTGAGCTGATTAGGTTTTGGGAATAGTCTGAATATCTGGGGGGGTCGTTTTTATGGAATATATCTGTTATATGCGCTTAAAGGAGAACATTTTTTAAATAGAAGTTGCTTAAAATAGTATTCTCTATAATTTTAGTCTCATACAAAATTTTCATAAAATGGTCCGTATTCTAGAAAATTGACAAAAAGTAAAAACTTCATATTTTTACGAAAATTGTTCAAATAAAAGTTGTTTGTGATGTCATTCTCTATAATTCTTTGCCTATACATAATTTCTCTAAAATATACCATATTTGAGAAAAATACAAATTTTGAAGCAAACTCAAAAACGGAATAAGAGAAAAACAAAAATTTAAGCTTTAATCCATCCTGTGAACTAATTAAATTTTGGGCATAGTCTACTTTATGGAATATGTTATTTAAGCTTGGAGAAGAACATTTTTTATTAAAAGTTGCGTATTCGACAATTTTAACAAAAAGTGCAAAATTCTAATTAAGAAAATTGTTCAAATAGAAGTTGTTTGCAATATCATTCTCTATGAATTTTATTTCATATATGATTTGTTCCAACACGAATTAGAGGGTTAAGTTACAAATAGATGATAACTAGTACAAAGCAGAGAAAAGGAGGAGATAACTTAATCGGGTCGGTGGTGTAGCAGTCTAACGCGCTTATATTCATTTATAGGCAAGTTTATGGTCCGAGACTGCCGGGCTTCGAATCCCAGACCAGACCATGTGGATTTTTAATTAAAATTGCATGGTTCGGTATAGGATTTGATGTGTGCTGTATTAATATTCAATTTCTGTTGATATGACATGCAGATTATATAATCGCCATGCATTAGCGTCTCGATGATGGTGGGTAAGGTTTTCCGGGTTTTCCTCACCTGTAAGTCAAATGGCACTATTAATCATCTTTAAGTCGCCACGGCAAATAATAATACCCGTCCCTTTCCACGCACAGCTTCTGGGGTTAAAATTCACTCGTAAGGGGGTGAATTAAGGAGAGTATTATTATATCTGTTATTTACGCTTGGAGGAGAAAATTCTTTAAATAAAAGTTGCTTGAAACAGTATTCTCTATAATTTTAGTCCCATACAAAATTTTCCTAAAATGGTCCGTATTCTAGAAAAGTGACAAAAAGTAAGAACTTCATATTTTTACGAAAATTGTTGAAATAAAAGTTTAGTGATGTGATTCTCTATAATTCTTGCACTATGCATAATTTCTCTAAAATGGACCGTATTCGAAATATTTGAGAAAAAGTGCAAAATTCTAACTTTTAAGAAAATTGTTCAAATAAAAGTTGTTTGTGATCATTCTCTACAATTTTTATTTCATATATGATTTCTCTAAAATTGACCGTAATGGAAAAACTTGAGGAAAAGTATAAAAACTGAATAAGAGAAAAACACCAAATTTAAGCTTTAATCCATCCTGTGGTGAACTTATTCAATTTTGGGCATAGTCGGAACATCTGAGGGTACTTAGAATGTCGTTTTTTTACTTTATAGAATATATTCGCTTATATACGCTTTGAAAAGAAAATTCTAATAAAAGTTGCTTGTTATGTTATTCTCTATAATTTGTCATTTACATAATTTTCCTGAAATGGTCCGTATTCGAGAAATTTGACAAAAATTGCAAAAATTTAATTTTTAAGAAAATTGTTTAAATAAAAGTTGTTTGCGATATCATTCTCTATAATTTTTATTCTATATATTTCTCTAAAATAGACCGTAATGGAAAAATTTGAGGAAAATTATCAAATTTTAATTTTTCATTATCGTTGGCAATGAATATTTACGGGGGTGATACAATATGTTGTATAAAATAACCGGAAAAGGCCTGTAATAACCAGACAGGAAAGTCATGTGTTAGACATCAGAATTTTATTTAGAGATTTTACACTTTGGAAATAATTCTAGAAAATTTAGTATCTTTATTAGATTTATTTAGTAGAGTTTTTATGTTTTGAAACTAAACAGCATAAGTTATTGTACTTTTTGCTACAAACTGATACTATATTCGAATTCGTCAGAAAAAAAATTATATTAAAAACAAACTTTACCTTAAATTCTTCAGAACTGGAGATTGTACACTTTGATTAAAAAAATGTCTCGAGTAAGATGTGTTTGTGGAAAATGTATGTATTTATTTTATGTTCTAAACATTTACAGGGGTGATACAATAGGTTGTACAAAACAACCGGAAGAAGCCTGTTATAACTAGACCGTAAAATCATCTGTTGGAAACATCAGATTTATTAAATATAAATGTGGGTGTAGCAATATATTTGAAAGGTCTTTGAAATATCTATTCGGCCATATCATATCTATTTTTAATTTGAAAGCAGCTCTTATGCGTTTGAAGTCTTCAAAGGCTTATCATTTTCTGGTTTGCATTTTTCCACATATTAGTTTTGACGCGTAACTGATTGATTATTTCTTTATTATACCATGCTGGATATTTGTTTTGATGCTTGCAGGAATATTTGGGAAAATATATCAAGAATATATAATTTTCCATAAAAGTATGTACAAGCGTCTTCTATATTATTAAAGGCTCCTAAAAATGTCCAGTCAATACTGGAAATTAAATTGTACATTAGTGGAAAATTGGTTTTTTTGAAATTATAACAGTTTTCAAAGGACGATTCCAGGTTGTTTTTACGGTTAGTTTTTACTTCCAAGTAACAAGATGTTTATCTTCCACTACAAATGGATCAAGCGATTTTTCTACTAGACATTAATCATTAAAGAAGACTAGATCTAATAGCCTATTATTATTATTATTAAAGATAAAGTTAGACTGAGATCAATTAAAAAGTTGAGAGAAGTTATTGATTATTGTAATTTGTTTGTTACTTTTGCCGTTACTAAGATATTCCTCCGCATATTTGCTGATATTATAATCACCAATAACTAACAAGAAACTGTTATATAATAAATTTAAGGAACACAAAGCTTCAAAAAAATGTTCAAATTCAGTATGGGGCGTTTGTGGTGGAATATAGTTATTAAAAACAAATGAGATGACATGGTTATTTTTACTAGAACTATATCAACATATAGAAATGTAGGAAAAGAATATTAATTTAAATTTACTTTTTCAGTAATAATATCACGTACTCCAATTACTACACCGCCATCTCTAGTCAGAGTTTTGCAAAAAAAATCCGATCGACCCTGTATATACAAAAATTAGCTGAAAATAATTCTGAATTATTGACTGACGAGCCAAGCCAAGTTTCAGCATAAAAACACTACCATCCGCTTTGAGCTATCGCATTAAATATCAGTTTAGTTTTTGTTTTTAATCCTCTGGTATTCTGATAAAATATAGATAAACTTTTTGGTCTCATTTTAGTATGTGGTTTTACCTGTGGAACATGTACGGGGGGAGTATGCGAAATATTTGATTGCTAAATTGTGACAAATAATTCATATTTAAATTTTTTATACATCTGTACATTTTTCTTTTTCCCAAACCGCATGATTAATGTCAACATTCTTGTTGGTTAGTTTCGTACAATTGGAGCATTTTTTGACGCTAGAATTACAGTCCTTCAATTCATATGCTTCTCCACATAGAGGGCAGGAAACAGCCTTATTGCAATTACGCGAGAATCATAACCGACGCTACCTTTAGGGAGCTTTTACAAGATCCGTTTCCCTGAATTTATTCTCAATTTTGCCAACTGTGGATTGTGAAATTGGTTGGGATATTTATTATTAAATAAATTACATCTATCGCAGTCCTTGTATTATTTAAATTGGTTAGAGAGATGTGTTACAACATGAAGGTCTGTGTTTACAGGTTCCTCATTTCATTGAGTGACAGCCTTTACCAAATTTCTTTTTGGTATCAATCAATACATGACAATAATAATTTTATATTTTCTACAGCATAAGTACTTATAGAACTACTAATTTCAAGAATTATAACTGACCGATTCTGATTTAATAAATGCTCATATTTACTGCCAAATTAATTTTCAAAAATTTATTGCTTATTTAAAGATATGCTATTTTTGATTCTGCTTCATACTGACCGAAAGTAATATATTATCTCCAGTTTAACTAATAGCGAAAAAAAAATCACAAAATAATGTTTTTAGTTTTTATTCAAAAACCATTTATAATATTATAAATAATATTTCCAGAATCTAACGTTTCAGATCAAAATTTCACAAGACTACACGACATTCATTCGACATGATCTTACTCCTAACTTCCTTGTTTCTTAAAGCACAACACGTACAAGAACTACTTCGTATTTAACATAAAAAAAAAACAAAGAAAACAAATCTCGCCATGTGCCAACATTTCTTCATGAAAAAGAAATAGATATTTTGGTCATTATACTCTTGTTTTTTTTGTCTAGACATTATCAAGGTACCAAATGGACTGGAAAATTTAAAATATAAACCACATTTCTCATATGAGAATTGTAATTTTTAAAACTAAATTGTAATCGTAATTTGAAAAAGGTCATGGATATGTGGGATATTTTCATGTGCTCTATATTCTTTTGTGGGACAACCTGAAACTGTAACATCCCTTGTAAACATGTATAAGGTTTAATTGTAAAAACAACAATTTCGAAATTCTATTGAGAAGTAATGTCTTCTTTATGAAATTTATGTTCCTCACAACATTTTAGCTATGTTTGTATTACTCGCATGTGTATAATAGTTTTCTTGATGAAACTGAGGCAGCATTTTTGAAAAAAATAAATACTAGACGTCAAATTTTACATTGAAATTGGTGTAATCATTTTTAAAAAATGCAACTTTAAGTTGCCTCTCTGTAAAGCAATTCCTAGTACAGTTCACAGTACGCAACTACATACTATTATGTTTTCATTGGCTTCTGTCAAGGTCTAATTCCTTATTTTTCTTTTTAAATAAATAATATGTTAACCAAATTTCAACAATGAAGCTTTCATTCTTTCTGCCAACACTTTATCATCCAACATCATGTCTGTTAATTTTTCGACGTTATGTGCGAGGTTTCAAGCTTGCATTGTATCACGTTTCATAATAGAAAATATACTTAAAAATAGACTGGTATTGACGCGATTTAACAAATAAAAAAAATTAGTCTAGTTCCAATTACCTTTAAAAAATGTTTACAAAGCAAATTGCCTTCTGGTACCTAGATCATAGTAGCAGTAGTGTTGAAAACAATGTTTGTTGATAGATTGAATCTATTATTATTTATATGTAGACTTTACATTTTGCCTTACTTATATTTTTAATGTACATACAAAAAAAATGAGTACTCATCGAAAGAAAATTAATAATACTAGTGCGAAATGCTTGAAGGGACTTTCAAAACGTTTCAAACAAATATTCCGTATTCAGTCCCTCAAACATGGGATAATTTCATACTGACAATTTCACTGGATACAATTAATAAGAGTGTTGTGTTCATCGGATTGAAATGGTTGCCTAATTTCATTATCTACTGATGGTTTTTTAGAATGATCAAATTGTAAGTTCGTGAGTAGATATTTTAATGTAAAATAAATGACCTCAATTTATACCATTTTTAAAAATTTGCAAAATGTACTGTAAATTATTTTTTATAAAATTGTGAAAATTTATATTAACTGCATCGGAATTCGTATAATGTAAATGAGGGAGTATATTTGACGGACGCAAATATAATAGAAAATTGTGACAAATTTCTAAAGAATTGCGACAAATTTCTAAAAATGTTTAGAAAATTGTGACAAACTTTTACAGAATTGCTTCGCATTAAAATTTGTTTAATGTAAATGGCCTTACGTAATTTGAAATTTAATTAATTCTTTCAATTTCAAACATCTAATGGAATAAAATATTTATTTTAGGGACAAATTATTTTTTATTGAACTTAAACTAATATTCAAAATTAATATACACTCTTCTGCAGTACCTGCATCCCACGTGAATCAGAAATTGACTAGAAATTGCCTTTTTAGTAACTTTTTGACATTTATATCGGGTCAACTTTCGTTTAGCCGAAATCAGTTACGTAAAAATTGTTGCCATGGTAACCAGTAAACAAAAACCCAAATCTCGTGGTGAGGAAATGCATAGTTGCAAAGTTATAGATCATTTAATGTTCACTTTAGTTTAGACGAAATCAGTTATGGTGAAACTGTTGCCATGGGAACGCTTGACATAGTAACGTCTAAACAAAAAACCAAATCGCGTGGTGAGGAAATGCGTGGTTGCCAAATTACAGATGATTTAACTTAGCTGTAATCAGTTACGGAGAAACTCTTGCCATAGAGACACTTGTCATGGTAATGACTAAACAAAAACCCAAATCCTGTGGTAAGAAAATGCATAGTTGGCAAGTTACAGGTCATTTAATTTTCACTTTAGGTGAAATCGGTTATGGAGATGTCGACTAAACAAAAACCAAAATCTAGTGGCGAGGAAATGCGCAGTTGTCCCTTATATTTAGATTAATTAACACAATATCCTAATCTAAACTAAAGTGAAAATGAAACCATCTATAACTTGGCAACTAGGCATTTTCTCACTACGGAATTTGTTTAGTCATTAGCATGACAAACGTTTCCATGGCAACAGTTTCTCTATAAGATCGCGCGCGCGAATTTCGAAACGTCGGCCAGGCGCGCCCTTTTTCCACCTACATCGTAAGATCACGCTACGCTCCTCCCACCCACCTCTTAACTACTACAGAGGAAAGCGAACGGCCGACGTTTCGAAAATCGCGCGCGCGAATTTCGAAACGTCGGCCGGGGCGCGCCCTTTTTCCATCTACATCGTAAGATCACGCTACGCTCCACCCACCCTCCTCTTAACTACTACAGAGGAAAGCGAGCGAAGCGAACTCGACCGGCCGACGTTTCGAAAATCGCGCGCGCGAATTTCGAAACGTCGGCCGGGCGCGCCCTTTTTCCACCTACATAGTAAGATCACGCTACGCTCCTCCCACCCACCTCTTATCTACTACAGAGGAAAGCGAACACGCACGGCCGACGTTTCGAAATTCGCGCGCGCGAATTTCGAAACGTCGGCCGGGCGAGCTTTTTTCACCTACATCATAAGATCACGCTACGCTCGTTCCACCCACCTACTGACCACTACTTGGCAACTACGCATTTCCTCACCACGAGATCTGGGTTTTTCTTTAGTCGTTAGCATAATAAGCGTTTCCATGGCAACAGTTTCTTCATAACTGATTTCAGCTAAACTAAAGTGAATATTAAATAATCTATAACTTGGCAACTACGCATTTCCTCACTGCCGGATTTGGATTTTTGTTTAGTCCTTAGCATGACAAGCGTTTCCATGGCAACATTTTTATTTCAGTTAAATGAAATTAAACAAAAACCTTAAACATCTACAACTTGGCAACTACGCATTTCTTCACCATCAGATTAGGGTTTTTGTTTACTCATAGCCATCAAAATTGTTATTATAGCAACAGTTTTTGCATAACAGATTTCGGCTAAACGAAAGTTGAGCCTTTATATCAAATACATCAGTGGTATTGTTTTATAATCAATGCTGAAGTAATTAATGTTACTTTTAGCTAATTTCTGATGTTAATTTGATCACTTTGGGATACAGATATTGTTAAAAACTCATTAGAAACATTGCACAATAAGGAGTTATCAAAATATTGTAATAATAATTGGGAGCATCTCAAAAGTCTATTTACAAATAATAAAAGAGTAATATTTATTAATTGCACCTGAAAAGGTAATAAAGACGCCATATAGTTTTTAAATTGTAAGAAATATATTGATCAATAAATTAAGGACACCAATATGTTTACATGATCGATTTATCAGTGAAATTGTCAATTTCATGTATAAATATAATAAAAAATGATAATTTAATCTTTAAATTTATGTCAAAATTGCAGTAGAAACTCGATTGATCAGACATCAGTAAAATGATGAAAAAATTGTTTTAAACAATTACTAAAATACTTCAAAATAAATTTGGGGTTTAGCATTACTACATATACATAAATGCAGGGCACAAAAATATATTTTAATTAATATCAAAAAGTCCTGTGAAAAAGAAAAAGTCCAATATCTCAAGGCACTATCGGACATAAAAAAATACAGTATGGTAGATAGTTTCGAATATGTTCGTGTTAAACTGAATTTTTTAAAATTGTTTTGAATGTACTTCCAAAAATTCAAAAGAGCTCGCGCTCTGCATAAATTTATATTTCAATTATAAATATTATTGAACCCTGCATTGGTTTATGGTTTGTTTTACAAATATCAATTAAGTCTCTACTGTATTTTGTTTTGAATCATTGCAACGTTTGTAAAAATAGAAATACAAATACAACAAAAAAAAATATATATATAAATGGAAATCTAATAAATACAATTAAAAAAATAAATGTAAAGTAGATTTCCTTTTGTGAAATGGCCGTTATATAAGTAAATGTAACTATAAACATTCTAACATTTTAAAACGTGGACCTATTTATACGATTCACAAATAACATCGAAAATTTGAACTATAATTTTTTTTAGGAAGATTATAAGGCCTTTTCTTGAAATACTAATTATTCTTTCAATACTCTTTAGTACCAAATAAAGAGGTCCACGATTCAAATTTCCTTTGAAAACGCATATCATAAATTTTTGAAAAACCTTACGATATGCATCTACTTGTTATTTAAAAGGTTAATAAATCCATAAAAAAAGATGATTTCAAAAATAAAAAAATATACACAAAATAAATCTGAAAAAAAAAATCAATATTTAATATTATTTAATTCACTTCCTCCCGAATCTCTTGGCCTTTCTTGGCGGCAATTTCGGAGCCGGCGCTGGTTTTGTTACTTTTGAAGATGAGGGAGCTGGTTTTGACACTTTTGCACCTGTCGAACATAAAAAAATGAGTTAATATAGGGGGAAATTAGCGGGATTTTTATTTGAAAAATGTTCTCATGTGACTTAGGTTCCCAGGAAAAATATTGCGCTACACACTTATCGAACAATTATCAAAAATAATATCAAAATAACTTTTATCTTAGATAAGCCCATAATTAGATTACTTCTAAGTTTGTTTTTCTTAAAATTTAAGCAGCAAAACAGACCGCATATAAAAACTAGTATCTAGGGTTAATTTTTTTAAAATATACCCTTTTCACATGATTACTATTATTGGTTATAATATCCAATAATCAGTTGTAATCACTATAATAAATCAGGCAGCCAATCATTACTAAAAATGACTCCTTTGCAGTTGGACCCTACATGAATACCCTTCATTACTACTAGGCAGCAATGCCATAACATATACAGTGTAGCCCAAATTGGGTCTACATGTATGGGATCTTGAAAACTATAGAATATAAAGAAATGGGAAAACATTTGTACAAATATATTTGCAACATGAAGCAGTTATTCTATCTTTTTTGTTTTTGAAGATAATTTTTAAGAAACCAAAAAGTTGCATTTTCGAAATAATGCTGTATTTTTTTTAATCATTGTTTACCGACAATCTCTTATATTAAATGAGAATGCTTTAACAAATTTAAAAAAAAATTATACAAAAGTGACAAATTTCTAGAGTTGCGACAAATTTGTAGAAAGCAGTGGAACACTTCTAGAAAGTTGTGACACACTTCTAGAAAGAGTTGACAAATTTCTAGAAACTTGAGACTAATTTCTACATGACTGCATTCAAACTTCTATAGATAATGAAAATGGCCTAGTTCACAGAGGACTGTGTGTCTGATTTTTGTTGAATCTGGGACGGGTGTGAAGTTATCCACATCTACAAATGTACACTGAGAATAACACAGCTCCATTGTAATAATCCTATAACTTGGTTCAAATGACATGTAGAAGCTTTTTATTTGCAGATTTCAATTGGGGAGGTTTCAATACATAACAACCATACCCGCAATTAACTTTTAATCCGTCTAAGGGGGTGCAATCAAGGGTGAAATTTAAAAAAAAATCATAAAAGCCACAAATGGCTTTGTATACCTTTCAGCTTGGGATATGTTATGTAGTTTGCTACTTTCTTCATCCCTGATACCATGCTGGAGTTTGTCGAGCCATCTGAGGGGGTGCAATCAAGGGTGAAATTTAAAAAAAATCATAAAAGCCACAAATGGCTTTGTATACCTTTCAGCTTGGGATATGTTATGTATTTTGCTACTTTCTTCATCCCTGATACCATGCTGGAGTTTGTCGAGCCATCTGAGGGGGTGCAATCAAGGGTGAAATTTAAAAAAAATCATAAAAGCCACAAATGGCTTTGTATACCTTTCTGCTTGGGATATGTTATGTAGTTTGCTCTTTTCTTCATCCCCAATTGGAAGTGCACCCCCTCAGACGGCTCGACAAGCTCCAGCATGGTATCAGGGATGAAGAATAGAGCAAACTACATAACATATCCCAAGCAAAAAGGTGTACAAAGCCATTTGTGGCTTTTTTTTTAATTTCACCCTCAATTGCACCCCTCAGACGGCTCGACAAATTTCAGCATGGTATCAGTGATGAAGAAATTAGCAAACTACATAACATATCCCAAGCTGAAACGGATACAATGCCATTTGGCTTCTATGGTTTTTTTTGTAAATTTCACCCCCAATTGCACCCCCTCAGACGGAGCAAAAGTTAATTGTGGGTATGGTTGTTAAGTATTGAAATCTGCAAATGAAAAACGTCTACATATCATTTGAACCAAGTTATATGACTATTACAATGGAGCTGTATTTTTCTCAGTGTACATTTGTGGATGTGGATAACTTCACACCCGTGAATCTGGGTAGCTCTGTTCTTATTGCATAGCCACAAAAGTTTTATAGTAAGCGAAAGAGTAAAGAAAGGCAGGTATTATCTTATTGATTTACTTACTTTTAGATGTTTGGGGCTGGGGCTGGGCCTTGGTACTGCTAGCTGGAATGCCAGCTTTCCTTCCAATTTTAGCCAAAACTTTAGCTTTCTTCTGATCAACGACCGGACTGGTTTTTGCAATAGCTTTTCTCTTTCCTCTAGCCGCTCTACTAGTCATCGGCGCCGCTTTTTTGGGTTCCGGTGGCGGAACTACTTTCTTAACGATCGGCTTCTTGGCAGGTGTACTCTGTTTTGTCGGCTTGGTCTCCACTTTCCTTACCTTAGGAGCTTCAGGCGACTGTTTAGTCGGCGTTTCCTTTTTGGGAGACTGGGACTGCGGTCTGCCCTTGCGCTTTGTACCTTGTTTACTTTTCTTTTTTAATTGTTCCTCATCCTTGTACAGCGACAAATCCACTAAAAAATAGTTTCCATTGGTTTAAAATTATTACATACAAAAAAATAATTTACTTACATCCATCTGGGTGTTCTGCTGACACCGAAGGTTGTGAAATTTCACCCTTTTCTACAGCTAAACACCTCTTTAAAATACTATCTGTCCTTAATTTCTCAGCTGGTTTCAATTTGTATCTACCCTTTCCAACTCTGGTCAAATCTAAACTAGTTAGAATGCAATCGAAATCTGTTGTGTCATAGAAATCTGGAGTGTAGATTTCCGCGCTTTTTTCACTTTTGTCCTGAGACAACCAACGTATCTTAATTTTCGACGAAGATTTATAGATATTCTGCACAGCTTGGCATAAATAGAATCCTCCCTCTGCATTTCTGACAGCTAGAAACTCGTTCTTGTAAAAGTAAATGAGCTTGTCATCAGTGTTTCTATTTCTCGTAGGTGCAGCAGTGATTTTCGTAATAATTTCGATTTCCGGAAGTGGACTCTGATAGTGTTGAGTTCTCATCCTCTGCCTCTTGGTTTTGGCGCTGGTTGGAGATTTTTGAATTGTAGATTTGGGCTCTGCTTTAGCAACTTTTGCTTTTCGGACTGGAGTTTTTAACACCAATTCTTCATCTTTTTGTCCTTTTTCAGATTCGCACTAAAACAAATTGTAACTATCATAAATATGAACCAAAAAATAAAACTTTGAACAATGAGAAAATACTTGCAATGATTTAAACATCGACACTTAACGGTAAACAAGTACATATTTTCTCATCAATATTACTTTTTGTTGTCATTAACTTACCTCTTCGCTAGACTGTTCCTCTGCCGAACTTTTTTCATCGCCTTCGCTCTCTTCCTTAGCATCTTCAGACTGGATAATAGGAACCGCCACATCTTGATTTTGTGTAGATTTTTCTTCAGGTACCGCACCGGAACCATCAAATGCCAACGGATCAGTCTCTGGCGCATCTTTTATGGTCTCAGAATCATTCTTAATAGGTTCTGTCACAGCTGGTTCGCTGGAAGGAACTGGTACCTTGGTGGGTTCAGGAACTGGTGCCTTGGTGGGTTCGGGAGCTGGCACATGTGCCGAAGATACTGTTAGAGGTGTTGGGACTGAAGGAGGTTGGGATATTTTTTGGACTGGAACAGGTTCATGGGGAACTTTAGGTGATTCTTGAATGGGTTTAGTTCCTGGAACAGGTTTAGTTTCTGAAATAGGTTTAGTTTCTGAAACAGGTTTAGTTTCTGGGACAGGTTTAGTTTCTGGAACAGGTTTTGTTTCTGGGACAGTTTTGGTTTCTGGGACAGGTTTAGGTCCTTGTATTGGTTTCTTTTCTTGTGGAGGCATGGTAGGTTTAGGTTTTTCTGAAGGCTGTTGTAGAGATGGTGTTTGAGATGCCTAAGATGAATTGAAGAGTTAATCACAATCTTTTTAACAGTATGTTTGGTACTTACTGGCTTTTCTTGTTGTTGTGGGGCTGGTGGTCCACTAGTTGGAGCCTGCGCTGTTACATGGTTACTTTGGACTTCTGGTTTTTCGGGTTGAACAGGTGCAGGAGGTTCTACTTCAGATGTTCCGTTTGGTTGTGCTTTATCCTTGTCTACAGTAGGTTCCTTTACAGATGAAGAGTTGTTAGAATTGGAATTTGACAGGTTTTGTGTAACAGGTGGACTTTGAGATGCTGCAGAGGACGATGTTGTTGTTGTTGTAGTAGCAGGCAAGGTTTGACTGACAGGGGGTAATGTATTTTGCTATAAGAAATGTAAAAAACTACTGGTAATAGATAAAATAAAAAAATTAAGTAAAAAATAAATAAAAATTATAGAACTTACATTTTGTGTAGTAAGTCCAACACCATGCTGAAACCCACTGTATGCATTCTTTGGAGGGTTGTAATTTTGTCCAGTAGACGGTTGGCTAATAGCAACGGGGTGGTTGCTAGCAGGAATAGTTCCCATGCTAAAATGAGATCCTCCCCCTGGGACATTTAAAGAAAAATGTTTTTGTTGGGTGGCAGGATGGTTGTGGGCCATATTGGTGTTTGGGAATGGATTCTGGGATATTGTGCCAGAAGGTTGTCCATATGAGATTGGTGTACCTTGTGGATGCATTGGTTTGGTCGCAGTCGCAGAACTGGCGTTTTGCGAAGATGTGGGCAATACTGGTTTTAAAGTTGAGTTCATAATTTGTTCGTCTCAGAAATCTGTAAAATATATAAATATTTGAAATAATTGGATTACATATTAAAATCATTAAATATTTTGGAAAACACAAAAATCTATAAATGTAGGAATAATAAAATTTTGGAAATTTAGGAATAATAAAATTTTTAAAATGTATTTTAAATCAAGTATACACCACTGAAGTTGTCATAGGTAATGTACAAATCCAAGTCACCAATTTAGGAGCCAACAAATATAATTAATTTGCTTCTATAAATAATTATTATATAGTGTTTGTAAATAACTGCGAAATATTTTAGAGGGTGGTTGTTAAGTTATTTTGTTAAAAAAAGTTCTCATAAGAGTTAGGTCGAAATAGGCTTCGCTTCCGAGATACAGTGTTTAAATTCTAATTTTTTATTTATTTTTATTATTTTCAAAGAGTTTTTAGAGCCTTTATTTTTAGTCCGATTTTTGTGAAATTTTCAGGAAATAACAAAAATTACAAAACTTAGGGTGGAGAAGCCTTGAATTTTTTGTAAACCTTGGAAAAGTATTTATTTTGAAAATGTTTAAAAGAAACTCCAAAAAGACATTTCTATGTATTAAATCTATGAAAATTTGCTGCTTTTTGTGTTAATAAATATATAGTATTTTTAAATGAAATGATTTCCCACCTTTTTTTCTTAAAAGTCTCTATAGAGTGCTGCCATATCGTTGCACAAATTTAAAGCTCTCAATATTCTCAAGACACATAATAATAAACATTTTTGCTTTCATGAGATCTGGTTTGCTCTTAAAGATATTGACTCGAATTTTTTAAATGCTTTGGAGGGATAAATGCGCATTTTTTGAGGTGTTCCAAATGTTTCTACTTGCACCAGTGGCGCTCGTGAGATGACACAACTTTTTTAATAAAAAAAAATGGGGCGTCACTGCCTACGTTTTTATGTACTTTTTTTTATAAAATAACTTCAGCAACCACCCCCTAAAATATTTCCACATTTACAAAAACCCTGTACATTACAGAAAGATCCATTAGTATACATAAATTACATAAAATAGCTTAAATACATCATGAAAGGTACAATAAGTCTAATATTCAATATATGAAATAAAATATATCAAAGATATTAAAAAAGGCCAGGCACGTAGTCAACCTTTTGACTAAATGCTCCCAACTTCAGAAAAACAGGCATATGCAAAAGGGGAAAAAAATACTCCCATGAATTTGTTTTGCCATTGGTAGAATATAGTAATGATGGTGATTTACCTATCCAATGGTAATATAGCACTACAATCCAATATGAAGCACTGGGTGTATTGCATAAAACCTACAGTAATCTTTCTATCACTTTTAAACTAGAACGATTTGAATTTTCCTTACCTAAACACTAGCTACTGATTGGTTATTTGACATATAAGTCCGCATAGTCCCAAATGACTAACTAGGCAATTGTGTATTGCTGTTCATGCTATTTTTTTTATTAAAATGGATATTGTTATGCCAAGCATCAGGTCTGCAAATATTTTGTCTCCAAACCTTGATTTAGTCCATTTATCTTTGGCAGAAAAACAAACTATAATAAACGTGTAAAAAAAAATCCTAAGAATAGTGTTGTATCCAAAATTGATATTTATGTGTGTAAAATTATGAATTCCGGTGGGAAGGGTTGGTATATTTAAGGGATTGCGACATACGATATATTCTATCTACAATACGTGAAATCATGAATAATGGATTAAATTTAAATATTTTATGCCAAATGCATAAAAATATTAAAAAAAAAAAAAACGGATTATACATTTGTCATAAATTGGCAGGAGTGTCATAACCCACTTAGATATATAAACCTTTCTCACCGGCAGCTATTGTTAGACAGGTCATTGGAATGCCTAAGACGGTTGCTTTTTTTTTTTTTGTCATCAGCATCAACTGCTATGGTTATTAGCCTAAGAGTTGCTTTTTATTTGCACAACATACAACAAAGCGTGTATTACAGAAATAAACTTAATAAACCTTTATTAATGAAAAGAGGTGTTCCACAAGGATCCGTACTAGGGCCTCTATTATTTTCAATATATACCAATGATCTTCCATCATACATGAATTCAAAAAATGCTGAATTACTACCATGTATGCAGATGATACCAATGTCTCATATCACTGCAATAACACATCTGACATAGTTATCAAAAACTCTAAGATTATGACTGAAGCTAAACAATGGTTTGATAGCTACGAATTATTTTTAAATCACAATAACACTGAAACATCTGTCTTCAGGTTGAACCAAACTACTAGTGAAACAATGAACACTTAATTTCTCATTATATATTTTGACACACAACTGACATGGAACTATCAAATAAATAACTTATGCAACAAGTTGGCAAAATTCACATTTGCTCTACGCAGAATATCAAATATAGTTAATACAGAAGGAGTAATAACTACTTACTATGGCTTATTCCAGTCCATATTTAACATATGGGATTGATCCTAACTTGGGAAATCACTTCACTACAAAGACTTTTTATCTTGCAAAAATCAGCAGTTCACTCTATTCTGCAGTTAAATTATTATGAACCATGCCGACCACTATTTAAGCAACTTAGCATAATGACCCTGTTTTCGCAATTAGTATTTGAAAACTTGCTAGCCATAAAAAATAATTTGGGAAACTTCACGTCACTCAGACAATCATACATATGATACCAGAGAGAAAAATCAGCTAATCCAAATGAGAACTAGAATAAACAAGTCTCAAACAATAGGCATTTTATTCTATAATGCACTTCCGCCCCACATCCGTAATCTACCAAGAAAAAAGTTTGAACATCAAATTAAAAAGATATTAATGGACATGTGTCTATATAACACTAACGATTATTTTGTAAGAGTGAAACATGTCACCTAATATTTTTAATATTGTATTTTTTTATATATTTTTTATTACTATTACCAACCATGATCTTTTAAAATCCTATTTTATTTTAAATTTTATAGGATTATGCTGTATGTTAATGTATGTAAAATGTGGTGTATTTTACCATTTATGTGTACTGACGACTATGTAAACATGTTTATATATTATGTATTACTGAGAATAAAATATTTCTATGAAAATGTGACTTCAAATTACATAAATTTTTAAAGCCCGCCATTTTTTAAATCACTATTTAGTAGTTTCTTACTTTACTGAGTCGAAATTTTAATTTTAAAACAAGGCACTTAGCACACTACTGTCAAGATCAAACGCACTTGTTACTATTTACATGGAAAATGCCTACCTTGGTTGCAACCTATTTTTAGTGTTATATCACTAATCCGGGCCTGAAGGTAAAGCATGTGTAACAAATATAAGAAAATATATACATGACAGTTTGTTAGTTGTAGAATATTGATCTAACAAGTAGTATATTAAATAATGCAAAATTAAAAACTTCCACCGGCTTATGTGAAGGACAACAACTAAAAAAGGAAAAAACAAAAACAAACTCTTATATAGGGACCGTGCGTCATGACTTTAACGCTAACTGGTGACAAAAATGTGAACTTTATGGGGGGTATTTATTAATGTTTTATACGGCATTTATTGTTTAATAATTATTAATAAAATGAAGTCGAATTATTTTCGTAATATCCATATCGAAAAAACTTGTTGCATCCGTGGATGTACAAACACATCACTTTGGAAACCTGGATTTCATTCGATAGTAACGAAATTTTATAAATTTTCACAGAGCACAATTATGCCTCACACCCAATAATATACATAATTACAAAGATTGCTTATCCATATGTAAATCAGACGACGAAAAGCGTATTTCACTAGGCAAAGTTTTCTTTTTATCTAGCTTGTATCAATTTTGAGCACTTAGTTGTAAAGAAATCATTTACAGAACCGGTTTAGAAATTAGAATCTTTAGTGTTTTCTTGTCATTAAGATTTTTACATATTTAAATGAACATTTTATATAAATATCATTTTACAGATAATGGTTTATTCTGTTGATTAAAACTAATGTAGAATATGAAATAAGAATGTCCAATTTGACAAAAATATCACGGCCCTCTTTACAATTTATTAACTATTTCTCATTTATTATTAAAATAAACATCATAAATAATACATTGCAATTACTGTCAAAAGAGATTGTAACAAACTTTAAAATATTAAAAATCTAGTGATTTTCGTAAATTTTTTTAGTGACATTACCATTAAACATTATTCAGAATAATAGATAAGAGTCCAATTACAACTCTTCCCAAAGTTGTTTATACCTCATATCAAAATTTTTTACATTACCTTTTCAAAATTGTATTACATATTGCAATTATGTATTTTATGTAGAATTGTTTCTGAAATAGTAGTCTAAAATTATTTATATCTATCTGTTATAAAAATTGTTTAGATCTCTTAATATTATTTAACTACATGAAAACTCAACTTTCCAAATACATAATGACATGTCTTGAAGTAAAACTTTAATTATTTTATATATCTAAAATAAAATGCTGAAATTTTATTTTAAAACACATTTGGGCTAGAACGGCTCTATTTAGTGAGCACTAGGAAAGGCACATTGCAACCCGCTTTTCATAATTTTTTTATAGATGGGTGAGCAATCTATAATATGTATCATTGAACATCTCATAAATGTCAGTGGATGAATGACATTTCGATTAACATAAAGCTAAAAAGATTTATAATTATTATTATCAATCTTTTTTATTAATTTACATTATTTAAATGTTATTGTAATACTTTTAAATTCAGTGTTACTAAATACCGATATTTTAACATTGGATACACTTGTTTAAGGTACAACTTTACAATTTATTGTCACTTAGCCATTTAAATCTTTTTGCTTAAAATGTATATGCATGTCCAGATTTTAATAATGTTTCACATTTTACGTCATTTTGACCATGTACACGATTGTTTGGTACGGGCCGGTATCTATTTTTAACTATATTTAATATTTAAAAAAATACCCTTTATTATTTACTTGCAATGTTTACCCCATTTAATTCTAAAATTAAACACTAGAGAGGGCTAAGTTCGGCAGTAGTGCTGCCTCTATATTTCACGCACGGCCCCTATACTCTGTTTTTAAACTAGGAGGCGCGATTTAAAATTAAGTTGGCAATTCTCTAGACTTCTGATTGGACAGATTGCAGTCAGTTTCACACATCACTTTTTAGCATAAACATCAGCTAATAATAATTGATAATGTTGACAATTTTGACATTTTATATCTCATCATTATTACCTAGTTTTTTACTTTATTTTGTAAATAATAGTTCTTTTAAAAATTCAGTAAGCAGTTTTATTGAATTTCTATGATTATGGATCCTTCTCCACCGAGTACTATTAAAGGAAGCAGTTCCTGAAAAGCCCTACAAGAAAGGGAAAACGACTTATTATTTTACATGCTGATTTTGAAGATTTTGTAGAAAATACATTATTGGTTTTGAAAGCAAAAAGACAGGAGATTATCATGAAGAGATGAATTCTGAAGTATTCCAGAAAAAAAAACTAACAACTTTATTACTGATTTTTTTAAAGTAAAAATTTCTTACCAAACTAATTAAAAAGTAACTAAATTTTCAACTAAATTTTATTTATTAGACAATAAAACCATTTACAAAATTGTTAATTTACATTTAAAACCCCATCTACTACATTAGAGATAATCTTAATTTTGTAAAATGAGCCACAATAAATATTTTAAAAATATATACTTAACATTAATACATAGGTATAGGTATGCATGAATATTTCACTTTAAATTAAAAAATATAGGTAAATATTACAACTTGAATTAAAAGGACCTACAATATTAAGTTAAAATTTAGTAATGATATAATGTTGATATGTAGTGTTATTTAACGTATTTAACTATAGGTTAACACCAAATTAGTTACAATCTCCATATTACTCATAGGATAAATTCCAGACAATGTGTGATCCAGTTGCCATTCACTGATTACCTTTTACTTAAGTTTATACCTATAACAAATAAATCATTAAAAATGTAAAGGGAACATATTTCTATGTTTTATACTAACCTGCATCTTGATATTATTTTAACAATTTTCATAAATATTCAATATCCATTTAAAAAAATTACAATCCTCAAAAAGTCGATTTCAAAAGCAAGAAAAACATATTTCTGATAATGTCAACAAATCAACAACCATATTAAATTTCATTTGACAGTGACAATTCGTTTTAGACACACATTTACGACCATTTTCTGGAACCAATCAAAAAATCGACTCCTATGACATTTATTTGTTCCTTAATCCCTGATTGGCTGTTTGCCGACTAGGGCCGATAATAACAACTATTACATAAATTTTGAACACAACTTAATTTCGGAACACGCTCTTAGTAACGAATCTGGTTACTTTTCCCTGTGTAAATGCGTCTCTTTTTAATTCGCTCCTCCTAGTTTAAAAACAGTATAGTACATGGTACATGATTTGTGGTAGTATGTTACTTTCAAAAAGGACTAATAAAGATTTATTATTAAATAATTATTTTACAGAAAGAATATTTTGATTATAATTATTTTTCTCAACAATTTTTTTTATTACAAATTCATTAAAATTGAAAAAAAAAAATAGATTCAATTCGAAAGATTTTCCTTGCCGACGTTAGAATGTTATTTTACATGTACCTGTTTCACAAAAAAATATATAAATCGCAAAGGGGTTAAACTAGATATTTACTGAAATCACTTCATACCCTATATTTGTATATTATATAAAAAAGGAATGTTTTAGAAGTAAATAATTTTAAGAGGACACTCCCACCAAATTACCTGAAGTTGGCGAAAAAAAATTCACGTTGGCAACGTCGAGGATATTTGTAAAAAAAAAACTGTAAAAAACACTGATATATCAAACTGAATCGAGTTATAATTAGCCATTTCAAAATCTTAATTGCCCCTTGGAGAAACTCCTACAAAGAATATGCAGGAAATGTGGCAAAAAGATGTTACCCAACGATAGGATAATGCCCTTGAAAAAGTGTATGTGTGTAAACATAGAAACCACTAGACAAAAATTTTTCATAAATTTTTAATTGTTTAAAATTACAATTACTTAAGTAAAACGAATAGATTCTTTTATATAAAATCGGAATATTTCTAATTATTTACACCTACAGGCTAGGCCCTGATTACCGGCCAACTCGAATTACTCACCTCCAAACACCAATAAAACAACAACAATAGAAACAAATAATATAAATAAGTAAGCAAATATTAAGTAGCAGATTTTATTGAACAAGAAAAATTTGAGAAAAAACAACAGCTTGGATTAGAACGATTCGAACATTGTTTACGGGTCAAACAGCTTGGGGTAACTACTGAAATATTACTTCTATATCCGGGGGGGAAACATTTCAAAATTTTCATAAGAACCTTCAGTGTCTATTTAAATGAATAGGTATCCTTTGGTAATAATCAAACACCAAATTTACTCACTTATTTCCATAGCAATGAATGTAAATCAGATATTAAAACACAAATTCACTTATGGCGTCTATATCACGAACGAACAACATCGAACACCAACACCGAACACCTCTTCTCTTTTCTCTTTCGATTTCGCCCTCTGTCTCGAAATTTTCTGCCTCACCGTACTTTACCAGTGGCGTAACAAGCTAGGACCAGGCGGTGATATATTTTCAAAATGTTTTTAAATGAATTTAATTTACATTGGGTATATTATCCATCGAGGTAGAATGAAGTAGATACAACATAAACACTAGTTTGCGATTGACACGACAGATATGCACTTAACGGTGCCAAGTGCAAAGAGTGATGGAAGAGTGTAATCAAAATGGCGACTCTTAAGAGTTGTACTTAGATTTATTTCAAGTCAATAATTCTATTTCATTGGGTATATCAAAAATAATGGGAAAATAAATGTCTATAAGCAAACAAGTATTTTTTTTGAGAAAGATAAAGAGGAAAATGTAGCAAAATATCACCTAAAGCAACCACTTTGAGTAGCCATATTCCAGAAGAGGACCACTTTTGTAAATCTAAGGTCCCTATTTAAAGACACAAGGTAAAAGGATCGATGTAACAAAAAAAATACTTTCGAAATATTTAAGTTTGAAGTTACTTAATAGGCATATGTCAATGACCTCTGTCAAATAATAGCTGCCGGTGGATAAGGCTCATATTTTTAAGGAAGTTGCGACATAGCCTTCCATATTCTTGGACACTATTTCTATTCGAAATAGTCTTTTAGCATACATTATACTAATCGTCTGTTTCTATCTACTTGGCATGTCAAATTTTACGAAATTGTCAGAACTGTCATTTTGTTTTAGTTAATATTGAGCTTATTTTTGCAGTTCATAAGTGATTTTATTATTTTTGTATTTTCTATAACTATAGTAATACAAATTTGAACAGTGGTAACACAGATAGCACGGGACGTCGTGATTTGGTCCCTATTGTTGCTCCGGTTCGTCCGGGGGTGCTATTTTCAAAGTCGAGAGAATTCATTTCTCTCGAGAGAAATGTCATACGTCAACGTAAAACAGTATTTTTAGGGTCCTAAGGGCCAGTGTAAACTCACTGATTGTTAATAATTATAGATAATTAATATCCTCCTAAGAATTTTAATCCTCGAGGCCTTTAAAAACAGCGTTTCCACATTGACGTATGACATTTCTGATGAGAATCTTGAGAGAAATGAGTACTCACACGGTTTGAAAATAGGTGCCCGGGACGTAAAATCGGACGCCCACTGGACTTTCGATTATACCGTGAACACTAGGACGTCCTCCGAAGTTTTCGATCCGAATCCAAGACGTTAATGGGACTTCCTATACAGGGTAATTCTATATGGGCGGAACGGGTCATTCTATATGGACGGAACACTTGATTTATGGCTTAACTATGACTTGTACGATAATTTGACTTAGATAAAAGTTTTTGTACATTTTAGGTCTTTTCCTTTGCATCGAAAGTGTAGCACTGAGCTACACCACTTCTGAAAATATCGTTCCATTTATACAAATTGTATGGATGGAACAATATTGCAAAAACTTTTATCTAAGTCAAATTATCGTACAAGTCATAGTTAAGCCATAAATCAAGTGTTCCGCCTATATAGAATGACCCGGTATATTGGCATAGTTGGCCTTTGAAACGATAACTTGAAATTCAACATTTTGTTTTTGTAAGAGAAGGAGAAGAGAAAACCTAACCTATCAGAGAGTTATTGTCACTCGGACGGCTTTGAAAGTTCATTTTTAAATACGGCGAACTTCGCGAACTCATTGCGATGAACTTCATAGGTGATTTTCATCGGTGATTTTCGCGACGGAATGTTCTAAAACCCAAGGTCCCAGATTTTTATAAATTTTTTAGTGCCTATTATTTCAACCTTCCCTTTTCCTGTATGCACATCCTGATGTTCGTATTTAAAAAATTGATATGTTCAATACACATAACATTCCTGTACCTAATTATTACAGGCTTATACTATTCTTCTGAATAAAGGAAAATAAAAATCGATGATTTCTTTATTTGTTTTAAATAATAAGTATTTACTATTACTAGATACATTAATGCAAGTCTATAAAACCAAACGCCAAATTTATTATTTATATTAATAATTACAAACGCTGTAAAAATAATGCGACGCTATGGTTATAGTATCCGCACTATTTTCCCGCTGAATCCAAACAAACTCTATTGAATGCAGACTCTATGAAATATATATAAGCTCGAAGGAAATAGTAGCCGCAGAGCCTGTAGAGTTATGAAAAATGTATAAGTGTTTTTTTTTAAATATTTTCACAGAAATCTTTATTAGGTTATAAGGTTTGACTGTATAGTCTTCTTCCATTCTGATTTGTGCCAGGTATTCCTGCAACCCCTTGTATATACGATTACAAGAAGTAAATTTTGAACAATGACTTATATTGAAACAGACTGAGTTTGAAGTCTAGGAAGTCCAATCTCTAGTGGACTAAATAGAATACATTGTATGTTGCAATAACCATAGGTACTATAAAAAGAAGGTATGATATTACGCCGATTCATATACTACGTCACGGTGACGTATTTTGTGGTGTAGAGGCGTAACTTTTATGAATTTGAGGTATCAGCTGATCGAAAACAGCGCGCAAAAATAAATTTTTACCTGCTCATGTTAAACCAGAGAGCCATATTCTACACCGCAATACGTCATGCGCGAACTCGAGGAGATTTCATCGGCTTAGTATCATACCTCTGTAATTTTTTGTGTTATGTGTTGCAACCTCTTAGATATAAAAATCCTTCCAACCTAAAGCCAATTTGTTTGGATGAATGCCTAATTTGGACAGTTCATCATCTATAAAACATTTATTCCTGATTAGGCATTTCACCAACCTGCCGGAAGAGGACAGGGCTAGAATATCTAAGGGGGTTGCGACATAGCCTTCCATCTTGGACAATATTTTTATTCGAAATAATAATCGACAAGCCTGCTAATTTAAAAAAACTGTATAAGCGGTATTTTTAAAAATGAAATTTTCATGGTAACTTAAGCTGACTACTATTTCCCCCTAGCCTCAGTCACCCCTTCATCAATGTACTGGGTCCATGTCGCAACCGCTTAGATATACCAAACCCTTCCCTTCGGCAGCCATTTTGTTTGGAATGCCTAATTTTAGAATAAATTTTAATTACATAGGCTCTTCATTTATGCGAACACATCTATTAAAAAAATTAACAACGGCCCTTTAGCCACTTGTGTATTCATTTATAAATGGAATTTCACCAAAACAGTCCTTGAACGATAATCTTACCTTTAAAATTTACATCATATCGTTTACCCCATTGACACTGAATAACTACGCCATTGATAAATGATGTTTTTATATTTTCCTCATAATTTTCTAACAGAGTAAAAGAGATGGAAAATATATATCATTTTACATCAAATTGGATCGATGTCAATATATTTATCTCACCTACACTCACTCAAACTACATGTCTTTCTCTCTTTAAGGATTGTCCTCTTCTTCTTTTTATTTTACTAACAGACATTTACTCAGTAAACATAACGTCTACTATGCCTACTGTCCTTTGAAGTACGTCATACATTTTGGTGCCAGAAGAAGCAGAACCTGACAGATACCAAGCACTCTATGCACAAACAGGATAGCTTAGTTATGGCCTAGTTTACCAAATTGTCTATCGATTCGTGACGCCACTGCACAACCTAGCATTTCATTTATTATTGTTTTATACCGTTGTCTATGTATACAGAATGTTTCTGTTGATTTTAATTAAAAATAAAGCTTATTAAGTGGTTAGGAAAATAAAAAATTTTGATGTATAATTAAGACTTTTAAATTTCAATATGTAATAAACAAAATATTGCTTGAAAGTTCTTATAGAAATTAAAAAAAAGTGTTAAATCATTGCACTTATTGTTAAGAGTAACTATTTATTTAATAAATAATCCGTCCAATGCTAAAAGTGTATTGAAAATGCTTTAAATTTTTAAATTTGATGTTTATGGATTTTCGAGTAATTTTTTCGACGATTTCTATTTGCAGTTCAAGAGCAGAATAAAAAAAAGGAAATCTCTAATGGAGTGCATTGTTCTAAAAAAATTGTAGTTATACGGCTTACATGAAATATATATTTATTTTTTTCGTCGGGCAAAAGCAGGACAAAATCGGGACACATTAAAGCGAAATTAGTGCTTTTAAATCGGGACTGTCCCGCCTAAATCGGGACGGATGGTCACTTTACCCAACATAGAAAAAAACTTAATTCTAAACTGACAACGTAAACGTTTTTAGGTTCTACGCTGACGTCACACGTTTTTGCGGTTATTTTCAAAATGCATGGTAACTGGAAGTAATCTATCCTTTCATGATATAGTTTTATATATAATTTGAAAACAGCAAAGTAAATAAAAATATTCAGACAAAAATCTACTAAAACTAGTTTTATAATATTAATGGATCTCTTAGAAGCTATTTTACGTTCTTCTGGTTTTGAAGAATATAACAATGTTTTTAAAAAAAGTGGAATCGACTCATTCACTTTAAAAATACTAAATGACCAAGATTTGAAACTAATCGGCATTGGAGATGAAGAGAGGAGAAAACAATTATTAAAGGTCATTAACAATCTCCAAATACCGTCCGAGTAAGAAATGTGTTTTAAATTAAAATACAAATTAATTGGATTTGATTAAATTTTTTGTAGAAAAAAAAATTCTCTTGTGGTAGATAAATCATACACACTTCTTGTCCTTCACCAGATGTCTTTTCATCTTCAAAAACAAATGGCAAATCTCACTTATGTACTGAAGAGGGAAGACGTTGATATTTGTAATATAAAATTAACACCATCTTTATTATCCCTACAAAATGTACTTGCCTCATTGGAAGATCGAATTGAATTATTTGAACAGCAGGTTTGTAATAATTTGTAAGAGTAAAAAAATAGTGTAGTCCTTAGAGGGAAATTTCTCCCACAATTGTGTGGTATCTTTTAAACAAATGAACATTTAAAACCAAAGAGAAAAAATAATGGTTTTTTTTGTAGGTGTTGAGAGTGAAAAAAAGGAAAGATCGAAGAAAATACATTGTGATTCCATCTTTAATATTGATCTCTGCAACACTAGCAGCTTGTAGCCACTATTTGTTATTAAAAAAATGAATCTTCATAAATAATTATTTTTTTTTCTTAAGGGTTTTTTTTATTTGAACCAAAATTTCTTCCAAAATTTGAATTTGACATACCTATAACACCAAATTTTTATTTTTTGGGGCCCTATAGGCATCCAAAAACATGTTAAAGATGTAGGCATGTATATGTGTGTGATGATGTGTTAGCAAGATACAGTCTAAACACTTCCTGGCCGACTTTGATGGGTTTTACAACATATGGCCACAGCTTACCTACTAATAAAGAAAGCTGTGTGATATGTTATGTTGAGAATGGGGTGTTAATCATAGGTGTTAATACACTGCGACCTAAAAGATCTATTGTGCCTCCTTCTGTCGCCAATGCACTAAGGACATGTCTCAATGCCTATAACGACCCTTCCAATCCTATTTTCTCAAGGAAGTGTAGGATTTGAAGTGGCTTCAAGTTAGGTAAATCTCCCTGTTCTATAACATAAGCTGTGTGATAGGGTTTTCAGAGTCCTCTGGAAAGCCAATTAGATTTTGGACACTGGATTACTTCTATATAAAGAGTCCGTTATGATCCTTTTGGTATATTTCTGTTATTTATAAGTTGAGAAGAAAATTGTGGAAATAATCTACGTATATTTTGCGTTGTTTGACATGATGCCAGTGTTGCCGAATCGAAAGAGTAAAATTTCCCATCACTTAATCCCAATATTCCCCCTTTATCCACCCACGGTTTTAAAAACTACCCACTTTTTTCCACCCTCACTAAAAAAATGTTTTCTATATAACGATATTCCGGAAAAGCGTTTTATGCTACGTTTAAAATGTACCTCCTCGAGCAAAGCGGGTACTTTTTTAGTCATGTGACATCGAGCAACCATATAAATGGCAGGGTTACCAGGTTTTTGAAAGAGATGACGGACAAACAGGAAATTTTAGGGGAAATAGGGGGAAATAAAAATAACTGTCTATTTTAATTTTTTTAATCAAAATTACTTATTTTGTAAAAAATCAGAACCTATTTTTTGGTAAAGATAGACGAGATGTTTCAAATAATAAGGTGAAAATGTTTTCTGACTTTGGATTTCGATTTGCGATTTCTCGATTTTCTAACTTTACATTTTCACCTTATTATTTGTAAAATCACCTCAGTGAATCTTTACCAATATTAGGTAAGGATTTCTTGCAAAATAAGTAATTTTGATTAAAAGAGTAAAAATAGACTGAGTTGTTTTTACTTCCCCCTATTTCCCCTAAAATCCTCTGTCTGTCCGTCATCTCTTTCAAAAACCTGGTAACCCTGATAAATGAAGCTAACGGAGCTTGAATATATTAAAAAAACAAAATCAAGATAAAAAAGCAAAACGAGGTACTTTTCAAACGCAGCATTAGTTAACAAAATTGAAAAGACATTTCAACATATTAGCTGATCTAGTGGTTAAGTACACACTCGTAATAATCCTTCCTCCATGCCCACTCGACGCTGATCTGAGAAACAAAGGCAAAGAAAATCTCAAAGTCCGTTTCACAGCAAAGTTTTCGACCGTTTTCTTCCTGAAAACGACTACTTCCTTAGCTAATACCGCAACAGGCATTGAATTATATCAAAAGGAAAATTGCCGAGATAAAATAATTTTCAACACTATAGCTTTGATTTTGCTTCCGAAGGAGAACATCATAATTGGGCCGGTTTCGTCCTTATGAGGACCCATCAGCAAGAAATAGACAATCTTAACTTCAACCTAATTAAGTATGCTTGATGCATTATATACCTTTACTCTTATATAATAAAACTGGTTAAAAAAGTGTAGGTACTCGACGAGTACTTAGGAAGAAAAATCACAGCTCGCTGCATAACCTCTAGAACTAGAACAAGGCAGAATAATAACAAGACTAGAGTGTTCAAAATTTTGTTCAATCTCTGCTCTTTTGATTTAATGCAGTGCCTGTTGCGGTATTAGCAAAAGGAGTAGTTGTTTTCAGAAGGAAAACGGTCGCTTAATTTTGCTTTGACATGGACTTTGAGATTTTCTCTTGGCCTTACTATAATCAAGTGCTCTGTTTTTATTACCATTATAAGCCATTAAAAATTAGTTAATAAAACGAATCCAATCATTAAATACTACTAGCAAATCAAAACACCACAAAAACGTCATTATATGTTTAAAAATAAAACATATATCTCAAAACATAAAACATGACATAATATATCGTGTGTCAGGTCTTGATTAACACATCAATGACCTAATGTAATAGATAAATATTATCTATTTACTAAAAAAAAGAAATCCAAATCCAAGATTAATTTGCTAAAAAATCATTGTGAGCAAATTCCCCAAAAATATTGTATCCACCCAAAATTCCCACCAGAGTTAAAATTTTCACCCAGTGCGGAAATTTCCACCCAAACGGCAACACGGCATGATGTCCTAAAATGAACCCTATTGAAAATATTTGATAAACAGTAGGTTACCTATGACAGTAGGTACCAAAGACATTACAACGTAGGTACAAAATTTATTTTTTACTAATCAGGATATTTATCCTAGATTTGTGGTGAAGTCATGTGTTGGGACACCTATAAATGCGAAAACAAAATTTTGGATTTTAAAATACCTAGTTTTAGAATTTTAATTTCCACCGATTTTCGAGGAGGTTTGGGTGGGGAGGTTGCTGCCGTTTCGCGATGCCGTCTTTTTATTTAAAACGGGCTCAAAGTACAAAAACACTGATGAAAATTGTACTAGGTAATTATAGGGGGTTAGGAAGTATGTATGATCTGTGGTTAGGACACTAGGACCGATTCCACTCCACCGTTGTGTTAAACGAAGTTTAAAATGACATTTTTACATTAACAATGTCATTTTAATCTCCGTTTAACACAACGGTGGAATCGACCCTTAGAGCTATAATCTTTTTATTTTTCTATGGCTATAATAGGTTGAATAATTTTTCTACGAGTAAAATAAAATTATAAAAATGGCATAAAAAAAAATTGGCGCGAAATCTAATCCAAAACTAATATTTATAGAGATTTAACCCTCGGAGACCCGAATGTCGATATTTGTGCAGGATTGCCATATTCATGTCAATAAAATATTTGGTGTTTTAGATGTTTTGGTGGTATATATTTAAAATAAAAAAAAAAATTAAATACTTATTACAATTTTATTAATAATTATTAATGACATATGCGTTAACTTTATCGAATAGTTTATTTAGGGTTTAAGTTATTAGAATATTAACAAAATACGTTTGTTTTTAACGTAGTTTCTATTCTTTTTGTAGAATGTGGCAACGTAATTCTATTTCGGGTCATTTCGTGTAGGATTCGTTTTGAAATTTGACAGTAGATCTGTAAACAGCACTAACTTCAGTCTTGCTTGCATGCTCCTATCTAGCCTATTCCTATAATAAACTTGTACTTGTTAAAAATGGAGTGAAAACATTTATTTAAAAATTTTATTAGATTTACAAAATAATCATGACAACTGTGACATTGAGAGGGGTTCCCATTAATTTTCCATATGAACCTTATACAATTCAAAAGGATTATATGGAAAAAGTTCTTGATTGCTTACAAAACGATACTCACGGTGTTTTAGAATCACCCACTGGTACAGGAAAAACTTTGTCATTGTTATGTTCAACACTTGCATGGATGCAATTAAAAAAAGCCCAAATACAGGCCCAAAGAGCACTACAGTCTGAGGAGGCTCTGTTTTTAAAGCAAGTTAATGAACAAATAGAAGATGTGGCAGGAAAGTCCTTAAATGCAAGAAGTTTATCGGGATTACCTAGAATTATATACGCATCCCGTACACATAGTCAACTTACCCAATGTATGCAAGAAATGAAAAAAACGGCATACAGTCATATGAAGGCAGTTGTTTTGGGTTCAAGGGATCAGATGTGTATTCATCCAGAAGTTGAAAAAGAAGATAACAGGACTTTTAAGGTACATTATTTCTTTATAAAATACGTTAACTTTTCAATATTGACTCCAGGTGAATGGTACAGAAAAACAATGCTATTGAGTAGACAGAAATAGAGCATACTTGCTCCCACTACTGATAGAGGTGTAACTATATGTCCAGTCACTGCAGGCAGACTGGCGAGTTGATTGATGCTTTTGGTTAACATACTGTTTATATGTAGGTGATGGTTTAAGATTGTTTGGATCACTGATGATGGCTGGTTTAATATCGTTTGGATCTCTGATGTTTTAGTCCTAATAATAATAATAATTCTTTCCACAGTTCATCATAAACTATAGTTTTTATAGTAACTATATAGGTACCACACTCTACCCCAGAGAGCTCTCGTTAATTTATGAATTTTGATATAGGATCATGAATCCTTAAAGGGCTTAGTTACCAATACACCTGCAGGTCAAAGTTTGAGATCAAACTCAAAAATTTGCCATAAATCAAAAAACAACTTAAATATTTTTTTTTTTTCAAATTTGTGACCATTATGCTCTTTAAGAAAATAGTATTTTGACATAAACTAGCTTTTGAAAAATTTAACCAGTGGCAAGGTATCAGGGTTAGTGGCAACTTTTCCCCACTATTTTATATGCCACTGGAACAAACATTTTCTGTATTTCTCTTAATTTATTTAAAGAAGTAAGTAATAAACTTTTATGGAGCTAAAATGAATAGTGTAGAAATTTGCTTCCGAACAAAAGTATGCATGTACTTCGATAATTTGTAGCAACTCAATATTTCTAAATTCAAATCTAGTAGGCACTTGTCAAATTTTTAATAGTTCATGTATTTGACAAGATCTTGGTAGATCAAACTGGAAAAAAATATTTAAAGAGGTTTTTGATGTATGATAAATTTTAAATGTTGATTTAAATCTTTTAAGTAAGTAAACTAAGCCCTTTAAGGGTTCATGTTTCTATTTCAAAATTCAACACTCTGTTGTAGAGTGTTTTCACTTGAATATACTAACACCCTGTATATTGTCCAATAATTTAGAAAATACTGACTGATCACATACATTTTTATAATTCTTTAAATCTCCTTCGTAAGCTGCTATTACACTTTCCATAGTTTGGGAAATTTTTAGATAAATACATAATTGTAGGTATTTTTTGATAAATACTAGGAATCCCAATAGTTTTATGGGAATTTTATTATATTATAGCTGAAAATAAATAAAAAAAATGAAGAGTTTGATGATTTTCTTATGAATGCTATTAATAGATCTTGACCACAAATATCCCCTTTCTAACAAAAAAAGAATCATATAAATTGGATGTGGTAAAGAATTATTGTTGAACATACATAAAAAAAATATTTCTTTTTTTGACGTTTGTTAAAAAAAATTCAGTTTCCTTTTCATTTATATTAATAAAAATTTAATAAAGATTGTTGTTTTTTTGTGTGCCAATTTTATTTAACTTGTTAAATATTTTAATTCTGGGAAAATGATCTCCAGTGTTTTCGAGGATCAAATAAGGCAATACTTTTAACAAGCTATCGAGAATAATCAAAATTGGAGTTGGCTGTAAAATTGAAATTTTTTTGGGTTGCTACTTTAGCCACTTCCACAGTATGACATTTATTACTTGACATTTTCATTGTAAACAAAGTTTATTGCCTTAAAATAGTACTGCAACAAAAAAAAATAAATTTAATATCAAAATCATAATAAAAATTTACATGAGACTTTAGAAACTTATAAACTTCAACCCAATTCTTCTCTACAATCCAGCAAAACGTTATGCAACATTTCAGTGAGTTGTCGAACCTTTCACATTTTCTTGTTATGCAATTTCTATGTTTTTCTAGAGTATGAATTGCCTTTGAAAAAACATCAAATTTTTGATCTATGACCGATGCCACTAGTCTCAGTGAATAACTGCATAGAATTTGTCAATACATTGTAAAAATCATTGTAGTCAAACACTAATTCAGATTGTTCTAGTGACACACCATAATTATTAATTACTGTGGAGGAAGAGTAACCATTGTTGGTTATTAAACAATAGGTAAATGTCTACTTTGAGCTCTTTTTGATTACAGAAAAACCAAGCGTAGGTTCTTGTAGATATTGCTATCGTAAACAAAAAATCTAAGTTCCATATAAATGAATAAGGACACAAATATTTTTTTTAAATAAAAATTGCCATTTTTTACAATAATTTTATCAGTTTTACGGGAAAGGGAGTGAGTAGGGGTGCTGCGTGGGAAAAACAATGTCAATAGTTATAATACTAGAAAATATTGTTAGGACAAGGAAAATTATTAGAAATGAATTGGTATACTTTTGATACTAAAATAATGAAATGGTAAACTTTTTGTGAGAATTGGCAACAGTTAAGATGTAAAAGTAGCATCTCCTGAGCTTTGAATAGAGACATTTTGTGAAACATTAAAAAAAACATTAATTGTGTCGTTGTTATTAATTTGCACAAGATATGGAACTAAGATTTTTTGTTTATAATAGTGATGCCTACAAGTACGTAGTTTTTTTACAAGCAAAAAAGAGCTCAAACATAGACAATGACCGATATTGGCAAAAATATTTTTAGCAAAAGAAACTATGCTAAGTTTAACTCACTATTAGCATGTGAAACGTGTCTTTCAGATTATTAATCTCGTTCTGCAAATGATATGTATAATATCTTCATTAATAATCTATGTGGACACTATAATGAGGCTTTCCCATTAAAAAAGTTGAATATGTGCAAAACAATAAAACCCAAGTGGAGGTCACAAAAAACTAATAAAGCTAAAAATGCTCTTAATCTTTTATCGGAAATGTACTTATTAAATCAAATCTCTAAATATCAACTGAACGAATTTAAAACCTATACAAATCTAATACAGAATGAAAAAATAAATTTTTACAATAAAAAAACTTAACAGACAATAAAATGAAAACTGCTTGGAATATTGTAAACTTTGAATTGGGCAAAGCTACAACAAAAAATAATTTTTCTGAAGGTATCATCAGTATTGAGGGCCAGATACTCTCTTCACCAAACAACAGTTGCTAATTATTTTAATGATTTCTTTGTCTCAGTAGTTACAAATTTATTAAGGGGTGTGTCCAGTAATGGTAATTTAAATTATGTGGATGACTATCCAAGATCATTATACATATCGAATGTAACGCCAGAAGAACCAAAGAATATAATCAACCATTTGAAAAATAAACACTCAACAGGTGATGATAACATCAGTAATATGATGTTAAAATACATCAGCTATTGTAATACCTATTCATAAAAAAGGAGATCCTTCCCTAGAAGAAAATAGTAGACCAATTAGTCTTTTGTCTTGTTTTTCCAAAGTTTTTGAAATTGCTATGTGTAACAGACTGTTGCCATTTTTAGAAATAATGTTATCACAAGTACGCAGCATGGGTTTCAAAGTGGTAAGTCAGAGACTGCTGGGCTTCGAATCCCAGACCATGTGGATTTTTAATTAAATTGCATGGTTCGGTATAGGATTTGATGTGTGCCGTATTAATAGAAATTCAATTTCTGTTGATATGACATGCAGATTATAAAAAAAATGGCCATACATTACCGTCTCGATGATGGTGGGTGAGGTTTTCCTCACCTGTAAGTCAAATGGCACCATCAATCATCTTTAAGTCACCCCGGAGCGCCACGGCAAATAATAATAATAGCCGTCCCTTTCCCCGCACAAGCTCAGCTTTTGGGGTTAAAATTCACTCGTAAGGGAGTATTATTATCATTATTATTATTATTATTATTATGATCTATTCCTGTGCTATGGAATTATTTTTTGGGGAGGTTCACGCTGTCAAGACGTCTCTGTAATACTCTTTTAAAAAATACTAAGAGCCTATCAGCTTTCAAAAATAAGGTCAAACAAATTTTGTTTTATATTGAGCCTTACAACTTAGATGATGTAATTATTATTTGTAAATACTTTGTGAAATCAACAGAAATCTATACTAGTTTTCAATGATAATATGGGTTTTGCTGGGTTTCCCCATATTTCTTAGCAAATGCACCACTATATTCATTTTTAAGTCACCCCAGTGTGCACTTTGTAGGTCATCAAACTAGTACAGATTATCCTGGCTTCTGACTAATACCATACAATTTTATATGTATTTTTTTCTGTCTAATATTGTTCCTGGCATTAATATTATTATTAATTGTAAACCACTTAAATACATGCCCCTCTAAGCCATTCTTGTTAAATTATGAGTCAACCTCTCCCTATCTATAGTTTCGAAAGCTCACTGTAGATCCAGAAAACTGCTACAACAGCATTGTTACCACAATTTTTAGAAGTGACCATTTGGTGGGTTTCTACCTCCCAGATGATAATTTCTCAGGTGGAGCTATTCTGTCCACCCGTTCCACAGGGTAAATGTGGTCCCCATGAACAGCAATGTTTTGTGCACGATTTGATTACTCATATGCTTAAGTAGGCTTCTATTACTATTTAATTCAATGGAACTCTAAAATATGAATTTCCGAATGTCACAAAGTTGAACTTTACTTTTTCGTTCAAATTTCCATTACTAAAAAATAAATTGTAGTGTATCATGCCTAATTAAACCAAATCAGCTGAAAACGGCGCGGGAAAATTAATTTGAATCACGGGGGTAAACATACTCTCATAATGCACTTATTTTGACAAAATCATATTTGATATCGATTATTGGCTGTTCTAAATGATGAAATACTGGTAAAATTTTGTAAAAATATTAGCAACATTTTTTCGAATTCTTAAGTATCCATCTAAAAACGTATTGAGATTTAGAATAATAGTTATTTATGCACCAAGTCAACAAAGTGATTCTTTATCGAACTAGACTGAGATTATGAACTGATCAAGAGAAGCGCAAATCGCTATGGTAATACATTGATGGTTGGCGATAAATTCAACTATCTTAGTTATTATATGTATATTGATTTATAAAAATAAGATTTTATTTTGTTTAAGATGACGATGTGCGAATTAAAGAGAAAAACAAGATCTTGTAAGTTTTTCAACAAGGTAGAATCATTCAAAATTAATCCCCGTGTTACAAATGTCAACATTATGGATATTGAAGATATTGTAACGTTAGGAAAGGGATGCGGTTTCTGTCCTTATTATATGTCCAAAGAACTAAAAGAACAATCTGACATTATTTTTATGCCATATAACTATCTGTTGGACCCATCTTTAAGAAAATCTTTAAGTAAGTATTCAAATGTCATATTATATGCATCAAATTTTAATGTGAACTATTTTTATCTAGATATTAGCCTATTAAATTCAGTGGTAATCTTAGATGAGGCTCATAATGTTGAAAGAATTTGCGAAGAGTCGGCTTCTCTTCAAATAAAATCTTCAGACATAGCATTAGCTATAGAAGAAGTAACAACTACTATGAAAATGATGTCCGAGGAAAATCTTGGATTTGATGATTCTCCCAAAGATTTCGATACTGAAGATTTATGTATTTTAAAGGAAGTTTTTTTAAACTTGGAAAAGGAAATAGATAAAATCGACTTAAAGGGAAAATCTGCAGGCCTTACTCTAGATGGCACTTATATTTTTAATCTACTTGAGAGTGCAGGAGTATGTTTAATAAATATAATATTTTGTATTGCTAATTTAGATTTATGATTGATTTTTAGATCCGTCCTGAAAACTTTTATTCGATTGTAAAGTTAATTTCTAACATTGTCCAGTTTTTGGCTACAGCCAGCGATGGTCTGTTTGTTCGTAAAGGCAATAGTTTAAAATTATTTGAAGATATTTTTACTGTTGTATTTTCTAGTCTATCTAAAGACTATATGGAAAAAGTAAAAAAATGTTATAAGGTGATTTTGTTCTCTTTAATTTAATTATTAATTTTTAAAAAAATATATATTTTAGGTTCATATTCAAGAAGAAGAAGTAAAGAAAAAAAGGGCAGATAATTGGTTATCAAAAATGGTTACTTCTAGGGCAGGAGGGAAAATAATTAATTATTGGTGTTTTAGCCCTGGGTTTGGGTAATTTCTATTTAAAGATTAAAATTTGAAGCTTGTTTTTCATCCTTTATTTTTTTTTTAGAATGAAATTATTGTTGAATCAGGGTATAAAATGTCTTATACTAACTAGTGGTACTTTAGCTCCATTAAAACCGTTAATATCAGAACTGGAAATAAATGTAGGTGTTAGACTAGAAAATCCCCATATAATTGGAAGCGATCAAATTTGCGTGAGAATTATACCAGCCGGACCCGACTCTGAACCTCTAAATAGTAATTTTCAAAATCGGTAAGTAATTTTAGTTGATTTTTGAAATATATGCAAAAAAAAGCAGAATATGTTTTGAATTATTTATTTTTAGAGATAATCCAAAATACATAAACTCTTTGGGCATGTCGATACTAAATATTACGAAAATGGTACCGGATGGATTGTTAATATTCTTTCCTTCTTACCCTATTATGTTAAAATGTCAACAAACCTGGCAACAAAGCGGAATTTGGGGCAGTATAAACAATATAAAGGTATTATACATATTTAATATATAGACATTTTTTTTAAACAGAACTATAAACTGGTAACATACTGTATAGTAAAGAGTGATCCACAAAAATGTTTCTAAAGTAGGTCATGATGGACAAAGAGATACAAATCATGTTTTAACTGATACTTAAAAAGAAGAAGACTTGTACATTTTCCAAGGCCTATTTTAGAAACATTTTTTGTTGAGTATTCCGTATATTTAACCACTGTACCTCAGTCCAGAAAGTTTGCAAACTGATGTCATTAAAATCATGTCATATGTAGTTTGTACAAAATGGAAATCGTCTTATGTTTGGCAACCATGTGAACATATGTAAGATCTGATTGTCGGAGATCTATTGTACTTTGACATATCCATAAAAGTTTATTGTCTCACAGATCATTATGAAAAGAAAAGAGAAAGTCAGTTATAGCACTGTAAGTTCCCACGTCGGGACGAATAACGCTGGGACGTAGAAAGATAGGGATGTAGGGCGGCGGGACGTAGAACGTCGATAGGAGGTAGGGTATGGTAGGCGTCGGTTAGGAAGAGCGCCCATTTAGAAAAGATGATAAACTTGAAATGTAACTAAATTTGAGAAGCAACTGAATTAGACTGGATTTAGTCTTGGAAGATCATATAAAATATGCAATTTGTCGAGAAATATATTCATTTTATTTACAAAACTAAATTCAAACGTAACAATAATCGAAGCTGAATTACAAAACGATAATAATTTGCCAAAAATATCAAGAAATTTAAGTATGGTAGACAAAAACGTTACTACAGAAAGAGACGAAAATTATAGTATGGCCTAAAAATTGTTGAAACAAGTTTTAAAACAAACTGAATTCATCATGTACTAAAAAATATATAAGCACCACTAAACAATTGTTACCCTTTCTCTATTCCACTTGAAAGTTCCCCTACATTTATTGACAGATGACGTCAGTTTGCCAACTTTCGGTACTGTGGTATAGTACTTTTTTTTTAAATTATAAATATTTTAATTTCAAGGCTATTTATGTGGAGCCCAGAGACAAAAACTCCTTCAATACCGCCATGAGCGATTACTATTCAAAAATAAAAAATCCTGATTGTAAAGGAGCAATTTTTATGGGAGTGTGTAGAGGAAAAGTATCTGAAGGTCTAGATTTCGTCGATGCAAATGGTAGAACTGTTATAATAACTGGATTGCCATTTCCACCACTCAAAGACCCTAAAATTATTCTAAAGAGGCAATACTTGGATAGGTGTAATGCAGAAAATAAAGAGGTATTTAAAAATTTATAATTGTGGGCATCTTTTATCACATTTTTACTTTATTTTAATTTTTTTATATTTTAATGTATATATTTCTTATTTTAGTTATTTTTTTAAATCGTGAAGTGAATTCTTGCTATTATTATTATTAATTTCAAATTTTATTTTATATAATTGAAACGAGTATATTAGTACTTAACGATACCTTAACTTTATATTTTGTACACTCTTATTTTTTATAGTATTCCATCAAGGTGACCTAATCACAATTACATTCGTTTTTAAAAGTAATTGGTAATTTTAGCCTAGTTGGAAAACTAATTCAATGTAATTACCTAATAAAAAATAATAGTAATTTGTTATAAATGAAAGTAATTGTTATAAAAGTAATCATGTAATGAAATGTAATTGTTTACAGTTATAACTTATAACAATTTAAAGGCAATTTTTCTAAAGAATAACAATTTTCATACCTATCTAAAAAGTTTTATGATTTCCTTAATTCTTTCCATTGTGAAATAGGACGTCGTTTTTTGCCCGATCTTTGTAGTTGGGTGTTGGGAAAGGGCGAACAAGTTGTACTACGTCCAAGCGGTAGAGGCGATCATGTGATCTTTAAAATTTAAAGTAAAGTTTCGTATCGATCGATTTTCGCTTTTTTTAACAGTCATGAAATATTTGCTTGTAGTCGTCAAGAATAATAAAAAACAAGTCTACAAGCATTTTCTGTCTTCCAATTTTACCATTTTCGGTGTAGGATTTTCGGTGTAGGGGTACTTGGTATTTAATGAAATTTGTGATAAAGCTTAAACGCAGCTTTTGTGAACCTAAGATGATAGTGTGAACATTTTTTTGTTTCAGCAAATAAGTTGATATGGAAAAAAGGATTTTCCAACTTTGAGAAAAGTGCCTTTTATTAATAGTTTAAAAATTAGACTTAAAGAGATTTTATTGCGCAGAAAATGTTTGTATGGTGTTCAACTAACATTTTGTTGGCTTTTTTTATTCACTATTTTTACCTCATTCATCATAAATTAGGTTATTATGACTTTTTTTTTTCATTACTTGCCCAGGGTAAATAAAAGGACTAGGGGTAAAAAAACTGAATAAAAAAATTCCCGCAAAGGCAATATTCTAAGTTGAGAATCGTACAAATATTTTGAGAACAACTAATTATTAAATAACTATTTATGAAACCAGTTGCGAAATGTCTTATTTTATGAACGAGTTACATAAAACAGCATTTCGTAACGTGTTACATATAATATTTTTCTAATTTTGAGTAGATTATTTATAAAATTATGTTTTGTACACATTTTTATCCCTTATTTTTGGAAGAATTTCTTGTGGAAAAGAATGGATATTTAATAAATAATCATAAATATGTTTGTTAATAAGGCGCGGCAAGGGTTTTGGCTGCAGCCCTATCTTTCCTTTCTGTGTTGGTTAATTTATTATGCGCTTCTAGTTCCTAAGAGGTCAAGAATGGTATAGCTTAGAAGCCTCTAGAGCTGTAAATCAAGCCATAGGAAGAGTGATTCGTCATAAAGATGATTACGGAGCGATACTTCTACTTGATAATCGATTTAATGGTTTGTCATTGAAAAGTCAGATGTCACTGTGGATTAGAAATCACATTAAAGTGGTCAAGAATTTTGGAGAATTATTGCGAGAGTTAAAACTTTTCTTTAATGCAGCTGATGTTAAGGTAAGTTTTTTTAACCATGTTTATAATGATATTACACTGAATATTAATACTAAGCTTTATTTTTAGTTTAAACCGGCAACACGTTTCGATTATTCTTTACAAAATTCTACACTAGAAACGGCAAGTTCATCAGAAAATTTATTCCCCACTGGGGATGTTACGATTCACAAAAGGAACAAACCCGAACTTCAGAACGGTAGTAAAAAGATAAAACTGACAGTTGTACCAAATTCAAAGCAACCCGCAATAGTTCCACTATCATCTTCTACATCTACAGAATATATAATTATGGTACTTATCACATTAATGATTTATTGCATTTTTTATGGTTTTTATTGAGATGAATATCTAGGTGGCTTTGGTAAATCAATATTTTTAAAATAAAAGTTTATTGAGTTTGAAGATAATTTCTTACACATACTAAAACCTATGATATGACTAAAAAGGGACAGCAAAACAATAGGGATCAATACAACTTTGCAAAAAAAAAAAAAATACAAAAAAAAGTAAATTGCGACTATTTTTTTTGCTAATATTAGGTGGAGAGAAAATAAAATAATGCACGATGACTGCATTTAACGCACCTTCGCGTTTTTAAACATTTTTAACGACATATTTACACAGTCATAATTAAATTTTACTTGGGAAATTAAATTTAAATCCAAAGAAGAAATATAATTAAAATTAAATAAGAATAATAAATGAATAATTTGTTTATATCAAATTATACTCTTGTGCAAACGGAGTCCTTTCATTCTGTTCCATGGAGGAGATGTCTATAGACACTTGCTGTTATGTGTGATTTGATTTTGAGAGGTCAAAATATCTTTAATGGTTTCCCAAAAGGCTATGGACGAATTAGTCCAAAAATTATAGTATGCTTTTGATAAATAAAAAAATGTGCATTACTTACGTTTGACAATACCAAAGGTGATAATAGGTGCATTTTAATCATTTTTTCTGCTTCCGAATTATCGGTTTTATTGTTTTAACCTGTCAGATTCAAACGAGAAAGGGTTCAATTAGGGAGTGGGTTGGCTCACTGGTTAAAGTCATTACCTCGAGATCGAAGGGTCTCAGGATCGAATCCTGCTAGTGGCAGGAATTTTATTTAACCACGCAACCATTTACTGTCGAGTTCTAATATTAACAGTGCTATTCCTAAAGTGGCAATGGGAAACAGTAACAAAGCCTGCACATAACACAAGGCTAATAATCGCAGCAGTTGATGCCGATGACACAAAAAAAACGACAATTCTGAAGCAGAATTGTGTAATACACCTCATGAATTTTCACACAGAACTGACAATATATCAGAAATCAGTTAACATATTACAGGAACACTAACATTTTAAACCGAAAGTTTTGTTTAATTTTTTATTCAATTTAACTATAAAACAATATTTTGTTTTAAAATATAGTTTCCAACTTTTTTGTGGTATCGCATTTCAGTTTTTAACATAAGGAACATTTCACCCACCCAACAAACGTATTTGCTGTATTGCCGATAACAGTGATTAGTGGGGATGAGTTGTCTCAGTGGTAAGAGTTACGACTTTGAAAATAAAGGAGGCCTAAAGTTCGAATCCCGCTAGTGACAGGAGTTTTATTTAACGAATTAAATATTAATTCTAATGTATAGGCAGGATTTCCCACTCGACCATTCACTGTTGGGTTCTAATGCTTTGTTGTTCCTAAGGTGGCGCTGCGAAACAGTAGCAAAGCATACGCAGAACACGAGGTTAATAACTTTAGCATTTAATGCCGGTGATACACAAAAAACCGTGATTAGAGACGTCACATTATTTTTTTATATGAAATTACAACAAAATATACACGTATTTTTTAAATATGAAACTACAACAAAATATACACGTATTTTTTAAATATGAAACTACAAAAAAATATACAGTGTTACAGAATGTTGTGAAGAAAATTTAATGGCAGATTCTACATCTAAAATATGAAAAAGTGTTCATATATACATGGGTCTGGAAATACTGTTTTTATGATACGGGGTGTTTAAACTTTTCCGTCTTTAATAGCTTATCTTACATTTATCGATAACCCTTCGAGATATTGAAATGAGTTTTGGTATACGCGCAAATGTATCATAAAAGGTCACATTTACAAGTACAATAGTATATTGTGCAACAAGTGAGAAAAGTACTTTCTTCATTTGTTGCACACTATACTTTTTCTTTAACTGCATAAATTTTAAAAATACAAGTAATGTAATATTTATTTTTATGGTTAGCAAAACTAAGTATCCCATTTCTTAAAGTTAAATATTTTATTTAAAATTATAGTTAATGGTAAAATTCGTACAATTTTTTGTATTCTCCATTCCATAAATTTTTCGTATGCCAATTCGTACTTTTTTCTTGAAATTACCGGCAACAAATCTAACGTTACTTTTTCAGCTTTTTCCAATATATCTGGCGGAGTATTGTCAAAATCGTCAATATCCAATTATTTATTATAAATAGGGATATGTCTTATTAAAATAATATTTAACGGAAATTTCAATTTTTATCAAAGTACAAATGAAAACAACCTTAAAAATTTAAAAAACCATAATCATCTGACAGTTGTGACAACAGTGAACAGCAGCCAACTAAGTTTTTGTATATTTTTGTTGATTCTACTTATAAATGTATGTGGTGTGTGCAAAGTGACGTGAGAAAATATATTTCTCACAGTATGAGCAATACATGGTTTTGAAATTAAGTAAACTATGAGAAATAGGCTACTTTTCATACCAGTTGTATAAAAAATTGTTTTTCTACACCCGTATTATAATAATGCACTTATATGCCCATAATCCGTTTCATAATGATACCCATTATGATACAGATTTTTAATCAATAGAAACCTACAATTTTTCAATCAAGCATGCTGTTTGACGTTTGTCCTAGGTTCCTATGTAATTATTTTAGTTGTCAAAACGTATTAAATTTTCGTAGGTAGCTAAACTTCGATAATTATAATATTAAAATGTCTGATATTAGCGATATAGAAGACTCCTCCACACATATCGGAGAAAGCAGAAAATACAGTACAAAATATTTTACCGCAAAAATCTAGGGAAATACCAATACCTGAAGTAATACCATTAATTACAATTTTGTAGAATTTTTTATAGAAATACGAGTAATTACTGTTATTGTGTTCAATACCAATATAAATATAATATTTATAGGTCTTGATTATTTATCGGGTGTAGAAAAAATAGCGTATGCAACTCTCATGTAATGGTTATTAAAACACTCGCATAAACCATACGAAACTCGCCTTTAGCAAAAGAATTAGTTGTTTTTTTTTTTAAGGTAAAAAGTCGCTCGTATTATTTTGTGACACCATGGATTTGAATTTTATTTGTTTTTCTTCTTTAATTTTCCTCTTGAATTATTTTAAGAATGGGGATCCATACAACCTCTCAGATTTTATTTTTATTCGCCTTTGGCTCGTTTCGTATCCCGGTTAATGCTCGTGTATTAATAACCATCATTACATGATCGTTGCATAATATACTATTTCTAAATCACTTACGTCAGTGGCGTTCGTGCCGGCAAGTCTTTATGTCTAGCGAGAAAAACTGTACGCCACTTGTTTTTCACAGCATTTCTAGACCCTTGTTTATATGAACTTTTTTTTCATATTTTTAGATGTAGAATCTGCCATTAAATTTTCTTCACAACATTCTATAACACCCTGTATATTCCGAGACGATTAGTTGATATGTAAACGTTTCAAAAATATTAATAAAAATAAAATCTGAGAGGTTGTACGGATCCCCATTCTTAAAATAATTCAAGAGGAAAATTAAAGAAGAAAAACAAATAAAATTCAAATCCATGTGTCACAAAATAATACGAGCGACTTTTTACCTTAAAAAAAAACAACTAATTCTTTTGCTAATATACAGGGTGGGCCACCGGTAATGCCTCGGTCTGTAGAGCCAAAACTTTTTTTTAGTTTTTGTGACCCTGATCCTTTTTCCTCTGTGCAAGGGAAATTCAAATAGAAAATAAAATACAGGGTGGCCCATTAAAAAAAAACCTAACTTTGATATGTACCATTTTCTTGGAGAACCCGGTATAATTGAAATTGTTTCCTTATCTGATATACATCGCACTGTGAACCCAATTTTAAAAAATCAAATAGTTTTGGCTCTACATACCGAGGCGTGGCCCACCCTGTATAATAAGCCAAAGGAGTAGGTGTTTTCCGGAGGGAAACTGTCGCACCTATTATTTTGTGATACATGGTTATAAGATTTTATTATTTTTCTTCTTTATTTTATTTGATTATTCATCATATTTACAACTTTCTATTTTTGGACCAGTTGCTTGAATGTGTTTAATGTTTTGTTTCAGGTTAAAAAAAATTTAGATGGTGCTACATTTTTGGAATTCAAGGAAGCATTAGAAGCCTACAGAACATTTAACAGTTTGAACATTTTACTTTCGAGTTTAGATAAGATTTTTAGAAATAAAACGCACTTAAAATATCTAATTCCTGGATTAGAGACTTATATAAAAATTGATCATAAGATAGAGTTTAGTGTTTATTGTCAAAATAATGGACTACTTTCTTAAATATTGCAAAACTCGAATGTTCAGTTCAATATTTGGTAATATTATGTATTTTTCAATTTGTATTAGGGATTTTCATTTTTTTATTTATTTTATAAACAAAAATATATTGCACAATTTACATTTCCTTTTGTTTCATTTTGAGTTGACTCACTCCAAACTACTTGGTTTCTTCTTATTTATTTAGTAGTACTTTTTAAACTGGTGAATAATTTTGTACATCTTAAGTTGTGGCATAGTTCTAACATAAAGTTGGATATGTAGGCATCTTTTTCAGATTTCTTATTTTCAAATAAAACAATAAGGTATATGGTTGGTTCCACTGTAGTAAGAATGTACGTACACTGATCCTAAAAATAGTAAAAAAATATAAAATTTGACCGTGCAGACATAAAAATCAATTATAAAATAATCATTAATAGTGTATTAATCAAAATATAAAAAAGAATTCTTTCAACTTATACAAACTATTAAAGAAATATTTCTTAAAAAGTACAGTACTTTTACCATTATATTTCATACCTGAGAAAAAAATTTGTAAATTATTTTATCAACCGTTGACAAATCACTAGATGTTTCTGTTATCATTTTGAAGATGAAATCCATTTCTCGCGAAACACGCTAAAAATAAATTTGGATTTTAATATTTATATTATGCCTCAGTTCTGAGAGTTTTCAAACTAACATTTAAATCATGTTGCCATATGTAATTTGTTGATAGTGATACAAAAAATAGTTTTTTGACCTTTCAATTAAATCATGTTGTTTTATTTGATTTCAATCTTTGCAAATTTCGTTCAACTTAGTTTGTGAGTATATCTATTAAAACATGCAACACCTCTGTAGATTTCGGAATTCTGTCCAACTAAGAGTCTAGAGAAAGACTGCTGTAGATATTTGTATGTTATAATTGTGTGAGTGTATAATCTGATAGTTGGGATTCCTGTTTTTTTATATTAAGTATATATACAAAGATGGAAATGTTAGGATTTTAAAGTCATGAAAAAGTTGTATGCAGCTAGTTGTTCTTAAAACCCCAGCCATGTATCTTATAACTTTTTTTTTGTACACAGAAGACTCGTTCCAGATGAGCTGAGCAGCCCCAAAAAATTAGACCGTATGCGATAATTGATTCAGCCAAACCAAAATATGTTAATTTTAAAACTTCGGGATTTACAGTGCATTTTAACTGCCTCATTAGAACACATACACTACTTAGTTTATTTAGTACATGATCTACATGGTTCTCCCACGTTAACTTGCTGTCCAGAATTATACCTAAGAATTTGCTCGAACTTGTTTGTATCAATTATTGATGATTCAGTTTAACGAGATAGCTGAAGTCGTTTTTTATATTTTTTGGTAGACAGGTCATGATTTCAGATTTTTTTACATTAACATTTAAGCTGTGTGAAATACAATAACTATAAAATTCATGTGCAGCACTATTGGCAATATATTGAAGTTCAGATGCATTTTTTGCTGATGTTCCAAAAGTTGTGTCATCTGCATATATAATTTTGGTACTTTGACTTGTACATGATAGAGCTAAGTCATTATTAAAAACTAAAAATAAAACAGGACCCAATATTGAGCTCTGCGATACTCCCGTTATCACATCCGATGGTTACAACTTGTTCACGGTTGTTTAAATATGACTGTATCCACTTATTTGGCGGGCCCCTTATACCTGTTTGGTACAATTTATCTACTAGCAGTCGATGGTCAATTGAGTCAAAGGCTCGTGAGAGGTCGAAGTATAAGGTAATATTTAATTCCTTGTTATTTAAAGATGTGTAAACAAAATCGCATAACTCCCCTATAGCACTAAATGTTGACTTATTTCTGCGAAAACCATGTTGAAATTTACTCAAAAGTCTATTATATTCTAGAAATTTAATGAACCTGTTATTGTAGGCCGTTTCAAATACTTTAGCCAGTTGACTTTGAATGCAGATGTTCATATAATTTGCCATGTCATTTACAGACCCTTTATTTTTATATATAGGAATGGATTTTGATTTTTTTAATATGCTAGGATAGTCACCACATAAAAAAAGGCTCGTTTATAATGTAGAACATAGGTACACTAATATCTTCAGCAATAAAAGACAATATTATTTCGTCTATACCGGCAGATTGTTTACAAGTTGTTTTCTGTATCATTTCTGTTATTTCCTTTGGAGTAGTTGGAGTTAAAAATAGAAAAATCTTGAAGCCTTGCTTCACTATAATTTGGTAAAAGATAGTCTACATCAGTATACTGATTATTAAAAGCATTACATATATTTTGTACACCAGAAATTTTATTGCCTTGACAATTTAGCATCTCGATGGGTAATTTTTTTACTGATTTTCCTTTTGCCTCATTTACAATTCTTCAACATTCTTTGGTTAAATTTTTTGCATTAATCGCCCTTTTATTATTAAAGGAAAGTTTTGCTGATTTGACTTTATTATCATAAATTATTTTGAGTTTTTTATATCTATCCCTAATAGTATTATTACTAGTTATGTATATACTATGTAATTCACACAGCATCTCATGCAGTGCACTTAGTTCCACGTTATAAAAATTATTTTTGTGTCGTTTAGGTTCAACTTTTTTTAAATGTAAAAGCATTGTTGAAATGGTACAAAAAAGTCGAATAGAATTTGTTATTGAACTCAAATGAGTTATACATGTCTTCCCATGATTCGTTAATAATTATATTTTTAAAGATAAGTTTGTTACTGTCACTTAAATCCCTAACAAAATATTGTGTAGTTTCTACCTGATTTGTTATTTGCAAGTTGAATTCACAGAGTTGTAGTGAATGGTCTGACAGGAAACTATTTTTATATTCAATATTTGTAAAAAGTTGAGCTAATACTGGCGACCCATGTTGGTTTTGTGACAATCTTGCACAGGCCAAATTTCCTAAAAATATTCATAAGTAATTTTGTTTCTTTACTATTAATAAGTAAGTCTACATTCATATCACCCTTACAGCATAATATCTAGAGGGGTTATAGTAAGAACACAAAAGGTCATATAACCTATCAGTAAACAATTTGAAATCTGATTTGGGTGGTCTATAGAGAGATATGACAAAAATGTCCTCATTTTTAAAGATTAATTTAAAAACATTTGTTTCGATAACTTTCTCAAAAGCAAAATTGCAGTATACAGGTTCTATTAACATACTACTTTTTGCATAAATAGAGACTCCACCCCTTTGGTATTGTGTCCTACAATACTTAGTTATCAAAGAATAATCACAAAGCTCTAACATATCAATTTCATTACCGTTTAGCCAATGTTCTGAAAAACAACATATATCTACTTTATTCTTTTTTAAAATTTGTTCTAGCTCACTAATTTTTTTCTGTATACCTTGTATATTGAAATGCATTATTTACAGGTAAAATCCTCTCTGTCCTCTAAGAATTATAACCTTATTTTTAAATAATTTTCGTATTCATAAAATCCATAATAGCATTATTTTGTTCAGGAAAAATATATTAAGTGACTAATGGATTTTTCATCAAATCTGACTTAGCCTGTTTTGCTTATAAGCCAACGATATAATAAATAGGTTATTATTAAAGACATTCAAGGTAAAAAGCCTTGTGGATATGATGAAATCTTCATGTATGCTTTAAAAAATGAACGAATGTAATCCTAACACCATTACCATAATAAACTTTCAGTATGTAATGGTGATTTTCCCGATACATCAAAGCAATTTAGTTGTACCACTACATAAAAAAGGAGACACACAAAACGTTGAAAAATATAGACCAATTTCTTTGATCAGCAACTTTATCAAATTAACTGAAAAGAATTGAACAATTCTTAAACCAATCGAGAGTGTCAGCAACGCAACATGGGTTTAGAAAAGGCCACTCAACAGAGACTGCAGAAACACACATAACATTTATAACTTCTGGATGATAATTATTACTAGGGGCGAGGGTAGTCATATGCGAGTGGTTGGGTTTAAGTATGAAGGTTGTAAGGAAAGGTCCTTTATATCTCACAAAGTCAATTTATTGGCGACCGGTTTCGAAGTGATTACTTCATCATCAGACACACCTAAATGGAAAGTCATCGAGTCAATGTGTTGAAAGGTGAACATTTAGTACAAATGGATTTTGTTTTTAAAAAAGAAACAAAGGGGAGATCAATAAATAATAAGTCAAGTTATTATTGACCTATTTTTAGCTGCACATTTCGTTTCTTGACTTAAAGAAACATACAATAAAAGAGTGATCCACAAAAAAGTAGACCATATGATCAACAAAGATACTAGTCACATTCGTTACAACTACGTACGGCTCTGAAATAAATCCAAACTAACACTTAAAAATAAGAAGAATTATGTATAATAAAGATATGATTTTAAAATAATGCCATATAATTTATGTTAACTAATTCTCCTTTTCTCTTCATATTTTGAGGCTGATGAAGATGAAATTAGTTGGGTTTTATTTCCTCTTGTACTTACATATGATCTTGAAGAAGCCATTTCAAAAGGTCTTTTACACATAAAGCACATCTACACCATATTATTTAGTTTATAAATCTTAAATATACCCTCGCAATGCTATGAATTATTTTATTCCAAAACACAACTCACAAATTGTCGCTGTAAGAAAGTGAAACTCTCAGAGCTGTTTTTGTTTTACAGAAAAAAAAACTTGAGGGAACTTACTGGTGGGTATGATACTATGACTCCATCAGACATTGAATCACACTGTAATTTTTGATCAGATATCATCAAAACGTAGGCAGCATCATATTTTTTTTGAAAATTTATTATTCTACAATAACAAATGCCAATTAATAGTTAGGGAAACAAAAAAAAATATTCATTTACTTTTGGTAGTGATCATGGTGTAATTTGGCACACAATTGTCTCATATCACTTGGGGTGGTTTGCTGTGCTAAAATATCATGAAAATATAGACTAAATTTACTTAAGACAGCTCCTTTCAATTTTTGAAACCACTGAAACAAAGCCGGCAATGGACTATTTTTAAATATGCCTAGTTTCCAAATCTAAAACAAATTTAGACACTAATTATAATATAAATTTAACAGTCAATTGGTTAATTACCTCTCTGGACTGCATTTTGCTCTCCCAAGCTGCCAATCTAGTATGAGCGCCATGGATTAACGCCAGTGGAGGTAAAAATTCCAATTTTTGCAATAGTGTCAATGCCTTAAATAATTGTTCCAAAATCTCACATTCCAAACTAAATACAGCCTTAGCAGGTGTTAAACATATATCCGTAAATCCTTCACTATTTTTTTCTATTACAGACTCAATTTGAGTTAAAATTTCATTGTATCTTATCTGTTTATTGAGCCCCATATTGTACACTTTTTCGTATCTGTCAGTGAATAAAGGAAAATAGGCTTACATTTATTAACAAACTGTATGTAAAAAAAAAACCTTACTGTTGGTCTTTTATACATCTCTTTTCAGCCAGGTAGTGACAGTGAGTTGTACAAATGTAAATTACCTAAATCAACAGATGAATAAATAGGTACATCATGCATATTAAAAAAAAATCATTTATAAGGAAATGTATTTTGGGATGAGTTTTGTTTTGTAATTAAGTTTATATGACTAAAATTGTTGGTATAACACAAAAATCTGGCTAAAATCGTTTAGGAATATCTTTATGTACTTTTATAGAAAAGTCCATAATATAATACATAGTCTTCAACAATAGCCCTATCCCACGTGATGTCTTCTGGAATGCGTTTAGAAACCTGGAACGGTGCATCTGCACCCTATTATAAGTATGAAGCCCAGACACACTGTGCAAGGTTTCTAAACCCACTACAGTTGATTAAAAGTAACATTAACAACGTTAGTAGTAACCCTAAAACAATGTCACAGTCCTATTTGACAACTGATTCTTAAGTTGTCAAAAAGACACTAAGAATGGCTATTTTCATTAAATATCATTTTCTATAATTTTTGTTCTATATATTTCTCTAAAACGGACTGTAATAATGGAAAAATTTGAGGATGTGTGTGGGAAATGTATGTATTTAGTTCATCCTCTAAACATTTACAGGGGTGATACAATAGGTTGTACAAAATACCCGGAACAAGTCTATAATAGATAGGAAAGTCATGTGTTAGACACATCAGATTTTTAGGTGTGAGATTAAAAAGTATTTTTTGGCTATGTTTCAATTCTTATTCTTTGTAATTATATATTATTTAGTTTTTTTCATGTGTTATTATTAATACTATTATAGACTACATATCATTATGTCATTATTATATAATATCAATGTTTGTTTTTAATAAAGGATACAAGTCTATTAAATTAATTCTTGCATTTACATATTGTACAATATTTTTACTTCCTTTGTATATTCTATTATCAGCAGTGCATTGTTTGTAGTTTTCTTCTAATTTTTTTAGGTCATTTTTCATTGTTTCATACACAGACCTTAAAGAATTCTAAAATATAATAGGGAACAATATTTTAGTGGAAACATTCTTCGAAACTATAGCAACTTAGTGATTTAGGGTTGCCAACTTTTTTAACATAAAAAACTTACAAAATTGTCTGAATAGGAAAAAATAAAGTATTTGGAAGAAAAAGTATTTTTCAAATTTATGTTTTTGTTACCTTAAAAACATTTTTGTGTGTTTCTGGCATATGCTAACAATTGTTTATCTTTGAAAGTTTCAAAGCTTGTTTTGCAATTGAAACTTTAATTTAAATTCATTGACTTTTTTGTCACTTCAGATTCATTACAGGAAAAACTATCTCAATGAAAGCTGGTGGAGTGGTGAGAACAGAGAGTAAATATTTTCTTTAAAATGGATTCTTATATTATAAACAAAAACAATGGACAATTTTCATACAATTTCGTCGTGACATCTCTAATATCTGTCACATCTAACATTTTGTTTAGTAATTATTAATCGTTTTCATAATAAGTACATTTTGTTTTAACTCATATGTAACCATAAATAGTACCCATAATGATTGGAAATAAAGTATTTTCGCATACTTTATTTTTATGCAAAGGTATATTTATCGAAAATAAAGTAGGATAAGTTATTATAAAGTATGGTTGGCAACCCTATACTGATTACAATATAACTAGCAAGTAACTTACATCTTTGCGAAGAAAACTTTTATGCTTATTTTGTAAAAAACCAATTTCCATATAGCTCTTTTCAGCTAGAGCCAGTTGTTGCAGATAGTTGAGAAAAGTACTCCATGGTGTGGTGGCACCTTTTGGTTCTTTCTCTTTTTCCTAAAAAAATAAAAATTTTATTTGTTCATCCATGTTAAAGTATACTTACCACATGCTCTTTAGCTTTTTCATAACACAATTGAGAAATGTGAGTAAAATAGGTATGCAAAAATTCGTCTTCAGATTCCATGAGCGATTTTTTTTAGTGACAGGATTAACTCTTAATAATTTTAAAATACGGCTTTAACTTATTCTTAAAGATTAAACTTCTTTCCTTTCATATAAATAATAATATTTATATGAACTTTGTTCTATAAACTAAATATTTTGTTTACTAAATAATTATTTTTGAGGTTATGTATCAAATGTCACTGTCAACTGTCACTAATTTTGAGCAGGAAGAATTTACTTTTATCTTTTACTATTCAGAATTCCGGTTCAATATTCTCTTCACCGTCAATTTCAACGAGAGATGGCGGTATTACAGTACTAATTGTAGGGCTAAGTTCTAAACAAGGACTAGGTACCTTGCATGGAATCAAAAGGATATCTAGAACAGAATTTATTATTTGAAATTATAGTCCAATTATGTAAAATAAAAATTTATTTGCCTAGAAAAAGTTATGGAGATATTACACTGAAAAAAATCTTGATCTATACAGGGTGTTTCAAAAAAAGACAGAACCGTGTAACTAGCGTCCTCTATGAGAGGCAGATATAAAAAATGCCTACATGCGATGTGTCAGCATCCAAAACATATTCGTACAAAATTTCATTACAGTGCATGTTGCTAGTAATTTCGACATAATTGTAAAACATGTGTATAATTTTTTTTTAATACAGTGTATCTTGAAAACGGATGCAGTTACGAAAATTTTTTACTGCGCAAATCCAACTTGTTTTGCAGTGTTCTACCCAATCTAGCAACGGGTCACCTGTATATAGGGTGCTTCAAAAAACATGTTTCATCGCGCGTGGGACGATTCCTTATTCAAAAATAAGACAAATAATTCCTATTAACATGGGTCCGCAGATGCTTTATTTCAAAGATTTACAGTTTATTTCTTTTTTTTCGGTTTTTCATATTTCTAAAACGGCTTTATATTATAATCATTTGAATGAAATTTTGGTTGTAAAGCGCATATTTTAGCAAATCATTTTTTTATCAGGATTACCAAGGGCGCGCGCCAGGAGCGTACCTCACTGACTTTTTCATTTTTTGATATCAATTAGATATAATTGACTAATAAATAGCACCATTAATATTTTTTATATTTAAGCTTCATATTGATAGTATCTGTCTTATTTTTGACTAAGGAATCGTCCCACAAGCAATGGCACGTTTTTTGAAACACCCTGTATACTATATATACTCTCTAATATAGGTACATATTCACTGGCACTCATCTGCATCCGTAGGGTATTGTGGGTGGAGTACAGAGGAATGTAACGGCGGTTATATACAGGGTGTCCCAAATTATTGCTCTACGAGTGTCTTCAATGGCATTAACCTTTCTTTCTGCACTTTCAAAACTTTATTTACTTTTACAACCCTTTCCGTCTAATGCGCTAGTTCAGTGTGATGTCATTTTGGTTCCACTGACATATTTAATTCTTACCAAACTTTTAACAAAAACATCAATAAATTTGACATATACGTTCTTACTGTTTTTAGTTTATTTCTAAATATTGTTTACAGGTCATAAAAATAGTTGAAAGGTATGTAAATTGGTAACTAAACGATTGTATATTTGATGCATGTTATCTACTTACTTTAGGAATATATTTATACAAGTGAAAAAACGATATAATTTAGGTAAACACAACGAACAAAACGCACTCAAAAAATCTACTGTCACTTTGTCAGTGGAACCATAATTAACATCATCACTGAACCAGCATTCACAAACGATCTCTAAACGTATCAGTAAGTTGCACATGGGAAAATTTTTATAAATCTTATATAGAGTTGGACGATATTACAGACTGTTATTTTTTAGTTACTGATGTATAAGAATATCGGTAATATGACATTATTTACATGTTCTTCTATCCATTTCATAAATATTATCTAATATTTAATTTGATAATGATTTATGGAACATTTAACTCAATTATTCGAATTTTAGATATCACTCAACTCTACTTTTTCTCTGACTTGACGTTTCTATCTATAAATATTCACATTTTGCAGGTAGGTAAATAATTAAAGATGCTTTGTGAATATTTCTGTTTTTAAATTGCACCCTATTGTACGTTTTCTTTTTTATCATCGAATTGAAAAAGGGTTTGAAAGGAAACACAAAAAATGGCATCTAAAAATTATTTTATTCGACTTTCTGAACACAATCTAGCAGCCTAAGAGTAGGCGACTGAAATACTGCCATTTCAGTGATCATGAAATAGTGATTTATGTTAAATTTCGGTAGGTAATTTATTACACTATGAGTTGTTTCATAAACAATATATATTGAATATAAACACGTACAATAATAAAACCTAATGCAAGTATATTCTACATTTTATTTCATACTGTCTTTATTTTACAAGTATAAGTAGGCATCATAGTGCTTAATTCAGTACAGTATCAATATGCATCAACAGATATAGGTCAAAATAAAAAATTAATAAAAGCAAATTTGGAAATTCTGAAAATAAAAAATCCCTAATTTACTCTGCGAAATTTTGAAAATTATATCATCATATTCCCAAAGTGAAAACAAAACAAAGAAAAATTGAAAAAGCTGACAAAGAAAAAATGCGTGCGTGAATTTAAAAATTTGCATTTAGTTTTTCGGATCTAAACGGACTTTGTTACTTCACTTTCTTTAAAAAATTATTAGTTAATTAAAATAATAAAAATTTTGAAAGTAGAAGCTTTAATCTACAGCTGCATATCTTTCTTCATTTATTTGCTAGGGAAGTATGGAGTGATCCATAAAAAATGTTTCTAAAGAAGGCCTTTAACTGAGATAATGTCAAAAGTCAAAACTAAACAATAATTAGGCATTCCAAGGACCTGTCAAACAATAGGTGCCAGTGGGAAATTCTTGTATATTTAAGGGGGTAGCGACATAGTCTTGCAACTTGGACGCTATTTTTATTCGAAGTAGTACTCGCCAAGCCTGCCAATTTATGAAGAAATGTATAGGTAGGTTTTTTTAAATATTATTTTTATTGTGTTTGACATAAAATATTTAAATGTAATCCATTATTCATGATTTTACGTAAAGTAGATAGAATACACCATATGTCGCCACCCTTAGATATACCAAACCTGCCCACTGGTAATTCATTTGTTTGGAATGCCTAATTGCTTCCTAATACGCCATAAAAGTGTGACGGAATTTTGGTTCTACTGACAATTACTTCTAACCAAACTTAACAATATTATTTGACATATACTTTTTTACTGTTTTTATTAAATATCGTTTTTCAGAGTATTTTTTATGTAATTGGTTACTAAATGATTATATATTTGATGCATGTTATCTACTTAATCTAAAATATATTTATAAAAGTTTAAAAACAATACAATTTAGGTAAAAAACGTAATCAAATAAAATACCGTAATTATCAGTGATCACTAAAAAGGAGCATAGCAATAACATGTAGAAAAAAGCAAAACTTTAGGGTATCATATACTGTAAATACTGTAATGTTCTATATACTGGCTGTAAATAAGTACAGGGTTAATATATTTTCTAGACAGTATGAATTAAATGAGTATACAAACTCTTACAAAGAAGTTTTTGCACCCATATTTTCATGACTACTGAAGCAACCATAGCATTTCGTCATCCAGCTCTTCATCTATTAGTAAATATATATATTTTGATGAACACATTGTTACAGCAGTGAAAAATAAACCATTTTACATACAACATGTCCAAATCGAAACTTAATTATCAACTAGAAACATATAAACAAAAATATCTAATAAAAATAAAAGGTTATCCAATAAAAATATTGCTAAAATATATTAAACATTTTTTCTCACCAGTGAAATACAACAAAAAAAAACAAAACATTTGTACTGAAATCACAAAAATATCACTTCCAGCATAAGTTTCTGAAACGATAGAAACACTTCTTTAACCATTATTATATAATGTTAAAAAAAAACTTTTAGAGTTAGGTACAAAAATCAGACTGGTGTCTAACAGGAGCTTAGAGGATGGTTCAAAAAATCTTATTAATTTGAATAATTCTTTGATTGAAACACCCTGTAGAAATATATAACCGTTAAACATTGTAATTAATCCAGATAAATTTCAAAGTTATTGATGAAGAGTTAAGATATAAGAAACTTTATCGTGTAGTTAAAGTCATTAAAATTGTATTTTATAAGATTTCTACAAAAATATAGTGCGTATTGACAATAGGTCACCAAAAATTAATAGACTTCTCATCATGTTCTCTTTTTTTTATTTGAAAATTGTTGACTGATATTGTTTTTTGTAGTTTTGATGTCTGCTATCACACACTAAAATTTTTCAAATCTTAACCCTTCTCTAATTCACATTCAATCAATAAACATAACTCATTTAAATATTTCCGCTCAAACCAAACAAAACCTAATTATTATTTTAAAATCGCAAATTATTCAATTTGAATCCCTGTAATTTACGCTATATTAGTGTGACGTAATTTGTGTTCCACTAACAGTTAACTTTTTCTGTCATTGAATTTGACATATACGTTTTTAGTTTTTAATGTTTGTATGAATACAGTCTTGATAATAGAAATAAAATGTTAATGAATACCAATAACCTCTATTTTCTATAACTCTACTATCACTGTCATTAGAAAACAAATTACGTTATCGCTATTATAGCATATTTAAGTGGTTTTACTTAGTAACTTACATGGGCGTCGCCACTGTAGTCAGAGAGGTTATTGGAGGAAACATTATTCCTGACTTGCATTCCTGACCTCACCGTTTGTTTTTTTACCCAGTTAAGGGGAAGGCGTTTGTCCTTCCCTTTTAGTAGCGACGCCCATGTTATCCTGGGCCCTGGAAACAGTTTTAATTACAGAAATTACCTTTACCACGAAACGAACGTGTAATAATTCCCTCAAATGATTTAACTGTTGCTAATTTAAAAATCACGATTTTAAGCTGCCAACAAACCACCAATAATAATGACAGCTTTTGATGTTTTTGATCATGCCTTGTTCCAAAATAATTTAATTTGCCAGATGTGTTATTCCCTAAATACATATCATGTGATACTTTTTTCCAACTCGATAACATGGCCTAACAAAACGTCTACAATATATTTTTACTTTCCAAAGATCATCTTAATATAATGTATAACATATCTATTATCATGTGGAGTATTTAAGGGAATATCACAAAACAAAAAGGCAATTATTTTCAGAAACACTCGATATACATACTACCTAGTTAGAAAATTAAGTACTATATTTCATTATAGTGTATTTCCTTTTTACCTAGGAACAACATTTAATTTATTATATTTAAATATATAATCCACAAAACCATAAACATGCAAACTCTCTAAGTAATTAAAAAAAAATCGTTCAACTTTTTTTTAAAACGGTGACTTGCTGCATGTATTTTAAAAAAATGAATCAAAGAGTACTGTCGTTATTCTTCAACCTGACATTTTACTGCTAATTTTGAGTCAACCCTCCAAGATACGTCACAAACCAAACATTATATCAAAACTTGCATATCACAACAGTCCAAAAGGTAATACAAAAGAGAAGGCCACGAAAAACTGCAAACATACACCAATATTTTGCCCACTAGTGCAAGAAACAACAAGAATGAAAATAAAATGTCCTGAAATGAGGTGAAGAGTTATTCTTAATGAAAAAGCTTCTTCAGAACGATAGTGAGACTAATCAACAAGTCTCCCACTTAGCAAAATACTTCAAGAGTTTAAAAAAAATGACGTTAAATTTAGGATTTTTTTATCAACAAGGTGTTGCTGTTTGTAGAGGAAAAATTATTTTACTAATGTCGCCTTGCACATAACCTATAACCAAAATACACACATTGAAATGCGTCAAATTTTCATAAACAATAACCCCGAATTAAAAAAAAAAATATGTGAACCGTATATATATTATAAATATCTAAATAAAATCGAACGAAGGTTTTTTTAAGTAGGCATTTTATGTAGACGTTTAATTTTTTTAAAGTCATGTATGTATAAAAATAAAAAATGATTTTTTTCAGATAGATAACCCATAAACCTGAAAAATATAGAGATCTTGTAGATATTTTGAAAGGACTCCACACACTAATCTTATGAGAAATCGTTTTTCGTGAGATTCTTTTAAAATTCAGATAAGTTGTGTATATTGACCTCCTGATCAAAAGTCACCATTGTCGCAACTCCCTAGCATCAACAGTTTCGATAATACAGGATGTTCAATATGAACTTTTTGACATTGAACTCAAATCCATATTAGCTTTCTCGCATGTGCTGAATTAGAGCAGACCAGTGTTTCTACAAATATACGGAGTGGCCCAAAAGTCTGGAAACGGCCAATTATCTCGTAAATTGCTAATCCTAATTGTACAAAATTTGGAGTACACCTATTTTGGATTACGGAGATTCCAGATTTGATATTTGCAATGTTGCCAGATTTGCCGTTTCTCTTAATTATTAGTAACTTTGGTTTTTCAAATTCATCACCCTGTATATTCAGCCATTATTGGAATCTACGATTCAATACGATTTCAATCATATGTAAAACTTATGATTTTATGTAGTCTGGAAGGTCTTAAATAAATAAAACAATCATGGAGAAATATGGTAGACGCATTCTACCATCGATTAGGTACTGTCAACTCACAAATGGAGCACATTTTGAACACTTGATAAAGTAACCATTATGTTAAAAATGTTGTAATCTTTCAATTGTTACGTTTTAATGTAGTTGAAAATAGTTTGTATTAAAAAATTTATTGAGACAATTAGGCGTTGCCAGATTTATTTTATTTATTATACTAACCCTCAGCTTGGCCCAAATCTGTAGGTTTCAGGCGTTTTAACTTCCAAAAATTTAACCAAAACCAGCAAGGACATGAGAATTTTCAATAGTACACCCAGCTAAAACTGCTCGAAGTCAGGGCAAGAACTTAGATAACCTATCGAAAAGACATATTATACAGTGCATCGGGAAAAATTCTTTGGTGAAAATCTCATTGTAATGCACTTCAATATTCAAGGACTTGGTAACAAACTTGACTCACTAAGCATTACATTGGATGAAGAACAAGTAGACATACTATGTGTAAGTGAACACTGGCTACGAAAAGAGGAATTGAACATGGCGAATATTGATAATTTTAAGTTAATAACATATTATGCTCGCAAGAATATGGACAGAGGAGGAGTCTGTATTGCAAGAGATTACATAAACATTCAACCGATTTCGTTTTCTCACTCCAGAGAACAAGCTTTCGATGTATGTCTGTCAAAACTAAAAGATCCAGTGGCAAAATACTTTACTTACATTATATGTTTATATAGGACAGGTAACAATTTTGATACTTTCATGTGTATGTAGTTTATATATATTTTTGCATAAATACTTTAATGATAAAGACAAATATATCCTGTGGGGATATTAACATAGATTTTTTAATAGAAAGCAGAACCAGGGATGAATTGATCAATTTATTTTTAGAATTCAATATCAAACATCATATAAATGAGCCTACAAGAGTAACAAATTCTAGCCAAACTTGTATAGATAATATATTTTCAAATCATACAACAGAGATAATTAAAGTACGTGACTCTTTTCTCTCTGACCATACTTATCAGGTGGTAGAATTTGAAGGGTACCAAATCGGAGAACATGATCATAAATTTACATATAAAAGAAACTATAGTGACAGAAATACTCAAACATTCTACCATCTAATAAGAAATGAAAAATGGGATGGATTGTATGAATCAACATCAACTTTCCATGATAAATTCAGTTTGTTTTATGATACATTTTTATACCATTACAATTGTTCTTTCCCTATGAAAAAAACCAAAGCAAAAATAAAACTCGAAGGTATAGGAATAAGAGGAAAGCCACATAATTGGGTAGTCTCATATTTGGCGGATCGGTGTCAGACAACAGCTATTGATGGGGCTTCATCTGAATGCAAGAGTAATGCATTAGGCATTCCTCAAGGCACATTGCTTGGGCCAATATTCTTTATAATTTTTATAAACGACATATCAAAACACTGTCTGAGAAATGTGTCAGTACCCTAGTAGAAAATGAAAATAACGTCACAATGGAATTTGCGGGATACTGTGAGGAAAATGGCCTTCAGCTAAATTACGAGAAAACCTTATATATGAGGTTTCTATCTAAAAATATTACTCCTGACCAAGATTTGTTAATTAAACTTTCTGGAAAATCAATAGAAAGTACTCAATCAATGAAATTTCTAGGTGTAACTCTTGATCCTAAGCTAACGTGGGAGCTTCATATCAATAAGCAATGCTCAAAGCTGAGTAGCACCTGCTTGATTTTGAGAAGTCTTAGGGATAAAGTTTCCATTAACATCTTGCGAATATTATATTTCGGACTGGTACAATCTCAGTTACAGTATGGCTTGTTGGTATTGGGGTTCCTTCTCACATATAGATAGATCATTCATCATACAGAAGAAAATTGCAAGATGTACAGATAGAGCTCATCCATTAGCAAGCTGCCGAAATCTATTTAAGAAATATGAAATTCTAACAGTGCACTCTTTATATATTTTACAATTAATACTGTATATCTATGATAATAAGAACCAGTTCACCTTAAACAATAAAATTCACTCGTATAATACCCGCCATAATGATGACATTCATGCACCCTTCTCAAGACTCAAAATTCTCCCAATTATATAAGGGTTAAATGTTTCAATAAAATGAAAACGCTTATTGACTTAGTCGGCTCAAGGAACAGCATAAAGAATAACATTATTAACTTCCTCTATAATAACACATTTTACAATATTGATGAGTTCCTCAATTCTTGAACTACACAATGAAGGTATCATAATCTGTTAACCAGGTCATTTTATAAATTTTAAACTATAGGTATGCTTCTTTTAATAATATAAATAGTCTTGAGGTGTTTACTATTTTTTAAGATAATTGTTTTTAAAATTTTTAATATTGTTTAAACTTGAATGTCCTTTTATGGTGAATAAACTGATTTCATTTGACAACTTCTGAAAAATGAAACAAATGATATTCTATTTTAAATGGGAAGCACCCTGTATATTAGCTCTGAAAATATTATTTCGTAAGTAAACGAAATGAAAACGTAACTAGTTATGAAAAAGTAACTAAAGTAGTTTGTAATTGAATACATATATGACAAAATATTTTTCTCCAAGATGACCACCCTGTATCAAGAAACTACAAGGACCTTGATAAGTTTTCCTACTGAACATGTAAAATGTATAAGAAAATAAAAAAAATGCTGACAACTTTTGTGGAAATACATTTTACATTTGCAAGTTTGGAAATATCCTGTGTGATATGGTGCCGTGAAGTGCGAGAGTATAAACCCCACGAAAACAACACTATTGTCCTTTTCAAGGAAAATAAAATTCAATCTCAAAACCGTCAAATTAGTCGGGACAGATATAGAATGTAAAAAAGAAGTCAAATATCCAGGCCTAATCCTGGACAACAAAATGTTCTGGAACATACATGAGAAGGAAGTAGTAAATAATCTTAAGTAAAGCAATTTCTCATAAGATTAGTGCAGAGTCATTTACAACAAATATTTGCAGTAAAAACTTCTATCAATATACTTACAGAGTGAATAAAAAATTGATAAACTTATAGAAAACTCATTAAAATAAAGAACATTTCTAGAAAAAAAGACAAATAAGAAAATAAACTTATTGTTTTACATACTTGCAATTATATGGCTTCACTACAAGATCTCCAAAGGACAAACTAACAACATTTTCGATTGGCTATTCTACAGTTTCTATAAATTCTGTCGAAATTGTAAGTTTAATATTTTTTGTAATAAAAAATATTCTTGCTTGCAAGTAACTAGAAAGTTCTGTCATCGGTTTTCTAAATTCCGTAAAACGGCAAAGTTTTGAAACCTTTTAATAATTGTAATTTTTTAATAATTTAAATGACATTACAAGAGTTTCCCCCGTATATTTTTAAATTAATTAAAAAATATCAGAATATAGATATTTGCATTTACTCACAGATATACAGGGTGTTTTTGTGTTTTCAAAGACGTCCCTGCTCACACTGTAATTATGCATATATAAATTTAGTATAAGGGAATTTTCGGTAGGTTAAGTGGAAGAACTCTTCTATCTAAAAAAAAATTTTGTTGCTCTACAGAATTCCTTATATTTCTGTTAAGGCCTGTATCAATAAAATCGTTATTATTCTTATTATTATTAGCAGCCAATCGAAAATGAAATTAGTTCTGCAAATTCATTAAGCAATGAGATGCTAAAAAATGCCGGGTTTTGTTTATTGGTTCAAATCTTAATGTAACAAATTTAACAAATTTCGGAATACTTTGAACTGTAATTCATTGAATGAATTAGATCCAACGGCAAAAACATTATATTTTTTATTTGGACTTTAATTTCTTCTTCAAATTCTTCTTGTCCACTTTACCGAGTACGTCGGCGGCGCTAGCCAGACGGCGCAAATTTTTGCGCAATTTGGTTTTCGATGGTGGTTTTGTGAAATTGTGAACTCGAAAACCGTTAATTTGTCTGCTGGTGCCCGGTTCCGAGAACGTAATTCGATTACCGAAATTGAATTGAGTGGCGGAAGCGACCCTCGAGCTGCGGGTGAAAAGTTGGCCCTTGCTGGCGTTCCTTTCCCAAGCCACGACTAGGCTGTCGTCATAGTCCTTGGTGTCGTATTTCGCGATTACCGCCTTACCTTCACTGTTTTTAATAAATCGTATTTCTTTTAGGTGTACGCCCTCGTCTTTGAGCTTCTCCGCCGGCACGACCGCTCCCTCTGTATTCGGTGCCACCTCTACCGGCGCCTTCTTAGCGGAATTCAACGCAGCCTTCTTTACGGTTTTGCCCGTTTTCGATTTTTCCGTTGAATTCTTCGATTTCAACGTGATATCTTTACGGATTTTCGCTTTGAACTTGTTAAATTTCAATCCGGATTTCGACGACGTGGCCTGTACGTTTTCTTTGCGGTCCAGCGGTATAGGGGGGGCGCTTCGTATTTTCGTTTTTCTCGAAAGCGGTTTTGGCAGCGAAGTCCGATTCTTGAGCAGAGATCGTGATGATTTTCCCTGAAGCAAGAAAACTCTTACCAACGTTAATTTTAAAGTCAGATAAACACACCTCACACCGATATGATAGCTAAAGTACTTCCAGAATTTCTTTTAACTTTTTGACAATCGCCACCTGTGTTGGCGAAAAAAAAAAATATTTCCTAAATTAGCACAATATGATCAAATTTGAGTTTTCATTTTGTGAATATTAATTTTTTAATTAATAATATCATTTGTTGTGTTTAAAAAATAACTAATAACCTGTAGTAACTATTAATTCAAGTAACTAGGTACTATTTTCAAAAAAGAAAATATTGTACAGGGTGGGCCACCGGTAACGCCTCGGTCTAAAACTATGATTTTTTTAAAATATGTTTTCACAGCAAGATGTATATCAGAAAAGGCAACGATTTAAAAATAATTTCAATTATACAGGATTCTCCAAGAAAGTGATAGTTACGTTTTTTTAAATGGAACATCCTGTATTTTATTTTATACAGGGTATTTATTTATTTATTTAAACGGGATCAACCCCATTACAAAGCAAAACACATATAAATGATACAGATAATTTTAAATTATAAATTAAATAAGTTTTAGATTAATAAATGCATTTTAAGTATTGTAAATCCGTGAGTAATATTTAAATTTTTACTCTAGCGTATTCGTACAGATTGCCTTAAATTTATTAAAAGAAAGGCCTGTAACCTCAAGATTCAATTGATTTATTACCCTCAATGTTCTTTCAATAGGTAAATGCATGCCATAGTTTGTATTGTGAAATGGAACATATTTAATTGCCTAAGGACTCTATTAGGAATATTGAAAGTAATCATTTCTAAGAGTTCCGGGAATATGACTAGACCATTTAATAATCTATAGATAAAATTCAAATCTGATATAAGTCTCCTGTACTTAAGTCGGCTCATATTCATTTCATTTAAAATCCTAGTATAATTGTGATAGGTTACCCGAATATTAAATTTGAAATTTATTTTGTATTCTTTCCACTGCTAGACAGTGTATATGATATTGTGGCGACAAAATTATAGGAGCATACTCCAACTGAGGTACAACCAATGTTTGATAAACTCTTTTTATGGCTTCTAGAGAGAAATCAGAAGAGTTACGCAATATTAACCCTAAGTATTGGGATGATTTTATTGAGATTGAATTTATATGTTCAATAATTCTTAATTGTTCATCTAAAATAACTCCTAAATCTTTGACTGAGTTAACCCGAGATAGTGGCTTATCATTAATGTAATATTGTAAGTTGCACTTTTTGTTCCCTTTAAAAAAGCTCATAAAGCAACATTTATTAACATTCAACTGTTATTATGGTTGCACCATTTAATTAAGTTATCGAGATCATTCTGAATGAAGACTTGATCGTTAGATGAGTAAATTGGTCTATATAACTTTAGGTCATCCGCGAACATTAAGAACTCACAATGTTTAAAGAATTCTATTATATCGTTAATATATTAAATAAAAGTGGTGAACAATGAGAGCCCTGTGGTACACCTGAGAAAACCCTAATTAATCTTGATCTATTACTACCGATTTTAACTTGCTGACTTCGACCTGTCAAAAAACTTTTAAACCATTTGACCAGCTGAGATGGTTTACCAAATGACTCTAGTTTCGTTAACAATATTTCATGATCAACCCTGTCAAACTCTTTAGCGAAATGTGTGTAAACAGTCAACTTGCCCTTTAGCTTCTAAAACATTTAATATATTTTGTTCGTATAACAATACATTTGTAACTGTGTTTTTTTTTTTTGACAAAAGCCATACTGGTTTTTGATCAAAAGTTCCTTGCAGTGAAAATTAAGCTGGTCAAAAATTAAGCTGTCCATTAATTTAGGTAAAGAAGATTGAATACTAACGCTTCTATAATTATTTATATCAGTCCGTTCTCCTGATTTAAAAATCGGGACAACAAAACTGTGTTTCCAGATATCTGGGAAAACACCCGTATCTATGGATTGCTTAAATAAAATGTAAATAGCCGGTGTAAGGGAAAAAATGCAGTTTTTTAGAAAAATATTTGGAATCCCGTCGGGCCCTACACTATTTTTATTAGGAAGTTTAGATATTTTATCAAAAATCAACCCACTAGAAAACAATGTTAACAATGTTAATAAATGTGGCCAAATTACTCTGTTTATATGAGAAGAGTCAGTGTATACTGTACCAAAGTAATTTGCAAAATTTTCTACAATTTGTTCTCAATTTGCTGCTAGGTTACCATCTTTTGGTCCAATTATTTATTTGATTAACTGATGTTTGTAGTTTATTTGAAGCCTCTTCATGATCTTTGCCTATCGCTAGAATGGCAATATTATCTGCAAATGTAGCTATTGTGCCTTGTTCTAGTTGGGGTATGTCACAAGTGTATAACAGATACAAAGTGGGTCCCAGGACGCTTCCCTGTGGTACTCCTGCTTAAATTTCTTTCAATTCAGAGTATGCTTCATATTGTTTTATTCTAAAGATTCTATCTGAAATATATGAATCTAATAGCTCAGAATCTAATAGCTGTGGAAGTAGCACATTCAGTTTGTTTTAAGCCATCATGCCATACTTTATCAAACGTCTGCGCAACATCGAGGAAGATGGCTGAACATACTTCTTTGTTTTCTAATGCATTTTCAATCGCATTTGAGATTCTATGAACCTGATCTATAGTTGAATGGTTTTCTCTAAAGCCGAACTGGTAATCTGGAATAAGTTTCCTTTCTTCAATGATGGGTTTCAGTCCTTTATAAGTATTTTCTCAAATTGTTTCGATATTATAGCCTATATAACGAAAATAAATATTGTAATACAAATGGCTTTAGTAATAACGAAATATCCGTATTAAGGTTTCAAAGTCAACTTAAAATATAATAAACTTAGAATAAGTAGGTATTATAATGGAGTAAGTCTAGAATTGGTTGCTATTGGCATTTATTTTTAACTGAACGTTAGTCCTATTAGAAATTGTCAAACTTTTTTAGTCGATAATAATTGATTAAATTAAACTATTTTGTGAATAATTTTTTGGTCATTTACATTTAAAACTCTTCCAAAATTATTAACTTTAGGTATAGGGAATGCTTAACTCAAGTTAAACTATAATTAAGGTAGTTTTAAAAGGTGATATAAAATAGTGGTCAATAAAAAAAATAGTAAATGATGTATTTGAGTTTTGACTCACCCTGTACAAACATAAATGTTGAGTATCGAAAACCTTTTATCGCAAAAAAAATATTTTCAATCGTATCTTTTCCAGTTAACAGGTCATTGGAATCAAAATACCCTGTATAATCTCATACTATTTGGTATTGCTATAATGGGAAAAACGAGAGCAATTCAAATATAAAATAAAATCAGGGTGTTCCGTTCAAAAAACCCAACTTTGATATGTATCACTTTCTTGGAAAACCCGGTATAACTGAAATTATTTTTAAATTTTTATCTTTTCTGATATACATCTTGCCGTGAAAAAAGATTTTAAATAAATCAAATAGTTTTGGCTTCACAGACCGAGGCGTTACCGGTGACCCACGCTGTATAAATAAGCGAAACTTTTTATTAAATGTTAAGGAAAATCGATAATATACCTCTGTATAGAATTCGTTAAAATAAACATCTTTTTCAAATAACTTTTTTTTTAAAACACATAAATAAGAAAGATAGAGGATTAAAAAATCTAAATACGAGCCTGGACTTGTATCAAAAATTAAGTTAAGCGAGAAGTGTTTTAGTTATCTTTTTTACTTTTTTTTTTGTTTTTAACGTGAATCACACACTTCATCGGTCAATGTAATATACTCGGGTGTTCCGTAGTGTTTATATGACAAAAATGAATTTGGAAATAATATGTTGCTTTTATAGCTAATGTCTTCAAAATGCATACGCATCAAATTACTTTATCAATGATGTACAGAATGTACAGTGAACGGTTTACCTTGTGTGAACGATGAAAACTTTGAACAAATTTTTACAGGACCATATTGGATACATTTTAATTTAAATTTCTTATTTTTGAGTTTTTTAACACTTGTTTATTTTAACGATTTCTATACAGTTAGAAAAGCATTAACTCAGGATTCAATTATTGCATTTTCTATTCGATTCAAAAAATGTGTTCCTGAGGTATAAAGTAAATCGTTTGTTTACGCTCTTTCTCTTCCTTTTTTATTTTTTCTTATTCTTCTATTTTTATCCAAGACGTCCTCCTTTATACAATTTTTGACTTATTTTTGTATTTTTTCATAAAAACCTCACCTTTAAAATTATTCAGGGTGTAACATACAATGCTGGCAAGATCAATCCTTCAAGCCTGCTTTGCTTGTTGAAATTAATTAATCCAAGACCTGTTGTGGTATTAGCCAAAGGAGTAGTTTGAAGATTTTCTTGTTTTTCGTTATTTTTTAATTTGCTTATGTTGAGGTGAATAGCGTTCGTATATGCAGGAGAAGAAATGATATAGAATCAATGTTGCCAGTCACAAATCGTGTTACCGGTCAGTAGCGCATTTCTTGTTCTGCACATGCGAACTTAATTTATTATTTACTTCAACACAAGCGATATATTCATCTTTTTTAACAATATGTAGTGTAGTTTATCTCCTGCCTATTTTTAGACAAAAAAATAATAGTAGATTAAATAAGTAGTTTAATATTGTCTGAAATTAGGTTTTTTACATATATTATGCTGAAATAGTTTACCACTTTTTATCACACTATAAAGTTATTAAGAAAAAAGAAATCCTGGATAACTATATTAGCTAAAAATGTTTTTTTATTATTATTTAAATTTGATTTGTATTAGTAATTCTTCTGCATGATCAAAAAATATCTACACAGATTTATGACATTACTTACTCATTTAAAAAGTTATTGAGGATTTTGTGCTTAAATTGGAAGCTGTCAACAAAAATAATTAAAATAAAAATAACGCATAAACTTAGACCAGATAACATATTTTCAAAAGTAATTTTTGTATAAATAAGTTAAGTTAAAATACCAAGTTTTGGTAAGAGAGACAAGATAATGCTTTTTCTAATTTTAACATCTTTTGTAATCGTAACAGGTGTCAAAATGACAGCCAGTTAGGAATAGTCCTTAGGAACAATATGTATTTTATATCCATCGAAAGACCCCTTAACTTCAAGGTGCTTAGTAGATTTTAGGGTTAAAATCTAGAAATTGTGGTGGTTTCAAATTTGGTTGTGCTGTGATTTTTTTTATATGACTATAAAATGGTTCCTTATTATAACAGGTTGCCTAAGCTTTACCTGAAGGATAATCCTTTTGAAATACATTCAAATCCTGCTAAAGATTTTCCAAAGATGCAATTCAAAATAAGGAGTTATCCACAAAAATGTTTCTAAAGTAGTTATTGGAAAAATTCATGCATGTCGGAGAGGATACTTCTTTTTAAATTTCAGTTTAGATTTAATTCAGAGTCTTCACAAGTTATCACGCATATGACTATTATCTAGGTCTTTGTTGGTCTGGTCTACTATAGAAACATTTTTTATGCAGATCACTTTTTAGTTTTTTACCTCTTATTGAAGAGGAACTACAAACTGTCTATTTTCGCAACTGGTTACATAAAAAAAAATACTTTGGTATTTCATAATTACTTTTGATTTCTGGTCTCGAAAAGTTAAACAAGCAGAAAAAAAAGCACAAACACAAAATGCACATACACAATGTATGTTTTTTTTTTTTGGCAGGCGTATGTTTCGGTAAAACTTTCTGTAATAAGAATCAAAAAGAAATAAAAATTTAAATTAGTTAAAAAAATTTAATAAAAAAGCGCAAAGTGCTTACATTGTATAAAATTTTAGTAATCTCGTTTACTAACAATAAAATTGCATGTACACTTAAGACGTAGGTATATAAAATTGCTAAAAATATAATCACAGTTTCAAAACGTGTCATTTCGAAATGACTGGCAAGACATTTAACATTTATATAATTTTTAGAGATTCTGTTTCATATAAATTCCCTATAATTACGTCTCAAATAATTCCTATTTGTAATTACAAAAAACATGATATAATTTTCGTTATTTTAAACATTATTTTATTTGGTCCATATATTGTTAATATCAATTATACAAGGTGTCCTCCGTATAAACTAGTTAGATATACATATTTGATTAAATATGGAATAAAAGTCCTATTGAGCAAAAAATTCCCACGTACACATGTGCGTTTTCGAATTATTTAGAAAAAACTGAAATTACGCTTTTTAATATTTTGTTCTTCAGATCGACTATTTTATCCATAAACTAATTTGAAGTCAAAAAAACGAAAATCCAGATTTGTTTTTCATAAATAACTTGAAACTGGTTCTGGATAGGTGGAATATTTTCGCAGCATATTATCACCGCCCTGAATGGGTAACTTTTTTCCAATTTAAACGAATATGTATACCTAACTGTCTCCAAGCTATCGTCTTAATGTGCGACACCCTGTATACATTTTTATAATAGGGTAATAAAGTGCATGCTATTTATGTAAATTCTATCATATAACGGTAAAACGTGAATATTATTTCTATTAATAACAATAATGAATATATAACGTTATATAAATGTTCTTTCTACTATTTACTTTCTTTTAGCGCAATTTAAATGGATAGAAATTCGATGACTTATAAAACAATACTGTTCTATTTAAAGCATTACTGTATTTGTTGCGATTAGCCTATGAAAACAGTACAGGGTTATTCATTATAAATCACCCTTTATTATCGTTATTATTGAATTTTTTTTATCCATTTTTGAATAAATAAATGTCCAATATTCTAGTTTTATTTTAGGCAAATATTTACAATTTTTCTTCCTCATTGTAAACCGTTTGATTATTTTATTAAAGAAATATCACTTATCAAACATAATTGTCAATTTCATAGCTTCCTTTAACAATGTTAACTTTTCCATATTTACAGTCTAGCTTAGAGATTCGACATTTAATTACTTCAAAACGATACAAGAAACGGTTAACATATAGCATACATATTTTTAAAATCAGGAAAAAGATAATTCTAAAAATTTAATAATATCCCTAATATTTTTTATCGTATCTCGTAAAATCTGCATGCCACTGTGTTTTTGATGGCATTTTAACAAAATTCGATGTTAGCCACAAAAATAACAATGATAAAGGGTGAGTAATTTATAATGAATAACCCTGTCTAAACAACGCGAGATATACGGTACAATGTTTATTGATCTTTACAAAATACTACCTACTTGTTTTACAAAATACTTATATTTATATTTTTATGTGACAGTATTGGACGGTATTATTAAATGTATAATTTAAGACCTTCGTATTACGATTTAATTCTTCTTGTCGAACAAAATCCGCAACCATAACTTTTGATATAACCTATTTTAAAGTCACCAGACTTCTATCCACGTCATCTTATTAAAACTGCAGAATAATAATTTCTCAAAACAATAAATAAAGGGATCTTTTTTTTTCTTAAATTTTCATTCTTTAGTTACAAAAATAATTTGTAATAAAAATGTTTTACTCAATTATATTAACAAATAACGCATGGCTTGATTGAAACGGGTATGTCATTGTCGTTGGGCATGCTTTTACAACATTCATCCGTATTTGTATCTGAATTACCTACCTGAGATTGCATAGCAGACTTCGTTCGAGGTTTAGAACGACATTCACTGGTTAGTTCCGGCGACATTTGCTTCAACCAATCTCTCAGACCGGCGATTGTGTGAAATTCTGAATTTGGTAATCTGGTGAACGGATTGTTGCCAGTTAGATCTAATATTGATACACCTAAAGCGCGTCCTACCTAAAATGGGTTATTTGTTAATCAGTTCTGACACGAATGACACTGATATCTCAGTATAGAGAACTTACAGTAATCTCATTCTCTGTCGGCGCTTTTTCTAGTGTTCTTTCGCTGCCAATTTAAACGTATATAGATTTTTAGCTATTTTAACTTATAATTCAAAATAAATTATTATTAAAATGTTAGTAGTTATAAAATTTGGATGTTAAATTACATAATAATAAAGAAAATTCAATTCTGCCTCTTTCGAAGAACAAGTACACCTTTGAGCAATAATTTTTGTCTTTCAATCAATCCCAATCAGATAATTTGACTAATTAAAAAAATAAATCACTGAAGGGTATCATGGATTATAGTAGAATCTAATCTAGCTATATTGTAAAACGACATAGGGCTTCTATCAACCCACATTAAAGGGCAAATCATTAACAAAGAAAGTAAAATGCGAGTTACCTTTAAAAATGATTGCTTTCTTTGTGTTGCTAATCCACAAGACAACCTGCTTGTATATTAATAAATAAAAAAACATTATTTGCAGATAATGTATCTTTCAGTGTCTGAAGAATGGAAATAAAATAATATTTATTGTTTTTAAAATTGTATTCACAACAATTTAAACTATTTTCAGAAAAATAAAAGGCTAAATGTATACAGTACTTATTATTTTATATTAGTCATAGCCGTGCTTTCACAGCCAACATGTGGCAACTACGATATTCTCGTTATGGCTATGCTCTCTGGCTTTGTGACTGACATTCAGTTCGGCTAATATCTCACCACCATATCTTTTAATTCTAGTCGACGACTGGCTGTTGGCATTTTATTAACTTATATACTAGTCGTATGCCTAACATGAAAAAAATAAGTACTATATAAATCTGAGATGACAGATACTGAACGATCAAGCTATCTTAGTTCACTCCTTTTAGAAGTACTGAGACATAAATTTCTTGGCTACGCAACGAAAGGGGTGGTCACTGCTCAACCAGTAAAGCAGTTAGATTAGAACATAAAAATTATGTAACTACTGTAAGTTCTCTATACAGTTCTCTAAACAGAAAAAGTTTCTTACTTCCTCAAATGTTTGCGGGGTATATTTCGGAGGTATACATATGGTATGTACTTTTCCGTGTGATTCCTTAATAGTAGGAGGTAAAACATTGACCAGTCGACCAGTATTATAATTACATTCGAGCGTATAACTTTTGATAATCCCCGTAAGCGACAACACGGCAACTCTTCCAGAACCAGCTCGACTCATTCCGTCTCTCTTATCCCTGTGGAAATAATCATATTACATTATAGTCAATAAACTCTATTTGAAATATATGAACGAAATATAATCTTAAAATAATAATTAACAACATTAAAAAATTATACAGATTAAAATGTATTTTGCCATGAACAACTGGTTGTTAAATCAAAAATGTTAATACATAGGAAACTTGCTGTTCAAATGTCCTAGGAGTCCGGAGATAATAATAAAAATTTGCCGGTTGCAACAATGTTCATTAAAATCAATAGACTTGATAAACTTTGAAGTAGCTTGAGAATGTGATCTGTCTGAATGAAATGAACTTCAAATTATGCACAAATAAAGTTATGGGATCGTTAGGTATTGAGATATTTAACTGTATCTCCCAAAAAATCCAGAGAATTTAAATTTTGTTACAGATTGATTTTTTATTTTCCTATTAATCCCATCTGTCTATGAAGTGTGAAATAGAAAACTAAGTTCATTATTTTAAGAGTTCTTAACAATACATGAAGTGGCATGGCAAGTAACAAAAATGGTAGCGTCATTAAAATTACTGATAATATATTGTCGCGCGAAAGCCTACCCTGTCTGTTGTTTACTCCCGCGGTATGGAGTCTAGAGGCGCGCTGGCAATATAGAGACAATCAGACGCCTCTCGAATATACCAGAACAAGCGGTAGGTACGTGACGTTGAGTCATAGAGATGGAAGTCTAGGACATTCCACACCTTCTCGAGTATTCTGGTTACAGAGTTGGCTTGATATAAATATCGCGAGTGTGAACACGGAAGTCAGTTGTATATACTTTAGTATAGAACATTTTAATGAAAAGTTAAAGTGTAATAAATAAATTAGAATTGTTAGTTAGTGACTAAGTATTATATAAATTAAATAGTACGTCATAAATTGTAAATAGTGTGTTTTAAATAAATAAACTATAAATAAATTGGACAATCGTTACATTGGTGTCAGAAGTGGGATTATAAACAAATAGTGGACAATAATGGCTAAAAGACTGTGATTTAAAAGTGACCGAGCTACGTCGGGAGTTAGAAGATCGCGAGTTGGAGACGACAGGGAAGAAAGCAGAACTGGCAGAACGACTTAAAGAAGCAATAGAAAATGAGGGTTTGGATCCGGAAACTTATTTATTTTCGGATGATACATCTTCTGCTATAATTTCTTCATTAGAAAATAAATTTTCTTCAGATGTATCCTCTATCAAAAATGATAATTCCTCATTAGAAACTAAAGTTTCTTCTGACATTACTTTCTTAGAAAGTGAAGTTTTGTCTGATATTTTTTCCTTAGAAGAAAAGGTATCTTCTCATATGTCTTCCGTGAAAAACGAAATCTCTTCTTTAGAAACTAAAGTTTCTTCTGATATATCTTCTTTGAAAAGCGAAATTTCTTCTATGGAAGATAAGATTTATTCCGTTGATAATAAAATAATGTCTTCCGTTGAGGAGAAAATAAAAGAAATGGAAAAGAAGATAGAAGAACTGGAACATTCAGAACCTGTCAAGGACGGTGAAATAAAGTGCCATGAGGTAGAGTCGAAGTTAAAATTGGAAGGATCTGTAAACTCTGCTCGTATTAAAGCCCCAACCTTCGACGGAAAGATGTCATGGACCAACTACCTTAAACAGTTCGAGACAGCTGCGAGAGCAAACGAATTGGTCTGAAAACGAAAAGGCAGTGAATCTGACAATCGTCCTTCGAGGAGACGCTTTAGATATTCTTCAGACAATATCTGTGGAAGAGACGAATAATTATGAACAACTGAAGAAGAGAACTCCTGGCAGTTGTGAAATGCGTGGAACACTTCTATCAATACCTATATGGAAGGAAATTCTTAATCCGTACCGATCATGCCGCTCTTAAGTGGTTGATGCAGTTCAAAAACCCGGAGGGTCAAATCGCCAGATGGATTGAACGACTTCAAGAGTACGACTTTAAGATTGAACATAGAGCCGGAATAAGCCACATAAATGCCGATTTTCTTTCTAGAAGACCGTGTCCAGCAGAGTGCTCCAAAGAAAGTGGACTACTAAAAACAACTGTAGTTAACGATGAGTGGGCCCCTGCTAAAATTAGGGAAGAACAAGAGAACGATCCCGTTTTAAAGAAGATACGAGAATGGAAAGAGGAAAATCGTCGACCTACTTGGCAAGAAGTATCTAATCTCTCTCCAGTACTTAAGTCATATTGGGCTCAGTGGGACTCCTTTATCCTGGAAGACGGCTTATTAAAGCGAGTACTTGAAAATGATGATGGTTCCGAGAACAGAAGACAGTTGGTCATTCCAAGGAGTAGAGTAGCCTAAGTACTTCGTCAGTTACAAGACAATCCATCAGGAGGACATCTCGGTGTTAGGAAAACCCTTCAGAGAGTTCGGGAAAGGTTTTATTTGATGAACAGTTCCGATGATGTAAAGGATTGGTGTAAGAAATGTACTACCTGTGCTATGAGCAATGGACCTCAGCAGAAAAGGAAGGCTTCCATGAAGCAATACAACGTTGGTAGCCCATTTGAGAGGTCCGCATTATAAGAAGAAGTAAACCAGCTCCAAGAAACACCTGACCTTGTCTTTGAAGAATTTATGGGTGCATATGGAGGTACCGGAAAAGCAAGACATGTTTTTACAACCGAGCAACAACAAGACCTGTTCACGGTTCCTAAAGATTACTCGCTGGTCCATGGCACTTCCGCCAACATCTACGACGCTCGAGGTCTGGCATCTGTATTCCGGAAGAAGTTTAGTCGACTGCCAGAACTTCAAGATCAGTTACCAGCCCCTGGAAAATCATTGAAACTTCAAGATGGATCGCGTTATCTTTTCTATTTGGTAACAAAGAACACCTTCCGAGATCGATCCACCTATCATGATGTATGGGAGGCATTACTCAGTCTAAGGGATCATATACTGGAGTCCAATATAAAGAAACTAGCCATGCCGAAGATAGAAGGAAATCAGCTGGATTGGAGGATCATTAGGAACATGGTGAAAGTAATCTTTCGCCCAGTGTCTATATATTATTATGTATGATAATAAAAACTAGTTCACCTTAAACAATGAAATTCACTCATATAATACTCGCCATAATGATGACATTCATGCAACCTTCTCAAGACAGAAAGTGAGTCAGAATTCTCCCAATTATATAGGGGTTAAATGTTTCAATAAAATGAAAACGCTTATTGACTTAGTCGGCTCAAGGAACAGCATAAAGAATAAAATTATTAACTTCCTATATAATTACACATTTTACAATATTGATGAGTTCCTCAATTCTTGAACTACACAATGGTGTATCATAATTTGTTAACCATGTCATTTTCTAAATTTTAAATTGTATGTTTCTTTTAATAATTTAAGTAGTCCTATGTATATAATTGTTTACTATTTTTTAAGATAATTGTTTATAAAAATTTTAATATTGATTTGCTTTGATTATTCTATAACACAACAACAGTAGTATTTCAATACCAATTTGCTTCAAAATGCCGAATTGAAAGTCTAAATGAAGGATTTCTTAAAAACTAGACATTTGTTTTTACGTAAATATGATTATAAATTTCGATGCGTTATTATAGCTAATTGGGTTGATAAATACTGTCGGTCTATAAATTAAATAAATAATAATTTCTACTTACTTCAGGTACATATTTCTCTCGGTGAAATTGCAAGCGTGGAAATGGAAATTATGGTTATTTAAACTCATTAACTTGGGCAATAACATACATTCCACATTCCTGTCGATATCGTCGAAGTGATTTCCATACATGAACACCCCTTTCTTGGACGCATGCCCATGCAAATCAATGTATAAGTAAAGACCAGATTCGTTGGCATTTAAATCTCCATGGGCACCTGTAACAACCTTTTCAAATTCAATCTCTTCTCTACTTTTTGAGTGGTTAAGTTGCGATCCACAATTTCGACAGAAATTGTGCCCTAAAAGACAAGAAGCAAAAACCATAACGAGGATAGCACTTTACATGAAGAAGAGGCAATTAACAAATACTGTATTCACAAGAATAAATAAAACACTAAATCTATACCAGATTAAAAATTTATGGTACTACTAGTTTTGGCTAACTAGGCATCATCAGGCCTGTAATATAGAAATTTGGAAATACATAATAGGATGACAAATTTGTATTACAGGTCTGATGATAGCGAGTTACCTGAAACTAGTAGCACCTAGCACTTTCAATTTTTAATAAAATATGTTTATGTAGTATTGATTATTTAGTATTTTCTTTATTTTGTGGAAAAATGCTGCCTCATTATAGATTATTTATATACGGCGTTTTTGAAAAACATGTAAATATTACACTATTTATAAAGTTTAGGAAACCAAATAAATTTGCATAGTGAAAAATTTAATATTCTTGCAACAACACCAGCTGGGTTTTCAAAGCAGTTATGGCTGCCCAACAGATTTAACTGATGTTACCGATGAACTTTTAGATACCCGGGATACTAATAAATGTATTTTAGCGATAATTCTTTACCACCTTGTTTATTTATTTATTTGTATCCAAACAGGCCAACGGCCTTATTACATGGATAAAAGTATCATAATTCATAATAATATTAATAATAAACAGTAGGTAATTACAACTAATATTACAACTTATTCAGTATTTAAATTAAGAGTAATGTAATAATTAAATACAAGTTTTCGAAACATATTAAATGGTAGTGTCCAGTTTACATCAATACAAGTGTTAATATTATTTGCCAATCGGAGCATGGTCACAAGAGGTGATCTGGCAGTGGTAAAAACTAAAGGAATATTAAACATACATGGATGTTTCATTCTCCTCAAAGGTACATTAAATTGTATTAAGTATAGTAGCTCAGGTGAGTTAATTTTATAGTTAATAATTTTACATAAAAAAGTCAACATTATCATACTCCTTCTGGTGTGAAGGGAAGGTATTTTGTATTTTTTCAATCTCATATAGATTAGTTAGATGTTCCCCCATCCATACTTCAGCTCCAAATTCAAGTTTTTGTCTAACTAGAGCACAATAAAGAATTTTTATAGATTCTATGTTAGTAAACAGTGGCGGCTCGTGGGGTGGTTCACAGTGACAGAATATAGGTATCAGTACAGATGTATGAAAAAACTTTCAGTGTTTTAGAAAGTTTATAATATACCTTTCTAAAACACTGTTTTTTACATACATCTGTACCGGGATCTATATTCTGCTACTGTGAACCCCCAAAATTTTGGTCACGAGCCGCCCCTGTTAGTAAAACTTCTAGTTTGCCTAATTATGAACCCCAGCATTCAATTTGCAGCCTTATCTATATTTTTTACAGGATTAGAAAAAGATAGAACACAATCGTAGGTTATACTTATGTCTTTTACCTCTGTACGTCTTTCTATTACTTCTCCATTTATAAGATAATCGAAAATAACAGGATTTTTCAATCAGTCTGTATTTTTTAAAAATTTTAAGATCATCAGCAAATAGAAGACAGTCTGTAAACCTCAGCATAGATGGCAAATCATTGATAAAAATTAAAAAAGGAGGGGTCCCAAATTGGAGCCCTGTGGCACTCTACTATATGTTATAAATTTTCCCGATGTGTTCCCATTATGCTTAACAATTGAATATCTATTTACTAGGTAGCTCTTAAATAGTGTAATAGTACTATTTGTCAAACCAAATTTACTCAGTTTTAAAAGCAGGACATCATGATTTACCTTATCAAATTCATTTTTAAAGTCTGTGAATATTACATCAAGTTGGATTTTGTTTTCAAGTGCTTCATAAGCTGTAGTTACAAAACTAAACAACATGTTGATATAATCTTGCATATGTTCATATAATTTAACACGGGCTGATAAAAGTAATATGGGCCTAAATTTTTCGATTTCAATTTTATTTCCAGCTTTAAATATAGGAGAAACTAGTGCAGTTTTCCATAAGTGTGGAAATTCATTTGTTGCAATACTTAAGTTGAAGATATGAAGTAAAGATCTTTTTAACCACTTATTACAGGCCTTCAGAACATATGGAGGCATGCCGTCTGGTTCCGCTGCTTTTTTTGGTTTAAGTTTTTTAATTGCTTCTTCGTATTCTAAATCCGTTATTAATTTTAAATTTAAAGCAGTATTTGTAAAATATTCAGAATCGCAAGCTACATTATAAGAAGGTTTATTAGTTGAATATACTGATGCAAAGAATTCTGCGAATGCATTTGCAGTTTCATTAGACTTAATTGTTTTTCCTTTAAATAAGTAATGGTTATTAGTGAAATTACTACTTTTTTTATTATTCATATAATTCCAAAATATATTTATATCTGTACCTATCCCATCTTCAATATCATTGATAAATTTTCTTTCTTCTCCAATCAAATTTTTTATTTTCTTCCTCATTTCGTTATATTGATTTTCATAAAAAAATGATGTACTTCTCAGCCTTCTACATTTTTCTTCATCTTTCAGTAGGTCTTTAATTTCCTATGGAAACCAAGATTTATGATTGCATGAACTGCGTTTTAATTTGTATTTAGGTACACACTCATACAGAATCTCATTCCATTTAGTGTAAAATTTGTCTACAGCGACATTCACACTGGATAGCTCATCAAGCACTTTGCTTCAATCTGTATCTCTCACTCTTAGACTTAGTCCATTAAAGGCAGCTATTTTAAAATTATAACCGAGATTTGAAATTTCTTCTTTTTGTCCGATTTCTATGAGTCTTTTTTTTTTTGTTAGAAAGGGGGTAGCTCAGGGGTTGTCCCATATAAATTTGGTTAAGATGTGGTGATGGCATCTTGCACGATTTTGAAGTCGAATAATGGTAGGAAAAGAAAGAATATTCCTAATATTGAAATTTGAGAATTTCACGGCCAAATAATTGACCTTCGTTTTTGGACATCATGCACTACGTAACCGGTTTTAATAAGTACATGTATTTCAAAAACACCTGTTTGAAATAAAATATAAAAAGTTGTAGAGAAGACGAAAATTATAATAAAAATAAAATGAAAGTTTATAATTATTTTGCCACCACCTAAAGGAACACTTAAAAATATCACAATCCTACCTATTGCTGAATTTAAGTTGAAAGTAGGAATTATTGTAGAAATGCCTGGCATGGTATCTTCCAATTTAAGGATGTTACTCTTACATTTTGTACACCACGGCGGTTGTTCGTCATCCTTTTCACCCAACGATATGCGAGATACTTTTTTTCGTATTCCATCTTTTTCTCCGTCGTCATAATCAGAGTCACTACTATCTATTGAATTGGCGGAAGTGCCTTTGCAAGCGTCACACATCGGTATAAAATCAACCTTCTCACAACCAAAATGGTAATACCTTTAAAAAATATTTATATCATACATTTCTAGCTTGGGAAAAAATGCTGTTTTTTAAATTTACCTTATTAAAGATCTTGCAGCATAAACAGAAGGATGTTCAGTTATACTAGGATTTAGATAAACCCTATTCAAATTAACACCCTTGCTATCAGTTCTGTAGTGACCTCTAGATACACCATCTGGATTTAAAAAAGGTATCAGCTTGAATACGTACATTTTACGTAACGTTTGAGCTATTATATCGTCCCTACTTAACAACAAACTCAAGAGACCATTGAATACAAAACTAGATGGCGTTTCTCCAGGGTGAACCCTGGCCGATACGAATATTACCTAAAATCAAAAAAAATATATACCATAGGGAGTTTACCAGGTATTCTTATATTAAGTAAAAAAGTGCAAAAGTGCATTTTCCTGCTATGACGTTATGAAAATGGTGTCTGTATCTAGAATATTGTAATAGTTGTTTATGAACCATAGCTGAATTTTTTTTTCATACTACATGCAATATTAAAACTTTTAAGGAAGTACCTACATTTAAAATTGTTGTTGTGTTTATAATGAACACTTTCTAATTCGTTACTATCAAGAAGTTGATGTTAATATAGCAATAAAAAACTATATTAAATAGACTCATCTTTTTTGTCTGATTAACTACACTATAATTTTTAATTCAAATGAGAAAAATATCTAAAAGTTGCTCATGCTTTTTTTTTATTGTAGAATTCAAATATACTTATGTAACATTTTTTAATGAGGCTAAAGCTAGCAGACAAACCGCGCGGCGGTCCCTTAATGTTTTGATGTTGTTATTCGGCAAAATATTTTGTTTAGGTGGACTTTAGTATCATGTAAGTTTAGAAATGAATAAAAATTAGTGTATTTATTGAAAAAAAAATGATTAATTCATTTTAAATTATTAGTTAAAATAAGATAATCTTACACAAAGACGGGGACGAAACAAACACATTTACTATGCGATTTGTATACCAAATATTCATTAGGTTTTTGATAATTGTTTAAACAAAAAATTATGGCCGAGCAATGATTTAAAATATATTTTTTGGTCTTTATAAAGTCATGTGCATGTTTTGTTAGTCGTCAAACGACTATGAGAACAAACAGACAAAAAAAAACACATTTAGCACGAGATTACAAATACAATTTTTATACCAATAATTTAGTACACTACTAGCTATAAAATAAATAAAAAATCATTATATAGCAGGACATCTAAATATATTTTTTAGATCTTTAAAGTCAAGCGTTTCCGCGGATAAATATACTCAATAAAACAAAACAAAAATCAAACATTTAACATGAGATTCTAAATACAATTTTTATACCAAAGATTCAATAAACAATTATCAATAAAAAAAAAATAAATCATCAAATAGCAAGACCTCTAATTACATTTTTAAACCTTACTTTATCAAAATGACAAAAAACAATATTTAGCACGAAAATCCAGGTATAATTTTTAGCATGGATGATTCAATACATTATTATGATTCAAAAGAATAATAAATCATTACATCGCAAGACCTCTCGATACGTTTTTTAGGTCTTTAAAAATGCCAGATTCCGCGGTTAAACCTTACTTTATCAAAAGGACAAAAACCAATATTTAACACGAAAATCCAGGTATAATTTTTAGTATGAATAATTCAATACATTATTATGATTCAAAAGAATAATAAATTATTACATAGTAGACCTCCAAATACGTTTTTTAGGTCTTTAAAAATGCACGATTCCGCGGATAAACCTTACTTTATCAAAATGACAAAAACCAATATTTAACACGCAAATCCAGGTATAATTTTTAGGCCAAATAATGCAGTACCTTAGTATCATTCAAAAACACAATAAATAATTAAATAGCAAGACCTCCAAATACGTTTTTTAGGTCTTTAAAAATTCTCGACTCTGCGGTTAAACCTTACTTTATCAAAATGACAAAAAACAATATTTAGCACGAAAATCCAGGTATAATTTTTAGTATAAATGATTGAATACATTATTATAATTCAATAAAATAATAAATCATTAAATAGCAAGATCTCTAAATACGTCTTTTAAAAAGCGCTGTTCCGCGGATAAACCTCACTTTATTAAAATGACAAAAACCAATATTTAGCACGAAATCCAGGTATAATTTTTAGGCCAAATGATTCAGTGTGAAATCCGACAACCGGGGGTTAATAATTAATTTAAATAATTCTTATATATTACATATTATATTCAAATTTTTATTTCGAATTCAAACAACAGCCCAGCATCTCCCGATTCGTAGGCACCGTTTAATTACTTCTGGGAAAAGAAATCGACGTGTAAACTGTAACGGCCGCTAGAAAAAACCAGATGTAAAACGTTAGGGCTACATTCAGGAATTAATACAAAGCTTTAAGGTCTTTATGCACCGAATTCACAGTCGTTCTCTTTCCGATACATTTGCATATATGGGAAATTTATGTATAAATACCACGGTTTTTGTGGGCTGGACGATTAGCTTTTTCATCTTCACCGATTCAAGGTAACAAAAAACGCAAATATCCACGTTACCGCTACGGTGACTCCTTTTTCTTTATATTCTTCAAATATAATTAAAAAGAGATATCGCTACCCTTACGGTGGCCGCGCTTTTGTTATATTTTGAGGAATGGAAGTAAAAGATATCGACGGAGTAGAGAAATTAGTTTCTATAAACGACGGCTTCTGCATAGATATCCAGTTGTTCTTAGGATGACCACCTTTTTCTTATATTGTATATATAAGTAAAAGGAGATATATAGTCAGGTTGACCAAGCAGATACACGTTGAATAGAACCAGATTTCGCTCCTAGAACAGTTTTGTAAGGTTGTATCTACCGAGCGACTAAAATATTGGCGTAACTGATACTGGTGAGACCACGCTAGTATAGTTAACCGCCAGATATTTTATATCTCCGATTCAACATTATAAAGTGTTACTAAATGATTAAAAGTACTACTCTAGGCGACATTCGTAGTGGATTTCGTCACCCTTAAGGCTGACCCGACGAACTTGCGCCAGGTAGACGCTTTTATCAGCAGTATAATTTTTATTCTGTAAAGTTTCTTTTAGGTAGAATTAAAACGATAATCGCCCTATTAAAGTAATCAAAGTAGTATTTAATATTCATATACTCCGGGGGAGAGTTTAGACTAACATTGATGGGTTACAGGTATCACTTTATTACTTTTATATTCATTAGCGTCTGTATGTTATTGTCATATTTTTGGTATTCATTGATAAACGTTTATTGTGGGAAAAATTATAGGGTTTTTATATTGTGCTAAATTATACTATTTAGAGAATCGATAGTGATGTTGTTGTCATAAATATTAATTGTTGTAAAGTCGGTCAACACTCTCAAGTAATAAATTAAGTCATTTAGATTTATGGCCAAAGGGCCGAACTGTAAAGTTTTGGTTGTCTGTAAACAGTACCTGCCCCTTTCAGTAAAGAGGAAACGCACTTTCGGTTTTACTTTTAAATGGCAAACAGATGTAGACTAGTAGGGTCAATACCTTGATTTGTGTATTTCAAAGTTAGATTGTGGTTAAAAAATGTTTGTCGTTCTTTGTAAAACAAAATTGGGTAGACAAATGTGTCATTTTAGCCGTAAGGGGTGTTAGTTTTGTATATCGATTTTTGTGGAAAAAGGGGATATGTACAGCGGCGGGTAGAATCATGAATATTGAGGAGGGTCGGATTTATTTTTCATATCCACATACCTTTGCTGTGATTAATAACAATGATTTGTCGATCAACAAAGCAAACTGTTTTTTATTTAATTATAAATGGATTTCGAAGAAAATATTCAGCGGACAGCCAAAAATATGTAGGAATGTTGATGTTATTTGATTTAAAAATAAATATTTCTTATTATGACAAAACTAATGACTTGTTTGCTTTAGGCCAGAAAAGTATTTCTTGTCTTCTCAAGGGCCGTAAATAAAACTTCCTTGACAGTGACAGACATCAATAAAAGCTATATAGTACGAAAAATATTTTATTTACTTTGCACTTTCTTAGTAAATTTTAACACAATACCAACAACACATTTTTAATCAAACATACCTTTTTTCCTGGAAATTTAAATGGCCTTGGTACTATACTTTTGCTGAATAAATTTTTAAGTTTGACCTCTCTGTCTTGAGAAGCCCCATGGTACGAAGTTATGGTAAGCAAATCAATTGGTTTACCATCAGTGGAATGAGTAACTGTCTCCCTTACATAATAAATATCATCATCGCTTATAGGATGTATATTTAGATACTTTGCATCAATATTCATTAACATTCTTTCTAATTCTGAATACGAAAATGGGTAAGTGAATGCAAAATACATTATGGCATCAGTATTGTCGGAGGTTCGAAATTTAAATGATAATGTAAATATGTCATCCTGAATCTAAAATACATTTGTCTTTATTTAGGTTAAAGTAAGTACAGAATATATAAACATAATTTTGACAAAACTGTTGAAAGAACCTGAGGAATTGGTCAATTTGTCAAAATTTTTGTAATTATTTATTTCATTTGGTATTTACTTACAGAATATGTAGGTTTATCTGAAATTCTTTCCCACTTTGGTTTACCTGGTATTATTCTATATACAGGAGCCATACCTTGACTGTACATTTTTCCTTGCCGATTTAAATCAACCATATTGAATTTCACATTTAAACATGGTGACGGAGCTGGAAAAAAATGTTAGAAATTGGAAATACTTAATATAAGATACTTGATTGTAAAACTAATAAAAGTGTGAAAAGATTAGTGTTGGTAATAAAATTGTCACTTCTGGAAAACTGTAACCAGAAGAGACTGAATTCTTGTATCTGTTTGAGCAAGCATATGCTATGGATATTAACGGCAGTGAGAGAAATTCTGTGACGAAGAGGATGAAATTTACATACACATTTCTTTTTTTTTGCAGAATAATAAACTTTATTTATCAAAGATATATAATAAAAAAAATAGAAAAAACGAAAGAATAAAAGAAACAGTGATGTAGATATTTAACATAACAGACTGGTTAAAAGTATAACAAGTAAAATAAGTAAAAAAAAAGAACAATTTTCAACTATATAATTCATAAATTATTTTTAACATAAATAATAAGTTCTTTCTTAAATTGACTAGGATTCTGAACATTTTTAAAATTTTGAGGCAGATGATTGAATTGATTGATCCCTTTATGAAATAAGCTTTTCATAGAACTACTTTTATTAGTTGTTTGTATATAAAATTTGATAGTTTGCTGCTCTTATGTTTCTTTGATGTATCTCTGTGACTGGGATTAGTTGACAGTTAAGATATTCAGGCAACAAATTGTTTATTATTTTAAATATAAAAACCATTGTTTGCATATATAGCAGTTTTTCAATACTTAGCCAATTTAAGGCATCTAACATAAACTGAATACTGGTATATTTGTTACAACCTAGTATCACTCGCATCGCTTTGTTTTGTAGGACCTGTAATCTATCAAAATTGGAACATCCTGTATATATTAAAGAACAGCAATAGTAAAAGTGGGGTAGAATAAGTGTATTATATACAGTCAATTTAGTTGAAATTGATAGATACGGTGAAACTCTTCGTAAAAATCCTATTTTTTTTCCTACTTTTTTACATACTATACTCAACGTGTTTATTAAATTTTAGTTCTCTATCCAACACAACTCATAAATTTTTTATTTCTTGGACCATTTCTACTGTTTCATTATTTATTTTAATGTCTAAATTTAAATTCAAAAATCTATTGTATAGAAAGTTGTTACCAATGAACATAAATTTTGATTTCATCTCATTAACTTTTAATTTATTTTGTTTGAATTTAGATGTTAATAACCTCAATTCAGTTGATGGTCTCAGCAACTTCAGCAAAATCATCCCCATAATAGATAAATGTATAATCTGCAAAATGTTGTATTTTACATTTTTTAAGAACCTGACCCAAGTCATTTATATAAAGTATGAATAGTAAGGATCCAAGCATGTGGCACCCAAAAAGTATTTAATTCTGGATTTGATGCTTCATTATTAATTTTAGCTACTTGATATCTATTAAATAATTATACAACCAATCATAAGACAGTTTCTCTAAATCCATATTTTTTCATTTTTCAAGTAAAATGTTACAGTCAATCACTTCAAATGCACGTTTAAGATCAATAAAAACTGCGCAGATACCAACTCCTGGTTTATCAAGAATATTTTTCATATCTGAAACAACTAATTGTAAAGTCAACTCACAAGAATGTGCTTTCCTAGAGCCCTATTGATAACTGCATAGTATTTTATTTGAAGTTATTAAATACATGATTTGATTGTACACAACTACTTCTAAAAGTTTTTCACAAAATGGAAGCATATTTATGGGTCGCAACTGATCTGCCTTGTTTGTATTAGCTAGTTTTGGGAATGTAATTATTGTTGTTTTAAATCTCCGTGGAACAATACCCTTATCTAAACTAGTATTTATTAAGTAATGGATAACCAAGTACATGAAATAGATTCTTAATTACATCAATACCTATCTCATCTGTACTAGACTTTTTTTTTGAGTTTTAATTACTTCATACAAATTGCTTAGGGTAACTGTTCTAAACTTCATCATTGATGATTCGTTGAAGGGAACTGTTTCCTAGCAAGCTTCAAAGTCATCATCACTTATATCAATAGTTAACACAATATTCTAAATGCTACCCAAGTAATATTGATTTAAAACAGCAAAATTCTAATTATATTCTGTCCCTTCACACACACCAAACTATTAATGTAGTTTGTAGAATTTTTTTGTCCCAACTATTCATTTAAGATGTTTCCACATTAACTTTGGATTTCCTTTGCGACCTTACAGAATTTAAGACAGAAGTGGACACAATAAATCATTTAGGTCTCTGTGAAATTAACATAACATTAGTAGCTTATTTTTTTTGTTTAACAGTGAACAAATGCTGGAAAACCAAGACAGTCTATTCAGAGTTTTAAGAGATATTTCAAATACCAGATATTATGTGTGATTTGTACAAACCAGAAAGAATAAACTTAGTTATGTAGTGCACAATGTGTAGTTGTGTTATAAACTAGCACTCAATTTTTTTTCTAGTGTTAATGAACATTTATCCTACTATATTTTATATGTTGTTTTCAAAGAAATATATCGTTTTACTTTCACTTGACGTTTTAGTTTATTTAAATACATTTCTCCCGTTCTGCTAATTTAGCATGAATAAATAATTTAGAATTAAGTAAATTAGTTGTTTGCAAAGACTATGTAACAAAATAAATAATTGATTCTTGCATGGAAATTATAATTTCACATGGTTTGGATAATCAATTAAGACACAACAGAAAGGCCAGTCCTCCATCCTGTAAGTGTTAAATGAAAATTGACTAGTTCACCTTTCATTCCAAAATAAAACCATGTCCGGTTGGCATTCTCATATTCTGTACCGAAACAATCCGGTTTGGTCCAAATATTAAATTCAGCATCAATGACTTCTTGAAATTTGTTTGGATGTTTGATGACTGCAAGAGAGTTTCGTGAGATAAAATCATGTAGAAAATAGTAAACACTTACCGACATCACCGACTTTAGGAACTTGTTCTACCTTAGCTAGATTTGCAGAGTCAAATTCCGTATAAAAAGTAAATTGCGCACAGCTAATTCCAGCCATAATTTCACAAAAAATAATTCAACCTAGACTTTTTATTATTTGACATTTGAAAAATTTTGTTGAAATCCTACTAATCTGTCGTCACCTGTAAAACACTTTATATTATTTTATAATAAAACATTATATAAATACCATTTGTGATTGTGACGGAGCATTTGGTGATATCAAAATATTTTGAGGTAACAGGAAATAAACAATCTGACAATACCACTAATCAGCTGTTTATTAATATTTGTCAAAAAAATGGATGTCAGCCGTAAGTTTATACTTATGCACTGTTTGAAAGAATGCTATATTAGTTGGGATTAAAGTCAGATTTTGATTAATAACACTATTTAAATACAAATAAAAAAATTTCTTTGTTTTTCTGTTGACACAATTAACTTTTGACACGCCCTGACATTATCTACTGAAACAGAAGAAGAAAAATGTCTTCTAAAAGAACTAACACGAAACCATTACCTTTTATGAATACAACCACTTCGATATATTTTCTGACTTGAAATTCCGATTATTTTGTTTCCATTTTCTTGCAGCAATGCACAGAAACAGTCTTTATATTACATAGTTCTTGTAATTGAATATAATTACTTCCTCCTTTCTGGATTTATTACGAGCATACAAGTCACAGAACACTTACAAGTTCTTCTTGCTATTCCGAGACTGCGACCAATTTTATTTTTGTTTAGAGTTCTGTGTGCTGAATTTGTATTTAAAAAATAAAGAAGAAGTAGTCCTGTGTCAAGTCAAGAAGAAATTCTTTTGAGGTTAACTTGCCTGATGTAGCAATAATGGCAAAATTCGAAAAATTATTATTGAAAATTACTTTAATTATAATCCATCTACATTACTCGTTTGCTATATATGAAGATCAAGTTGGAAAATTTGATTGGAAAAGATCGTTTATTGGAAAAACAAAATTTGCTGAATTTGAATCAAAAAGAATTATAGTAGTTACCGATGAAAATGTTTTAGCTAGTCTTAACGCTAATAATGGTCAAATAGTTTGGAGACAAGTATTAGAAACACCCAAAGATAACACAGTAAAATTATTATATATAGATAGAGATATATATACAATCAATGGTGCTCTTAATGGTTGGATTGTTCGAGGTTGGGATATTATGACTGGTTCACTGGTAACTGAATGGTCTATTCCTACAGAAAAAATGGACATTTCAGAATTTTTAGTATTAGATGGAAGACTGGTTAACATTGTTCCAATAGTAGGATCCCATTTAGAAATTTCAACTTATTATCTATCAACTGGTGAACTGATTGGTAAAACTTCAAAAATATCAACACCCTGGTTAACAGATGCTTCAAATTGTATATTTGCAAAGTCTTACTACATTTGCATTTCAAGTAATGATTATTCAGGTCAATTATATTATATTGATTTTCTGTATAAAAGTGATAAATTGAATACTAAATCACTTCAGGGCTTCTTAGAGGATTTATTGGGACCAGTTTATATCTTGAGAGTTAATTCAGATAGACCAGCCTTCTTATTGGCATCTAGAAGTACTGTTAAATTAATAGAAATTGAAAATGATAACTTAGTGGTGAAAAATTACGATATCTCAACAACTCCCTTTATTGCAAAAAATGAAGAACAACAGATTTTGTATCAGCTAGAGGCTAGTAGCAATCCTGAAAAATTAATCAATGTAGTAACTAAAGATTATACAACAGGTGAAGAGTTATCTAGAATTGATTTAGAGTATCCTGTAGGACTAGGTGCCCCAACAATTGTAGCTAGTTCTTCTAAAAAGCATAACTCATTTTTGTTACTCAGTACATCTGACAATGCTTTGCTTTTGGTTAAATTGCCAGAAGGAAAGGTACACTGGACCAGAGAAGAAGCATTGAGTGACATAGTTGCCACTGAATTTTTTGAATTGCCAGTTTCAGAACTAGATGCATCTATTGAAAATGAATTCAAGACTAATTCTAATAATATTATAAATATGCTAGTGCACAGATTGACAACTCAAGCTAAGCAGTTGTCCAATTTAATTTTCGGAAGTCAGTTGCTTTCTGATAGTGGTTTAGTTAGAGATAAATTTGGGTTTCACAAGCTTATTGTTGTCGCAACCAGAATAGGAAAACTATTTGCTTTAGACACTATTTCTGGATCAATTGCCTGGAGTTATAGGTTACCTAATGTTAAGCCTTTTAATATTCTGGATGAGGATAAAATGCTTCTTTTCATACAGAGAACTGCTAGATATGCACCATTACCAGCACAATGTATGCTCTTAGCTGAAGATTTGATAACAGGAGACTCAATTGTGTTTCAATTTGATCCAATCACAGGTTATTCAAAAAATGGAATTGAAAAATTAAATGTTAAGATTGCTCAAGCTATTTTGCTTCCTCATGAAGACGAAAATCAGTTAAAAGCTGTATTACTTTTATCTTCTAACAACGATGCATTAGTGTATCCATCATCAGCAAAATCTCTTGTATTCAAACATATCAAACACACACATATATACCTAAGTGATAGTGCCAATGGAATACTAAAAGGTTTCAATTTCTATCATAGCACAGAGGATGATTTTAAACTAACTCCAACCTGGGAAATGAAGTTCTATCCATCAAAATTGGTATCAGTAAATGTGAAACACCCTAATGAAAGAGTTCATTCTCAAGGAAGAGTCCTGCCTGATAGATCAGTGTACTACAAATATGTGAATCCTAATTTAATAAGTGTTGCTACTGTTAGTGAAGATCCAATTCACAAACATGTACTCAGTATTTATTTAGTAGATGGCATTACTGGACTAGTAATGTACTCAGCTTCCCACAAGAGGGCAAAAGGACCCATCCATGTAGTACACTCTGAAAACTGGTTAGTTTACTCTTACTTTAATGAGAGATTTAGAAGAACTGAAGTAGTATCTGCTGAATTATATGAAGGCCATGTTCAAAGTAACAGCACAGTGTTCAGTTCCCATGCTGTCAGTGTCTTACCTCATGTTCAAACCCAGTCATACATATTACCTGCAAACCCTGTAAAATTTGCTGTTACTTTAACTGAAAAGGGTATAACCAATAAATTTTTATTGATTGCTCTATCTACAGGAGCAGTGATTGAGATTCCTTGGCTTTTACTACAGCCAAGATTCAATGATATACCATGTGGACCTGAAGAAAGTTGTATTCCGTATATGCCTGAAATACCCTTATCATCTGAAGCTATCATCAATTATAATCAAACTTTATATAGGATTAAAGGTATTGAAGTTGCTCCTGCTAGGCTAGAAAGCACCAGTCATATTTTAGTGCATGGTTTGGATATGTTCTACACTAGAGTGGCTCCCTCTAAAACGTTTGATGTGCTAAAAGAAGACTTTGATCATTTGATGATCGTTTTAGTTTTGACTGGACTTATTGCAGCAAGTTACATCACCAAATATCTTGCATCTAAAAAGACTTTAAAGCAGTTGTGGAAATAATGTAGTGTTAATCTAGTCAAATTAATTTTTGTTGTTATTTGTTTTTTATTCTGATTACAAAATGGATGGGAATAAAATTTACACTATTGTCACCTTTTTAATTTTATCACTTTCTAAATGATACATGTTTACATTATTTAAGTCACTAATAATCACTTCTTTTAGTTAAAAAGTCAACATAAATGATAACTTGTTATAAATTCACTTTTAGAATAGGGTGACCTATACGTACAGCATTTTTAAAGTCTGTCCAGCATTGGATTTTGTACAGCAAACATACAGCAAAACGCTGTATTTTATTGTCTATTTTAATACCGATTCATGATGTTTCAACTTTTAATATAAATTTGTTAAAAGACTGATATTCTTATCCATTATGGAATTTCTAATTAAATTGGAAAGGTTAAAAGTGATAATGCTCAAAATGATTTTGTTTTCTTTATGTAATTTAAGAAACTTCATACATCTTCTTTTAAAAAGGTAACAATGATTGTAAATTGTTAAAAATCTATGCGGTAATAGGGAACCTATGAACAATAAATTTAAGTGATTGTAAAACCAAATCTTTTTATATAATAAGATTTATAAGATGTGTACCATAAAGATGTAATTGTACTTGGTCGATTTAAGAATTATATAGTAATAATAGAACAGTATTTGATAATTTGTGAACTTATATAACTTCACGTTAATAATTTTTTTTATATTTTATTGTCATAGGTAGGTATTTTGCTAATTATTTTTAAATGAAAAATTTATATTCCATATAAAATTAATAAGTTGACCATTTGTAAAAGTGCATTAGGATTTGTATGTATTTGATGTCTTGATCACTCGACATTCAAAAAAGAAAATTAAAATATTGTTAAAAAAAATGTTTTTACTCTCCTGTATCCTGTAAGGAAAGTAAAGGAATCTCAAAAGGGAATCCAACCTCTTAAATGTCATCTTCGATGACACAAATAATAATAGATTTTGAGTTTTATTTCTCTCAAAGTATAGAAATCATTTTTTCGACAGATCTTTACGTTTTGGGGTCCCCTGAATTCGTTTTGACAACTTTCGCGATGACTCAAAAACGGGTAAAAAGAAATATACGTGTGGCATTCGGGGACTGCCGCGGTAAAGCTATTGCATAACATTTTTTATCAACTTATGCAATTAAAATTATTTATTTATTAACCGACTTCAAAAAAGGAGGCGGAGGTTCTCAATTAGTCGCGATATTTTTTTTTATGTATGTTCAGTGATAATTTTTTAACACGGTGTCCGATTTCAGTGATTCTTTTTTTGTTAGAAAGGGGTGATCCCATATAAATTTGGTCAAAATCTAATAATTGGGTCCATGACAAAATCCTCAAACTCTTCATTTTTTATGTATGTTTAGCGATAATGCTTTACCACCTTGTCCGATTCATGATTCTTTTTTTGTTAGTAAGAGGGTACCTCAGGGGTGGTTCCATATAAATTTGGTTAAGATGTGGTGACGGCATCTGCACGTTTTTGAAGTCGGTTTTTTTTTAATTTCTAATACTTGTGCAGTATTTTTTTTCTTCGATATTAATTCAAGTTTTTTCTTTGATATTAATTCAAGTTACACTTTTTGAGCGTGGTGACTGATAAGAAAACAATTTTTTTTCTTTTATTGAATAAATGAGAAGTTAAAATTGTTTAAAATATTTTTATTATCTTACAATACATGTATAGGTTATTCAGGAATTTTTATCATTGAAACTATAGGTTTATGCATGGTAACTGAAATAAGAAACATAAGTTTGAGACTTGATATCCTCTAAATATCTGGAAAATACCGCGTCAATGGTAGTCCCATATTGTGTTGTGGATTCTTGTGGATCATTATTCATTTTCAGATTCAATTTTTCCGAAATTGTGTCTAAAAGAGATAGAATCAGTTATGAGCAGTTAGCAGCTAGTCTATACGCATACGTCTAGTCGTACGCACACAAACACCGTTAGACGATGCACGGCTTTCAACGCCGCACTACTGTGCCGGTCGGAGTGGGGGGTGTTAGGTTTATTTTCGTTACCGAATTTCTTTTACGGTTTTTAGATTTTTCGAGGGGTTAGGTTTATTTTCGTTACGGAATTTCTTGATTCGGTCGCCGCGCTCAAAGCCCGCGATAAAATCTGTGCAATAGCTTAATAATGAAATATAGTTAATACTGATAAAATAAAAATTAATATTTTTTCTACAACCGTATTATAATAATGCGCTTATATGCCCATAATCCGTTTCATTATGATACAGATTTTTCATTTAATCAATAGAAACCTACAATTTTTCAATCAAGCATATGCTGTTTGACGTTTGTCCTAGGTTCCTGTGTAATTAGGCATTCCAAACAAATGAATTACCAGTGGGCAGGTTTGGTATATCTAAGGGTGGCGACATATGGTGTATTCTATCTACTTTACGTAAAATCATGAATAATGGATTACATTTAAATATTTTATGTCAAACACAATTAAAATAATATTTAAAAAACCCATCTATACATTTCTTCATAAATTGGCAGGCTTGGCGAGTACTACTTCGAATAAAAATAGCGTCCAAGTTGCAAGACTATGTCGCTACCCCCCTTAAATATACAAGAATTTCCCACTGGCACCTATTGTTTGACAGGTCGTTGGAATGCCTAATTGTTTTAGTTGTCAAAACGTATTAAATTTTCGTAGATAGCTAAAAACTTCGATAATTATAATATTAAAATGTCTGATATCAGCGATATAGAAAACTCATCCACACATATCGGAGAAAGCAGAAAATACAGTACAAAATATTTTGCCGCAAAATACCAATACCCGATGAAGTAATACCATTAATTACAATTTTGTAGAATTTTTTTATAGAAATGAGTAATTACTGTTATTGTGTTCAATACCAATATAAATATATAAAATATTTATAGCCCAGCTAGCACAAAAACATCCCATCTACGTTAATAAGCTGCAATTTTAGGCTCTTTAAGCTCGCATGCAATGTACTGTAAATGTAACCCTTATATCCCTGCAACTACCGAATGTCCGCAGCGGCAAGACTTTTATAGCACATCTCACAGAAGTTACAAAGTGAAGTTCGAAAAACATCACACTAGCACTTTTACGGTACTTACCCCGAAAGTTGCTCTGAAACGTTCTATTGATGTTATAATGTGAATTAGATCTACAGCATTATACAGTGTGTCCACGGATGGGCTTAACTATACTTGTGAAAATATTTATTTTAAATTAAAAAAGTAATTCTTCATAATTTCTTGCTTGTTAAATAAATTCGATTCACATTGAGAAATTATGAAAAACAACTTTTTCTTTAATTTAAAATAAATATTTTTACAAGTATAATTAAGTCCATCCGTGGACACACATTGTGTAATGTAATACAGAGAGGCTGAAATTGAGGCTATAGTAAAATCTCAATCGAGACATGAAAATTTCAAATAAAACAAAATATTTATATAAATTTATTATTAAAATGTTCTTGAAATCAAGTACCAATAGCACAAAAGTAGAGGTAGGTGTAGGTGTGTTCTTTTATTCAGTGCTGTATCCAGCGCTTGCAGCAAACCGTTCGTAAATTAAGTGATGGAAAGACGATTGTATGTGTCAATCATTCTTTTTTCCAGCGGTGAATTCACCAATGAGCCAAGGCATCCATCGGCTTTAAAAGCCGATGGATATGTGATAAACGAATGGTGAGGATAATCAATCATTTTAGTTAACCTAAAATATAAGAGTTCAAATATAAAATGACTGCAGAATAGATAAATTACATCAATCACTGATGGAACAATTATTGAATAAAAGAACACACCTTATATCACAAACACAAGTACACATGTGGGATAGAAGAAGCTACCTAGAAAGCACTGAATGATTGGACAAAATTAGCTAAATAGTATAATAAGGTACCAATATTGCAAAGGTTCACTAAAACCTTAAATGGTGAACGATGATAAAACTAGATTGGTGAAAAATAATAAATGAATACAACAATGACTAGGTACATATTATTATATTAGATTACTAGAGGATAGCTAAGTTCACTGATTTCTTACCTAAGACGCAGAGATATATCTTTTTTAAATCAAGCCTTTTAACTTTTTTTGCATAGATATTTATAAAGTGCTATAATGTAACCTAAATATGACAATTTATTAGAAGAGCATAAATTATATTTTTATATAAAAAGATTTTACTTCTCAATACATTGAATAAAAAAGAAATTGATAACTTGTTTACCTATAATTAAAGGAAATTATATAGAAATTAAAAAATATGCCTTACTTTGTTGTTTTAAATAAAACAACCAATGTTAGTGTATTGAAATTTGTTTGAATTTTACAAATTTTATGCTTGATTTCCAAAGTAGATATATCGATGGCTCAATCAAAAACCGCCACAAGTCAAAAAACAAAGCAATTACATTTTTGGTTCAATGGATGCAAAATATCATTACGGTTTTACTTTAAATACCACCACAAACAAAAATATCCTTAAAGATAAATCATTTAAAATGTAGCCACAAACTGTGTCTAAAACTGCATCAATTCGAGTTATTTTCTTCAAAAACACCCAAATTTTTTACAACTATGCAACAACTTACTTTTATAATCGTATTCATTTTATTTAACAGCAAAATATCGAAGCTTTTAAATAAAATATAAAGAGTATGTCAAAAACAAAATAATGATAATAGAGACTTACAAAATTTCAAAATGAAATTTCTCGAAATAATAGTATTTTAGTTTGTGGCAGTATTTGATTGAGCCATCAATATGTAGATTTTATAAAAAACAACTGGTGTTTTTTAGCAAGATATTCTATTATACTCGAGAGTATCATCTATGATTTCTCTCAACTTTTCTGCTGGGTTTTCACTTGACTGATGGTTGCATTTCCAGGCAATCTAGCTTGTTGAAGAGAATTAACTGCTTGAATTCTGATATACCTGACATATCATGTACCTATAGATTCACTTTTTATAAAACTTCAGGAGTTATATTCTTCTTTACACTTCTGTAGTATTTACTTTTGCTTCTAAAATTCCTAGAATGTCGAAGGAAACCTAAAAAATAATATTTTTAAAATGTATTTTTAGTTCGATAAAGTATAATTACCTTTTATAAGTATTTGGTGTAAAATGTTGCCGGACATTCGGTTAAATGTTTATCTTCTGGTTTACAACGATTGATCTGCAATTTTTTGTTTTTATTGTAGTTTTTTTTTTATTTGGTGTCATCGGCATCGACTGCTAAAGATACTTAATGAATGAAATAATAAATTTACATCAGGCATTGTAATCTGAAACAAAGACAATGGTTTAGAAAATAGTTATCTATTTTATAGAGGACCCTTACCAAATCTATTCGAATGTATAAATAATTATTTATAAAATAAATTCTGGATGTCGAAAAATAAACCATTAAAAAAGACAATTGACAAGAAAAACTGACAAGTGACAATTGACATAAAACTAAACGTTCTGAATTCAGATTTGTAATGTTTACGGTAGGTTAACTAGTGCTGCGTTTGAGAATCCACATCGGATGCATCTGAGATGTAAAAAATCTTTGATCACGTGATTCAGTATACGTAAATGTAATGGGACAGATGTGTCCGATGTGGATAAAAAAACGCTCGAGATGTAAAAAATGCATCCGATGTGGATTCTCAAACGCAGCATAGGTAAATAACAAATAGAAGTTTTGCGAGGTTTTGATTTCCCTCAACAACTTCTCATGAACGTTGCATTTACGTTGTACAGTAATGTTATTACGTTCCCTTAATGCAACATCGCCGAAAGGCTTGGCAACGTTATGTGCTAGCTGGGAGGTCTCTTGATTATTTATCGGGTGTAGAAAAAATAGCGTATGCAACTCTCATGTAATATGGTTATTAAAACACTCGCATAAACCATACGAAACTCGCCTTTGGCTCGTTTCGTACCTCGGTTAATGCTCGTGTATTAATAACCATCATTACATGATCGTTGCATAATAATACTATTATAAAACTTGCAAAAAAAAATTAATATCTAATATTTACGCCAGCTGGGAACATTTGTGATACCAATTTATTAGAAGCCAGAGAAAGCTCTTCTAGTTCTTGTATTGCATAAACGTTCCAGTCCTCAGACGTATATTTAACTCCGCTTTATATTAATACGAATAGGGTCGGATAAAACCTTCCACGGCTTTCAAAACGCCGCACCGCTGTGCCGGTCGGAGTGGGGGGTGTTAGGTTTATTTTCGTTGCGGAATTTCTTGATTCGGTCGCCACGCTCAAAGCCCGCGATAAAAGCTATGCAATAGCTTAAAAACGACAAATTTTAAACTTAAATTTTAATCCCATCTTGTGGGCGATTAGATTTTGGGCATAATCGGGAAAAGCTGAGGTGTACTTTTTAAAGGGGATTTTTCTTTTAATGAGATTTTTTTGCGATGTCATTTCTCTATAATTTTTGTACTATACTTTTCCTAAAATGGACCGTAATGGAGAAATTTTAGAAAAAGTGCAAAATTTTTATTTTTTAGTATTTTCGTTGGCAATGAAGATATTTATTAAAAAAAAACTGTTTTGAATAATTTTTATATCATATTCTAATTTCTAAACACTTTTTGACTAGAAGAGCCGTACTCAATATATTTGAGAATAATTATTTGAAAACTTTACAGGAAAGTCATGTGTTTAAAGGCTGTATGTCACGATACTAAATTAAGTACTAAATTTAGAACTAAATTAATGCATTTTTTAAGAACTAAAAAAATTCACGTTGCAAACAGCAAATTTAGTACTAAATTTAGTGCTAAAAAAAGTCATTAATTAAGTACTAAAAGTGCGCCGAAATGTTGCGCAGAAGTTTTTCATAGAAAAAGTTGACACGACGGTATTTTCTGTAACCTTTTATTTTTAATTAGCGACAATTTTACATTATCGCCTTGAATAAAGTTCGCTTGTTTGATTTTGTAGGTTTTATCCCAGTATAAAGAACAATACAGTAGCGACAGATTGCGTCGGCTTCTTTGATGTCGGGGTGGTCAGATTTTCAATGACAGTTGACGTTTTTGTCGCTTATTTCTACACGGAGAAAAGTAAACTCTAAAATTGCAAATTAGCGATGTACAATTAGAAAAAAATTAAAACATGTACATATAACATTTTAATGTATTCTAGGCAAATAAATTAATCAAAATATTGTGTAACTTAAATAAATGAGTTCCGGTGAAAATATAGATGTGCCAATTTTAAAATTTTATCATTAGAATAAAATAAATTACTTTTGTATGCCATTCATTGTATGAAATGTGTCAAACAGTTTTTGGTTTCTTCCTGGAACTAACAAATTAACTCAGCACCTTATTTTTTTATTTAAAATGAGGTTATGTAGGTATCTTTTTAGAAGTGAAACAACATATAACAATAACATTTATTAAAACACACAATTACAAATTAGTAAGTTTTTAATGAATTTACAATACAAGAATTATTTTATTTCAATTTTTGTTCCTACGTACAAATTTTTGACTTCAGATGAGTTTTAGCAAATGCCTGTTGTAAGTCACCCGTTAAGCAAAATGCTGCCCAATTGCTTATATTACCTATGTATATAATTAAATACTATTAACGTCACATCATAAAAATTAGATGTTTATATTTAACGATTTTATGGTTTAAAATTTGTATGGGAATGGTTATCTGCTGCGGGATTTAAATATTTAATGGCTAGAAGAATCAACAGTGACTGTCTAGAAAAATTTGTTGGGTTCATTAGGCAACAGGGTGGGAATTTAATTAATCCAACACCTGTACAATTCGAAAGGGCATTTAAAAAACGTTTTTGTCAAAATTATCTTCATTGCAATTCCATGAATTGTAATGAAGACCTGGACAAGCACTTGCTACAATTAGATGTACAAAATATTGTCTCTCTGTATCCTGAAATAAATAAAAACACTCAAGAAGCTGTTTTTCTTCCTAATTACAGCTACAGGACAAGATATAATAGTTCAAAATCCATTTAAATATGTTTGTGGCTATTTGATCAAAAAAGCTTTAGGCATACATGGATGTGATACATTTATTAAATTTTCAAAAGAATGTGAAGATTTGGATAGTTCACAGATTTTAACATATGATTGCAAATAAAGCACTTATGGAGGCCTAAAAACTCCAAATGAAAAGTTTATTATCTATATATTTAAATTATAAAAAAATGTTATATCTATTTTTAGCAATACCTGTGTAATGTCTGGTATATCCCATAGCTTTTTTTGATATTATGAAAGAAATAGAATTTAATCATCCTTGTCCTAATTTCCCTAACGTATATATCATACAACTGTTTATAAGATTATATATATTATTGTTTAAGTGCTTAAATATTGTATAAATGAAACAAATCAAAAATTAAAAAACAGTTAAAATAATAACACCACAAAATACATTTTTTTGTTTTCTTTTTGCTACTTTACAAGAAATACATATATATTTTGATTAGATGTAGTCAATCAGAACATTTTTAATCAATGGACATAGTGAATCAAAGAACATCTAATTCATTATAATAATTTGGAGGTAGGATTTTTGATTAAGAATGTCCAAAGGTTGCACATGGTACGCTTTCAAAAATGTCTCGTTCATGTTCAATGATAGTCTCAACAGAGGAAGCACTTGGTCGATGTACTAGGGAGAAGATATACATTTGGCTGATGACCTAGATGGATAAAAAATGTGGGAACAGCAGTAGGCAATAAACGTTTACGGTTCAACGTTTTAGAAAAAAAATTCTTCTCAAAATGTTTCTCACACAACCTGTAATTCCGATGAAGACTGTTCACATCTATGTTACTCAAATCTTCCCTATTACAAGCTCTTAACCACATGTTGGCCCTAAAATATAAAAAAGTTGATAACAAATGTTTAGATTGACGGTAGTTCAGAAATTATATATTTTTTACATTATTTTTGTTGAAATTGTAAAAATTGTCCTCAAGACATTTAAATAATAAATATTTGGTTGTCAAATAAATATTTGGTTTTCAAATATAAAAATTGAAAGTATTTTCTCAAGACATACCTTTATGGCTCCATGGGAAATGCAAAATAACTTGTCCCTTTGTCTGTTTACTCTGTTTGAGATGGACAAGGGCGATAGACACATCTCTTTTTTTTCTGATCAGGTGCAGAAGCCATTTCAAAAATATCACACAATAAATGAAAAACTAAAATAATAAAAATGTCTCAAAATATACACTGCAAACAAACAAAAATAATGTCATATTTACATCGCATTGACACTATTGACGTTGACGTTTTTGTCGCTTATTTTCGGACATGCGCAGAAAAATATGGACACCTCATAAAAAATGATCTGTCGCTACTGTATTATTCTTTATACTGGGGTTTTATTGTGTTTTTTTCGTGGTTTTTATGCTGTATTTGGTTGTTGTCAAGTCAACTAGTGTCAAATTGATAATAAAAACACCTTTACTTGTCTGTTTTACACATAATATTTCATTTCTCTGTTAATTTTACGTATTAATACGTCAATGCGCGTGCGCCTATAGTAAATTTAGTACTAAAAATTGGTATCGTTGCAAACGGAAAAAAATATTTTTAGTTCTAAATTTAGTACTAAATTAATAACTAATTTAGTGCTAAATTTAGTACTTAATTTAGTATCGTGACATACAGCCTTAACACAAAATGTATAAATTTGTTGATGATGAATAGTAATCGATGTAATCCGATTCCTTAATTCGATTCGTTTAAAGAAAGGACAAAGTACTCGTGGGCTTCGAGCATTATGCTCTAAGCTCATGGGGTATGAGGAAAACATTGTATTCTAATAATTTTACCTCAATCATATTATGTCATAAAACCATTTCTGGAGAAAAAATACGAAACAAAGATTTTAGTATGGACCATCGATTTTTTTTTTTATTTTCAAAATCGTTGATAAATTATCGATTTTTCTGTCATTTGTTTTAATACTTTTAATTGAACATAACCTCTTATTCTGTTTATTTTATTTGCCAACCGTGCAGAGATAGCAGAAATAAGGATAATAAAAATCGTTTTGCTGATATCCAACTGATAGGAATCGTTCAATTCAACTCTTCACATATGTATCTTTCATATATTCACAATGGAGATTAAAACTTTACTGTTTTTAGGGTCAGCTTTTGCAACTTCTACACTTCTTTTTGTAAGTTTTTATCAATTAAATAAGTTAAAAGAGGATTTTCATTATTATAATTTACTTTCAGATATGTATTCTTCTAATAGCCACAGCTAGAACATTTCCTTTAGTAATTAGAAGTAAAAAAGAAAAATATTTTGTTGATCCAGTGACTGGGAAACTAATACAATTTCCTTCTATAAATGAAAAATCTTCAATTCACTTAAGCGTTATAGTTCCCGCTTATAATGAAGAAACGAGACGTAATATTTGATTTTTATATTTATGCTAATTAAAGATTGAGATAAAAGTTTAATTATTCGTTATTGGGTTATATTATTATAGAAATGTTTTTTGTAGTTCTTCCAATGCTAGATGAATGTACAGAATTTTTGGAAAGCAGGTGTAAAAGTTCTGATTATAAATATGAAATCATAATAGTTAGTGATGGTAGTAAAGATAAGACTGTAGATGTAGCACAAAAATATGCCAAAAAATTAGGGTCAGATAAGCTAAGGGTATTAGACCTTGAAACTAATAGGGGGAAAGGTGGTGCTGTAAGATTAGTAAGTAAACATCTTATATTTTAAATCCATATACCAGTAAATAATTTTATTTTTTAGGGAATGCTGAGTGCAAGAGGGTCAGTACTTTTATTTGCCGATGCAGATGGAGCTACCAAATTTGCAGATTTAATCAAAGTTGAAGATGGTTTATCTAATTTGGTAAAATGTAAGTATTTTACAAATTGTTCTTCTAATATATTTGGCATTTTTGTTAGTTTTTATATGATGATAAAATAGTTATTATTTTCAGATGATTATCAAAAACAACCATCCAAAGTAGAAGATAAACTGGCAATTTCTATTGGTTCTAGAGCACATTTGGAGGAAGATGCTTTGGCTTCTAGAAGTATATTTAGAAACATTTTAATGCATGGTTTCCATTTTCTTGTTTGGTTGTTTGCAGTAAGAGGTTTAAAAGACACACAGTGTGGTTTCAAATTACTAACCAGAGAAGCAGCTAGAATTTGCTTTGACAGTATGCATGTTGAAAGATGGTAAATTCACTTAATTTTTACCAATTTGCAATATCAATTTATCACGTGAATTTTCTAGGGCATTTGATGTGGAATTGCTGTATATTGCACAAACTTTAAAAATTCCAATTGCCGAGGTCGCTGTAAACTGGACAGAGATTGACGGTTCAAAAATTACTCCAGTATGGAGTTGGGTTCAAATGGGTGTAGATTTGGGTCTCATTTGGTTAAGGTACACTATTGGAGCATGGAAAATAAAACCAGTGAAAAAAGACTAGAAAACAATTTTGTATTATTTATATACTAATTTCATTTACACAATAAATTTTATGTTAATATTTTTTGTTTTTAATGTACATTCTATAGCAGAGTTGCGGCGATAATTCTGCCCGTGAATGTCACGAGCCAGAATGCTGAATCTATACTGGCATTGTTCATAGCTATGAATTTCCGTCCTTTTTATAAAGTTCGCGAAATTGACTGTAGTTGTCAAATAACAGCGGTGTCAATTTTCTATGTAAGTCAATGTAAAATGAAGTGATTTTTTAAAAAATTTACGAAAAGAATCAAAATAATGAGTAAAAAAGTACCTGAGTACAAGTAACATGAGTGACAAAAAACATCAAAGCAAGATTTACTTCATTCCAGATTGTAAAACAGGATTCCAATCAAATGTAAAACTAAAGAGAAATCAATTCAATGTATTTTTAAAGCTTCCAATGTAAGTAAAATATTGTATTTATGTCTAAATATAATACTTATTGTAAACTAGTCACAATATGTATCTTATGGAGTGTAGTTTATTTTATTACAACTTACTATAATATAAAATTTTACAGTCATAGATCCTGACTTACAAACAACAATAATTATACATTAAATTTAACTTACTAGAAAAGAAAATTTATTTTTTACAGAGTTTTAATGTTAGATAAAAGAGTTGCTACTGTTATTTTTTTGTTGAACCCCAATTGTGTCATTGTAAATGTTTTTTATAGGATACTAAACTAAACCGATAAGATCCATTATTGATTTTATCGGTTATTTTAATTTTTCTCCGTTTTTTGCAGTTTGACCCTCAATTTTGACTTCAGATTCGTGTTCAGCGGTAAAAAATACGTCGGAAAATCTTTGTCGAACACCCAGCACAGACAACTTTTTTTTTGTGGACCTGTCAAAAAACGGAGAAAAATTAAAAAAACCGATAAGATCTATTTGATTTTATCGGTTGTTTTAATTTTTCTCCGTTTTTTGCAGTTTGACCCTCAATTTTGACTTCAGATTCGTGTTCAGCGGTAAAAAATACGTCGGAAAATCTTTGTCGAACACCCAGCACAGACCACTTTTTTTGTGTGGACCTGTGTAATTTATCAATTAAAACATGCAAGACTTATTTAGAAATAAATACAACGGTATGTTCTTTATTTAGCTATTAACAAGTTTATTTTTATTATTTTGACAAAATTATATGCGTGCGTTTTTTGGGATCGTATTTTGAGTATGCCGATTCGTCTCCATATTCATAGCATATATACAAGTAGGTTGGCAGAAGAAAAATAGAAACAGATTTTTATTAAATAAAAAACTATATTATACTAATTAAAAATAAATAATATTCAAAAAACTAATAAATAAATTAGAAGAAAAATAAATGTAAATATTTAATAAAATGTCAAATAACTAAAACAAAATAAGCAAATCTTGAAAAAACAAATAAACGAATCGATGTGAATCAAATTTTAACAATACAATAGCGCCGTTTTGTTTCAAGACACAAAAATTATTTGGGGGGTGGGTTGGCTCAGTGGTTAGAGTCATGACTTTGAGATCGGAAGGTTTCAGGATCGAATCCCACCAGTGTCAGGGAATTTTATTTAATTTAAAAAAAAAATTAAATATTAATTCTAATGCATAGGCAGGATTCTCCACTCGACCATTCACTGTTAAATAAATAATGTTTCTTATCATTGGCCTTTTCGTTTTTTTGCTGGCAATGAAATAATTTGCTTCTAAACGTCTCTAAAACAAAAAAATCCCCTTGCAAGCAATCAAAAGGAGCAAAACGAGATGACAAAAATTCCTGGATTTGAGTTAGGTTCATTAAAAGGCGTTTTCGAAATGTATATAAACGTTATACAGGGTGAGTCGGGAGGAGCGCACCAAACTCTAGGAGTATATATTATACACGTGAAAATAATGTAAAAAAACTCATATGTTCTTATCCGATTTTCATTTGTTTTCAAGTTATGGCGTAATTAAAAATGTTCATCTAGCTTTCCACTTCTGAATTTTAACATTATCAAAGTATGCCATATGTTCAAGGCTCAAAGGCATTTGATAATTCTGACGTTTTGATGAACTCTCACCCAGACAGCACACCAAATCCTTTGGATATCTACTGAACATCCCAATATCCACTGAATGTCCAGTCCATGGTGGATATCTATTTTATATCCATAAAATGTAATTTATAGACATGCAAATGTCCATAAATAATAGTAATTATATAGCAAATTATTAAAAAATTACGCCATTGTGCTCGCCATTGTGGCTAATAGTACCGTTCAGATATTTAAAATTATTTTTTTTAAGGTGTATTCAATATCCCATGGACATCCACATATATCAAAGTCTTAGCGCGGACGCAAACCATCGTGGATAACTACTAGATGTAATTTTTGATTTCGCTTCCTAAGTATAGATGGCGATACCACTTTCGTATCTACTCATGCTCAACCCGCCATAATTGAGTTGATCGAACATTTTTTCGCATTAAGACTCTATTAGAGACTGGAGTCGAGAATTTCCATTTATTGCTGAAGAGTCCTAGTAAGGATGACTTTTTCCTTAGTGGGCAAACTCAAAGACAGATTGTTGGAAATATTTTTTGAGGTGTTCAAGATTCTAAAATACGCTGGGATCACCAGCATCGAGTATTAAACCTGATTAAACCTCGGAAGCCCCCTCGTAAATAATATTAGGTAAATGTATTATTGGTTGCCTAACTTTAGTATTTGTTGACTTTTGTCATACTCCTTCCTCCATGGTCATACTTTTGTGAAATCTTGTAAACGTCAAAATATGTTAAATTTGGAGGTTAGTTTTTAGATATTAATTTCTAAATGTTATTATTGTAATGTCAACTCATTAACCTGCTGTGTATATTTTGTAGCATTTATAAAAATGTTTGCCCTCTATAGGAGACCTATAGTTGCCCTTAGTGGTATACGCAACAAAACTGATCGGGCTGTTCTCGAAGAAATGATCAGGGTTGATCATGCAGGTGAGCTTGGAGCTGATCGAATTTACGCTGGCCAAATGGCCGTTTTAGGAACAACTTCAAAAGGTCCACTGATCAGGCATATGTGGGATCAAGAAAAACATCATAGAGCTACTTTTGAAGAACTTATTCGTAAGCATAGGGTGAGACCAACTGTTATGACTCCTATTTGGAATGTTGCTGGCTTTTTGTTAGGTATGTAAAACAAAGGTAATTGATGAATTAACAGTAACCATTAAACACTATGCGTTTCACTGCAATTTTTAATTGTAATGTAATCATAATAGTTAATTACATTTTTAGGAGCTGGAACAGCTATGCTTGGGGATAAAGCAGCCATGGCATGCACAGTCGCAGTTGAGACAGTCATAGTGGACCATTATAATGATCAGCTTAGAACATTGCTAGAAAATCCTGAATGTAACAAAGAGCTTATGGAAACGATTACAAAATTCAGAGATGAGGAGCAGGAACACCATGATACAGGAATTGACCATGGAGCTGAACAAACTCCTTTTTATAGTGCGCTGTCTAATTTAATAAAAACCGGATGCAAAGTTGCCATATCAATTTCCAAAGTTATTTAAAATAGTTTTTGTTTGAATATTTTACTTTATTATGTACTCGAAAATTATGTGTTATATAATTTATTAATAAACGTTTTTGTAAAATAAAATATATTCTATATTTATTATGGACACCACCTGATGATAAATCACATTTTATTGGACTGGTTTTAAAGCCAGGATCCCCAAATAGTGGCACAAAAAACTTCAATATACCCTGCAGTCTCACCAAATTTGAGTGCTCTAGGGATTCTGGAGACAGACTAAGGTAATATCAGGAAGTCTGAAGGGTGAACAATTATTATTTTATAGAATAATTTGAAAAATTATTATTCCAATTAATTTACATGGGACACAGAACAACTGAAGATTCTCTGACTAAACATAAGATGATTAAATGAAACATGTTTAGACAAAATATTTCTAGTTTCTGAAATACAGGGTTAAAGTTGAAAATTCAAAAATTAATAATGGCTATATTTTTTTTCTTTCTCAGTAAAATTTTACTAAATTCGGTAAACATTTTTGGTATCATGATACACCTATCAACAAAACAATCAGTTAAATAAATTTTGCCAGTGGTGCACGACATGGATAAGTAACACTTTTATCCCCTCTAAATCTTACGTCACTGTCCAAAAACTTATTTGTATTATACTTTTACATTTTTTGATGTTTTTTAAATAAATCATGTACTCTTGTTGGGAACTCAAAAATTGATTGGTTTTCGAGATATTCACACTCAAATGTGGATATTCCTCATTTTGATTAATTTTGTATTTTTTTTTATTTTTTATAAAATAATACTGAGCAAACGTAAATCATAAAAAATCAGTTAAATAAACTTTGCCTAGTCATCCCTTCTAAATTTTACACCACTCTCCAAAAACTTATTTGGACTATAATTTTAAATTGTTTGAGGTTTTTTAAATAAATTATGTACTCTTGTTGGGAATTTATAAAAAAATCCTGAATTAAAAAATAAATTAAAATAAAGAATATCCATTTGTAAGTGTATGAATATCTCGGAATCAAATAACTTTATAGTTCCCAACAAGAGTACATGATTTATTTAAAAAATATCAAAAAAATTTAAATTATAGTCCAAATAAGTTTTTGGACAATATATGGAGTAAAATTAAGAGGGGATTATGAAGGTGTTACTACTTATCCATACCGTACGCCACTGTCAAAGTTTATTTAACTGATAGCTATATATTACATTATCAGAGACAAAGGTTGTCTCTGCTTATATACTGAGAAATAAAAAAATTGAAGCCATTAATAATTTTTGAATTTTCAACTTTAACATCCTTTAATCAGAGTAATGTAAGTATTGAAAATAGCTCAGATCCATTTTCTGGACAAGAGTCAATGATATATAAATAATTATAATAATAGGCCCTATTAACGAGCAGATTATTCGTAATAAATACATATCTACCTCCTATTTTTAACCCACCCCGTATTTATTTCATTTCTTAGTATTCAGTGCTGCCTGACTATCAGGAAATCGTTCGTTCACTTTCGGCGTTTGTGCATTTAGTCACCTGTTCAAGAACCGGTTGCTGGTTGTAAAATACCAATTCTACCAACCTTCCAAAGATAACCTCGAGCGTCGTCGGTTTGATTCTTTGTGGTGGTTCTTGTTTGAAGTAAAAATTTATATTCAACCAATCGAATCTCACCATCAATAACTTGTTGCTGACTCAGAAATGGATATTAAACTAGAGAACAGGAGCGTCACATTGTAGGGGTCTATCAATGAGAAAAATTTGGCACTTTTTAATTCTTTATTTTCGAGATGATCTTTTCACATTTGGTGTTTTTTATAAGTGTTATTCAGTATTCATGTTATAAAAATAAAATTTGACAAATCCTTGGCCGAATATGGCCTTGTCTATGATGTTATTAATTATTAAAAATCATTTTTAGAGTTTCATTTATCTCATATATAAGATGACCACATTTGAGACTTTGAGAGGTTAAATTCTCTTCTTTGTTTTAAATTCATTATAATTTTAGCCATTAGGTAAGTAGAATATAAAAGAAATGCGTATAGCATCATATTAATGTTTTTTTTTGCAAAAAAATTAAGTACATGTAATGAAAAACCAATCTCGACAGTAGTTAATTTTTCTAAAATCATAATACAATTTAATTACTTTTTTAAAAAGGAACTATATACGTGTGTACATAAAAAGTATATGGAATAAATTTATTATAAGCTAAACAAACAATTTTGACGAACAATCTTGAAAAGGTCGATTTTTGATTTAAATTTAATGTATTTTTACATAACAATGAAATATATAGGGTAAACCATTTGTGAGTAACGATATGTCATCGACAATTTTTTTTAAATACACTCCTTGTATATTTTATTTTTTAGATGGTAAATTTCAAGACTATTCTAAAAATATATCATACTTAATAGTTTTGAAGATACACAATAATTTTAAAATCTGTATATTTCAAGACCTCTAATTATATTAAAATAAAATAATACAACAGTAACAATAAATTTGCACACAATATAAAGTAAGTGTTCGAATTGTCTTTCTGCATATGCTTGAGAGTGTCCTAAGTGAGTATTAAAAGAGTAGCCTACTGAATTATCACGAATTTTTACATCTGATAAGTTTTTACCCAAAGGTATGCCGGTATTAATTTACCGAACACAAATATAGTATATTTTTGGAATCGTCTTGCATTTTACAATCTAAAAAAAATTAAATATACAGGGAAAAATTGTCGATGACATTGTTTTAAATTTAAATCAAAATTCGACCTGTCTCAGAATTTTTCTTCAAAATGTAAACTATTTATTTACAATTAAGTGCATACGATAAAAAAATTGAATAATTACTTTAGTGATAAAAAGTCAATAAAAATGACAAAAACTGACAAATAACTGCTTAAAATTTTTAATTAATCTCGTACAAGTAATGGTAATGCAAAGAAGACATTGCATATGTGTTGGAAATATGTTGGCACTTAAGCGCAATAATCCAGAAAAATTAAATAATTATATAAAAAAATGGAAAAGGCACCTTAATAATAAACACGAGTTTTTTAAAAGTTTATTTTGTTTCAGAATATAAAAAAGTTTTTGTACACATTAAACAAAAGAAAAAGGTAATGAAATTATTACACTTCAAACGTAATGTGCAGCGGAGCACTACGAAAACTCGTTTTTAATATTTGAATCAATAACTTTTTTTTACAACAAATTTATCGGATTTTGTTGCACAAGTATACAACAAAATTCCGCAGGGTGTGTGTAAGCATAGTTTAAAGAAGTGAAAAAATTGTAGATTAAAAATCCAATTTTGATAGAGAACATATATATGTGTTACCCTTAAATAATTATGAACAAAACAGATTATTCTCATTTACAATTATATATGTATAGTACTTAATTAAACAAATCAAACATAATTTTCAGTTACTAAGTGTAATATAATGGTAAATTTTTTACCAAAAATTAATTACCCAGCTCAGTCATCGGAACTATCAGATTTAAATGCTACGACAACATAAATTAGCACTTATTGGCCAATATTTAAATATATTTACTAGTATCTTAATAGGCGATTTTAAATCATTTACTAGAAAAGTGACCAAAAGTCAAGTGTGGTCAAGGTTCTTACGTCAATATAATGACGTTCCATTAATCTGATTTAAAAATGTTTGGTTTATAACTTGACAATGCGCATAACATTGTCAGATATCGCCAATTTTTTTTTTTTTTTTTTTTCGATTTATGGCCTAGTTGTATAAACCTAATATACCAGTCTAAGTTTGTGTTTAAATTCTCAATCATGTTTTCTGGTGCCTCTTCAGGAACAGCACTGTTAATTAGAACCCAACAGTGAATAGTCGAGTGGGGAATCCTACCAAGGCATCAGAATTAATTTTAAATAATTGAATTAAATTAAATAAAATCCCGGCCAACGGTGGGATTCAAACCTGGGACTCTTATTGGACCCGCAGGCAGAGACTCTACCACTGAGCAGCCCACCCTCCTTAATTTTTGTTTGTGTATTATGAATTGTAGTTTGGATTTGGTTTTGAATTTGGAAGGATAAAAAATAAATGTTTGTTTTGTGTACTGATCATGGATGAAGAGAAAATTGGTGTTGTAATTGTTTTGACATCTGAAATTTTATCAAACCTTTTGCCATGTTCATCAATAAATCTTGACTATCTTGAAAATAAATTGGTTTTTCATTTACAAAAACCTTAAATGCTTTCATATCTAGGTAGGTACTCAGCTAGGGTTGCCAGGGGGGCTATTTTCAAACTCGAGAGAATTCATTTCCATCAAGAGAAATGTCATACGTCAACGTAAAACCGTATTTTTAGGGCTCTTAGGGCCAGTGTAAACTCACTGACTGTTTCTCTCGGTTTATTTAGAGATAATTAAAATTCTCCTAAGAATTTTAATCCTCGATGTCTTTAAATACAGCGTTTCCACATTGACGTATGCCATTTCTGATGAGAATCTTGAGAGAAATGAGTGCTCACATACTTTGAAAATAGGTCCCCAGACGGCAAGCTTTGGGCGCAATTGTGTCACTTTTTAACTTACTGGCACGCGTATTACGCCAAAGTACGAAAATACATTTCAACTTTTGACCTTTTTTGAGAAGCTCCTCAGAAAAAGGACCTGATGGTTTATAAAAATATAAGCGGAGGACCCTTTTTTTTAGATCTCCACAAAGAAAGGATCTTATTTTACAAAAATACCTTTTTTTTTAACCCGATTCCTGTCGTCATCGTTGTTTCACTTTTCCCTTTCGTAAATCCCTTTCATAAGTCATTCATATTCAAGACATAGTATCTGATTTAAAATCGCCTTTTGTCTTTATATTCTAAAATAATTTAATTTTTGTTAAAACTACGTCTATTCCAAATGTATTCTCCGCCTATGGGAATGAATCATCATCGCCGCGCCATTTCTATTAGTTTTTTTTAGTAAATTTAATTCGTTAGGTTGGCTCTAAGCTCGAAGGCAAAATTGACAGAAGACAGTTCAAGTTCGATGTTCGTGTGTCTTCTCTTCTAATGGTTTTTCGCTAGGTTATTTTACTTGTCAACACGTGTTGTGAAAACATTTAGCAACAAATTTGTGGTTTTTCAGTGATATATAGTGAAAATGTCGGTTTGGCAGCGTGTGGTGTAAGTTTAACTTAAAAACTAATAATTTTAATACTAATAAACGCATATTTTAGCAAACCCACCACACGAAAAGGAAAGAAGGTATTATTAAAGAAAGAGCCGCAAGTTATAGAAGGTCCCAAGAGAGCTCTATTCTTTCAAGGAAGAAAATGTTCACAAAAAATTCGAGGTTTATTGGAAGACTTATATGATTTCAAAAAGCCTGATGCTATAAAATTACATAGAAAAAATGACGTTACAATATTTGAAGATGTAAAGCCAGTAGAGAATATGTGTAGAAAACATGAATCGCCACTTTTTATGTTAGGATCCCATAGTAAGAAGCGGCCTGATAATGTAGTCATAGGCAGAATGTTCAATTATAATTTACTAGATATGATAGAATTATATGTAGACTCTTATGAAGGTCTTAAAGAATTCGCAGAATCTATTACACTAGGTACTAAACCCTGTCTACTGTTCAATGGTGCCCTGTGGGATCAAACTGATGAACTAAAACAACTAAAATCCTTATTTATTGATTTTTTTCAAAGAGAAACTGTTGATAATATTAGAATACAAGGGATTGAACACAGCATTAGTTTTAATGCTACGCCAGATGGAAAAATCCTTCTCAGATCATATAAAATTCTTCTAAAAAAGTCTGGTGTGAAAACTCCGCGGGTGGAACTGGAAGAGATTGGTAAGTTTACATTCTCAGTTGAAAAGTTCTTGAACTTATACACAGATATTTTTATGTATTAAGAAAAGTAAGAGTTTTTAATTTCAAGCAATTTTTCTTACTTTTTGAGCATCCTGATAAAAAGGAATATTTCAATTTTGGTACATGCATTATGGTTTAAAAACAATGGAGAATTTTTTTTTTTTTTTTGTTTGAAAAAGTTGAAATAAAAATGTTTTTCTTTTGTATTCTTTTTTATTTTTTGGAAACATTTTTAGGTCCCCGAGTAGATTTCACATTAAGACGATCTAAATTAGCTGATGAAGACTTAATGAAGGAAGCCTGTCGCAAACCTAAAGAACTCAAGATTGGAAAAACGAAGAACATTAGTACCAATGAATTGGGTACAACTCATGGTCGCATACATATTGGTAAACAGGAAATCAAGAAAATACAGACAAGGAAAATGAAAGGGTTGAAAAAGACTGCTGCAGAAAGGAAAGCAGAGAAAGTCAGGCTTAATAGGGCTGTCAAACCCACCACAGTAAATGGCCATCGATAGGTTTAATGTGGGGGGAACTATTTTTTCCTTATTGGGGTGAGATAGTGTCATTTCATTTTTTATTTTTTTTTTTTAATTGATTTCATATTTGCAGGACCTTATTTATTAATTTTCTTTTTTATTGATAAATACTATAAAAAAAACTATTAGGCAGTTCATTAAAAATTGTAAGTGAAATGACAATGTCACACTTTCATGTGCAAATACTTTTTTTAATAATTAAAACAAAATATTTTTGTTATCGCTAGAATAAGTGTAAGTCTGTATATATGTTACTTACATACTAATTAATATACAGTTATATAAAATTTTAAAACAACATCAAAAAAAGAACATGGTTTTTATTACTGTTTCTCATCAATATTTTACTTGTTCTTGCAATTTTTGGGTCTTGGATTCAAAAAACTCTTAATCATTTCAAATTTCCACATTTTGCATCTTTGGAAATTGTTCTTGTACAGGAATAATTAAACTTAAGTTTAAAAAAATGTTTAATAAGTGTTTATATGTACATATATGTGTATATAGGAAAACAAAAATAGAAATAAATACATAATTATTGTAATATACAAATAAAATTTAGGTTCAACAGATGTGTAAACAGTCTTAAATGTTTATGAAAAATATTCTATTTCACGTTTCTTCTTTTGGAAAATCTTTATTAATTGCAATTCAGATCGTTCTTTTAAGGCAATTTTAACTTCCTCTGTGGTAACTTCACTTAAACCTTCCCTAAAAAAAAAAATATATAATTAATAAACTTACACTTAAACAATACCCAAGGATAGGTGTATTGCAATGAAATAACTTCATTCAATTTAAGTAATTTGACCATTTTAGGATTGAACATGTTCACATGGTAAAGTGTGTTAAACACTATAGAAAATAAAACAAATCCCCTTTATGTTGAGAAAGATGGGAATAGGCAACAAATACAGAATTACAAAATTCATTTACAATTACTTGTATGGTATTTAACAAATAATTTTTTTAATAATCTCATGAGATTTAATTTACGAATTTTCTTTATTCATAACTTATGATATAAGTTTAATAAATTTATGTTTAAAAATTATTTATGCTGTACTGGAAGAGACGTTCTTTGATAATGAATATTTTAAACACTTTAGTAAGAATAGGACCGATGTGTTTCATGATGGTCAACTTTGAGATTTATTACACCCTTTGTCTGTTTGATTTCAAACGATCTTATAAGTATATCTGGAAGAGGCAGTGGCGTAACCAGCCATTTTTCATGGGAGGGGTTTTTGAAAACTATGGGGTGGGTTTCATCAAGAAAGTGAATAAAAACAGTCAATAGTGATCAGTGCCAATATTATAGCGGAAATGGTGGCGCCATGAGAAGAGGTATATGAATTCTTCAACAAATAAGATTTCAAATTCGTGCCAGGTAATAAGTTTTTGCTTTTAAAATAAATGAATGTTATAAGGATAAACTAAAATCAGTGGTGGGATATTTTATGAACACCTATGCGTAGAATATGTTTTATTTGTAGATGTGATTTAATTATGTTTGATAATTTGGTGTAGTCTTAGATGAGATAAATTTTATTTTAGGAGTTATAAAATAGTGAGACAATCGGTTTTAAAGTTCTGAAAACTTGCCAGTTAGAGAATCTTATCATTGAAAACTTAATACATTATAGGCGACCTGTGGAAGGATCTGCATGCCAATGCATGCTTTTCCCAGACGATGTTATTTAGTAGTTTTTTGAGGAATTGAATTTTTTTTCTAAATGAGGTTGGATTCCTGAAACATGGGTTAATGCTGGACATACTGTAACAAAAATTTGGCAAGATACATCCATCAACACTTAAAAAACAAGCGTCTCTTGTGGATTAAAATATCCTACAGGAAAAGAAAATCGTTTAATAATAACCCACCATTGGATTTTTACCAGACAATAATAAAAGGCCTTTATTTGTACAAAATTAAAGTGTACATTTCATTTTGGCGAGATTTAGCCGAAGCTATTCTTACATCTAACCGCAATACAGGACTTATTTTGATAAAAATAGAAAATAAAATATGTATATTGAATTTACAAAAATAAAAACAAAAAAGAAAGCAGAAATAAAATTACAAAACAAAAAAGAAAATATAAATATAACATTATTTTATGATTGAGATAAATCAGCAGCTGTCTTTATAATTTTTTTTTTTTTTTTTAATAAAAGAAGAGAAAAAAATTCCTTAATAGCAAAACTAAGGTTGTTGTACAGAGCAACCGCATTATAAGAAGAGCTGCGTGTGTAAGTAGCTGTTGAGTGACGAGGCATAGGTTATTTCTTATATTTACGTTATGCATTGATGTTCGATAAAGTAATTTATTCGTAAGATATGGTGGCTGTGAAGTGTTGATTATTTTAAATAGCAGTAAAAGAAAGAGATACTTAAATAGGTTTCCAACATTCAACCATTTACTTTCGAATCATATACCAGACCATGTGGATTTTTAATTAAATTGCATGGTTCGTTATAGGATTTGATTTGTGCCGTATTAATAGAAATTCAATTTCTGTTGATATGACCTGCAAATTATAAAAATCGATGATGGTGGGTGAGGTTTTCCTCACCTGTAAGTCAAATGGCACCATCAATCATCTTTAAGTCACCCCGGAGCGCCACGGAAAATAATAATAGCCGTCCCTTCCCCTACACAAGTAAGGGGGTGAATTAGGGAGAAAATTATTAATATTTTAGATAAAACTAAGCTTTGACGTAAATTAGATTTAATGGATTTGTCACGAAGAATGTGTTTGTTGGAATAAAGCAATCGAAGCGCACCATAGCATTGCTGTAAGATATAGTTTATCAAATCTAGATTCATCAAAGTAAAGTCCCAAGTTTTTTGCTTCACATTCATGTGGAATTATTTCAGATGGTTTATTAATGTTCGAGTCAAAGGAAACAAAAGACTACCATGAGGAAATGGATTGAAAATCGGAAAATGGCTGTAGCAATGGAAAACTTAATAGACCCTATAATAATAGACCTCAGAAAAGACAATGATAATGATACCAGTAGTTATAGTGACGACAATGACTTTTAAAGATAGTTCTTGAACCAAGAGATGAAAAAAAGTTTAATTATTAACAACATATAATCCACCTCGGTATTTATTGATTAAATTTAATTCTTTTATTGTTAAAGTGCAAGAATTTTGTCAAATTTTTTTGTAAATAATATAACTTTTGTCATTCAAAATATAATCTACGAAGTGGGTATACCTTTTTATATGCCATGGCCTTATTTATATTATAGAAACTTATTTTGCAAAGTACGCAATGGAATGTGTGACGTTATATCCCCACTCTTACTGCAATCCTCTTTTATTAAAAACATTTGAGGATAGGGGTATAATATAATGGTAAATTAGTTCTCAAGGACGGAACAACAACTCTTAATATAACTTGACAAAAGTAAAAATTCAACCAATACCTGTAATCTTCTTTACAAACTAAGTGATGATTAGCTCTCCTGATCAAACCTCCTGCTAAGCACTTGACGGCTTCCAGAATCATTCTTTCTGCACCGTTCATTATCACACCATCCGATATTTCCTCAGATCTCAGGACCACTCCGCAATTTAACGATGCTTCTTTAATAAAAGAACAGTTGTTTTTTAGACGAACGTCCGATATATCTATGCAGTTTGATTTTATCGATTGCACGGATTCATCTAAAAATTATAAAATAATTTAATATTTAACTACATAATACAACTAAGAATCTGTGGTGAGTGGTCGATTTTAACACTTACTTTCATCTGCTTCAACATCTACATCTACTTCAGCATCAATGGGTTCAATTTTGATGGAATCTATTATGGAATGCTGGAAACATTCGTCTATGAGCGTTCGATCTTCAGACGGGTTTTTGAAAAAACGGCCCGACAAAGTGCTCGCACATGCATCGTATTTATGCGATCTCGCGTACATAAAACAAGCTCGCGTGCTCCATTTTTTGTTCAATGTAGGAAAACTGGCATCTAGAATTTTTTTTATTTCTCGGGCACGGTTCCACTAGAAAAAATATGTTAAATGTCAAACAGAAATGCGCAAATGGTGAAAAGAAGTCTCACTGTATATGTAAAAAATAATCACCTCTGAATTTAATTGTTTCCCTAATGGCCATTTACCAAACTCCTCTTGTGAAGATGCAATAAACGGATATAACAATTTAAATCTCGGATTTTCTACTTTCTTGTTCCACAATTTGAATCTGTTCAACAAAAATGGTAGCGCTTCTCCGACATTTTTGAATTTATTTTTCGGTAACGTTACAATTGCATTTGATAATAAGAAATCGCTTGACTCTACACCATTGATGAAATAAAGTCTAGAATTTTCCAAAGGTTTTTGAAGAACTGTCATATTTTTAGGAACCTAAAATATGTAATTCACTTTTAACGTTTAAATTATGGGGGACTGAAACTATTTGCTTATACTTTAGTGCCGACAATTTGCACACTGACGTCATTCCAATCACGGCCTTCTTAATCTCCTCACGACAGTTATGAATGACTCAATGCAAAGACAGGAACTGCCAATGGACTGGAAACAGGCTATAGTCACTCCAATATACAAGAAAGGTAACAAAAAGAATCCCATAAACTACCGACCAGTCAGTCTTACAAACTGTATCGGTAAAGCAATGGAAAAGATTATTACAAAAGAAGTAACTGAGTTCATGATGGAACACAGAGTTTTACTAAGCAATCAGCATGGTTTTATGCCCAAAAGATCTGCTGTTACAAATCTTCTAAATGCAGTTAACCAGTGGACAGCTTGGAATGACAACCAGCCAACTGATGTGATATATCTTATGAGAAAGCTTTTGATGAAGTTCCACATAGAAGGCTGCTTAGCAAACTGGAACATTTTGGAATAAGAGGCAATCTATTATTGTGGATCAAGAGTTTCTTATTCAACCGGCAGTTCTGCGTAAGAATAAATGGATAGCTGTCAAAAAACCATCCAGTTCAAAGTGAAGTACCACAAGGCTCGGTCTTGGGACTCCTGTTATTTATTTTATACACCAGCGATTTATGCAAAATCATCGAGTCCGAAGCTAACTTTTACGCAGACGATGGAACGATCTACTGTAAGCCACTGGAAAGTTCTCACCAAATGAACAAAAGTTGAATAAAATAGGAATCTGATCCCAACAATGGCTACTACCTTTCAACATAAACAAGTGTACACGTACAGTATTGCACATAGGTCCAAATAATCCCCACAAACATTACTCCTTAGATACAAACGCAATTACTCCAGTCGAAACACAAAAATATCTTGGTGTAACCATGTCTGAAGACTTAAAATGGGAACCCCACATTGCTAATATAGTGAAGAAAGTCAACAGTCTCATTTACCTTATCAAAAGAGCGTTTAAAGACTATTCTGATCCTCAAACTATATACAACTTACATAAGACCAAAGATAGAATTTGCACAGACTGTCTAGGATCCATACTTTGTGAAAGACATTGAACTGCTGAAAAGAGTACAAAGGAGAGTCACCAAAATACCACCAACCCTAAAAAACAATGAGTATTGTGATCGGCTAGCCAAACTACAACTTACAAGTTGAAAGGATAGAAGAACTAGAGGAGACTTAATAGAAACTTACAAGTGGACCAGCGGATATTACACCTGTGATATCTTCCAGGCCAGCACATCAAGAATCTTGAGAGGTCACTCGAAGAAATTAGACAAAGGAAAGTGTAATAAACTGCAAAGAAAAAATTTCGTAACAAACAGAATTATATATCTGTGGAATGGTTTCCAGCAACATACAGCTTCAGCCCAGAACATAAACCAGAGTGGATATAGAACTCGAAGAAAGAAAAAATAGTTTTATTCATTACAGTTTATAGTGTATTGGATTTTAACTGTCATGTAGTGATTTAGAATAATTTTTGTCACTATGTCGCTTGCCTGCTCTAAATAATAATAATAATAATAATTTTAGTGATTTTATTTTTTAAAAATTTGTTTCATCCTATTTTGTGATAAATTATAAAGATAGTCATTTCATTTGCCGAAAGTCTTGTGTTTGACAACCACGTGAGATCTGATTGTGGATATTTATGGTACATAGTCATAATAATAGAGTTTATTGTCCCTATCATCCTTATGAAACAAAAAGACAAAGTATAATATAACACAAACTAAAAAGTGCAACACAGGGAAATATATTCCTGTCCCAGTGGTTGTGCTTCGGCAGAGGTTGGAATAGGTAAAGCCAATTTTTTTATTATTTCTCTCTCATTTTTATTTAAAAAGGATGAGAACATACCAAATTGTAGCAGCAACAGTTGTAACAAAAAAAAGTGAACATATACGATTATAAAAAACGTCTATTCTCTTATTCCCGCATGATTTTCCAACCTTAAAATTTCAGATGCAGTAGAAAGGTGTTCTGAATTTATAAAAGTTTTAGTAACTACACTTTGTACAGTTTTAAGGCTTTCAGTTTCTTTGTTAACATTCAATTTTTTTTTTCAAAACGAAATTCCTACTTTAAAAAAATCTGGGCTAAATTATAAAATGATAATAATTTGGTCAAACATATCACGAAATGTTTTAATCTGGAGTATAGCCAAAATTAAATTTAAGAAATGTGGAGGAAAACGTTATAGGTCCCTTATCAAAAGACGAAATTATCGTATGGCGTAAAAATTGTTAAAATAGGCTTTTAAATAAAAAAAAAAAAATATTGAATCTTAAAAATAAAATATGATGACATCAGTATGCGAACTATCGAGAATTAGGTAGATTTCGTTTGCTTTAAGAAAAGGCCAGGCACGCCATCAATCTTTTGATGAATACGCCCAATCACAGAACATCATTGACATTTACAAAGTTTATACAGGGCGTTTCAAATAAAGTACCGTAAATTGGGGGATTTGTAGTTCTTAACTAATTATTAAAAAAAGCTAAATATAATTTCCTTGTAAACGTCCCAGTTTTTATTTTACAGGGTGATAAAGTGAATCATCTATAACTCCTAGGAATTTTGTTTTCATGGACAGTGGAATATAATCATTATTTATTTGTATTAAAAAATCTGTACTTATTCTTGATCTGGAATGGAACTGAATGAGTACTGTTTTGTTGGAGTTAACAATTGATGCATTTCTTTTACACCATGCAGTAAATTCTCTAGCAACAAGAGATAATTTGGAAATAAAGTCCTCAGGTGATTCTGCATTGACAGCAACATTGGTATCATCTGAATATATTGAAATGTGACCGGTTGAAATGAAGTTAGACAAGTCGTTTATGTAAAGAAGAAATATGAGTGGATCCAATACTGATCCCTGAGGAACATCGCGAACCATATCCTTTACTTCTGATAAGCAACCATTGATTCTAACAGACATTTTACGAGAATCTATATAGAAATTAATCCATTGCAAAAAGTTACCCCTAAAACCTAAAGCACTTAATTTTCCAATAATAATTGAGATATCAATAGTGTCAAAAGCTTTAGATAGATCAAAAAAGAGTGCACCCACTAACCTTTTTCTATCCAGCTGATTGTGGACATAGTTAAAAAAGGCAGTAGTAGCACTTTCTGTTAACCTATCAGGAAAAAACCCATGTTGTTGGTCTGTAATAATTTTAAATTTAAATAAAAATGGTAACTTTTTATATATACATTTTTCAAAAATTTTACAGAGAACATAGGTCTATAATTTTCAAGAGCTGTTGAATCACCTTTTTTGAAAATAGGTGATAATACCAGTTTTAAGTTCTTTGGGGAATATGCCATTTTTTACAGGCATATTGATTAGATATGCAATTGGTTCTGCTATATAATGACCAATAGATTTAATTATTTTAGTTGTAATGCAATCTACACCCATTGCATTAGTATTTTTTAAAGAACTAATGACTGCAGTTACTTCTTGCGAATTTGTTTCATCATAGAAGAATGTATTTTTTACATGCATGGTTGTGTAATTATGAAAATTTGTATTATCAAAATTATCTCTAACAGTGTTAATAGCTATGGTTGAAAAATAGCAAAACAATTAGCTACAGTTTTTTTGTCAGATATTAATATGTCGTCAACAATGATCTGTATTGGCTTTATAGATTTGCTTTTGCCGATTCTAGAGTGTACTGTATTCCATATAATTTTTTGTTTTTGTTGAGGATTTTTGTTTTATAACAATTTTTGATAATGATGCTTTTTAGTTACATTTATTAATTGAACATTTTTTTAGATTTGTAATTTCTTAACATTTCTGAGCTGTCACAAGTTTTAGTAAGCCAATATAAATGTTTAAGATCATTACCTGTACGTATGTTTTTGTTTACTCACAGTACTGTCTAAGTCAAACGGGCGAAAAATCTTCATTATTTAGTTTCGTATTAAGATTTGCTAAGTTCGTAAAAGAAAGATCGTCTCTAAAAGTTACTATTTCATTGTTAATTTTGCTTTGTGCACATGGAATGTCTCCAAGCATAACATCCATGCCAAAATGATCATCTAAATTAAAATCAACCACAGTTTCAGTTTACAGAGAGATAAAAACAACAATATAGAATAAAAAATACAATGTAGAATTATTAAATTTAACCTGTCAGATTAGAAAAAAAAAAAAGATTTAAAATTAACAAATCTTGGAACTTTTAATATTCAATACGAAATCTGTTGTTTGAGTAGGACTAAAAACTGAAAAATCTGGGAAATGGAATGTTCTACAGAGATCAACCATGAGTCCCTTTTTTTCTGACAAATAGCATGAAGAATAATTATGAAATATAGGGTGCTTAAAAATTTTGGATGAATATTGTTTTCATAACCCTTGATTCTACGCATATAATTATTATTAATTAAATCATAATAATCATAGTAAACAAATGCATGCCTATGAATTCGTTTTGCTGTTGGTAGAATAGTAATGATGGTGGAGATCCACCATTCCAACGGCAGTGGATGTTGCCTTTGGCATGTCCTTAAAGCAAATGAATTCTGTAGTTATCAATTTTATAGTTTTTTGTTTTGATGTATAGAATAAATGAAAAAAAAGTACCACATTGTGAACATTAACAATCTTCTCTTTTAGGTAATTAAGTCCTAATCCAAATATCAATTTATTATCAACATCACCATTGACTATCACAGAATGACTTTTTGTCATATTTTCACAACTACTCTCTGGAATCTCAGTACCGCTAAGAACGGAATAGGAATGTTCCAAAAGAAACTGATTCAGGAACAAATCTTCTTTGACTTCAATTTCATTGTCGACGAATTGTTCCTCTACAACATCACAATAATCATGCTCAAAGCTCATAGATGCCGTGTCGGAGCATCCATATGCCGAATCGGATCTGGTCGAAATCAAATCCACGTTGGTGGCGATTTGATCAGAGTCGCTGTAAGCTAAGTCGCTTTTGGAAACTGGTAAAATTATTTCTACAGGTTCTAATTTGATTTCTAATTTAATTTGCATATCACTATAATCATCCCTGGGTTCCGATTTAACTAGCACCGTATCATCAAGAGGGGTGTAATCTGATTCTAAATGATTACTTTGGTTCATTGTCGAATCGAAGTTATTAAAAATATTGTTGTATGATGTACTCGGACTGTTTTCGTATACTTTTGAGCCCCACCAAGACGTCGATGGGGAATCTTCTTGAGGTCTTGTAATTGTTTCCGGTTTTGCTACGTTGTCGTGCAGATACACATCTACTACGGTTTCGTTTCCTACAATGAACAATAACATTTCAAAAACTTAACAAACCCAAGCAGTATTTTTTTAAATCATACCTAGTGTTTGACGACCTGTGAATGTCTTTTCTAATTTAAGATTGTGTACAATACTGATCGGTTTATTAAGTGGACATTTGAAGAACATTTGAACTCTTAAAGGAAATTCACCCCAACCTCTTCTAGATAGGTGAAATGGAGATTCTCTGTAATTAAAAAATATTTAAGAATCGTACGTATTCAATAATAAGTCATAAAAGAAACAAAATTACTTACTTAATCTCTACTACATCATGTGGTTTGTATGATGGATGTAAATAAAATATAACTCTTTCTATAATATGTGATATATCTGCACTATCCTTATCACCTCTAATGTACATCATCCATTTGTGTGTGGTACTATCCTCTAACGATGGGACCCATTTTGATACATTGCCAACGACTATTCTATGCCTTATCTTTTTTCTATTTTTCGAATAAATTTGTTCAGAATTTTTGGATAAGTGTGAAGTTTGTAGTTCTGATTTAATTTCTAATCTGGGCCTCTTAGGTTCTGCAGTTTGGGAACTAGATGCTTCCTTATCACAGCTCTTTGAAGCCAGCCTTCTTTTACCTTTGCCTTTAAAATAATAATACATGCAGAATAACTGTACTTGTTTTGAAAACAGCAAAGGGAAATATACCATCAGCACACGAAAAGGTGTGTGTTATCAAATTAATTTAACAACCAAAAATTATATAGTCAAGGATACCATTTTGAAAAAACTAATTTTATTACTCCATTAAATGGTAAGTTGCCTTAATCCCTAAAGTCTTTATGTTTGAAGGAAAAAATTTATATTTGCTGAGATGCAGTTTTGTAGTTGGTGGACCCTTGTAATGCACATGTCTACACCACTCTGCACTGACTTGAATATACCACATGCCACCTTCCCAAATCTCCACTTTTATTTTAGCAGTTTGTTATTGTCGTGTATTACATAATTTAAATAATATTTAATAATTATAAAATCAAAATTGACCTAAGAAAATACACATGACAATAACAAACTGCTACTTTACAAAATAGCATGCTTAAATGAAAATAGAGAATTGGAAAGATGACATGTGTCTCTTTTTTTATTATATTTTTAACCGACTTCAAAAAAGGAGGAGGTTCTCAATTCGTCGCAATATATTTTTTTAAGCTATTGCATAGCTTTTATCGCGGGCTTTGAGCGCGGCGACCGAATCAAGAAATTCCGTAACGAAAATAAACCTAACACCCCCACTCCGACCGGCACAGCGGTGCGGCGTTGAAAGCCGTGGAAGGTTTTATCCGACCCTATTCGTATTAGTATGAAGCGGAGTTAAATATACGTCTGCGGACTGGAACATTTATGCAATACAAGAACTAGAAGAGTTTTCTCTGGCTTCTAATAAATTATTATCTCAAATGTTCCCGGCTGGCGTAAATATTAGATATTAATTTTGCAAGATTTATAAAATATTAATTTTTATTTTATCAGTGTTAACTATTTCATTATTAAGCTATTGCATAGATTTTATCGCGGGCTTTGAGCGCGGCGACCTAATCAAAAACTTCCGTAACGAAAAATCAAAAAATCGAAAAAGAAATTCCGTAACGAAAATAAACCTTATCACCCCTCACTGCGACCGGCACAACGGTGCGGCGTTGAAAGCCGTGCATCGTCTAACGTCGTTTCAGTTCGGCAGACTTCGGCACAGTGTTTGTGTGCGTGCTACTAGACGTATGCGTGTAGACTAGCTGCTAACTGCTCATAACTGATTCTATCTCTTTTAGACACAATTTCGGAAAAATTGAATTTGAAAATGGATAATGATCCACAAGAATCCACAACAAAATATGGGACCACCATTGACGCGGTATTTTCCAGATATTTAAAGGATATCAAGTCTCAAACTTATGTTTCTTATTTCAGTTACCATAAACCTATAGTTTCAATGATAAAAATTCCTGAATAACCTATATGTATTGTAAGATAATAAAAATATTTTAAACAATATTAACTTCTCATTTATTCAATAAAAGAAAAAAATGTGTTTTCTTATCGGTCACCATGCTCAAAAAGTGTAACTTGAATTAATATACAAAGAAAAAAAAATACTGCATAAATAAAATAAATAAATAATTATAATTGAATAAGTTGATAAAAAATGCCATGCAATAGCTTTACCGCGGCAGTCCCCGAGTGCCACACGTATTTTTTTTACGTATGTTCAGCGATAATTCTTTAACACGGTGTCCGATTTCAATGATTCTTTTTTTGGTAGAAAGGGGGTACTTCAAAGGTGGTCCCATATAAATTTAGTCAAAACCTAATAATTGGGTCAATGAGAAAATTCTCAAACTCTTCATTTTTTATGTATGTTTAGCGATAATGCTTTACCACCTTGTCCAATTTATATGATTCTTTTTTGTTAGTAAGGGGGTACCTCAGGGGTGGTCCCATATAAATTTTGTTAAGATGTGGTGATGGCATCTGCACGTTTTTGAAGTTGTTTTTTTTTTAATTTGTAATGCTTGTATATTTATTTATTTTGTATTCACTGTTTTTCATAATATCCCTATGTATTTATCAATTTTACTATATTAATGATTTTTTGGGAAAGCTATGTAAAGGTATTTATATCTATTGGGAAATAAAGGCTATTATTATTATTATGTGTCAAATTCTAGACATCAGTGCAGAGCATAGTGGTGTGGACATGAGCATTACAAGCGACTGTAAACTACAATATTACCTAACTTAATTAATATCCTACACTACATATTATATAAAATTTAAGAATACTTAAATTTTCTTATTTTGCAAGTGAAATCTTGTATAAGTTGTACCCATTTTAAATTGTTATCAAATTTTATTAGATATTTCACAAAATATGTTTCTTTTAGTAAGATCTGGTTTCACTTAAGTAATTTTGTGTACATTTCTATAATATAAATATTTACTCATGTAGTTAAAAAATATATATAAAACAAAGATCAGGAAATTTCAATAATAATTGTAGGAATAGAATCAAATTCCATTTAGATGTCAGAAAAAGAGGATACCAACATTCTGTATCTGTAAGCTGGGAGGGTGGGTTGCCCCCAGAGATAACAGAGATATATTTATAAATTTAAGGGAGACACTATCTTTTAATACTTTAAAACTATGCTATTTTGGTTTGGTTCATTCAACTCTACAATATGGGTTAATATTTTGGGGTTCTTCACCATACTTTGAAAGAGCTTTTGTATCTCAAAAGAAGGTTCTGAGAGCCATGTATAAGGTGACACCAACAACATCATGTAAAGAACTTTTCAAGAAAACACAAATTTTAACACTACCTTCCCTTTTTATTTTTCAACTAATTTTATACATAAAAGATAATGAGCATATATTTAAGAAAAATAAAGACCTGCACTCCTATGATACTAGATTAAAATTTAACATCCATCAACCTTTTTCACGACTACAAATAAGCCAGCATTCACCAAAATATATTGGGATTAAGTGTTACAATAAGTTCAGTAACATATTCGAAGATACTACAGGTTATCATCAAATTAGTCATCATAATTTAAGAAAACATCTTAATGATTTTCTTGTAAATAATGTATTTTATAGTATAGAAGAGTTTTTGAACTTTTAAACTAATCTTAACATAAATTGTCTGTTATATATATTTTATTTTTTAATGTATTTTACACTCTTTTGACTAGTCTGATAGGATTTTACATTATGTACCTAGTGTCTTTGTATGGTGTATAATTCTTAAAGATGAATAAATTCTATTTCTATATAACAATTCATTGACAAACTATAATATTCAGGATGCCAAGATTAATTCGACAATCAATACACTCTATTTGTAGGGACGCGGCGAGGAGACGAAAGGTGAGAAGTAAGAGAAGAATTTTACACAGATTCAACTTTTTTTATCAATGAATAAATGTGTAAGCTGCTGTGCACTTATAATAATCAACATAAATATCCATGCCAGTGTACCTAATCCCTGTTGCCACTTCCAAACTAACATGACTAGGTTTTGGAATTTATTAAAAATTATTACATCTAAATAACTGAAATTACATCTAATCTTGTTAAATTTGATATAACTCATAATTCAAAATTTTTTGGGTTCAGTTGCAATAAATAGGTTGAATTATTTTAGCTTTTTTAATATATGTAAATAATGAAATAGGCATATGACAACGGTGGATATTATACCCTCCTGTGTCCCTTAGAATATGTCTTATTCAGGACTACACAGTATTTGTTAGTAGTTACATCTCTGGTTGCCCCCACATCACTTAGGCCCATTGTGTATCATCTAGGGACGGTCTCTCAGCAAGTAAAAAACTGCTGGTTAATAATGGTACTGGGAGGTGTGCAACCACATAATATCCTTTTGTCCAGATGATTAGGAAAATAAATACCTTTCTTTCTGAGGGTGAAAAAATAGAATATTGTTCATCGTTCATGGATAAAGTAGGATCCCTCTTTTGTTCATCAACCAGCCTTCTATTTTTAAAATGTCAATGAAATGACTCTGTCTATTTAGGCTGGCCAGCCTAGCAACCCTATCAAGTAGAATAAAGAATAGAAATTATTTACATACCTGCACAGAAAATATCCAATCTTGGATTACTGCCTAATAACTTCTTAACTGCTGGATGAATTCTATTCTGTTTATCGAACCCTGCAGTAGTAACTTCCTCGTCAGCAGAAACTTCCAAATCATTCTTTTTGTAATAAGAAGTTATCAACACATACCGAACCAAATGAAGTAATTTTTGTGCTTTAAATATTTTCTCTTCTACTTCTTCAAGTTGTTTTTGTCGTGAGCTTAATTCTTCGTCGAATATTTCAACAACAGCATTGTTTATCTTTTCAGCAGTTAGTTTACTTTCTGTAAAAGGAACATTGTAAGCAGATAAAAAGCCAGCTATTGGTATGACTTACCTTCTTTTTCTTTCACTTCTTTCAATCTCAAAGCCTTGTTGGTGTGTAGATAATCAGGATCTATAAGATCTTTGTCTTCATTGTGGTCCATTTTCCTTAAAATTACTAATTTATTTTTACTTAAAATTAAACATTGAACCTAACCTTAAATTGAAAAATCGATTAAACCGATTGATAGGCAACCAATAATACGCACAGATCATGATTTATATACAGGGTGTCTCCTTAAGAATGGGACACAGAATAACTGAAAATTCGTCGTTAGCAAGACGAACAGGCGTATCTCAAAATTACAAGATTTTAGTAATTATACTTTAAAGATTTTTATTAACTTTAATTTGTTATTTTTTAACTTAAAAAAAAGTTATTAACAAAATGTATCAATGCCAACATATACAGGGTGAGTCGGGAGGAGCGCACCAAACTATAGGAGTATATCATACACGTGAAAATAATGTAAAAAAACTCATATGTTCTTATCCGATTTTCATTTGTTTTCAAGTTATAGCATATTAACAAATAAACAAATTTACACATAAAAATTCTCTTAATCATAGCGTTCTTTCAATAAATGTTCAAAAATACCGCCATTGGACTTCTAAACAATAACATAAATTCGAAATTAAACGTTGAGTTACTGTTCACTGTACACTGTACACTGCCCAGACAACACACCAAATCCCAGAGATATCCACGGAATATATTTTGTGGATATCCAATATATCCAAAGGATATCAGAAATATTCCGTGGAACTAATATGGATATCCAAATGTCCGTCTATATCCAGAATATAGAAGATATCCTATGGATATTCAGCAAAATATCTAATGAGTATCTCCAGACAATACAAGAAACCCCAGACATATCCATAGAATATATTTTGTGGATATCCAACCAAATGTCCGTCTATATCCCAGGATATAGAAATTCAGATAAATATTTTATAATTATTTTTAGTAGAGGTTCATAAGTAACCAATGGTTATTAAATAACGTCGAAAGAAAATAGAGGTAAAAAATATTCCCAACAATCTGCCTTTGATTTTGCCTACTAAGGAGAAAATCATCCTTATTAGGAATCTTCAGCAATAAATGGAACTTCTCGACTTCAGTCTCTAATGAAGTCTGTTTCTGAAACAATGTCGATCAAACTCAATTACGGCGGGTTAAGCATAAGTAGATACGAAAGTGGTATCGCCATCTATACTTAGGAAGCAAAATCAAAAATTACATCTAGTAGATATCCACGATGGTTTGCGTCCGCGCTTAGACTTTGATATATTTATATTTATAGTGGATGTCCATGGGATATTGAATACACCTTAAAAAAAATTAATTTTAAATATCTCAACGGTACTATTAGCCACAATGGCGAGTACAATGGCGTAATTTTTTAATAATTTGCTATATAATTACAATTATTTATGGACATTTGCATGTCTATAAATTACATTTCATGGATATAAAATAGATATCCACCATGGACTGGACATTCAGTGGATATTGGGATGTTCAGTAGATATCCAAAGGATTTGGTGTGCTGTCTGGGCATAAGATTCAACTCGTTCTCACTCGCAGACCTATTAAACTCGCATCCCTATAAGCCCGTTAAAAATAAATGCAAACGTCCGCTCAACAGTTTATAACACATCATTGGCTGCGTTCATCCGCGCCACATGCTACCTGATCGATCTGGTAGCGCTCTCGAGTGGCACGTATGAACGGTGTATTTTGACATTTCGCTCAAGGAGCGGCCGCCATTAAAAGTAGCGCATTTTATTTACGTCTGATCGGTGATCACTGATCTGTCTTACGCACTTACGTTCACGGTTTGATTGGTGACTAGTAGGGTTATATTAGCATATTAGCAATTGAAAAATAAACAAACAAATCTTCAACCAGAGACATTCAACTCAAAAGTAAAATGAATAAACCAAAATCAAATGTCACTTTTAAACATGGTTCATCCGTGCATAAAGATCGATCCATTGATCTGGCAACCTAGGGATACGACATACGTAATCGGAAAGTGGCACCGGTCCGCCATTACTGTGAGTGCAAATTGTCAAATTTTATAGGTTATATTTTAGTGTCATTTGTGTTAATAAATTTGAATTTAATTTGTATTTGAGCAAATTTTGAGTGTTACAAACTTATAAAGTTTATAATGCCTTGTTGTGTTATATGTTCCTGGTCTAGCGATAGTCGTTTTTGTAAAAAATCGACTGGAATAACGTTTCTTAGGTTAGTATCAAAATTATAAATATTATACAGGGCAGTATTATGACATGTTTGTATAAAATGTTTAAAAGTATGCTTTTAAAAATGCAAAAAAATATCATCTATCAACTTTTAGGCCTACCTATATTGGAATAATACTTTTTCATATGAAATAATATTTACAGATTTCCAGAAAATCCTGAACAACGTAGCGCGTGGATATTTTGTCAACAGGCATAATTGGGAACCTTCTAAATTCAGCTGTATATGTTCCAAGCATTTTCTTGAGAAGTACATTAATTGTACGCCATTTCGTTTATCAAATTTAGATGCATTTTATTTTCTTATTTCTATTTAAATATAACCTACATTTGCTGCTTCCACCAGTTTTATTTATATTAGTTCTACAGCTGATTGAAAAGTAGAGCTTCATGTTTTGTGTATGCATGAATATTGTTTGTTTTATTATAGTTAATTTAAAACAATATTAATAGATCTTTTTAATTGCCTATAATTTGTTTCAGATTAGTGCATTTAAAGGAATTGGTGAAAATGAAGCGATTCGCTAGCTTTGGGGATGTTCCAGTAAAAGTGACATCGAAATTATTCAACGTTTCCAGAATAAAGCATTAAGGAACATCGTCAATGCACCCTGGTACTGCCACAATACTGATCTTCATAGGGACCTTAAAGTGGAGACTGTTGAAAATACAATACAAAAATTTGCCAGTAGTCACTAACAACAACTGCTCCAGCATGGAAACCTCGAGATTATCCAGCTCCTCAACAATGCCAAATCTAATAAGAAGACTCAAGAGACCAAGCCTTTTGAGTTAGTTCAGTGATGTTAAAGCATAGTATAGTGCAGTTAAGTGATTTAGACTCTAAGGTATACTAGAGAGTAGAATATCAGTTTGTGAAGTTTTTCATCCCTTGATAAGTTAGAATAAAATTTCTAATTGATCTTAATGATTAGATTGTAACAATCGTAAATGTTTCTTTACTTGGGGCATTTATTAAAAAAAACTATTTGTTTCAGATTAGTGCATTTAAAGGACTTTGTGGAAATGAAGTGATTCCCCTTTATATTTTATGAAATAATGTTTTAAGAATCAATATTTGAGTTTTGTGTATTTTAAATAGACATGTATATTTATAAATGTCTTTTTTTAGTCTAACAATATTTTAGAGAAAAAAGCTAGAATACATTTCTGAAATATTACTATTTAATATCTCTAAAAGATTTAAAATTTTTATTTCAGAAATATTACTGTGAAATATATTTACTGGACATTTTTACGTTTCATGCACATTTCAGAAATGTTTCAGGGATGTTTCGTAATATTTATACAACATTACAAATGTAATATTTTTGAAATATTTCCGAAATATGTTTGTGCTGTATGGGAAAGTCCTCAAGAATAAATTAATATCGAACAACGCATTAAGATGATGCTTCTCATTCTTTTATTCCTAGAGTGATAATATCTGCTAATCAACTTAACATATCTCTCCCACAGAATTTAGTAGTTATGTTTAGATTTTTCATTATTATTAATAATTAATATGTACATATTTTTAATTAATTTACCTATTATTATTTAGGATTTTATTATTATTTAATTACTGTAATATGTATTCTGTATTATTGTATTGTTTTAATGGGCTCTGGCCCATACCTAAATAATATATCCATCAAAAATAAAAAAGTATTTTCTGTTGTACGAATTTGAACACCAATAAATACTTTCAAGTCAGTTAATAAATAGTTTTTAAAACACTTTAGCATTTAAACATTATAAATTCATAATTATATTTAATTTTGTTGATATTAAAATATTATTGATTTGTTTATCAACAATAATTATAAACGTCAGTTGGCTACTTAGTACTACACTTGTCAACTACGTTTCCTTTTTATGATAAATTTAAATTAATAATATGCCAAAATAGTGTACCTTTAATGATTTTGTCATGAATATTCGCGAGCTGCTTGTATGGAGTATCGGTGACGATTTCCATACCGACAAGTTCCAAGGCACCAAACATTCACTGCAGGAGTGCGTTTAGAAACCCCGCACGGCGCGTCTGACCACATGCATTAGAATAGGGCCCATACGCGCCGTGCGGGGTTTCTAAACGCACTCCTGTGTTTCGACATATTCGAACACATGGCATACAATGTTAATATCTTTTGATATTTAAACTCTTGTAGCTTGGTAACCATGTAGAATTGGATATTTGTTCATAGGACATTTTTTGCTTAAAATTAATTCAGGAATATGATATTTAAGTTTGTATAGTGCATATAAGTTCTTATAATAATAAATATTTAACATCAATACTCTCTTAGTTTTTTTTTTAATGAGACTAGCAACAAAACCATAACCGTTTGTCTAGTATTAAAAATAAATATCACTCCTAGATATGAATAAGAAAATATTAAAACTTTATTCCTTGTACACTTTTATTTAATCACAGCACACATTATTTTCATTTACAATATTTGCTTGACGTTCATATGCCCCAGTCTATTTTGTTCACCTTTTCTAGTGGCTTTTTCTGTTAAACTTTAGTCCCTATTCTACCTCCACGTAGGTAATGAATTATTCAACCATTTAGTCAACAACGGGGTTTTACTTGTTTTACAGTAAAATACTTATCTCTAATGTTCAAGTTTTAGAATTTGAACTTGGATTAGGCCATTTTCGTCAATTTTGTTCTTAGAGCTTTTGTAAAAACACTTGGGAAGTACTCTCACAAATTTATTTCTTATTTTGCCTAGCGAAGAAATTTTGTATTAGAAAATATTCTGGTTTTTACCTTAGTGGTCAAGAAAAGCGCTTACAGTGGATACTTTTCCTAACTCGATAAACATTTATTATATAGATGTTGGCCTCCCTTTATTACCAGCCTACAATTTCAACTCTTTTGCTGTTAACTTTAACTTCATCTGTGACTTTAACTATGATTGAGACTTCAACTTTATCTTCACATTCTTTGTGCATGATTATTGTGCATAGACCAATTAAATTGGACCGGCACGCTTGTGGTGCATGTTGTGTGTTACTACGGTAGGCCTTTACATAAGTAGCCATAATCTCTGCAGATGGTGAGAAGCCCAGCTCAAACCAACTACCATAATATTGTCATTGGATCTATAGGTCTCAAGTAAGATCACTTCATATTTTACATTTGTTAGAAGTGCACCTGCACACCGCTGGTTGTGGCTTCGCTGATTTACTGAATGTCTTGCATGAAGATATACACCTTTCAGTCTGAATCTACAAAAGTACCAAGATCAAGTTAGATTAATCCACATTTTGATTTCCTGAATAGTGCATCTACCTACACAGAGATTGCTTATTAGCCATTTTCCGCGAGCCTTGCATTAAGTTTCGTATATGATTATCGAGCTTTTAGTGTATGAACATTTGTTCTTAATTTCGAGAAAGCTGTTAATTAAAGTAAATTTAGATTACTTGACCTTGTACTTTCCGATTTAAAGACAGAAAGCATTGGGTTCATAGAAAAACGAAAAACTAAAGATTGGGCTATTTATGTGCCCTAGTGCAAACGTGTGACGACTGATCCAATAAATCGAACTCTGTTTACTTTTGTCGCTTATGTGAACCAAAAATGTACTATTAATTTTTTCTGTGAATGATTTCAACGCTTTAGGGTTAATTTTACCATTGTGTTAAAGTTTAAACTATTAATTGAAGATTAAAATTAAATTTTATGTAAAAATGTCATTTTAAACTTCGTTAAACCCAATGGTGGAATCGGCCCCAAGTTAGTTATATCACGGTCATTGATTAGTTGCAATTTTGCAAATAATATATTCTCCAGCGCTTAATAGCCACTTGAGTGATAATTAAATCAGTTATATTTTATTTCTTTCATTTACTTTATTCAGCACCTCTCGGCTGAAAACCGGGCATATTTAAGCTATTAAATCTCCTTCTTTTATAACCTCGGCCTTCCACCACCTTTTAAGTCAATGTCAATAAAAAGGAAAATAATATTTTTATAATTCAAATAATGATACTTAACCAGCAAAAGTACAATAAAAACTTGTAAATCCGGTTCTGCTCTTCCGCCATTTTAGTGAGTGCAAAAGCCACGCCTACCGGTCCCACTTTTGTATATCAAAAATAATACATATGACGTATCCTTACGTTGCCTTATCAATGGATCGATCAGGTAGCGTAAGTGATCGCTACTTTTGTAGCGCTGCTTGAAATGGCGCGGATGAACGCAGCCATTCTATCTCTCTCCACGCCGAACTTGGTCTATCTCTAGTCTTCATAGTCAAACCACACCATTTCTTTAAATCATTCAAAATACATACACTCTCAGACTGCACGCGACAAGACATTTTTCAACTAGCGAACTATTTGAACTCCCAAACAATAAAGAACAAAATTAGTCTCCGCGCAAACGGTCGCAATTTTAACATTAAAACAATTTATATAAAAAGATCTTTTATGCATGTTATAAATTTAGTTTTATTTAAAAGTGTCGCTTAATTTGTTGTGGTTATTGAATACAAAAGTTTATGAAGTTAAACTAAACCAGTTATCACAAGCAATTACTTTGATTTCTGCATTCCACAACAATCAATCTATCCTCTATCAGCAATATTTTCTATAAGTTTCTTCATTTATATACAGTCCACAACTCCACCCTCTAAGGTTCTCAATTTGAAAAATATCTTATCCTGTCGAGTCTAAAAGTCTGTGATTGGTTTAACGAAATGGTGTGGTTTATACCAAGTTCGCCGAGGATAGAGAAATGTGTTATAAATTGTTGAGTGAGCGCTTGCATTTATTTAACAATTTATTTTAAACGGTATTATGCGGGCGAGAGTGAAATAGATCTGTGAGTGGGGGCCAGCGGAGCTTATGTTTATTTAGGCAGGATATTTTCCACAAAGTGAGAAAGCTATATCTCGCATAGATGTTCAACTTGCTTCGCGCGCAGCTTGTTGTCAAGCTGAAGTCTTTGGAATATTTGGAAATACGTTAAACGCAATGAAGTGGGGAGGAGTAGAATGATAACTGTCAATGGAAAAGTATAGATACAATTTCGTTTTGCACATTTTGTAAACAATTCAGGGACGGTTTAACAACTTTTTGTGTAACAATTATAAAATAGTGCATCGGAAAATAATTAACAAGAATAATTTAATACTAAATCGAAATCAAAGCACAACAATCACTAATATAAGCAAGATAACAAATAATTTACGCCAAAAGAGCTAACAACAGCCACAAAACAAACAAAAAACAGAGCTGAACATGAACATTGTAATGAAGTAAATTTTCGTTAATATTTTTTTTAACTAATTCCAAGTATAACTTTCGATTTTTACTTAATTTTAACTTCGTGGATATACCCTGTATCAGCTTGTCGCAATCGAGAACAAATCGTCCAAATACTCTACGTGCACGAGTTGCGATGGTGGGGTTTCTGTTATTGGAAGTGCTATCGACGGCGGAACGAGGTGGCATTCAATTAAGAAGTCAGTTCAAACATAGATATACTGGGCTAATACACCGATTTATCGAACAGCCGAAAATAAAAAATTATTTAGACACCGAAATTGACGATTCCGATATTGTTCGCGAGAGATACAATTTTAAACCGATATAAATTTATAGCCGCGATCTTGACGATAGGTAAATTGTTGTCATTGTTTTTATAAATTGATATATTTTTCCTCGACTTTAAACCGTGCTATTGGAAATCGTTTTATTTCGATTTATTTTTAATTAATATTATTCCGTGTTGAGTTGGGAATTGAAACTTGTCTTGATTAAGAAACACTTTAATATATTTTTGTTAGAAAGCACCGTTTTTTTTGTGGAATTTCAATTTAGTTTATTTCAAGCTTTAACCAATACATAATTGGTCGGAACTGTTTGGGAATTGTCTAATATTTTGATTGGTTACCTTAATAGAATTGCGACGAGACATTTTCTTTTATACTTCCTACTACCGTAAATATTAACTTCCGTAGAAAAATAGTAAATTACATTTTTAGTTTGTTTAACGAGTAAACCGTTAAATAGTTAATTTTTCATGCGTCCGTAAAAATAGTCTGATATTAAATTTTTCCTAAGACCGAATTAATATTTCTCCTGAACGAAATAGCAAGTTGCATTTTTAGCTCAACAACCGAATAGACAGTTCAATAATAAACTTTTGCTGAGACCGTGATTACAACAATTATTGATTTCATATTTTACGTCTGATTGAGGCTATTAGGAAGTCATTTCCGGCCGTTTTGTTTGTTTATTTTTGTTCAGGGTTTGTACATATTACCGCGAGGGTGGGCGTTGAAATAACCTTAATTTATTCCTTTTTTATTTTGTAATATGTGTCAACGTTACCTTGCCGTATTACTGGTTACTAATTCCTTACTTTATTTCCCCCTTGTATTTCAGCTAGTAATAAATTTTGTACACCAGCTCAAGCAACGATTAAAGCCCGTTACTTGTGGCCTACCATTACCTGTGTCTAAGTGAGCTTTAACCCCTGGAATCTTTCATCTCCATCTGTAGCTACTCGAGTACTTTCGACGCCTCTTCGAGAGTTTGTGTGTAAGAGAGAAAGGTTGAATCATGCATAATTTCTCTCGTGATGGATGCGCAGACGGTACCTCATCATTCTACCCTCTCTACTTCTTTGATTAAACGGCATTTACCAGGGTTGACTTTGATTTTAGTTTATTATTTATGTAATTGAAACAGGATTTTTATTTTATGTAATATGATTAAATTATGTAATGCTAACTACAGATAACTGTGTTTAAGTTAGAGAGCGACACTCCTGAGATGATCCTCAGGAGGAATCCTAGAAAAATAGACTGTGACAATACAACACTACTCTAAAACAAAATATATCACGTATCCTGACTAAAAAGGGGCCTAGACACCCACTCAAATTTCAACCCGATTTTTTTTTAGAAAATAACTGAATTTTCCTGTGCAGAGGTAGGTGCAGTTAGATTAAATGAAACTTTCTAATTCTGAACGGAAATAAAACAAAGATAAAAATGTCTACAAATGTATTACTATTATTCATTCAGTACAATTAAAAAATTTATAAAACTATTGCCATAAATTACTTAAAAATGTAAAGTACCAATATTATAATATATTTCTATTAGTCTGCATAGCAGAATGCAATCTTATATACAACTCTGTGATTTTACTATTTAGTATTATTTGATGATGTAGTATCAGGGATTAAGGGATATTGTACAGTTTTATATTCTGGCGTATCAAATTGACATATTATAGATATCATTTTCAATGTCAAAATGACAACTCCTTTTCGGACAGTATTTTAATGGCTATTTACTGTATTTTAATGAAAAAATACATGAATAAAGTTTGAATCAATATTTGAAAAATACCAACAAAAATACTCTTTTGACAATGAATGATGTAAATCTATATACAAACTTTAAACGTTGATTTGGTCTTTACGTGATGAAAATCAGTGTTAATTAATAACAAAAATACTTTATTTTCTATTTGCTTATTATTGGTTTATTTTATTATATCTTCGATATGGTTACCATAAACACACTCATAATGCCTAAGGCACAGGGGTTCTACTTATGATAATATTGTTTATAACTTTTTAATTAATTTACGCCAGAATATAATTTGGATCATAATCAATCATTATGGCACAGACCATGGTATATAAAGCCCGGCTATCCAAGATTCAGTTGATAAAAAAAATTGGTTTTACATATAAGCTGTTTGAGCATTTATTGTAATAGAACTAACTAACGTCCATAAATTGCGTAAATATTTTAGAAATTAAAAATAAATTACAAATTAACAATGAAATAATAAGATATAATTTTCATGATGTCCATTATAATAATAATAATAATAATAATAATCAATATATTTAAATCAATTTAAAGTATTAGTGGAAAGGAAAAAACTATAATAAAATAATTAATTTCATTAAAATGTTTTTATATAAATCATGTCATTGAAACAATGTTTTGTTTATATGACTGCTCATTTTTCAAGTTCACTGGTATCGAAATAGATAAAATATTCCAATTCTGCACAACGAAAAAGTAAAAAAATTATAATTTTATAAAAGTTGCATGGCATTTTTGAAAGTTAGTTAGAAAACGGAGTACAATAAATCTATTGTTTCTTGGACTCCTCAGACTCATCAGAGTATGATAATAATTTCCTCCTTAGTTCTTGAAAAGCTTTGTTTACGCCGGGAGGAGCTGGTATACCTCCGTGCACGTTAAGCGGTTTATGCAGTAATCTCTTAGGAGGTTCAAAAACTTTCTTGTCTGGTGTAGAAAGACCATGATCCTAAAATAATTTAAATTTTGTTTAAAACCGCTTTTATGACGAGCAGTAATAAATAAATAACAAGCAGCATGAATAAAAATTGTTCTATTACCTTAACTTTGTGTTTGAACATGGTCGTCAAACTACGAAATTTCTTTGGGCAAGAATCGCACCGGACTTCAACATCCACAGTTCTAATCATACTACTCGTATTTAGCCCCTGGTTGATGCTGCTTGACATTTTGCTCGTATTCAATACAGAATTATTGTTACTTGTACTCGGTACATCTAGGGTGTCCATAGGTTTATTGATATTTGTACTCGATTTACTCCCAGCGTTAGTCGGGATTATATTACTTTGTCTCGATACGGATTTTTTTAAAGTTCGTGGAGAGTGGACATAGGACCTGAAAAAATTGAAAATTATTCTGAGATATCGTCGTATTGATGGTAAAAACAGCTAATCCTCATTTTTTAGGTAAAATGAGTTAACTATATCACATAAATAAAAAATACAGTGTTGAAAAGACAAGCGAATTGGTAATTATAACCTTAAAATCCTACAAACTGTGACAGAAGCTAAGTTAAAATACATATTATATTTTTTTCAGTGGTAAAACATGTTCCAACGACATACTTTTTTCTTTTTTTAAATAAAACATTCGTATCATATATCATATTATTAAATAGTTGCCATATAACAACAGTAGTTACAGAATAGACCCCTTAAACTATTTTTTTACGACCTACAAACAATATTAAAAAAAACGTATGTCAATTTCAGTGATAGAATGTTTTTTTTTTTAAGTACATTGTCAGACTAATATATTGTACTGTAAAAAAAAGATTTCAAAGGATAAAAAAAATACAAAATATAACATACTATTTCTGGAAAACTATAAAAAACTATTCATACCTTCTAATTTTAAATGACAACCTCTTGTCCTTAGGAGTAGGAGCTACTTTCTTCACACATCTTATCCTCACGTGAGAGTCCAATAACAGTTTGGAAGGGAATGTCATATTACAATTGTTACAATCAAATTTCTTATGAGTTTTCTCATGAATTAACAGTAAATTTTGAGTCGAGCAAACTTTCGAGCATTCCTTGCATTTGAAGGACGGTTTCGGATTAACGGGCGCCTTGAATGCACTGGTCGATGGTCTAGGTAAAAATTTCTTCGGAGATATGGTGACAGTATTGGTCGCTTTTACTAAGTTTTCTTTAACGTGGGTTTTCTTGTGGATATTAAATAAGACTACATCTTTGAAAGATTTAGAACAAACATTGCACAAGTGTTTCGATTGTTGAAATTTACAAATATGTCGTTTTAATAAAATGCTATTCTTAAAAGATTCATTACAGTTATCACACTTGTATTTGTACTCTGTGGGAGGAATTTTCTTACAACTATGTAAACTATTTTCTAGATTGTGATGTTGTATGTGTGTAGAAAGGCTGTTCTGACTGGGAAACGTCTTTGGGCAATGCGGACAGGTGATTTCTTTCTTCCCGTTATCGCTTTCAACTTCACTGGATTCTTCTGTGCGGCTCTTTTTTTGTGGAGAACCTTCGTCTCCACTTTTCGTCGGTCTACCTCTTATCCTTTTTAATTTATCTTCAACGTATTTTTTGGTCCTGCCGCGAATATATTTCACACTTTCAACATTTTCAAGTTCGTCATCTGATTGTATAATTTCTATGATGCTACCACCATCAGAGTTATCTGAAGTGTCATTGTTGGTTATTTTAGTCTTTTTGAGTTTCTTTTTCTTTTTGGTCCCGTTTTTGGGGCCGTAGTCTTCGTCGGAATCGCTTAGTTCTACTATACTAGTAACCTGCAGACGAATTTAAATTATTACATTAAATTTTATTATTTTTTATACAAAAAACTAACCTCTAATTTGTCTAAACTCTTCAACCTTTCACTGACGCTTTCTATGAAACCTTTAGACGACACCATCACTTCCTTTACGATGATTTCCTCGTTCCTTCTGGCATCCACTGGTTTTATTTCTTGTTTTCTTGGTAGTCGGGTTTGTCGGATTGGAGCTTGAGGAATGGTCGTTCTATTTATGAAATTGTGAAACATCTTGGCCTGTATGGCTTCTTTGCTGCGAGCGTAACGTCTCTCAAGCAATTTTTCTCTTTGAATTCTTTTCAGATTCTCGTCGTTGGCCAATTTTTCCAAATTGTTTTTCAATAAACTGCGAGGATTTGAGAGAGAATTTAGATTTTCTTTTTGATCTGTATTGGACACCGTGTAATAGAGGATCTTCTTTTTAGTACTGGTGGTTTTATTCACGTTCGTAGGTTGTTTAAGGATATTCGTAGTTTTTTGTAACGATTTTTCTTTTGTATGCATTTCTGCAAATTGATCGGGTTCTGTGTATAAAACTTCAGGTTCCTGGTAATAGTTTGAAGTATCTTCATTAATTTCGCCGTCAGCTAAGAATTGTTTTACAAAATAAGATAATCAATTAAAAAAAAAACACTAATGCAATAATTCATTAGAACATTAACGTTTTATCACATTCCCTTACCTGTAACAGGAAGCCCTTCAACAATTTCATAATCTCCAATTTCTGGCGTTATTGATCCTTTTTCAACAATAAGTACATTATTAGTAGCTCTGTCACTTTTATCTTGTTGAATTTCTTGATCATCAGGATATTTTTCTTCAATAAAAACTTCATTGTACTGATCTTTCTCAATCTGGATTGGATGAGAATCTAGAGTTTCTGTATCATCATAATCCTCCATATCTTGTGCATCAAAATGCTGGTAAGTTATTATTGTTTCTTCATTTTCATTATGAATTTCTTCAGTGTTGTATGAATCAGCTTTTGGACGAGGACAAGTTTAATGAAGAGGATTTAAAAAAATATATATATTTTAATAATATGCAGGGAGTTTTTGAAACGCATGTTCATATTAAAATACAGTTTATGATGTCCAAAAATGTAGGTCAATAATTTTGGTGTAAAATTCCTAAATTTAATTAGGCATATTTCATTTTTTAAGTAGTTTTAATACATATGCAGATATATTTCAAAAACACCCCATATTGTGTTATATAAGACTGTAATGAATGATATAATTATTGAATTTCTAATTATTAAGTGTAAAAAAGTCTAATATCATGCATTATACAAAGTTGTCAGTATCAATATACTTAATTCTAAATTTTATTTTAACTTATTACTAATTTACTTCCTCCATTAATTATTAGAATTTAACTAGCTTTATAAAAATTTAATTTAGCAAAAGCAAATGATAATAATTAGATTACCTTCAGATATACAATCTTCATTTAGATTTTCTAAAACTGTGCTTTCATGAGATTCCAATTCACATTCATTTTCTTGGTATTTTTCATTTTTATCTAACAATAATTCTTCTTTTATATTTATGTGTTCTAGTTCTAAAACAAAATTATTATTTAATATTTTTTTGGCTGCAATTAATTTTTGTTTTACCTCTTTTTGTATTAATAACGGTTTCTTCATCTTCCTCCTCCTCCTCCAACATTTGTTCATCCAAGTTCGCATCTTGTGTTTTATTTGCAATTCCTTCTCGTTTTATAAAAACCATCATAGAATTGTTATCAACAGCTTCCGAAGACACATTTTCTTCTTCATAAATATTTTCTAGGACATTTTCCTCGACATTTTCTTCACTTTCGTGTAAAAGTAAATGAGTGTCACTTTCTACATGTTCTATATTTTCTTCTAAATAAATCGGAGTTTCAAAAATCTCTTCAATTATTTGGTTTTCTGTGTTATCTGTAAGTTCCTTGGTAGATTCCACATCATCTTCCTGTTCTTCTTCATTAGGCAACAATTGAACAGTTTCTGGCATTGCCTCAAGTTGACCATCATCAGTTTTCCTGGAGGTTATAATAATCTGTTATAGGTACTTTATATAAAAATAAATACAAAGTATAATTACTTCTATGATTGACATTAGCAACCCTAAATTAATATGGTCACTAAAGTTCAGAAGCTTATTGAAAATAAGTCGCCAAATTAGATACAAATTTCAATACACCAAATTAAAAGTATAAGAAAAATAACATTTTATAGAAGAACAAAACCGGTCCAAGAAATTTTTTACCAAAAAGCATTTTTTTATTTATTTGTTCTGCAACTTTTTTTACCAAAGAGTATTTTTATTTTACGATTTTTTTACCAAATTAGATAGGTACTTCTATTTTAGTGTTGTTTATTTAACGTTTATTCTGTTATTTTCAAGTTTAAAAAATGTATTTTGTTTTTGAATCAGGAACAGATTTCAAATGAAACGAACGTGGGAAAAATTGTGGGAATTATACAATTTTGTGTGGGAAAAATGGGATTTTTTTTGCGCGTGTGTGGGAATTTCTGTTAAATTGGTTGGCTACAATGTGTTGCACATAAGTCCAAATGTATTGTGCTGAGTGGGCGGAGATCACAGTGTCAGGCTGTCAGATTTCTAAGAATTTATTACCTTATGGCCACCCTTGGTTTATAGTATATTAAGTTTTAACTGTCATGCCGTAAGTTAGAATAATTTTTGTCACTAACTGAAAGAGCAGCTTCATGTCACTTATCTGTTCTTAACAACAATAATATTAATAAAATAAAGAAAGAGCACCAGTAATTGACAGTGAACCAGTAATCGACACTTTAAAATTCAAACTCTTCTAATAAGGGTCTAATGTATCTGGCAATACGGTAAAAATCCTCAAAGGTAATAGTTTTAGATAGATAAATAGATAGTTTATTTATCCTGAAAGATCATTTGCATGATATAGGAAATGTCACAATATATGCCGCGTTTGAGAATCCACATCAGATGCATCTGAGATGTTGTGAATTTTTTATCATGTGATAGAGAATTAGATCTGAATGTAGATGTAATAAACAAACGCTCTAGACTTTATTGGTTACGTGATAAAATGTCAATGACAAGTTAAAAGTTTATACTTTTTAAATTTGACTTTTGAGATTACAAATCAACCTAACTTTGAAATCTAAACAAAAATTAAAAAAACTAATCACTTTTATATTCATGCTAGCATAAACAAGCGATAAATTTACAAACTTTGCTTCACAGAACACTTACTTTCTGGCATGGAACGAACATCCCATTCACATCTCATTTCAAATCGAGATGTAAAAGATATAATCTGAACAGGTACATCTGGGATAAACAAACGCAGATGTAGATGTGTCCGATGTGGATAAAAAAACGCTCGAGATGTAAAAAATGCATCGGATGTGGATTTTCAAACGCGGCAATAAAATAACAATAAATACAAGATACAAATTAAACGTAAAACCCATAAAAATATAAAATAGGTAAATAAAGTTAGCAAAGAATACTTATGTTAAATTGAAATAAAAAGTATGAACAAAAAAAAAGTGTAGTGGGACACTGAAAACATTAATTACACAATTTATAAAATAAGGAAATGATTTAATAAGAAAAATGGCAATGAAATGCTCATAATGTGAGATTATTCATCAGCCTATACAATAACAAAAATATCCATGCTCTACATGTGATGGATACAGACGATTATACTGCAACCAATGTTCTGAATTATCAACCACAGAAATTAGGTGTATACAACTACGCACTAGAATTTTGAAATTTCATTGTGCAAAATGTAGGAATTATGAACTGACTGATTTTCTAAAGAAGGCTAATGTAGATAAAGATGAAATAATAAATAGTAAAAATGAAATAATAAAAATGCTTCAAGAGAAAATTAAAGAATTTGAAGAAAAAGAGATAAATATTGTACCTACCATTTCTTATGCTGATATGGTGAAGTTACAAAAAGAAGACAATGAACGAAAACCTAACCCTCCAAAAATTATTATTAAACCGAAAATACCACAGAGTGGAAACAAAACAAAAACAGATTTAGGAACAAATATTAACCTAACAGACTTAAAAATTGGAGTGAAACAATTAAAGATGGGAAAAAATGGTTCCGTTATACTTTCCTGTCAAACAAAAAAATAAGTTGAAATTCTGGAAAAAGCTGTTCAAGATAAATTAAAAGAATCATATGATGTAGATCTGTCAAAAATGAGAAGACCCAGAATGAAAATCTGCAATTTTACGGAAAATATGACCAAGGAAGAAATTGACAAGTCCATTGTGAAAAAGAATGACATAACAAGGTGAAATAAAAACCACATATATCAGAAAAATGAATACTGGTAACAAGGGTATAGCTATATTTCTAGATCTAGCAAAAGCATTTGACACGGTGCCACATCAGAAGCTCTTAAATGTTCTTGAACAGAATGGAGGGATGAGCATCGTGTTGAAGGTTTTTGAAAATTATTTGACACACAGACAACAGAAGGTAAAGGTCAGAGACAATGTGAGTAACCCTGAAAATATACAAATTGGAGTGCCTCAAGGGACTGTTCTGGGACCCATACTATTTAATTTATACATTAAGAGCTTAACTCAGATTGATATTCAAGGTATCATATGCTGATGATACAGTGCTAGTCTTTAGTGATAAAGATTGGGAAGTCGTCAAGACACGTGCTATAGCTGGAATGGAACATGTCAAAAACTGGCTGGATGTTTTTAAATTGTGTTTAAATGTTAACAAAACAAACTACATTGCTTTTTCAAAGACAGTGGCTGATCGACCCATAGAAATAGTATAGAAAGCCGATTCCATATATCAAAAATGAAACCATAAGGAGAAAATAGTGTGTCGGAGCTCATGCGTATAACGGTGCTAGCGCGAACAGGACCGGTGCAAGTTTTTTATTGATCGAACAAATAGTTCGCACGATATTTCAATCATACATTTTTAGAGATGATTATATACAAAAAACGATTAAAAAAATTTCAAGTTAAGGTAAATATGGTTCTGACAGTCCTTATTAAGAAAGATATGGCATAAAATATGAATTAGTTAATTTTCGGCAATCATTAGTACAGTAGTCATGAGATTTTGCTTGTGATTTTAAAAATACTTTTCAGAAAAACCACGTGCTCCGGTTTTGACTACGTTTATTATTAAACAGCGAAATTATATACAAAAACTTTAATCCACAATCTAAATTAGGTACTATCACAAGAAAATCACTGTTACAATAAATAATTACTTAACCAAAAACTAAAATACTTTTTAGGTACCTACGTAACCAGAAAGGAGCTGGACCATTTATCCTAATATTGATTTTCTCTCTCCCTACGGTAAAACTTAAAACAATAACAAATTGCCTATCTATTAGGGTCGGTAACTAAACGTATATACATAATGGGCGGATTTTGTTTATACTTAACATTACACTCGCGCATTTAAATATAACTATGCATATAAATATTTACAAACAGAGATACTTTTCCAAACAGGCAATCATTAGTACTGTAGTCACGAGATTTTGCTTGTGATTTGACATCTTATTTGATAATATCATTTGCTACAACTAAATTTAATCTGGGGAGTGCAAAATAGGGCCCAGGAATATTATGTTCGATATTTTTTTACATTTTGTCAGCCGAGACTATGAGTCGTTAGACAGAAAACCTTTCATGTTACCATTTTCAATATAAATTAAAAAATACTACTACATTTACTTGGTACATATTTTATTTTAATTTTGAACCTTTTTAAAAGGGTCTTTCGGTTCCATAATAAAAATTAGTTGCTGCTTACTAGAAACATTCTATATAGCCTAAACCAATTTATAGTTTGTTTTCGATCAATTTAATACAAAGATTTAAAGTTTTTAGTCGATAACATTCCACACCAGCACATTGCAAACCTATTTTATAAATAATAGGAATAAACTTGTAAATCATTAATTTGGTAGTTATCTCACTCATATGATTTTTTTGTTTATATGACTATTTCGATTTCTAAATATATTTTGGCCTTACAATACGAAGCGTTTTGTATCTACCACTTTTTTAATGAACGATGAATGTTGGCAGGCGTGTACCTTTTTCGGAACAAGAGGCGTTTTAACGAAGGAAATGATTTTCGAACTATCTAGTTAGTTTTCGGAAAAATAGAAAACGTTTGAAGAAAGTTGTCAATAACAGTTTGTCGTTCATGTGTTTCATTTTGATCAGCTTTCATACTAAATTGCGTAGAATATTTTTCCGATTCAAAATCGAGATTCTCGATATTTCCACAGTTTATTTATAATACCTTCTAAACTGGATTTATCTATCATTTTATATACTTTATAATATATGTTCATGCCCTACTTTTCACTTTATTAACAATTTTTTTTTAACATACTTCAAAATGGTATGATATTCTCAATTGGTTGAAATATTTTTTTATGTATGTTGAGCGATAATTCTTTACCACGTTGCCCGATTTCTAGGATTATTTTTGTTAGAAAAGGAAACAGTTTTATATACATTAAGTCAAGATCTGAAGATGGGATCCATAAGAAAATCATTAACATCTTTATTTTTAAAGTAGGTTTTTTTTTAAATTTCTTTAAACCTTACTGGTTCGAACGCGGTAAGGAATGAAGAAATGTAAATAATTGTTGTGCCAGCCAAAAAGCGAAGAGGAAGTACCGATTAAAATATCGAGTGACAGAAGAGTTCCTAAGATTGTTGAGATCGGGTTTATGTTTTAAAATGCATTAAAACCGATATCGATAATGTCTCCCCGTCGCTGGGCAGCCTGTATATAAATATACAGCTCTCTATTTACATAATTATAATTCTTAGGTAGGTTTAGATTTGCAGACATAAATCTTGTAATAAATATAACAGCTGCCTAATACATTGATTACATTTTCATTAGCCAATGTAAAAATGTCTTTTATTGTACCTAGGATTTGACTAAACACTACACAAAACTAAAAATAAAATGCCACTTTCATCGTGTAATTAATGCCGCGTTTGAGAATCCACATCGGATGCATTTTTTACATCTCCAGCGTTTTTTATCCACATCGGACACATCTGTCCCATTACATTTACGTATACTGAATCACGTGATCAAAGATTTACTACTTACTACATCTCAGATGCATTTGATGTGGATTCTCAAACGCGGCATAAACAATAAACTACAAACGGTCCTGTAAGGGCAGCGTCATATAGCCTTGAAACACCGGATTTTAGTGCTATTGCCAGGTCAATATTGAATTTGTAGGTGAATCGCTTATTGAACATTAAAAATACGGTATTAATGACATTAATACGGTATTTGTATATATTTTTGGGAATGTAATTACACATAAATATTATTAGTTGATTATTTAAATGTATATAAGTTATTTTGTGGCGATATTTCGTAGATATAAACTGTTTAAATCATATAATTTAAAAATTAATTAATTTAAAATTCTTTTCTGTTAGGTATGTTTAATATATTTGGCAACACTACAGGGACAAGTCATGCATATTGCGCAAGCTTCTAGACACACTATTTTGCGATGTCAGGCGCAGAGACGCGTTTTTATGCACAGTAGGTTTCAATTTCTGCTTAAATGTTATGTTTATATTGGTCTTCTATATTATTTCTATGGATCGACCTCAATTTAGAAGCTTAACATGTCAAAATTTAGACATACAGGAAACAGAAACATCCAAATATTTAGGTATAATTATAGACCAGCTCTTAAAATGGGACTGCCATATAATATATATAGCAAAAAAACTTAGATTTCTGATTTATAAATTTTATCTTCTAAAACAATTTCTCAACCAGGATCTACTAATAACATTATACCACAGTCTAGTAGAATCTATACTACAGTATGGAATCTTAGTATGGGGAGGCCTGTATGGAACTACATTAAATCAGTTAAAACAAAACAAAATCTTGAAGTTAATATATAAAAGAGATAGATTGTGTCCCACCATAACTTTATATAATGAAAAAATTAGCAATGTTAGATGTTTATATATTCACGCAGTGTTGTTATATACAAAAAAATAATTTTTATAAAACCCTTTAGAACATAGACATAACACTTAGAACTGCATCGAACATGTGCATTAAAGTACTAAAACCAAATAGTGAGTTTTTTAAAAACAGTGTAAATTATCTAGGGACAAAGTTCTATAACGCTCTACCTCTTCATATAAAATTATTAAACAAATATAAAAAATTCTGTAAAGTTAGCAAAATATACATTTTCCAAAATAATGCAAAGGGTATCAGAATATTCCAAGAATAACAGACTTAATACATGGATTTTTTATAAATAGTTTTTTTTCTGTTTTTTTGCATAAATTGTTTTATTTATTAAAAAAAAAAAAAAAAAATGTTTTTTTTATTTCTTTTAAAATTCATTAAATATAATTATAATAAAAATTTTAATTTTTGTCAGCACATACATGTGTTCTCACCTAGGTGCTTATTATTATTATTATAATTGGTTTCCATTCTTGTACTTTATTGTAACTTATTTATTATTGTAACTCATTGTAACTTATAACTATTAAAAAATCTGTCAAATATAATAACAATAAATACAAAAAACAAATTAAAAGTAAAACCCATAAAAATATAAAATAGGTAAATACAGTTGGCTAAGAAAACTTATGTTAAATTGAAATAAAAAGTATGAACATAAATAAAGTGTAGTGGCACATTGAAAACATTAATTACATGAAACACTATTCAACACTATATGGACATTTTTCTATTAGGTATTGTTTCAGTTTGATTTTAAATAAGCTATAAGTCACTATGTTTTTAATTAACAGAGGAAGATGATTGAATAGGCATACACTGATTTATTGTAGATTTCTTTCATATAAAGCTGAGGCATGTTTTAGAATACATAATTGGTTTCCACTTCTAGTAGGATAATAGTGGGTGTCTAAGTTATGGAGAAATTGTAAAATATTTTGTTTCATGTACAAAAGAGTTTAAAATATAAAAATTGAAGGAAAAGTGAGTAATTTATATTTTTTAAAGTGATCTTTACAAGTAGTTCTGGCATCTAAATTAAAAATAAGCCTGTTAAGTTAAGCAGCAAAAAAGGTGCATGTTGTGTCAGGCAAGTTTATTTCATATTTTCTAAAGAAATTTGTTAAGGTAAGTACATTATAAAATAGGTTGTTGCTTTTTAAATAGTTATGTGAATAAAATTGTACGTTCTAAAACACATGTTTTTGGTAAAATTTCAGTGATTACTTGGATTATAACCTAAATTTTAGGTATATTGATAACTGGGTACTCATACACATATTATTTTCCAGTGTTTGACACTTTTGTCGATTACTGCAGTATTATGGAGCTCCAGTTTTCTTAATACTGTCTTATAGGTCAATAAATGGGGCGACAATAACTAGTGAAACTGTTGATAACTGGGGTGACAATAACTGGCGAAAGGGTGTCGATTACTGGTGTATCCAATATTACATTATATCACCATGAGATGTTCTACTAGTGTCGATTAGTGGTGCTCTTACTTTATATGAGTCTCATATTAACACAAAATTCCCTTGTCTGTCTGTTTTGTCCATGACTCAATTCAATATTTATCTGTATTCAATAATTTCCAGGAAAAAGAAAATATAAGCCTTGGTATCAAAATTGCCAATGTACATTTTAAATGTTTAAAGAAATGAAGGTCCAAAGTTTAGGACTCACTTATGTTGTATGGATTTGATACATTTGATAGAATTATCACCTCAATATTGAGACTTCTCTTAAAGGTTTTTCTATCTAGAAAATGACAACATACAAATAACATTGGCAGTTTTAGTACCCAGCCACAGATGTAAATGCTACCTAAATTGAAACTGATATTTATGAATGTTTCCTTCATCATCCTCGGCAAGCTGAATTCCATAAATTTCATCACATCCTTCAACATTAAAAATAACAACTTGTTGTTCTGCATTACCGGTCAATGTAAAATTATTTTCATGTTCAGTTTCATCATCCAACTCAACACTATCCTGAATTATTAGTTTTTGATTACTCAAAGTTAAATTATGCATTTCATCTGAAGTATTATCATGTGGAACAGGTGATTCCAACACTGATAAATATTGACTTTCATTTTCATCCACTGCTGTTGCATATGTATCGTTTAAACTATCATCAGTATTCGAAAAATTTAAAGGACTTCTGGTTTGATTAACTATTTGGTTTGTCCATACAACACCATCTTCACCAACCATGGATTTATTTTTATTAAAAGGAAAAATGTTTGCCATTTCTTCTCGTAATTAACCTTTATATTCTCATTATTTTAAAACGAACATAAAGTTCGAATAGTTTTTAAACCTGCAAAATTATGTAAGTTTTTATTATTGTTAAAGATCAATTGTTCAAAACACAAGTTTTAGTCCATAGTATGTATGCATTTTAAAGTTTCAAACATATTTCTCACCTACAAAAATTAAATCCTTAGAAAGAATAGAATGATTTTAAGTATATCATTTAAAAACACAATTTAAAGTAATTATTTTTGGAGTAAAAAGCTTTGATAAAAGTACGTTTTTTATAAAAATTGAAATAGTGACGGTTGACTTAAATTATTAATCTTTAAACGTCAAACGTCATATGTCCGGTCTGAGACTTCGATCATGTATTAGGATAGATAGGCGATAGGTCTTCCTCAGAAGTAGTGGATCATTACCCTGACGTAGAGAGAAAGAGAGGAATAATGGAACAAACAATACAACGATCAGTGGCGTACTATGTGGAAGGGATCCATTATACTGTTAATAATTATGTATAAAAAAATTAGATGTTCATGTAGACTAATCTGAATATTTTTAGTTGAACATATTCAAACATATATCCCTCAATATTTAAATGATAATTTGAAAATTTAAAGATAGATTACTTCGTTTTCAATCTGCACGTGAGTAGGCAACACAACATACATATAACACACGCTTCGCTAGCAGTGCCTGTCAAATAATTATTGTAGTAAAATTTGAATTTGGTTATATCGTGTGATCGTAAAAAGGCTGCGTCTAATCCTACCGGAAAGCTATTTGCCACTTACGATATATTCTGTGTTTTTTTTATTTACGCAATTTTAGATAATTTTAAATTTTGTACATTTTGAGTAAGATTGTACACAAACATTTTGTGTACTGTTACCCTTCAACCGTAATGATGGGCATTTAACTTTTATAATTAAAAGGCCGGCATACAAAGGTCACTACGGCCGGTAGAACATCCTAAAATTTCTAAAAGGGTAAACATTACTGCGAAATTCTCGAAGTCGTCCGATGTTGTTTGACGTTTACCCCCTCTCTACCTACCAAAAGCCTTTCCAACTGTTATAGAGAAAGTAAAAGTTGAAAAGTCTTTTGGTAGGTAGAGAGGGGGTAAACGTCAAACCACGTCGGGCGGCTCCGAGAATTTCACAGTAATGTTTACCTGCCAGTGTCGTTTCATAGAATAAGTAATTTTAAATTGTTAACGGCGGAACCGGACAATCGCATGTATTTATGGATTATAAATAATTATTAAACATTTATTATAATATTCAAATTATAATTTTACAAAATTTCAACAGCTATTCACAATTTATTAAACTATTTACTCGAAATTGTTATTAAAATCTATAAAATAATTTTGTACGCCAATGTATCGCGTCCACTTCGGTGAGATCGTGTGCCAACCTGTCAATTTATGTGTATAAAGTGGTAGAACTGGCAAAAGCATTTCCAACTTTTACTTCTGTTCTACTTTCACAAAGCACATAGAGGTTCCACGTGAATGACCAAGGTCAAAACCGACAACTGACATTTTTTATGCTATTTGCTCCAAACTCTAGATGGGGCTACTGGTGAAATTATGATTTCTTACTCCATTTTTAAGCCTTATGGGAGAAAAACTTAACCAAAGACTCCAAAGATGTGACGTGTATTTATTTATGTTCTTGGTTAGTTTCATTTTTCCGTCTGATTTTAGTGATTTTTTGTTGGCTTTGGCTTTTGGTTTCTGTTTATAGTTTCGTCTTAGTTATTTGCAAAATTATGATGTTTCGCTTTTTTATTTCCTACTGTGTTTTGCAATAATTTTGGTGCTCCGTTGAAAACTTCGAGAAAAACTTCATTGATTCACCATATATTCACCATGCATCTGCATCATAAAAAGACAAACGGGGACAACAACTAATTGATAATCAATTTATCACTGGACTAGATTCCGAAATCTGTATCACCATCTGTATTTGGAAGGAAAATACCTATTTATCATTGAATGAATAGTTAAAAGGATTCACCTTTTAATACAATACCTATATTACATTTGTCCTCAGTTATAAAATATATAACTTTAGTGTTAATAAAATGTAATATCCTAGTCTCTACTTCACATTTAAATTATTGATAGGTATTTTAAAGATTTGAGATTATATATCTATTTGCTCCAAGTAAGTATTCGTTAAATATGTTTTATTATTTGTATTTATTTTTATCTAATAATATTTATTTAGGTTATTAATAAACATATTTTAAGAATGTTCTATTTTATTATTTATTGATATATCTTATATTTATTTAATAAAAATATGCAGAACCAACTCTCCACATTAGACCCCTTATAACAAATTAATTCTTCAAATTTGGTATAATCGACCTAAATTATTTTGTAAAATAAAAGTTTCGAACTTACCAGTTCCATACTTTATTTTATAAAATAATTTATGTGGAAATCATTCAAAATTTAATTTAAAACTACTACCTACTCCTAAAAATTACAATTTGAATTTACCGCCATCTGTCAATTGTCATTTTAGTTCCAGCTCCAAACACAAGGTGGCGCTAATTTGGTTTAAAAGTTTAACATTGGCGTGGGGTCTCTAGAAGATACATGCTTTGTGGTTACTTTCGCTATATCCAAACTTTTATTTTTCTATTAAAACCATCAAACTAGTATTTGTTCATGCTACCTTCGTTTTTACATTATTGCAGCAAAATAGCTATAATTTATTGTTTGGGGGTAATAAATGTGAGCTTTGTGATATTAAATTCTTATATTTCAAAAAACTGAAATATTTGGTGCACACTTAGACAAGGAAAGAGAGTGGACGCGTAACAAGTATATCAAGCACTCGTAGTATTCTGTGCCGATTATCGATTGGTCGCCATTAATTTGGTGCTAAGCATTTCGGCGACACCAAATAAGCTGTTTACTCGTGTTTATTTGATAATTAGTTTGTTACAATGATTTGTGTTGCATATCAGTGTAAAAGTCATAGCGACGAGAAATAACCAGATATTACGTTTCACAGGTAAATAATAAACATCATTTATACTTTAGGTCTGTTCTGGTTTTTAGAAATAACGATCCACAACTGTTGGGCTCATGTGCAGAATATAAAAAGCGTTCTGTTTTTTCTCTGACTACTTTGTATCTAACAGTCCAGTGTTCTGGAAAGGGATTCTTATGTGCATACTCAACACGTAACGAATTGAATAGAGAGAGAAATTACATACGAATCGCATTCTGTGGAACGAAGATAGTCGTCTCAACACGTGCCGAACTGAAAGATGAGAATCCCAATGTTGGTTTCGTATCCGAAATAATTCGTGATTGTTGTAAACTGTAAACAGTCGAAATGAGTCGCGTATCGGGGACAACACTAATCATTTGTAGTGCGCATGTCGTACGCGTTTTATTTGTACATCGGTCTCCTTTTGACAGAGTAGGTGAGCTGTGAGCTGTCTTCAGGCGGTTGGTGTTTATGCCGGTCGGCGTAGCCAGGTATGGATTAAAATTTTCTACCACCCTACAAGAAGTCGTTGCTTCGTCTTCTTGTTGTCACGGCATTATTTTTTGTTCATGTATGTGAAATTTGCTTTGGTTTTTAAAATACTACTGCTAGTCACGGCGTAAATGAAAACAAACACGACGCATTCACACAAACACCTCCCACCACAGCAATTACAAATTATTAGTGTTGTCTCCGATACGCGAGTGTCAAAATGTGTATGGATCGACTCCACATACTTTGATTTTCTTTTACTATACGGCATGACTGTTTTGATCGCGCATGCGTTTTTGAAGTGTTATGAATATTGTATTCGCTTTTAAGACCATACATGATGTATATAATCCCAAATTGTTTATTTATGTGTAGACGAATGTCTCTTGTTTTTGTTTTATTTATAAATTGAGACAATTTTAGAACAATTAATTTTTTAATATTATTCTCTCGTTTCTTTTTATTCCATTGAAATGTGATGAGGATGATAATGATGAACAGGCAAATGTTATTTGAAGCTGAGCTTTCAAAAGGAACTGCATTATTATAATAAATAATAAACAAAACACCTTCATGTGTTCTGGTTTTCCAACAATTTCAAACAGTCGGTAATGTTTTGCCTTTACGCACACTGTCCGGCGCAGTTTCAAAACCGTTTTCATTTTGAGAACCAGAACAAACCTTTTATATATATTTTTTTATTTTTTATTTTGTTTGGCTATTTTACAACTTGGTATTTATATATTATACATGTCTCACTCCAGAGTAATAAATGTTACTCGCCAAGTTTGTTTATTTTATGTTTTTAATTAATTTTTAAGCAATTAATGATATTAAAATGGCCAAAAAAACAATTTTTTTTAGTGGCGTGTCGTACAATTATAAATATTAACTTTTATCAAATTCTATTTTCTGATGCGTTTGCTATTATTAATTTAGAGATTTTGAGTAATGTAAAAAATAATTTTGAAAAGCGAATCAGAATATGCATTGACAATAATGGACATTATTTTGAACATTTATTGTAAATTTTAAATTTACTGAAAAATTTTGGCTCATTCAATTATTGTTCTAGGCATCTCCAGACCATTTTTGAGCTCAACGCTTTGATGGCTGCTTGACTATCGGACATGATAATCTCTTGTCTATGATAGTTTCTCTCGATGTTAAACCGGATACACTCCTCGAGGGCGCGAATTTCCGCCTGGAAGATGCTTGGGTATTTCCCAAGCTTTCGGAGTGCTTGGTTCTCGGCCCATACACTCCTATTCCAGTTCCTTCTATGGTTTTGGACCCCTCTATATACCACTGAATAGCACGTTTTTCGATTGCAAGCGCGATGGATTCATGGCTCCATTCTTTCTTGCAGCACAGCTCTGTGGTTTTGAAGTTCTTCACAAAACTGCATTTCATCCTGGGGCATGTCCCAGGTATCTTTAGTCCTGAAACAAGTAGACTTTCATCTGATTACTCCGTTCCTGATCATTCTATATCGTCCTTTTTGCCACATTCTTTATCATCAAATGTAGAGGGGTGAGGTTTAAGATCACCTCCATTGAGGCCGTAAGACAGGTTCTCATTGCACCAGTAATGCAAACACAGGCTAGTCTTTGTACTTTTGAGCTAAATTAGTTCTGTTATTCCAGGCTATAGCCCCGTAAGTGATGATTGGTCTCACTATTGCAGTATAATACATCCATCGCAATATGTTTGGGTTACATCCCCATCGTTTACCTGCAATGTTGCTGCAAACCATTAGGGCTTTTGTGGCCTTATTTACTACTTCCTTCTCATGTGTGTTCCAGAGAAGTTTGTTGTCCAGGGTTGGGTCTAGATATTTGACTTCATTTTTCCATAGAAAAAGTCCTGTGGATTCAGATCAGATGACCTAGGTGGCCACTCAATATGGCCTCTTCTTCCGATCCAGCTTTGAGGAAAATTCTCATCAAAAATTGACGGACAGGTTGTACAAAATGAGGTGGTGCGCCATCTTGTTGAAAAATGATAGTATGATGGTCTTCTTCATTCTTCAATACTTGCACGAGGGCTGGATAAATAGCGTTCTCTAAAAATTCCAGATACACTTCGCCATTGAGATTATACCAGGTATAAAAAAGGGACCGCTTATGTAATAAAATGGTCAATAAAGTAGTAATAGCATAAATAAAAGTTCATTGTTTTATTTTCAACATACACTTCTGGTCAAATAGCATTTCCTGCGACGTTACGAGTCCTCTCTTTATACCTAGTCTAAGGTTGCACAAATGTTTAGTTATTAACATAGAGGCCATCTCTAATAAAATAAGAAGTTATTATAGAAAATAAGAAATAAAACTAGGAAAATACAGTAGTATTATTTATTATTTAATAATAATTTACATATAGGGTATCTCATTAAGAATGGGATAGAAAAACTGAAGATTCTCTGATTAAAAATAGGACGATTAAACGAAACATGATTGAGTAAAATGTTACTTGTTTCCAAATTAAAGTTTAAAATTTCATAAATTATTGATGGCTATAATTATTTAAATTACTCAGTATAATTTTATTAAATTCGGCAAATGTTTTTGGCTAAAACAACTTTGCCAGTGGCGTACGGCATGGGTAAGTAAATACCTTTAGCCCTTCTAAGTTTTGCGCAACTATCCAAAAGCTTATTTGGATTATAATTTTACATTTTTTTGGTGTTTTTTTTTTTTAAATAAATCATGTCGTCCTGTTGAAAATTGATAAAAAAATCCAAAATTAAAAAAATACATTAAAATAAAGAATGTCGACCTGTGAGTGTGAATATTTCGGAAACCAATATATCTTTATGAGTTCACACCATACATGATTTATTTAAAAAACAAAAAAATTAAAATTATAGTCCAAATAAGTTTTTGGACAGTGGCGTAAAATTTAGAGGGGATAATGTGTTACTTATCCATACCGTACGCCACTGCATAGCTTATTTAACTGATTTTTTTTGCTGATAGGTGTATTACACAAAAAATGTTTGCCGAATTTAGTAAAATTAATAAAAGTATAGCCATTAATCATTTTTGAAACTTCTAATCGTCTTATTTTTAATCAGATAATCTTCAGTATTGTTCTGTGTCCCATTCTTAATGAGACCCCTGTATATCCATGCAAAAAACGTTTCATTATTATTGAATATTTTTACAGTATAGCAATGTAACAATAATTGTTAATAATACAATAATTATATTAAATGTAAAATAATTTTATATTATTTGATCTACTAAATTAACATTAGATTTTGTAAAATATTGAATCTGTTATATTTGGTCTCTCTTTGATCAATATACGGGCCAATACACTTTTAGTATTTCCACCAGTGTCCTAAAAATGAAATATAAATAGAGTAAACCTAGAGCTGCAAAACGAATTATTTCTTTCTCTAAACTTTAATATTCAGACTTACTGTTGCAGAAATGACGAAACAATATGACTTAGCTTCTTCTCTATTCAATTCTGTTATTGGTGACAATACAACTTCTGCCTCTTTACGTGTGTCTTCGATTTCGAAAGGAATCATCGTAAAATCAAACAAATCTTCTTCGTGTCTCTAAAAATCAGTCATTAATTAAAAAGTATATACTCAGTGGCGTATCCAGTGTTTATAATGTGAACCCGAACTTAACATAAACCCACAATCTCAGGGAGGTATTTAATTCCATTATACACCCCTTCTATACGTCACACTGTGTATACCTATACAGTACAGGAAACAAAATACCTATGTAGGTACCGTATGTTAAGTGGAGTTCATTATCCAAACTAGTTAACGTTTTCTCGCTCGCCGTGCGACAAAATTGACAGCTTTGTTGCTCGACTCATTTCTCATGGCGAAAAGCATGTAAATTGAACACATGTTGCAGGCTAATTAATATATCGAGGAATATATTTAGTAAATAAAAATTAATTTCTACCATATTTTCACAATATAATTATTATAGTTAGGTAATTAAACTAGGTATATTAACAATATCCACTAGAAATATTCAGGGGGTAGGCAATATACAGGGTGTTTTTTAAACATGCGGCAAAAATTCAAGGGGTTGTTCCTTGGACAATTCTAAGAAAAATTCCGTTTCGTTTAGGAGATACAAGGGCGCACAACATTTTCGAGAAAACCGTTTTTATTATTTTTAAAATTATTAATATTCTAAATAAAAATAAATTAAACGTAAAAGTGATCAAAAAGGACAAAAGAAAAATAGTACTATCTTTTATCACCCTATTGACAATAGTTTTAACTACCTCTGATCAGTGGTACCTTTTTTCTATGGGTACCTCTGTTGGTACAGCTAGGCGGTAAATATTTTGTTTCCGTAACTGTAGACAAAAAAGTTTTAGCAAAATAGGTAATAATTATTAAATATCTTACAGATCCAGATATTTGAAAGTCCAAATATTGTAAAAAGCCATCAGGATCTGTCACTTTTAGTATACATGGACTGTTTCTATTTGTGTACATTACGTTTTCCTAAAAATACAAAAAAAAATATTTATTTCCTCGAATGTAGATACTCTATACAAGGGCTGTTCTCTTTCCGTTAAGCCTAGTGAAGCAACACATAATTTATTCAATATATTTTTGCATTCGCGAAAACCATTTTTGAAAACATTTTCTCCATGGCCATTACTGAATATAGTTCTTCCGAAACCACTTATAATAACAGAAAGAAAACATTCTCGCTCTTGAGATTGAAAGAAAATTCTGAAACACTTGCCTCTTATGTATTTTACACGTATTTTATTCTAACTCTAGAAACAGAATGTTCATTATGTAATAGCTACTGGCCAATGGCTATGAAAATACCACGCCTGCATCGTAGATAATCCAGAATATCATGACTGACAGTTCTATGCGACGCACAGCGTTTCGAACAATACAAGCCAGATGGGCAAAAATATTTAGTTGAAATTTCTTGTATCTATTCATGTTATGAACATTTTGTACAATAAAAATCTAATTAAGGCTTGTTATACAGTGTGTCAAATAAAGTTCGGCACCATATGGGAAACTTTTTTATTAATAATTTTACGAAAAAAAGTTATTCTTCATAAAGAGTTCTGCATAGTCTAAAATCGTAAAGTGCAACCATCAGAAATTAAATTTTTTAAGCTGTATGCACAGTATATTTACAAAATATTTTAAATTATTATCAGGATGTTCATGAACACAATACACGAAATAAGAAAAATTTTAGAGGTTATAGGGCCACGAAAAAAAAAATGTACACAAAATTCAGTGTTTTTAAAGGTGTACAGGCTCTTAATAATTTGCCTGAAGATATTAAATGTTCTCCAAACGCCGTAATATTTAAAAGAAAACTGCGTGAGTACTTGCTGACAAATTGACATTTTTTTTTCTTCTTTCTTGTTCTTTTATTATGTTTTGTATAGTTGACGTAAGTGTACTGTATCTTATGTATTTTTTATTGTATTTTAAATGTATGTTGATTCAATACACCTATGTATTTTTTATATTTTAAATGTGAAGATGTATTGACATGAAAAAATAGTTTTTTGACTAAATAAACGATTTATATATATTCATTTTAAGTAAAAAGTTCTTAAAATACAAATATATAAAATTTTGTCAGTCGTGTACGAGGTTTGTCAAAAATAAAGATACTAATTTACATTTTTTGACACACCTCATATACGGCTCAAACATTTAATATCCTATGGTTGTGTTTTGAGTTTTAGACCATGCAGAAATTTTTATTGATAATAAGTTTTCTCCATAAAACTAACAATAAAAAAGTTTCCCATATGGTGGCGACTTTAACCTACGAATGTTTTTTTTATTGTACAAAAGTGTGCTGACAGGAACTGTTATATTTAGAAACTGCAGAGTCACAGTTATGATATATAACAATTTAACATAGTTGCCAAGTTATAGATTATTTAATGTTCACGTTAGTTTAGACGAAATCAGTTATGGTAAAACTATTTCCATGGGAACGTTTAACATAGTAACGACTAAACAAAAAGCCAAATCCCATGGTGAGGAAATGCGTGGTTGCCAAGTTACAGATGATTTAATTTAGCTGTAATCAGTTACGGAGAAACTGTTGCCATAGAGACACTTGTCATGGTAACGACTAAATAAAAACCCAAATCCTGTGGTAAGAAAATGCATGGTTGGCAAGTTACAGGTCATTTAATTTTCACTTTAGTTTAGCTGAAATCGGTTATGGAGATGTAGTGATGTCGACTAAACAAAAACCTAAATGTAGTGGTGACGAAATGCGTAGTTGCCCCTTATATTTAGATTAACTCTTAACACAATATCCTAATCTAAACTAAAGTGAAAATGAAACCATCTATAACTTGGCAACTAGGCATTTTCTCACTACGGGATTTCTTTAGTCATTAGCATGACAAACATTTCCATGGCAACAGTTTCTCTATAAGATCACGCTACGCTCCTCCCATCCACAACTACTACAGAGGAAAGCGAGCGAAGCGAGCGCGCCCGGCCAATGTTTCGAAATTCGCGCGCGCGAATTTCGAAACGTCGGCCGGGCGCGCTCTTTTTCCACCTACATCATAAGATCACGCTACGCTCGTTCCACCCACCTACTAACCACTACTTGGCAACTACGCATTTCCTCGCCACGAGATTTGGGTTTTTGTTTAGTCGTTAGCATAATAAGCGTTTCCATGGCAACAGTTTTTTAATAACTGATTTCGGCTAAACTAAAATGAACATTAATTAATCTATAACTTGGCAACTACACATTTCCTCACTGCCGGATTTAGATTTTTGTTTAGTCCTTAGGATGACAAGCGTTTTCATGAAAACAGTTTTTCCGTAACTGATTTCGGCTAAACTAAAGTGAACATTAAATGATCTATAACTTGGCAACTACGCATTTCCCCACCACGAGATTTGGGTTTTTGTTTAGTAGGTAACATGATAAGCGTGCCCATGGCAACATTTTTTGCATAACTTATTTCAGTTAAATGAAATTAAACAAAAACCGTAATCATCTACAACTTGGCAACTACGCATTTCCTCACCATAAGATTAGGATTTTTGTTTACTCATAGCCATCACAATTGTTATTATGACAACAGTTTTTGCATAACATTATAAAAAATTAAAAGTACTCATCTTTATCTTCCAAATTCATCACTTATATACAGGGTGTTCTATATAAGTACCGACAGAGAACAGGTGCGTGTTGGGCACCTCAAAATATGATGATTTAACGCAATTTACTTTTATACCAAGTTGTACCCCTAAGAAGTTACAGAAGCCTGAAGTGGGGCCATAAATTTCGAAAAAAATAATATCTCTGCAACTGTTTAACTTAAAAAATCTATAAATGGTAAATTATTTAGACGCTTATCGATTTTATTAAAAGTAATTTGCTACTTGTTAAATTTAATTCAAAAATGCATGGCCAACTAAAGTTTCGTGATTTCTGTATTAACATTTTCATAATGTTTAATAAAAAATAAAGGGAGTTAAAAAGTTTTAAAATAACATTTGCATAAAATGAAATAAAAATTTTGGAAATCAACTGATGGACAAAAAAGTTATGTATATATATAACACGTGATGTATGGTTTACGAAAGAACGCGCCATGCATAGACCATATTTGCGCCGTGCAGCGTTGCCTCACACGCGCTGTACGTATCTCAATTTGCGCCTTGCCTTACGATAGCGAAGAAACACGACTTCACCAAGCACTCTATTGATTTCCTCAAAATATTATTCACTGTTTAAACCACGCTTGAAATTATACAAAATCACAGACAGATAATGCCCTTGTTCACTTCCATCACTTATTGGGGCAAGGATTACTTTAAACTTATGTAACTTACAATCAGGTATATTGACAACTGTCACTAACTAATCTTGTAAAAAAATAGATTGAAATGTCACACAAATTTTTTTGAAAACATATCATTGCCTACTAGATAGTCTCAGCGGAAAGAGTAAAAAAGTCCCCGTAGCAGCGAAAAGTGAAAAACTTTTAAATTAACTTAAATACCTATACTTACTTCAAAATAGCAATCGGTAATTTCCAAGGACGGGGCTTCATCGTCGACATTGTTAATATTGAGAATAACCGAGACGGGCTTTTCGTTGAAAAAAACTGATATAATTTTAAACATATAACTTTGTTCATCTGGTTTTTCGTAGTCAAAAGATTGTGTGGCATAAAAAGTACAGTTCCTTATTTCGTATTTGAAACCTTTATCTTTTTGGAAATTGATAATGAGATCAGAGCCTGCAAAATTGAGAAAATAGTTATTTACAAAAAATATCTTACTATGGACATGTAAGCATAATAACCGTATAAAAATACATTCAACATGTGGTTCATCCAGTGGCAGCTGGTGCTTATAAGTGCTGTGGAGTTGCATAACTGCCAAAAAATGCAAGTATCTCATTATATAGTTCCTCAAGGAAACATGGAAATTTCAAAACAATAGTATATTACCTAACAAGAGTTGTAAGTAACCCATTACGCACGACGAGCGGCGAGTGCGTAAATTTCACGAGTGCGTAATGGGCTTACAACTTGTGTAATCGTACTATACATTTTCTACTCCCACTTAAAACATTCTCAGAAAAGGATTTAACGTTATGCACCAATCCATAAATTTTCGATAGGTAATTTCGTACCTTTCTTTAGATTTTAGCGGTAACAAATTATGTGTGGCAGCTTGAGCTTTTTCTAAAATCTCCGGTGGAGTGCTCTAGTGCTCATAATTTCATCACTTTCACTACTAACAAACATATTCGTAGGTAAAGTTGAGAAAATGTTCGGATACAATAATATTTTGTTACAAAAATTAACAATATAAATGACATGACGTTTATTTCCATAGCATGCTAAGAAAATGCGACATATTTTTTGAAAAATGGTATAATGTGTTGCCAACATTTAGGGACATCACTCTTTTAATTCAAAATGTATCTCGCTAATGCTAAAAGTTTTTATATTTTTTAATTGACTAAATTTATGTAAATAGACCCAATAATCGTACGTAAACAAAAATTTGATGCAATTTGATTACATAAACCAAGAAATTTAAGTTTTCTTATCAAAACGCACGTGTATGTTATAAGATCTCATTACGTGCACGTTATTGTTAAATGTCATTTACAAGGAATGTTGACAGTGCGATTTATAACGTTTACTGACAAGGGCGTAGAAAAACAAAATTTTTGGGTGTAAATTTATCATCTAAATACTGCTAAAATCAAGTACCAATACCTACCTAAAAAGTAGCAGTATTAAATAGGTAGGTATATCACAAAGTAACGCAATTGTACGTGTGCACCTATAACACACTGAACGAATGCAGAAACGTAGGTATGACGGGTATATAAGGAATATCTTAAAGGTTCATTAGAATCTAAAGCCTTGTTTAGAGCAGAAGCGCGCGGTCGCGATGCGATAGCATTGCGTTAAGCGACGCGATTGATGATAGAGAGTTGAAGTTCTTCCAGTACGTTAACGTAAACGTGAACGTCAACGCACAAAAATAATGTTTACGGTATACTCCAAAATATGAGTTGAAGTTGTTAAACGCATCGTGACCCATCAAAGTATGTGATCGTGACCACATCGTGACATTTACGTGTCATGACAGATAATGACAATTATTATTAGGATTTCTTCTTTCCCAATTAAAAAGTGGTTATTTTGTTTGCGTTACGTGCATACGCCAGAGCTCGCAAGCTTACGTTTGTACGTAAACGTGAACGAGAAGGATATTTGAATACGCATGCGTAGATGTTAATTTTCACGTATACGTTTACGTTCATCACTTCAACTTTCTATTGCAGAGCATCGCATCGCTGGTCGTTATCGCGATCCACGACGCTCCCACTCTGAACAAGGCTTAAAACGCTGAACGATTGCACGAAAGTAGCTAAAGAGTATATTATGTAATGCTACCATTGAGATAGAATAAAGTACAGACGACATAAACACTAAACACTATTTTGCAATGCGCTAGTTCAGTGATGATGTAATTATGGTTCCACTGACAATTAAAGTGACAGTAGATTTTTTGAGTGCGTTTTGGTCGTTTTGTTTACCTATATCATATCGTTTTTTTTTCACTTTTATAAATATATTCCTAAAGTAAGTAGATAGCATGTATCAAATATACAATCGTTTAGTTACCAATTACATACCTTTAAACTATTTTTTATGACCTGTAAACAATATTTTGAAATAAAATAAAAACAGTAAAAACGTATATGTCAAATTTATTGATGTTTTTGTTAAAAGTTTGGTTAGAATTAAATGTCAGTGGAACCAAAATGACATCACACTGAACTAGCGCATATGACGGATTGACGCACTTCGGGTGACGGAAAAGTATAACGAAAATGGCGACTTGAGTTGTACTTTGATTTATTTGAAATCAATAATTTTAAAATTGAAGGCTGACGGAATGAAAATGATTTTATATCATTTAAATGAAGATATTTAAAAAAAAATTGCATTTATTTTCATCAAACTGACTAGATCCACTATCTCGAGTTTGACATATGACGTAAAAATGTAATGCAAAGGTGTGGACACTTTAATTAGATTTAGATTTTTATCACGATTGCAGCTTTACGATGTTATTAAAGCTAAATTGGTGAATAATAATAGACGATTCTAACACAAAAGATTATAAATTTCAAGATAAAAATTTGCAGGAAGAAACAAGCAATGCCAGTTTTGTTAGGTTATGGTACAAACGAATATCAGAAATCAGAGACGAACATTTAAATCTACAAATCCGCGATCAAAATCACCACCAGAATCAACCACTGACTGTCAGGATTCTCGCCGTAAATTATTTGGAGGACTGGACAGAATCTAAAGATTTCATAGTTAACTGCTTCTCATTATTTTAAGAAGAGTCCTTAAAAGATTTATATTAAAACACATAATCTGATGTTTATAGAACTTTTCGTGGATACATTTTATAGCAAATAATATTATTACGTTTTGTAAACGTAACAGCAGGTAGGTTAATTAGGTAAGCAACAAATTGAGGTTTTGATTCCCTTAACAGTCTTTTAAGAACGTTACATTTACGTTGTGTAATAATGTTATTACCTTCCCTTAAAGCAACATCGCAGAAAGGCTTGGCAACGTTATGAGCTAGCTAGGATTGGATTAACATTGTACATGCCAAACCGAGGGACCAAACAAAAAGCTGTAGAGTTGCAAGGGAGCTTTTTAGTTACCCTGACAACACTACAGCAAACAAATGCGCCTGATTATAGGCATTCTGACTGATCATTGCCAATTATAGAATCACATCAATATAGCATGTGGCTGTCAGTGTATCATATTGTTGAAACATTGATTAGTAGTAATCTACTAAATAATGATTGAGTACCATTTCATAGATGGCACTTCCTCCCCTTGACCCCATCGGTATAACGGTTTCTGGGCATGCGCATGGAGCAATGGCGAATGTCCAAAAAAGCTGACTAGTGCATTCAGCATTCAGTATTCAATATCACATCAAGCATATCCTCTATGATTGCCCGACGCTATCATTTATTAGAATATTTGTGTTCGCCGAGTATCGGCTAACACCGGCCGATCCACTGAACTATACAGGGTATTCTATATCAGACGAGTCACCACGTATATTTCTTATCCCATAGTAATTGGAAAAATTTCCCGAAACACGTCGGATGATTTTCTTTGGGGGACATCTTTTGACGTATATTTGAGGCTTGAACGAGCAACCCTCTATGAGGGGACGCTTCAACCCCTCAAAATTGAATAGGGAAGAGGGGTTGGGTGATACTTAATTTGTAAGGTCTGGGAAGCCTCTTTACAACGGTGTATGAAAAAAATTACATTCTTAAAAAAAATTAATTGTTTTATCATGCTTACAATCAAAAAAATCAAAACTGCGTTTTTAAATCAAATGTTCAAATTGTCCTCCATTGACTTTCATACAATAATACAATCTTGACTGAAAACCGTCTCTAACATGGTCCAGCATAATTGGAGTTATTTGACGACACTCATTTACAATTCAACTTGGCGTAGTTCATCCAAATTTTCAGGCTGAGTTACAAAATTCTTGGACTTAAGACGTCCCCATAAGAAGAAGTCCAGAGGGTTCAGGTCAGGAGAGCGAGCAGGCCACTCCATAGGACCTCTTCTTCCAGTCCAACGACCAGGGTATTGTAAATTGAGGTATTGGCGAACTGGTGCGGACCTCAATTTACAATACCCTGGTAGTTGGACTGGAAGAAGAGGTCCTATGGAGTGGCCTGCTCGCTCTCCTGACCTGAACCCTCTGGACTTCTTCTTATGGGGACGTCTTAAGTCCAAGAATTTTGTAACTCAGCCTGAAAATTTGGAGCTCCGTTTTGTTGGAAATGCAATTGTTGTTCAATTAGTAGAGGGTCGTTTTCTAATTTTTCTGTTATTAACGGATCAATCTTATTTTCCAGCATTTCAAGATAAATTTCGCCATTTAAATTACCAGGAATAAACAGAGGTCCAATTAGGTGGTCTCCCAAAATTCCTACCCAAACGATTAGCTTCTGCGGATATTGAGAGTGAGCTTCTCGAAATACATGAGGATTTGTATCGCTCCAAATTCTACAGTTATGCCGGTTAACCTCTCCATTAAGTGAAAAAGTGCATTCGTCAGAAAAGCAAACGTTGTACAAGAAATTTGGGTTATTGTTGATACGCTCGGCCATAATTTCGCAAAACTCTTGCCTACCGAATTTTGGGAATTTTTTCTAATTACTATGGAATAAGAAATATACGGGGTGGCTCGTCTGAGATGGAATACCCTGTATATTAAACTGGAAGAACAAAGCCGATCAACAAAATCAAGACGCATAGCGAAGTGATATTTGACACTCCGGCGCCCACATGTGCGTATCGAAATGCACTAAAAAGGATCATCAAAATTAAATTTAACACTTATTACATTCAACTACGACTCCTTTTAATTTAAGAAAATCACTTAAAAATGATTTTTGATTAATACTCAGCTGAAACAAATGTTCCAATAATAATAATTATTAAAATAGGGCGTTATTAATAAAAAATAATATAATTTATTGTAGTACGCCCGTGAAAAACGTGACGTAGAATGCTCGAAATTGACAGTCTGGCGTCCAAATTGTCATGCGCACCGACCGTTTTTTTCACTCTTGTGGGCTTAGAAATTAGGAGTAGAGTTTATGCCATATAGCCATCCAGTTTAATATCAAGGTCGGTGGGCTGATATAACAAAAGCACCTCTTGGCGATGTTGTCAACTACATTAAATGTGTAGGCTGGTTCACGAGCTAGGAGGTGTCTACCATCTTAGGAGGATGCACAATTGGCCTAATGAGGCCTAAGTGCAGTGGGGGACAACCCAGCCTTCCCACCTTACAGATTCAGAGGTGGTTATGTTGATGGAACTGGCAGATAGTAAGATCGTAGAAAAAAAAATACTTACAATTTTTCGCTTCAAGTATTGTAAACAGCGGGACTGGTTTAAAGAAAGAAACATTGTTTTCATTCAGTTGTATCTTGTATGTGCGATTGCGACGATTGAACTGAATGTTGTAGTTGTATTTCAGTCCTATTAGACTTATGGCAGAAGTGAGGTCTGAAAGACGTTAACAAAAAGTAAATTAACATTTTTTTGGGTTAGTTAAACCATTGTATTTAAATATTAATTAAATTAATTTAAGTATTAATGATTAATAGTATATTATTAAACGAGAAATTTATGGCCATAAATTGCGAGTCTAATACTATACTTTGTCCACGACCATTATGGTTTCTTTATTAAATAAAAGTTAAGTGTAGAATGGAAAGTTTTTATTAAACATAGGTAACTAACTAACTGTTGTTTTTTCGACTTTTCGATTTTTCGATTTTTTTTTCGATTTTTTCGATTTTTCGATTTTTTTCGATTTTTTGTTTTTTTTTTCGATTTTTCGATTTTTTGATTTTTTAGATTTTTTGATTTTTTTTCGATTTTTCGTCTTTTTTTTTTTTGGATTTTTCGATTTTTTTTCGATTTTTCGATTTTTTTCGTTTTCTTTTTGATTTTTCGATTTTTTTTCGATTTTTTCGATTTTTTTTCGATTTTTTCGAATTTTTTCGATTTTCCGATTTTTTTTCGATTTTTTGATTTTTTTTTCGATTTTTCGATTTTTTCGATTTTTCGATTTTTTGTTTTTTTTTTCGATTTTTTGATTTTTTCGATTTTTTGATTTTTTTTTTTCGATTTTTCGTTTATTTTTTTTTTCGATTTTTTCGATTTTCCGATTTTTTTTCGATTTTTTTTCGATTTTTTGATTTTTTTTTCGATTTTTCGATTTTTTTTTTCGTTTTTTCGATTTTTTTTGATTTTTTTTGATTTTTTTTGATTTTTCGATTTTTTTCGATTTTTCGATTTTTTTCGATTTTTCGATTTTTTTTCGATTTGTTTTCGATTTTTCGATTACCTATAAAGAATATTTTCATATCAGTTTAGACATACTTGCTGTCGTGACGTCATACCGTGACTAATGGATCATTATTTACTAGTGAATAATAGGTATTATTATTCTTAAGGAAGTACAAGTATAATGAATGTTTTATAGAACAGTCGTGGACAAACATATTTTTGTATTGAAAATTTGGAGTTTCCAAATAATATTTTTTTAATTTACGAAGTCATTACACCTTCTTGAATTACAATTATGAAAATAATAGTTATGGACTTACCTAAAAAGAAGACTAACCAAATAACCAAAATTAAATATAATTTTCCAATATCCATGTTAAGTTCGTGTATCAACGATTTACCAATAAAAAGATGATATTATCCTGAAAATTTACACGCAATACTGGCAATCTTATAATGTCATTTAGTAAGCCCAATTTGGCAACGTTTGCTATCCGTTACTTTAGGATTTTTGATATGAACACAGAACTGAAATTAGGAGAATGAATTTTACAGTTTACAAAAACGTTTCTACAAGGGGAATAAAATTGAGTTTTTTTTGAGTAGGTGCCAACCAAGGTCATAATTTGAAAAAATATATATAACAATGTTTTCAGAAAATAATTAACGGGGGGTTGTACAATAAGCGGTTAATCGTCCCAAAAAATGTTTTAAATTAATAAAATTAACATTTATTTTCAAATCACTTTCACAAATTAACATGTCAGACAGATACTCACTGCGCAAACTCAAACCTCAATTTTGAATCTCAACGGATCGTAAATTTTGAGCAAGAATCACATCAAAGTATGTGGCAAGAATTGATATCAAATCCATTCTCTTAATTTCAGTTCTGTGTATATGAATAATTCCAGTGCTATGTTGTCAGGTAGTTATTTTCTCGGCCAAATACAAATATATTTTTTAGATTTGGACAGTAATTTCAGGTTTATAAAAATGAATCTATATCTTGGGACATAGGCTAAGGTTAGGTTATTTGGATCAAAATATGGCGATAGGACCAAATATGCCTTAATAAAATATTGCTGTGGAATAAGATAAGGGCGAGTTATGATAACACAATCATAGGGAACACAAGTAGAATTATGCAGACGCGGCAAGTCCAAGATAAGTCCCCACCAAGATCTAGCGGCAACAAAACTAGTTCGTTACCGGCATTTTTTAGCTTTTACATTTTAACTTTTGTATTATTAGGACCTAAAATAAAGTTCCGCTTTTTGTGAAGTTTTGATATTAAAAAAAAAACAATTTTTATTAGCGAACCTAAAAGTGACGCAGTCAGTAGGATTGCCTAACGGTGTGACAACAAAAATCGTGTCAAATCGGTCTATTAATAGTTTAGTTGAAATCGCGAAAATTGGTAAAATAAACTGAGCAAAAAGTGTACAGCCAAACATAGGACCAACATTGCCGAAGTTTGGAGAACCTGGACGAGGATCACATCGCCAAATCCAGCTAGTTTAAGAACCTGGACGAGGACCACATCGCCAAATCCAGCTAGTTTAAGAAAATCAGGGAGAACATACAGCATCGCTTGACCCCGTTGATATGACGAAAATAATCCCAGGAATTGTGTAAGAAATTTTGCTCTCCTTTTATTTTAAACATTTTATTTCTTGAGTTGAATATATTAGTGATTTTTAATTTTCATTTTTGGGATAAAATAAATCATTGAACGAATTTATTATATTTTATGTCTGAGATGGACGAATTAGTGAATATTTTTAATAGTACTCTTGGGACAGATTCCTCAATAAATTTAGATAATTTACCTCCTATAAAAGAATCAGATTCAGAAAATTCATATTCAGAAAGTTCAGATTCGAATATGGCAGATAAAACTAATTATCCACTTTTGCAATTATATGTAGACACTATTCCAAATTTTGATGGGAACCCCCATATGTTAACTGTATTTTTAGATGCTTGTGAAAGCTTGATTGGACAATTTTCTGATCGGCAAAATAATGCAGCTACAATTAATGCTTATATTTTAAGAGCTATTACTCGTATTGGCAAATTAACCGGCAGAGCTTTGAGTTTGATAGGCTCCAGTAGCGAATTAACTGTTTGGATAGATATAAAAAATTTATTAATCTTAAGCTTCAGTGATCAGATAAATTTGGATTGTCATGTACAAGACTTGATTGCTTTACATCCTTTTAAAAATGAGGCCCCATGCCGTTTTGGTATGCGTTGCCATGACTCTAGAAGTTTAATTGTATCTAAAATAAATGCGTCAAATTTTTCACCTAAAGAAAAACGTATTAGACTTCAAAATTATAACGATTTAGCTCTTAAAACATTTATTCATGGTCTCACGGGTCAATTACAAAATAATGTTCATTTACGAAACCCAGATAGTTTAGAACAAGCAGTGGCATTTGTAGTCGAAGAAGAAAATTTTCTTTATAGTTCACAAAAATCAAATTTTTCAGATTGTCAAAATTATAGACCTGTAAATAACAGAAATAACTATTTAAAACCCCAGCAGCAAGGGCAACCACCACAACCATTACAAAAACCATTTTATTCTAATTATTTTAACAGATTTCATTCAAACTTAAATAATTTTTCAAGACAAAATAATCAGAATTTCCAAAATCAAAATTTTCAGAATCAAAATTAATTCGTTCAGAGACCCCAGTTTAATCAGTCAAATAATTTCAATAATCAGAATTTCAATCGAAATTCAAATAATTTCAAAAATACAAATTTTTGTCAATATTCGACTAGTTTCAACCGAAATAGTCAAATTTCAAGAAATACCAATTTTAATAATAGATCAAATAGTATCCCAGAGCCAATGGATACGTCATCTGGAAATACGCGTATAAATAATCATAACCTTTACTTGCAAAATTCTGATCAAATAGAAAACCAATTCGAATATTCATTTAATAATCAAAATAATAACGGTGAATACCACTTCCAAGAAAATAATGATTTCTCAACATTTAACACAACAAACGACAATAATAGTCCTTTTCAAAAACAAGACATTGGGTCTATTGAATAAAGAAAAGTATTACCTTGCAAGTCATAACTTATAAGAAAAAGCTAAAACTTCTAAGTAGAAGCTAGTGCTTATTTTTATTTGAATAAAAACTAGAACTCTCTCGAAAGTAAATACCGGAAAAAACTTTTGAATTTTGAGTAATTACTTATAAGTACTTACTTATATTTACAAGTATTTACTTTTTTCGTTGCGTATGACGAATGAAATACATGGGAACGCAAACGCAGCCCTCTAAACAAAAATTAATACCAAACAAGTCGTGACAGGATTGTGTGCAACTGCAAGTAAGCATTTGTTTTCGAGTGAGAAAAAATGAATTGCCAGTAAAAATTCGCGGTTACAGACTTATGTTTGTTAAATTGCTAAAAAAGTATAAGGTTCTTTTGAATAAATCAATGATTCCTACTATAGTTCAAGCTAAAGAAAAGGCATGGAAAGATCTGAAAGACGAATTTATCAAAATGTCTGGGACAAATACTACTATTGAAAAGTCTACACTTTCACTTTCAAAACGCAACAAGAGCTTGGGCTGATGCTTCTCTTTCTATAGTTTTTCCTGTTACGAACATTTATGAAGTCCACCATGTTTAACAAAGTATACTAGCAACTACCGTCGAGAAAAAAGGATGCTTTATAGCTACCTTAAAAATCATCAAGTTATAACTGACTAATTTAAGACAGATCTTATTTTTATTCAAATAAAAATTAGCCAGTACTGAAAAAATATAAGTAAATCCTTATATTTGAAGTAACTACTTGAAACCATAAGAGTTTACTTATGGCCATAAATAATCTCTTTTACATGAAGTAGTCACTGACCTTTTATTCAATTTATACTGAGAAAATACTTAAGTAAGAGGAAATGGAAGCCAATACTTCTTTTTACTCAATAGACCCATTAACTCGAATCCAACACAGCTGACATATTTCCATGAACCCTCTCAAGGTCCATCTTATGATACTTTTAATAACCAAGTTTCAAATTTTCATATGGGAGCTCTAACACGAGTTGAAAATGTAATTAATACGAACACAGTGAGATCAAATTTACCTTATATTTTAATACCAGAAATAAACACAAATTTCTTAATAGACACTGCTAACAGTAGAAGTTTAATAAACTCATACATTTTATAAAAAATATATTTTTAACGAAGATTTTAAAATACAAACGGTGCATAATATAAGTCATCATAACGAAGTAATTCAAATTCCCATTTTTAGCATTTTTAATGTAGAAAAAGAACAAAAATTTCATGTTTTTGATTTTAATAAAAATTTCGAAGGTCTTATCGGAATTGATCTGCTCGAACAATTAAATGCAAACAGTTGATTTTAATAAAAATTTGATTATTACGCCATCAGTTCAAATACCAATAATTCTCGAATCCAAAGATTTAATTAAATTCGATTCTAATCTAATAGAAAATTATAAAATTGTAATTTCTGAAAAATCAACAAGAATAGTTAAGGAACCAGTAACAATAAAAACATAAAAAACAAATACTAATATTGACACATTATCAATAATTTCTATAAATGCTCTAGAAAACGAATCACTTATTAATAACCCTGGAGACATTGACAACGATTTCTTAGACGTTTATCTGAAAACCCAGTAGAAAATGACAATCTCGACAATAGTACCCCTAACCAATCTAAAATTAAAATATTATCAGACGTACAAGTCCTCCTGACGAACCATCAGGAAATGTTTTCAATCAACCCAGCATATGACAACCAATAGGTTTGTTCCCGAAGCGAGTTCCAAACTTGTTACAAACATTATCTGATACGCATACGTGAGCAGAATAATGTTCGGAATGAGTTCTAAATAAATGTGTGCTGGAACGTTAAAAAAAATAATGTTGCAGTTTTAACTAAATATAGATCATTCGATTATATTTTTTAAGAAAAGAAGATAATGAGGATGTACTTTATGATCAATTCAAAATCGCACAAACAAAAACTACCCTCCTTATTATATTTTTTGCTGTTACAACGCTGTATAAGATTTTAATCAAAATTAAAGATAATAGGCATTCACAAAACTAACTTAAAATCCAATTAAAAACAAAGGAAGAGAAGAAGAAAAATTATTTTAAATAAGCACGCATGTGCGAAAGTAAAAGTTCGTATTTTATTTAGGAACTACTAAAACTAGTTACAAACACGTTATGAACAAGTTTTTAATCTTGCGGAAACGCCAAACAAGTTCAATTTTTTTGGAACTTTGCTCTGCTGGAACAGTCATTTTTTACTGCGCATACTCAATATGTTAGGAACTCGCTTCGGGAACAAACCTATTGACATATAGTTTATATAGACTGCTCATCTATATGTAAATAAAGCGATGAAAAGCGGGACGAACTGGGAGATGTTTTCTCTTTGTCTAGTATATGCAATGTTTGTGTTTTGTCTCAATTGTAAGTGCTCACTGGTAAACAAACCTTTTACAGAACCGGTTTAGAAGAAAGTTTAGTTTAATTGAGTTTCATTGTTGATGTTTTCCAAGAACCTCACCAACTGCCAAACCATCCCTCTCGACATTGTGAACTTAAAAATTCAAAAAATTCGTCAAAATAAATGGATGATCATCTCACCTCAAAACACAGTGGCCCAAAGAATCTGCGGACAAGATAGTGACAATGTCCCTTTAGAAGGAACATTTTTGTTAGAATTAATCAATAAGTGTAGTGTTAGAATAGTTAAAATAGTTCTACATAGTAACGAACTGTCAAAAAGTGAATTTAAAATAATAGAACTTCCTAAAGTTAATATTAAAAACTCTAATGATAAAAATCCTATTTACCTAAAACCCATTTAATTGAACAGTATTGATTTGGAACAATTAACCACTCTAAAAGACTCTCTAAATTTTCAAAAACAAAAAGTAAAACATATTTTTGATAATCCAATCCATTTTAACAATATTAGTGTTTGGACTATATTGATTTATATTTTTATTGCATTTTGTTTGTTATTTTGCATTTATTCATATAGAAAATATAGGAAGACTTCATCGAAGAAGAGCTCAGAGGAAGAAAATCCAGAGGCCAGAACCCGGATTCTCCTCTAAGGGTGGAAGAGTTATGATAACACAATCATAGGGAACACAAGTAGAATTATGCAGACGCGGCAAGTCCAAGATGAGGCCTCACCAAGATCTAGCGGCAACAAAACTAGTTCGTTGCCGGCATTTTCTAGCTTTTACATTGGACTAGACCTAAAATAAAGTTCAGCTTTTTGTAAAATTTTTGATATTTTTTAAAAAACCAATTTTTATTAGCGAACCTAAAAGTGGCGTTTATGTTAAACGATAGAATATAATCTCGTAGAAAAAATAATTCACTGACAAGAATAGTAGTTTGTGTAACAAGAGTGTACAGTATATTTTTTCTACGAGCACCAACGAAAATTTACAAATAAAAAAATATTTTAGGTTATTTCATTTCATTTTTCCCCATCCGAGATTCGAACTCCAGCCTTCCGTTTGGAAGGCAAGAACGCTAACCACAGGACTACCTATTCTTTTATATTCGATGCTTTAATACTCATAATTAAATTGACTTCATATAGTTTTATTTAAATTAACAAATTATATATAATTATAGATGAAATAAAAAGAGAAATGCTATTATTTATCGATTCTACACAAGAATAACCCATTTTAATGTATGTTTAATCTCAATAACTAAAAAATATACTGCCAATTAGTTTGACAGAATTGTCACTTATTTAAAATTTTAAAAGAAATAGCAGTCGGTTGATCAAAATATGAACGGTGATTAGTGGATTAAATTTTTTTGCAGTGTTCTCACTACCTAAAATGGATATGAAATACATTCGTTCAGTTGAAGGCGAAAGCATACTTTTTTGTTTTGTAATCTGTGCGTAGATAAGCTAATATCCATGTGGGTATAGAAAAAAGATATTTACCAAACACAATTATCTGACAGTCCAAAGCAAACTTTTCATAAATTAAATAATATTGTTAATAAAAATTAATAAAAATTAATAAAAATAAATAAAAATGAATAAAAATGAATAAAAATGAACAAAAATAAATAAAAATAAAAAAAAATGAATAAAAATGAATAAAAATGAATAAAAATGAATAAAAATGAATAGAAATGAATAAAAATGAATAAAAATGAATAAAAATGAATAAAAATGAATAAAAATGAATAAAAATGAATAAAAATGAATAAAAATGAATAAAAATGAATAAAAATGAATAAAAATGAATAAAAATGAATAAAAATGAATAAAAATGAATAAAAATGAATAAAAATGAATAAAAATGAATAAAAATGAATAAAAATGAATAAAAATGAATAAAAATGAATAAAAATGAATAAAAATGAATAAAAATGAATAAAAATGAATAAAAATGAATAAAAATGAATAAAAATGAATAAAAATGAATAGAAATGAATAAAAATGAATAAAAATGAATAAATATGAATAAAAATGAATAAAAATGAATAAAAATGAATAAAAATGAATAAAAATGAATAAAAATGAATAAAAATGAATAAAAATGAATAAAAATTAATAAAAATGAATAAAAATGAATAAAAAGAATAAAAGTGAATAAAAATAATTAAAAATGAGTAAATATAAATAAAAATGAATAAACATGAATATAAATATAAAAAAATGAATGAAAATCAATTAAACTAATAAAAATTAATAAAAAAGGAAGTCATGTATTTTTTTATATTAATAATACGACTACATGTGAGCACAGCTAGTAATACATAAAATAATATTCATTGCTGAAAGCTGTGCCTCTGTGCCGATTTTGATAATAATTCATAAACATATAGTGACATCAGAAAAAAATAAAAAAAAATCAATTTTAAAGACTTGTATCTTATTTCACAGCAATATTTTATCAAGGTAAATTTGGCACTATCGCCATATTTTGGTTCAAATACCTTGGCCTATGTCCCAATAGTAATGGATCTGTATAAAAGAAAATTATTTGAAATAATAATATTTTTTGAATACATCATTTTGAAATTAAATTTTTCTATACATAATAATTTAGAATACGTAGCACAATTTTCCATGGTTTCATATCCATGTCAAATAAAAAAAAACTAATAAAAAATAAGAAAACTTGTCTTGGAATAATTACTTTTGTGACAATTTCAGTACGTGGATAACTCTTAATTAATAATTACTTACACGAGAAAATTTGCACAAAGGCTTTAAACCAACACCTTAGCACTCTCAACTGGGTGATAGTAGATAATTGTATGACAATATTTAACAGTAAGTAGATGTATACTCAAATATAATAGAAATGCGCTTATTTGAATCATAAAAGATACCATAAAATTGATAAAATTTGTTCCTTTTTTTTTAAGAATCTTGTTGATTAATTTTTTTCTTTTTTTTTAATTCCAATACGATTTTTGAAGTATCATTCACTTAAATTTTCTAATCAAAATAAATTCCTTCTTCTTGATAAACCTTAAACGAGAATTGCTCACATTGTTTTTGATTTACGTTTATGGGAAAAAAGAAAATGTAAATTTGTTTACTAGCATTCCAATGATTCCAATTTATTAACAAAAAAAAAACAAAATCAACGTTCTCAAAAAATCGACATAAAACGAGTAAAAATGTAAATGGTATATTCCGAATACCTAATCGTCATTTTTATCTTTGACAAAATACATTTTTTCATTTCTCTAATAGGGATGCGATATTGTTTTTTTACAATAATCATGTATTGGCAATTTTTTATAATTAATGTCTAATTAATTACAAATGTATTGGTTCTAATTAACATCCGCGTATTGTATCCACTTCTGCCGATGACACACGTATAAAACTCACTTATTTCATAAATCTTTTGCGATGACAAACATGATTTTGAATTTTATGATTATATCTTACTATCATTTCGAACATCCCAAAATTGCACAATTTCGGAAATCCATCTGCCCTGCTCTCAGATCGGCATCAGAGATATTATAAATTCGAAGACGTCTTGGTACGTCTGTATTAATTGTGTTTCTAAGCGGAAAATTAGTTATGTTGAAACTTTTCAAAATGGTTCGTTGGATTGTGGTAGTGATCGGGACTATTGGATGGTTTACATGCGAATTTGAATGTGCACCAGTAAGTATAATAAGATCTTACGTGTAAGGTAAATGTACCTAAATCAGACAGTTAGCGGTTTTGCGGAAGTATTGGACGGTATTATATATTTTTTTAAAGCTTTGTCGAGTTAAATATTATTTGCACGCTCAGTGGTCTTTTAAATATTACGTATTTATTTCATATTTCCTCAATTTTGAAGATAAAATAAAAAAAAGTGGAGTATTTCTATTGAACTGCATCTGAATCTAAATTCAACATAGCATAGATCTCGCATGTTCTGACTTAAATTCGACAAAGTCAGATACCTATTTTCGACATGTTTAATTTTAGGATTTAAACAAGTTGTTGCTCAAAGTAAGTAAAAGATAAACCATAATTTTTTTTAAAGTAAAATTAGTTAAAAAAATATATTGTATATTCTCGGAATTTGTTTGTTTATGGAACTTTAAAAACGCCTCTGATGTTGACTTCTAACGGTATCTCATTTTTTTAAACAGTTTCATCATAATCATTACAAATTTCTTCAAGTTCTTGGGGGCACTTTATTATTTATTTATAGCATTTTATTGCATTAGGATTTTAAGAGGTAAACTTTATTTCTGAAGGTATATTTTCCAATGTCGGCCAGGTCTACCATTGGTAAAGGTGAGTTTTTATTTAAGGACTTAACCAATGGGGGTACACTGTCCAAAAACTGGTCCTTAGTTACAGGGAATCATCATCATTATCAATATCTTAGCCTTTTTTTATCAAATCCGATAACAAATGTCTTCTTGCTTGTTAACACAGAAGAAACACCACTTTTGCACTTTTCTGGAAATGTTCCTCTAATTTTTCCAATAAGTGTGGTAAATTGTTATAGATTTAATACAGAATGGCGTGTTCACCCTAAGTTTTGTTATTAATGGTATTTCTGAAAATTTCACGAAAATGGGACTAAAAATAAAGCTCAGACTGAATTATAAATTTTCGAGGGATTTGGTTTGCTCATAAAAATTTACCATGGTCTTTTTCTATAAGACGAAAATATGTACATATTTTCGACATCACTGTCGAATTTAGGTTGGCGCATGAGTATGAAAATAAAATAGATAGTAAGTTAATTCCTTTTAAGAAAAACGATGATTAGATAGCAGGGGCGCATATATGGGGGGGGGGGGGGGCGGGGGTTAATTGCCCCCCCAAGAATGTTTAAACCTAACTTTTATAGATGCTAAAAATGTATTGCACAAACTATTGAAAGACCAATTGCAATATTTTTTGTTCAATCTAGCAGAAGCGCTTTTTTACTTTCGTCGGCTGTCCGCCACTCAAAGCGCCTAACTTAGGTTCCTCCTCTACGTTGTACGTGCTTGTATCTCAGAATCTTACTCTTTCTTCGACTAATATTGCTTATATAATTTTGCTTTTATTTTGATTTCTACTGGAAGTACTGGATACTGGATCACCAAAGTAATAGTGATACTAAAGTGATACACTGTGTTCATAGGGTTTTACCCGAGAATACCGATCAAGGAGAAGCGACAGTAGCTGTCGGTGCCTTTGATATCGGATGGACCTTTTTCACAGTATGACTTTGACTGATACACAACTTAGCACGCTGAGAAAACATGCTTATTTTCTACACTGAGCGAAATAGTTTGGCAAATTATCTGAAACATTGTTATAGTCCATGCGCAAATTATGTTATGTGATTTAATTACATTGAAGTAGTTAGGGTTAATAGCAATGGTGAAATTTCAGCACCAAAATATAATGCATTATATAATAATTACTTATTTGTTATAAAAGTAAAAGACGTTTATTATTTTATAATTAATCTATATAATTTGTTTAATATTTGGTTTATTTATATATTTATTGATAAAGTAATTCACAAATTAAGTGATGCTAAATGGTTGGATATGACATGTAGAAGAAGACTTCATATGGCTACTCTGTTTCACAAAATAATTTTTGTCTAGGGCTGGCACTGTATGCCAGCTCTATTTTGCAGTGTTACATTAGGTGTTTTTTTACAATTATATTTTTTTGTTCCATATTCTGTGTAAGCTGCAAATAAATGAATTTATTATTATTATTATTATTATTGTAAAAAATGTAATAAAAGCCCCATATTTAAATTAAATCACCTTTTCCTTAAGTAAAAATAAGGCAAATAAAATTAAGGGTACCAAAAAAAATTTAGGGTAACAATTAAAAAGACATTAAGTTTGAGAGGTTTAACTAAATATTTGCAATGTGCATATATTTTCAAAGCTTTTAGGTTTAAAAAGTACTTACATATTTTTAGAATTTCTGGATTCATATTATATTAAAAAGACTTTCAAGTTTATTACTCATTTCTGTAAAAACAAGTGTTTTCTCGCAAAGATAAGCCAGATGTCATTTAAGGTTTATGTATTTAGAGTTAAATCCCTGGCCTGGCTATCACCCAGACAATACAAATATGTCCATTGGACGTCGTCCATTCGATATATAATGAGTTTTTTCTGGACTTTCGACATCCAATGGACGTTTAGTGAAGTATAAAAATGGCACACTTTTGACCATTCAGAGGACGTCCAATTCTGGAATATATTTGGACGTCGAATACTGGACATTCAATTAAAGATGGCGATTTGATAATGCATGATAAATCGGTCTATCATAGTAAAGCTGTTACAGAGGGACATAATTTAATTAAAATTTATGAAAACCTAGAGATAGATGTAAGAAATACATTAGATCAAGAAAGACAAAGGCAGATTTTAGAAAATAAACTTAGATTGAAACCCATTATCGAGTCAGTAATCTTTTTGGGACGACAAAATACAGTGAAACCTGAGTAAGCCGGAACCTGTGTAACACGGAATCCTGTGTATGACGGAAATTTTGGCGATTACCTACATATTGTAATGTAAAAATTGCTTATAAGCCGGAACCCTGTCTAACGCGAACACGGAATTTCCCTAATCTGTTAAGCCGGAACCTACTTATGTTATTGCTTTGCAGGTATAAAAGAATTTATAGATGTTTACATAATTAGTTTATGATTTCGGAAAGCCCCATAATAAGGGCGAACTATTATCAATACTTAGAACCATTATCACAGAAATTTAGGTACAAAAGCAGTAAATACACAAATAAACCAGTATTGTGTAGGTACGGCAGTTTGAGTTTATCCGTGAAAGTGCAAACATTTCAAAATGGCAAACCGAAAAACGAATACATTATCGCTAAAATCTAAAATGGACTTAATTAAATGTAGTGACCAAAAAAAACTTACTCCAAAGCAATTGGTTATTCAATTTAAGTGCGGAAAAACGCAACTGTATGAAATTTTGAAAAACAAGGAAAAAATTAAAGAAGAGTGGATGCGTGGTGGTAATGGCGATATTAAGAGAAAGCCAAAGGAATCACATCACGACGACGTAAATTCAACAGTTTTGGAATGGTTTATGGATGCAAGGTCTCGCAATCTTCCTGTATCTGGAACAATTATTCAAGAAAAAGCAAGAGAAATTGCAAACCATTTTGGAAAAGTAGATTTTAAAGCTTCGAATGGATGGCTGGAAAGTTTTCGAATACGACATAACATAAGATTTAATCAGATCTGCGGTGAAGCTAAGGACGTCGACATGGAATCTGTGACTGAATGGACATCGCACATTACAGATTTAATTAAAGGATATACCCTAAAAGACATTGCTAATTGTGACGAAACTGGCCTTTTTTATAGAGCGCTGCCGGACAAGACAATGTGCTTTAAAGGTGAAAAATGTCAAGGAGGCAAACAATCTAAAGAAAGGTTAACCGTTTTGTTTTGCGCCTTTGCTGACGGAAAAATAGAAAAACCTCTAGTTATTGGAAAATCCCTCAGACCGCGATGTTTTAACAATACCAATGTGCCTCAGCTACCAGTTTATTGGCGAGCAAATAAAAAAGCATGAATGACATCAGTTCTTATGGAACAGTGGCTAAAAATTTTAAATCAAAAAATGAAATTTGAAAATCGACACATCCTTCTATTTTTGGATAATGCAACGTGTCACCCCAAAATAATACTATCCAATATAAAATTGTGTTTTCTACCACCAAACACCACAAGTCAAACACAGCCTCTCGATCATGGAGTTATACAAAACTTCAAAATGCATTACAGAAAACAAGTGCTGCGGTCAATTATTGCGAATATGAGATTCTCTCAATCAGCAGGAGATTTGGCTAAAAAAATATCAGTTTTGGATGCTATCAGATGGATTGATTATTCAGTAAAAAATATTAAACCTGATTGTGTTAAAAAATGTTTTGCGGCATGTGGAATCAAGCAAGATGGAGACGTTGACCTAATCGAAAATGTTGACGAAATTGACGAAAGTACAAAAGAAGTCGAAGAGTTAATTACTGAAATTAATCCCGGTTGTAATGTTCATGATTACATCACATTAGATGAAGCCGTTACAACAAATGCTGGATTTCAGTCCATAGAAGAACTGGTGTTAGAAAAAACTGCCGTGGAAACTACTGTGGCAGACGATAATGATGGGATTGGAATTGGTAAGCGATTTTTCTAATTCTCTAAAAAAATAAACAACTTTTTATTTATTCTTTCCATCTTAATTGGGCATTTGGCCAAGTAGAAATAAAGTTAAAATACATAATAAAAATAAGATAGGAAGATTTCAGTTACCATCACAAAAATAACAGATAGAAAAAATTATTTTCCCATTAGCTTTTCAAAACGATCTGTTCTTAAATTATTATTTTTATCTACAGGAACAGAAGTTGAAGAATCCGATCGGATAAAAAATTTTTGTGATGCTTTGAGGAGTGTTGCAGCGTTAGAGGATTTTTCCCAAAGAATAGAGAGCGAACCGATGAGAAAGAAGATTTTAGAATTAAGGACATTCATGGAATCATCTTACGTATTACAAAAGAATAAAAAACAACTTACATTGATAGAAATGTGGAATAAATAATAATTTATATTGTTTCTAATAATAAATAAAAATATGTAGGTACATAGTAATAATAACAACTATATATTAAATGTACGTATATTAGATTTTTTTTAATAAAATCATCACTTTTTTAAATCTACTATGTGCAATTTTTTATCTACCCTGTGTAACGCGGAATTCTGTATATGCCGGAAAATCGGTGCACGACCGTGCGATTCCGTTTTACACAGGTTTCACTGTAATTCCTTTTAGAGGTCATAGAGATCGAGGATCTCTTGTCGTTTCCGAAGGTTCTTCTGAAGATGAGGATAGTCTTGTAAATAATGAAGGTAACTTTCGTGAATTAATTAAATTTAGAATAGAGTGGCGATGTTGTATTAAAAAAAAAACATTTAGAAAACACTTCATCTCGTGAAACCTATATTAGTAGTTATACGCAAAATGAAATAATTGAATTCTGTGGTGAGGAGATTTTAGAAACCATTTTACGAGTAAATAAAAGTCAATTTTATAGTGTAATATTTGACGAAACCACGGACATAAGTCATAAGTCACAAATGTCAATAATCTTAAGATGCTGTTACGAAAATTGTCTGTACGAAGATTTCGTAGGTTTTATTGATTGTCACGCAATGTTTAATGAGGACACATTAGAACCAACAGTTAGTGGTAAAATTTTGGCTCAAATCTTATTTAATTTTATTAAAAAAATTAATTTAAATCCCGATAAGTGTATAGGAAATGGAACTGATACTTGCGACTTAATGCTTGGTGAACAAATAGGCGCCGTTACTGAATTAAAAAAAAAATTAACTAATGCACTTAAAAGTCCTTGTGCCAGCCACTCATTAAATTTATCTATTTCAAAAAGCTCAAACGTTCAAGGTGTTAGAAATGCCGTTGGCATTATAAAAGAGGCAAATGCATTTTTTAAAGATTCCGCAAAAATAAATTTTCTTCTTATGCAAAAGTTAGATGGCCATAGTCAGCTTAAAAGTCTTTGTGAGACCAGATGGGTTGAACGTCACGAATCAGTGCTTCAGTTTCAAAGTACTATTCAAATGATTCTGGCCTTCTTGATATTATTTCCCACTGGAAAGATCGGGACGCCTCTTCAAAAGCAGAATGTTTAAAAAATGCTATAGGTTCCACCGTTTTTATAGTTTCTTTATGCTCTCTGTCTGATATTTTAGCTTTGACTGTAAATTTAAGTAAAATATTGCAAAAGAAATCAATTGATAAACACTATGATACTACGCTTACACAAAATGTTAGCACCATTTTAAAAGAAAGACGTCGAAATTCCGAAACTTATTTTAGAACCATTTTTACTTTAGTGTCAGATATTCATAAAAAATTATATTTAGAAATTATCAAACCAAGAGTTACTCAGAGACAAACGCATCGCCCCAATATATCTGCAGAAAATAACGAATCTTATTTAGACCTAGCATCTATATTCCTTTGTTAGATAATAAATATATTGCAAGATCTCCAATTTCGTTTTAACGAGGAATCTTTGAGTACCTACGAGTTCAATATATTTTTTCCTTCCATTTTCAATTCAAAAACGGATACTGAAATTAGTCGATTGAAGTCGTTGCGGAATATATAAGCAAATTTGAAAATAATCAAAACAGAGATTTAATACTTTTAAAATTAAAATCCGAATTCATTATTTGGAAAAGCGTAAAAAAAGCGATACAGATGGTATCGGTTTATATGCGTATTGCGATGAAAATATATTTCCTTTATTGAAACAAATGCTTACAAGTTTTGGTCACTCTACCCGTTAGCACAGGCGTTAGTGTCGCTTCAGCTGAAAGAAGCTTCTCCTCTCTGCGGCGCCTTAAAACCTGGCTTCGTTCAACAATGGGTCAAGATAGATTAGTTGGGCTATCACTTCTGTTTATACAAAGAGACATTCAAGTAAATGCAGACCATATTATAAATAGATTTGCAAATAATAAAAATAGACGACTTGATTTTACGTTTAATTTTTAAGCTATTGCATAGCTTTTATCGCGGGCTTTGAGCGTGGCGACCGAATCAAGAAATTCCGTAATTCCGTAACGAAAATAAACACCCCCCCCACTCCGACCGGCACAGCGGTGCGGCGATAAACAATATTAACAATATTTATTCAATAAAAGAAAATCGAAAAATCGAAAAATCGAAAAATCGAAAAATCGAAAAATCGAAAAATCGAAAAATCGAAAAATCGAAAAATCGAAAAATCGAAAAATCGAAAAATCGAAAAATCGAAAAATCGAAAAATCGAAAAATCGAAAAATCGAAAAATCGAAAAATCGAAAAATCGAAAAGTCGAAAAATCGAAAAATCGAAAAATCGAAAAGTCGAAAAATCGAAAAATCGAAAAATCGAAAAATCGATAAAACGAAAAATCGAAAAATCAAAAATCGAAAAATCGAAAAGTCGAAAAATCGAAAAAGAAATTCCGTAACGAAAATAAACCTAGCACCCCCCACTCCGACCGGCACAGCGGTGCGGCGTTGAAAGCCGTGCAGCGTTTAACGTCGTTTCAGTTTGGCATACTTCGGCACGGTATTTGTGTGCACTAGATGTATGCGTGTAGACTAGCTGCTAACTGCTCATAACTGATTCTATCTCTTTTAGACACAATTTCGGAAAAATTGAATTTGAAAATGAATAATGATCCACAAGAATCCACAACAAAATATTAATATCAAACTTATGTTTCTTATTTCAGTTACCATAAACCTATAGTTTCAATGATAAAAATTCCTGAATGACCTACATGTATTGTAAGATAATAAAAATATTTTAAACAATATTAACTTCTCATTTATTCAATAAAAAAAAATTTGTTTTCTTATCGGTCACCACGCTCAAAAAGTGTAACTTGAATTAATATCAAAGAAAAAACTTGAATTAATATCAAAGGAAAAAAATACTGCATAAATAAAATAAATAAATAATTATAATTGCATAAGTAGATAAAAAATGCTAAGCAATAGCTTTACCGAGTGCCACACGTATTTTTTTCATTTCATGTTTTTTGGTCATGCGAGTATGTTATGCCCAAGAAAATATTTTTGTTTGTTTTTGTTTTGTTTTCATTTATAAGCTTTCGTGTTATTAATGTTTTTAAAATGTGTTTAATATTTATTATACATGTAATAGTTGTTTTTTTTTAAATTTACTTGTATTCTATGTTTTCTGTTTGTTTTGTTTTTAAATTATATCAGAAATAAAGTCAATATTTTCACTACCCCCCCAAACTTAAACTCTGGATGCGCCACTGTTAGATAAAGATGATACAAAATAAATAAAATGAACTATTAGTACCTCTTTTTGACAGAACATGTCGAACTTAAAACCATAGGTTGTTCGGTTGTCCTTAAATTCGACACGAAGTTTTTTCCTATTTGGAGAATTAAAATAACGAAAAATTATAACAAAATACTTAATTTATTATTACAATTGTACTATAAAACAATTAAAACATTTAACTCATGCAAACTTATGTTGGAAAGTTTAAAATAATGGCCCCTTAACTTTCCAGACAGCACACCAAATCCTTTGGATATCTACTGGACATCCCAATATCCACTGAATATCCAGTCCATGGTGGATATCTATTTTATATCTATGAGATGTAATTTATAGACATGCAAATGTCCATAATTAATAGTAATTATATAACAAATTATTAAAAAATTACGCTATTGTGGCTAATAGTACCGTTTAGATATTTAAAATTAAATTTTTTTCAAGGTGTATTCAATATCCCATGGATATCTACTAAATATATCAAAGTCTAGGCGCGAACGCAAACCATGGTGGATATCCACTAGATGTAATTTATGGATATAATATGTACCTGAATTTTTCTATACCAACTTTGACCTAGGTGAAATAAACATCCATTAATTTCTGTTTTTGGAAAAATTTCGCGAATTGCTTTGTGTATTGCTAATTCAAAATATAAATATGAATATGAATCGAGAGTGCCGTCAACATATAATTCACTTATTTCTTCTAGAGCTAAAGATTAGTTTTACATGAAAACATGACTATATTATTTATTTCATCAAGAAGAAAATATTCGTCCCTATTAGTTTTTAATGTAACAGAATTTAATAAACTATGAAATTCAACTATATCAGTTGGAAGTTTTGGTGCAATTTTAGACCTAGCAGTATACATATTTTTTTTCATCCTTTCAACGTCATAGTAATAGTAATTAATAGTTTCACAGTGGGATTCTCTTACCTCCTTTCTAATCAAGTCCATTGGTTTTGCCGAAATATCTTCTATTGCTTTAATTTTTACTGCATTGCTTAGAGTCTGCCTATTTAGAAGTTCTTCTGATAAATTCTCATGGTTGTGGTTTAATCAAGATTCTATCGCTTTCCTGGACGCACAAAGCCATCTCTTTAAAGTGCTAATAACTTGTGGAATGAAAATTTAAACCCGTCGATCACTAACAAATCTTTGCCTTTTTCACTTTTAATTGTTATAGCCTCCATTATATACGTATTCGCCCGTGCGAAGTCAGGGAAGCAAAAGCGATACTAGCTCTAGCTGCGGATAATTCGTGCATTTTAGGGCGATATTTTGTAATATTGGCATATCAAATACACGTATGCAGTTTACTTTTTTACAAAAAAGTAGGTAACAACAATACAATAAGCAACCAGAGTTGCTGTGTTGAAAATAGTACAAATACTAGCAAAAAAATACTGAAACTTATATAAAAAATTTCAGTAGAAAAGTGGAAATTAAATCAAAGAAATAAATGGATAGGTGTACAATAAGAAGAAAAAGTACCTTTATTTTTGTAATAATAACAGTAATGCTGGAAATAGTAGACATCAGAAACTTGAAAGGTTTTAAATAAACAATAAATTATCATTTTACGATGTTCTTTAACATCCCTTTATTCTTAAATGTTCATTCAGCAAGGACTAGATTTCAAGATTTCTGCCTTTGATTATTATATGTGGCTGGAATGCAATTGTGTCACTTACTGATGGGAAACCAGTTTTAATCATTCATTCTGTTTTTTTTTTCGAACAAAAATGAAAATATAAATAACGATCTTTTTTTTATACATTTTAACTTCGCGCTATTTATTAAATGGTATTTTTTTATTTTGACAGAATAGGCTAATTCTTCAATGACAACTTATTAGACTTAGGCAACTTCTTATACATTTTCCAGTAAATACTGTTGCCTGCCTATATTTTATTATTGATTTTTATTGATTATACATAATTTTCTTTAATTTAAGCGATAAAAATATATAATAATAATAAAAAATTAATGTTTTACTTGTTTTACAAATCCATATACTTTTATTAAAAATTAAAACTAACATTATACTTTTTAATTAAGAATTCTATTAAAAATTGTATTTGTCAGTATACGCAGAAATAGTCCATTAGTACCAAAACCAATTGGCGCTTCTGTCGCGCACGGAGCGAATAGTTTCACTGTACACACTTTTAATTATTCTACAACTTGTGAAGAATATTTATGAAATATGGTTTACAATTTTTAATACCTCCCTTTATAATACGAAGGAGGGAAAGCAGGTACCTATTTCTGGATTTGAAAAATGTTGATGGATTAAATTAATATGATTTTAATGTAAATATAAATTACTTTTAAAGACGGGAGACAACTCGACTTTGCCCGTCGAAACATCCTCGCATTGAAACAGCCGCGTCGAAACGTCCTAGACAGCTGTTTTTGACCTCAATATTTGGGCATGTTTTCAAATGAAATTTCGCTTTAGTTTCAGATCCGACGGGCGCCTGTTTCCATAACCGATAAAAAACCTGAATATGTCAATACAACCACAGGATGCCACGAGTGCCACGTTTTCAATATTTTCTCAAATACCAACATCACATGCTTTGTGGTAAACTGCAGCAGAGTTGATGCCAATCGGTTTTCAGAATCAGATTTAATTACAAAGTCTCCTAGATCTTATTGGGTAACCACTCCATCAAGTACCCCAAAATATAATCAAATTGATAGGTTGGTAATTTAAACTTTATGCTCTTTTTAAAATCCACAATAAATAAAAGAGAAATTACAACTTGTTTTTTAGAAAAGAAGAAGCGCCATCAATTAAATTTATGGAAGAAGCCAATGATGAAAATTTGATTGACCAACCTACGTACGAACAGGATGCAACTCAACCACCATCTCATCAAATTAGATTAGGAATTAACCAAACCGTAGAAACATATCAAAATACACGTACCACCAATAAAACTCAAGAAATATATTATCAAAATATACATGCTGTTGATCAAAATGTAGAAACATATCAAAATACACATACCATCAATCAAACTCAAGAAATAAATCCGAATATACGAGACATTATTCGAAATGAAGAAGCACGAAATTCTATTACCAATGATAAAGATATAAATATTTCCTCATTTGACAACGGTAAGTACCTATAATACCACAAATACAATAATTCATTTAGTATACAGAGCACATAAGATATCAGTGGCGGCTGTGGATTTGAATATAGGTGACGCGTTGAAAATAAAACACAAAAAAATTCGACTTTTTTTATTTTTTGTAATGTCGATTCTCCTATCCTTTAAACTTGCAAAATTATCTTCTATATCGTCAAAAAATGCTCTGATCGTAGAAGTTCACTTAAGAATGTCTTTTCAATTGAAATTTTTGCTAAATTGGTAAGTCGATCTTCTGTTATTGTATTTCGTAGATATGTTTTAATTCGTTTTAAACAAGAAAAACTATGTTCAACTAAAACACTAGTGGATGGAATAGTTTAAGCAATATACCATATAAGCTTCTTTGAAGATATCACGATTCTCAAATAGTTTTTCCAACAATTTATCGATGTCAATATTTATGAAGTTTTCATCACTGTAAATAAACTGTAACTCATTTTTTAACCTTTGTTAGTCATTTAATTTACTAGGATACGTTTGAACTAAATTATTTAGTGCTTCTGTAGGAAAGCTCTCCGAATATACAGAAAATTTGGAAGTGTCCATTAATGTTACGAACTGAAGCTTATCACTATCCTGTAAGCTAGTATTTGCAAAAATAACTTCATTTCTTTTAGCATTTAGTTGATTCTGCGCATTTTTAATTTGAGATGCACAGTAATTTATATCTAAAGAACGTTTCTGCAATACATCAAAAAGTACATGGAAAAAACTTCGTTAAAAATGATAACTAGAAGAACAAATTCAAAGTCATTAAACATATTTCTGTCTTATTGAAAGCTGATCAGAATTTGGGTCGTTATGTCATTAAAAACTTTGTATGGCGATGATTACGGGCGACTCTCGGTCAAAGATTACGTAGACCCAGGTAATCGGTAGCCACAAGTGACGGGCTTTAATCATCACTTGCGCTTATAAAGAATATTTCACTAGCTGAAAGTTAAGGGGGAAGTAAAGCAAGGTATTAGAACTTCTTTAGTAATACGGCCAGATAATAATGAAACATATATTGTGAATAACTATTTACAAATTTCAAAATAAAAAAAAAATATATATATTTCAACGCCCACCCTCGTTGCGATGAAAGTCAATATAACCCTGAACAAAAAAAAAAACAACAAAAAAAACAACAAAAAAAATGGACGGTATTGAATCCCGACTAGTCTCAATCAGACGTCAAAATTGAAATAAAATAAAATGAGTGTTTCGGTCGCAGGAAAAATTAACTTGACTACTTAGTCGGTAATTAAACTAAAACAATATTTCCCATTTCGGTAAGGGAAATTTCTAAGAGCAGTCGTAGCAAAAATTAACTATTTAATTTACGCAGCGAGAATTAAACCAAAGTGTACTTTACTATTTCGGCAAGGAAAAATTATCTATACAGTCGCAGAGAGTGCGAGGAGACAGGATCGTGACAGAACTACTTGTAGTAAATATTCGGAAAGGAAAAAAAATTAAATTTATACCCGGGGTAGCCTATTATCCTAGAATGAACTGATCGTCATCACGAGCCCGCTCAGACAGGGTAATGAAGCTATTTAAGATTTCTTAAATTTGCGATTCGCACGTAAAAAAAATAAAGAATACAAGGGGGAAAAGAAAAACTAACGCGGATAGTACTTAATCCAAGAATGAGCTGATCGTCATCACGAGACCGCTCAGACAGGGACAGGATGTTATTTAAAATTATTTAAATTGGCGGTGAAAGAGAAAACAAACTATTAAAAGAGGGAAAACATCTCCTCGAAAACTCCGTTTCTAAATATTCCTAACTTATTTATAACGCGGCACTTACTAAACAAAAGTATTTATCAATGAAAGTCAGAATAACTATCAAATGTCCAAATCAACGGTATTACAATTTTAAAGAAAATCCTAACATTTATTATTTAAATCAAATTCATTTCCCTTTAAAGAAACGATATTCTATTTTTAAAGAACTAACTACTAATATTTATTAATTAAATCAAATTAAATTACCGGTCTGAGACTGACAAAAAGAAAAGTTACATTCCTTAAATCTTTTTCACAATATCTTTAAAAACGGTATTCTATTTGCAAAGAACTAAATTCTAATATTAATGAATGATATCCTACTATGTCTTTTAACTAAACAACGAATTAAAATGTTCCTATTTCCAAAAGATAAATCGGTTTTTAAATTAAACTAAATGCGGTCTCAATATAAAACGTTTCTTCTACAAAAACTGAAACAAGGTTTTTTACCTATCGGATTAATAAACACGATACGAAAAATCTATCAACGGCGGACCTAATTTAAATGCGGCTTCTACTTTTAACTGGCTGAAATCAAGTGCCTCTTCAAATCCTTTCAATTCGCGACGAAATCGAGAGAAATTCCCACCAACGATATTTCGATCAGCGGTGCGCAGCTGTTTTAGCCTAGAATAAGCAGTTCGAGCGCGTTTATTATTTATTAAAAATTATAAATTAAAATAAAGTGATCAAGGAAATTTAAGAATTCCAATTATGAGTGAGTTCTTTTTGCTGAATGATGAATAACAGAAGGCAGACCATTCACATTAGCAAAAAATATACGCCAAATAATGAACGAATACCGCCTCTGGTGCTACTTCCTTAATATTCGATTGTAAACCATTTAATTGCCCTGACACAACTAGCGCCGTCATAACATTGTCCAACAAGTTTTGATTTGTAGTCGTATTTTCTAGATAACCTGTACCAGCTTGAGCTGTTCGATCAGAACTTACATGGAATCCTAAAAATCTTTCAACTAGTTGTCCTTGAGAGTTAACATACTTAATTATTATGCTACATTGAGATTTTTGGGCAATATCTGTTAAGTCGTCTACTTGAATGGAAAAAAATTGTAATCATTTAATTCCATTTCAATATATTTGCGGCAAATAAAAACGATATTTTTTATAGTGTTCTTAAAAACATTTTTTATTTTTATAAAAAATTATACTAATTGATTTAAAAAAACTGTTAAATTTTTAGAAAGCTTTAATTAATTTCGATACCTTTAAATCTTTGTTTATTCCAGAAAACAACGATTTTACAGAGACGACTTCAGTTTACCAACTATTTGTAGAAGATGGTAATAACAATGACTTTATACCGTTTATTGTGTCTAAACTTATAACTACTACTACAATGCCTCAACCTGAGGAAGTACAACCTCCAAAAAATCCAAAAGAAAAAGTAACCCATATACCAAATAATCAAGTGTATTGGTCAAGACGTCAAACCACAACGGCTTCTCCGGATGAATACGACCAATTTATGGAAATGTTAGAAGAAGATTTGCAAGAATACGAAGTTAGAGCCATTTTATACGGAAACTCTCTTAAATATAGTAACGATAGTATATATAAATATAATACGATATACGATTAATTTTTATACCAAAGGCGCATCCATCAATTACGTACCCTACTTTTTATAGAGCTATCCAAGTAAAAACCTACACAAAACAATATGATAGGTACCCAGTTAAAAATCTGCTTTTCTTTAAACCATTTATATATTCCTATTTACATTTCAGAGGGTCGATTCTTTTGCCAAAACATGCTAAAGGAACATTTACTACTAGTAAGAGTGGAAGTAACAAAGGTGACAAGTGCCAAAATTTATATTTTGAAATAATTAAAAAAAAAAAAATAAAACAACCAAATACAATATTTACTCTTTAATTGTTCCAAATTTAGTTTAAGAACAACACGGAAAATTTGTTTATAACAAAAAACCAGTTAAGTATATAATACATATCTAAAAGTAATGAAAAAAAAAAAAAAAAAATAAAAACATGATAAGTGCCAACACAAAATTATTAATTTGAAAACACTAAGAAAGCGTCATATTTACTGTTCTGCTGCTTCCAGCATCATTTTGAGCCACTTCTTTTAATCCTAGTAGGTTTTTGTAAAAAAAATTGTGCAATGGATTTGTTAGATAAGATATAGAAATCAAACTTTTGTTTTTTCAGAAATTTTGTTTTCTGACGACAGTACATGTAATTCGGCGCTTTTCTTAAGTAATTCAGAGTTTTCCCTTTTTTTAGGACATTGACCTTGTTCCATGGAATAAAATCTGCAAAGGTTGACCTTGTTTTCACAATCTCTTGTTCTTTACTGAAACATTCACTACCATTACTTTTTTACATTAAGATCATTCATAATGTTTTAAAAACAACAAGACTAGTGATGGGCAGATCGGATCCGATCCGATTCAGTGAGCTGGATCTTTAAAAAGAGTTGACTCTCAAAATATTACAGTGCAAGATTCAATTACTATTTATTGACAAAATTGAATCTAGGATCAGTCAGCAGTAGGGAATATCACAATAATTTATTGTGCAATTTTCGCCTCTTATTTAGTAGATATTTTGTTAGTATGCAATTGTTTTTAGTTGTCTTTAAAGGGAAGTATTGAAATCATTCAAAAATCACTTTTATAGATGCAGAAACAAAAAAAATGTAAATAATATGTAAAATACATTTCAAATATTAATACAGGCTTAGTTACCTAGTCAATTTTCAACTTGGAACATATTTTATGTTACTATAAATTATGTCAACGGATGGGGCTGATGATAAACGCAAAATGAACTAAGATACAATATTTAAAGATTCAACTCAACCGAGATCTGGCTCACTGATCCGGATCTTTCAACTGAGCCAGATTTGTTGACCCAGATCTTTAAAAAGATCCGGATTGCCCATCACTAAACAAGACTGAAACCTGTTTTATTGTTAACTGACACTAGAATGGCAAACATATAAATCTCAAATGGCACTTCTCACCTTTCTAAGGAAAATTTAACGGTGGTACCATCTTGGGATGTTTATACAAAGCGTATTATGAAGATTGGTACTTATCACTTTTGTCAGAACATAAACAGTGGCACATAGCACCGTTCTATGAGTCTTAACTCAAAATCAAATTTTGGCACTTACCCCCTTTGTTACTTCCACTCTTCAATTGATTTTGATTTTCTAATATGCTTCATATTTTATAAATATATAGGGACATAGTTTTGCTATTTTTACTTTTAATGTATTAATAGGTTTATAAAAAATAAATATTCAATGCTAAGGTCGTATATTTTTTTAACCTCTTAAAACTCCATATCGATGGTATAATGCAGAGTGGTGATAAGCAGTGTCGGATTGGGATCTTCAGGGCCTATCGGTCAGGAGGGAGAAGGTTTTACTTATTTACGGGGTTTCTTGCATTAAATTCTTTGTTTGTTCTTCTCATACGGGCTTGCTGCCTAACCAAGGGTCTACTTACTGAACGAGGGCCCACTGCCTGAACGGGGGCCAACTTCCTGAACGAGGACCCACTTCTTGAATGAGGGCCTACCTGTCTTTTGACCTATCGACGAAAAAGAACACTTTTTGCCCATTTGAGGTAAAGTATAGAAAGCAATTATTGTTAACGTGTCCTAAAATTTATTTTATTGTGTACAAATATGGTATGTGTATAACCAACAAATAATCAAGATAGCTATACAAAAATCAACAGTGTTTACCGAATTTAGTAAAATTATACTAAGAAATAAAAAATTATGGCCATTGATAATTTTTAAATATTCAACTTTAACACTCTGTATTTCGGAAACAGGTAATATTTTATCTAAGCATATTTCGTTTAATCGTCTTATTTTTAATCGGAGAATATTCATTTGTTCTGTGTCCCATTCTTAATTAATCAACCTGTATTTACATTTTTTTAACACTATTCAAATTTGAGGTGTAACTAAAATACTCTTTCAATCTGAGAAATTAAATTTACAAAGTTCTAGTTTACAGAAAATAGTTATTACTGTTTGATTTTTCTAAAATAACGATAAAAAAAGGAAACGAAAAAAAAAAGTACTTGCTATTTTTCCTCAACGAGACATTGCTGTACCAAATGATTCTAAATATTTTTCTGTATAAAAAATTGTTTTATTTAAAAAGACATATCTTTGTTTATTTACAACATTGTTATGCTACTATTAAAGCACTTGTGTATATGGAATAATTGCCTAGTAATAGATCTTTGATGTGTAGCATAACCGAATTAGGGGATTTCCCGAAAGCAATGTGGATTTCTTCGACAATAGGGTATATAAATAAATGCCTTTGTCTGCAGCGGACTCGGGTCTTACGGCTTACTGTGTCATTTATTTTCTTTGTTATTTTATGACTGTAAGACAAAATTTTGTATTTTCTGTCGAATTAATTAAAAATTGAAAAAAAAATTCGAATAATTTGAGTTCGACAATCGAATAATTTTTATTTTTTTTTGGAAACACTGTCTTAACATGTCTCTGTTTTAGTATATTTTTATATTCGGGGTTTTTCGGTTACGGCATTTTTATAACGGCGAATAATGGTCTATAAAATATTTTAAAACTAATTTTTCGAGACCTTTGCTGGCTGATTATTAAATCTTTGAGAAGGCCTACTCCTGATTTAAAACTTACTCAGGCAGACAAGAGTTTAAATGGTTCATATCAGAGACAACAGAGACGTGTAACTTAATAGGAAAATATGTTCGGTGGTCCATTTAAATTACATATATGACCCTCTTTTTCTTTTACATTGATCTTTACATATGTCTATCTCTCTCCAATAAAACTAACACCATTTTCAGAGGGCGCTGGTGTTGCTGGTTTTTTGACGTCAAAATATCGATTAAAAGTATTAAAACTGACAACTGACAATGTTATGAATGTTGTTATGAACATGTGCATTTTATTAAAATTAATTTAATTTGGGCCCCGTATATTTCTTTTAGTCTGATTTTGTTGTTTAATTATTTTTCTTTGGGGGGAATGTTTATTTTTGCATATTATTTTTTGCATGAAGCAATTTCTGGAACCAAACTCGCGTTTTTGTATACATTTCTTTCTAGAGGTAAGTAATTTCCAATTTATTATGTATATGTGTATAATGTGTGTGTTTAATAATATATTACCCAATGACTATAATTATTTTAGGTGAATTGGAACAGAGATCCATTGTTACAGCTACTTGTGTTCATTAAGTAGATAGATGAATGTCTGGACAGCTTTAATGGCAGCACAAAGTTCCTATCTACTAGAAAAGTTAAATGTATGCTGAGTAAAAAATCTGCACATGTAGTATTGGCAAAGGACTTTTGAAATGATTAGAGATTAGCTATTTCTTACATACACCTACCTCTAACAGCCACTCTAAAGGAAGAAAAAAAAATTGAATCACAAAACGGCAGAATTTTAAATCAGGATGCATTGGAAAATAAATTTGGGGACATCAGGTCGGTTTTGGATTTTATAGAGAGATCAATCTCAAGAAAAGTTAATTTATCCTGCAGAACAACCAATAGTTTAAGTAGGATTTGCTATAACTTTATTAGAAATTTTCTTTGATAATAAATTGTAATATAGGTACCAATTATTGTTTCAAATGAAATTGAAAAAGAGTTAAATATGAAATTAGATTTTTCATGAGTAAAATGTTATATTCATTCGAACATTGTAAGGTAATCTATAATTAAGGGAATATGGAAAATAGGTATACCCTGGTGGTGTAAGAGAAAGGTAAGGGGCAATGACAAAAAAATTACCAAAATGTATTTATCTTTAAATAGTGTTTATTATTAATAATATTATTTGCTATGTTTGAAAAGTACCTCCTGCTGCAGAACAGATCGAATAGATTAGACTACTAGTTGGAGAAGGTCCACCTAGTAACCAAATTAGGAGACTAGGAAAACTTTTACATGACTGGGGACACAACAGGAATGCACACACACAAGATACACAAACAAACAAAATAAGAGGGGTAAGCCTTCAGCAACGTCCTGTTTAAATGATAGTATGTCATTCCATTTTAGAAGGCATGACATATAAATCTATTGATCTTGATTACCCTAAGAAGAGTTAGCAGGGGGTGTACGGAATGGGTCTAGCAGGTTTCGATCCAGTTTACAGGATGGGAACTCGACTCAGGCCTTATACATTTGTATTGAGTGTATGTGTGTTTGTTTCATTTCCATGGTTTCTATTCAAATAAACAGTCATAACATATCGATACCTTTTTGCCAGACTAACATAAGCGACATTTGTTCAAATGGCACTTATGATAGTCTGGCAAAAAGGTATCGATATACTCTATGCTTTATAAAATATTTGTTACATTAGTTTTTAAATATATTATGAATATATAACAACTGTTACTTTCTTTGTAATTTGTCACAAAATGATAGGAGGTACTTTCTAAACATAGCAATTGTAGTTTGTTTTTCTGTACCTTAAAAAAATATAATTTATAGAAAAAGAGTTTGGTGTATTATTTTTCCAAGTTTAAATATTTAATAATCAATAGAACTTTCAAGTTTTTTTAGCGAAATTTACAAGAGTAATAAAAACTATGCTCACTGCTTATATTAAACTGATTAAAACTTCCTTTATTAAAATGATTATTTATATGATAAAGAATTTGATGATATTGGAAGCTTTTATATTTTTTAATAAACAGTGAAACAGTTTTTGTTTCTCTTGTAAATTTGTTGTATACAAAAACGATTTCTGAATCCATGTTTGAATTTCCCGCCCTAAAGCATTTTTAATTTTCCCGCTACTTACTAGTGGCGCCATCATAGACTGGTTGTGGTTACAATCGCCCAAATAAGTTTTACCGAACAAAAAAAATACATTGAGTTACACGTCTCGCTGGATTGTCTCTGTTCATATGCAAGACAATAATTTTCAAGGCAAGTGTATAATAAAAACAAGTGGGAGACATAAATGGGAGACGCCAATCACAAAGCATGTATCTTCTAGAGACCCCACGCCAATGTTAAACTTTTAAACCAAATTAGCGACACCTTGTGTTTGGAGCTGGAACTAAAATGACAATTGACAGATGGCGGTAAATTCAAATTGTAATTTTTAGGAGTAGGTAGTAGTTTTAAATTAAATTTTAAATGATTTCCACATAAATTATTTTATAAAATAAAGTATGGAACTAGTAAGTTCGAAACTTTTATTTTACAAAATAATTTAGGTCGAGTATACCAAATTTGAAGAATTAATTTGTTATAAGGGGTCTAATGTGGAGAGTTGGTTCTGCATATTTGTATTAAATAAATATAAGATATATCAATAAATAATAAAATGGAACATTCTTAAGATATGTTTATTAATAACTTAAATAAATATTATTAGATAAAAATAAATACAAATAATAATACATATTTAACGAATACTTACTTGGAGCAAATAGATATATAATCTCAAATCTTTAAAATACCTATCAATAATTTAAATGTGAAGTAGAGACTAGGATATTACATTTTATTAACACTAAAGTTATATATTTTATAAATGTCTTTTTAACTGAGGACAAATGTAATATAGGTATTGTATTAAAAGGTGAATCCTTTTAACTATTCATTCAATGATAAATAGGTATTTTCCTTCTAAATACAGATGGTGATACATATTTCGGAATCCAGTCCAGTGATAAATTGATTATCAATTAGTTGTTGTCCCCGTTTGTCTTTTTATAATGCAGATGCATGGTGAATATATGGTGAATCAATGAAGTTTTTCTCGAAGTTTTCAACGTAGCACCAAAATTATTGCAAAACACAGTAGGAAATAAAAAAGCGAAACATCACAATTTTGCAAATAACTAAGACGAAACTATAAACAGAAACCAAAAGCCAAAGCCAACAAAAAATCACTAAAATCAGACGGAAAAATGAAACTAACCAAGAACATAAATAAATACACGTCACATCTTTGAAGTCTTTGGTTAAGTTTTTCTCCCATAAGGCTTAAAAATGGAGTAAGAAATCATAATTTCACCAGTAGCCCCATCTAGAGTTTGGAGCAAATAGCATAAAAAATGTCAGTTGTCGGTTTTGACCTTGGTCATTCACGTGGAACCTCTATGTGCTTTGTGACGCCAATGCTCGATCTCAAATGGCATTTTCCATTGGTATGTTTCCTGCGTTCTGAGTCTATTCTCTCTTTCTTCTCTTCCATATCGATAAACAAGGACACAAATATACTCAGTTCGCACTGCCAGAACCAATGGAAAACGTTATAAACCCAACTATTTTATGACATTTGACAATATTTTCTCATGTTGGTATACCTGTAAACAACGAATAAAATTTTAAATTTATCCAAAACATAATTTAACATTTCAAACAAACTCTAAAAACATTACGATGACTCCTAATGTGGATATTGAAATAATTTTAAACGAATATAGGTTGTAAATCAACAATAAGCAGAGTGATATTTTTACCATGTTCAATTTTTCTTTTTTTAGCAACAATACCACTATGAAATCAATAATTGGGGTAGTTCAGAAATATTTAGAAAATATAATTGTTCGCCCCAACAGCGTGATTAATATTGATGAAGAAGGAATTTCCGTTCTTAATAATAGTGTAAAAACTATTATAGTTGGAGAAATACCAAATTATGTAAGTTTGATGAAAGAATATAGGTAAACACTTTTCTCATTCAACTCCAGTGATGAATAATTAATCTTCCTGCTAATGTTTAGGACACTATTCAAACACTGTAATTAAAACATCTTTTAATTTTAGAATAAATCATTTGTGGATTTTAAACACTTAAAAGTAAATTGGTTTGTATATAAATTAGATACCGATGGTCCTGTAGAACAAAATGAAGATGATGGGGATGACGCACAAACGACTATTTCTACCCAAATAACTCTTCCATCAGTAACTTTATTAAATATGTGGGAAAATTTATATTTTGATAACAATATAAAACAAAATGTAAGTTAACTTCTCAGTAGTCCATCATCTTGAAAAGCACAACATTGTGCAGTATAAAGACAAATATTCACCTTCAAAATTATTTTAGTTATTAAAATATGCTGAAACAATGATGGAATTTTCTGATAAGGGTGTAGATAACAATGTAATCAGTTGTAACAGAGTTTTTCTACTTCATGGTCCTCCTGGCACTGGAAAAACTTCACTTTGTAAAGCTTTAGCTCAAAAACTTACTATCAGAATGGGAAATAGGTTTAGTTCTGGAATTCTTATAGAAATAAATAGCCATAGTTTGTTTTCAAGGTGGTTTTCAGAAGTAAGTTATGTGATACTAGTTAGCCAACTAATGTATGTATACATGGTACCTATGATCAAATAATGCAGGGAATCAACATCTTGACTTTCAATACTTTAAGTTAATTAAAAATCTCACTCACTCTTTCGAAATTAATATTCACATTCCTGCATTTTTTTAGAACCTGTTTATAATTTAGAACTTGTTATAGTCTTCCTTAAGACATATCAAACAAATTTAGCTACAGTCATCTCTGTAATTGATCAGACTTTGTATACCTACAGTTTTTTGTAATAATTTTCTTTTAGAGTGGTAAACTGGTAAATAAAATGTTTAGTAGAATAAATGACTTTGTAGAAAATAGAAATATACTTGTCTGCGTTCTAATTGATGAAGTTGAATCTTTAGCGCATGCTAGAAATCAGTGTTTGTCAGGTAAAATAAAAAATATTAAGACAGAACTATTGTAATAAAAATATTAACATACCTGTCAATTTTAGGTACAGAGCCTTCGGACTCTATTAGAGTTGTAAATGCTCTTTTAACTCAAATAGATCAAATAAAAAGGCATCCAAATGTACTAATTTTTGCCACATCAAACATGACCGAATCCATAGACTTAGCTTTTGTCGACAGAGCAGACATTAAACAATATTTAGATATGCCATCTGTTCAAGCAATATACAAAGTGTATCATTCTTGCATTAATGAACTGATAAAGGTACAATCGAAGTTGAAAAACTGGATTTGGAGTACTAATTATGTTGATTTTTTAGGCCAAAATTATACAAGACCTTATCTTAGAGCCCATAGAGCACCTTATGAATGATCAGCCACATTCAGCAGAAACACAACAGCTATTAGATTTATGCAAAAAAAGTTTGGGATTGAGTGGAAGATCTCTAAGAAAAATTCCATTTTTAGCGCATGCATTGTATTTAAATGGTTCGTTTTCAAATTTGAATGAATTTTTAACAGCCATGGACAAAGCTGTCGAAAAAGAAATATGGGAAAGGAGTTATTTTGCAGGACTTAAACAGGAAAATAAGTAGAAATTAGTTATTTAAAATACTCATTATGTTCATTCGTATTTATTGCCTAGAAAATCTTACTAATTGTAGTAAAAATTGTTCCTTTTACTTGTTAAGATTAAAAATCTCAATTCATCATATTTAATCTATTGTCTTAAAATAACTAGGTACTATTAAAAATATTTATTATCAAAGACATATTTCATTAGCTTAACCTATTTTATTACTTGTCTATGTCAATATGGTGCAGGATTGTCAAAACAAAGTTAAGTTCAGTAAATGTGCAAGAATGTTCAGTGTCATTATAGATCAGAACAGTTCCAAAAGTTATCAGGAGTTCGTAAGGACCAATTTTTGGGTCTCCTCTCTTTACTATATTCATGAATGATATTGTTAACATCAATGGATTAAAGGTTTTAATGCATGCAGATGATCTAAAACTATTAGTAAAAATTCGTTCAATGAATAACTGCAAACTTCTTCAGTGTCTAACTGATGTAGCAAATTGATGTCAAAATACAGAAAAATTTTCTGTTGTCTTTCACCAGATTAACTGTTTACTTTTAATTATAAATTGCATAATATTATTCTTAACAGTAACATATCAAGAGTTTGTAAGAGTATATTTTAATCCTAAGCTTACCTTTAATAAACATTGAATCGATAAAGTCGTCTGCCAATAAAAGCTTAGGGCTTGTCATAAGAAGCTGCAAAGATTTCTCCAATATTTCCACATTAAAATGTTATATAACAGCTTTGTTTGATCGAAACTGGACTATGCATCTGAGGTATGGAGGCCTAGACATAATATTGACCTAATTGAAAAAGTTCAGAGAAAATTATGAAATTACTTATATTAGATGAAATTTACTGCAAAAAAGGCTGTTCTCCATGATCGACTATTATGTCGAACTATTTGGCAACATAATGTTACTTTAAAAAATTCTTATTTTAGTTTTTATTTGCCAGCTGCAAGGATAACTATTTTATTTCTATCTTCTCTTTACAATCTTTTTAACATCTTATTGTAATATTAACTTTTCTTTTGTAATTGACAATCTAAAAAGTAATGACAGCCCCCAAATTAAAATTTCAAAATCCCACTACCATTGCAGTCAGAACTCTAAGGCAGTTCCGAATAACTTATCAACGCCAACGATACAGAACGAAAACATGACATTAAAAGTCTCCTGACGGAATCATGACAATTGTATAGTTTTAGTTATTAAAATTATATTTATATCGTCGGTCTAAAGCACACATATTGTAACTCCAAATTTAATGTTATAACGATCTTGGTACCAATTAAATCGCATTTTAGTCTTCTTTATTGGGCACAAATATTGTAGCTCCAACACCCACCAAACTACAATAAATTCAAATTAAAACTGAGAAGGCATTTAATTACACTTTCTAGAAGTTTAAATTTGCGATTGTCCAAAATGCGTTTTTGGATATACAATAAGTGTGCTTTAGACCGACGATATTGTCTTTCCCATCCATCCAATGGTTATTACTGCTGGGAGCTGTGTCATTAATAATCTGAATAGAGTCAGAGCTTTAGCGAGGTGAATATCGAGCACCATGCATGGATAGTCAGTGAAAATAGTCGATTTATTTGTTTCTGATTGGTTCTAACGATAACGTAAATTGCGATGTGATTGGTTAAAATTTCAAATCTGACAGGCGAGGGAAATAATCAATGGTATTTTTTCTAAAACGAAGCTAGCCCTTTCCTTAACTAAGTTAAGCCTTGGTTCCTTTGAACACTACGTCGCGGTGAGCGGACAGTCCGTCGAGCGTCGCGTTTTGACGATTTTATCCAACCAGAGTATTTAAATGGAAACGGTTTTCTTGAATCCGCTTAGCTGAGCAGGACGGCGTCATGCCGCTGATTTTTTGCGACTAGTCGGTTCATATCTGTTGAGTTTGATACCAGGGGCCCTATTCTCCAAGTTGAACGATGTGAACATTCCACTGTGGGATGTGAAGTGTCCTATCACTAATTTGTTCTCTCGGTCATCGTATTCGGTATTCTTGAATCATTCACATTTCATAGGTTCACGAAGCACCGCTGCCAAATTTAAGTTGTGCGTTAAAACTATTTTAGAAGGCACTTTACTTCAATTTTTTTATTATTTTTTGACAATTGTAATATCAGATTATATTTTCCATTATTTTCTATTAAATCCCGTCCCAAAAGTTTACTTAGACAAACATTTTTTATGAATATTCGGTCACTAAAGTCCTCTTTTCTTAAAAAAATTCTATTTGGTCGATTGGCACCTTCTTCCGCTTCAGCTAGATCATTCAAAATATGAATATAAATAAGAGCTTCGTCCAAATCCATTTTAATTAAAAAAGTGACGTTTTGATAGCGCACGACAATGACAGTTCTCCCAAAATGATGGTTTTGACTAAGAGAAGTATGTTCTCTCGATTTTCATGCGAAGTGATCATTCACTTCAATTCAGGAATACCACTCACACTTTTTAAGAGAACGGCTGTCCAGTTCGCATGAAATGATCATTCTCTCAACTGGAGAATAGGCCCCCAGCGGAATCGTCGACGTGTGCGGAGTCAGTTTGTGAATTCAAATCATTTTATAGTTATTATTTTTAAAACACTGAGTGACAAAGTCACACATACAGATGCCTTTTTGACTTTATTTGTAGGTTTCCTGGAAATGCCTTCCTTTAAAAAATTCAACACGAATTCAAAAAGATCCCTAAATTTGGTTTCATTTGCAAAAAGCCTCCGCTGCTAGGGATGTGCACGAGCTTGTAAAGTACGAGCGCTCGCGATCAAGCTCGAAAAATTGCAGCTCGAGCACGCTAAAACGCAGCTCCGAACAATACGAGCGCATCGCGTACCGGTACGGCTCGAGTCTCTTATGATCCGAACGTTCCGTACTCTGAATGAATCATTTAACATTACATTTAGTGGTGAAAAGTGATTAATGTGTTTCGGTCCCCGTAATATAAGTGTGATAAGAATAAGTTTTTGACTTTATTTACGTTTACAGTAAGTATATAGGATTTTTTCATTCGAATAAATGAAAATTATTTGATATTTCGAATAAGAAACTAGTCATAAACTCTGTCCATCTAAGCAATGGAGTGCTCGAAAACATTATCACACCTTGTACACGTGATCTCTCTGACGAGGCTGCTTTTACAGAGTCACACTAAGGGACGATTGAGGTTTTATTAAATAATATGCAACTAGGTATGGAAAAATTACTCGATGATAAGTTCATTACCGAGAGTTCGAATGATTCGGAGTACGGAACACTCGGATCGTTCGAGGGTCGAGCCGATACTCGAGGCGAATATTATACAGGAGCCGCTCGGGCATTGGACTGGTCGTACTGTTCGGAGCTCCGCTCGAGCAATACAAGCAAGAACCGAGCCTGCTCGTGCACATTCCTACCCGCTGCACAGTGATTAAAGGCTTCTGTATTGCGACTTAAAAACAACTTATCCACTTTGACGGTCGCAATTGCCAGTTCGTCTTATTCTTTCTCTTCCAATAATAATAATAACAACAACAACGCAACCAATTTTTTTGCGTCGATTTTAGTATCTTTCGTTTCTATTCATAATACATAAACCGAGGCTTTATTTAGGGTCGATTCCACCGTTGTGTTAAACGGAGATTAAAATGACATTGTTAATGTAAAAATGTCATTTTAAACTTCGTTTAACACAACGGTGGAATCGGTCCATAGTGACTTAAGTTGGCAAACTTTTAGCAAATAATTATTAAAATGTAATACAGACAGCAATTTCTCTTGTTCTGGTCAAAACGTACCCATATATCAGTAATTACCTAAATTTTTTTTTGTGATTTTGGACTACTCTCTTGTCTTTTGATCCACAAGCTGCTGCATTGAGCGACGACCGTGATTTTCGGTGATTTCGAGTGAAAACGTAGCAGTATTTCGGGAGTGGTTTACCTCTCGAGAATTGTGCAATTCTAGTTGTAGTATTCCATATTGGTACCTGTAAAGTGGCTCTTAGTGAACTAAAAAGAAACACAGTTTTTAAAACAAAATATATATGTATTTAACTTTTAATTATATTACAGGATATTCATTAGAAATCGTGTTAAAATTTAATAAAGAACAACTAGTATTATTTCTTGTATCTGAAAGTATTGTTTTAACCATATTGGTAAAAAATATGGCGTACTGCGGTTTCTCTGTATACCTTTCGTAGTGATCCAAGGAATCTTGTAGTTTTAAAGTCAAACTATCATAATTTTTCTTTACAATTTCTAAAATTTGTTCCTCGCTTGGAGTCGACAGATTAGCTGACGCCAACCATTGTTCTATTTTGGGATTAAAGTGTTTTATAATGGCACGGACATTGAAAAGGGTATTATTCAATCTAAGAGCATCTTCTTTGAAGTCTCCATCTCCACTTGAATATCTTAAAGCTAGAGATACAAAAATATAATTTTATCCACTTGGTACCAAGAAATAGCCATTAGTTGTATTAAGAGAAGAAAGTGCTTGAGACAGAAATTTGCCATCATAGCGGGGCAGAGCGTAATGACATTTCATTTGAAATAACCTACTATGTGCAACATTTTTCTACATCTATAAAAATAAAGTACTTATGTAAAAATAGTATGTGTATAATTGTGTATCATTCATAATATATTGCCTACTTTCTAATCTTTACATAATTCCACATACTTTTCAGTCATGGGTAGCTTGAGTTTTCACAGTGAATACAAATATTCTATCAAACTTTTAAATTAAAATATTGTTACGCAGCACCCTGCGACTATTATAAGAAACGTACAGATAGAAAAAGAAGTGGAATGTTACTCATTGCCCTACAGTGTGCTGCGGTCGTCATAGGTAAAAGTACAAGTAAAAGAAGATAGAATATTTCCAGAAATGTCATTACCCGTCAAGAATATTCTAGATGACAGTTCGAGAAGGGTCAAGCAAGCTATATAAGGATGATCCTGACGTCAGTTTTATGATAGACGTTACATGTTAATGTTATCAGTTGAATCGTTATTGTTAAAGTTTAATTGAAATAAATTGTGATACCAAAAGCCAGTGTAACAATATCTTAAAAAGTAACCTATATAACATGTTACTTTTTTATTACAGATGTACTTAACAAAGTGTTTTTGCTCTTTCATAACCATTCATAATATATTGCGATGAGTATATTAAGGATGGTATGAAAAGAAAATGTTTCTATTTTTGTTTTATCACTTACCTTGGACATTTTATGATTTTGTTATATTTATAATTAAAATAAATCTGAGACTAAGTAGTGAGTTCAAAACGCCCATGTTTTTAAACAAAATATAATTATCATTTACAATAAAAAAAAATATGGTCAATTACTTCTCCATCTGTAAGGTGGAGAGAGCAGGTTGCTCCATAGTACTTAGGCCTCATAAGGCCCATTATGTTGAGAGGTGTCTAGAGACAACCATCTTCTGCTGGTTGGGGGGTTTTTAGGGATAGCCAGCCTCGCACTGAAGCCTATTGGCTTATTGTGTTTTACCCCATGTTAGTTCATAGCACCCACTCTGTCACCTTTGTACCTTGTACAAGTTTGTACAGATCTTTGGGTGAGTGGGTTCTATACGTTGTTGGGTCATCCTGTGGTTGTCCAAAAAGTCCCTGTCTTTTGCGATCTAGAGCTTCGCATTCGCACAGTATGTGTTTGGCCGTTTCTGGTTTCTTGTGACATAGTCGGCACATGAGTTCCCCATTGTACATGCCAATTTTGTTCAAGTTTCCCTTTACTGGGGCGTGTCCAGTCAGGAATCCTGTTATCACTTTCAACTGGTTCCTATTCATAAAGAATAGTTCTCCAGTTCTTTTGGCTTTTCCATGTGCCTGTTTTAGAGTGCTTCCCCAATAGTTAATATGTTGTTCCCGAATTCAGTCGTTTATGAAACCCCGGACTGTACTTTTTGGTACTCCTGGGTTTGTGTCTGGTTCCGGTGTTTCTTCTGACCCTCTTTTTGCAAGTTCGTCAGCCTTTTCGTTGCCTTCGATCCCTTGGTGACCTGGCAAAATAATTTTACTCTTTTTTGGTCTGCCAGTGTTCTAAGTTCTTCGATGCATTCCCATACCAACCTCGACGTAACTTTTTGACTCGATATGGCCTTAAGTGCCGCTTGGCTGTCTGATATTATTTGAATATGCTGATTTTCGACAGCTCTTTCATTGTTCGTTTTTGCACATTGCAAAATTGCGTATACCTCGGCCAGAAATTCCGAGGAATGTATTCCTATAGCATAGCTATGGTTAGTATCAGGATTTTTGGAGAATACTCCCGCCCCAGTGCCTTCCGCAGTCTTAGACCCGTCTGTATACCAGGTTTGTCGTTGGGCATTGGGCTCCCTTATGGTGATCTCCGCTCTTTCCTGTATTAAAACCTCAAATGGAGTATTAAAAGAGTACCTCTTGGTTATGTGGTCTGATATCATGTCTAGCACGTCTCCTGTCACTAACCTTGAGATACTCATGTGATCTGGCCTATTGTCAAGATTTCCCAGTGTATTCCCTAATCTTGCCTCCCCTTGTATCGCATAGTGAAGAGGTGGGAGTCCTATTAGTGCTTCAATTGCAGCTGTGGGGGTTGTTTTCATTGCCCCCGTTATTCCGAGGCAGGCAAGTCTTTGTACCTTGCTTAGGCTCGTTATTGCTTTCCAATTTATAGGAAGTGGCCATTTGGTGGGCTTCTACCACTGCGATGGTAAAAGCCCTGTTGAAGTAATTCTTGTAGTTAATACAAAAAAAGTAATTGAAATACCTTTAATCTTATGTCCTAAATGAAACATTCATTCTTGAAAAATATGTGGAATTATGTCCTCCTATCAACTGTCTCATAATCAAATTCAAGATTACAACTTAAATTTTATAAGAAATAAAGCCAACCGACATTTAGGTGAGTGTTTTTAAAATGTAGCAACAAAGCTATCATTTATATACTGATTGTAGAAAATAGTATTTACTACTTACCCATAGAATAAATATTATCGAAAACTTGATGCATTCTTATTACTTCGTAATACAATTCATCGTAGCTACCAGGGGTGGGTAAAAAGTTATCGCCGTAAGTGATAAAAAAATTCAATATGTTGACAATCTTAATTGAAAGATCAAATATGTTAATTTTCTTGCCCAAATAATTTTCGTTCTGCAAAATGAATCGGAGCAATGATATGAGGGCGGTCCATAAATCTTTCCAAGAATAGTTTAATCTTATTCGACACTTTTTCTGATAACAAAGTACCCTTTGTAAGACCCCGGTGCATAAAAGGTAAAGTTCCATTGGGAATTTTTTCATCATATGACTCAGTACGAACTCCACTAATAAATCTAAAAAAATATTTTTATTCATTATCATTAGAATTGCCCTTTTACTCTTTGACACATTCATTGACAGATGATGTCAATGTAAAGAATAACGTCACTGTCATATCGTAGTGGTTACCTAAAAGCGTGCAGACTAATGGTTGGCTGGAAGTAGTTTTATCAGAAGCAAGTTTACGATGTCTCATCGGAAACCTGTGCAGTCTTACTTTGAAAGCTAAAGTCACATCATGCATTAAGGAATTTGCATATTGATCTTCGGTTATACAGCTAAGGATGAGGAAACATAATTTTACAGTATTCATTCCTGCTTCAGTCTTTGTATCTTGCATTACTATTGAGCTAAAACGATGGTTTAAATAAGGGAAAAATTAATTAAATTTGTTGTAGATTAAACAATCAAAGAACACAGTTTCAGTGTGTAAAGACTTGCTCCTTATTACTAAGAATTAATTAATAGAGGCCCAAGTGAAATGTGAGTCACATGTAAGAACAAAAAAAACTATCCTGCCACAGGAAAATTTTCCACAACCTCAAAAAAAAATGTTCAAGAATTTTGACACAATTACAATTGCATTCTTGTCAATACTAAAGTTACTTAAGTTTTGTTTTTTATGTAGAAAAGCCAGATATAAAATTTGATATTCTAAAGAAATAAGTACTTGTGATTGTGGTCTGTGCTGTGGGTGTGGTTTTCCTCACCTGTGAGTCAAATATTAAACATCTGTAAGTCGCCCTAGAGAGCGCCACAGCAAATAATAATAATAACTGACCCTTCCCCACACAAGCTCAGTCAGCTTCAAAGGTTAAAATTCACTGATAAGAAGGTAAATTAGAAGATTTATTATTATTAATAAGTATGTGCTATGCTATATCCTCAATGGGTCCTTTAAATCTGGTATTTTTCCAATACGATTGAAGACTGCTGTTGTAATACCTATTCATAAAAAAGAAGATCCTTCCCTAGTAGAAAATTATAGACCAAAAATTTTGAAATTGATATGTGCTATTGCCATTTTTAGAAATAAATAATGTTATCACAAGTAAGCAGCATGGGTTTCAAAGTGGTAAGTCAACTACAACAGCAGTCTTCAATTTTGTTGAGAGAATTTTACACTTTTTAAATTCGGAAAATATTGTTGACAGACTTTTCTTAGATTTAACAAAGGCTTTTGATTGTGTGAATCACCATATACTTAATTAATTATACAAAATGGGGGTGCGATGTAATACATATGACTGGTTTCAATCTTATGTTACAAATAGGACAATAGTGAATATTATTCTGAATCAAAAAATACTATGCTGGGTGTTCCCCACAGGGAAGTGTCTTAGGTCCTATTTTATTTGTATTATATCTAAACGATTTACCAAAAATTTTTACTCTGTAGCTCTCACTAATTACAAAGTACTTGAAAAAGATACCTCAAATGCTGTAGAGAGAATTTAAAAAAGGTTTGGTCAAAACTCGCTATTATTAAATTTATCTAAACCTAATTGCATACTTTTCAAGTACAGTCATAATAAAAATGAATATCCAGAGGATATTAACTTATGTAATGCATTACTATTAAGATGGCGCCGACTGAACCGCACGCGCAAAACTGACGAGTGTAATTATTGTAAAAAATCAGTAACAGCTAGTGTAAAATGTGAAATCTGGGGCTTGAATTATCATCCATCGTGTGCACAAAGAGTAAATGCTATCATAAGATGCTGTAAACCAAAAGTTATTGAAAAATCTAAGACTATGGATCAAGAAAAAAGTAAAGGTGATGTATTTTGCATTGACGCTTACAACTTTTTAAAATTACTAGTACAAGCAGAACAAAAACTAGCAAACCAATTAATGAATGAAAAAATAGAAATCTTAAAAGTTGAACTTAAAAATGAAAAAACGAAATATTCTGATCTGCAAACACAATATAACGAAATAAATCCTAAATTTATAAGAGTTGACAATAAAAATCAAAACTTATCTATCAGTGATAATAAAAGACCAGTTTTTATAGAAAAACCAAAACAAACAAAAACTGAAAGTGAGAGTATACCTGTTGGAAATAAACATTTAACACCAAACAAACACAAGCGATTATAGGAATGCCCCTGTACAGGATGACTCATTCCTCCAAAGGAAACAAGTTGCATTAGAACTAATGAAAATTCAAACCCTACAAAAAACTAATGAAATAATAAATCTAGCAGATGATACCAATGGGGGGAGTCATGACAATGATTATATCACAGTAACAAGACGGCAAAGGAGAAAAATCAAAACAATTATGGGAAGTGGAGAAGGTGATGATGATTTTAAAGGAAGGGAAAAATCAAACAAAAAAATTTGGCTCTTTGTATCTAGAGTATCAGACACTGTAAATGAAGAGAATGTTAAGAAATACATTCATAAACGCACAAACGCGAAGACATTTATGTGAAGAAACTAGACACATATTTTGTAAGACAGAATAATCAAGCTTTTCTAGTGGGAATAGATCCTCATTTTCAGGAGCAAATATGTAAATCAGATTTTTGGCCGAAAAATATAATTTATTCCCGATTCAACTTTAAACAAGGTCAGCAATTTCTTGAAGATTCACAAAACCAGAGATCGCATAAGAGTGAAGAAAATTTTTCAAACCTAGCCTCTACTTCAAACTTGATAAAATAGGGACCTCAAGGACTACTATGGAAAACCACTTTTTGAAAGAAAATAATGAATTACTATTTGGAATTCCCAACAGTTAAATATTACTTTAATGCATATCATAATACAGGGAGGTTTTGCCAATAAATGCTTTGATCTAAATTTAATTTTACAGAAACAAAATGTAAGTATTCTATGTGTTACTGAACATTGGCTTGATTCTAACAATTTACAAGCTACCTCAATTGACGATTTTAAGCTAGTATCATATTTTCACGGATAAATAAAGAAAAAGGTGGTGCTAGTATATTTATGAAAACAAGTATTGCTCCAAATTTTGAATCAATTAATTTACATAGGTGGTGTATAGAAGGTGAATTTGAAGTATGTGGTGGAAAAATAAAGATCGATTCTAAACTTTTTTTATTTATTATTACTGTGTATAAGCCACCTTGTACTAAGTTTAGCACTTTTATAAATCAGCTAGAGCTATTAATTCATAATAATTATCAAAACGACAATCACTATTTTATCTGTGGTGATATTAACGTAGATTTTTTGATTGAAAGTAATCAAAAAACTGTTTTAATTGACTTATTGAAGGAATTTAATATTAAACATCATATAAATGTTGCAATGAGAACAACAAGTACAACCTCAACTTGTTTAGATAATTTTTTTACCAATTTTGATGTAGATAAGGTGGGTGTATCTGATACTTTTTTTGTTTGATCATAACTACTTATTATGTTCGATTAAACTACCTAATTTTGAAAATAACGAATGTAAATACAGATATAAACGAGATTTAAGTGATCCTAACGCAATAACTTTTATAAATATTTTATCAGTTGAAAATTGGCGTGAAGTATACAAATCTACTAATTTTAATGATAAATTTTCTATCTTTTATGAATCATTCCTATACCACTACAATATTGTATTTACGAAAACAAAGAAAGCGATAAAACCACAAAAATTAAAAAAATCAGTTTCCACCTCATATTAAAGAGTTACATAATCTATTATGTGAAATGAACAGGTTAAAGAAAAATAAATTCTACATATTATACAGAACGTTACAATAATTTAAAAAAAGAGTATCAAAAAATAACAAAACAATATTTGAGAAGAAAAAATAATGATCGTATTTTAAAAAGTAATAACGTAATGAAAGAATCCTGGAATATAATAAATGAGAGTAGGGGAAAAAGAAAAAACAACTTATTGAATCCTATTAAACTTACAAATAATGACAAATTAACACCCTTAGAAAAAGTAAATTATATCAATGACTATTTTATTAATGTAAATAAAAATAATATGGTACCTAACTACTTATACTATGAGTATTGATAAACATAAAAGTTTTTTTCTTTTTCCAACAATTCCTAGTGAAATCATCACTATAATAAAAAAAACTACTTCTAAACCCACTGAAGGTATTGACGAAATAAATGGTAAAATTCTGTTATCGGTTGCTCATTGTATTGCTGAAACCATATCACATTTGATTAATGAATCCTTTGTTTCAGGATTATTCCCAAATATGAAGGATTCTAAAGGAATTCCTGTTTATAAAAATAAGGGTTATAGAAAATTATCATTTAATCTGGATATCTAGTCAAATAACTAAAATATTTGAGTCAGCATACTTTATTAGACTCATTAATTACCTTGAAAGTTTTAATATGTTGCCAGATACTCAAAATGGATTTAGAAAAAATAAGTCAACATCTACTGCAATTGCAGCTTGCCTAGAGTTTATATATCAAGCATTCAATGATAAAAAACATATTTTGGGACTCTTCTATGACCTTGGCCGTGCATTTGATATGGTCGATCATAATCTTTTATTATTGAAGATGAATGGGTTAGGAATACGAGGGAAACCTTATGAATGGATACAGTCTTACTTAATAAATCGAACTCAAGTAATTGTAACAAATAGTCTAAAATCTCATCCTCTTCCATGTACAATAGGAGTTCTCCAAGGTTCAATTTTGGGCCCACTTCTTTTTGTAGTTTTTATAAGTGATATAAGTAAATTTTGTTTAAGCTCTCAACAAATAGTTCAATATGCTGATGATACCAATATTGTAATGGCAGATGATCAAATTGAACAGGTCACTCAATGTAGCAACGAGGCATCTCGTGAGTTTAACCAGTATTGTAAAGATAACGGTCTGGCATTAAATGTCAACAAACAACAAGCGTTGATGACATAAAATTTTTAGGAATATTAGATCCCAAATTAAAATGGGAAGCTCATATAAAAATGGTAACTTCAAAATTAAGTACTTGTTGTATCATCAAAAAATTAAGGGAGACACTATCTTTTGATACTTTAAAACTATGCTATTTTGGTTTGGCTCATTCAACTCTACAATATGGGTTAATATTTTGGGGTTCTTCACCATACTTTGAAAGAGCTTTTGTATCTCAAAAGAAGGTTCTGAGAGCCATGTATAAGGTGACACCAACAACATCATGTAAAGAACTTTTCAAGAAAACGCAAATTTTAACACTACCTTCCCTTTTTACTTTTCAACTAATTTTATACATAAAAGATAATGAGCATATATTTAAGAAAAATAAAGACCTGCACTCATATGATACTAGATTAAAATTTAACATCCATCAACCTTTTTCGCTACTACAAATAACATTTACCAAAATATATTGGGATTAAGTGTTACCATAAGTTCAGTAACATATTAGAAGATACTACAGGTTATCATCAAATTAGTCGTAATGATTTAAGAAAATATCTTAATGATCTTTTGTAAATAATGTATTTTATAGTATAGAAGATTTTTTGAACTTTTAAACTAATCTTAACATGAATTGTCTATTATATATATTTTATTTTTTAATGTATTTTATTTAACACTTTTTTGACTAGTCTGATAGGATTTTACATTATGTACCTAGTGTCTTTGTATAGTGTATAATTCTCAAAGATGAATAAATTCTATTTCTACTAGAATATTATAAATTGACAAAATTTCTCAGCACAATAATTGATGAGCATCTAACTTGGGTGGAACCTCTACACTCTGTGGAAGGCTCAGCAGAGTTTGCTTTGCATTGAAACAAGTTAAAAAAGTCATAGATCATTCTTATATCAGTGTATTATGGTCTATTCTATTCCTCAATGTGCTATGGAATTATTTTTTGGGGAGGTTCACACTGTCAAGAAGTCTTTATAATACAAAAAAGAGCAATTCGAATATTGGCTAATCTAAAGCTTACAGAATCATGTAGAGGTCACTTTAAAAATCTAAAAATTTGTTGACAGTATATGCTAGTAATGCATATGAGTGTATTATGTTTGTGTATAAAAATAAAAGTATATTTAATGAATATATAGCAGACCACCTTCACAACACAAGGTTTAGAAATATTTTTTGTCTACCGACGCATAGAACTATCCTACTGGAAAAGGGATGCTGTTACAAAATTTTTGCAATTTTATATCCTTCCTGATCTTTTAAAAAATACTAAGAGCCTATCAGCTTTCAAAAATAAGATCAAACAAATTTTGATTTCTATTGAGCCTTACAGCTTAGATGATATAAATGAAGTGATTGTAATTATTATTTGTAAATACTTTGTGAAATCGACATAAATCTATACTAGTTTTCAATGGTAATATGGGTTTCCCCATATTTCTTAGCAAATGCACCACTACATTCATTTTTAAGTCACCCCAGTGTGCACTTTATAAGGTCATCAATCTAGTACAGATTATCCAGGCTTCTGACTTATACCATACAATTTTATATGTATTTTTTCTGTATATTTGTTTCTGGCATTAATAAATATTATTATTACTTACACTAACAAGCTACAACCTTAAGATCCTAAATAAAACTTACCAATACTGAAAAAATGTAACTAACAAATTTGAAGGCTGACTTGTAATATCAAAAGTAGCTGGTGCCCCAGTTAAATCAGGCACACCCTGTACATTACTCAATGTGTTATTAGGAGAGGGAGGTGAGCTAGAATCAGTCTGAGTTTGTGCTAAAGTAGTGATAAAATTTCGATTAAGGTGTACTGCTTCATAAAATGCTAACAACAAGGCATTGTTTGCTCTAACTTGTTGCATTCTAAAGCCACCTTCTTCTGATATGAACATATTGCCAACAATGTTTGTTAAAGATGAAAACCAAGACGCATTTTGAGTTTCAGTATGTTCTGAATTATACTGGTTACAAAAATCTGATAATGAAGATGTTATTACTTGTCCATAACCATTTAGAGCTAATTCATCATCTAAAATTGATATTACAGAAAATTACTGCATGAATAAAATGTTATAATTTTGATAGCATACCTAAAATCGAAAGTTTAACCACGTAAGAATTTGTATTATCATATTTTCTGTAATTTACAAGGAGGGTTATAATCAACACTACATCATAACCATGTCTTTGCCGTGTAGGCACATCACATAACAGTTTAACAAGGCATTCAAATAGAGGTGTTATCATTATATACTCTATGAGTGTATTTTGATTGATTGAATCCAGTCCTGTAGTTAAAATAAGAATTACTTTCAGGCATAGTGCTTTCACTGCTTCTGTTGAATCACCTAAAAAAATCTATCTTATAATTAGCCCAGAATATCACTACTACTATGAATTATATTAAAAGTACATTGTAAATACCTTCAAGAAAATTTTGACATATTTTTAACAATTTTTGAGTTTTTGACACCAAATTCTCAAATCCCATTAAAAATTCTACGGCCTCTATTTGCCCATCTAATCCTTTTTTAAAAATAGCATGCAAAAGTGTAGATAAAGTCAGTAATCCATAAGCAACCCTTATATTTTGTTGGTCCAAAATTTCTATACACTGGTTGAACAGGAGGTTAATATTTTGTTTGGACACCTGCAACTGTTCTGCAGAGAGTTTTTGTATTTCGTTTTCAATTGTAGCTACTTTAGGTTTCAGCAAAAAGAATTCTTCCCAAAACAAAGCATTTTGATGAGATACGTCTTCGCCTTTAAATAGGCATTCATATATTTGTACTACTTTTTCTTTAAATTGTCTTTTAGAACCGGAGCCACTACGTTTTCTGGTAGACATAATTATAAAAACTTAAATTATAAACTTATATATAATTAAATATTACAATTAATTGCTGCATTGAATATTGGTAAGGGTAAAAAGACCACCACCTATGTTTTGACTGTTTTGACTTTGACGTATACTTTTTTTTTTGACATTACACACCACAACACAACTTTTATATATAAAATTAAATGGAGTTACGGGTTGGAGAAGTAAAAGATGCCGTATTTCAATTACTTAGGAGCTGTAATAGTTTAATATATCCTTTTTTTACAAGATTAGTCTTGTTATTCATTAAAGACAAATAATAATGCAGGCGGAGCGGGAATAAATTTAAAAAAAGAAGACTTAAATGGATCTGTCAAAAATCAATGATAATTGAACATAATAGATTGCTTATCCATATGTTTATAGCAAAATAAATAGTCATTACCGTATTTTCTTAGGCAACCCATTTGCGGTATATTTATAAACATATTTTATTTAATAAAAAGAAACTTTCATCCGTTAAACAGATGGTTGAATATCGACCTTACTTCGGATCTTAGACCATAAACAGTTCCAAACGAGCTAAATTAAGCAGATTTTATTCCATTTTATAGTTTATGATCCGAAATCACAATAAAAAGTTTAAAATTTGGCAAATGTCAAATTCCCGAAAGGAAAGTAATCTACTTTATGTCGCCGCATTTTTGCGCATGTCCGGCAGTAATGTAGTAATACGTTGTTGCTATATTTTTAGACTATTAAAGGAAATTTGTGTATTTTTCATACAGAAGGATTTAAAAAATAATCTTTTCAAATACCGCTCGTTCTTTTAAATTTTGAGTTTTTGTGGAAACTTAAAATTCTATCAACAACATTTGATTAACGAAATATAATTTATGAGAGGTATATTTATTTAAACTGTTGTTTTTTACATTGTATCTTGCAAATATCAGCTTATTTGTGCACAGAAAGTATATTCAGTATAATTATTTTTTTATTCTTTAGTTCTATTCAGTTTTAAATCACAACAATATGTTTGAAAATGAAATATACTCATATGTTACGTATTTTTAAAAACTTTGCTAAAAAATATTCTAGTATATTCAATATTACATTATTTATTGCTTAAATTAAATAATCAATACTAATAAAATATAGTAAAAATTCATTTTTTCAAAAAAGTTTAGATAGGTAATTATTCTTCGCTGTTGTTCTACAGATAAGTATTAAATATACCCTGTAGCATATACTCATTTATTTATACTTTTATACCGACAAGTTCAATATAGGTGTAAAGAAACACCAAAAACTGGTGGGTGGTTCACCTCATTTATACAAGAAAATCATTGCAATAATTAGGCATTCCAAACTGAATGCCTACCAGTGGGCTTTGACGGGTTATGATATTGCAAAATTATGGCAACCCTGTAGACCTGCAGGGTTATTCTACTAAATTTATAGCCCGGCTACAAGTTGGATTTTGGCTTGAACTTTATATATTCCTACTTCAAAATCCAACTTGTAGCCGGGCTATAAACTTGTAGCCGGGCTATAAATTTAGTAGAATAACCCTGCTGGTGATTTGACAAGGTCAATGAAATAGATAGTTACATAGATTGATTATCCATATTTTTCAAAATAAACATAAGCGTATGCCTTGAAATAAAAATGTAAGCAATTATTTTTTTTAAATATCTAAAGGCTAAAAATTGGTTTTAAAACACATTTTTGCTAAACCGATTCAAATTAATAAATATTTGCCAGGCAATATGGCCGCTCGTAAACGACCAGCTTTGAGCAATCTATATAACTATATATGTATCATTGACCCTGTTAATGACAACATGACAACAGGGTTGCCATATCTAAACTGTCATTACCCACTGGTAGCCATTTGGACAGGTCGTTGGAATGCCTAATTGTTTCTGCCGACCTGTTGACAGTAGGAGCAGGGCTGCCAAGAGCCAGGTGGGGCACCGATACAACTTTATAAAAAAATTAAGCTGTTTATTCGATATCATGCACATTTCTAAAAAAAGATCCTCAAGTAAAACTTTTTAGTAAAAAATAGGTACTCACCTCAACTAGTCACAACACGTATTACGGAGTGTAGTTTATTTTATTTTCTATAAAATGAAATTTTACAGTCATAGATCCTAACTTACAAACAACAATAATTATACATTAAATTTAACTTACTAGAAAAGAAAATTTGTTTTTTTCTAGAGTTTTAATGTTAGATAAAGAGTTGCTACTGTTATTTTTTTTGTTGAACCCCAATTTTGTCATTGTAAATGTTTTTATAGGATCCTAAACGCTTAGAACAGTGGCAGCATATATATATCGTTCCTAGTGCCGATAAAGCATTTTCTAGAGATGATGCTGTTCTACACTTTTTTAGAAGATATTTCCAAATATTACGAGACTCGTTTTACTAATGGCACTGTTAGCAAACTAAAAAGAGGAAAGCCGAAAATAAAGGATGTGTCAATATCATATACATTCCCAAATCTCTCTTTATGCTTGTATTATAACAATAAAAAATTTATTAACTGTATTTTATTTTGTTCTTAACTACTATATTTAGGTATAATTCAAAAAAAATTTAGACACAAAATTGTACTTACCAAATTTCACCATTTAACAAATCTTTTCGAATTGGGTCATACCTAACTAAATTGCATTTTATATAGATATTAAATAATTTATCAATTAAAACATGCGAGACTTATTTAGAAATAAATACAATAGTATATTTTGTGCTTTATTTGGCAATGAACAAGTTTATTTTTATTATTTTGACAAAATTATGTAAAATTCCCATAAAAAGCCATGTATTTAGAACTGCGGTAGTCGCACCAGCGCCCTTGTGGTGAATTAAAAAAGTTCAATTAGCGTTCGTTTACGGCGTTTTTGGGACCGTATTTCGAGTATGCCGTTTCGCCTCCTTATCTCTAGTCTTCATAATATTTTTAAATAAAATGCCGACATTTAAAGAAAAAATTATTTCGAAAGGTAAAAATCGTATTTTATTTAGTGACATATTTAGTGACAGTGAAATATTAGTGCAAAAACTACAAGATGTAGAAACAGAGTGATAGTGAATAAAGGTGAAGAAAAATAAATACCTAGGATTCCAAGGTAGGATATAAACATTTTATTTTTGGGTAATCACGAAAAAAAACCCATTCACTATTATTTCTTATCTTTATGATTTTTAATTAAAAAACCCCAATGGAAAATAATATATATTTTTTTCGAACTTAACCACCCCTATGCCAAAAAATAATAATTCTAAAAAAAAAACAGTAAGGCGTGACAGATAACGACTAGTGGCTGTAAAAAGTAGTTTATAAGGTCTACCTACAGTAAAAAACTGGAAGTCTTAAAACCCTGGCGTCTTATCGAAAAACCTCATTTTACAAAAATATCATTATTGTCTTTTTTTTAAAGTGACGCCTGACATTAAAAAACAGATTAGGTACGACTAACGGTTCTGAGAAGTACTCCTAAGGTATTTACAGTAAAAAATTGTCCTAAACCCATGGCGTCTTATCGAAAACTCACCCTTTACGAAAAGGGATTTTTTTTAAACTCTGAGGCAAAACGTCCCAGTTTTCATTCTACAGGGTGATAAAGTGAATTTCATAAATACATAATTTTTTAAATATCTTCCCTTACTATAAAGACTTGGAACTTAAAATATGTACTTGTTAGTTATTATTACACTTTATTTCGATAAATTACGATAATCCATTGGCGTAGATTCAAGGGCTAAGGAAACAATTTTGATTCAAACTTTTTGAACGCCATATATTTCATAAAAAAAGGGAAGTGCAACCAACTTGACAAAATAAAATTGACACTAGTGACATAAGAAACTGGGTCACATAAAAAAGCTGTTTGTTTGTTCAATTTTGGTTTTTCCTATCTACTTTTATGCCATTTACATACCATATTGTACCAGTAACGTAAAAAAGACTTTTTAGTTTAGAGTATTTTACATTTAAAGGTTGAAGACATTTATCAATATCAGCTGTCGATAATGTCAAAACATAAGCGTAACATTGCGTTTTATTTTCTTATTGTTAATAGTCTATTTGTGTTTCTCCCGGTTTCTTTAAAACAAATTTTATTTGGTTTTATCTATTTATATCAAATGCAAAATGCTGCTGCTACAAATACAAGTTCAATTTATGGGTTACGCCTGTGTTCTACCATCATAACTATCAACATAAAATTTTCAACCTTTAAATGTAAAATACCCTAAACTAAAAAGTCTTTTTTACCTTACGGGTACAACTTGATATGTAAATTGCATGAAAGTAGGTAAGAAAAACCAAAAATTAAACTAAAAAACTGCCTCTAGTGTCAGTTTTATTTTGTTAAATTGGTTACACTTTCCATATATAGAAGTCTTCTATTTGTCATAAAAAAGGGCCTCTTGGTTGATCTTTGTAAAATATTCCATTTCCGAGATATTTCATTTTAAGTCCTACTCACACATGAAAGCTATTTTCCAAAAATGCAAAATTTTATTGAGGGCCGACTTCATAATCAATACTAAAAGGTCAATTAACTAAGTCCATAAGATCTTGATCCCATTAGTAGTTAATGGACCTTTTAATATTCATTATGAAATCGGCCCTTGATAAAATTGTACACATATTTCATGTGAGTAGGACTAAAAGAGAAAAATCTCGAAAATGGAATGTAGAATGTTCTACAGAGATCAACCAAGAGTCACTTTTACGTGTTCAAATTGCGTGAGGTATAATTATTAATCATAACTTTTATAAAATCTAGGGTGTTCAAAAAGTTTGAATTAAAATTGTTTTCTTAGCACGTGAGTCTACGCCAATGGGTTATCATAATTTATCGAAATACAGTGTGTTAACTAATAATGGCGATTAACTAACATTTACATATTTTTAAGTTAAAATATTTACCGTAAGGGAAGATATTTAGAAAATGAAATACTTATGAAATTCATTTTATCACCCTGGCCTGTAGAATGAAAACTAGGACGTTTACAGGAAAATTATATTTATCTTTTCTTAATAATTAGTTAAGATTTACAAGTCTTCTGTTTACGGTACTTTATTCTGAAATACCCTGTATATATAATAACAATTTTCAATAATTAAGTCAAAAAGAACAATGCGTGAGCATCAACTAACAGCCTCACCTCACTATAGCACTCAAGGCGACCCCACTTCCCACTCTTGACTGCCAATGTTCTTTACATTATATTACAATGAGTAATCACACAAAATTTGTTTATTTTATCAATCTTATTTTAGACAAATTATACGCTTCATAAGGTTAAGTTTATTTGAGTTTCCTTAGAAGTAATCCTCTGTACCTTATCAAAGGACGGGTACGATAATTTTGCTACGGATTCTAGTTCTGTATCGGGCCACCAGGTTTATAGCCTACAACTTGCTTATTTTCAAAATTGTGTTTACGTTCGAACGCCAGGTAAAGTTCTTATCGGTTCGGTAGTGACCATAGATTACGTAGTGACCCACAACCGCCTATGGCGGAGCCCAAAAGGGTAGCCAAAGACACCTCATCAACCACAAATTCTGATTTCCTTGATACCCTATTTTCCAGAAGAAATAAAGATCGTATCGAAAAATTTACTAAAGTACCAACACTAAATCTTAGCACAGAAGTCGAAGTCATGGGAGAAATCATCCATACAAACACATGAGTATTCCAATGCAAAGCATGCATCAGATAAATCCAGGTCCAGCTCCAAAGGGGGTTTAACAAAAGACATGCCGGGAAAAAAGTATGGAGAAAATTTCAAAAGGAAATAATAGTGACACAAAGTCAGAACCTGAAAAAGCCACAATAGAGACGAGCATCCAGAGCTCCAGCAAAATTTCAACTGCGCCAGACGGTGCAAAACCTATCTCGCGCGAAAGTAAGAACAGCCAAGAAAGTATGGAGAACAGTGTTAGTACATCACCGTTCGCAATACTAAGCAGAGAACGGATCACCCTTAGCTGACAAAGCACATGCAACAATAAGGGTACCTTCTCATATACATTTTTTACAAAATTCGGTAAGTCATTCTGATGGCCAGAACGTAGCTAGTGAGCAGGGCCGCCGAGAGCCTGATTGGGCCCCAGGACAATTCTCCAGATTGGGCCCCGTGACAATTTTATAAAAAATTAAATAACAAAAGGTGCTAAAATTTCTCCTCCTCTACTAGAATTTATTTTAAAAAATGGTCCTCAACTAAGAACTTCCCCCCTCTTCTATCGAACTTCTGAAAGTAACAAACACCACCGCTGCCGGGCTCCCCTTATACCGCTGCCGGGCCCCCCTTATATCGCTGCCGGGCCCCGGAAATTAGTCCCGGCTGCCCCCCCTCTAGTCGGCCCTGCTAGTGAGATCCAGGGCAATAGTTAAACTCATCTGTAATGTACAGATTAGTGGCAGGGACAATGTGGCATTTTAAAGAATTAAAAAAAATATATAACATCATTTTTATTGAATCCAATTATATTTTTTTACAAATACATTAACTATAGTTTTATTGTTTTGTTTAATTAATTTAAATATAAAATGAACTTCTTTCATTGTACAATATTTCTCTACTTTACGTCATAAAAATAAATAGCTTAAAAGTAATTATGCTTAAAAAATACCTTAAATCTAAATACAATTTATGTCATTTATCTATGACTAGTATTTTCTAAAATCAAATTGGTAACATAAACTACCAAAAAATCAAGAATGATTGAGATATATTTCTAGATCAATTAGTAGTTAGGTTTTTACCATTTTAATTCTTCATTATTCACCTGTGTGTACATCAAAAGTATTTTCATCAGAAAACAAAATAGAAAAAAATATCAAAACCAATTTTCAAATCGCTTAAAGATTTAGGTCGGATTCAACGTTCCAAAAATTATTTAAGCCCATTTTAAATCAATTTGAATTTTATTCTATTCTAAACAAGGTAATCCAATAGTTTGTGATACAGTTAAAAATTTTTTAAAACCTACATATAAATTTATTTATTTCATTCGATAAATAAATTTGCAAAGATTAAACATTATAAAGTCACACGTTTCAAGGTTAATGACTAAATCAAACTGGATGAGTAAATTCGCTGGCAAGCGAGTAAACAAATACAGCGAGTAAACAGTCAGTCGTAAGGTAGTACTTGTTGTGAACTGATGGTTATATATTTGTTCAATGATCTGCACAAAAGATGGATTTCTATCCCTATTTATACAATATACAAATTACAAACGAAAATACGAAATGTTGTACATACATAGAAGAATTTTAATAATGCCGGTAAATGCATGTAAACTAATTTCAAGATCAAATATTAATCCATAATATTAACAACGTACTACATTAATTTAAGATAAAATCAAACGTAGAATTATAAAATGAAAACGTTTATAGGTATATTTATACAGTGAGCATCATAAGTCTTACTGGAGCCTTGTTAGAACAATCGCCGAGGCACGTCGATTTTTGATTTCTACAATGTACATTTTTGTATGAATAGTTCACCCTTAATTTCACGCCTTACTGGAGAGGAGCAACCCTTTCGAAAAATTTAAATGGCATGGGGCATAGTCTCAAGAGTTACTATCAATAGTACTATCACTATCGAAACTATACCAACGTTGATTCAACGGTTGATACGTAGTATAGTAAAGCAATACATTTTACTTATAGTAAAAAAATAATATTTGAAATAAAAAAATGAAAAAAAAAAAAAACAAGAATTAGTAGGTAATCAGAGACATAAGAAAACAGGTGGAGGCAGGAGTCACATTTGTGAGTGCGTACGTTAAACAAATTAGTTAGGGCAATCTTTAAAACAGATTTATTATCTATATTGCTGAATTTGTTGAGTGCATTCCTACAAATTTGGTTTATTTTTAAGTTTAGTTTTTTGATTGAATTGCGTGAAAATTAACTTAAAAACTACTAAAAACATGTAAATTTAAACTATCGAACAATCGATAGTTTTCGATAGTAACACACTATCGATAGAGATGTACTGATATTTAAAAGTCGGTCATTCCTTGCTATTCGTTCGGATAAAGTTCATCAAAATCGAAAATGCTATATATATTTAGCTAAACTGCGCATGCGTAGTACAATCTCACGATTTTTTCATGATCAAGCTCACGAATTTTGGCTTAGTACATCTGGGATCCCTGCACTGAAGGCATACTAGTATCAACCCTCTGCCGTATCGGGTCGACCAGTTATTTGCGTGCATCGTTTGTGATCGCAGTGTACACGGTGTCTCAGATAATTTTTGTTTTTCTTTGTTATTTATTTTGTATTAAAATGGGCGGTAAAAATATTTGTTTTGTGGATGGTTGTGAAAATCGGTTACAAAGCGTATTGTCATTTTTTAGATGTCCCAAAGATCAACAAAGGTTACTACTTTTTTGAGATAAAAAATATTTTAATATTTAAATCTACAAGTGGTAAATTAATTACATATTTAAATAATAAGCCATTTGTTTACAAAACATTTACCTTTTCCCAAACAATATAAAAACGTTTTGTAGGTGCCAAATTTGGAAAAATACTCTAGGCTTTACAGGATCCCATAAATATACTCATTTTACGCCAGAACAATGTTATAGCTAGCTCTATTAGAATTTGCACTTTGCATTTCGATGAAGATAGTTTTGTAAACTTTTCTAGAAGTCGTACCCATAATTATGCTGTTCCATCTTTGAGGTAAAACATCGATTCAATTGGAAAAGGTAGATTTAAAAATGTATTTTGATAATTTTTACGGAAATAATATTTCTCACACATTTATAGATAACATTCACACAAGTACATCAGTCTATGACATGCCGGTATCAAACCCTACCTATGTTATGTTATGTTGGGAATGGGGTGTTAATAGACTGCGACCTAAAAGATTTATTGTGTCCCCTTCTGTTGCTAATGCACCAAGGAAATATCTCAATGCCTATAACGACCCTTCCAATCCTAGTTTCTCAAGGAAGTGTAGGATTTGGAGTGGCTTCAAGTTAGGTAAATCTCCATCTTCTATTTGATATAGTGTCCTTATATTCTGGAGTGCTACACATTCAGTTAGAATGTAAATGGAGGTTTCGTCCTCCTTCTCACAGAATCTACATTCACTATCTTCTACTACACACTACCTATAATTTTACCGATCAGTTTGAAGTTGAAAAAAACGCAAGAACCAATGATGCATGTGTTCAAACTACTTACCTCGACTACGCTGATTACTCCGATCACAAAGGTAATTGAAACACTGCCCTTTATATAACGACCGTAAAACTGAAATAGACGAGTACCACCTTCTTACGATTGAATGACATTTTTTTTTGAAGCAAGTTGCGATTTGTTAATGTTGTTTTAAATGCCACTCAAGTTTAAATACTTTGAAAAAATAAACGGTCTTTTAAACACACATTGTCGAAAATTGTTAGGTTCCTATTAAAAATTATTGAACAAAATATATTGGTTTTGAGGAAAGATATTAATATTATCTTTAATTTCTGAAACCTTCTGGTTTTTTCCAATAAGTACTATTCAATTTAAAATTTTTAGATCCGGTACCCAAACGACACTAAGGCTTTCCGAAAATTCACCAAGAAAAAGAACATTAAAGGAATCTGTCAAAACACTGGAAAGGGCCATGAGTACTCACATATGTAGAAGGAAGCTAGAAACAGAGGTGACCTTGGAAGATGTAAAGTTTTTTATATTTGCGCCAAAATGGTCCAGGTATATTATACGAGTTTAAGCAGTTTGCTTTAAGTGTTTATTTTCTATTATATTTCTATTTATCTTCAGCTTCTCAGCTTAACGTTTACTAAATTCGCCAGTGTTTTATTGTAGCTAGTTACCTATATCATATATACCTAAATCCCAATATACCATACCAATTTTCACGGCTCATCAAGCCAACTGTGGAGTTCTGTAACACAGCAGCTCACTCCGTACAACTAAGATACCTTTTCAGGGAAATGATGATTTGTCCTTTCATCCTGCATTGAGCAGTCAAGAATTATTACTGATCCTACATTCTTTCAAATAAAGTTCTAATTATTTTCAAATAACACTCCTAGTTGCAGACACTATTTCTTTTTTCAATACGTGATTCCTATTTGGTCCAATTTCGAGTTTTATATTAGTTTAAAATGTACATATATATTTATCTTTATATGCTAAAACTACAGATTAAATATTTTTTAGTAATTCAATAACTCTCTTTATATTTCACATTTGCGAAACCCCTCGTACACTAATATTCGCCGGGCGAAACCAACCTACGCTTGGAAGTCCCCTGTAGAGACGCCGTTTCCTGAAAGCAGATAGCCACGGCACGGTTTTGATCACGAAAGATCTAACGCCCGATGGAGAGTGCAACAACTGATATATATATATATATATTCTTTAAACTGTGCCTCAAGTAAGGGATGAAATTAAGGGTAAACTATTCATACAAAAATGTACATTGTAGAAATCAAAAATCGACGTGTCTCGGCGATTTTCCTAACAAGACTCCAGTAACGAGTTAGACTTATGATGCTCACTGTATGTCCCTTTATACAATCCGATTGGCTATTCCAACTGCAGCAACATTTTTTATTTACCTAAATATACTTGTAATGGTTTCCGAGAAGTCAATAATATGATTGCTGACAACTTTAACTAGGTCAAAGAGCTCTTGAAACTACGAATCAGTAAAGTTATAAATATCTATCCTCTTGTAAATAATGCCATATTTAGACAAAGAAATGTCATCCGATGTGTTAAATAATAAAAAATAAAATGGCGAAATATTGTATACATTCCGGCGCATTTTGACGCATTTTGACGCATTTTGACGCATTTTGAGTATTCTGACGTGGATATTTTTATATATTATTTAAAGATTGGAATTAATTTATAGAAATTAACAGAAACTCTATCATAGAAATTCATTTATAGAAATTTATTCAAAGAAACTTATTCATAGAAACTCACTCATAGAAACTCGTTCATAGAAATTCATTCATAGTAAAAACTCATTCATAGAAACTCATTCATAGAAACTCATTCATAGAAACTCATTCATAGAAACTTATTCATAGAAACTCATTCATAGAAACTCATTCATAGAAACTCATTCATAGAAACTCATCCACAGAAACTTATTCATGGAAACTCATTCATAGAACCTCGTGCATAAAAACGCATAGAGTTATTTTTTAGAAGAAACTGGTTCAAATGAATTCACAACGCTATTATAGCTAGGCCTAGTTGCATAATCCAGAGGAAAATCATATTCCGGAATCCTAAATGCTTGTCGCAAAGCTTGCCATTGCTTGTAGTCGAAGGATTTCATGAAATTCGATAATCTTATACCGGGAATTTCTTGTAGGTCGCCTTCTTCAATGTACTCGCTGGTGGGATCAAGGGTCTTGAACGGAAATTGATTATAATTGTCTGAAAAATTATTGGCATCGGTGATATATTCATCAGGATTAAGTCCTTGCACCTCGTTTGAAGGTTGTGGTGCTAGCAAACCGGCTTGGCCTGGGTCTGGGCTGGTAGAGACTACAGATTTGGGATAATTTGGAGTGGTAGCTTTAAAATCGGAGTGGAAGTTTACAACGGTGTCTTTCGGCGCAAGTAGGCCCGCATCACTAGGATTAGGACTCGTAGCGTCTACGAAGGAAGGATATTTGGGAGTGGTCGCTTTAAAATTGGATTTATAAACAACCTTTGTTCTAGGAGCCAATAAACCGACATCAATAGGATTTTGACTAGTGGCTTCGACATAGGATGGATATTGAGGTGTAGTGGCTTTGAAATTTGATTTGAAGACGACACGTCTTTCGTTAAGACCTGTTGGTTCTAAAACGTCCGTTGGTATTTTAAAAGTAGGAAATGAATTAGTTTCGTTACTGATTTCTTTTGGAGGTAATATTCCGGCTTCACTAGGATTCTGACTAGTTTGCTCTACAATAGTAGGATAATTGGGTGTAGTCGCCTTATATGTTGACTGAAAATTAACTTTATTGTTGCTGTTCTTTGGAGGTAAAACTCCTATATCAGACGGTTCAGGACTAGTTGGATTCACTGAAGTGGGATACTGGGGTGTGGTGGCTTTAAAGTTAGATTGGAAATTTATAGGAATTCCTTTAGGACCAGAGTCATCGAAGTTACTTGCTAAAAGAACTGTGACTGGTTGGTGTAAGCGTTGTTCAAATTCCCTTAATTCGTCTTCGGAAGGATAAGCCGGCGTTGTGGACAGAAATTTCGAAAAAAGTTGATGTTCTTGGAATAATCCTTCTTCATTAAGTATTAGTTCATGTTGCGGATTTTTAGGGGGTAGCAGTTCTAGTTGCAGTTCGGGTTTGTGCGTCATAGCAGTTCGCAGTACAGAGAAAAGAGGTGGTAGAAGACCGATGTTGTTGGGAGTTCTAGTAGTGTCTTTGACTGAAGATGGGTAAACCGGCGTCGTCGCTTTGAAATTTGATTTGAAGTTCACAATCTCGTTGTTTCCTGGAAGATAAAAAAATATTATGCATCGTCTGAGTGATTTTTTGTATTATTACTGTTCAAGTGGGCAATATACCATGAAACATGAACGGCGGATATTGCTATTGAATTTTAAAGAAATATTGTTAAACACTTTGAAACGTACTGCACATAACTATTTAGGGTCCGCTGATAATTAAAAATTTGTTTTTTTACCTTAAAATCATCAAAATGTTTTGTCCAGACTCGACCATGAAAAATATGTGAATTAAATCATTTCAATTGATTTATTGTTGTACAAACGGCTAAATATCAATATTAGATTATCCATATAGCAATAAACCAAGAAAAAATTTTCGTAAACGTTAATTTTTTCTTCACTTTTGGTTTTGAAAATCTTGAAATATTAATGATATCAAATCATTTTTGTTCATGAATAATATGACAACTGACATTTCTATTTCTATAAATGCGGTGTTGCCAAACATAGTAAGATAACGTATATAACAGGAATGACAGTGGCTATTTTTTCAATAGCTCCAGGCCAGATGATAAAACCAGAATATAAATGTCTTTATTTGAGACTTTCCATTCCAATTATTCAATTTAAGCTGTGTCCAGGCCGTTGGGGTCTATGCCAGTCGGCGTAGCCAGGTATGGGATAATGTTTTCTGGTGGCGCCACCCTACGAGAAATCGTTGCTTCGTTTTCTTGTCGCATATTTATGGACCGGTATGCGCAACCGCAAGAAATTGTGTGAAAAAGTTTACGTTTACACAGGTAACATGACGATTGACATGTTCGGATTGATCTGGCAACACTGTATTTTTTTTAGATGTTTTCAAACGACAGTACTGACAGTAGATATGTCACTACGAAGTAACCAATTGTTTACGAAAACATTTTGTATGGTTTGTTGCTCTATGGATAGCCTAATATTGATATTTAGCAGTTTTCACTACAAGAAATCAATCAAAATGATGTAATTCACGTGATTTTAGAATCGTGATTGGTTGACACATTTAGACGTTTAAGGTAAGAAAAAAAATTAATTTTAAGGGGTTTCAAGTCGAAAAATGTATTCAAAAATGTGTTTTAGAGGCTCGAAAATGGTCTAAAAAAATCGAAAAAAATTAGTCTGTTCATGTTTTGGCGTATTTTTCCCATTAGATACTTATTCTATTATTTTCCTGACTATTAATAAATGACATTGCGTGTAATAGCTATTTATGAAACAAGTTACGAAATTCCCTATTTAATGTAACGAGTGAATTTATGCGAGGCGAGCAGAGCTAAGTCTCGCAACATAAACGAGTAAATTATTTTTTATAGAATTATGTTTTTTTTGGTAAAAATTACTGGCATTTAGACAACCGATATTTCTTTCTTGTATTGTTATTTGCATATGCATAACTTTATTCAATTTATTGACAAATAGAAAATAATATTCATTTATTCTCAATGACTTATTCTAGTGTGTTTATATTTCTTGTTAAAGTTATTTATATTTCAAGAAAGTGGGTTATTTTGTCGTGTATTGTATGCTGATTTAGAATGGAAAATAAGGACCAAAACAACATTATTACTAAGTTGTAAGTTTAACCAACCTGCTGACATTCTTTGGTATAAACTTTCAATAATAATGTAATATACTGATTTTAAAACCTCCAAAAAGGTTTATTTTTAACTGTTCTCTTTTCGCAACTGGTGACAAAATGAATTTTTTCGTAACCAGTTTCATAATGCTCAACTTTTCAAGTGGTAAATGTATGTTGAAAATTAGACTCTAGTAGTATTTTTCACTTGATAAAAGACAAAATAAACTGTCATATGCAGATTGCACTTCTCTCGGTTAAAAATGAACCGCCATTTTTTTGCTGTAAATGTACCTAACTCATGGAGGTAGAAGGTAGGGAGACGCTATCGCGTGGTCTAATACGGGTTCACTTCGGCCATATTGTGTTCGTGGTTTCAATCAACGTTTTTTCTAATTTTATGTCGTTTGCAAACTAAATATATTGTACATATTAAAAGTTAAACATTGGTTGCTTGTGCTCAACGTATTTTTAGCAACCTAATAGATATTTATATGAAGAAATTATCTGAAATAACATTCCACAACTAAATATACAACATAGTAAACAATGTGCAGGGCCGTATTTAAGATATTAGTTATTATGACCTCAATCATCCATTTTATAACAATTAATAAATATTGCTTACATTTTCTAAAAAAAAAAAAAAAAAAATAAAACTGTAGGTTCGGGTTTTATTCAGAAAAGTTCGTATCTGGCGGCTCGGCCATATTGGGTTAACAACATCCACGCTAAGTGATACCGTTTTGAATGTTTGAAAAAGATACTTATAGCGTCTCTCTACCTTATAACTCCATGACCTAACTCGTACTCTGATCAATGTTTTACGTAAATTTGAAACACTTTATACCGTGGTTACAAGCCAGAAAAATAGATTTTTCCAAGGTCAACTCGGAAAAATAAAAAAATAAATAAAATGTATAGCACTTCTTACAGTGGCGGCTTGTGGCCAATATTTTGGGGGTTCACAATGACAGAGTATAGATCTCAGAACATATATACGTAAAAAACTTTTAGTGTTTTAGAAAGATATATTAAAAGCTTTCTAAAACACTTAAAGTTTTGTACATACACATCTGTACTGAGATCTATATTCTGTCATTGTGAACCCCCAATATTTTGGTCAAGAGCCCCACTGACTTCTACGATTCCGTACTTTCTCCTCGATATCGAAATTTTAATACTTACTGCTGTTAATTGAATAAACGTTTATAGATTTTCCCTTGGTGCTAGAATTTTGCATACTGCTTCTTCGAATTGAATTGTATTCAGGTTGAAGATTTCCATTATTACTGTAACGATTGTCTTCCCTTGGTTTCGAGTCTTCCGAATTGTGATTTGTTTGTTGGGTTTGATCAGTGACTTGTGCATTTTGATTTTGATCGTTTGCTCGTTGATTTTGATAATTTGATTGTTGCGAATTTTGTTTAATTTCTATATTTTGATCATTATCTAATGGATTTTTATAACTTATTCGTCGTTGATTTTGAACGTTTGTTTGTTGCTTTTGATAAATTGTTTTTTCATAAATTACTCGTTGGTTTTGATTATTTGCTTGTACATCGGATGCTTGTGTATTTTGATTAGTTTCCTCATTTTGATTATCATTGTTTGAGGGATTTTGATCATTTATTCGTTGATTTTGATAATTAGTTCGTTGATTTTGATAATTGGTTCGTTGATTTTGATAATTTGATTGTGGATTTTGATAATTTACTCGTTGGTTTTGATGATTTTGTTGTGTATTTTGAGAATCCCTTCGACGATTTTCGTTATTATCTACTGGTTTCGAAATTTCGGTAGACCAGTGACTTGGAGGAAAATATGTAGCTTGATCCGTCGAATTTTCATCGTTGCTTTCTACTCCTACGTACTTAGTCGGCGATAGATTCTGTTCTCCATGTCTACAATATAAAATAAGTACCGTTAATTTTATAATATACAAGGTGAACTAACATTATTGAGCAATATTTTTAGAAAATAAAAATAAGTAGGATTTGTTTAATGGGTCAATGTCCTATTAAAGGTGCTAATGTTACCTAATTGGTTTTCAAAAATATCTTTCGAACGGGGCAACATAAACAATTCAAATTTTAGAAAGTACTTTAGGGTGCTAAGACACGCTATTTATTTTGTTTTTAAAATTTCAATAAACCCATTAGAATTATCTAGTACATACAAGGTGTCCCTAAACATCATATACATACGAAAGTGGGTAATGGTTTATTTTATCACTAAGAAAAATCATTTAAAGTTTAAATTATAAACACATGCAGACACAAGTTACGACTTCAAATGAGTACTGTCAAAATTAATTAAAATAAGAGATCATCCACAATAAAGCCAGAGCCTACTAGATCATTTTAACAATTTTACTTTCATTTAGCAAATTACATTTATACACAATCGTTTTTTATTTTTTTTCTCGATAACGGTCGCAGATATAAAAAAAACTACAGGAAACCAAAAAGTTTTTAAACAAAACAAAAAATTAATTTTTTATTTTATAATCTACCAGCGACACATCGTAAAAAGTTCAGAGAAATAAAAAGCGAAAATGATGCTTGAAAAATATCACCCTGTAGCAATGGCGGTTTCTCCATTGGTTCATTTATGCAGTGAACACCCAGTTACATTTCATAAAAACACATTATTTTAAAATAAATAACAGAAAAATATAAATTTAATTTTAAATTTATTTTTTGGTACACCACTGCGCTCTGGCTAATTGCGTCTCTGTGGTGTAATATTCTGAGAGAGCGCGAGGAAGCGAGAGGTTTTCACGAAAGCCTGTAGCTAAAAAGAAGATGAATACGTCAACAAACAATGTGCCTGCCTAAAATCACGTTATTTTGTGCATCGCACATAATCTAGGCGTGACGTCACAAAGTAGGGCGAGGCATACGAATCTTTTCAATCATTGATATATAATAAAGAGGAGATGGATGCTATGACGATACTAAAAGTGTCTTTATTTTTGTATTAACATTTTTACGCTAGTGGAGCTAGTCAGTTTTAGTGAGAATAAATACAGCCATACTGGATCACCTCTCTCAAAATGTGTTTCTGTGGCATGAATGTCGATTCTAGCTTTTGCCTTAGCAAACGTTGCCGAGTGAATTCGTATACCTTCTCTAATCTTTCTCTTAAGTTCTGCATGTACGACGTATGTGGGAGCCTTCTTCACCAGGAGGCTTGTCTTCAAAAAGAAGATCATGGGGAAGTTTCATCTTCCTTCCAGTAATCATCATGGATGGAGTATAACTGGTCGTTTCCTGTTCAGAACTTCGGTAGGCTGGCAGAAATAGAAGAATTAAAGTGACCCAGTCCTTTTGATTATCAGAGATGAACATTGAAAGATACTGGCATATCGTTCTATTGTGTCTTTCTACCATTCCGTCGGACTGTGGGTGGAGAGGCGTAGTGCGTGTTTTTCTGATGCCTAACAGTTTCATTAATTCTTGTCATAATTCGGATTTAAAATTTCGTCCTTGGTCAGAATGTAATTCCAGGGGGACTCCGTGTCTCGCAATAACGTTCGTCATAAATGCTTCCGCTACTGTCGTCACTTCTTGACTAGGAATAGGCACTATTTCGGGCCACTTTGAAAAATAGTCCATAACAACCATCAAGTATTTGTTTTCTCTGTCTGTTACGAGAAGTATCTATGGCCATTCGTTCGAAAGGCTCTCCGGAAAGGTACTGTGCCATTTTACCTCGACTTCTTGTTTTGGGCCCTTTTCTGCCCAGCCATTGACTCTAGCTGCAGTTTCAAATTGGAGGCGATACGTTTCCCATGTTTTCTGACCATCAAACGTAGGTGGCTTAATGATCTTGCTAGTATGGATTTGTGAAACTGGGTTTTGAATATGGCTTGGTTCGATTACAGATGATGACGAGGTAGTGTTTTCAGTTTCTCTATTGCTTATTGAAGGTAGGCTACGAATTATTCTTTCTAACTCAACTAGTTCAGTTCTAATTTGCCTTTCGAACTCTACTCTAGCCTTTTTCTGTTGTTTTAAATTAGTTTTTAAATGCTCTTGTTGTTGCTCTAAAAGATCTACTCTAATTTTAAGCTGACCAACCTCTTACTTGAAGGTTTCCTGGATTTGTAGCAAAGCATTCATAATTTCAACCGCTTCTTTTCTACGCCTCTCTTCCTTCTCTTTTTCTTCATCCATCTTGCGTCTTTCTTTCACTTCATCTCGTCTTTCCTTTTCCTCCTCTTCTTTCTTTCTACGCCTTTCCATTTCCTCCTCTTCTTCCTTCCTACGCCTTTCCTTTTCCTCCTCTTCTTCCTTTCTACGCCTTCCCTTCTACTCCTCTTCCTCCTTACGGCGCCTTTCGTTTTCCTCCTCTTCTTCCTTTTTATGCCGTCCTTTTCCTCCTCTTCCTCCTTACGGCGCCTTTTTTTTCCTCTTCCATCTTCAAAAACCATGCTGGTGGACTTGCAGTATCCGTATCTGTTTCGTACTCAGTGGATCTAGTATTTACCATTAACTTCCATTTTGTATCCCACCTCTGTCACCAATGTTACGTAGGTTTTTGGTATCTCAATTTATTTCAACTCAACTTTTACAACTATACAACTGATAACATTAACATATAACGTCTATCATAAAACTGAAAACTGACGTCAGAATCATTGCATATATAGCTTGCTTTAACCTTCTCGAACAGTCTGGATTTTTCTTTGGCAAGGAATGACATTTCCAGCACATACTTTGATTTTCTTTTACTATACGGAGAATGGTCGCACTGCGCAGCTTTCTGAGTGCCTTTTAAAAGGAGATAGAAAACTCCGCCATTTTGAACCCTTATTACGTGTTGCCTACATCTTGGCGCAATATTTTTAATAGGTGCGTTTTAATCATCCGCTTCTGCTTAGGAATTGTCGGTTTTCTTGTTTTAATCTGACAGGTTAAAACGACTAAACCAACAATTCCGGAAGCAGAAGCGGATGATTAAAACGCACCTGATATTTTGCTTGCTGCTGTCAGTGTCAGTGAATATTATTTTTGGAGTCACAGTTTATTGCTAAAGAATCAGTTAGCTCACTCGGACCAGTTGAAAGTTCCAAAATAACATCCACTCCAGGGATACAAATTCAGGATACGCAGAAGACTGCTGTTTTATTATAAGCGGTTGTCATATATTGTATTATCTGAGTTGCGCAGTGTATAAACTGGAACATTGTGATAAAAAGGCCGACGTAGAGTGAGCGATCTGATTCTTTAGCTATAAACTGTGTCATAGGGTTCAAAATGGCCGCGCCCTATGTTGGGCGTGTCGGACCTCTCTCTTGCCCCGTATAGTAATCAAAGTATGTGCATTTCCAGACATTTCTGGACTATTATGTCTTCTTTTGCTAATAGTTTTACTTATGACGACCGCAGCCTTGGGAACCTCACGCAAATAGTTAATATAGTACATATGTATAGATTAATTTTTAGTCATGAAATAATTCAAGGAATTACCCCCTTCCGTATGTTTATGATGTTGAGGAACACCCTGTATAGCCTCATACGTTTCTATTATAATAAATAATTCCTATTTGTAGGAGGTATAAAATCAATAAAAGAATCAAATACCATTTTCTGTAGATCATAAGTACAAATGATCAAAAATCTAAACGTTGAAACTGTATTACTATTAATTTTAAATTCTTTATTCAGTCTTCTAATCATGGATTTTTAAACAGAACTGTTACTTTCGTCTATGACCTACTAATAACGTTAAAACAATGGGATATTAGATTTTAGGTCTGTATTTACATAATTTATGTTTATTGTGACTGTAATGTAACATTAATAACGTTTAATCGTTTTAAAAATAAAAGTTTGATTCGTGATTTTGATGCATAATGCTTAAAACATTATATTTATAAAATTTAATGAAATAACCAAAAAGGTATACTATTTTACAGTGCGTCTACGGATAAGATCACTATAGGAGGAAAATTCATTATTTTTAGTATTATTAAAAAATGTCATTGTTGATAAAAAATCCAGCTTGTTTTAAAACCACATAGGTAAAAAGTAAAACATCTCAATTTCTATATTATCTGTTTCATTTTAGAGTCAATTTTCTGAATAGATATGATGAGTTATTGCAATATTATCCAAATCCCCTAGGCCATGACACTTATAAAAAAATAAATGTTCTGTTTAAGAATGTATTTTTACTTATTCCTAGCGAAAGTCAATCAACAGAGTAGATAGTCTTCGCATGTTCTGACAACGTTAGTTTAACCGCTCTGCACAAAGATGCACTAAAATCGTATCTTGTCCAATTTGTGGTGAGGGTGACGACTTAAAAGACTGCAAATCTAGAGTAAAAATTGCTCCAATTGCGTAAAATTAAAAAATCCAATTATAATGACTGATCATGCTGTATGGAATAGGGACAAATGTTCGGCTTATATCGATACTCTGAATAAACTTAAATCAAACTTTGGACTTGAATAGCAACCACAGACTAATTTTCTACTGACCCCGGTAAACTCATTTCAGATCAGGTCAGAGTCTAATGATAATGAAAACCAACTATCAATCCTTTATCAGAATACTCGGGGTCTTAGAACAAAAACAGCAGAAGTTTTTAACTCTGTTGTTCAAAGTAATTGTAAAATTTTTAAATTATTTAATACCGAATGTAATGTTTTTAGATCTGACAGAAATTTTTCAGTGGTGGAGTGCTGATTGCGATCCATGAAGAATATATCTCTACCATGTTAAATCTTCAGGAATATTCTTTTCCCGTTTTCAACTTTATAGACTGCCTTTTGATAAAAATTAAATTTAGGTTTACGCATATATATTTGTGCAATTTATATATACCACCAACGACGCCTCGTGATGAATTCGAAAGCCTTTTTGAGTCACTGGAATCATTGAACTTTTTGTATGGTGGTAAAATTCTAATCCTTGGTGATTTTAATATCGCCGACTACGTTTTATCTCTTTCTATCCCACAAACTAGCTAGAAGCTGTTTTAAATAATTTCGTTGATGTCACAGATCTAACACAAAATAATTTTGTTTTCAATAAATTTAATAAACTTTTAGATTTGGTATTTTACAACTGCCGCTGTATTGTTGAGAAATCCTTAGATTCCTTAGTAACCGAAGATAACCATCATCCAGCTATAGATATGATGGTGGGTGAGGTTTTCCGGGTTTTCCTCACCTGTAAGTCAAATGGCACCATCAATCATCTTTAAGTCGCCCCGGAGCGCCACGGCAAATAATAATAATAGCCGTCCCTTCCCCTACACAAGTCGTTCAGTCGACTTCAGGGGTTGAAATTCACTCGTAAGGGGGTGAATTAGGGAGAGTATTATTATTATTATTATTATTATTATTATTATTATATCAGTTGTGAATTAATGGAAAAACTTGACAACAAAAATAACCTAGAATCTTCTTATACAAATTTTTATAATTTTCGTAAAGCAAATTTTCCATTTATGTATAAAATGATATCAAATATTGACTGGACTTTTTTAGAAAGCCTTTATAGTGCCGATTATGCCTGTACATATTTTTATGGCAAGTTGTTTAATGTTTTAGATCGTTGCGTACCCAATTATTCAGTGCATAATAAAAACATATCCTCCTTGGTTTAATCCCAGTATCATTAAAAAAATAAATTTAAAAATCAAAATTTTGGCGTCAATATAAAAAAGACAATGATATCAGGGCTTTCGAAGAATTTAAGCGCATAAGAGCTGAAGTTAAAAGCGATTAAAACAGCATATGAAAATTATCTTTTAAAAGCAGAGAATGATATATCTATTAACTCTAATATATTTTGGGCCTACGTCAACAGTAGAAAAAGTTCTAGTAAAGTTGCTAATAACATGACCTATGAAAATAATACACTGGATAATCCTGCTGACATACTAAATAGTTTCGATGATCTTTTTAGCAAGTCCTACGTTCATTCTAAAGTTTTTCATGTTGATGTGAATGAACTTCAATCAACTTGTTTAAATATTGACAGATTTGACGAAAGCCAGGTACTTGACGCATTGAAATCTATAAAACCTAAGCGTATACTACGGGACCCGACCATATTCCTGCATTTTAAAAGATTGTGCCTAAGTACTGGCTTATCCTCTGACAATCCTGATCAATATCTGCATCCGTTTTAGTACTATTCCATCCATGTGGAAGAGCTCTAAAGTACGTCCGATTTTTAGAAATGAAAATCGAACTGACGTTAAGAACTACCGACCTATTTCTATTATTTGCAATTTTTGTAAAGTATTAGAAATATTACTGGAACGCAGTATTTATCAACATATAAGTGGTGTGTTATCCATTCAACAACATGGATTTGTGAAATGTCGATCAACAGTAACGAATCTCGTCATTACTCAGCATATAACAGAAAATTTCGATAAACGTATGTTATGTTATGTTGAGAATGGGGTGTTAATACACTGCGACCTAAAAGATCTATTGTGCCCCCTTCTGTCGCCACTGCACTAAGGAAATGTCTTAATGCCTATAGCGACCCTTCCAATCCTATTTTCTCAAGGAAGTGTAGGATTTGAAGTGGCTTCAAGTTAGGTAAATCTCCCTCTTCTATTTGATATCCTCCTAGATATAGTGCCCTTGGATTCTGGAGTGCTACACATTCAGTTAGGATGTGAATGGAGGTTTCGTCTTCCTCCTCACAGAATCTGCACTCACTATCCTCTACTACTCTCAGTTTACTTAGGTGTCCTTTTAGTCGGCAATGCCCGATAAGGATCCCTGTTACAATACGTAGCCTGTTCTTGCTTAGGCAGATACAAGCTTCCGATCTTTTCTGGTTATATTCACCCAGAAGTATCTTGGCCTGTCTCAGCCCCAAGAGATTGTTCCAATTATCGGTTCTTCTACTACCCAATTCTTTTTTAATCTCTTCTAATATTATGTTACTGCTAATACTCGATAAACGTATTCAGACTGATGTTATTTATACAGATATGACTAAAGATTTTAGTAAAAAAATGTCTGCTTTTGGTCTCTCAGATAGTCTTATTGACTTACTAAAATCATATTTGTGTAACCGTTCACAATACGTTCAGCTCACTGGGTTCAGGTCCGTTAAGTACCTTGCCACATCGGGTGTCCCTCAAGGGTCGAATCTTGGGCCGCTCTTGTTTAATATTTTTATAAATGACATTGGTAGTGTAATTAATTTTAATTATCTACTGTATGCTGATGACCTTAAAATTTATGTTTTCATAAATAGTATTGCGACTTCCTGAAAATCTAAAACAAGTTAATGAATAGAAATAATTTAAAATTGAACCCAGCCAAGTGCAATATAATGTCGTACTCCTTAAAGGTAGATCCAACTTTTTACCAGTATATTGTTGACGAAACTTCCTTAAACAGACCAAAAAACTTTGCAGATTTAGGAGTCCTATTTGATTCAGCACTTTCTTTTACTGACCATGTCGATAGTATTGCATCCTCATCTAATCGTACATATGGATTCATAATCAGAAACAGTCATGATTTTAAGAAAGTAGATACCATAAAATGTCTGTAATATGTGTTAGGAGAGGGTTGTAACACTAAACTCGACTATTTAACTTCACTATTTATTATATTCGACTAAACTGTATAATGATTCGCACAATAATGCCCTATATCTAAATAAAACGCTTATATAATTTCTGGTGATTTCGACTTATCGCCTAATGAGTCATAGTACTAGATATTCCAGCGGCGTCTCTTACGGGGTTGCTAACACGGCCATCCTACGGTTTGTTCGTCCTCGAACATATGTACTATCTAAAACAAATAAAATGGGTGATGTTTAAGGGTTTCTAATATACGAACATAGTAGTCCAAGCAATGATACTTGAAATCTGTTATTCACTGAGGCCTTAATACCTGCAGCACTAATTGAAATAACTTTGAAACCACTGTAGGCCTTTATACCTGCAGTTTCTAACTTGAAATCACCGTAGGCCTTTATACCTGCAGTTTCTAACTTGAAATCACTGTAGGCCTTTATACCTGCAGTTTCTAAATTGCTATGGCTATAGGCCTTTATACCTACAGCCCCTTTTTGTGTATCTTAACTTTTACTACATTTTAAGTTGCTAGAGGCCTTTATACCAAAAGCATAATAATTGTATATTTACCTTGTTCTTATTTTCGAAGGTTAAATATCTTAATGTCTTCTACACAATATACTCCTTCATAAGCTATATTATTTTTTGATCTCTTCGCATGGATATCTTCTTTAACTTTATATCGGTCATTAGGCAGAACCTCTATAATTTTAAATGGCCCTTTGTACTTCTCTAACAATTTCTTGCTTTGACTATTGTTAGAAGGAACACTTGAAATTCTTACTAGAACCAAATCTCCTACCACGAATGTTTCTGCTGGTTTTCTTTTCTTATTAAATATGTTTCTCTGGATTTTTTCATTTGCTTCTAAATTTCTTTTTGCTTTTTCTCTTAACTTGGTCACATCTGGGTTGTCACTTTCTTCGTCTACGTATCGGTCAGCCTGACTTCTGAGATTTATACCCAACATTATCTCGGCGGGAGTAGTCTCTGTTGTTTTATGCTTCGTACTGTTAATCCCTTGTTGGATTGCTTCTAAATTTGAGTCCCAATTATCGCTGGAAGTGTCAGCTCCCATTGTGGCTAATGCATCTAATAGTAATCTGTTAACTCGTTCTACTTGTCCGTTACCTCTGGGCATACCAACTGCTGTTATGTGAAGCCGAATGCCTCTATTTTCACAAAATTTATTGAATTCATTTGATGTAAAAGCTGTTCCAGCGTCGGCTACTATTCTTTTCGGATTGCCAAAAATAGAAAATATTTCTGACAATTGTTTTATTACATTAACAGCTTTAGTATCCGGAACTGCTCTGGGAAACACAAATTTTGTAAATGCATCAACAACTACTAATAGGTGGCTATTTCTCTTACTGCTTTCCACGAAGGGTCCAAGGTGGTCAATATGTAAGGTATGAAACGGTTTGGCATACTTTGGAATAGGATGAAGATAACCTGGTTTCTTTCCTCCTGCCGATTTGTGATATAAACAGTTAAGACATGATTTGATATACTTTCGAACAAAATGTTTCATTTTAGGGAACCAATATCTTTGTTTAATCCGTTCTACTGTTTTTTCTAACGCAAAATGACCAACATCATCATGATTCAGCTTTACCACCTGCCATCTACATTTCTTTGGGACCATCCAACGTCGACCTCTTTCTGTTAATCTGAAAACTCTATTTCCACGTAAATCAAATTCTTTAAAGATTTTTTTGTTGTTTTGCATGTCACCAGATAATAATATTTCTTTTATTTCTTTAATATTATTATCCTGTTCTTGGGCTTCTTTCAACCAGTCTTCTTCATTTATTAGTTTTATACTTAGTTCACATTCCTCCTGTGTTATTTCTGGATTACGACTCAAGGCATCAACGTGCTGCATCATCTTTCCTTGTTTGTGTTGTATATTAAAATTATATTCTTGTAGTGACAGTAGCCATCTTGCGATTCTGGGAATAATTGTTTGCTTTGACATGGCATTTTTAACGGCATTGCAATCAGTGAAAATAGTAAACGGAATCCCCAAAAGATAGTGTCGAAATCGTTCTAAAGTTCTTACAATGGCAAGTAGTTCTAATTCAAATGAGTGAAACTTTCTTTCGTCAGGAGAAGTTTTCTTGCTGTAATAAGCTACTGGTTTTTCTTCTGCTCCATTGAGTTGAATAATTATGTCTCCAATTCCTTCTTGGCTAGCGTCTGTGTATACACGTGTTTCTAAATTTGGACTGAATATGGCTAGAATGGGAACTGAGCAAATCATTTCCTTCAGATGGTTTACCAGTTCTGTATGATTCTGAGTCCAATTCCATTTCGAATCCTTTTTCAATAAATCTGTTAATATACTAGTTTTAGAAGCGTAATTTTTAATAAATTTTCTGAAATAACCAGTAAGCCCTAGAAACTGTCTTACCTGGTGAATAGTCTTTGGCATAGGGAAATTTTTAACAGCAACTGTTTTTTCTTCACTAATAGAAACATTATTATTGCTAATTACATATCCTAGGTACGTTATTTTAGTTTGAAAAAATTGAGATTTTGATAATTTAACAGTTAGACCATGTTCTTCAATGATCTGGAAAACTTTTTGCAATTTTTCTATACCCTCACTTATTGTGTTAGATGGAATAATAATATCGTCCAGGTAAGGAGTGATACCGACATTTCGAAGAGGTTCAAAAATTTCAGACATCATTCTCTGAAACTCCGCAGGGGCATTACATAACCCAAAGGGTACTCTTAAGTATTCGTAATGTCCCTCTGGAGTTACAAATGCTGTTTTGTGTGTGTAATCGGGGTGCAATGGTATTTGATGGTAACCCGACGCTAAATCCATTGTCGAAAAATATGTATAGCCTCCAAGTGAATCAATAAGGTCTTCTATAACTGGTAGTGGAAATTTAATTTTTTCTGTTATTTTATTTAAAGCCCTATAATCAATAACTAGCCTTTTGTCCCCTCCTTTTTTTATTTACTAATAAAGCTGGACTAGCATATTCTGAGCTACTTTTTTTTATTATATTGGCGGAAAGTAACTCACCAACTTGTTTTTTCATGATATCCTTATCTGACTGTGATAACCTATAAGGTCTAAATGTAACTGGTTTGGATGTAGTAGTCTCTATTTTCATTATTACCGAATGTGCTTTGCCCAATTTTTCCATAGAGGAATATAAACAACTGTGAAATGTTTCAATAATATTATATAATTTCATTTTATCTATTTTATTTAAGTCCCCGTGATTAACTTCAAGTTGAAAAAGTTGTAAATTATCTGAATATTTAAAAGTTAATTCATTACCAATACGATAATAAGAAATTTTTGGATTTTCCGTAAAATTACGTCCTACTAAAATTTCAGTATTTTTTAAAGTATTAACTGTAACATATAATAAAATATTTAATTTACACCCTTCCATAGTTACTTCAGTTTCGACATATTCATTCACTTCGGTTACGTCACCATTGAACCCCGTAAGACGCACTTTTTCCTGTAAGTTTTTAACTTGTATTTTAAGTCGAATTGCTAAATTTTTCTCAATCAATGAACAATCACTTCCTAAGTCTATAAACGCTTGCATAACTTGATTATTAATAAGAACCGGTTTGAAAAATTTTTTTGCCTCTTTGTTAGTTATCATGTTAACGTTTTCAGTTTTTGTTAAATTTATTTGTTTTTCATTATTTTTTTCTTTTTTTACAGCAGATTTACAAGCTCTGCCAATATGACCTTTTATTTTACAATTGTTACAAATTTTGTGTCGGTGAGGACAATTATCACTAATATGTTGTCCCGTTATACCACATCTATGACAAATAATAATTTTATGATTCACCGTTGAAAAATTCCTTTGTCTTTCGTAATTTACTTTTTTAAATTTGTCAAAAATATCCCTACGGCCAAAATCTTTACTGGTACTAGCAACAGGTTTACTATAATAATTGTTATTCGAAACTTCAGTATATTTTTGTGGTTTTTCTGAAATCTTACAATAAACTTTGTTTCGCAAATAAGACCCTAAGATGTTTAAATCATTGATATTTGCAGCTTCTGCTGCTGAAGTAATATTTTTATCATTTATAGCACCCAAAACTAATGAAATTTTATCTTCGATTGAAAAATTTAGTTTTAAATTATCAATTTTTGCTAAGTGTGTAAAGAAAAATTCATATAAAGAACATCCATCTGAAGGCTTATGATTTGCTAATTCAATTAAAAGTGTGTACATATCTCTTCTAGAATGAAATGTCTCCATCAATTTGTTTTTCCAATCGGACCAACTATAACTAGGCCATTGCTTGTCGTTGGCGATTAAATTTTCATACCAAATTTTTGCTGTACCCTGTAACTTATTCACAACTTGATGGATAGTCTGGTGTTCGGCCCAATTAAATAATTTTACATTATGCTCTATAATTTCAATCCAACAGCCGATATTATCTGATAACGGGTTAAATTCGGGTACTGCATTAGATATAACATGTTTTTCCGATAATAAGGATAATGAGACTTGACTTACCCCCGCCTTGTTTTTAGGTACTTTTAAATTCTTTTTTTGTTTACTTTTCTTGCGTCTCTTATTTAATCTAGAAGCACTTGAACTGGACGAAGAACTAGTAGAACTCGAGGAACTAGAACTGCTCGAAGAAGAATACGTTCTTTTTCTACCCATTTCAGGGCGAGTCGAACCACTTCTGATGTTAGGAGAGGGTTGTAACACTAAACTCGACTATTTAACTTCACTATTTATTATATTCGACTAAACTGTATAATGATTCGCACAATAATGCCCTATATCTAAATAAAACGCTTATATAATTTCTGGTGATTTCGACTTATCGCCTAATGAGTCATAGTACTAGATATTCCAGCGGCGTCTCTTACGGGGTTGCTAACATATGCTTTGTCCTATCCAAGCTTGAATATGCGTCACTTATATGGAGCACATTGGTCGATTGGAAGGAATTCAGAGACGATTCCTAAAATTCTTAAGTTTTAGACATGATCTAGTTTATCCACCCATTGGCACCCCACTCGACGCTTTATTAAATAAACATGGATTTTCAAGTCTCGATATAAGGCGAAAATATTTTTTCCTACGACCACTTAGGAAAGTGACACATATCACACTATAAAGTCCTATGGAAAGTGCCCTATATCACACGCGTATGAATAAGAATTTACTTTCCACCCGAGTGAGAATATGTTACTTTCCGCAGTAGTTGTTACAAAATGTCAAACACCTATTTTCTATTTTGATCTGTGTAATGTCCATATTAATACTAAAATCGATATGATTGTTAAATTATTGAAATTGTTGTAAATTAGATCCTAGATATTTATCTTTAACAATTATTATCAAAATAATTTTAAAATAACTAAGATTATGTTTGCTTTTTATTCTGGTTAAACATATAACCGATTAGATCACTCCATTGACGAAAGGCCTGTTAGCTCAGTTGGTTAGAGCATCAAACTATCAAATTTGCCATTTGAGAGACCTGGCGAACGACCACGTTCGAATCCTGCCGGGACCAGAACTTTTTTTTGTTTTTTTTTTTTTATTTTTTTTTTGTTTTTTAATTTTTTTTTTGTTTAAAAAATATGAAAATTGAATAAATACGATTGTTGTTGATTATTTTTTTAAATACATTTTAATTATTATAATAACCTGGTTTTACATTTTTTGATAAAAATATTTTGTGGTCGTAGGAAAAATATTGTACATCACTTGTGTGAAAAGTGATTTTCCACACTCGTGTGATAGTCGCACTCGGCTTGTGCCTCGTGCGACAATATTTCCCACTCGTGTGAAAAATATCACTTTCCACACTCGTAATGTAATATACTATTCTTAGTTATGCTGTACATGGGTCATAAGCAATCAAACAAACTGCAAATGTCTATTACATATGCTTAATTTAAAAGTTTCACGTCAAGCCTCAAGATACACTGACTCATTTTACTTACCACCAACACCTTGTACTAATATTTTAAAGAACTCAGCGTTGTATAATATGTGTAATAATTATAATCAGATAAGTTAGGAATTGAATATATTCCACATTAGTATTCAGGATATCAAAAGGCATTATTTTGGATAACCATCATTGTACTTCATTTCCTGTAATATTTTCCATTTTTGTATGTTCCGTCTAAATATGTTTGTCATATTTTCCTATTCTGTAATTGAGCATTACTTGTAGAATAGTGCATTTAATAAATAAATAAATATAGTCAACGTTAACGTGATTGCTACTTATGCGTAATAGGTATTTTAAATAACGCGGGCGCTAATTGCGCCTGCGCCCGACCCTAGTAAGTGACTTTTAATACTAACCTATTAACACCAAATTTAGTAACTTTTTGTCACAATTAGTAACTTTTTAGGTATCTCGCCAGTACTGTTGGCGTCTCTATAAGCGGCATTTCTGTCAAAGTCAACAAAAGTGTCTTGTTGTTAAATTCATTGTTTTTTTTTGCGAAAATATTTTTATTAAATTAAAGTTTTGTTTTTGGTTGTTCCTATTATAGTCTAAAGAAAAAAGGAGTACAGTAATTTAATTTGCACAACGTAGTACAGGTTTAAGAGTTAGAAATTTTATTTATACCTCATCCTTCAATGCTTATTTTTAGATAGAATGAACATTTTAATACATCTAATCGACGTAATAAAATTTTTCGTTTAGATTTATTCATGTTTCCATGTTTTTTACGGTAATAAACCTTTTCTTTTGAAAGATAAGTCAAACTTTATTTATTCCTAACCGTATCGTTTGCACAAAGATCAGACTAAAAATAAAGGCTCAGAAGGAATTAGAAATTTTCAAGATGCTTTTAAATGTGACCTAATCACGAATTAGATTATTGTTACATATTTTTCGTGACCATAAATCTTAGATTATTACACACTAACAATTTTTAATAATATAATTTACTATTTTGATAGCTTTCGTGCGCAACTAAATATTTTATGGTTTAAAAAGAGACAAAAAAAGTAAATTACCTGTAAATAGTATTATATTCTAGTGTAGTCGATGGGGCAGTTAACAAATCGGGTCTTGGAGTTCTTGTAAAAGCATTAACTTCTGAATCATCTACAAAATGTAGGTCTTTTTGACCAATTCGAAGATTGGCATCGTAGTATGAAACAGCCTTACTGCAATTGACCATGTACCAATGGTCACAAATCAACATCCTCTGTTGGAAGAGGGTGGCGTTTGGGCACGTGTAACTGAATTGTCTGCCGACATTGTCGCACATATGGTATACCTGTACAACAAAAAGAACAATAACAAAAATTTGATATTAATTCGGTATTGTATAAAATATGTATAATCCAATAAAAATGTTTCTAAAGTAATAATTACACATGCAACTGAATCAAATTCAAATTGTCATATAAAAAGAAGAAAAAAAATAACATGTGTGATTTTTTCCTTAGCCTACTTTGGAATTAGGCATTCTAACGACTTGTCAAACTGCTGACAAGTGGGAACTGACATTTAGATATGGCAACTCTGTGAGCCCGTTGTCATTGACAGGGTCAATGATATAGATGTAGTTATATAGATTGCTCAAATCGGGTCGTTTGCGAGCGGCCATATTGCCTCGCAAGTGCTCATTAATCAGAATCGATTTTGCAAAAATGTGTTTACAAACCAATATTTAGCCTTTGAATATAGTAAAAAAAATAATTATCTACATTTTTACTTCAAGGCTTTTGTTTATTTTGAAAAATATGGATGATCAATCTATGTAACTATCTATTTCATTGACATTGTCAAATTACCAGGCCTGCAGGGTTGCCATAATTTTGCCATATCATAACCTGCCAAAATGCACTGGTAGCCGTTTTGTTTGGAATGTCTAATTAGAAACATTTATATTTTTAATAACTTCATATTTACCTGACATCCTGTGGTGACATCCGCATAATAGCCAGGATTTCGATTGGCGCAAGAAAAAGATGTCTGTCTAACCTGAAACAAGGAATTAGATAAATTATATTTAAAAATACCTGCTGTTATTTCGGAGGAGGGAGTTTGAAATGTATGGTTTTCATGTTGTTTGTAACATTGACATAAATATCATTCTTTTGTTGGGATAGGTATATCGGAAATGGACAATGGTCTTTACCTCTGGTCTTTACTTACATGGTGATTTGTAAATCACCATGTGTTACCGTTTCGATGATGATGATGGGTGAGGTTTTCCTCACCTGTAAGTCATCTTGAATCTAGATTTGTTTCTTATAAGTATGCCGTATTCGTTTTGCATACTTTTTAAAATGTTTTGCGGATGGTGTTTTGTTGAAATTAAAAACATTGTGATTCCATTTACAAAATAAGATTAGGTACAAAATATTAGTGATTTTTTTACTTTCCTATCTGTATACAGATAATGAAAATATAGGAATCATGATTTTTTTCGACGGATTTTTACGTTTTGTTGTCCCCTGAATCAGTTTTGACTATTTTCGCGATGATGTTTATTTTAAATTATTTTTTTTATTTATTGTACTAGACGTCAAAGTATATTATTTAAAAGGCAATACATTTATTTTATACCGATGGCGTTTGTTTTATTTTTGTGCAAGTAATTTTAAGATTTATGTCCACTACGGGTCCAGTATTTTGTAAAGTGACTTTTAGATTTAGCGTAAAAGTAGACATAAATATTTTACTAAACGAAAAAGTTTGTCATTGCGTTCAACTGAACGAATATACCTATTTCATATCCATTCTAGGTAGTAAGAACACAGCAAAAAAATGAAATCCACCAACAGTTTATATTTTGGACACCCAACTACTATTTAAATAAGTGACAATCCTGTCAAACTAATTGTCAGTATATTTTTTAATTATTGAGATTGAATCACATACTTTGATTTTCTTTACTATACGGCGCAAGAGAGAGGTCCGACACGCCCAACATAGGGCCCGGCCATTTTGAACCCTATGCAACAGTTTATAGCTAAAGAATCAGATCGCTCACTCTGCGTCGGCACTTTTGATCTCAATGTTCCAGTTTATACACTGCGCAATTCGGATAATACAATATATAACAACCGCCTATAATAAAACAGCTGTCTTCTGCGTATCCTAAATTTGTATCTCTGGAGTGGATCTTATTTTGAAACTTTCAACTGGTCCGAGTGAGCTAACTGATTCTTTAGCAATAATCTGTGACTCAAAAAATAATATTCACTGACACTGACAGCCGCAAGCAAAATATCAGGTGCGTTTTAATCATCTGCTTCTGCTTCCGGAATTGTCGGTTTAGTCGTTTAACTTGTCAAATTAAAACAAGAAAACCGACAATTCCGAAGCAGAAGCGGATGATTAAAACGCACCTATTAAAAATATTGCGCCAAGATGTAGGCCACACGTAATAAGGGTTCAAAATGGCGGAGTTTTCTATCTCCTTTTAAAAGGCACTCAGAAAGCTGCGCAGTGCGACCATTCTCCGTATAGTAAAAGAAAATCAAAGTATGTGGATTGAATACATAAATATACATTAAAATGAGTTATCTATAAATAATCGTAAATAATAGCATTTTTATTTTTATTTGAGCCATATTTTGAAAAAAAAAAAATAAATTTTAATGAAACTATATGAAACTATTTTAATTACTAGTATTAATCCCAAAATCATAAAAGTGGCCATAGATGCATGGGCAGAGTGCTTTCTTTCCACGCGAAAAGCCGGGTATCGATTCTCGGCTGGCGACTATTTTGTTTATATTTACTTTATTTTAAGATCCAGTAAAAATCAGTAAAATTCAGTGAAATTCAGTAAAATTCAGTAAAATTCAGTAAAATTCAGTAAAATTCAGTAAAATTCAGTAAAATTCAGTAAAATTCAGTAAAATTCAGTAAAATTCAGTAAAATTCAGTAAAATTCAGTAAAATTCAGTAAAATTCAGTAAAATTCAGTAAAATTCAGTAAAATTCAGTAAAATTCAGTAAAATTCAGTAAAATTTAATAAAATTCAGTAAAATTCAGTAAAATTCAGTAAAATTCAATAAAATTTAATAAAATTCAGTAAAATTCAGAATTAGGTAAAATTCAGCAAAATTCAGTAAAATTTAGTAAAATTCAGTAAAATTCAGTAAAATTCAGTTAAACTAGACATATATAGACCGATGGTTTTAAAACAAAACAAGACTCAGGATGTGGAATATATTCCAGATTCTTAACCTAAACATAAAATAGGCTGTGAGTAATAGTACCAATGTAGTTCAAACAGAGCTAATGGGGATTCTCATAGCAGCAAAAGAAATAACCAGAAACAATATCATTGGAAGGAATATGCTCATCTATACAGATAGCAGACAAGCACTACTCACCCTGAACAGACCATGAATTTACTCAGGGTTAGTACTAGAATGTCACGAAGCTTTGGCCGAAGTATTCATCAACAATGTGGTCACCTTAAGATGGATTAAAGGTCACGCCATATCGAAAGGTAACCGTCTTGCTAATTCACTAGCCAAGAAAGCAGCCAACCAAATACTTTTTGGATCTGGCCCTTCTATTGGCCTGACCAAATCGGCAAAGACAGACCTAATTAAAGAACATTCCCATGTGAAATTCAAGGAAAGATGGGATGAAACAAGAAACTGCAGAATTGCCAGGAAGCTCTTAAGTTATCCTGACAACACTGCAGAAAACAAATACTTGGCTATGACTAGACAGAATCTGCGCCTAGTCACAGGTATTCTGACTGGTCATTGCCAAGTACGGAAGCATCTCCATATCATGGGACTGTCAGAATCCGCACTCTGCAGAGGGTGCGAACAAGAAGATGAGACTATCGAACATATCCTTTACGATTGTTCGACGCTCTCGTTTATTAGAAGATTTGTGTTCGGCGAGTATCGGCTAACACCGGCCGATATAGGAGAAGCACCTTAAATCTGTAGGCTGCCTCACGAGCTAGGATGTGCCTATCATCTTAGGAGGATGTACAATGGGCCTAATGAGGTATAAGTGTCGTAGGGGTAACCCACCCTCCACACGTTACAGATACAGATATCCTTGTCCGAAAATTATAAGGGGTAATAACCCTAACAAATTACAGAGTTCTAAGCGGCAGAAATTAGTTATTCGAGAATTGATTATTTTATAATAATATTTGATTTATTAACATTGTCGCAGAACAAACTTTGAACGAACCCTATAAATTCAATTAAAAGTAGAAAAGTAATTTTTTGACTAGTCCGACGGACATGTCCGGAAAAGTAGTGAAATGTAGTCGACCTCGAATAGAAGAAGAATATCCATTCTGGATATTATTTCAAAAACACTTTTGGAACAATATTTGCATTTGTATTTTCGTTTTTTTTTGTAAAATCATTTGTAAAATACTTCCAACTTTTGGATTTTTTGGTAATTTTTTCGCGAGTTTATTTTAATAAGATAAGAAACGAAAATTTGGAAACATCGTTAAAACATTATAAAAGTCAGTAAACATTTGTCGTTTCTTCTTTTTTAAGCTAAATTTTGTCTTTGTTTATGAAAAATTCAGACGAATTAGATAATTTAATTTCTATCATGCGCAATACACTTTTCCACTTTTGAAAAGTGTGTTTGGACTAGTCAACTTTTCAGACTAGTCTGTCAAACCCACCACTAGTTAAACGTATATTATTTCAATTCATATTAGAATATTCCCGTTATTAATATAATAAAATACAAAAAAAAAATTGAATAAGAATTGAATAAGAACCAATTTAATTGGGAGATATATTTTACTCGTATAGTAATACTGGTTGTCTAAATCGTGACGTCATACTAATCGTGTCTACTCTTTACTACGCTTAATACGTAATGTACCATTACCCAATTCTTCGATGCTTAAAATAAACTAGACGTTTAATTTCTTTATAACAGAAGTAAAAACAAGTAGGTATACCGTCTTATCGAACACAGTAAACGGATAACTTTATAATAAAGTAGGTACATCTTCATCCTTAGTTTCCTTTCTTTCTCATTGTAGGTCATAGCCATTCACATTGCGAAGGCGTATTTACATAACCGAAAACGAAAAATGTATCGCTTGAACAAAGAACAATAAAAGTATAATATTGTTATCTATCAGGAAAAAATATTTTCTATATTTTTTTTAGGCGAATATTTGACTCGCCGACCTTTTTCTGCGATTGGGATCTGCTGTCATGTAAAATAAAATTCCAATGGAGCCATCTTTCATCTTAGATCGTTTCTTCATTGCTGTCACAGCGAGCACGATCTTTCGGTCTTTTGAGTCCAATTGAATTATGCGGTAACCATTCCAGTTTAGAGGCTTTTTTTATATATAAATCCACAATCGAAGACTGTCATGAAGCTGCGAAATATGATATAATACAAACAATGTCTTCTTTAATTACAATCTACAGTCTTACAACAATTGTCTTAACGAGGATCAGAAATTTCTAGATTTGGTGCTTGGGAATATGAATTTGAATATAGAGGAAGAATTAGAACCTTTAGTTTCTATAGACAAAAAATATCCCTCTCTGATAATTAAAATAGAAGTTAAAAAAGTAATAGACTCACATACACAAACAATAACCTTGAAAACAGACATAATTTTAAAAACATTGATTTCAGATTACTATGCGAACTATTAAGGGATTTCGATTGGTCAAAAATTGGACACTTCGAAAAACACTAATGATTTGTAATTACTGTGGTGGGAGGTGTTTGTGTGAATGCGTCTTGTTTGTTTTCATTTACGCCGTGTCTAGCAGTAGTATTTTATAAACCTTAGAAGCAAATTTCACATATATGAACAAATAATAATAATGCCGTGACAACAAGAAGACGAAGCAACGACTTCTCGTTTCAATCCATACCTGGCTACGCCGACCGGCATAAACACCTACGGCCTGGACACAGCTCACCTACTCTGTCAAAAGGAGACCGATGTACAAATAAAACACATACGACATGCGCACTACAAATCATTAGTGTTGTTCCCGGTACGCGAGTCTTCGAAAAGGTTGATGATTCTGTCAAATATTTTTACCAGGTTTTTTATGAAATGCTTGACATATGTGTACCAAAGTTTACTAATAGACTCCAACCATGTCGCAAACACTTTCCGCCATGGTTCACGGAAAAAATAAAAATTGACATTAAGTTCAAAGAAATTTTCAGAAAAAGAAAACATCTATCGGAATATTACTTTAGAAAATTTTTAAAAAATAGGATAGACCTCAAATTTAAAGTAAGGGCAGCGCACAATAATTATATACTTACAAAACATGCAGAACTGTAGTATTAATCGGGACCTCACGCTTTTTTGGAAATTTATTAAAGATAAGAGGTCCAACAAAATGTCCGAATTAAGTTTTGTTATAAATAATAGGGAAATATTTGACAAAAAATAATCGCAGAGGAGTTTGCTGATTATTTCAGTTCAGTTTATGACAATGATTCAAACTATTACCTTTTAGATATCAACGACTTGACTAACAAATGGAGCGTAAATTTCTATTAAAACATAGACTTTGATCAAATATCTTTTAAACATTTAGAAGCAGCATTTTGTAAGTTAAAACCGAAAAAGACAGCGGGTCCTGACAACATTCCTTGTTATATCTTAAAAGCTTGTAAAGACTACATAATATACCCTTTGCTGGTAATCTACAATAAGTCCACATTCCTAGTGAATTTAAGAGAACTAGATTGACACCTATTTTTAAAAAGGGCGATAAAAATAAAATAGATAATTATCTTCCTATAGCCATATTATATTGTACAGCGAAACTGTTTGAATTTGTAATATGTGATAAACTATATGCCCACTTTCAAAAATACATATCAATTGAACAGCACGGATTTTGTCGTAAAAAACTGTAGATATAAATTTATTAACTTTCAGCAATAACATATCAAAATGTGTTAATTCCCGTGAATAAGTCGATTGTATTTATACTGATTTCAAGAAAGTCTTTGATAAGGTAAATCACAATATTCTCCTAGATAAATTGAAATATTATGGTCTTAGCGATCACATAATAAAATTATTTTCGTCTTATCTAAAGCTGAGGTCTCAGTACGTATTGTTTGGTGGTGAAGCATCTCATACAATCCTTGCAGGCTTTGGTTTCTCTCAAGACTCCAATTTAGGCCCTCTACTTTTTTAAATATTTGTCAATGATCTCCCTCTACGTATTACATCAGACTGGCTGATGTATGCAGATGATCTAAAAGCTTTTAAAAAATCTCCACTCTTAACGATTATCTAGACCTTCAAAATGACTTAGACTCAATTTCGGATTGGTCATTAGAAAATAAATTACTTTTTAATTTTTCCAAATGCAAGGTAATTACATTCAGCAAAATTCGTAATCCTCAAAATTTTATCTACACAATGCAAGGATCAGCACTAGAGAGAGTATCAAAAATGACCGATTTGGGAATAGTTTTTCAAAATAACTTCAAATTTGATGAGCATATCCATAATATTACCAAAGAAGCTAATCCAAGAGCATTATCGTGACAGAAACTTATATCGCCACGATTCAGTGACTATTACAATATAATCACTAAATGTACACCTATATAGTGAGAATAACTACATTTTATATTTTCCCAGTTGTAGCCTCGTGTATTTCACCACTGGGAATCACTTCAAAAGTTTTATATTATTTAGTTGCCTCTGAAGGTGTTTGAAACGTTATAGCCACTAAGCGGGACCACTTTAAAGATGCACAAACTTGAATGAGGAAATAGTAGTTACGGCCACCAAATCATATCACTTAAATACCACCTAGAAGTGGCAGTAATCTTAAAGTGGGGTTGATAGTTTTAGTAACGTTTCGGGAACCATAAATATATCTTGAAAGTGGCTGCACTTGATTGTATAACTCAGTAGTTCTTGCCACGTTTTTGCCACGCTCTTAAGTGATTTCCACATATTGCGTGGAACAAAAGCCACTTCAAAGTTAATATTACCTTCAAAATTCACAATGAAGTAACCGTTGTCTATTAGTGGCCTGCTTTCTACTTTGTCCGCCTTTACAATAAAGTGCATTTGTGCGTAAAATGGGAAACAACAAGAAGCCTCGCAAAAAGCTTACTTTTCGACATTTGACAACTTTTTATAGACAATTTAAACAACAAATGAATGGCACCAAAACTCTTAAAAGTTATTACTCTGTATTGAACAAGTCTCAACGCCTCAACGTTTCTCGTTATGAAAAATTTAAATGGCCTGGCCAAAATAAGGTTCCTTCGTTTTCCCACATGTCGGCAACAACGCAGAAACAAACACCCCTCTTTTCTTGAGTCGATACAATTTTAAAACTCATATCTAAATCTAAGGTGTGCACACAAACACAATATAAAATATTAAATACATAAATTTTAGTAATCTGTGACATAAATCATCAGAGCGCAATTTCCCTGAGAAGATATAGTATACAAATTTTTCCCATAATCTTCTTGAATGTACACTAGATTTGTACAGGGTGTTCAGTTATTTTTAGAACGGCACTTAAAACGATTATTAAAAGAGATAAAATAAATTGTTAAATACATAAGTTATAAGGCTTTACTAGAAATTATTATTAAGATAAACAAACGGTAACCAGAAAGGTAACTAACAAGTATCAACTTTGTGAATTAAAATGGGAACCCTATATATTTTTTACTATGGCGATTCCAAATATACTGTTCCTTAATATTTGACTAAGCCGTTTTACGCAATTCAAGATTAAAATTGCTTTAAATTTACATTACCTTGATTTAGGTTGATGGATGACATATTTGTAATTTCAGGTAAATTTGATTTTCCCCCTTTTAATAGCTTCTTGAGGTGATGAAAATCGCTGTCCGCGCATCTTTTGTTTGACAGTAGGGAGAAAAAAAAGTCATTAGGCGATAAACCGGATGAATACGGGTAATGAGACATTAATTCGATGTTTTCTTCTTCAAATATTCAGTTGTTTGACGTGCTTTATGGGAGCTGGCACTGTCTTGATGAAGAATGATACAACGTTTTTGTTCTTTTTCCTTATTTCATCGATGACCGTTGGCAAACAAATTGTTGTATACCATTCGGAATTAACAGTTCTTTGATCCTCTAATGGAATGGTTGCGACGTGTCCAGTACAACCGAAGAAACAAGCGATCATTTTCTTGGAAGTGCTCCGTGAATGAACAATTTTAGTGGGATTCAGGTTCATACGAATATATCCAAATTTCGTCTCCTGTAACAATGTATACGGATTTTGAAGGTCCTTGATTGACCGTTTTTTTGTGCTTCGGTCAAATTATGCGGAATTTATCTGGACCATATCTTTCTCACACCTAAATGTTCATGCAAAGTCAATTGTATGTATTGCAACCTTCGATATCCTAAGAGACGCCTCTATCTGTCTGTAAGTCACATGCCGATCTTCTTTAATCATATTGCGTACGGCATCGATGTTTCTTGGAATGACAACCGATTTTGACCGACCTTCTCGACTTTCATCACTGACGGATGCACGACCACGACGAAATTCTGCAAACCAATTTTAAACAGTCTTCTCTGATGGTGTTTCATTACCAAAAGTTGCACGAATCGATTCTATGCATTGTTGTCGAGTAAGTCCTTTTTTAAAATCATAAAAAATCATCCAACGTAAGCCTTTACGGGTGATTTTTATTTTTGCACAAACTTGCTTTTTTTAAACGTTCACTATCAACAATTTACTCAGTCAATTTCTAAATTGCCACTGGCTTCGCAATAACAAACGTTAATGTTTATACAAATACAGTGGTGCCACAACTCATTAACGCCACCTACTGTTCGATTGTAAAAACTTAAAAGGCAACCCTCGTATTTTAGCATCTCTTGTTATTTTAACATTTTTTTTTCCTTTAAACTTTGATGAAAACATTTTAGTAGCGATGTTTGTTTAATATAAATAAAATTAAGTGTATTAATTATATATTGTGTATTTTTGATGATTTCTTTTTTTGTTAATAATATTAGAGAAACATGTAATTATGCTTATGCCATTTTGTTTCTGAAAATAAATAAAATAAAATATGCGGGCGTTCTTTAATATCTTTTTGGTATAGTAAGTAGTAAAGCCGATCCTGGATTTATTTTTTCTAAAAAATGGCATTCAAGCTCACTATGCGCCATAGTGTGACGCAATTTTGGTTCCACTGACAGTTAAATTTGAACCAAATGTTTAACAAAAACATCATTAAATTTGACATATAGGTTTTAATTGTTTTTAGTTTTTTTTCTAATAAATGTTATTTGCAGGTCATAATAAATAGTTTAAAACTATGTAATTCGTAAGTAAAGGATTATATATTTGAAGCATGTTATCTATTTACTTTAGGAATCTATTAATAAAAGTTAAAAACCATATAATATATTTAAACAAAACCCACTTAAAAAGTGTACTGTCACTTTAATTGTTAGAGGAACCAAAATTACATCATCACTAATTTAGCGTATACCAAAGGAAATTGGTATAATTTATAGTTTTTATGATTTGATACTCAAAACATTACATCGATTTAAAAATACTATTATTAGACTATTACAAATTCAAATTTCAAAATGTATAATCAGAATTTCATATCTCAAAAACGTATAAATATGTTTTTATGAAACACATTGTTGCCCTATGGTTATTTCTTTGACATTATTTTGCAGGAATTTAGATCATTTTTTTTTTGAATTTTTTATGAATATTTAGTAGGTACATACCTCTATGGCAAATAACACTTCTAAACCGCACTAAAATTGATAAGTAGGTAGATAATCACTGCGATTTAAGATCTGTTGTAAGTTATTTCAATGAGATTGTGAGGCGATTGTGGAACCTAAATGTTTCCAATAGGTATCATCCTTAGAAGGTATTTTAATATGTAATTTCAAAACCTCGGTTCATAAATATTGAAATTTCGATCTTGCCTAACTATCAAATAGTAACGAGTGATCCACAAAAAATATTCTAAAGTAGGCCGTGACATGACAACTACACACCCAACTTTTAATTAAATCCATATTTGTCATTTAAATAAAATTGTACTCGCCGATATGCGTGACTTTTTCCATAGATTACATTCGGAGTTTTCGGTCCGGTAACAAACGCAAAGAGAGGAAGAATCTTGTGAGACTTGATTCTCCTATTTCCTTATTGAAATCTTTTTTAATGTCTAATATAATACTTGTATGCAGTGATAAAACAAAAAGCTTTCTAAAGTAGCTTTAGGAAAAATCAAGCATGCCAGGGATTACATAGTGACATTTTGTATTTGATTTAACGGCGTTTGAAGTTATTACGGACATGCCTCATGTATCTATCTTTGTCGGTTATGGCTTGAGTTAGAAAGATTTTAGTATATCTCACGTTAATTCAAGTACATAATCTATATAAGTGACCCACAAAAAAACTTTCTAAAGTAGACCATGTTTAACAAAGAAAGAAATACGCTTCATGTCCGTGACAACTACGTACCCCTCTGAATTGAATCCGAACTGACTTTAAAAAAGAAGAAGAATTGCAGGCTCCGACATGAGTGAATCTTTCCAAACATTATTTATTGATTACGCCGTTTATTCGACCATTTTTTTATAATACCTCATTTATCTAGGGTTGAAAAACTTTATAAACTAAGGTTCTTTTCGCTAGTGTATTTTAGAGTCTATATTTAGTTATACTACCGATAACGTATAACACCCTCAGATGAATACGTAAACTATCTTGATAAGTAACTATAATCTTTTAGCACAGGGTTTGTTTTGTCGGAACATTAACAAATGGTCCATGATCCGAAGTAAGGTCGACGACCTTCACCCATCTGTTTAATGAATGAAAGTTTCTTTTCATTAAATAAAATATCTTTATAAATATACTGCTAATGGGTTGCCTAAGAAAATAGGGTCCAGACTATTTATTTTCTTAAAATAAAGAAAAACAACACCCTGTAAAGTATTCCCCGGATGCTTCGACTATGCCCCGAACTTTATAGTCCAAGAGGTAGTAACACACATTCCATTAAGTGTTTGATGCACTTTGAAATTTTGTAATTTGAAATCATTTGGATGGAAAAGCAGATATACCTGTGTTGGCTAGACCCACCCCGGGACACCAGGTACTGCGCATAATAGAAAGGGGTCGTAAAATATGACACAAAAAAAGTGTTTGATTCAGAGACCAACAAACAACAATTGAAAGTTTAGGTAATTCTAAAAATACTAGTAATTTAGACAGACACTTTTGAGAGGGTTTCTATTTTTTAAATATGATTTGAATTGTTTGATTCACGCTGAAATTTTAATAGCGTCTTAATTAAATATAAAAAAAATTAATTCCAAAAAGGCAGACACTTTTTCCGGGGTTTAATTGCCGGCCAACATAAAAATGAATGAACCTCGTTATGCGCCACTATGCATTGAACAAGGGTATACTTTTTAAAAACTAAACATTTTAAATTACCAAGACTGTGAAATAATAAAACAATAATATTTTTCCTTTTTTTTTTAGGAAAAAAAAAAAACTAAAAGTTTCGGGGCTCGAACCACCAACTTGCTCTGCACACTATCAAAATTTGGTCATTGCGAAGTACGAAAGCATCTCCATATCATGGAGCTGTCAGAATCCGCACTCTGCAGAGGGTGCAAACAAGAATATGATACCATCGAGCATATCCTTTATGATTGCTCGACGCTCTCATTTATTAGAAGATTTGTGTTCGGCGAGTATCGGCTAACACCGGCCGATATAAGAGAAGCACCTCTTGGCGACGTTGTCAACTACATTAAATCTGTAGGCTGGCTCACGAGATAGGAGGTGCCTATCTTCTCAGGAGGATGCACAATGGGCCTAATGAGGCCTAAGTGCCGTGGGGTAACCCACCCTCCACACGTTACAGATACAGATACCTATTTGCAATTTTCTATTAGGGCCTTCGTGATTTTTTCTAACAGCCAGGATTGCAATATCATGAGCAAATGTTGCGATAGTATTGTGTCTAAGATTAAGAATATCTCTGGTATACAGCAAATAGAGTACTGGACCTAGTACTCTACCTTGAAGTAGTCCTACCTTGATTTCTCTTAGATAGGAATAGGTTTCTTCTTGAATTATTGTAAAAAACTTTTCTGATAAATAGAATTTCAATAGATCTGAGTATTGACGTGGAGGAACATGTTAAGTTTTTGAGTCAGGTCTTCATATCATACTTTGTCGAAACCCTTAGCCACATCCAAAAAGATGTGTAACATGTGATATACTGCAAACTTTTTTTCTTCTAGGAACTTCTCGATGATCTCTGTGATACTATTATCTCTTTCTTCTATTATAGGTTTCAATCTCTGATTTGTATCCTTCTTTTACAATCTGGAACGAAGAAAATCTTGCTTTAATGTTTTTTGTCACTCATGTTACTTGTTCTCAGGTACTTTTCTTCACATTATTTTGATTCTTTTCATCAATTTTTTAAAAAATCACTTCATTTTACATTGACTTATATAGAAAATGAACGTCAGTGACGTTCGACCTGCCAACTACAGTCAATTTAGCGAACTTGCGAACTTTATAAAAAGGACATAAATTTGAAATTTGATCATTGCTGATTCGCCTCCTTTTATCTAGTCCTCATAGTATCATTATAACTTCTGCCACCTTCCTTCCACATCTTCCACGTACTTTAGTCAAGAGACGCATTGATGAAATTGGACATTTTGACAATAGCTTTCCGTGGAATAAGATCAAATCCAGAGACTTTTTACGGATTTTGTTTGGATTTCCCTATGCTCGAAGGGATTTCCCTATAAACTTCTTTTGTTTTGGGTCCAGCTTTCATATCTACTTCTATTTGGTTGGTTATGAATAGTAGAATCGTTTGGTAACTTTCCACAGCGAGTAATCCATAATTTTAACGTAAGTTAATTCACTTAATTTGCCAATCGACTCATTTTAATGTGCCGTATTTCACGTTTTAGGTGTTGTGTTACTTTTTCCAAAAAATGTTTATCATCTGTTGTCATTTTCTTCTAATTTTGCATTTTATGAGATGAGATAAGATCTCTGATCACCTTTGAATAATTGTTACCTTGAATTCTGCATTTAATCTAAGGAGTATTTTCCCGTGCTGTTTGTTGAATATTTTTGACAAAAAGTTCAACTTCAAAATATTGCATAATTTTCATTATCTACTAATAACATTTATATTTATTAATAGCACACTCTACAAACTCTTGTGGACAGAAGCATTCAATTGTTTTATAAAAGTTAGAAGGACACTTTGAGTTGCAAATCGCATATTAAACATTGCATTGCAAAAATATTGCGCACATAATTTATAAGAACAGTTGGTTTAAAAGCATTAGCACCAATCCATTGATATTATTTATGAAAATTTTGCAATTAAATGAAGTGGCAATTTAAATTACATTTCATAAATTTAAGTAAGTTGCACCCACGATGTAAATATTGAGTGATGATGGTACTTTATTACATTATAAAAAATTATGAATTCGAATAAAAGAAAATCACAAAACTATGAAATTACGAGAGATAATGGTACATTTTACCAAGGTAGGTATTTTATTTTTATTTGGTGTCATCGGCATCAACTACTAAGGTTATTAGCCTCGTGTTCTGTGTAGGCTTTGTTACTGTTTCTCAGCGCCACTTTAGGAACAGCACTGTTAATTAGAACCCAACAGTGAATGGTCGAGTGAGGAATCCTACCAAGGCATCAGAATTAATTTTAAATAATTAAATTAAATGAAAAAATCCCGGCTAACGGTGGGATTCTAGACTCTACCACTGAGTCAGCCACCCACCCCCCAAGGTAGGTATTCAGAGGCCATTTTTGGCTCTTAGGGTCAATTTCAGACGTGGAGGGCCATTTCTGAGCTCGGGATCGGATTCAGCGTCGAAAAATACATGGGAATACATATATCCGACCGCCAAGTCTGAACATTTTTTTTTGTGGGGCTGTGTCTGTAGGCTTTTGAGTTGCTGAACTCCATTACAGATAAACATCTTTTCATTTTTAGCAATGATCTGACAATTTATATTTACAAAAATGTACCTGTATATTTACGTCTATATATTTTATTTATTAATTCAACACTTGTCTCTAAGAAATAAAAAATAAAATGTAAAAACATTATTATACCTATCACTTTGGCTGTTGACAACTTTGACATTTGACTTTCGTAGCCAAGTCCCATTTAAAAAAAGTGTGAACAGCATTAATACAAGATTCAATCTCATAGAAACCCGATTCAAGAACATCTAAACTCACCACGAGTAGGTTTTCGTTCATTAAAAGCAGTTACAGCTGTAAATCAGCATATTTAATGATATAGTAAGAAAGACATGAAGCATGAATCAATTTTCTTCTATTACCTGAAGATTTACATGATAAATCCCTTGTCAAAACTAATTGATCAATCAATAATGGGCTATTTAATTGTATTTAAACGTGACAATCGGTTGTTTGGCTGTGTGTGATTGATCTATTCTTTGATGATGCGATTGATTACTTCCTCAATTACCAAGTGGCTCGGGGTTCTTCACACAAAAGAATGCCTAATGGCGTGATTGACAACATGACATGCAATTGCATTTATTTTTCCAAATAAAGGATGATCTGACATTGAGAAATTGTTGCGTTGTATGTCATACATGCAGTAGAACTTGAATTTATTATATTAGGTACGTATTTGTGAAAAATAGTAAGGTAATTTACATATTTGGAGAGTAATGTCATCTTTTACAATCGAAAAGTGAAGGTAACAGGCTAATATTGTAATTCCGTATTAGGTACACCAGAAATTTGTACATTTTTCCGTCCGAAGATTATATCAACTGCCTCTATTCTCCATGAAACTGCAGATAATTACCCAATTCTGATCCGTTCCATATTTCACATTGTAATTAGAAAATTATACAACATCCTTATAAAATGTAAAAGAGATCGAATAGAAATATAATTTGTTATGCCTTTTATGACGATAACGTCAAAATTCGTGACATTATACTTTTTAGATAGTCAGGATTTAGAAAGTCGTCAAGTCGATTAGGTATCTATTATCCACAAAACAATTCAATTTGGCAAGCATTATTGAAGTTAAGAGGTCTATGTTTATTTTGATTTATTATCTAATCATAGCATGTAATTACATAATTGTTTTCTTCGATCTACAGTATAGGACGGCACCATTTTGAAACAGGATTTTTTGACATGAGAATTTGAATGTAACAATACAAATATTCTCAATCATGATTTTAAAGTTTATATAATTGTTACGTATTGGTATTCGAGTAGCGTTACATAGTAAGATTCAAAATTTATTCCCCCTACGAAATTATGAAATTTATCCCCACACCCTCAAGATGAAAACAAAGTAATGAAACATTTAAAAACTTAATATGCCCCGAGCTGGATTTGAGGCAGTCATATCTATAGTTCGGTGCCATAGACATCATATCTAAGATAAAGTTATATTATTTTTTTGTGTACTCACATCAAATTAAACCAAACAACTGGCGCGATGTCATAAAACATTCTCAATCAAAACGAAAAACTTTCAAACGTTATCAGAAAAAGCACGCTTTAAAGCTTTAAAGGAGCAGAATATGGTATTTAGTTAAACGAAGCTTTAAAGTGTACTTTTTCAATAAATTTGTTTTATACAATCGATAAAACATTTAAAGTGTCCTTTTATCATTAAAGTTTCCTTTAATTTGACTATGAAATTGTCCCTTAGTATTCTAAGAATTATTTTGTATATCACAATGAGTTCCACTACTTGTTAGTGAAATCTTCCTTTCAAAAAACTCAAAAAATATTTACACAAGGTCCATAAGAATGAAGAAGCAGCAGCTTAGTAACTTTCTTATGTAAAAATATCACGATTTAGCCAAACTTGCCTATCCGAAATTAAGTAGATATTAAGCTTGTATTAAGCGACATATAGGGTAAAGGTCCACTTTTTTTTATTGAAAGTCAATCGGACTGTCACTTAAGTGTAAAAACAAAAAAAATACGATTCTTTCCAAATTAATTTAAAAAAAAACCAAATAATTTTTTCAAGCACCCTGTATCTGACTTGAAATTTAGTCTAAATAGATAAATTTAGCTACATTTTCATAGTTTTATGTAAATAATCTGTTGCTGTTCCGTGACCCATTCCTTTCGAGACACAATGTATTTTTAATTTTAGAAAATTACATAAAGATCAAAGTGATTTTGTTTTCCTTTTATTTTTTAAAATTTTTTACCATTTTCAGATGAATGTTGTACCAAATTTAAAGTAATTTAAAGTTCAAAAGTTCTTTGAGCTACAAAAAAGATTAAGACACATAGAAACACGTGCACTCATGGCGCCCAATCCCCAGGATCACTTCTTGTTGCTGGCTTCCGCGTCTCCATGACACTAAAAGAAAGCATGCGAAGGATAGAAGAGATACGCTTGGATTTCGCATTAAAAACAAAGCATTTTTATAATGGAATTGTGGCAATTCTAACGCATAAAATTAATTGAAATTTTAGAAGCATATTAAGAACATATAAATAAAGTCTGTTCTTCTTTCGTTTTTTTTTTGATATTTATGAAAATATACGCGTAATAATTTTTTGAAGTTGGACGAGCTCAGGCCGACTTTCAATTTTTTTAATGTGTCTTATATTTATTTTTTGAAAATTTTGAATGAAGAGCAATCTAAGTTTCAGTTGTTTATATAACATATATTTTTTTCAATAACATACGAATACTAGATCAGTTACAATTCCTTAATAAAAATCCTTAAAATTTAAGCCTATTTTCAAAAGTAAGAATCCCCTTAAGAATTATCCAATTGCAAATGTCTGTTGTAGTATTGCATCCCCTTCGTGCAGCCTTTGCACTTCTTGAATATGAAAATGATAAAGGCTGTTTCTTTAATCGCTTCCAAACGGTAGAACGTGGTATGTTCAGAGCGTGACTAATTCTTCGAGTACTTATCTGTGGATTATCCTTTACCATAATGACAATATCATTATTTAAAAATCTTCTTTCCTAATGTTCATTGTTTTTAACTGTAGGAAATGTACCAAGTTCACTTAAGTAATTAAAAATATACGAGTAAAAGTTTTTCGATCAGGAATTCTTCGATCAGGAAATCTTTCGTATTCGATTTTTGCAGGTGAAGCACTACTATTGCAGAAACCATAAACAAATAACATGTCGCAATATTCTCGATTAGAATATTGATGCGGCATTTTTAAAATCTTAGGACAACACGGAATAAACTAATGCAATTCGAAAAGATCGTATACTAATTGACAAAAACCAAATAATGACATTAGAAATGACACAAACAAACTAGATATCTCAATTTCATAGCCTACATTTCAGCTTCAGTACCTTCGAGTGGATGTATTTTAGTAATTTACAATACATAGTTGTAATTAGTAACAAGTCAAACAACAATAATTAATTTTTATTGTTTTTAACAATTTCCCAGTTCGTGTGGATTAGGCTTATTGAATGAAGATGCCTAATGTTGAAATCTTCAATTTTTTCATGTAAAAATGTAAAAATTAAATAATTAATGATTAATAATTATTAAAGGAATATGAATCATTTAAATTTTCTTAAGTACCAATCTGTAAATGTAATTTTTATTGGTTTTTGTAAATGTTACTTCAAATTCAATAAGTTTATTTCAGGAATTTCCATGAAAAAGTTAAGTAAAATTAATTTTAATGAAGAAAAAATAATTAAAACTCCTTCAACTACATTTTGCATAGACTAAAATTCTTATTATGTACATTTTAACGTTAAAATTTTGGTAGTAAAACGGAATGCGGAAAAATAAAAAGTTGATGAATGTATTTAGTTTTTTATGCTCTTTCCAAATTTGAAATTCAATTTTTATAAATTTGATATATAGGGTGTTGTTTTAGGGTGGGTCGAGTTTTAATAATTGTTGTTAAGCTAGACCTGGATTTTGGAATGTTTTAATATGTCGATTAATTGTCCTATAGGTGTAGATTATCTATGCCAAATATCAAAAAATATACTGAGTGATTCAAAAGTTATAGAGCACGGAAGAAATGGGGCAAATTAAAAAAAAACATTCATAAAATATATGGGTTTTTATGATCACCTGGGTGACTTCAATAAAACACCCTGTATATATTTTTTGAAACTTGGCAGGAAAGAAACTACATTACTACATTACACATTTAAAGTAGGCCATGAACGACCGAGATAGATACAAGTCATTTCAGTGATAACTACGCACTCAGAATTAAATCCAAATTGATCATCAAAAAAAAAAGAAGAATTGTACGATCTGACAAACGTGATTTTTCCTGCGCATACTTTAGAAATATTTTTTATGGATCACTCCCTAGCTATATAATAAAGAGTGAATACACATTTTTTGTAAATCACCCCCATATTAATCTTTTAGGTGATGCTGGGTCTTTTATATCTTAAAGTAATTAAAAAAAAAACAGATGATACATTTTATCACGATATTGTGACACATCCTTTAAAAGTAAGCGCGAAGAGTAACGATTTCGAAATGACATCACCGCCATCGGTGGATCAGTGCTACGGCGGCGGGTGAACTCCATTCCATAATGCTCTCATAGTCATGTCATAAAGTATCGGCCTTCGACCGTCGGACTTATTTGGCGCCCGCGTTGGCTTTGGCTTCGGCACCGACTCGACTCCTCGAGAGGTCTACACGCTGACCTGGAGATTCTAGACCAAGAACTTTTACGGAATTATATAATTGGTGGCGGTTCTACGAGAATTTCTGCGTCGTCTTGGTCATGCCGCAATGTAAGCAGAAGCATCACCAGCAGCACGGCCGTCGTCGGTGAATCAATCAATAATTAATATCATCATTATCATTACGGATGATTGGCTTTTTGCTTGCTCAACACGGTAGCAGCTCGAACTTGAACACTTTGATTTATTTTTATTGATGAATTAAGTTTGAATTTCAATTAGATGATTATTTAATGATGCGGTGAGTTTTAAAGAAAAGAACGTTTTGTAAGCGAATTTAATTCAATTTATTCTTCATCGTTCCCTGATTCATTTACCTACACTTGACCCAGATTATTTTTTTTTTAATTGAGTTTTGTTATGAAAAAAGATCCATCCTCTTGCGATTGATTTATGTCATTTTACTTCTTCATTTTCTATAATTTAAAATACTGTTTCACTGTTATTTTTAATATTACCACGCTTTATTTAAATTTATGTTTTCCCAAATAATTCTTTACTAAAATAACACCTTTAGAATACGCATTGTTTAAGTTATTCCCGAGTTAGTTTTAAGTCGCGATCATGTACTAGGTTAATTATTTAATAAATATTATTAAACATAAGTGGAATAGCAATAAATGGTCGCAGTTTTTGAGAAGCTCTAGGGGGAGTGCCCCCCAAATCCACTGTGTGAATCCGCCACTGGTATGGTATGAAATCTCATTAGATAGTTTTCGTGAATAACGAATAAATGAATTTCAACTTAATTTGTAGGTACAGTTCATCAAATTTCTAGAGGCTTTCGACGGCTAGACAGAGAAAGCACTACTGACAGGCATCCCGACGGATTTACGCAATGAAAGTACACTCTGCGCATCAAGTATTTCACTATTTCATTCAGACGTAAATGTCAGATGTAAATTTCGCTAAAACATTTCTTTTATTTTCGTTTGTGTTTTTTGCTCATTACAGTTTAATAGAACCTAAGTATGGAGTTTAATAGCAAATTAAGAGGCCGCGTGATTAACAGTCAATCTCGCGAAATAATAGCCAATGTTATAGAGTTTATGAGAAAAGAAGGAAACTTTAATTCACCTTCAATACCATTTAAAAATGTAAATGATCGTGTTGCTGCAGCCACAGGAGTATCTAAAAACACTGTCGTCCGCATTTCTGAAAAAAAAAAAGAATCGATAACCGTGAGATATCGGAATTTTCATCACCAAGAAAAACCATTAAAAAACCAAAAACAGTTAATGATATAGATGAAGCTGCACAAGAATCAAATTTTATTTTGTATATACCTCTTGTATATGTACGTGTAAACTACAATTACAAAAAATTGATATGAAACCCATGAAACCACCAACAAAAATGTAAAGCTAGCTTCCGTACTAGAACATGGTGTCATTCGTCGAGATAATTTATCGTTTTGTTTAACAGATCAAGAAATGTAAATATTCCCCTGTTATTTTTTATAAAATTATAAGAGAAATAAATTTTTTTCTAAATAGTATAGTTTATTATTTTGTAGAAAAACAAAATTTCGAAAATTTTAGTAATGTTTCAGAAACAACCGTTATTAATAATAGGTACCATTTTCCTTAATAAGGTAGAAATAAAATATAAACTATTTCCACGATTTACAAAGGCCTACAAAAAAATTATAGGTATTTTCCGCTATCCTATAAAATTTATATTTTCTGACTCAATTTCAAAAGGTTGAAGGAATTCCAAAACACCTTTTATGGCATAATAATTATTTTCAATTCTACTTACTATCTTTAGCTGCTTTTAAAAACGTTCTAAGAAAGTCCAATCAGACCAATTTAATCCCTAAACTACCTATTCCACACTTTTAAAATTTAATTACCTAAAAATATTAAAAACTATTTAAAATAACTTGTTTAGCAGACTGTACAATAGCTATCTTAGTCACACGTAGCGCGTTCTCTGTCTGGGCGTCGAACACCTCTAGAAATTTGATGAACTGTATGCAGTTAACAAATAGTTAAAAGTTTGAAATATTATAAACTATCTGTTTTATTTAAATTTCAGTAATAATTTTTTTTTCATATGTTCGTTAAAACAATCTTATCTACAATTCGAACAAAAAGTCCGTTGCCACTTATTTCGGCAGCTTGTTGTCTCAAGCGGAAAAGCATCACTTTCCACTCTTAATGCACAAATAGCTATTGTTGTTTAACCTAGTTTTGGGATCTCATTCCGTTTATAGACTATTCCAAATTTATACCATTTATGAGGTATTATGAAACAAGAAATTCGGAAATTGTTCATATCGTTACAATAAACATTTTGGAATTTGGTATATACAAATCCCCGAGAGTAGGGTTACCAGACGTCAGGAAAAGTCCAGACATGTCCGGAGTTTTGGCGTATTGTCCGGATTATGACGGAAATTATAAATTGTCCGGAATTTTTAGGAAAATCATCAAACGTATTAAGGCATTGTACCGGCCCTCCTCCTTACCCTTTTTGATCGTTGTTTATTCTCTGAAATATTATTTACCTCTCAATTTTATTTTACTTTAAATCTATACTTCCTCTATTTGGTATTTTTTCTCAGTAGTAGAAGTGATCGTCAAGTTACTTAATTGATATACCCACGTTGTGATCATGTTAATTTAGGTAAACCAGGATTCGATGCAAAGTTTATGGAAATTGGTAAAAAAAAATCATACAAAATTATAATTAAACCCCTTTTATTTTTCATACTCAAACAGCCGTATGCATAGTCGATCGCCAGCGACTCGCCAGAGATTCATTTCGGCGTATCGCCAGCGATTCGCTGGCGATCCGCCGGCGAAAGCCCAAAAAGCTGGCGACTCGCCGGAGATTGTCACCGGAATGTCATTTCACGCAAGTTTTCATGTTCTTTTAAAGGAAAAAATTTGATATTCGTTCATTATTTTTTGAGTTTTAAGAAATGAATCATGAATAAAATGCGAGAGATACCGGTGATAATCCCTATAAAAGAAAATAAAAACTTGCGTGAAATGACATTCCGGTGACAATCTCCGGCGAGTCGCCACCTTCTTGGGCTTTCGCCAGCGGATCGTCAGCGAATCGCCAGCGAATCGCCAGCGAATCGCTGGCGATACGCCGAAATGAATCTCTGGCGAGTCGCTGGCGATCGACTATGCATACGGTTGTAAATGTAATGCAATAATTTACAAAATATATCACAAATGGTACTATTTACTGAGATCTCATCTGAGTCCCGCTCAAACATAGACCACGCTTATTTGCTATCAAGATATATTTTATTTAGCTTGATAACCAACAGCGTAAATACGCCAGTTGGTTAATTTACCGTGTTAATGTTTATATTTTTATTTAGCTTGATTCTATCCTAGATATACACCCTCTTAGGTAATTATTTCGACGATTACAGAGGTAATGACCGACGGAGGTAACGAACAGCGTCAATTTGCCGGTTGGTTACCTTACTGTGTTGATTTCACATATACTTTAGGTTTTAAACCTAGAATGGGTGGCTTATTATAGACGCCCCTCTTGAACTAACGAACAGCGTCCATTCACTAGTTGGTTAACTTACTGTTAAATTTTACCATCTCGGTTTATATAATTTATCCAAGATAATTTATCCCTGTATATCTACAGTATTGACTTTTATAATTTCTATTGAAATGACTCAAATTCGCCAATCGAAAAACGGATGTCTAACCTAACTGTCTTTCAGGGCGAATGCCCGAAGGCCATGTGGCTTATTCGGTTAGATTGATATTATTTTAAAATAAATATCAGACTCTTGTTCAAACGAAATCCCGGTGGTATCTCACAGAAGGTTACATAAATCTTTTTGACTCACCATTAAAAATATAGACATTAGGTTCGCTTAAACTAGATATTATATAGTAATTTTATCTAGCGTTGTGTCGGCGTCGGTTCGGGTACGTCGCAGCGTTGAGCGTCGCCTTGCATCGTGACGCCTAGCGTCGTGGCGAAGAGGAAGGTATTTATTTCGCTACTGCGTCGGTACAGATACACGGTATGAAATACTTGGTGGTGCTGCGCGACGAAGGGCATCGTCAAGGATATTATGAAGGAAATATTTAGGGAAAGCAAGCGTCGAGAAGTAGAGCGGTGGGACGTAGGATAGACGCCAGTTAGAAAGAGCTTCGATTTAGAAAAGGTACTGACTACTAAACTTAAAATATAACAGGATACAAAATAATAAAATGACTGCTTGTATATAAAATAATAACACATTCACACGCTGAAAGAGAAAGATTGGGTTTCTGTAATTTTAAAAAAATTTTAAATTATTTGTAATCGTCAGCATGTTTTTTTTTTAATTTTGACTGCACACGAAGATTGAAAAGTTTTTCGAAACATATGTAGCGAATAAACCAAGGAAATTTTTATTTATATAAAATAATAAAATGAATCTATATAAAATCATAATGAATGCTCCCGAGTCCTCAGATTCGGGTCTTTATACCCGTTTTAATGGCTTTTTGTGACTTCAGTTTGTCGTATCTCTGGTGGAAATGAATTTGGGTGGATGAAAAGGGGTGGTTTTAATTTTTTAACCAAGAAAGATAAGCGGGTTAAGTGTTTTAATGATTATTACTTCGTGAAAATAAATATCTTTATAAAGGTGTTTGGACCCAATTCTCATTAGATAACTTTTTATCTTCTCTGTAATATTAGAGACACCGCGAACAGAAATATTGCTTTTTGAATTTAATAAGAATGCAACTTTTCTTTAATAAAACGAAATTAATACATAATGAATGTGCCTGGGTGAGGTAGATTACAGCATACTTAAAATCTCCTATTAACAGTTCCTAAAATTAACGTCGATATAACTTCGTTACTTTTTGACAGATACAGTTTTTGACAGTATATACTTCTTCTTCTTCTTTTCTTTTTTTGGGCTATGTTACTGCGAACAATTTACCCAGATATAGTTGATTTGCTTCTACTAGATAATGATTTTAAAGAAATTTAGAAATTTAGAAATTTAGAAAGGGTGGTTATCATCCAAATGAGACAAGATGTATCGAATATCAAATGGGGCTGATAAACCCGCCTTCTTTTATGAAACGTTTAGTAATGTTTTATAGGTTATAGTTATTTGTCCGGATTTTTAAAGAAATATCCTGAATTTTCATTAATAGGTCAAGAAATTGTATTTGTGAATATTGGAGTAGGGTTGCTCCTAAACCTACCTCTGGTTAGGTAAGTAGGGACCTAACAGAACCTACTAGGCAATATTAAGCTTCAATTTGGCAAAAAGAAACACTTATGGAATCATATCGGTGTCTATCTTGGGGTCAGTTTTGGGGACAAGATTAAATTGGAACATTCTCTGATGCCTTCGTGTGAGGTATCAAATGAAGCACATTTTCAAAAATATATAATACATTTGTTTGCGATACTTTTTCTTTAACACCTTTCATAAAAAAGACCTTAAAATTGGTATCCCACTACTTATCTGTAAAAGTAGGTACCCCTCAGAAAAATCAGAAACAAAATCACCTACGTTAAGAATAAGGTTAAACGAAAATTATTGGGATTGTACTGAGATTGTACTGATATTTATGAGTGTCAGGTTAGTGGGAAAAAGACGTGAAAAAGGAAACATTATTGTATTGTATTGTTTTGTATTTAATTCTTATCATCAGAGAATTAAATTTACAGTAGAAATGGAAAAAGAAAATACTATTTCCTTCTTGGATACTCTTGTTATAAGACAAAATGAGGGGAAACTAAGAACGAATTGGTATAACAAACCTATCAATTCAGGGAGGATTCTATTTCTCAAACCATCCAATGCAACATAAAATAGGTAGGTACAATTAAAAATTTACTAATCAGGTCTTACCATCTGAGTAGCCCAGAATTCTACACAGCGAATGAAGAAAAAATTAGAAATAATTTAAAACTTAACAACTACCCATTAGGTCTTATAAACAGAGTAATCAATGAATACAAAACTAATTTGCAATCAAAACAGTTGAGTGAAATCCAAGAAAAGAAAGTGTATTTTCGATTTCCATTTATACAGGGACTGTCCCAGAAAATTAAAAGAGGTTTTGAAATTACAAAGGGTTTACAAAATTAACTGTGAAGGCTGTGGAAAATGCTACATTGGTATTACAATATCTTAAAAACAAAATATACCAACACAAATATGACTGTCGGGAAAAAAATTAAAATAAGGTATAAAAGACCGCATTAGCTTTACATCATTTTAATCAATCGCACAAATTTGACTTTGACAACGTTAAAATTGTTGATAAAGAATTCAACTATTACAAAAGAACAATTAGTGAAATGATACGCATATTTTTAAACGACACAGTAAATTTAAGAACGGATACTGCCAATTTAAGTGTTTGCTATCGTAATCTACTCAATATATACAAGTCCAAAATTGAACCGGACTAAAATAATAAGCCGTTAAAATACTAACTATACCTACCGTACTATTAAATAAAAAACATAAAATGAATTTCTTCGTTCACCTACAATTTTAACTGCTACAATATTTTGAGTAATTTTATCATCATTTTAAGATATCTGTGTGTAAATGTTACTTTTAGTATTAGATTTTATTTATGTATTGGTCTGTTTTGTTTCGGCAAATTCCACATATGACATGTGCCTTGCATTAATTAATTTAATAAGGCAAGGTTTTCAGTTTTTATTTCTCCTTGCTTTTATGTTTATATTGATTTGTTAATTCTCTCATGCTAACAATGATTATTTTATTGAAATAACAACCATTTACGGTGTATATATACCAATATACCATTTATAATATTGACACCTATGTAAATCTCAGAATTTTTACAATTTTTTATTAAAACATATTATTATTTTCAGCCTTGAAAAAGACGAAAAATAAACGTCGAAACGTCGACAAATTAAGAAGTTAATGTTTCCTTTTGGCACGTCCTCTTCCCACTAACCTCACACTCACAAATACATTTAAAGGACGAAAACTTTTACTGAATTGTACTGATACTTTCGCCTAAATCTATCAACATAATTATCAACACTACTTATTTTGAAACAACAAAGGTACGAAACATTATTGCACAAGTACGACTTGTACTTAGCTAATTTTTTTTATAATAGTCACTATGGCAGTTATTTTCTTTAATCACCATTTTACAATGTTTTAGTTTAATTATAAAATAAAGCTTGGTTACCCAAAGTAAACAAATAATAGGTACTTAAATGGTAAATAATAGACATTAGAAAAACCATTTTAATCGAACCTGATTAAAAATGCATTTCGGAACATGTAAAAAACAAAAAAAAAATCCGATTTCATTACTCATTACGTTCAATTGTCTTAGGCAACTTCGACAACGTGAAAAGTCTGTCGGAATACATTAAAGAAAATTACTACAGTCTTTACGTCATGACTTCCTGCAAAGGAAAAAAATGTAACACAATAGAAGATAATTTGTTCATGTAACCTTATGTTTGATGTAATTAAAAGATGTGTCTCAGAATTAGTATTATTTTTCTTTTGTTATTAATAAAAAGGACGCAACGCACTCGGTTGGCTCAATAACAGTCAGTGGCGGTTTTGAAAAAGGGCGACGGCCTCATTTGTAATAATTAATAGTTAATTACCTTTGTTAATTAATTATATCAAATTAGAAACCAAATGAGCATCTAGTTTTTCTCATTTGTACATTCAGGCTTTTATAAAAGACACTTTTCAGAAATATTTTTGGTGTATCTGGGCGCCAATTACTCTCTTTTCTATTTTTTAAAGCTATAGTTGATAATTATAAAAGCTAGATTTACCAAAAGGACAAAATTCATTATTATTATTATTATTATTCACTGATATGAACTGAGGACCGAAGTCCTATAAAGCTCATATTATTCAAAAAAATTTAGTTAAAAACAAACATTTTTTTTAATCTATGAACTATAACTATAAATTGATATTAAAGACAATAAATTACGTTAAGTTACATAACTAATTTGTTGTGATTATAATTTATTGTCTCTATACAGATATATTATACTTACTTAGCCTAAGGAATCAAATTTGTTTTTAAACGAATTAACTGAAGGTGCGCATACAACGTTATCAGGTAAATTGTTCCATACAGAGAAAACTCGGTTTGAAAGAAAATTTTGCCTAACTCTAGAGTTAAAAATTTCCTTTTTTAATTTGAACATGTGCCCACGTAGGCGCA